>CM060685.1:187377508-189777508 GCA_030686995.1 Artemisia argyi | reverse complement strand
TAACTCAAACCTTCTTTTTATATACTCCAACTCTTATTACCAATGTTGAAAAAATCATGAATCGGTAGCCGGGCGGTCGACCACCCTGCAGCGATTAATCGGCCAAGGCGGGATTAATCGATTAATCGGCCAAGGCGGGATTAATCGGTGATTAATCGGATTAGCATTTTTTGCATGTTTTTGGTATTTCTGGTGACCAAACTAAAGATTTTAACTGATTCCAAGCCTCCTGTGTTTTCAAACCTCAATAAAAGGCTTCAATTTTGATTATGAGGCCCATTGTGTGTTATAAGTGAAATAAATGATCCCTAAATTAAGTAGAATGCCTAATTTTATTTTTTTTAAAGCTGACCGATTCGGCCGATTTTTGACCGATTAGTGGCCGATTTTTTTTTTTTATTTTTTTATTTTTTTTTTATTTATTTTTTTTTTTTACCGATTTTCAAAATTCTACAAGGTATTCGACCGATTAATGATTAATCGTCCGATTCGGCCGATTTTTGCGCTTATTACACATGATTTCTTATGCATGTAACCGAAAGACCACGTTATTCTTTTATGACTCCTTTGATATTACCCGCCGTGAAGTGTACGCATTGTGCTATAATTTTGTGAATATTAAATCTTAAAGTGTTTTAGAAATTTTAGTCAGCTATTAAGAAAACCGTCCATCGGACGGGTAGAGACCTAGTTAATGGAGTAAAACACATGGCTAAACTTTATGCAACTCAAGATGGCGAGAATAAGTCACTGAACATGGATCGAGTATCATTGCTATCATTCATGAGTCATAAGTGAAAAGAAGAACGATTTTGTCCCATATCAACTATCGTACTATAACATATTGACTCGACATGTTATTCTATAAAAGTCACTAAGTCAGGTTGGTTTTCATTTTCCAAGTTCAATAGTAATTCATTACACTCAAAAAGATTTAATGTTTAATAATAAATCACACAAAAAAAAAAAAAAAAAAAAAAAAAAAAAAAAAAAAAAAGAGAGCATACAACTTTATATACATATAAACATTTCTTGATCATGCCAAAAGAAAATTATAAAAAAGATGAAAATTGGTCCTTGAACCTCAAACTCAATATTAAGAAGCTCTTGCATAACATCCTCTGTCCCACCCATTTTCCGATCTTTTTTTACCCGCCCCGTTCTGGCTCTGCAATTTGCAAGTAAAACCCTTTTCTGTTTTGGTTGTGGCAGTGTGACCCGTGATGTCGGGTTGGGTTGGCCCGGTGGATCTTGCACTTCAAAGGGTCAAGAAATGAAGAAATGTCTGTTTCAAAATTTAAAAGATTATAGGACCTTTTTTATGTCTTTAAATTTTGATGATTTGATTAACTAGTTTAATTGAACCGTTCTCACGGCTAACATGTGACACATAAATGGCGTAACAATATGACTATGTTTAAAGGGACATGACTCATGAGGACAAGAATTTTATCACAATATGTTGCATATCTTTCATCATTGAGCTACTATCACTAAAAAAAATAAAGTTATTTTGACTAGCTTACTGTATAAAAATGATATATAAGGGTATTGTAGGAGGTTAAAGAGGTGTGTGGACTTATTTAAACTGATTATTAGTTTATCTGAACTTGAAAAAGTTATAAGTTTAGTGTGTTTTTTTTCTTTTTTTTTTTTTTTTTTTTTTTTTTTTTTTTAAGCTTATGAACTTGATTGTAAGTTGGAGTCGCCAAACTACGTAAGTTATATAAAGCGAGTTTCTGACTTCTTTTTTTAACTTCAAATAAATACATAAGCCAATTAAACAAACTAATCTAAACAACCTGTTAATGAATGAAATTCTATTCACTTTGGTCAAACTATATTGTTTAAGCAACGAAGAGAATGGCATAGAGGAAATTTAAGTGTTTGCTATTATGATTGCTATTAAACAAACTAATCTAAACAACCTATTAGTGATTGCTATTATGTTGTTTCACTTAACGTGAGTGTCATGTAAATTAACATGTTACACGCGACTCCTGAAGGCAAACAACTTACATGTAAATTAATGGGATAGGGTGTAGGGATGTAGGTATGCAAAATCTTTTCTCAGTTGAAGATGTGCTTAATCTTGTTGAAGCTACTACTTTTACAGGGCTTAAAAGAGAGTCGTGGGAAGGGATTGTTTGGTCAGTGTTGTATTTTATTTGGACGAATAGAAATTTGGTCGGTGTTGTATTTTATTTGGACGAATAGAAATTAAGTGGTTTTTACTGCTGGGATGAAAAACGGTAATTTGAAGTGGGAGGATTGGATCAGTGGTTTGATCGTTTCGAACATGGTTTATGTGAGAGCGACGGATCACATCGAGCATCAAATCGATCTAGCTATGAAGGTTTTTTCTATTTTGTTTCCGGTTGTGCTTTTGTAAGTTGGGTTCTGATCTTAGTCCCTTGTTTTGTTGGATCTTCTTATGGTCCTCTTCTATATCTTGTAGAGGGATACTTTCTTTTGTAAAGTTGTTTGTGTGGTAATAAAAATGTAGCGGTTCTAAAAAAAAATTCTTGATCATGCCAAAAGAAAATTATAAGGAAAACTTAATAATTGGGCCTTGAACATCTTGAAGCTTAAACTTAACATTAAGAAGCTCTTGCATAACATCCACTGTCCGGCCCGTTTTGAGTTCTTTTTTACCCGCCTTTTTTCGGCTCTGCAGTTTGGTTGACCCGTTGGTGTGAGTGTGCCCCGAGATGTCGGTTGGGTTCGCCCGGTGGATCTTGCACTTCTAAGGGTGTGTTTCAAGAAATGAAGGAATGTTTGTTTTGAAAGTTAAAAGTCATAGGCGTAAAACTATGACTGTGATAGAAATGAAAAACTTCATGCCAGGGGTGAGCAAACGGACCGGATGGACCGGACCGACCGACAAAACCGACCGGACCGGACCGGACCGGACCGACCACATTCGGTCCGGTCCTCGGTCTAGGCTTTTTGGTTAATTCGGTCCGGTCCGGACCGACCAAAAAACCGAAAAAACTTGCCAAATCTTGCCTATTTGGACCGGACCGAGACCGGACCAACCACATTCGGTCCGGTCTCGGTCTATGGTTTTTCCCTAAGTCGGTCTTCGGTCCGGTACGGTTTTTGGACCGTGATCACCCCTACTTCATGCTATACGTTGCATGAAAAATGACATGGTAGTTTAGCTAATAATAAGATGATAAGTCTATACTTTATTTTGGTTAAATTGTATATACTGTTTATTAATAATAAGATGATAAGTCTATACTTTATTTTGACTTGACTATGGCATGACATGTGTATCTATTTTTGTTACCAGTTATCCCACATAGATCTAAGGGGGTCGGCATTCGTCACGGTATGGAGGCCGCGGTACCGCCCTACCGTGCTGGAACACCGCCGCCTTCCTTGCGGTACCGCACGGTAGGCTTCACGCATGGGTTCTTTTCTGGCACGGGAAAGGAAGAAAATTCGAACGTTGGAGAGCTTTTGACCGTTTATTTTCGAACGTTGATGGGCATTGAATTGAAATTTTTTTTTGACCGTTGGTTAAATGTATGTATATAGTAGCATGTTCACCAACAACAATCAACAACAATCTTGTTAAAAAAAAATATATTCTGCCTCAATCACAAAAAAGATACCGAGCACAAAAAAAACATGGAACCAAAAAGAAATAGAGATTCAAGAAAAGGAAACCGAGTAGCGAGGTCCTCAAGTTCAATCATTTTCTCAATCACAAGATGTTTACCGCCCCGAATTTGTCCAAGCTCCATCTCCACAATTTTTCGTTCCCCAACAACCCCTCCCACAATTGCCTCAAAATTTCAACCCGTTTGAGCCGAGATATACCCAACAAAAAAGGCGTGAACCGGAGAGCGGTCTGATGATAGCGAGGATGATGAAGATTATGACAATGTTAATTTGCTGCCCGAGACACAACCGATGAATGAGGAGGTTGACGAAGAGGTCGAAGAGGTTGAGGTACCGCGTCAAAGTCAAAGAAAACCCGCTAAGATTTGGACGCCCGATGAGGAGGAGGCGTTAGCTAAGGCTTGGATCAAAATTTCGGTGGACAAACAAGTTGGGGACCGTCAAACAAAGGAAGGTTTTTGGAAACGAGTTCTAAAGCATTTTAAAAGCCTTATTCCAAGAACCGAACGCACCAAAGATCAATTGAACTCGAAGTGGACTCCTATGAATGCGCATATCACGGCGTTCAACGCATACTACATACAAGCGGTATTTTTTTTTACATACGTACATATTTTTTTTACATACGTATATATATAATTTTGTACATAAGTTTATTTTTTTTAGTTACGTATATATATAATTTTGTACATAAGTTTATTTTTTTTTACTTACGTACGTTTATATTTTTTGTAGGTGCGCTTGAAAGAAAGTGGGTGTGACGATCTTCAAGTTTACGAGAGAGCCCAACTTGATTTTGAAAAACAATTTAGGAAAGCTTTCGCGCACAATAAAGCGTGGCACATTCTCAAAGATCAAGAAAAGTGGAAAGCACAAGCGTCGGCTAGTCAGACTCAAGAATCCACGGGATCGAGCAAGAAAAGAAAGTCGTCGGAGTCAAGTAGCGCTCAAACGCAAACAAACGAGACGCCAATAAACGTGGAAGATTTCAACTGTGACTTACCGAACCTCAATGAGAACCCAACTCCATCACGACCATCGAAAGGCAAAAAAAAGACGAATTCTGAAGAGTCAAGCCGAAGTTCGATTTGTGATACCCTTGCAAGTTACACGGCCGAAAAGCAAAGTTTATTGCAAGCGCAGATGGAGGCTCAAAAGAAAAAGGACGAAGAGTATTTGAAGTTTCTTGATGGGGAGACCTACAATCGTGACATGAAATTTGTTATGGACCCGCACGACCATATCCTAGACTCGGTTTTTAAGGACTTTGTCATCAAAAGGAAACGCGAGATATGCGCCAAATACGGTTGGCCATGTAGTTTGTAGGATTTAGTGTTTTTTAGGTTTTTAATGGAAATTTAGTTATTTTATGTTTTTTAAGAATTTTATGTAATGTTTTATTAATTTTAATGGAATTTTAGTTTTTATTTTTATTTTAAAGGAATTAAAAAAAAAAAGAAAAAAAAATGAAGTGAGGGATGGTGGTGTGGTGCCACACACAAGTGATGCCAACAAAAAAAAAAAGGGTGAGGGATGGGAAAAATGGGTGAATGATGTGGCACAAGGGGATTGGTTGGGAGTGAGGGATGGTGGTGTAGTGCCACAAGTGTTGACAACCCCCTAAGAGACAAAATTTAGCTAGTTAATTAACAGTCGCGTATAGGAGCCATATGTGTTGTGATTTCTATTATGTTGTTTTGCCTAACATGATGATCGTGTAAAGAAACATGTTACATGTTTGTTATCTCGGTGTACAACTTACATAAACTTTTTTTTTTTTTTTTTTTTTTTTTTGGTATTATAGTAAACAAAATTTTGTGAATGTAATTAGAGGGTGTGTAGTTATGATCTCTTAAATTTTTGTGGTTCAAGGAATGAAGAAATGTTTGTTTCTAATAGGGATGGAAAAAACCCGAAATTCGAACTTTTTGGGGGCCGGGTGGGGGTTTTATTGTTGGATTATGGGATAGATTTCGGGGTCCTAAACTGGGATTCTTATTGGGTTAGGGTCGGGGACAGGGCACAACATCCCCACCCCGCCCCGAAACATATACAAACATCTATCTATACTAATAAACCAGTAAACTTTACAAGCCCCTTAAAGCACACATTGCAATTAAATCGCTGATGTGTCTCTTCTCCTATTGATCGATGATTTATTGTGTACAACAAGTCTAAGCATGCATGTTTTACACTCTTCAAAACAAAAAATAAAAATAAAAAAGAAACGAAAAAACGCGTCCATTAATTATATCAATTACTCGGTCAACCATAACCAAGTCAAAGATAATCCTCCTCCTTCACACGCTCCTCGCGTTTTTCTCTTCTCCAAGAAATACCAAATCAATCGATTATCAATCCACCCAAAAATTGAATCGATCATCAATCCAGCCAAAAACAATTAATCCCTAAATTGGGCAATGATCATGATTATTGGCAAACATATTATTCGTTTCGATTGTAAGTTTCTTCTCATCATTTTTTTAAATAATTTTTCTTATATATATTCTGATTATTGGCAAACATGATTATTACGCCTAAATAAGTTTATGCATAGAACCAGAATAAATTTGTTTTGCTTTTTTTAATTGTATGTTTAATGATTAATTCATTTTGTTTAATGAATTATTTTTTTATGCTTAATTAATATATATTCAGTTTAATTTGATGACACGTGTGACTAATAATTTGGGAATGTTTAATTTATAATTGGGCAAAAGTTATTTAAGCAATTACAGCGTGAACATGTTGCATTTTGAGATCATATAACTGATTTGTTGAAGTTTGGAATTTTGATTTTGCTATTATAGCAACTAATTTTGTTCCCCTTATTCAATCCAATAGTTTGACAAAGTGGTGATGGATGCTTAAATGATGAAGGAAGTACCTCTAATTTATACAGTTTGCAAATGATTCCGAATGTGCAGGTCGTTCTCCCTCTTTATCACTCTCCCCTTTCCCATTTAATGCAATTAGTTTTCCACTATTGAATAGTTTAATACTTGTCATTTCTAGAAAGATGTCTATCACTTTTGAATTCATATTTATGTTCCAACATGAAGTTGACTGAAAAATATTTTGCAGTGTTGATTGAAATTATTTGATTATTTTTTGTTTCGAGCTAACATTTTTTTATCATGTACATCTTCTATTCCAGATTTTTCATCTACAAATGCTAAAGACCTGAGAACAATGTGTTAGTAATTTGAAAGTGTTGGTGATTCAAAAATCGGAATGTGGATTCGCGATATGACGTTGTTAAAAATGGGCTCCGGCTAAGCTTATTGGGCTTCTCATGTGCGTTAAAACGGGCTCCGGCTAAGCTTCTTAGCCGATACAGTTGTTGAAAAATGTAATGACTTTGCTGGCACTATGTATGCTTTGACTTTAGTGCTTTTAAAACCATAACTAATCTAGGAATTGAGGAGGTCGGCCAGTTTGGTAAGTACTCATGTGCGTTATACTAATTTTTCTCATGTTGGCCATTGCATTAAATTTTGATTGATAAAATTTGCTACATTTGGTTGTTCGTGTCCAGATGTCATAGGGTAGGTTATCGCTTGCGATGATCTTGATTGCTTCGACAAGAATGGCAAACCTGGGAAGAAGAAACCACTCACCCTTCTTGATGCGGAATAAGTCAATATTATACATTATAGAATTTGTCAAATACATGTTCACTTTCAAAACTGAATAATGTCCACCACTTTTACTTATTCTTGAAGGCGCACTGAAATGAGGTGCACAATGTGGGGTGCATTTGCGCAGCAGTTTTCTGACTTCCTTTAAGAATGTGATGACCATTCAAATATCATTGATGTTCTTCATCTTGCGATGATGAAAATGTGGGACGGTAATTTATCATCCTATAACAGAAGTGGTCAGTTTTTTATTTAAGTTATATGTATACATCTAACCATATAATTATTTGATTTGCATGGGGATAATGGGGGTTCAGAATGGTTACAATGCAACGAGGTTGTTCCTGTTTAGCGGAAAAGAAAGTATCACATCATCTGAATTCAAAGCTAGATCCGCCCCTGCCTCTATGAACAGATTTTTTTTGTAACCAGACCTCCACTTTTATTTTCTTCAATCACATCTCCAAACACTAAATTCATCATCAATTTCCTATCCAAAACATCAAATTATATAAAATCCCAAAAAACCCACAAAAATTTGACCCTAAATCACTCAATTTTATGTTATGCACACCAACTGTTTGATAAAATGTCACTTGAAACAAAACCCTTTTTCTAGCTTCCAATTTCTTTGGTTTTAACTTTTTCTTGATCGTGGTGGTCTGTAAGGATGGAGGAGGGTAATAGAGAGGAGGATATCAATTCACTACTCAACAGGCTTAAAAACAAGATGACAAATTGGGAGGATGATTTGAATATGGTACGTGAATCAACAAGGGAGACTAATGGTGTTCAACATAAGTCCTTTGCAAATATTCTATCATTAGAGAAGGCTCCCACCAAGGTTAACTTTCGTAAAGTGGATGTTTGTGGTGCGAATAATGGTGAGTTTGAGGCCATGGTTCCTAAAACTTCGGTGCTGGAAGTGCATAACCGTCTCAGTAACTCTGTGTATGGCTATTTTGTTGGTAAAAGGGTAGCTTTTCCAGTAGTAGAAAACTACGTGTTTAATGCTTGGGGGAAGTTTGGTATTCAAAAAATCATGATGAACGCGAAGGGATTCTACTTTTTCAAGTTCTCTTCGGATAAAGGTGTTGTTGACATGCTAGAAAATGGACCGTGGATGATTAGGAATGTCCCCATCATCCTCAACAAGTGGACGCCTTCAGCGAATTTGACTAAAGAAAACCATTCAAAGATACCATTGTGGGTGAAAATGCATGATGTTCCTCTTGCAGCCTTTACGGCTGATGGTCTAAGTGTCATTGCTTCAACGATTGGGAATCCTCTCATGTTAGATGCATATTCGAGCACGATGTGCAACGAGTCATGGGGGAGGAGTTCTTATGCAAGAGCTATGATAGAAGTGGAGGCATCTAATGAGCTTAAAGAATCGGTTGTCGTGGCTATTCCATCCATCAAGGATGATGGTCATACGTGTGAAACAGTGCGTATTGAATATGAATGGAGGCCACCACTTTGTTCTGTATGCAAAGTCTTTGGTCATGATGTGGAGCATTGCCCGCATGTGGTGAAGGAACCTCCTAAAAAACAAGATGAAACAAATGAAGATGGTTTTACTACTGCGAGAAGTCGCAATAAAAGGAAGAAAACTTTTGATAAAAATGGTGGGTTCAAACCGAAAACAAATCTAAAATATCAGCCAGTAATCAAACCGACTGGTGTGGGCTCTTCTAAACAAAAAACTAATGTCATCGTTACCAAGAACTCATTTTCATCTCTGGCTAGTGAAGCAATAAGTGGGAAACAAAATGATGATTTTAGTACGGTTGGAGTTTTAAAAGAGGGTACATTTGAAAGTGTCGATGGAGAAGATAGTGATGATGTGGAGAATGAGCTTGAAGAATCTGTTGAGGCTGGAATTCATTCGAACAAATCAGGGGCAAGCACTCCTTTTGAGAAGGTTATAAATGTATAGTATTGCGGCTTGGAATATACGGGGTTTGAACCGCACCCCCAAACAAAAGGAGGTTCGTCAGGTTATTAATGAAAATTCTCTTAATGTGTGTGCGATTCTAGAGTCTCATGTCGACATTAGTAAACTCGAATGTGTGTGTGCTAAAGTATGTTCGAGATGGAAGTGGATAAGTAATGCTAGCTATTGTGCAAAGGGTACACGTATTATTGTAGGCTGGAATGAGGACTATGTGGATGTAATGCCACTATCTTTATCAGCTCAATCTATTCACTTGCAAGTCAACTTCAAAGCTGATCAAAAGGCTTTGTATTGTACGTTCATTTATGCATCTAACGACTACCAAATAAGACGTGTGCTATGGGATAATCTTGATGAACACAAGCAGTTCGTGCATGGGAAGCCGTGGGTTATCCTAGGTGATTTTAATGCCTCGATGTCACTGGATGATACGTCACAAGGTGCGTCAAACATTAACATCTCTATGCGTGAGCTCAACGAATGTGTCCATAAGATAGAAGTAACTGATGTTAACAGTACTGGTCTTCGATATACATGGAATCAAAAGCCACGTGCTGAATTGGGTATCTTAAAAAAGATTGATCGGGTGATGTGTAATATTGGCTTTACTCAAGAATATCCTGGCTCATATGCAATCTTCCAACCATATCGTATTTCTGACTACTCACATGCGGTTTTGAAAGTTCATCGAATCACAAAAGAAAAACCCAAGCCTTTTAAGTTCTTCAACCTTCTAGCTTACAAGGTCGAGTTTATAAAGATTGTTGGGGAGAATTGGGGGGTCAGTATCGATGGTCATAATATGTTTAAGCTCGTGAAAAGACTTAGATTCCTGAAGAAGCCCATGCGTAAACTCATGCATGCTCAAGGTAATTTACATGATCGTGTTGTTAAGCTCAGACACGAGTTGGATTGTGTGCAAAAAGCTCTTGACAAGGAGCCCAACTCAGCTTTGCTTCGCGAGGAAGAAGCTGTTTATCTTAGTGCATTTACTCAGGCCCTGCTCGACGAAGAAAGATATTTGAAACAAAAATCTAAGATAGATTGGCTTCGTGTTGGGGACTGTAACTCGGCTTATTTCCATCAGTCTCTGAAGTCGCGGGTTAGTAGGAGTAGAGTTGATTGTGTTCAAGGTACTGATGGTGTTATTTATGAAGGTATGAATGTTCCTCTTGCATTTGTTAATCACTATAAACAGTTCCTTGGGGAGGAGAGCATAGTCAACCCTTTGTTGCATGATAACTTTGTGGAAAACTAGAAGGGGGGTTGAATAGTTTTAGCGTTTTAAAATCTTTTTAACTTGTTTAGTTAACTTTGAAACTTTCCGTTTGATCAAAGATATATGCACAATCACAAATATATAACATGCAAGTAAAGGAAAGAAACGATCAAACCACAACACGAGTATTTATCGTGGTTCGGCTACAAGGACTCTTTTTCCTTGCCCTACGTCCACGCCCCGAGTATCCAACTCGAGAGTTTCTTTCACTAGTCAACAAGCTCCTTTCACCGGCGGAGAAAACCTTACACGTCGCTTATACTTTTACCGACACAAAGCTAGATGTCGAGTTCTTTTACAAGGGCACAACCACTCCCAACACTCTTTGTATTTTGAGGACTAAAATACTAACCACTCACTTCAGAATATACACAAACAAATGACGTGTAAACAATACTAGTTTACACAATACTAAGCTAACAAGTCTTGCCACGTTGTGTTGGAAACTTGTAACTTTTAGACGACCTTGTGAGCTTCTTTGCTACAATAGAAAACTTCACATGTACAAGGTTAAGAGGTTAGAAGAAAAGGATCAGTGTGTGTGTAAAATATGTGCTCAAGAGGTTAGCCAAAAATCAAGTTATGGCTTGGTATTTATAGCCCAACAAACTGTGGACTCGGCGGATCAGGCGGAACCCTCATTTGGGTTCCGCCCGTGTACCCCCAGGGTGCCGCCGGGTCTGCAGTAGGTTTTGGCAATAACTTCCCAAACCAAACAAGGTCTTGTCTCATAACTTCTATCAACCAAACAATGTCACATCACTTGAAGTTAGTCAAACATGAAACTTGTAAGCAACATGAAAGCAAGTCAAACACACAACTTGCCATAAATACATAATGACAAAACTTGCCATAAATATGATGTGACTTATTTCTAATTTAAGAAATAAACTTGTGTTATGTTTTATGAAATGTAAAATGTAGCAAAAGTCTAGTTTATGCAAGTCTTAAAAACTAAGAATATGTTTTGCTTAAAACTAAAGTTTACATTTTGTCGTTAACAAAACTTAGCGAAGATCGTAAAATATAAATAACGTTTTTAGGCGATATTTGTATTAACAATCTCCCCCTTTTTGTTGATGACAAAACATAAACTTTGTTTTTAAGTATCACACAAAATCTTGGTTTTTAAGACTTAAAAAAAATTATATTAACCTTGTTTTACTTAAGAGATGAAAAGCATATTAAGTATTGAAGGTATAATATATTTCTCCCCCTTTTTGTCGAAACAAAAAGTAGAGTAGCGAAGCGGAATAATCGCCATGCTCCCCCTTGGTCGATACTCCCCCTAAATGGAGTACCAATATGGGAAACATGGATTTTGAGACCTACAAAAAAATGGTTAGTTAATGATATATAAAGTCAAGTTTGTAGTTACCACACACATTGCAACCACATTGACAACACAACTTTGATCAACCAACATTGCACAAAATAAGTAGAAAGAAATTTCATTTCAAGTAAAATTTTGACTTTTAAAAAGTCAAAAGACAAGAAATGTGTACATATGCTTCTACTTGTACACCAAAACTAAGACAATAAAAGAAAATCCTACATTCCTAATGTGGGGCAAACGGCCTCCAAGGGTTGGTTTAGGATTTGTTGGGGTGGGAAAGTGCATCCAAACGTTCAATGACGTGTTGGAATGCAAACCGGGTTTCATTTTGGAATTGGTGAAGCACGGTTTTTATGGTTTCACCCATTTGCTCACAATGTGGGCAACCATGGGGATGGGTGGGTGAAAATGGGTTGGTTTTTGTGTCTTGGTTTAGGGGTGGGTTTGGTTTTGTTTCTTGGGTGGAGGATGGATTTGGTATTGATTCAAGCAAGGTGGTTTGAAATTCCATTGCTTGATGAAGGTGGTTGTCAACCATGCTTTGTATTTCCTCATAAGAAGGAAAGAAAGACTCATAGGTTTGGGGTTGAGAAGGTGGTGGAGTTGGGTGATCATTGTTTTCAAAATTTGGTTCTCCATAGAGAGGACCATGGATCTCACGGTAAATAGGGTGAAACAACAACGGTTTTGGTTGTTGGTACATTGGTGGTGGTGGTTGGGTAGGTTCAAGATCATCATCAAGGTCAAAAATTGACCTTGGTGATTGGTTTGCAAAAGGTGGTGGTTGGGTATGTCTAGGTGGTAGATCATTCAAATCTTGGACATACGGGTGTGGTGATGTTGGAGGAGACCCGAAAAGCTCCATAGGTTCAACTTTTGGAAATGGTGATGGTGATGGAGTCTTTGATGGTTGAGTTGGAGCACTTGGTGGAGTTGGGTCAATAGGTGATTTAGTAGGTGGTGGAGTGTGTTCATTTGGTTCATTGGGTGATGGAGTTGGAGATGCTAGGTTCAAAAAATGTTCATTTTTGATGGGTGATGTGAATTCATCCGAGGATGAAGAGCTAAGGTTGATGGGTTGGTTACACCAAAGTGGTTTCACACTTATCCGGGCGGTTTTCCGGATGATTTTTGAGGTTTGAGAGGTGTTTGTTGACTTGGTCATGGTGAGAAATGGTTTAAAGTTTCAGAATTGTGAGGTAGAAGGTGTGATTTGTTAGTGTTTAGGAAGGCTTGATTTATAGTGATGAAGGTTTGTGGGAAGGAGTGTTTGGATTTGATGTTAGTCCATACAAAAATGGTGGTTCCTAATGATTTGGAAAACTTAATTGTGGGTTGTCATGTCATGGAAGTCAATCCAATGAAAATGGTGAAGTGAGAAGACAAGCTTGCACTAAATGCTTAGTGGTTTTGGTGAGTTTGTTTGATGAGAAATTCTCAGGGATCTGAAGGAGCCTTTAAAAGGGGTCCTTCTTTGTTGTGTGAAGGAGACTTGAGGTAGTTATAGCTATTTTTGAATTTTGGCGGGAAATGGGTTTGGGTGAGTTCTAAGGAATGCTAAGTACCTTAGTAAGCTAAACACATTGCAAGTAATGGATTTCTAGCTAAAAGGATTGGATTTTGGTGTTTGGATGTTGAAATGTTGAAAAGAAAAATAAAAATTCTGCAGGACACTGGCGGTACCCTGGGAATACACAGGCGGAACCCAAATTTGGGTTCCGTCTGGTCCGTTGGGCCAAACCTGGGTAACCCAGGTTTTGAACGGGCGGAACCCAATTTTGGGATCCGCCGGTTCCGCCAGTGCTGAAAAACGAGGCAGAACGCGATTTAAACCCGCTAGACGATTTTCAAATTTTTCAAAAAGTCCTAAAACCAAAAATATAATTCATATCTGGTTAGGAAATGCAAAAATTAGACATGTAAACGCTCAAAGTATAAGACTTTGATCGGGGGCTAGCGAAATTCACTAAACTTAGTGAAAATAAGATAATCATGAAATTATTGACAACTTGCCAAACGTTGTCATCCTGCAACATTGTTAGTTGAAACATGTTCCAAAGTGTATTAAACATTGTACTAACACACAAATACATGACAAACATTGTTTAAAACTACCAAATTGTTTTAATAGCACCTTGTGCCAAACACTCCTAACACACCCGCACTCATTGACGGTCCATCTTCTTCTTCATCTTCCCGAGGAATCTCCCGATGTTTTTGAACATCCCTTTAGTTTGCTTGAACTCCTCCGACTCATTTGGAATATCCGGAAGTTGGGAAAGGTATTCTAGAGGTGGGAGCCTAGAGTTTGGCAAATTGTCATCTTCACTCATTGAGGAAGAAGATGATGAGGTAGGAGGATGAGGACGTTTTCCTTGGGCTCTATACATTCTCTTATCACTTAGTGGGACAAAGGTATGTGGGATGAGAGAGTAGTCAAGACGAAGATTGTTTGGAGTTGGTGGAATGGGTGAAATGAACCTAAAGAGACGGGTCAAGAGCATTCCATACGGCATAGCCGTTGTGCCATGCACGGGAATGTCGGCCATTCTCTTAGCCATGTAGTAAGCAAGATTGAAAGGTTGCCTAGTGGATAAAGAGTAGA
Organism: Artemisia argyi; assembly: GCA_030686995.1. Lineage (NCBI taxonomy): Eukaryota > Viridiplantae > Streptophyta > Magnoliopsida > Asterales > Asteraceae > Artemisia > Artemisia argyi. The sequence continues at coordinate 189,763,057 of CM060685.1, read as the reverse complement.
GCATGTAGCATAGGCAAAGGTTGATATGGTCTCGGTTTCCTATAGTGCTTATAACATTGGCTCTAAGGACTTCCTCCCATTTCTTGAATTGGGGCAAGAGTTCATTAAGTTCCATTCCATATGGATCCTTTTCGACCTCATTTCCCCCACGGGTTCTCCTAGTGGTGGTTGTCCTAACAAAGAGGTGGTTACGGAGTACATCTTTTGACACAAGTGGTGTATCATAAGGATGGAAACGGTCATCTAGGGTGTCAAGGGTTGAAAGGGAGTGCAAATCGGAGTAGATACAAGTACCTTGGTTTGGAATTCCTAGGATTTGAGCAAACTCCTCAAGAGTGAAGGAATATTGATTACCACTAACCCTAAAGTTGACGGATATGAAATCATATTCTCCCGTGGAGAGGGTGACGGAGGCATAGAATTCTAAGATGAATCTAGGACAAATAGGCTCGTCTATAGTCAAAAGACACTCAAAATTGATTGCGGCGAACTCGTTGTAAAGGTTTGTGCCTTCTAGGAAGGACGGGTCAATGGTTCTACCCTCATGGACATAGTGTTTTTCTAAGGCTTTGAAGATGTTGACTTGGTTTGGGGTAAGGCCTTTTGTTTTGTGGTGTTTTGGTAGGTACTTGATTGTGTCCTTGTGGTCGTAATGGGTTAGAGGAGGCATGATGATACCTAGAACAACAAAATTTTCACATTTTAGTTTAAGTAAACTACTTATTTTAATGTGGATGTTCTAGTGTGTGCCTATATGAAAACAATGTGGAGGTGCGGTTATCTTGACTCATTTTGATGCATCAAAAGTGTTTTATAATGCAAGTTTTGTTATAAAAACAAAAGATAACCCAAACACTCCTAGTTCAATGTAGCTACGTTTGAATGTACCCGAAAATACATATTAATTATGTATTCCCTTTAGCATTCAAGAGACATTATGCAAGTGATGTTTTGAACATAACGTTTTGATTTTGTATTCTCAATGTGAGACGAAAAAATATTTGTCCTACTTGTGAGAAATTTTTGCAAAAATTTGACATGGGGTGGTTTAGCAAGTATGTTTACACTAAGTGAGAAAGCACTTCCTAACTATGGGAAACATGATTAGTTTTGTTAAACACCTAATTTTTATGCATGAGTTTGTTAAGTTTAATGCATAACCCCAAGTTTTTATTTTTGTGCAAAAATGGAATTCCTAGACTCAGATCAGGATTGTAATCAAGATAAGATACTTACAATGATGATGGATTAGTAATGTGATTGAATGGAAGACCAGAATTTCGTGGGTATGGTTGAGAGGAATGGTGAATAGTAACAGTTTTTGGAAGTTGTGGTATGGGATAATGGGTGTTTGGTTTAATATAAACAAATGTATATGTTCTGCAGGTCGGCGGACACGGCGGATCCCAATATTGGGTTCCGTCCGTTATGTCTCAGGGTTCCGCCGACCCTGCAGTGGAAAATGGTTATTGATTTGTTTTGATTTTTGTGATTTTTGTCTAATGTTCAGAACTACAGTGTAGGTTCCATGAGTCCTAAGCCTAGCCTAAGAAGGTTAAAAGGTTCACGTTTAAGGGGTTTGGTGAGGATGTCGGCTATGTTGTCTTCGGAAGAAACTTTCTCAATTGAGATATTTCCTTTTTGATCGTTGTCACGAAGGAAATGATGACGGATTTCAATATGTTTGGTACGAGCATGTTGAACCGGGTTTTTGCTGAGATCAATGGCACCTTTGTTGTCACAAAGAATTGTGATGTCGTTGAGTTGAATTCCGTAGTCGACAAGAGCTTGCTTCATCCAAAGAGCTTGTTGACATGCCTTTCCGGCCGAAACGTACTCGGCTTCCGTTGTTGAAATAGCAAGAGCCGTTTGCTTCTTAGAGAACCATGAGGTGAGACAATGTCCAACAAAAGTACAAGTACCACTTGTGCTTTTTCTATCGACATAGTCACCGGCATGATCCGAGTCGGCATACACTATGGTGTCTATTCCCATTCCTTTGGGATACCATAATCCTAAATGTGTAGTGCCTTTAATATACCTAAAAATCCTTTTAACGGCTTCGAGATGGGTAGTCTTAGGATCTTCTTGAAAGCGAGCACATAGACAAACACTAAACATAATGTCGGGTCTACTAGCCGTTAGGTAGAGTAGACTACCAATCATACCTCTATATTTAGTGCTATCTACGGATTCACTTTCCTCATCCTTGGTGAGTTTAGTTTCCGTGGACATGGGAGTTTTGATAGGTTTCGAATCTTCTAATCCAAATTTCTTAAGCATGTCCTTAATGTATTTAGATTGGTTAAAGAAGATACCATCTTCAAGTTGTTTAATTTGGAGTCCTAGGAAAAAGTTGAGTTCTCCCATCATACTCATTTCAAACTCGTCATGCATGATTTTTGAGAAATCCACACATAATTCTTGACAAGTTGATCCGAATATAATGTCATCAACATAGATTTGGACTATGATAATATGTGAATCTTTCTTCTTAGTGAAGAGAGTATTATCAACTAAGCCCATGGTGTACTTATGGTCAACTAGGAAGGTTTTAAGTCGATCATACCATGCTTTTGGAGCTTGCTTGAGTCCGTAAAGAGCCTTTTTAAGTTTGTAAACATAATTAGGTTTTTCAAAATCGATGAAGCCCGGTGGTTGAGCAACATACACTTCTTCATTAATGACTCCGTTTAGAAATGCACTTTTGACGTCCATTTGAAAGAGTTTAAAATTATGTGCACATGCATAAGCAAGTAAGATTCTAATTGACTCGAGCCTAGCTACCGGAGCATACGTTTCATCGTAGTCGATACCTTCTTGTTGATTATATCCTTGTGCTACTAGCCTAGCTTTGTTTCTAGACACAATTCCATTTTCATCCATTTTATTTCGAAATACCCATTTCGTTCCAATTATTGTTTGACACTTTGGTTGAGGAACTAATGTCCATACATCATTCCTAACAAATTGGTTTAATTCTTCTTGCATTGCAATTACCCAAGATTCATCCTTAATGGCTTCATTAATATTCTTAGGTTCAATGGTTGATACGAAACAAAAATAATTACTTTCATTTTGGACTTTTGATCTTAGTGTTCTTTCATTAATGTTGCCTATGACACTATCTAATGGATGACTTTTAGATTCTTTGACATTAACAATTTCCTTGTTTAATAGTTCATCATCCTTGTCATTATCTAAGATATTTTGACTTTCAATTGCTTGGCTTTCAACTAAGTCATCATCTACCAAAGGTGATGTCTTAGAGGGAGGTGGACTTTCGTCAAATGTTACGTTCAACGATTCCTCGACTCTTAAGGTTTCTTTGTTTAAGACAATGTAAGCTTTACTATTTTGTGAATATCCAAGGAATACACCTTCATAAGACTTTGGGTCAAATTTGGTGAGATAATCCTTGGTGTTAAGAATGAAGCATTTACTCCCAAACACTCTAAAATATCCTAATGTAGGCTTTTTACCTTTATAAAGTTCATAAGGTGTTTTATTCAAAAATCGTCTAATTAGGACTCGATTTAAAATGTACGTTGATGTGTCAACAGCATTACACCAAAACTTTTGTGGAATAGATTGTTCATTAAGCATTGTTCTACTCATCTCTTGTAATGTCCGGTTTTTACGTTCTACTACACCATTAGATTGAGGAGTACGTGGAGCCGAAAAATTATGAGTAATTCCATTATTATCACAAAATTTTCCAAATTGAAATTCATTATCAAATTCACGACCGTGATCCGTTCTAATAGACACAATATTAGATCCTACTTGATTTTGAATTTTCTTACTTAGAATCTCAAATTTATCAAAAGCTTCATTTTTATTTTTCAAAAATTTTGTCCAAGTATATCGTGAGTAATCATCTACTATGACCAAAGTGTAGAAGTTACCTCCATAACTTTGTACAGCGGATGGACCAAATAAATCCATATGTAAAAGTTCTAGACATCTAGACGTAGACACCAAGTTTTTAGCCTTATGGCTATTATGAACTTGTTTACCGACTTTGCAAGCATCACAAAAGTGTTGGTCATATTTCAACTTAGGTAGGTTTCGAACTAAGTCTTTGGAGGAGAGGTTTTGGATTAGTCTCATGTTAGCGTGTCCTAAACGTCTATGCCATAAAGTTGAAGATTCATCTAATGAGGTAAGACAAAGTTTGTCTCTAGATGTTGAATCCAACTTCATGACGTATACGTTGTTCTTAAGGACACCTTTGGCTATGGTTATACCATCTTTAAGTATTTTACTACCGTTCTCACTAAAAAGAACATTATACTTATTACGACAAAGTTGACTAATACTAAGGAGATTAAATCCTAAGTTATCAACATGAGCAACATCATCTATAGAAAGGGAGTCATGAGAGATTGTACCTTTTCCGATGATTTTGCTCCTAGCATTACTACCAAACGTAACATTACCTCCATCACATTTGTGATATGTTGAGAAGAGGCTTTTATTACCCGTCATGTGCCTTGAACAGCCGCTATCCTTGATCCATTCATCCGGATCCAAGCAAACTTTGAGGCACACCTATTTTATGAAAAACACTCAAACATTTGGTCCCCAATTTCTCATGGGTCCATTTTGGTTAAGCATGCCATTAATTTGTCTCAAATATGAAAATAGATCATAAGGGTTCCATGGCATGTAGTTTGAGGTTTGGTAATGTCCAGGAGTGTTTTGGTTCCAAACACGTTGGTAGTTTGGTCGAGCATTGAAGTTGCTCTTTGGAAAGGGGCGTTTGGGAATTGGAGTCTTAGGTCTTGGTTGAGTAGTCTTAGCTCTAAATTCATTTTTACTAAGTCCTACTCCAGTTTTAAAGGCAGGTTTGGTTCCATTTTTATATGTGACTTTAACAAATTTAGAACGATCCGATGTGGATGGTGTTACTGCTGCAGCAGACCTGGCGGAACCCTCGGGACCAACGGGCGGAACCCATTTTTGGGTTCCGTCTGGTCCGCGGGCTGCTGTAGCAGTTTTGTTTGTTTCATGTGTGTTCTTTTCTTGTTTCGTTTGTTCCTTAACGATTTCTACTTTCCTGAAACCTAGACCTGTTTTATCAAACGGTGACTTTTGAAGTTTCATTATTTCATCCGCACATGAAATGCTCTTATCGAATTTTTTGAACTTTGTGGTTTGTTTGATTAGATCATTTTGAGTAATTTTAAGTTTTTCAACTTCAAGTTTAAGTTCTTCACATGATTTGCATGTGGTTTCAATACCTTTACTCTTTTCTAATCTCTTAGCTCTTTCTTTTAATTCATAAACTTCATTTTCTAAAAACTCCTTTTTAGTTTTCAAAAATTTGTTTTTGTTTATGATTTTTAAGCTTAGTTCACAAAGTTTGTTATATTCATTTTGTAAAGTATCATCATCTATAGAGGAGTAAGATGAATCGGAGAGTACCTCATTTGAGTTGTGAGCCATGAGAGCAATATCATCATTCTTTGGCTCATCATCATCTCCTTCATAGTCACTCCAAGCACCACCCACAAAAGCTTGTTGAGGTTTGCTCTTGGGTGGTTTTGGACATTCTCCTATAAGATGACTTGTGTCTCCACACCGATAACACTTTCTTTCAACTTTTCCTTTTCGATCATCACGATCTTTCCGGAAGTTTTTCTTGTCATCTTTGGGTTGCCTAACAAACTTCCCTCGCCTACGAAAGAACTTCTTGAAGTCTCTCACTGCCATAGCATATTCCTCATCATCACTATCCGAAGTAGATTCTTCATCGTCACTTGATTGGACTCTAGCTTTCAAGGCAATGGACTTAACTTTTTCTTTCTTGCCTCTAACTAGCTCCGAATCTTTTTCCATTACCATTTCATGAACTTTGAGGTTTCCAATAAGCTCATCAAGTGACATGCTTGAAAGATCTTTGGATTCTTCAATTGCCGTCACTTTTGCTCTCCACTTCGGATGGAGTGCTCTAAGAAATTTCCTGACAAAGTTCTTACTACAAAAAGATTCGTCAAGTGCTTTGAGTGAAGTAATAATAGTGTTAAACCTAGCAAAAGCAATATCAATAATCTCATCTTCGGTAATAACAAATTGTTCATATTGTTGAACAAGAAGATCAATTTTGTTATCTTTAACTTGTGAATTTTCTTGATGAGTGACAATTAAAGATTGCCAAATATCTTTGGCGGTTTTACATAAAAAGACTCTTTCATATTCTTTCTTAGGCAAAGCGTTGTAAAGCATCATTTTAGCTTCATTATTTTTACCTATTAATTTCTTTTGATCATCATCTTTAATGTTAGTAACTACGTTATCACCATCAACAATTATATACCATAAATCTATATCTTTAGATTTCACGTAAGTTTCAAAACGGTTTTTCCAATAAATAAAACCATTTGCTTCAAAGAGTGGTGGTCTTTGCATAGATTGCCCTTCTTTGTAATTTTCAAAATCCATGGATCGTTTCAAGTTTTAAAACACAATATATTTTAAAAGCTTGAGTAACGTAGCTCTTGATGCCAATTGTGGAAAACTAGAAGGGGGGTTGAATAGTTTTAGCGTTTTAAAATCTTTTTAACTTGTTTAGTTAGCTTTGAAACTTTCCGTTTGATCAAAGATATATGCACAATCACAAATATATAACATGCAAGTAAAGGAAAGAAACGATCAAACCACAACACGAGTATTTATCGTGGTTCGGCTACAAGGACTCTTTTTCCTTGCCCTACGTCCACGCCCCGAGTATCCAACTCGAGAGTTTCTTTCACTAGTCAACAAGCTCCTTTCACCGGTGGAGAAAACCTTACACGTCGCTTATACTTTTACCGACACAAAGCTAGATGTCGAGTTCTTTTACAAGGGCACAACCACTCCCAACACTCTTTGTATTTTGAGGACTAAAATACTAACCACTCACTTCAGAATATACACAAACAAATGACGTGTAAACAATACTAGTTTACACAATACTAAGCTAACAAGTCTTGTCACGTTGTGTTGGAAACTTGTAACTTTTAGACGACCTTGTGAGCTTCTTTGCTACAATAGAAAACTTCACATGTACAAGGTTAAGAGGTTAGAAGAAAAGGATCAGTGTGTGTGTAAAATATGTGCTCAAGAGGTTAGCCAAAAATCAAGTTATGGCTTGGTATTTATAGCCCAACAAACTGTGGACTCGGCGGATCAGGCGGAACCCTCATTTGGGTTCCGCCCGTGTACCCCCAGGGTGCCGCCGGGTCTGCAGTAGGTTTTGGCAATAACTTCCCAAACCAAACAAGGTCTTGTCTCATAACTTCTATCAACCAAACAATGTCACATCACTTGAAGTTAGTCAAACATGAAACTTGTAAGCAACATGAAAGCAAGTCAAACACACAACTTGCCATAAATACATAATGACAAAACTTGCCATAAATATGATGTGACTTATTTCTAATTTAAGAAATAAACTTGTGTTATGTTTTATGAAATGTAAAATGTAGCAAAAGTCTAGTTTATGCAAGTCTTAAAAACTAAGAATATGTTTTGCTTAAAACTAAAGTTTACATTTTGTCGTTAACAAAACTTAGCGAAGATCGTAAAATATAAATAACGTTTTTAGGCGATATTTGTATTAACAAACTTGTTCACCACTCGATTGGATAATGACAAAGCACTGGACATGATCAGAACAGTGAGTAACAGCGAGATTAAGAAAGCTATGTTTTCTATTGGGAATGATAAAGCTCCAGGTCCGGACGGGTACACCTCGGTCTTCTTTAAGAAGGCTTGGGACGTGGTGGGAGGTGATGTATGTAACGCGGTTAGTAATTTTTTCTTGAATGGTCGAATCCTTAAAGAAATTAATCACACTATCATTGCTTTAATACCTAAGGTATCGTCCCCGTCACTAATTAATGATTATAGACCTATTTCGTGTTGCAATGTAATATATAAATGTATTAGTAAGATTATTACCAACCGAATTAAGGAAGGGCTTAATGATTTGGTTAGTGATAACCAATCCGCGTTTATTCCGGGTCGTAGTATTTCGGATAATATCCTCCTAACTCAAGACCTTATGCATAATTATCATCTGAATAGAGGCCCTCCTAGGTGTGCATTTAAGGTTGACATTCAAAAGGCATATGATACGGTTAGTTGGAGTTTTTTGGAGGAAGTGCTTGTTGGTTTTGGATTTCATGCTACTATGATTAATTGGATTATGGTATGTGTGTCTAGCACATCATTTTCGATTAATATTAACGGCGAGTTGCATGGCTATTTTAAAGGTAGACGAGGTCTACGCCAAGGTGATCCTATGTCCCCATATCTATTTACTCTTGTTATGGAGATCTTAACTCTTATTTTGAAGCGTAGGATTCGGGAGGACGGTGAGTTCAAGTTCCATAATAGGTGTGAAAAACAAAAGATTGTGAACATTTGTTTTGCAGATGATCTTATTCTTTTTGCTCGTGGTGAGGTCCATTCGGCTAAGGTTATTATGGAAGCGTTGGATGAATTTAAAGGTGTCTCGGGTTTGGTGCCTAGTATCCCTAAAAGTACGATATTCTTTTGTAATGTGCCCGATCATGTCAAAACATCTATTCTCGAAGTTATGCCTTTCGAAGAAGGTATTCTTCCAATTAAATACCTTGGAGTTCCTCTTATTTCTTCTCGACTTCTTCACAAAGATTGTAAAATTTTGGTTGAAAGAGTTCAAAAAAGAATTTGAGATTGGAAAAACAAATGGCTCTCTTTCGCCGGTCGACAACAACTTGTTCTATCCGTTCTTTCTTCAATGCATTTGTATTGGGCTTCGGTTTTCATTCTTCCGGCTGGAACAATTCACGATATTGAACAATTAATGTGTGGTTTTCTTTGGTGCCAAGGGGAAATGAAAAGGGGCAAGGCGAAAGTGTCATGGGATGATGTTTGTTTGCCAAAATACGAAGGTGGTTTAGGAATTCGGAAGCTTGATGAATTCAATGTTGCTCTCATGTCTGCTCACATTTGGAAGATCCTAACTCATAAAGAAACTTTGTGGGTTAAATGGATACATACGTACAAGTTGAAAAATCGAAGTTTTTGGGATGTTAGTTTGTGTTCGAATGTAAGCTGGGGGTGGAGAAAACTTTTGTCCATTCGAAGTACCATTCGGCCATTTATATGGTATAAACTTGGAAATGGGTGTAAGGCATCCGCATGGTTTGATACATGTGGGTGTAAGGCATCCGCATGGTTTGATACATGGGACACAAACGGTCCTGTTATGCCCCATATTACCAACCGTGCTATCATTAACGCGGGTTTCACATCTCAAGATTGTGTAGCTGATATGGTGCAAGGAACAACTTGGAAATGGCCCCACAATTGGTTTGTAAGGTTCCCATCCCTTAGTAGTTTTATTGTTCCTATTATTCAACCGAATCAGGAAGATAAGCTCGTTTGGAAGACCATTAATGGATCGCTCAAAGACTTTTCGGTTAGTGATGTGTGGCATTCCATTCGTACAAGAAGTAATGAAGTTGATTGGTACAGGTTAGTGTGGTCGAAGTATGGCATACCAAGACTTTCCATTCACCTTTGGCTGATTATGCGAAGAAGACTCAAAACACAAGATAGACTAAAGCAATGGGACGTTGGCAATGATGTCAACTTAAACCTGCTTCGGTGCTCTCTTTGTAAGTCTCAACCCGACTCTCATGACCATCTATTTTTTGAATGTCCATTTTCGTCTAGACTTTGGAGTATTGTTCTAAATGTTGCTGAATTACCGAACATCTCACCTATTTGGGACGATATAGTTCACTGGATTTTGCCCTTGTCTTTGAAAGACAATGTGGCAAGTATTGTAGGGCGTCTCATAGTGGCTGTTTCAACCTACTTCATTTGGCAAGAGCGCAACAATCGAGTTCACGCGAAACCGAGTAGGGATGAAGAACAAGTGGCGAAAGTTATTGTCGAGATGGTTCGTTCTAAGCTAGCTTCTATCAAATTCAAAAAGAACGTTAGAGTGGATCGCATGAAGATGACTTGAAAGATTGCTTGACATGCATGGAGCATAAGTTTATTGGATATAGTCTTATTGTTGTATGTACTGTTTTGCTTAGGCTGTTCATTCTTGAGGTTGGTCAAGTATGAGTGTTTTGTTCTTTTCTCGTTTTAAGAGTGGTTTCATCACCACTCTTGCATGTACGTAACTCATATGGTTTTTAATATATTTCACCGGGTATATACCCTTTACCCAAAAAAAAAAAAAAATAGCTTCTTCAACTTTTACATTCTGCAGTTTTCATAAAGGATGTGTGCAACTGATTCCTAACTATTTAAAAACATTTCGTATATAGGTTGCTTGCTAAGAAGGCAGATGAAACATCTGAACATACTATTAGCATCTCCACGGCCTCAGGATACTCGACAAAAGAAGATTTTACAACTTCCGCAAAAATGATGCACATTGTCGAGCTCTTGGATATCCCAAAGGTACAACGTCCTACTATCATAGAATACTATCGTAATGATATAATTAATATGTGTCACTGTTTACATGGTTGGGTCAATTCTGTTTTGCTCTATGTATGGGGGTAAGCTTTCTAAACCTTATGACAACAATTCAACTGATATTTTGCTCTTACTTATGTTGCCCAGCTTCAATTGATATTAAGGTTCTCAACATCCTTTTTACTTATTACACATAAGACAATATTAAACATTAATCAAGCTAAAATAGCAACGTATGTATCATATCATAAGTCATAATAAGTTAATGGTTATCAATCCTTCTTTTAGCAATCTCAATGATCTGTATCTTGATGACCACATTTAAATGGTAAAAGCCCATACAATATAGATGTGAATGCATGTTTACGAGGTATATTGAAAAGTTTTATATTATGTTACATGTCTTTTATCATTGAGCTTTCATCGCTCTAACATGACATGATAGTTTAAATGATCTTATTATATTAAAATTATATGTCACATAATGTAGAAGTGTTTGAGAGTTAGATCTTGCAATTCAAAAGGATCCTGAAGTTCTTTGTGGTTCAAAAGATGTTTGTTACAAAAGTAAAACATACAAGAGTTTTCAAATATTAATTTTAATGATTTACTAAACTAATATGTGTGAACCAATCTCATGACTAATATGTGAGTGATAAACACCTTCGTTTTATGTTGCACGTCCCACACCATTGAACTGCAATCGCTAGTAGTAGTTTAAGTTAGCTTATTATATATAAAAAGGACATTCCCTATTAGGAGGTTAAGAAGTGTGTGGATTAGCTTGTTTAGAAGGTTTTTTACTAGATGTAAGAGCTTATCAACTTGGTATTGTCAACTTAGACAACTTGTACACTCTTTAGAACGACTCAAAAAATATTTAGAGATTTTCAAAATTTTCGTGAAGTTTGAACTCCAAACTCTTTTATCTCAATTTAGCACACATTAGGTAAAGCATTGTTAATATATTACATGTGGTAAATTAACTCTAATTCTTAATAATTACTTTATAAGTCCCAAAAACTATTATCTCAAATTTATATTTTAAGAAAATATGTTTTATGTGGTTGTATCATATTCATAGTAACTTGTACTACTTAATAGGTTTATTAATATACATGCATTAAAATGTCGTAAAAGTTTGAATAAGATGTTAAGTGTAGTCTAGCCAACAAAAGCCATCCAAAAAACGAAGCGTAAAAAACCGTTGAAACCGATACAAACGAGTGAACCAGTTCTTATCGAAATCTATTTCTCCAGTTCATCGTCACAGGATACCTGCCGCCGTAACGGGCGGGTACTCTGCTAGTAAATACATAAACCAAATAAACAAACTAAAACAACCCCTTGATGAATGGAACTTTATTCATTTTGGTTAAATTATACTACTGTTTATAAATTGTATAGAAGTTTGAATAAGATGATGAGTGTACACTTGTGGTATGGCATGTATCTATTTTATTACCCGTTATCCCATATCGATCAAAGAGACAATATTTGGCTAGTTAATATACAGCTGCGTACCTGAGTCATATATGTTGTGAGTGCTATTATGTTCATTATCATGACGTATGAGTGTCAGTTAACTAATCATGTTAATTGATTCTCGATGTTATGGTAAATAACTTATATCTCTTTAACTTTTTAGTATATATCTATATTTTTCTTTAATATAACTTGAAGTGTTACAATTATAGGTATTCAATTCATGTTTAATGACATTAAACCTTAGTTATTATGATTCTCCTTTATCCTCTACTTACAAACTATTTAAATTTAGTGAACAAAATTCAATAATTATTTACGGGTCTAATATTGTTCTTCAACTTTGTTTCGAGTTGATAATGTAGATTTGTAGCATAGACTTGAATATCAATTTGATCCATTTTCTCCCTTTTCATGAAGATAAGATTTGGTATGCGATAATCTTATTTGTAAGTCAGTCTTTGAATGTGGATATACTGAAAACAATGAAATGAGTGATGACGTAACTTGAACTTGTTCAGTATCTTGACCGTTACTTTATTCTCTACGTATTAGCAATGTTTGAAAGCCATCTTTTAATCGACCGAGTTCAGAGTGATCAAATGGTTGGAACACTCGAGAGATAAAGCATTTCAATATGTGCAGTACGTTCTAATTTGTGCTATTACAACCATTCATGATTTTCAAAACAAACGCCCTTGTATTCAAAGTTCAAACGGCTAGTTTTGTGTTAAAAAAAATGTTACCGTTTACATTCAAACGACTATTTTTTTTTCAAGTAAAATAAATTTTAAACCTATATAAATCAACAACAACTAGAACTCATATACAACATATTCAAAAAAAAAAAAAAAATAATAATAATAATAATAATAATAATAATAATAATAATAATAATAATAATAATAATAATAATAATAATAATAATGATAAAAAAAAAAAAAAAAAAAAAAAAAAAAAAAAAAAAAACTCATATACTCATATGCTCATATTCGCATAAAAACAAAACCATGTCGGTACGTGACGATCCAACTTTTTTAAACTTAATGGGTTTTGTAAATGCTTACGGTAATCCGAACATCGAGTCTTCTTCAAATCCTAACCCGAACAACAATAACCCATCTAATAATTTGACACTCGAACAACAACAACAATTGATGTTTATGTGGCAACAAAATCAAAACGTGGAGCAACAAACACTGTCAACACCACAAACCCAATCCTCACAAGCGGCGTCTGTGAAACCCGAAGCAAAGTCTCTACGAAAATCCAAATATGGAGGTAAACGTATGGCAAAAAAAAGGCAAACAACGAGACGACGAGGTGTATGATGAAAAAAATTCCGACGTGAGCGAGACTACATTACGTTGGACACCGGAAGAGGAATTTTTACTTGCCGTGTGTTGGGTGGCCGTTTCCGAGGATAAGAATGTTAGAGCTTCTCAAAAGGGCATAACTTTTTGGTATCGGGTTATGAACGAGTTCAACCAAAAAAATTTTCAAGTTCGTAACAAAGATATGCTAACAAGCAAGTGGCATACGTTGAATGCAAATTGCCAAAAGTTTATAGCGGTTTACAAACGTGCTATACGTTTGAGAAAAAGTGGTGAAAGTGGAGTGGATGATATGAGCCATGCTAGACAAATGTATCGTACGAGCATAAAAGTGTTGCGTTTGCTCAAGAGGAAGCGTGGTTAATTTTGAAGAAGTGTCCAAAATGGGACGCGCAGGCACCGATTGACTTAACCGAAGATGTGATGTACGGCTACGTCCTGTCGGGAAACCAAGAAATTTCAAAAAAACAAAAGTCCGATACATTGACTAGCACCGGGGGAAGTGCGTCAAACAATTTGGAATCTGTGACAAACGAGCTTCGACTTAGACGGGAAGCGGCTCAAATGGCGTACGACACGGCTAGAGTGAAAGACGAGACGGTTTCGCGTTTGAAAGAATTTAAATTTCTCGGTATGAAAACGAATGAGATGGATCCGGCCGCTGCATATTGGATCGAAATGGAAAAACAGAGAATCAAATAAAAATATAATTTGCAAGATCCGCCAACCGACTAGTGTAATTTATCTACTTATTGTATTTTATTTCGTATGTTTCATTTTGTAGTTTTTTTCGTAATTTCTTTTATGTCGTTTTTTTTAATTGTAAATTTTTTATTTTCATATTGAAATGTTTAGTTTTATTATTGAAATGTTTGACTGTTTAATAAATGAATTTGTTGAGGATAGAATTTGTAAATTTGTAAAAAATAATGTTTTTGAGTGTTATGATTTCCTGATGTTTTTTGGTATTATGTTATTTTATGTTGAGATGATGTGGCGCTGGGTTATGTAATAACTCAAGTTATAATTCATCATGCTCTTAATGAATGAAATTCTATTCACTTTTGTCAAACTATGTTGTTTAAGCAACGAAGAGAATTGCATACACAGTTATGCCAAATCGATATAAGAGACAAAATCTGGCTAGTTTATATAGAATTGTATAGAAGAGTCATTATTGTTGTGATTGCTATTAATTAGACTATAACATCAATTTGCTCCTTTTTCATCAAGTTAGGATTTGTCAAGTCCATCTTTTAAGTCAGTCGATACATACTTAACACAATGAAATGATTAGTGTAACTTAAACTTGCTGAGTATCTTAATCGTTGTTTGCTTCTTTATGTATACATAAGCGAATTAAATAAACTAATCCATACAATCTATTAGTGAATGAAATTCTATTCAGTTTGGTTAAACTATATATAGTGTTTACTAACTGTGTGGAAATTTGAATTAGATGATGAGTGTAGACTTGTAGCCGAGACATGAAAATCAATTTGCTATGTTATCTCCCTTTTTATCAAGTTAAGATTTGGTTATGTCTATTTCTTATGTATAAGCAACGAGGAGAAATGATTTTTCATATTGAGTCGATTATCTTTGAAAACTCATTTTTACATTCTAGTGATATTTTGACTTGACTATGACATATATCTATTTAGTTACTAGACAGTGACACAATTTGACTAGTTAATATACAGTCGCGTACAAGGGCTTCATGTGTTGTGATTGCTTTTATGTTGTTTACCCTTACAAGATATAAGTTCATGGGTTTTGTTTATTATATAAAAGATTAAAAAAAAAAAAATGGACTCACTAATTATTTTGTAAGGCTAATTGTTCTTTGTTTTTGTTTTGACTTATTTTTTATTGGGATAATTTCTAATATACCCCAAATACCTAATGCGTAAGCTTATCCGCCCTGAAATCGAAAAATTATGATATTAACCTGTACTTTTTGGGCAACTGAAATCTGCAAGTGATAAGTGTCACTTTTCTGACTATTTTTCGGACAACTTGTGTATTTTTTTGGGCAACTGGAAGACACTTGTCATCATATGGGTGGAGATGTCCAGTTGCCGGGTCTAATATCATAATTTTATGATTTCGAAGTAGATAAGCAAACGCATTAGGCAACTGGACATTGTAATAATTAAATCAGAAAAATGTACAACATTATACCCACAAAATATGTTAATCTTGGTTTGACCTACTTGCACTTCAAGGGTCCTTTGTGGTTCAAGTAATGAAGAAATGGTAATCCTTGTTTCAAATAGGGATGGAAAAAAACCTTAAATTCGTGTTTTTTGCGTGGATTAGCTTATTTACACATTTTACTAGGTTGTCCAATTTTGAAAGATAATGAGCTCAATCTTCCATTTATATTCATGTTCGTAAGCTTATTGACCTGATTGTAAGCCTAACTTGCTAAACTAGTATGCCAAATAAGTGAGTTTATGAACTTTATTATTATTATTATTATTATTATTATTATTATTATTATTTTTTTTTATTATAAACCATCACTTTTATTAACAATAAACCATCACATATTATTATTATTATTCTTATTATTATTTGTGGAAAACTAGAAGGGGGGTTGAATAATTTTACGTCTTTTTAATTTGTTATAAAAGATAGTTTTAGTGTTTTCTTAGTTTTTAAAATTTAGATTCGATAATATGTGATCTCAAATCTTGCACAATATAAACAACTATCAATAAATAAGATATAACAATGATAAGTAATGAAATAAATAAGAGATGGAAAGATCGAACCGCGAGACAAGAGATTTATAGTGGTTCGGCTACAAGGACACCTTCCTTGCCCTACTCCACTCCCCGAGCACCTAACTCGAGAGTTTTCTTCACTATATCAACAAGCTCTCTTATGGCGGAGAAAACCTTACACACCAAATTACACACCACAATTTCTTCACGCCTAAATCACGACTTCTACACAACTTCTTCACACCAATCAATTTCACAACTAACTACTTCACGCCTATCTTCTTCACACCAATTTACTTCACAACTAACAATTTCACACCTAGCTTCTTCACTATAATCTAATTCCTAACTTTTCTTCTTCACACCAAACAACAAACTAATCACACAATCAATATACCTAGCACAATTATCTACAATCAAATATACACAACAATCTTCACAAAGAATAATGTAAGTAATCTTGATGATGCACCAACAACTTGTATCTGGAGGTCACAACAAGTTGTAATACTTCTTGTCTTGGGGGATAGAAGTATTCTTCTCTTGCACTTGAGAGGATGAAGTTTGAATCACTTTGAAACAAAGAATTATGTACTTATGATCAAAGGATTAAGAGAATAGAAATGTGGATCTAGAACAGAAAGTTTAGGAGTGCAAAAGGTGAGAAAATTCTGTGGGATGAACCAGTATTTATACGGGAGAAAATTACTGTTCTGGAGCGTGGCCGGTCCCCTTAATTAATAGCCGGTCCCCTTAATGATTAAGGGGGCCGCCTAAGGAATTAAGGGGGCCGCCCCTTCAGAACGTTGGATTTCCTTGTCTTTTAGTGGGGAATATTTTTCTTGATAAAATTTGCCATTTTTTGTTAGAAATTTGAAATTATATATTTATAATGAATTGAACATATTCTTTTAATTCCAAAAGTAATTTTGTAAAAGATATAGAATGTTTAATACATTTTATAAAAATTCTAGTGATTAGAAAAATTTCCTTTGATCATGAAATGCAATAAACACTTTGTTTATTCATACCTTAAGTGATATGGATGCAAAGACAAATATTAAGTACTAAAAACTTGTTTACATCATAAGTTTTAGATTAATGAGTTTATGCTTTGTAGTTATCAAAACATAGAGACATTGTTAATATGCTAACAATGTTTTTAGACATTATTTATGTCAACAATCTCCCCCTTTTTGATGATTACAAAACTTTAAACTCATTAGGTCTAAAAAATAATTTTTAGACAAGTATTATTAGAGTTTAACATTCTCTTCTCCCCATTTTTGTAAAATCAAAAAGGTTAATGCTCCCCCTTGATGTATGCTCCCCCTCATTTGAGAGCACCAAGGGAATGAGCTATGGAAATCTTGGCTACACAAAATATTAGAAGAGAACAAGACACATATACATGCAAAGCAATAATTATGCAAATAAAAATAGATTCATTCAAGCATCATAGAAAGCATTACAACATTTAATATGCTTAAGACATATTGATCACAATAAAACAAAAGAAAAGACATAGTCCTATATTGCCTAAAAGAGCACTTGGACTTGCTTGCAACCCATGGTTGATTGTTTTATTTGCTTGAATGATAACATAAGCATAAAGCTTAGTTGTTAGATGGAGAAGGATATGGAGTGGGGTATGGAGCGGAAGAGGTGGATCTTACGATATTGTATCGTGTTAAGGGTGGTATGGGATGAGGACGAGTGAGGAGATATTCAATCCAAGAAATATCTTCACTCAAGTATAGGATTTGTTTTTGAAGGAAGATGCAACAAGGGCAATAGTGAGTGTGGTTTGTAACTTGATCCAAGTTGAAAGAGTGAGGAAGGCAATTGTTGTAGGGTGATGATGGAGATTGCCCTTTGTTGCGTTGTGCAAGATGCATGGCATTGAGATCACTAAGATCATGGATTTGTGATATTTCATCACGGAACTTTTGCTTTTCCGTGGCAATGCGGAGAAAGTCATTGTGTTGATATGGATGAATTGGGTTTGTGTAGTTGGAATTGTAGTGGGATGGTTGATCAAACTTGTATGGATCATTACAAATGGTTGGAGGATGAGATGAGTGGTTTGGCATGAAGGAAGATGTTTGGCCAATGTTGTATGGTTTGTAAAGAGGATCAAATGAATGTCCTTGTGAATTTGGTGTAAAGTTTGGGAAGTAAGTGGTTGGAGGTGTTGAGTGATTTCCAACTTCATTGATTATGATGGATTTGTTAAAAGGGCTTTTTCTTCGCCAAACGGGTTTTTCCGTCATTCTGGCAAGCCTTGAGGCTTTTGGTTTTGGTTTGTTTGGAGAAGTCATGAAGGGATGAGTGAAGAGTTTTGAGGATTGGGGGTATTTATAGTGTAAGATTTGTGTGTTTATGGATGGATAAAGTTTGGTTTGGAGATTAGGACAAAATGTGTTGGTGAAAAATGGGAAATGTAGGTTGAAATGGGCTAAAAAGCAGAAAAGATTCTGTAAAGCCGACCATCAGATGACCGGTCCCCTTAATTAGGAGGCGGTCCCCTTAATGATTAAGGGGGCCGCCTTACAAAATTAAGGGGGCCGCCCATCTGGTGATTTCCAGATTGCCAGAATTGGGTTTTTGGCAGAAAATTTGCAGAAAGGTTGTGTGTTTGGATTAGATTTCAAGCAAGTTCAACTCCTTGAGGCAATATAGCATCTAATCTAACTATAATATAGGCATGCATGCAACAACACTTAAGTAAAAGAGCAATCAATCAATTAGTAATAAGCAAGAGAAGGCAAACAAAGATAAGGGCACTAAATCTGCCTAGAGCAACTATCTTAGATCAAAGGCAAAGGTAACTAGTGAGTGGAAAACTAGTGATGGAGCAAGATGACAACATTATTAGTGAATTTGTCCTAGTGTGTGTCTATATGCAACAAATGTGGAGTTGTGATTGTTTCGACTCCTAAATGCAAAGAGAGCTAACGATCCTAAGAAACAATCCAAAAGATCTCCTTGATTCAATTTTTGCTCGATCATGAATGTCAAAGATATATATTAGATTATATACCTTGACAATTTATGTGAGAGTTTATGCATGATGTTGGAAGACAATGTTTTTAGCATTAGTCAACAATGCAAGGAAAATGATGTTCATGTGATTCCTAGATGTGAGAATAATTTTTAAAGAAAATTGATTGGGTTTTACAAAAGAGTTTATGCAAAGAAAATAAACTTTCCCAATCTTTAATTTTGTGCGAAATAGATTCCTAGACTCAGAAATGAAGAAGTGGACGAAAAGTAAATTTTATGCAAGTATAAATTTGTATTAGTTGAATATAATTTAGTCAACTTGTTCCATCATTCCTAATCCTAAACGCAAGTGGTTGAATAATTCACGCTTAAGGGGTTTTGTTAATATATCCGCAATGTTATCTTCCGATGCAACTTTTTCTATAGATATGTTTCCTTTTTGTACATTATCCCTAAGAAAGTGGTGGCGTATTTCTATATGTTTAGTCCTAGTGTGTTACACCGGATTTTTACTTAAATCTATCGCACCTTTGTTATCGCACATAATGGGAACATTTTCTAACCTAATACCATAGTCTACGAGAGCTTGTTTCATCCATAGTGCTTGTTGACATGCCTTTCCAGCGCTTACATATTCTGCTTCGGTGGTAGAAATAGCAAGAGCGGTTTGCTTCTTCGAAAACCAAGATGTTAGACAACATCCCATAAACGTGCAAATACCGCTAGTGCTTTTTCTATCTACGTAGTCTCCCACATGATCCGAATCCGTATAGACGATGGTTTCTAAGCTGGATCCCTTAGGATACCATAATCCTAAGTGTATAGTGCCTTTAATGTATCGGAAGATACGCTTAACCGCTTCTAGGTGAGAGGTTTTGGGATCCTCTTGGAAACGGGCACAAAGGCAGACACTAAACATGATATCGGGGCCGCCTAAGGAATTACTGTTCTGGAGCGTGGCTGGTCCCCTTAATTAATGGCCGGTCCCCTTAATGATTAAGGGGGCCGCCTAAGGAATTAAGGGGGCCGCCCCTTTAGAACGTTGGATTTCCTTGTCTTTTAGTGGGGAATATTTTTCTTGATAAAATTTACCATTTTTTGTTAGAAATTTGAAATTATATATTTATAATGAATTAAACATATTCTTTTAATTCCAAAAGTAATTTTGTAAAGGATATAGAATGTTTAATACATTTTATAAAAATTCTAGTGATTAGAAAAATTTCCTTTGATCATGAAATGCAATAAACACTTTGTTTATTCATACCTTAAGTGATATGGATGCAAAGACAAATATTAAGCACTAAAAACTTGTTTACGTCATAAGTTTTAGATTAATGAGTTTATGCTTTGTAATTATCAAAACATAGAGACATTGTTAATATGCTAACAATGTTTTTAGACATTATTTATGTCAACATTATTATTATTTACTTCAAATCTACCTATCTTATAAAGCACAAACCGCTTTTATGGCATTAAATGACTAAGACAATGAAATTTTAAAATCACCAATACAACTAACAAAGCAAATTGTATAACTAAATTAAACACTAAGACATTACAAACATCTATACATAGTGTACAACTTTCTAATGCACTAAGTCATTAAATTAATGCATAGTAATACTTTTATTAAAACATCTCATTATTTAAAAGTACAATGATGTATTTACATTGTACAACTAATTAAAAGCATATCTATCAATTTAAATATAACCAATTAAAACACTCCCTTACTAAAAAGTACAATAATATTTTCATAATGTACAATCTAAACAAGCTACAACATAATCAAACACACTAATTATGTTATTTATAACACACCTCTAAAATGAAAAGTACATGTTATTATGCACATTGTACAAACTAATAAAGCACAAAAAGCATAAATGCTAACAAGTTGATGGTACATATACTTTTGATAATCGGACCGGACCAACGAGCAGTGGTATCCAATTGAGCAGTATATGGACCCTGAGACCTACCTGCTACTCCTTTATCGCCTGAAGGGGTAAAAGTCCCGGGTAAGACTCGAACTTGAGACCTTCCCTAGCCAAACATCCCTTCCCGGGTAGGACTCGAACTAAAGTTGTTTAGATTATCTTATTGCCTTATTGTATGAAAAAATGTCGCTTAATGAATATTTGTTTTCGGTGTGGAGCGTAGCTTATTTCGACGGTTTATTAGATTATTTAAATTTAGAAAAGTCACAAATTTACTCTTTTTTAGGTTTACGAGTTTTTTTGGGTAAGGGGGACTTACCCCGGTAAAATATATTAAAAGGCCCAAAAAACCCAATAAGTACAATGGAATGTGGTTGGCTACCACATTAACCTCAAGCTCAAGCTTGAACAACCTCTAAATCATATGACATGCCATATGAATACTAGCTAGCAATTACAACCACCTAATAACACATAAACAAGTCATAATAGCCATCAACATTAGATAAACACCATATCAGGCAACTTTCAAAGCCTAGAAACCAGCCCATCATCGTTAGACTTTTTAAATCTGCACGAGAGGAGTTTGAGACGGATAGAATGCATAATGCAATCAATAATTTGCTTCACCGGCCGTTTGTTCTTCTTAAAAAGACGCCAATTCCTCTCTTGCCAAATAAAGTAGGCACAAGCCGCCACAACCAACTTAGCAATAACACTCTTAGAAGGCCTTCTTTTAGCAATCGGGATAAGAGAAGCCAGAATATGAGAGAAAATAGGAACCGAAGAATCAATCCCTGCATACGTCTTCATGTGGTTCCAATTTTGTTGCGAAAAAAGCACTCAAAGAATAGATGTTCATGTGAATCAGGTTGCAATTCGCATAATGGACACAAAGTAATAAGAGAGCTCGAACCATCCCAAGTGTTGAGTTTATCTTGAGTTTTCAATCTTTGTTTAACGATCATAAGATCAACCATAGATTAAATGCGTGGCGTGGGATACACAAAGAAAACCACACGACGTCAACCCACATAACTTTATTACTTCTAGGCCGAATAGACCTCCAAACCATACTTACAGAAAATGACTTAACATTCCCATCCTCATCACGCCATTCCAACAAATCAGGTCTATCAACATGGTTTGGCATGACAATTGAACTAAGAAAAGGATACTTATTGATAAGTTCCTGAGGCCAGGTCCATACATTATTTAGAAAAATGTTCCTAACCTTAGAGAGAGGATTTAGCCCAGCCCTAAACATGTCACGTGTCGAGATAGAGTTAGCCAACGGACTAATGGAACACCAACGATCATACCATAATGACGTGAGAGCTCCATCTCCAATATTATGCCAAACAAATTCCCTAATAAGCGGTCTGATTTGTAAGACCTTTCTCCATCCCCATGACATGTTACCACGAAGAGGGATGTCCCAAAAACTTCTTCCCCTTAGCTTGTATGCATGCACCCACTTAACCCATAACGAATCCTTAAGCGATAAGAGTTTCGAAATATGAGAAACCATTAACGCCTTGTTGAAATGATCAAGCCTTCTCAAGCCGAGACCACCCTCATCTTTAGGGAGACACACAACTTCCCAAGCGACTTTAGACTTGCCCTTTCGCATATCTTGGCTCCAAAGGAATGCCCGCATAATCTGCTCCAAATCACATAAAACGCGAGATGGGAGAATAAACACTGAGGCCCAAAAGATGTGCATAGAACCAATGACCGATTTAAGAAGTTGCAACCTACCCGCAATGGAAAGAGATTTATTCTTCCAATCATGAATACGAGCTTGAACTTTCTGAACCAACTCCTTACAATCCCGAATCATAAGTCTAGACGAAACCAGTGGTACACCTAGGTATTTAACCGGAAGTCGTCCCTCTTCAAAAGGGAGAACGTTAAGGATAGCAATCTTTGTACGGGTAAGGACATTACAAAAATAAGCTGTGCTTTTAGGAAGACTAGGATTCAATCCCGAAGCATTTTTGAATTCATCCATGGCCTCCTTAATAATATACATGGAACCGACATCCCCATGAGCAAATAGAAAAAGATCATCCGAAAAACATAGGTTGATTAATTCTAATTCCGAACAATACCGATGATAGGTAAATGAATTAGAATCTCGAACCCTCCTTTGAAGCATAAGCGTAAGTATCTCCATAACAAGAGTGAACAAGTAAGGGGATAATGGGTCGCCTTGTCGAAGACCACGTTTTCCCTTAAAATAACCATGAAGCGAGCCATTAATGCAAATTGAGTAAGATGAAGTAGTAACACACTCCATAATCCACTTAACCATACGATCATGAAAACCAAAGCCGATTAGAATCATCTTCAAAAATCCCAATCCACCGTATCATAGGCTTTTTGGATATCAACTTTAAACGCACAACGAGGTCCAAACGAGGAGAACCACGGTTTACGAGTTTATTAACTTGATATTATGAACCTAAACAACTTGTATGCCCAAGTTGATTAGCTTACAAGCTTAAGTAAATGAATTTACGAAGTTTTCAAATTCTAATACAACCCAGTTAAATAAACTAGTCCAAACAGCCCCTTAATGAATGAATTTTATTCATTTTGATTGAGAAAAATCAGAAAATTATATTTGTTTAATAGCTTTATAAAAGTTTGAATAAGATGATAAGTGTTACTTAACCTTGTTGAGTATCCTAATATTTGTTTACTTCTTTATGTATAAGCAAGGATGAGAAAGGGTTTCCTCTCATATTGAGTCGAATATCTTTGAGAACTCAGTTACACTCTAATGATATTTTGACATGACTACGGCATGACATGTATCTATTTTGTTACCAGTTATACCACATCGATCTGAAAGACAAAATTTAGCTAATTAATATAACATTGCATACAGGGGCCATATGTGTTGTGATTTCTATTATGATGTTAACGACAACATGAGAGTTACATAATTCAACATGCATGGTACCTAACTCTCTTGTTGTAGTCAATAACTTATATAAGAATATAAGATCCTAACTTTTTTATATCATAGTAAACAAAATTTAATGAATGTAACTAAATTTTGTCTTTCAGATAGATGAATATACCGAAGAAGTATTGTAGTTGTTGTACAGTCTTAGAATGACTCAAAAAATATTTCAAAAATTTGCTAATAAAGATTATAATGCCTGTTATTTATATTGAGCTTATCAACCTTATACGATGAAATTAAACAAGTTGAAAGCTCAAGTTAATATGCTAATAATCAACTAAACGCATTTATGAATTTTTGCAAGATCAAATAAATACATAAGCCGATTAAATAAACTAATTCAAACAACAACCACCTAGGTTGGGTGTAGTGGCGGTGATCTAATCGTGTTCGCGTGAGTGCCACGCCAACATTTTTCCCCGCCACTTTTATGTTATAGTTTCGGCTTCCATCCATACATTTTTTTAAACCTCCTGCAACACATTATAAGTTTTTATGAATATAATTTTGATACCATAGTAAACTTCATTTTGTGAATGTAACTAGATAAAGTGTAATGGTACCAATTTTTATATAAGTGTGAAAACTGGATCTAGGTTTGGTACCAATTTTATAGAGACAACATTTTCACCATTTGTGACAACATGTTGCCACAAAAGGTCAGGCGGGGGTTTTTGATTTTTGATGAAAATTTTGGCACCAAACTTGTTGTGACAACATTAAACTTTTAGTGGCAACATGTGTTGTCACTAAACGTTTTTACCTTTTTTTTTTAATTTTATTTTGGTATAATTATGTAATAAATAAATTTAAAAAATACGAAATATTATTGAAAAAATATTTTAAAAAAGTATGATGTTCATTGTATTAAAACTAAGGCCGAGCATATTGGATCGAAAATCGAACCGAATTGAAATACCACGTCGAACCGATCATATTTGGTTCAGTTTTGATTTTATATACTAACGGTTTTCGATTTGGGTTCGGTTTTCATTGGTTCGGTATAATTATATAATAAGTAAATTTAAAAATACTTAAAAAAATTATGTTTATTATAGTCAAACTAAGGCTGAGCATATTTGGACCGAAAACCGAACCTAACAGGAAAACCGAGCAGAACCGAACCGACTATATTTGGTTTGGTTTTTGTTTTCGGTTTTCGTCGGTTCGACCCGGTTCATTAAAAACGTAGCACTTTTACATGAGATGTTAAATGGATGAGTCGATATTATATCGTTATACAAGGCATGTTAACAGATGAGTTAGGGTGATATGGTTATACGTTAAACGAATAAATTGAGATGATGTAGTTATACATAAGATGTTAAACGGATGAGTCGATATGTTATAGATATGCATAACATGTTAAATGGATGATTCGAGATGTTATGGTTATGCATAACATGTTAAACAATGAGTCGAAATGCTATGGATATGCATAACATGTTAAACGGATTATTCGAGATGTTATGGTTATGCATAACATGTTAAACGATGAGTCGAGATGCTATGGATATGCATAACATGTTAAACGGATGATTCGAAATGTTATGGTTATGCATAACATGTTAAACGATGAGTCGAGATGCTATGGATATGCATAACATGTAAAACGGATGATTCGAGATGTTATGGTTATGCATAACATGTTAAACGATGAGTCGAGATGCTATGGATATGCATAACATGTTAAACGGATGAGTCGATATGTTATAGATATGCATAACATGTTAAATGAATGAGTCGATATGTTATAGATATGCATAACATGTTAAACGGATGAGCTGAGATGATATGGTTGTAAACGAGATGTTAAACGAACGAGCCAAGATGATATGGTTATACACGAGATGTTAAACGGATGAGTCAAGATGCTATGGTTATACACAAGATGTTAAACGAAAGAGCCTCCATTATATGGTTCTACACGAGATGTTAATCGAACGAGCCGAGATGATATGGTTGTACACGAGATGTTAAACGAAAGACCCGAGATGATATGGTTGTACACGAGATGTCAAACGAATGAGTCGAGATGCTATGGTTATACACGAGATGTTAAATGATGAGTCGAGATGCTATGGATATGGATAACATGTTAAACGATGAGTCGAGATGCTATGGATACGCATAACATGTTAAACAGATGAGTCGAGATGATATGGATATACATAACATGTTAGACGAATGATTCGAGATGTTATGGATATGCATAAATGCTAAACGATGAGTCGATATGCTATAGATATGCATAACATGTTAAACGATGAGTATAGATGCTATGGATACGCATAACATGTTAAACAAATGAGTCGAGATGCTATGGATATGCATAACATGTTAAACGGATGAGTCGATATGTTATGGATATGCATAACATGTTAAACGGATGAGTCGAGATGTTATGGATATGCATAACATGTTAAACGATGAGTCGAGATGCTATGGATATACATAACATGTTAAACAATGAGTCGAGATGCCAAAACACTTCCCACCAAACACTTCCCACGACAACATGTTCAACACTTGTCGCTCTCGGTCAAGAGATTTTTTTGGTGTTTAGTGTTATTTACCGATGACAATGTGTCGTCGGGATTTCTCTCGTCGTCGTTCTACTTTTTCTAGTAGTGTATATTAACTAAAAGTATTTAATTTTAATTATATATTAAATGAAAGTATTTAATTTTAATTATATATTAAATAAAAGTATTTATGCTATAATAAATTTTAATCATTTTAAGTTACTTATACTCAATTTAATTCATTTTTAAATCTATTTATAA
Source organism: Artemisia argyi (assembly GCA_030686995.1). Taxonomy (NCBI): domain Eukaryota; kingdom Viridiplantae; phylum Streptophyta; class Magnoliopsida; order Asterales; family Asteraceae; genus Artemisia; species Artemisia argyi. The sequence continues at coordinate 189,736,318 of CM060685.1, read as the reverse complement.
CATTTTAAAATAATTTATAATAAATTTCAATCATTTTTAAATTATTTATAAATAGCCAAAATCATATTTGATAAATTTATAACAATTAAAAAATTTATAATTAGTTTAAATTATGTATAAATCTTTAGTGACAACTTTTTTCGTGACAACATGTTGTCACTCAAGCTTGAGCGGCAAATTTCCCCCCAAAAAAAAAAGTTTTTTGACTTTGACTTGTTTTTTTTGTCACAAAAACTTATCGCAACAACAAATGTTGTCGCTATAAGTTTAGGTGGCAATTTTCCCCCAATTATTTTTTTCGCCACAAAACTTCTAGTGACAACACGGTTGTTACTAAAGATAAAAGTCAAAAGTCAAAACAAGCAAAGTTTTTGGTGACAACATTGTTGTCACAAAAAATAAAAGTGTTGTCGCAAGAAAAAAAAGTCAAAAACTAAAAACCGGAATACCACTATTTTGTCGTGTAGTAATTCTATTGTGACAACATGTTGTCACAAAAGAAAAAAAGTTGTCACGAAAAGTTTTGGTCAAAGATGGGCCCAAAAATGCTATTTTTTTGTCGTTTATTGGACTTGTTGCGACAACAAATGTTGTCACGAAAAAAAATTCGTCACTATAGCTCCAAAATGGTGCAGTGATAATTTAGAAGTGTCTGTGAGGTGGATCTTGCACTTCAAAAGGGTCCTGAAGTCCTTTGTGGTTCAAATGATCTTCGTGACAAAAGTAAAACATATAGGAGTTTACAAATATGAATTTTAATGATTTACTAAACTAATATAAGTGAACCGATCTCATGACTAATATGTGAGTGATAAACACCTTCTTTTTATGTTGCATGTCCCACACCATTGACCTGCAATTACTAGTAGTAGTTTAAGTTAGCTTATTATATATATAAAAAGCACATTCCCTATTAGGAGGTTATGAAGTGTGTGGATTAGCTTATTTAGACGGTTCATTAAATTATTCAAATAAAAATAAATTGCAATTTTGCTCTTTAACTAGATGTACGAGCTGATCAACTTGGTATTGTGAACTTAAACAAGTTTTAAGTTCAAGTTAATTATTAAGCTAATAAGCCATGTTAGAGTTTATGAATCTTTTTAAAATCAGATAAATACATAACCTGGTTAAATAAACAAGCCCAAACAACCCCTTAATGAATGGACTTTATTCACTCTGGTTATATTATATTGTTTATTAACTGTATCAAAGTTTTAATAAGATTTAGCATGTCTATTTTACAAGTCGGTCTTTGAGTATCTTAATATTTGTTTGCTTCTTTATATATAAGCAATGAGGAGAAATGATTTTTTTATTTTTTATTTTATTTATTTATTTTTTTCATATCGAGGATTATCTTTGAGAACTCATTTTTACATTCTAGTGATATTTTGACTTGACTATGGCATATATCTATTTTGTTACTAGTTATCCCACATCGAACAGAGAGACGGAATTTGGCTAGTTAATATACATTTTTGCACATAACTCACACGTGTTGTGATTGTTATTACTACGTATGTTGTTAACCATGAGATGATGTAATTAAGCATGTTACATGTCTCTCATTGATTGGTCAACAACTTATATAACCTCTTAACTTTTTGTCAATCTAATTAAACGAGTGTAGTTTTTGTCAATCTAATTAAACGAGTGTAGTCATAATAACTTTTTGTGAATGTAATTAAACGAGTGTAGTCGTAATAACCTCTTGTGAATTTAACTACACTTATATAGCCTCTTAACTTTTTGTGAACGTAATTAAACGAGTGTAGTCGCAATACGCGTTTCGCCGGACATTTATTTTTCGTCTTAACTTTTTGTGAATGTAGTTAAATGAGTGTAGTCATAATACAGGCTTTTCGTTGGACTTCTATTCTTTTGTTTATATAGACTAGTAAGAATGTGACTAAACGAGTGTAGTCGTAATACGCGCTTCGCCTGACTGTTATTTTTCGTTTTTATAGACCAGCTAAATGCGTGTGGTATGCGGCGACAAAAGTGACGAGAAAACATTTTCTTGCCAGATAGAGGAAAATATTAATTGGAGATGTATTGTAGTTGTTGTACAATCTTAGAACGACTAAAAAAAAAATAATAATAAATAAAAATAAAATAAAAATCTAAGATTGTCCAAATTTTCGTTAAGTTTTGAACTCCAAACTCTTTTATCTCAATTTAGCACACATTTAATAAAAAATTGTTAATATTAACTCAAATTTATATTCTAAGAAAATGTGTCATATGTGGTTGTATCATATTCATAGTAACTTGTACTACTTAATAGGTCTTTTAATACATGCATTTAAATGTTGTAAAATTTTCGTGTAGAGTAGTAGTACATAAGACAAAGTTATACATGCTTTATAAAGGAAGTAAGATTCAAACTCAACGTTAAGAAGCTCTTGCATTACATCCGCCGTTCGATCGTTTGACCCTCCCCATTTTGCCTCTGCTGTTTCTTTGAAAAACCCTTCTAGCTCATTTGGTATGAGTGTGACCGGACATGTCGGTACGGGTTGACTCGATGGATCTTGCAACAACGGTCAAGAAATGAAGAAACGTTTGTTATGAAAGTGAAAAGTTTATGGGCTCTTTTGATGTTTTAAAAATTTGATTTGATAAACTAGTCATATCGACCGATCTTGTGACTCATGTGTTTGATCAACAACTCAACGTTATGACAATGATTAAAGGGACGAAACCAGGTGGGTCTCGGAGGTTCCTAGGCACTCATGAATGTCTCCGACATAATGTTAATTTCTTAAAAATTAAAGCCTCGAATTTTTGTAAATGCATCCTGTCCAAAAAAAAGTGTGTCTCTAGTCCCGTTTAATCTTTTAAAAATGTACTTGATCACTTTGTGTTCTCTTCCGTTCCTGAACGAGCGAATAAGATGTGAATTGAAAACTTTTGTTTGTGTTGCATGTCCTCCACGAGTGAGGTATCATTGTTGGAACATGACGTACTTGTTTAGATTATTATTATTATTATTATTATTATTATTATTATTATTATTATTATTTTGAACAGCTTATTAGTTGTTAGTTTTCAGGTCGAGCAGTGATATCGAATTGGGCAGTATACGGATCCTGAGACCCGCTTGCTACTCCTTTATCGCCTGAAGGGGTAAAAGTCCCAGGTAAGACTGAGGCCTTTCCTAGCCAAACATCCCCTCCCGGGTAGGACTCGAACCGAAGTTGTTTAGATTATCTTATTGCCTTATTGTATGAAAATAATGTCGCTTAATGAATATTTGTTTTCGAGGTGTATTTCAACGGTTTATTAGATTATTTAGATTTAGAAAAGTTACAAGTCTACTCTTTTTTATTTTCACGGATATTATGCCCAAGTTGATTAGCTTACGAGCTTAAAGTTTTCAAATTCTAATACAACCCAGTTAAATAAACTAGTCCAAACAGGCCCTTAATGAATGAATTTTATTCATTTTTATTGAGAAAAATCAGAAAATTATATTTGTTTAATAGCTTTATAAAAGTTTTTTTTTTTTTTGAACGGCAACTTTATAGCAAAACAAAAAAAAAACACTAGCAAGGAGCTAGAGAGTTACAAAGAGAGTAAATAAGGATGTTGTAACCACCTATCCCAACTAAACGCCTTATTACATCTAGCATGACACCAAATAAAAGAGCGAGTAACTATATCATCAAAAATGGTATCTTTCCGAGGAGGATGAGCTGCAAAGAGCACGCTATTTCGATAACACCAAACGTGCCACCAAGACACATAGAAAACGCCTTCCAAAATACACTTGAGCGTAGACCCTAATCGAATATCCTTAAACCAAACCCACCATTCCTCATAAGAACTTAACGAAGACCACGTTAAGATGATAAGTGTTACTTAACCTTGTTGAGTATCCTAATAGTTGTTTACTTCTTTATGTATAAGCAATGACGAGAAAGGGTTTCCTCATATTGAGTCGAATATCTTTGAGAACTCAGTTACACTCTAATGATATTTTGACATGACTACGGCATGACATGTATCTATTTTGTTACCAGTTATACCACATCGATCTGAAAGACAAAATTTAGCTGATTAATATAACATTGCATACAGGGGCCATATGTGTTGTGATTTCTATTATGATGTTAACGACAACATGAGAGTTACATAATTCAAGATGCATGGTACCTAACTCTCTTGTTGTAGTCAATAACTTATATAAGATCCTAACTTTTTAATATCATAGTAAACAACATTTAATGAATGTAACTAAATTTTGTCTTTCAGATAGATGAATATACCGAAGAAGTATTGTAGTTGTTGTACAGTCTTAGAATGACTCAAAAAATATTTCAAAAATTTGCTAATAAAGACTATAATGCCTGTTATTTATACTAGTTATAATACCTGTGCACGCACAGGGTTTTTAAAATTTCTTTTTATCATATATCATTATCGATTAAGAAATAAATTACTTAATATATTTTAAATGGTTTAACTTGGTGGACTAAAAATAAAAACCACGTGTATATATGTTATAATCTACATATTATTTTAGGAGAATGTTTTTGGATTAAAATAATATTTTATTATTCAAGCAAAATCACATGATGATACTTGCCTTGCATAAGATGTTAGTGATATATGCTTTTAGTTTTGCAAACCCGTGCTATCAATTTACGATGTGTTTTGTAATTATGGTATTTCTTTTACTTATATTTTCGTTAAAATATGTAACATGTTTAGATAGCTTTGAAAATTGATTTATTTTCTTGATTATGAGTAACCGTCATACCATGTTTATCGATGTACATTTTTGTTTGAAAAATTGTATTTTCATAAGTTTATGATATTTGCTTCTCAAGTTTAGCCATAAAATTATCAAATTAACATACGTGCTTACACTATATCTTCTTTATTACATAAAAAGAAACAAAAAAAATATGTAATGGTAGAATAAGTTTATGTATAATGTATAAGAATAATTTTTCTCTAATACAGAACTATATAAGGAAATTATTATTACTTGCATAAGTAAATTATAAATGCATGAAAAGAATGACAAATAGTACATTCGGAAGTCTTTTAGGATTGTTTGAATCCTTACCGACCTTTCACTTTAGTGCAACTTTCTTCACAATTGGCCTAAATCATCAAGGTTAAAGACACCCATATTTTAGACCGTTAGTTGACACCCATAGTGTTATGACGTTATCAATGACAGCAAACGCTTGCTAAGTTTCATTAAATCATTCAAAGACACCCCTTAAGAATTTATACAATAAAATTTCTCATATAGGCACTAAAACACATCTTTGGTACATCAAAATACATTCATGTATTATCTAAATTAGCAACTCAACTTAATTATACATGCATACCTTGAGAAGGCGTAGAAAATCCTTCCACAACAATCATGTGTTGATCTTAATCCTCCTCTAAAAAATGCACATAACAAATTGCATTACATTTTAGTGTGTGCGATAAGATCATAAAGCTGCAAACACTACTAACATGTTGCATTATAGTGAGGATAACAACAAAGTTAGTCATAACATCAAATAAGAAAACTTCATATTACAACTAAAGGGGTGTTTGGGCTATGCTTAGTAAATGTGCTTATTGGCTTATTCAATTACCATAATACAATAAGTTTATGATAAAGCTTTAAGCTTTTTTGAGAATCTTAATAAAAAAAAAATCCCTGAACTCACAACTAATTCTATCATAGCTTAGTGTGTTTATAGTAAAAACACAAATATTAAATGTAGAACTTTTCACTAAAACATTAATAAAAAGTTACTAAAAATTGGTGTGTATAAAAAAAATAATAATAAACCATAAAAAAAGGTTACTAAAAACTATCAGTTAGATAAGACATAAGTCAAAGTTCTATCGAAGTATCTTTTGGATTCAATTCAGAAGAAAAAAGAGGTTAACACATAAATCATAAGCATAGAAGAATGGTTGTATCTCACATCCGTTATTACCAACTCAATAACATTATCGCAGTCTAGTAACTTAATAACCCGATTAAAAACTATGTATATTTGCTTAATAATTCTCATGTAAATACTTTTAATTTTTTTACAACAGCCAACTATTACGTTTTTTTTGTTTTTTTTTTACTATTTATTTTTTTTAAATGAAACATCATGCCAATTAATAAAGTTAGGTTATCACCTACATAGTTTTTCTTTTTTTTAGGAGGTGATTGTTATCAAATAACGACTGGGTGATACGTTTTTTTTTTTTTTTTTTTTTTTTTTTTTTTTTTTTTTTTTTTAATCTTAATTAGCTTTGTATAACGTATTTAACTGACAGACTTGTTGAGGTTGAGGTTGATATTGTTTTTTTTTTTTTTTTTTTTTAACTTTAACTATTAATATCATGTTGCACAAAATGTACATGTAATGAGCGTTGATAAAGTTAAAATATGCACTATAAAGTTTTAAAAATGTTTTCATGGATATCCATATATAAATTTCAGATAACAATTCCATGAGTCGTTGTTATAAGAGAATCGCGTATATATATTTTATTATCACATTAACTCGTGCTTACCATTTAATATTTATATACACGTTAAAAATAATTTAGCTGTATATAATATTCAAACCCGTGTACGCATAAATTAAACTTTTAAATAAAATAACATAAGTCTTTATTTAAAAAAATATTATAGAAAAATCTAAAACTAACATTAGTTAAAAAAATATTTAACGTGTATTAAAACTAATTCGCATATTTACCAAATTTTGTAATTTTAATGGATGAAAGTCTAAAAACTAATACTAATACTCATGTAATTTTAAACAAAGTTAATATTATAAAGTATAAGGGGTATAAAGTGTAAGGGACTAAGGGGTTATTTGGTTATTTTTTAAAGTTACTAAAAAACATGGAAACTTGTAATTTTACACTTAGCTCTATATAATTTATTTAAAATTCAACCACCAAAGTTTTATTAATTACTTTCTCTTTTTTAAAATTTTTGTTTTCATAAATTAGACACTTGTATTTTTATGCAATTTTTTTCTTAACCAAATTTCTCCACCAAATTTATTAAGTTTGACCAAAATAAATTTAATTTTGACTTTCTATTGACCAATCATATTGTTCGATTTGGCCTACGTGGCAAAATTGAGCTTTCCTACTGGTTTAATTTTTTTTTTCAATAAGAAGGGATTTGTTAATACAATCAGAAATGATGTAAAAGATTGAGCTTATCAACCTTATACGATGAAATTAAACAAGTTGAAAGCTCAAGTTAATATGCTAATAATCAACTAAACGCATTTATGAATTTTTGCAAGATCAAATAAATACATAAGCCGATTAAATAAACTAATTCAAACAACAACCACCTAGGTTGCGTGTAGTGGCGGTGATCTAATCGTGTTCACGTGAGTGCCGCACCAACATTTTTCCCCGCCACTTTTATGTTATAGTTTCGGCCTCCATCCATACATTTTTTTAAACCTCCTGCAACACATTATAAGTTTTTATGAACATAATTTTGATACCATAGTAAACTTCATTTTGTGAATGTAACTAGATAAAGTGAAATGATACGCATTTTATCGGACTTCTATTTTTCATTTATATAGACTAGCCAAATGATCGCGCTATGCGGCGACAAAAATAGGAGAAAACTTTTGCTTACCATATAGATGAAAATACCGAAGAAGTGTGACGTTTGTTTCAAAAGTTAAACATTATATGGCCTTTTGACGTCTTTAAATTTTGATGACTTGATAAACTGATTTAATCGAACCGTTCTCACGGCTAACATTTGATACATAAATAGCGTAGCAAACATGACTATGTTGAAAGGGACACGAGGACAAGAAATTTATCACTCTATATTGCATATCTTTTTTTCTTTTTTTTTTTTTTAACGGCACTTTTATTGATGAAGCTAGCAAGAAGCTAGAAAATTACAAAGAAATTAGGTAGGGATTTTTTAACCAATCTACCAAAGTAAATGAGGTTTTACATCTATAACGACACCAATAAAAAGAATTTAACACTACATCGTCAAAGATAGATGCCTTTGAAGGAGAAGCCATGCCGAACACCATCTTATTCCGAAAAGCCCATATGAACCACCATAAACCATAACACACCCCTTCTAATAAACTCTTGAGCTTAGATGGTAATCTTAAATTACGAATCCAAGACACCCAACCAACAAACGAAGATAACTCCGTAACACAAACATTCCACCAAATACATATCTTTCGGAAATTCTCTTTAAAAATACGACAATCAAAGAACAAATGTGTAGACGACTCCACCGACGAATCACATAAAGGACAGCTAATAGAAGATAAGTCCATACCTCTACGAGATAGATTCCAACGAGTGGGCAAACAATCCAATCTCACCTTCCACGCAAGAATATATACTTTAATGGACACCTCTTTAATCCATCTAGTTGTAGTAGAGACGATCGGCAATCTTTTATCATCTATAAACTTTCTAGCCGAAGCAACATTAAAGTCTCCCGAACCGGTTAAGTTCCAACACCATCTGTCGTCTACGGAATTTAGTAAAACACCTTCCATCCTCTCCAAAAATTTCAGCCACCGCATATCTTTTATCATGGAGCTACGATCGCTGCAATGAATAAAGTTATTTAGACTAGCTTATTGTATAAAGGTGTTGCAGGAAGGTTAAAGAGGTGTGTGGGTTTATTACATATATGTATAAGGGGAATTGATTGGCACACTCCACAGTACAAGCAGATAAAACACAGTGTGAGTTTTGATCACTAGCCATGTATAATGCTTTTTTTTTTCTTTTTTTTTCTTTTTTTTTTTTCTTTTTCTTTAATAATAATGTTTATAAGCTTATCGACTTGATTGTAAGTTGAAGTTGCCGAACCACGCAAGTTATATTAAGCGAGTTTGTGACTTCTTTTTTAACTTCAAATAAATAAATACATAAGCCAATTAAATAAAGGGACTAGGCCGTACAATAGCTACGTACTTTCACTAACGTACCGTTTTGGTACGTGAACTTATTTTCGTTCCACTTAATGTTGTCTACTTTTTTGTTTCGTTCCATTTTGCACAAATTTTACTGGCAACCGGCTAAACTTTTGAAAAACCGGCTAAAGTCCAACGTGGCATATAAGACTTTTGGGATTAGGTCGTACAATAACTACGTACTTTCATTAATGTACCATTTTGGTACGTGAACTTATTTCCGTTCCAACCATTTTTAAAAAGTTTAACAAAATTCTCGTAATGTAAAAGTTTATAAAATTTTTGTAATTCTTAAAAAAGTTTATAATAATTTTTGTAATTTAAAAAGTTTATAAAATTTTTGTAATTTAATAAAAAGTTTATAAAAATTCTCGTAATGTAAAACTTTTTAAAATTTTCGTAATTTTTCAAAAAGTTTATAATAATTTTTGTAATTTAAAAGTTTATAAAATTTTCATAATTTGATAAAAAGTTTATAAAAATTCTCGTAATGTAAAACTTTATAAAATTTTCGTAATTTTTAAAAAAGTTTATAATAATTTTTGTAATTTAAAAGTTTATAAAATTTTCGTAAAAAAGTTTATAATAATTTTTTTAATTTAAAGGTTTATAAAACTTTAGTAATTTAATAAAAAGTTTATAAAAACTCTCGTAATGTAAAACTTTATAAAATTTTCGTAATTTTTTAAAAAGTTTATAATAATTTTTTTAATTTAAAAGTTTATAAAATTTTCGTGAAGTTTATAAAAATTCTCGTAATGTAAAACTTTATAAAATTTTCGTAATTTTTAAAATAGTTTATAATAATTTTTGTAATTTAAAAGTTTATACAATTTTCGTAAAAAAGTTTATAACAATTTTTTTAATTTAAAAGTTTATAAAATTTTAGTAATTTAATAAAAAGTTTACAAAAATTATCGTAATGTAAAACTTTATAAAATTTTCGTAATTTTTAAAAAAGTTTATAATAATTTTTGTAATTTAAAAGTTTATAAAATTTTCGTAAAAAAGTTTATAATAAATTTTTTAATTTAAAAGTTTATAAAATTTTCGTAATTTATAAAAAAAAGTTTATAAGTGACCAGTATCGGTAAAACAAGTTTAGCAGTGCAAAATGGTACAAAACAAGAAACTAGACAACATTAAGTGGAACGGAAACAAGTTCACGTACCAATACGGTATATTAGTGAAAGTACGTAGCTATTGTACGGCCTAATCCCTTAAATAAACTAATCATACAACCTACTCTCTGCGTCTCAAAATTATTGTCATGAGACAATAATTACAAAGTTTAATAAAAGTAGAAACACTATAAATATCAACCACTCAAATTGAATATTCCCTTACTAATTTCTTTTTTTTACTTAAAATGGTAAGTGGACAATTATTTTGAGACATCCAAAAAACAAAATGTTGAGTATTATTTTGAGACGGAGGGAGTATTAGTGAATGAAATTCTGTTCACTTTGGTTAAACTATAATCGTGTTTATTAATTGTATGAAATTTGAATAAGATGATTAGTGTAGACTTGAAAATCAATTTGCTCTATTATCTCCCTTTTCATCAAGTTAAGATTTGGTCATGTCTATTACTTAAAGTCGTTGAGTATCTTAACCATTGTTTGCTTCTTTATGTATAAGCAACGAGGAGAAAGGGTTTTCTCATATTGAGTCCATTAACTTTCAAAATGTACTTTTACACTGTAGTGATATTGACTTGACTATGGCATGTATCTGTACTGAGTTATCCCACATCGATCAGAGAGATAGAAATTGGCTTGTTAATTTACAGTTGCGTACGTGTCACGTATGTGTTATGATTGCTATTATGTTGTGCGCCACAACACTAGAATTATGTAAGCAAATTTACATATCTCATGTTTGAGGTGCATAACTTATATAAAATTGTAACTTTTTGTGAATATGGTTTTGATACCATTTGTGTGAATTTAGACAAAATAATAAGATCTTAACTTGCAGTGACATTGGTGTCAACATTTTCAGTTATGATTTCTGCTAATTCATGGAGTAAAACACATGGCTAAACCTTATGCAACTCAAGACGCCGAGAATAACTCACTGAATATGGATCGAGTATCATTGCTATCACTCATGAAACAAGAACCATTTTACCCGATATCAACGTATCGTACCATAATTTATATTTTCTTGACAATGGTATTGTATAAAAATCAGATTGGTTTTGTATGATCTTGAGATAGATCGAACCAACAACCAGCCAAACCATAAATTGTTTGTTCTTGTTTGATATTGTCTGGTTCATAGGTTTTGTTGGCTCAATCCACTTATACACCCCAAATGCAATCAAACATGAAACAAAACTAGTAGCCAGAAAAAAGAAAAACTCAATACAAATGGCTGCAAAGTCCTCAATAAAAGATACACCATCAGTACAAGTGCAAAATATTTGCTTACAGCTTACATTAATACTTTAATACTTATCCCAAAATTCTCTCAATCCCAAATCTGAATACATAACAACAAAAAAAACAAAGATTCATCAAGGGCTCGTTAAATCTTGCAAGCAGATCAACCAAATTGTAAGAGCAAATGTTTCATGACCATGGCCGTACGTGACCAGAAAACCTTAGCTTCAAATCCAAACACCCTTTTAACTAGCAAAAACTACGAAATATTGCAGTATATGGTTTATACGATAAAGCGTGAATAAAACCAAACAACGATAGCTAACATACATAGCATCTAATCTTAAGTTTTGTTAACTGTATGTTCTTTTACCAATAAATATGTACGGTAGACAGCTATAATGTAGGACGCTACTGTTGGAATTATAATATCATGACAATCATATAAAATAAACCAAACACATCAACAGAGCATATGCGGAAGCGTTATAACAAGATCATATAACATGTAATTAATTAATCAAATATAAAAGTAAACGTACCTTTGTGATTCTATCCCGAACAAGAATCAAATGCAATCTTCAATTCAAGAACCCTAATTAGGGTTTATGTGGATTAAAAGAATTACCCCTTACCTCTTTTGTAATTCAATCCAAGAATCAAACAATAGTGTGTTTGTATCGTTTTCTTGTACACCCGTACTAATTCAAGTAAAAGTTTATGCAAGTAAATTAAACACAAAACTTTAGATCTTATGAAAATCGAAACCCCTTAGAGGGTTTAAGTTTGGATCGACAAAGGACAAGATAAGGAGAGAAAAACACTAAGATGTGTGTGTACAAGTTATATGAAAACAATAAATCTTGGGTTTGTTTATATACTTGAGTTTACTTGGAGCACAAGGCAAAGAGGAGGTGGAAACCACCCCTTGGCCGATCGGTCTATGCTTCCTCCAAGGGATTCCGGAACCTTCTCTTGTTTCCAAATATTTACAAGTATTACTTTCCTAATCTTCGTCTAACGGTCGTTAGTCATTCTCCGTTAAATACTAACAGTCATTACTAGTTTTGTGTTTATTAATAATTATATATAACATTTATAAATAATTATTCTTTTACTCTTCATACGTAAAGTGTGCAATCTCACAATCTCAAGTTCGATCCTAACATACGACTATTAAAATAATGTCCATAATTTAACAGCTCCCACTTGGACATATTTTAATAGTGTAATCACATCAGTTAGCGTCTTGCAACACGCCGATGCCTCTAGTACGATCTCAAGTAAGGCTCCTGGACAAATCTTTTAATGATTTCTCATTATTATTATCCTTTTGTTTCTAATACCACGTTAATAAGTATATGGATTAAAGTCATTCCTTAATTAACCATTCTGTTTCTCGTTGTTTATGATTGATCAAGATTACCAAATCTTCTGACCATATTCAGGGGAGATCTTGGGTGCGGCCGCACATACATCTTACCAACCCTACGAGGGGCCTAACAGTATTAAACTCCAAAAGTAAATTTGAAGGAACAAATTCTATCTTGACCACAAGCAAAACCCACAAACTTTGTAACACTTTCAAAAACAACCCTTATGACTACCAGTTACGTATAGCGTTAAGTTGTTCCACAAAAATGTACTACATTCATGACCCTTATCTTGCATCTCAAGTCTGAGGATAACTCTCATGATTTACTTAATAACAAAATTCATAAAGTAACATCATGTAGTTGGGATAAGTCATATATTCTTTATCAATGAATATCATCTGAAATGGCATGACTACGCATCAATATACTTTAAGTATATTATACTAACCTTCATATTTGTCTTGATTTAATAATATTCCCATATTATTAACTGACAACGGCCAATTTAGAATAACATTTATTCATAGATTAAACATACAAATATAAGATACAATTTATTATAAATTAAACATACCATGTATTTAAATTTATTATAATAATTGTTTAACATCCCTTATCCAAATACTAAATAAATCAATACATGATAATTCTTGTTGATGAATTATATCTCAAGTAATGACATTCATACTTGTTGACAAGGCATAAATCATCAAACTTTAATCTATCAGAATTTTAAGAAAACTTATTTCAAGAATTCAACTATTGAAATTCTTGTATGTGCATACTCAACTATTTTGATAATGCCATATTTCATAAAATGTGTGACATCCTTAACCATCAATTTATGATAATCAAACTTCCAAACATTTTAAAATTTGAAGTATTCTTATTCTCTTAATGTATAATGCAACTATGTTTTTAGTAAGCACAACTAGTACAAATAGCCAAGGATGAAATCCTTACCATAACTAGTATTGAGTGTCATCTCAATTTCATTAGCATCATTGTATGCAACAACAATATGCTATTAAATTTCCCATAAATTTTAATATCTATTGTGTTATGTTTGATGCCCTTCAAACTTTCAAGTTTGTTGGCTATGACAATTTGCACAACAATTGAAAAATTGTTCATCTATAGAATTTGAAAGCTGTTTTAGGTTTAGGATGTGATTCTACAATCAAACATATTCATTTAGAATATTACACAAGTTATCTAATAACTTTTAATTATATATTAATATTGCCATATCATCTTGTAATTAAGCATGATACAACAAAACATGATATTCATGAAAAATCTTTAAGTCATACTTAGATTTTATTCATGTTATACATATACATTTAGACTATCTAAAAGATATATCATATTATATTAGATTTATTTACCGCACATGTTTCAACAATAAACATTCATTCCAATGTTGTATGTCTTACTTTCTAAATCTTACAAGTAAAGTTTCATTCCATTCTAAGACTTAAATTTTAACTTATACGGAATGTTACTTTTTATATGTTCTACAACATATATGATTTAAGAAATTAAACATAATACTCCCACTAGCTTTTAGGAATACTTAGAAATTATCTTATTTTAATTATAAATCAAAACATGGATTTAATAATTAAACATAAGAATAATCTTCTAGATGCATGCATTTATCCATCCATAAATTATTGCACTTTGTACACGTCTAAAGATTTATTTGAATTCATAAACTCCTTTTGATTACTTATCGTCCTCGCTCAAGTAATCACTCAAGAAAGAGTTTTGATATTCCATTGTCAATTTCATAAATATGACAATCATAATCTTTATATATTTAATGCGTTTAGAAAAAAATATTCAAAACTCCCACTTGCTTTTAGTAATTTAAAAACTATCTTTAAATACATAGCAAATAAAGCAACAATACAATGTTCTCTTTTGGGATATTACAAATACTTATTGACTATTCTGACTTTACTTTGTTAATAACCTCTTCATAAGCAGTTAAACAAATTTAGAACTTCAATTTAAGACTTAATGTAATTCATCACATTCATCACATTCCATCTTATGATAATGTCTTATTAATCTTCTAGGTTGGAGTTTTATTAAATATGTCCAAGTCATACTCAATATTCTAACTTTGATAACTTTTGGAAGAAAAGAAATCATAGTTATTTTTAATCAAACAATATAACTAGAGTTTGATTTTCCTAACTGAACATACCATAAACATTTGGTATTTCATTAGTATTAATATTGTAAGACAATCTAACAATATTTAAGATAACCATATTTCCTTTTGGCTTGTCTGTTTACCAACTAAGTCATTTTAATGGTATAATAGTATTTTCAAGTCAATTACATGCTTTATAACACAAGTACTTTTGACAAAGTCACTTCATGTTCATGTCTCTACAAGAAAACATAAACTGTTATAATCCCACTATACGTTATAAGTCATTTAAAAATTTGATGACTTCATATATATGTCTTAATTAAAAAACATAATAAGATAACGTCTTACTTTATTATAAGTCTTGTAACAATTAAAAGACTTTACGTTTATATCTTTACAATGAAACATAAACATGTTTAACTAAAGTAATTATGAACACCATCTTTTGGTTTCAATAGCAATTTCAAGTTAATATATTACTTCACAATAATGTAAATAACATTATTTCTTCATTTATTTATGTCATTCTAAGAACACATAAATATTCAGATTGAAGTAGCATTAGATTATTTATTAATTTATGTCATTCCAAAAATTCATAAATATACAAATTAAAGTAGTCTTGATATCATATTGACACAAATTCTAATAGGTATCTAATTTAGAAACTGCAAATTCTCATAGTTTAATTGCATCAGTTGATATGCTAGTAATGAAAATATGAAATTCACCTTGTTGTTGCAATCTAGCTAAGCTCTCACATAACATAAATTGTAACACCAAGTGTTTCTTGAATTAGATTAGTATAATTCATATTAGAACGTTATTCTCTTACCTTGTAGTCAAGAGAATCCATTAAATCATATCATTATGAGTTGTTTCTTGCACACATTAAAGATAACATTTCTCTCACTTGTGCATGGAACAACCTCATATAGTTGATAAACAACACGCCATGCATTTGTTTATGTGATCAATATGATTGTGTCATAGATCTTAGCATAACAAGTAGATGTAGAACAACAATTTCTAGTAAGGAAACGTACAAGACTATCCTTAAAAGTGTGAGTGTCTACACTTGGAAAGTAATTATCTTTAGCTACCAAAATGTCAAAGCTTGTAACTCCCACTGAATTAAAGATTATTACAATAATTCCTTATTCAGTAATGAGTACACAATACTCCCACTAAATTTGACAACATTGTAAATGTTTCATATCCAGTGAAAACAAATATTGTGCTTTTAACTTTCCTACACCTTTGAATGTCCATACGTAACAATTACTTATGCACTAAAGAGTATATCCTACTACGTAAATGATGGACTATCCACCAAATGCGATTAACTTGAAAAATTGAGCATGCAATTTCTTCCTTAATAGGTCTACCATCCTACAATGTATGTAGCACCTTTAAAATAGTCAAAACAACTAGTTTTTCTTTAAACATTTTGTGGTAATTGGTCTAGCTTCTAAATATAATAACTCATACAATGTCATACATAATTTTCTGTTAACCAAATATCATATTTGTTACTAAGAATTTAATCACCGAATAAGGATGATGAAATCCCTACGGAAAATATTTGCAATTTTCTTAACTATTAAAAATTTGCTATGAGTTATATATTAGAATTTAGACATATCTACTATTCCTATTATCCTTTCTCATTCATGAAAAGGAATAGGATTGTATCTCACTCTTCTTTCATAGAAAGGAGACTTCTTTTGTCTTTTAAGTAAATTATTCTTAATCAAACATTTGTTTGAAAACATAACGTTATCAATTTACCAAAGCCCAAAGTGCGTTTACGGTTTGTACGTTGCATTAATACATTAAAACGAATTACAAAATTCAATTTCAGTATTTTCGATAATTGGTCTTTAAGAAAAGAAAATACCCATTGGTAAATATTCATATAAACCATAGTATTTTCTTAAAGCTAGGATCCAAATTGACATAGTACCATTACATCAGTTGATCTGCTAGTAATGATAGTATTCAACAAGGTAATTGTCGAACAATAATTGCCAATATCATATTGCAATTCCTAGATCGTTATGGGATTTACATTCACAAAACCTTTGTAATGTAAGCATGTTTCATCCCCATTTTAATGCCTTGAGTCCAAGATCTCACTTCCTACTCAATTTAAGTCGTCTAACTTAAAAACTGCAAACTCACAAATCCATCACATCAGTTGATCTGCTAGCAATGAATTTATGAAATTTACCTCTCCATTGCAATCTCGCCAAGTTCTCACATGACGTAAATTACAACTTCAAGTGTTCTTAATTAGATGGCATTTGTCTTAATTTTATAAGGGTATTAATTTTGATGTATAATCAAAATAATGTATGAAGAATCATGCATACAACTTCATAACATTAGTTTTATAAAACATTTTTATTACCAATTCACTAAGAGTAAAATAGC
The DNA here is from genome assembly GCA_030686995.1 of Artemisia argyi. Taxonomy (NCBI): domain Eukaryota; kingdom Viridiplantae; phylum Streptophyta; class Magnoliopsida; order Asterales; family Asteraceae; genus Artemisia; species Artemisia argyi. Next base: position 189,718,986 of record CM060685.1, on the reverse strand, counting down.
AAAGTTTAGATTGAGGTATCGGGTTCACCAATTAAAGAATTACCAACAATTATCGTCCACTTATATCGTACTTTTGCATAAGCCCTAAGGCTTAGTGTTTCGGATAATCATTGTGGAATTGTGGTGAATTCACCCTTAAGATGACAGTGTACATGTAATGGTTGTTCGGTAAGTCTAATTTACACACAAACGAGCGTTAAGACAGAGTGTTGTCTATCTAAGGCCACAATTTAATGCGAATTCAACCTTATACCCATCTTGTAGTGTGTAAACTTCGGGCGAGCCTATTTAACCATTACGTACAAAAACATCAATCAACCAATGCTTTGAAATTTTGACTCTTAAACAAAACAATTTTCCATTTATTTAGTCCATATTATTTTTCTATTCAATAAATTACCCTTTTTCGTTTATAAACATGTCTCACATAATAATAAACAAAAAACAAGTAATACATAATAAAAAAATAAACAACCAAATAAACATATGCATAACATAACAATTAAATATGTATAAACATGTAGCCACATGCAAATTTTATTCAATTGTCCTATTAATAATCAAGTCTAGGTGTATAATGCATTTATTCAATTAAGACTTTCTTCTTCAATGGAAAAAGAGCCACATACATCGATAAATCGATTGCGTAAGCCAAAACTAAACAAACACCACGTAGCACATAATTGATTACTTAATATTGGAATCTTCCCCAATTCGACATCTATTAATAAATTTACATGTTTCGATATAACTTAACAATTAATTCATATATCCAATTTAATCCATTTAAATTTTCACAAAATAAAATCCATGCAAAGGTTATAGTTTCGAATTTTTAGGGTTTTTAGTGACTCTAAAAAGTGTCACTAAAGGCTAGAAAGTGTCGTCTTTATACTTCAAAAAAAAATAAAAAAAAAAATAAATAAATAAAAGACGATTCTGATGTTGTTCTCTTGGTGTCGACTTGATGATATGTGGTCGATGTTTTCTGTTTCTGGTGCAAGGTTCAAATCGTGGCTATTAGGGTTTTCGCAAACCCTAATTTTAATCGAAACATGAATGGTGATGATTATTGTTTCTACTAGCTTTGGTGAGTCAATCATATGATTGATGATGAACCCTAGTAGGGATACATAACACATGACATCAAGATTATCGATGTGTTCTGTTCTTAGGGTTTCAAAGCTGTTACTGGACATCTAAGGTTTTTCTAAACCCTAATATGATAACTCTTGGGAACAAATCTGATTGATTTTCTGGTGATTGCTTTGGTACTTTGATTTATATTATTCAGATCAGTAGGTGTTGGGAGTAGACATCCTTGTGGATGAATCGATGTGGCTAGTTCTTCGTTTTCACTACTGCACTACATGTTACCACTGCAAGTGTATTCGTTTCCACTGCAAGTTGATAGTTACCACTGCAAGCTTATTTATTTCCACTGCTGTCAAGATTGTTACCACTGTTCGTTTCCACTGCTAGTTAAAAGTTACCACTGCTACGCTTTGTGGTTTCCACTACTAGTTATTTGTTTCCACTGCTGGTAATTATTTTTCCACTGCTTATACAAGTTACCACTGATGCCTTAATTGTTTCCGCTGCTGTTCATATTTCTTAAGGGGTATGTGGTTGGTACTTATTCATGTTGCTATATTTCACGTGGAGACTTTGATTATTTCATTGGCAATCATGCGTTACAAGCAGTGAAGGGAAGTATATATTATTTTGGAACAGTTGGTTCCAACACACTCATGGGGGAAGATACACACACAGGATGGAAATTTGAATGTTTGATTGGTTCTTAACAGATTCAAAGGCTCGTTCTTATTGCTCAATTGGTTACGAAGAAAGGTTTTTATCACCTATTTGAAGTTGAAGTGGAGGTTCTTGGATGCGTGTTCTTATCATATCTCAAAGTGAGTATGGCACTTTGAAGATAACTTGTTCGTTCGTTCAGGTGACTACGAATTGACAAACACTTGAAGGAATTACGTTATTGTGCTCAGTGTTTATTGTCAAGAGATTGCGATCTCCCTATACGTTAAGTATACGTTCGAAGTCAATTTTAGTACAAGATATAAGGCACAAGTTTGGGTGGTTCTACTTCAGCATCAAGTTGGTAATACTTAGTTTTCTTCATCAGTAATCATTACATGGAGCCTACATTCTATACATGGTTAACATATGGGTTTCAGGGGAAGCTTATTGTTAAAATGATTAACCATTTATGTGCTACATCAAGGTGAAGGTTTTCATGATTATTCGTTGGTATTCTTATTGAAGATTTGGGATTTTTATGTCTTGAGTTCATTTAATAAGTAAGCGTTTTGGTGTTCTTAATGGTGGGTAATTCAAGACATTAAAGGACTAAATTGGATGTATGGTACTGGTTGGTGATTATGAGATCAAGGTTTTTGCTACTGCTAGTTGTTATTACTACTGATGGTTTGGATTTCTATTGTTTCAAGTCCATTTATAGATGCGGAAAACTTAATGGTGGGCGACTTTGAAACATTGGAAAGATGAATTGGATGTGTAATATTGATTCGTGGTTGTGAAGATCAAGGTTGCTTACATTTGTCCCCTATTTGATGATGATAAAAAGGGGAAGAAGAATAGTTTGAAGATTGCAACTTGAAGATCCTTGATGATATGCATGGTGTAAGGGGAAGTCACATGTTTCATGACATACTAACTTCAGGGGAAGTTCATGCTTATTGGTTTTGTCATTATCAACTAGGGGAAGATTGTTGGGAATTACAATTAAGTTGATAAGACAAAACATGTGAAACATGAGGGACTTATGGAGACAAAGGAAGAAACTTGCAAAGAAAGATAAAGATTACTCTAGAATATCCTTTGTAACCCTATTATCTCTATTATATAAAGAGATACAGGGAATTGATATTATGTACGTACAAGATGTAAAGTCAAGGAAAGGTGTGTGTGTGTAAACCTAGGCGTGGTCTTTGTGTTAGACGCCTAGAGTTTGTATAAGCCTCAACGATCTTAGATCGCTATTAGGATGTAACCGTGCTACACTTGATCACGTAGCATTGGGGCTTTGATGTATGTTAGAGTAGAGATGATGACGAGAAACCTTGTAGCAATAATAAAGATGTTTTGTTTATTCCGTTGCGTACATGTTCTTTATCTTTATTATTGTGTAATCCCTAGATGAGGTCTAAACAACCTCGAGCTATAAACGATCTTATCAATAAATATCTATAGTTGTTCAGGGTCTTGGTGATCCGATAAGGAAACGTAACATATAAACCACTTACTGGTGCAAAGTGCCAATGGTGCATCAAACAAGTGAATGGTTCTTCCATTTACTCCACTTCTCACGTCTTCTGGCAACATGTATTATTTAATTGACATGCCTGGTGTAAGTTCCCTTCTTTTTGCTAACTTAAGTTTTATAGTAAATGTACGTAGGGAACTTAATGATTATTGGTTTATTAAAAAAAAACAAATGTAAGAAAATGGGGTAAGGATTAACGTTACATTTAAAAAATGATGATTTTGTTATGATAACAATGATTTTATGAGGCCATGATGTGTTTGAAACAATATAAATTGTTAAACACCACTAAAGCTAACATTGAATTTATAAAGTACGAGCTTAAATGTTAAGGCAACTACCATTGTTTATATGCTTTGTTCAAAATTTATATTCCACAAAAGTGAAAATTGCCACTTAGCATGAATGTAAAAAAATGTGTAGTTTCTGTTCAAGTTAAGTTGGGTTGGGATGAAGTTACAATCTTATTCATTAACTTTTTCATAGCTTTATATATCAGGCGACCATATTTTTGGATTATTTTGTAAGTGAAATGAGGCTCTAAGAAGTATTTGGTGGAGAAATATTGTTAAATCTATTATACACAGTGATCGAATTATTGGCGAGCACACATAACAATTCTCATGTTGATGGAATTGATGGGTCCTTCATAATTACAGGTACGCTAATGCTTTTGTTTTGATTAAATAATACTTATTTTTTTATTATGTGTTTTGAGTTGATGAATGTTTTTGCACCAATTGTGATATATTTGAATAAAAATGTAATTTCTAAGTACGGGTCAAAAAAGGTCGGGTTAGGTGAGCCATGGGCATTTCATTTTCCTGTTGTTGGAATAAGTCTTACTAATGATAAAAAAATCACAGGTACTATATAAACATGCTATTTTATTGATACTTGCTAATCTTTGTTCATGCGAATTTTACAAACACTTCGACCCTATATATACATATTGAACCGACACTATGAAACGGTGTGTCTGTTCATGAACCAGCACCTTTCCAATAACCGACTCTAACTGTCAATAACCGACTCTAACTACTTATTTACATAATACATACTAGACTTTCTTAACTTGACATATTTAACCCAAAGTTTAGGTTAACTATCAACACTCCCCCTTAAACTAAACTTTGGTTTAAGGTGGGTCTTCAACTTGCCTTGACTTGCTTTACAACAACGTTGGTTCTTCGTCGCTTTGGTAAATGAGATGTGCTTCTTGCTTTTTGTCTTTATCCTTCCATTTGGTGCATTCGTATGCAAAGTGACCAAATTCACCACATTCATAGCATCTCATTTCTTTCTTGCTTTGTTCTCGACTTGTACCTCTTCCACGTCATCTTTCTTCTTTACTAAAGTTTCTTCCTCGACCCCTACTACGTCCTTGATTACTTGAACTTGCCATTAGAAGTTTGCTTTGGTAATCTTCTTGCGGTTCATCTTGACTCTTGAGGCGTTCTTCATAAGCAGTTAGTCTTCCAACAGCTTCTTCAAACGTCATATTGTCAATTTCTGAATATTGCTCGATAGATGCCACAATTGGTAGAAACTTCTTTGGAACGGAGTTCAACAACTTTCCTACTAGTACTTTGGCTTTAAGGTTAGAACCAAGACTTTTACACTTGCTTCTTATGCTTCCCAATTTTCCCGCAAAGTCATTCACGGTTTCATCGGTCTTCATTTTTAAGGTCTCCAATTCGCTTCTTAAAGTTTGTAGGCGTGCTTTCTGAACTCGGTCTGCTCCAATATAACGTACTTTAATTGATTCCCATACTTCCTTCGCTTTTGAGTATTGTGCAACTTGCATTAGAATATCTTCCGGCAATGTTGTGAGAATCATTGCTTTTGCTGTATGCATCTTTCTTTCATCTACTTTTTCTGTATCTTCAAGTGCTTCCCAAAGACCATATGCCTTCAATATTGTCTCCATCATAATTGCCCATGTTGTGTAGTTTGTTTCGGTGAGTTTTGGACATTGAAGTGCTATGTTTTGGTCACGAGTTGGTGTAGATGATTCTCCTATCTTCATGCTTTGTTGCTTTCTTACTTGCGTACTTTCTTACTTGCTTTTGAAACAAAAGTTTCTCTTACTGGTGAAAACACTACGGTTTCCTCTTACTGGTGAAACGCTAAGGTTTCTCTTACTGGTGAAAATCTAAGGTTTCTAAAAAACACTAGGTTTTTCTCTTACTTACTTACTTTGAAACAATAGATTTTCTTACTTACTTTGAAACACCAAGGTTTCGTTAAACACTAGGTTCCTTAAAAAACGATAGGTTTCTACTTACTTCTTACTATGTGAACCACAATGGTTCGGATCTTACTTCGTACTTTATGAACCAGAAGGGTTCAATTTCTTACTTCTAGTTTTGTATTTTTCTAATATAAAGGAAATGATTTTTGTTCTCTAAAAATTGAAAATATACAAAAACTTAATCTTACTTTCTTACTTTTTGACTAACCTCAATCAATTAAAAAATCTCCAAAATAACTAACTGTTAAAAAGAAATATTGTATCCTAAGTTCCTTTAAAATTTATATAATTCTAAGAATGAAATATATAAAAGATAAAGTAATGAAGACTTATCAGTATTTGTTGAAAAATTGTTGTGGTCCAATAAAAATCTCCCACTCCTCCTTATCTTCTTTCTTCTTTCTTCTACTTTCTGGCTAAGAACTACTGCCCCTTTCTTTTCTTCCTGATGGTTGTCGACACCAAAAAAAAAAACAAACGCTTCTTTCTTTCTCTTCCCTTCAATCGATCACAACTACCCAAATTCCGCCAATGATTTCTCAAACACTGATGTATGCTTCGATCTTCTTCAATCGTTCTTTCTGGGAATCGGTTGGTATAATTATCAAAAAGGGTTTTCCTTCTCCTACAATCGATCTATGCTTTCAGTGGGAACAATGATTCTAATCTTTTGGAACACTGGTTTTTGTCTGGTTGTCTTCTCCGTTCTGTTCGCCTTCTCCGATCAAACTCCGGTTCCGTTCAAGGTATGTTTATCGTTCTTCCTTACTTTCTTACTGGTGATTCCCGGAATCGTTTTTCCCTTGATCGATAAGCCTTAGGCTCTGATGCCAATTGTTGGAATAAATCTTACTAATGATAAACAAATCACAGGTACTATATAAACTTGCTATTTTATTGATACTTGCTAATCTTTGTTCATGCGAATTTTACAAACACTTCGACCCTATATATACATATTGAACCGACACTATGAAACGGTGTGTCTGTTCATGAACCAGCACCTTTCCAATAACCGACTCTAACTGTCAATAACCGACTCTAACTACTTATTTACATAATACATACTAGACTTTCTTAACTTGACATATTTAACCCAAAGTTTAGGTTAACTATCAACACCTGTCCATTCCTTAAATTTCCTTATAGCAAAAACTATATTAATGCAATAAATATCTTAGAGTTTGAGATAAATGATTTATAGGTTGTATTAATTCAAAACATACGTGTCCAACTCACTGCAACTTCAAACAATTCGACTGTTCTTCTTTTAGCATCGGATAATTGCTGATATGGTGTTACAATGTTGCTGATTTTTAGGCCAACTCGGATCTTAATGGAAATACAAAAAAACAACAATCTTCTTTTTCTGGACTGTAAGTACTCTCTTATATGTATTCTGTTTTTGGCATTGAGTTTTGAAAGTCATTTTTCTATATGAAATAATGAAATAACTAAAGTCTATAACTTTTAATAAAACATGACGGGTAGAGAGTGTTTTTTACATGTATATGTTATGCTGTACCCAGCCTCAAGGCAACTATTTTATGCAAGTTTGTAAATGAGAGTTTCAGGACAAAACATAATAAGTTATAATGCACTGATGCTGCACCAACATAAGTGACAAGGATACATAATATAGAGCTGTAACGGGTACATCATCATCCATTATATTATAGAGTAGTTGAGCAGCTAAAAATTGGTTATAGAAAGATAGTTTTTTTTTTTTTTTTTTTTTTTTTTTTTTTTTTGGGGGGGGGGGGGGGGGGGGGGGGCTAGGTCATAGACTACGAGATATGTTTGCATTTTCAATTGTAAGTTATGACAACAAAAATACTGGATGGATCCGTAGTTCTATACTACTTTTATGTGTCACAAAGATATGCTTTCGGTTGGTTCATAATCGTATATTATCCCTCTATTGAAGTTAGACTTCTGTACATTGCAGGAGGTTGAAAGATAACAAGGAAGTTGAACCTGAAGCTGATCCAGAAAGGGACCAAAGGATGTTTTTGTTTACAAGGTAAGATGGACTGGATCTATTTGCAATGTTATCAGACCATCCCTTTTTTTGTAGAGTAATATTAAGCATGTGTTACTTGCAGATGCCACTGAAAGCAACTGAATATGATGTTTATGAGTTCTTCTTAAAAGCAGGAAAGATAATGGTCACTATCCAGGCTACTCCCATTAACACTCATATTCTTTTGTTTTATGCTATAATTTAATTTTGGAGAATTTGGAAACATAGAAACTTTAAAGTTTTGAATGAATAAATGTTAATTAGATGGTGGGGCGAGGAAGATGGCGTCCAATTATCTTTTATTAATATAATTACGTAAAGTCTAGCCTTAGTATACATAAGATACAGACATTCAAATCATAAAAAAGGAATATTATACAAATTAGAGCTGAGGTGAACCAAGGTCTCGATAACAAATTAATAAGTGGATGTGAATGTGATCATAACAAGTTAAATGAATATTATATTTTAATAATTCTTTAGAGGAACTTCCGGATGGGCTGAATTCTGAGTGAAAATCAAGCCAGGGGTATTTTATGCTTTACCTGTAGTGAGTGAATTTTGAGTGAAAATCAGAAACACAATTAAGGTTGAAAGAACTTGCAAAAAATGTAATGACGTCATTTTTTAAAATCATTTGTTTTATTTTGTCATGGAGTTGGAAGCATATTTCTCAAGTGTATGCATGTATTTTGGTTTTAGTATGCATGGTAGAATGTTTCAGATCTCGAATGGCACTTGAAGAGTCTCATATGCTTACTCATATTTGCAGTTATTTCAGGCCAAAATGCAAGTTTAAGTACAGAAATATGTACTTAAGCTTGCATTTTGACCTACATATATATAATTACTACTGTGTCTGCATATCTTATTCTGTCTGCAATGTTTAGATGATATTCAGATTGTTTCTTTACTACAGAGAGTGAGTAAAAAATTTAAGGCAAAAAGGGAAGAAAAGAAGATGGTTCAAGTCATGGGTAAAAAAAGCTATGCAATAGTGAATGAAGAAGTTTAATCATATTTAACTGTAAAAGTGTTAATCTTAAATCTTAAAACGTATTGATTTGTGTGTGTGTGTGTAATAGGAATTTTTATGTGGACGTGAATCAAACATGAAGGGAATTATTTCGTGCTTACTTCTCTATGATGGAATTGCAAAACAATTGGAATCTGCAAATGCAATTGCATGTACTATCTTCCTAATACTTGCATGTTTGAAAGATAACTAACATGTACCATGACTCACGTTCATTTTGTTTGATGTTGCAAATGTAGTAGTTTTAAGGATAGTTAACATATTTAGTGTCTTTAATAATTGATCAAATGGAAGAATTGAGTTCTCAACTTTTGGAGGGTGCAACTGATGAGCCTGGAACCCAAGATGTATATTCGAAAGTTTGAGTAAATATATATGTATCAAGGGAAAAGAGCTCGAAGGGTCTAAAAGTGTTATGTTACGATAAAGATGACAACTATTACAATTCTACAACAATTGTGGTCTATAAAGTAGTCCTTCATTGACTTCTTATTTATTAGCTACTTTTTGTTTAAACAATCTATATTATTTAATTTCTTTGGGGATGTTTTGCAAATGACATTTTACTTTAACTGTTTGGTTTTTAATCTTATATCATTTAACGTTATTTTCTATTCACCATTTTACTACATCTTTTATATTTTTAACAATTTTTAAACAATACAATCAACGTTATTTATGTTACATTATTTATCTTTCAGCATTATACATTTAGTGTATTAAATTTTTACATCATGTTTGTACTACATTTTTAGGTTTAATAATAAAACTTTTAGCTAGCCGGCCAGCCAACGGCCGGGCCTTAGGCTAGTAGTATATAAGAAACTGAGTTTTGTAGTGAAAGAAACTGAGAATATCAGGGAAGTTGAAACAAAATGGAATGTACAGTTAAGGAGGATTAGAAGCAGAGATACGGAAGGTGTAGAGAAGTGAAGAATTAAATAGAATGTATTGTTGTATCCTGTATTAAAGAAAGTATTAGAAGTATAGAATGTTTGTTTTAGTCAAACTAATTTGTAGTTTTTCACAACTTTCAGAAGTAACAACATGGGGAATGTCCATGGTTGTGATGGAACTTGTTGTACTTTTTTGTGATTAATAATATTTCACCCTTTTCAAAAAAAAAAAAAAAAAAAAAAAGTATATAAGTCAAACTTATACATGCTTCATAAAGGAAGTAAGATTCAAACTCAACATTAAGAAATCTGTTGCATTACATCTTCCGTTCGATCTTTTGACCCGCTCCGTTTTGCCTCTGCGGTTTCTTTGAAAACCTTTTAGCCCGTTTGGTATGAGTGTGACCCGACATGTCGCTCCGGGTTGACTTGATTGATCTTGCAACTCAAAGGGTCAAGATATATATATATATATATATATATATATATATATATATATATATATATATATATATATATATATATATATATATATATATATATTTGTTATGAAAGTGAAAAGTTTATGGGCATTTTTGATGTTTTAAAAATTTGATGATTTGATAAATTATTTAAATCGACTGATCTTGTGACTACATGTGCTGGATAAACAACGTTATGACAATGATTAAAGGGAGAGAACCAGGTGGGTCTCGGAGGTTCCTAGACACTCATGAATGTCTCCAACATAATGTTAATTTACTTAAAAAGCCTCGAATTTTTGTAAATGCATCCGGTTCAAGAAAACTATGTCTCTGGTCCCGTTTAATCTTATTAAAATGTTGATCACTTTGTGTCCTCTTCCGTTCTTGAACGAGCGAATAAGATGTGAATTGAAAACTTTTGTTTGTGTTGCATGTCCTCCACCAGTGAGGTATCATTGTTGGAACATGACGTACTTGTTTAGATTATTATTACTAGCAAGGTGCACCCGCGCGTTGCAGCGGCGGGGTATCCTCAAATAATTTTTTTGATAGATAATGTATTTTAGTTTATTATGTTATTTTTGACAATAAATTTACGGATATCAAGAATTTCGTATAGCTCGTGCCCGTTCGGGCTCGAACCCATTCGCCCGTGCCTGTTCGGGCTCGAGCCCGTTTGGTGCTCGCCCGTTCGGGCTCAAGCCCATTTGGCCCGTTGCCCGTTCGGGCTTGAATATTTGTATAATGTGCTTTATTATTTGTAGTAGTGAAATTTAATGCAGAAATTGTGTTTAATTTGATTGTACAATATGCTTGATAATTTGTATTTGTAAGGGTGTTTTAATAAATGTATTAATTGTATTTGTTAACTAGTTAAATAATTAACTACATTAAATAGCATTAATGTAGTGTTTTGTTGTACACTATGCTTCTTGTCTTGTACGTCTGAAAATTATGTGCATTAAAGTGTTGTACACTATGTTTCTTTTCTTGTAAGTAGTAGTCATTAATAACATTGACCACTTTAATAGCATTAATGTTGTAAGTCTAAAAATTACATAATGCTTATTTTGTTGTACACTATGTTTATTTTGTTGTAAATCTAAAAATTGGTTACAGTTATTATACATTATGCTTAAATTGTTGTAATTTTTGGTGATGTGGTATTTTTAATAACATTAATGTTGTTTAATAGAATTTTGGTATTAAAATGACATCATGCTTTATTTTGTTGTACAATATGCTTATTTTGTTGTAATTCTGAAAATTGAGTGCTTTAAAGTGTTGTAAACCATGCTTAATTTTTTGCAAGTCTTAAAATTTTGAAGAAAGAGTCATTCATGCTTTATATGTAGTATACATTATTATTATTATTATTATTATTATTATTATTATTATTATTATTATTTTGAACAGCTTGATAGTTGTTAGTGTTTAGGTCGAGCAGTGGTATCCAATTGAGCAGTATATGGACCCTGAGACCTGTCTGCTACTCCTTTATCGCCTGAAGGGGTAAAAGTCTCTGGTAAGACTCGAACTTGAGACCTTCCATAGCCAAACATCCCTTCCCGGGTAGGACTCGACTCGAACTGAAGTTGTTTAGATTATCTTATTGCCTTATTGTATGAAAAAAATGTCGCTTAATGAATATTTGTTTTCGGTGTGGAGGGTAGCTTATTTCGACGGTTTATTAGATTATTTAAATTTAGAAAAGTCACAAATTTACTCTTTTTTAGGTTTACGAGTTTATTAACTTGATATTATGAACCTAAACAACTTGTATGCCCAAGTTGATTAGCTTACAAGCTTAAGTAAATGAATTTACGAAGTTTTTAAATTCTAATACAACCCAGTTAAATAAACTAGTCCAAACAGCCCCTTAATGAATGAATTTTATTCATTTTGATTGAGAAAAATCAGATAATTATATTGTTTAATAGCTTTATAAAAGTTTGAATAAGATGATAAGTGTTACTTAACCTTTTGAGTATCCTAATATTTGTTTACTTCTTTATGTATAAGCAAGGATGAGAAAGGGTTTCCTCATATTGAGTCGAATATCTTTGAGAACTCAGTTACACTCATGATATTTTGACATGACTACGGCATGACATGTATCTATTTTGTTACCAGTTATACCACATCGATCTGAAAGACAAAATTTAGCTAATTAATATAACATTGCATACAGGGGCCATATGTGTTGTGATTTCTATTATGATGTTAACGACAACATGAGAGTTACATAATTCAACATGCATGGTACCTAACTCTCTTGTTGTAGTCAATAACTTATATAAGATCCTAACTTTTTTATATCATAGTAAACAACATTTAATGAATGTAACTAAATTTTGTCTTTCAGATAGATGAATATACCGAAGAAGTATTGTAGTTGTTGTACAGTCTTAGAATGACTCAAAAAATATTTCAAAAATTTGCTAATAAAGATTATAATGCCTGTTATTTATATTGAGCTTATCAACCTTATACGATGAAATTAAACAAGTTGAAAGCTCAAGTTAATATGCTAATAATCAACTAAACGCATTTATGAATTTTTGCAAGATCAAATAAATACATAAGCCGATTAAATAAACTAATTCAAACAACAACCACCTAGGTTGGGTGTAGTGGCGGTGATCTAATCGTGTTCGCGTGAGTGCCACGCCAACATTTTTCCCCGCCACTTTTATGTTATAGTTTCGGCCTCCATCCATACATTTTTTTAAACCTCCTGCAACACATTATAAGTTTTTATGAATATAATTTTGATACCATAGTAAACTTCATTTTGTGAATGTAACTAGATAAAGTGTAATGATACGCATTTTATCGGACTTCTATTTTTCATTTATATAGACTAGCCAAATGATCGCGCTATGCGGCTACAAAAATAGGAGAAAACTTTTGCTTACCATATAGATGAAAATACCAAAGTGTAACGTTTGTTTCAAAAGTTAAACATTATATGGCCATTTGACGTCTTTACATTTTGATAACTTGATAAACTGATTTAATCGAACCGTTCTCACGGCTAACATTTGATACATAAATAGCGTAACAAATATGACTATGTTGAAAGGGACACGAGGACAAGAAATTTACCACTGTATATTGCATATCTTTTTTTTTATTTTTTATTTTTTATTTATTTATTTTTTTTTTTTTTTGAACGGCACTTTTATTGATGAAGCTAGCAAGAAGCTAGAAAATTACAAAGAAATTAGGTAGGGATTTTTTAACCAATCTACCAAAGTAAATGAGGTTTTACATCTATAACGACACCAATAAAAAGAATTTAACACTACATCGTCAAAGATAGATGCCTTTGAAGGAGAAGCCATGCCGAACACCATCTTATTCCGAAAAGCCCATATGAACCACCATAAACCATAACACACCCCTTCTAATAAACTCTTGAGCTTAGATGGTAATCTTAAATTACGAATCCAAGACACCCAACCAACAAACGAAGATAATTCCGTAACACAAACATTCCACCAAATACATATCTTTCGGAAATTCTCTTTAAAAATACGATAATCAAAGAACAAATGTGGCGACGACTCCACCGACGAATCACATAAAGGACAGCTAATAGAAGATAAGTCCATACCTCTACGAGATAGATTCCAACGAGTGGGCAAACAATCCAATCTCACCTTCCACGCAAGAATATATACTTTAATGGGCACCTCTTTAATCCATCTAGTTGTAGTAGAGACGATCGGCAATCTTTTATCATCTATAAACTTTCTAGCCGAAGCAACATTAAAGTCCCCCGAACCGGTTAAGTTCCAACACCATCTGTCGTCTACGGAATTTAGTAAAACACCTTCCATCCTCTCCAAAAATTTCAGCCACCACATATCTTTTATCATGGAGCTACGATTGCTGCAATGAATAAAGTTATTTAGACTAGCTTATTGTATAAAGGTGTTGCAGGAAGGTTAAAGAGGTGTGTGGGTTTATTACATATATGTATAAGGGGAATTGATTTGCACACTCAATTTATTGATTGGCACACTTCACACAGTGTGAGTTTTGATCACTAGCCATGTATAATGCTTTTTTTTTTCTTTTTTTTTAATAATAATGTTTATAAGCTTATCGACTTGATTGTAAGTTGAAGTTGCCGAACCACGCAAGTTATATTAAGCGAGTTTGTGACTTCTTTTTTAACTTCAAATAAATAAATACATAAGCCAATTAAATAAACTAATCATACAACCTACTCTCTGCGTCTCAAAATTATTGTCATGAGACAATAATCACAAAGTTTAATAAAAGTAAAACTACTATAAATATCAACCACTCAAATTGAATATTCCCTTACTAAGTTCTTTTTTTCTTATTTAAAATGGTAAGTGGACAATTATTTTGAGACATCCAAAAAAACAAAATGTTGAATATTATTTTGAGACGGAGGGAGTATTAGTGAATGAAATTTTGTTCACTTTGGTTAAACTATAATCGTGTTTATTAATTGTATGAAATTTGAATAAGATGATTAGTGTAGACTTGAAAATCAATTTGCTCTATTATCTCCCTTTTCATCAAGTTAAGATTTGGTCATGTCTATTACTTAAAGTCGTTGAGTATCTTAACCATTGTTTGCTTCTTTTCATCAAGTTAAGATTTGGTAATGTCTATTACTTAAAGTCGTTGAGTATCTTAACCATTGTTTGCTTCTTTATGTATAAGCAACGAGGAGAAAGGGTTTTCTCATATTGAGTCCATTAACTTTCAAAACGTACTTTTACACTGTAGTGATATTGACTGGACTATGGCATGTATCTGTACTGAGTTATCCCACATCGATCAGAGAGATAGAAATTGGCTTGTTAATTTACAGTTGCGTACGTGTCACATATGTGTTATGATTGCTATTATGTTGTGCGCCACAACACTAGAATTATGTAAGCAAATTTACATATCTCATGTTTGAGGTGCATAACTTATATAAAATCGTAACTTTTTGTGAATATGGTTTTGATACCATTTGTGTGAATTTAGACAAAATAATAAGATCTTAACTTGCAGTGACATTGGTGTCAACATTTTCAGTTATAATTTCTGCTAATTCATGGAGTAAAACACATGGCTAAACCTTATGCAACTCAAGACGCTGAGAATAACTCACTGAATATGGATCGAGTATCATTGCTATCACTCATGAAACAAGAACCATTTTACCCGATATCAACGTATCGTACCATAATTTATATTTGCTTGACAATGGTATTGTATAAAAATCAGATTGGTTTTGTCTGATCTTGAGATAGATCGAACCAACAACCAGCCAAACCATAAATTGTTTGTTCTTGTTTGATATTGTCTGGTTCATAGGTTTTGTTGGCTCAATCCACTTATACACCCCGAATGCAATCAAACATGAAACAAAACTAGTAGCCAGAAAAAAGAAAAACTCAATACAAATGGCTGCAAAGTCCTCAATAAAAGATACACCATCAATACAAGTGCAAAATATTTGCTTACAGCTTACATTAATACTTTAATACTTATCCCAAAATTCTCTCAATCCCAAATCTGAATACATAACAACAAAAAAAACAAAGATTCATCAAGGGCTCGTTAAATCTTGCAAGCAGATCAACCAAATTGTAAGAGCAAATGTTTCATGACCATGGCCGTACATCACCAGAAAACCTTAGCTTCAAATCCAAACACCCTTTTAACTAGCAAAAACTACGAAATATTGCAGTATATGGTTTATACGATAAAGCGTGAATAAAACCAAACAACGATAGCTAGCATACATAGCATCTAATCTTAAGTTTTGTTAACTGTATGTTCTTTTACCAATAAATATGTACGGTAGACAGCTATAATGTAGGACGCTACTGTTGGAATTATGATATCATGACAATCATATAAAATAAAGCAAACACATCAAGAGAGCATATGCGGAAGCGTTATAACAAGATCATATAACATGTAATTAATTAATCAAATATAAAAGTAAACGTACCTTTGTGATTCTATCCCGAACAAGAATCAAATGCAATCTTCAATTCAAGAACCCTAATTAGGGTTTATGTGGATTAAAAGAATTACCCCTTACCTCTTTTGTAATTCAATCCAAGAATCAAACAATAGTGTGTTTGAATCGTTTTCTTGTACACACGTACTAATTCAA
This sequence comes from Artemisia argyi, assembly GCA_030686995.1. NCBI lineage: Eukaryota > Viridiplantae > Streptophyta > Magnoliopsida > Asterales > Asteraceae > Artemisia > Artemisia argyi. The sequence goes on along the minus strand of CM060685.1, from coordinate 189,702,846 downwards.
GTAAAAGTTTATGCAAGTAAATTAAACACAAAACTTTAGATCTTATGAAAATCGAAAACCCTTAGAGGGTTTAAGTTTGGATCGACAAAGGACAAGATAAGGAGAGAAAAACACCAAGATGTGTGTGTACAAGTTATATGAAAACAATAAATCTTGGGTTTGTTTATATACTTGAGTTTACTTGGAGCACAAGGCAAAGAGGAGGTGGAAACCACCCCTTGGCCGATCGGTCTAGGCTTCCCCCAAGGGATTCCGGAACCTTCTCTTGTTTCCAATTATTTACAAGTATTACTTTCCTAATCTTCATCTAACGGTCGTTAGTTATTCTCCGTTAAATACTAACAGTCGTTACTAGTTTTGTGTTTATTAATAATTATATATAACATTTATAAATAATTATTCTTTTACTCTTCATACGTAAAGTGTGCAATCTCACAATCTTGAGTTCGATCCTAACATACGACTATTAAAATAATGTCCATAATTTAACAGCTCCCACTTGGACATATTTTAATAGTGTAATCACATCAGTTAGCGTCTTGCAACACGCCGATGCCTCTAGTACGATCTCAAGTAAGGCTCCTGGACAAATCTTTTAATGATTTCTCATTATTATTATCCTTTTGTTTCTAATACCACGTTAATAAGGATATGGATTAAAGTCATTCCTTAATTAACCATTCTGTTTCTCGTTGTTTATGATTGATCAAGATTACCAAATCTTCTGAACATATTCAGGGGAGATCTTGGGTGCGGCGGCACATACATCTTACCAACCCTACGAGGGGCCCAACAGTATTAAACTCCAAAAGTAAATTTGAAGGAACAAATTCTATCTTGACCACAAGCAAAACCCGCAAACTTTGTAACACTTTCAAAAACAACCCTTATGACTACTAGTTACGTATAGCGTTAAGTTGTTCCACAAAAATGTACTACATTCATGACCCTTATCTTGCATCTCAAGTCTGAGGATAACTCTCATGATTTACTTAATAACAAAATCCATAAAGTAACATCATGTAGTTGGGATAAGTCATATATTCTTTATCAATGAATATCATCTGAAATGGCATGAATACGCATCAATATACTTTAAGTACATTATACCAACCTTCAGATTTGTCTTGATTTAATAATATTCCCATATTATTAACTGACAACGGCCAATTTAGAATAACATTTATTCATAGATTAAACATACAAATATAAGATACTATTTATTATAAATTAAACATACCATGTATTTAAATTTATTATAATAATTGTTTAACATCCCTTATCCAAATACTAAATAAATCAATGCATGATAATTCTTATTGATGAATTATATCTCAAGTAATGACATTCATACTTGTTGACAAGGCATAAATCATCAAACTTTGATCTATCAGAATTTTAAGAAAACTTATTTCAAGAATTCAACTATTGAAGTTCTTGTATGTGCATACTCAACTATTTTGATAATGCCATATTTCATAAAATGTGTGACATCCTTAACCATCAATTTATGATAATCAAACTTCCAAACATTTTAAAATTTGAAGTATTCTTATTCTCTTAATGTATAATGCAACTATGCTTTTAGTAAGCACAACTAGTACAAATAGCCAAGGATGAAATCCTTACCATAACTAGTATTGAGTGTCATCTCAATTTCATTAGCATCATTGTATGCAACAACAATATTCTATTAAATTTCCCATAAATTTTAATATCTATTGTGTTATGTTTGATGCCCTTCAAACTTTCAAGTTTGTTGGCTATGACAATTTGCACAACAATTGAAAAATTGTTCATCTATAGAATTTGGAAGTTGTTCTAGGTTTAGGATGTGATTCTACAATCAAACATATTCATTTAGAATATTACACAAGTTATCTAATAACTTTTAATTATATATTAATATTGCCATATCATCTTGTAATTAAGCATGATACAACAAAACATGATATTCATGAAAAATCTTTGAGTCATACTTAGATTTTATTCATGTTATACATATACATTTAGACTTTCCAAAAGATATATCATGTTATATTAGATTTATTTACCTCACATGTTTCAACAATAAACATTCATTCCAAGGTTGTATGTCTTACTTTCTAAATCTTACAAGTAAAGTTTCATTCCATTCTAAGACTTAACTTTTAACTTATATGGAATGTTACTTTTTATATGTTCTACAACATATATGATTTAAGAAATTAAACATAATACTCCCACTAGCTTTTAGGAATACTTAGAAATTATCTTATTTTAATTATAAATCAAAACATGGATTTAATAATTAAACATAAGAATAATCTTCTAGATGCATGCATTTATCCATCCATAGATTATTGCACTTTGTACACGTCTAAAGATTTATTTGAATTCATAAACTCCTTTTGATTAATCATCGTCCTCGCTCAAGTAATCACTCAAGAAAGAGTTTTGATATTCCATTGTCAATTTCATAAATATGACAATCATAATCTTTATATATTTAATGCGTTTAGAAAAATATATTCAATCACAGTTAATTGCTTAAGTGTGATTAATAATCTTGTCATAAGACATGCATTAAATACGTGCACAATATTGTCCATATGATTTCTATACAAAGATTTAAACCACAAGGGTTATCTAATCTTTGAAGAAACTCTTCTTTATTTTCTAGTCTAACTATTAAGATAAACCACATTTCTAAAATTGATTATCTTTATGGACAGCATCTTAATCATTCATATCATGTATACTTTACCCAATTACATATTTGGTAATGTATCACAATGATTATCAGGTTTACAATAATCCTGTAAATCATAGCCCTCAACATATTAATCAAATATCTGAGATATATTACTATTCTATGAATGATAATTCCATCATCTTGAGATTTAACATTTAAATGTCAAACTTTATTATCATGTTGAGATTTAACATTCAACTGTCAAACTTCATCATGCTATTTACTAGTGTATTTTTAGAAGATTATGTATATTGTAATTTTATCTTTTAAAGATCAAAACTCCCACTTGCTTTTAGTAATTTAAAAACTATCTTTAAATACTTAGCAAATAAAGCAACAATACAATGTTCTCTTTTAGGATATTACAAATACTTATTGACTGTTCTGACTTTACTTTGTTAATAACCTCTTCATAAGCAGTTAAACAAATTTAGAACTTCAATTTAAGACTTAATGTAATTCATCACATTCCATCTTATGATAATGTCTTATTAATCTTCTAGGTTGGAGTTTTATTAAATATGTCTAAGTCATACTGAATATTCTAACCTTGATAACTTTTGGAAGAAAATAAATCATAGTTATTTTTAATCAAACAATATAACTAGAGTTTGATTTTCCTAATTGAACATACCATCAACATTTGGTATTTCATTAGTATTAATATTGTAAGATAATCTAACAATATTTAAGATAACCATATTTCCTTTTGGCTTGTCTGTTTACCAACTAAGTTATTTTAATGGTATAATAGTATTTTTAAGTCAATTGCATGCTTTATAACACAAGTACTTTTGACAAAGTCACTTCATGTTCATGTCTCTACAAGAAAACATAAACTGTTATAATCCCACTATACGTTATAAGTCATTTAACAATTTAATGACTTCATATATATGTCTTAATTAAAAAACATAATAAGATAACGTCTTACTTTATTATAAGTCTTGTAACAATTAAAAGACTTTATGTTTATATCTTTACAATGAAACATAAACATGTTTAACTAAAGTAATTATGAACACCATCTTTTGGTTTCAATAGCAATTTCAAGTTAATATATTACTTCACAATAATGTAAATAACATTATTTCTTCATTTATTTATGTCATTCTAAGAACACATAAATATCCAGATTGAAGTAGCATTAGATTATTTATTAATTTATGTCATTCCAAGAATTCATAAATATACAAATTAAAGTAGTCTTGATATCATATTGACACAAATTCTAATAGGTATCTAATTTAGAAACTGCAAATTCTCATAGTTTAATTGCATCAGTTGATCTGCTAGTAATAAAAATATGAAATTCACCTTGTTGTTGCAATCTAGCTAAGCTCTCACATAACATAAATTGTAACACCAAGTGTTTCTTGAATTAGATTAGTATAATTCATATTAGAACGTTATTCTCTTACCTTGTAGTCAAGAGAATCCATTAAATCATATCATTATGAGTTGTTTCTTGCACACATTAAAGATAACATTTCTCTCACTTGTGCATGGAACAACCTCATATAGTTGATAAACAACACGCCATGCATTTGTTTATGTGATCAATATGATTGTGTCATAGATCTTAGCATAACAAGTAGATGTAGAACAACAATTTCTAGTAAGGAAACGTACAAGACTATCCTTAAAAGTGTGAGTGTCTACACTTGGAAAGTAATTATCTTTAGCTACCAAGATGTCAAAGCTTGTAACTCCCACTGAACTAAAGATTATTACAATAATTCCTTATTCAGTAATGAGTACACAATACTCCCACTAAATTTGACAACATTGTAAATGTTTCATATCCAGTGAAAACAAATATTGTGCTTTTAACTTTCCTACACCTTTGAATGTCCATACGTAACAATTACTTATGCACTAAATAGTATATCCTACTACGTAAATGATGGACTATCCACCAAATGCGATTAACTTGAAAAATTGAGCATGCAATTTCTTCCTTAATAGGTCTACCATCCTACAATGTATGTAGCACCTTTAAAATAGTCAAAACAACTAGTTTTTCTTTAAACATTTTGTGGTAATTGGTCTAGCTTCTAAATATAATAACTCATACAATGTCATACATAATTTTCTGTTAACCAAATATCATATTTGTTACTAAGAATTTAATCACCGAATAAGGATGATGAAATCCCTATGAAAAATATTTGCAATTTTCTTAACTATTAAAAATTTGCTATGAGTTATATATTAGAATTTAGACATATCTAATACTCCTATTATCCTTTCTCATTCATGAAAAGGAATAGGATTGTATCTCACTCTTTTTTCATAGAAAGGAGACTTTTTTTGTCTTTTAAGTAAATTATTCTTAATCAAACATTTGTTTGAAAACAGAACGATATCAATTTACCAAAGCTCAAAGTGCGTTTACGGTTTGTACGTTGCATTAATACATTAAAACGAATTACAAAATTCAATTTCAGTATTTTCGATAATTGGTCTTTAAGAAAAGAAAATACCCATTGGTAAATATTCATATAAACCATAGTATTTTCTTAAAGCTAGGATCCAAATTGACATAGTACCATTACATCAGTTGATCTGCTAGTAATGATAGTATTCAACAAGGTAATTGTCGAACAATAATTGCCAATAGCATATTGCAATTCCTAGATCGTTATGGGATTTACATTCACAAAACCTTTGTAATGTAAGCATGTTTCATCCCCATTTTAATGCCTTGAGTCCAAGATCTCACTTCCTACTCATTTTAATGCCTTGTGTTTATTAATAATTATATATAACATTTATAAATAATTATTCTTTTACTCTTCATACGTAAAGTGTACAATCCCACGATCTCGAGTTCGATCCTAACATACGACTATTAAAATAATGTCCATAATCTAATAGCTACCTTTAAAAGATCAGGACCATTGCTCGTGAACAAGCTTGTTGAGTAGTAATGTCAAAATGGCGGCTCTTTTTTCAGCCCGACTCTCTTCTCTAATCTTTCGCTGTTCTTCTTTCTCCCTCCATGACTGCTCCATCCTCATCTTTTCGATTTCTAGCTTCTCCATTGATTGACGCCATTCTTGGTCAAAGCGTTGTCTTTCATACGCATGTTTATCCATTAATTGTCTCCATTGATCATCGATTGTCTGTTGATGTTTGAAGAAATTTTAAATTGCTGAGTATCCATAAGAACTTATTTTTATACTCTAATGATATTTTGACTTGACTATGGCATTGCGTGTATCTATATTGTTACCTGTTATCCCACATCGATCAAAGAGTCAAAATTTAGCTAGTTAATATACAATTGTGTGCATGAGCTACATGTGTTGTGGTTCTTATTATGTAGTCGATTTTGAAAGTTACATAAAAAAACATGTTACATAACTCTCCAAATAGGTCAAACAACTTATATAAGCTTTAAACTTTTTGTGAATGTGAATAATCGAGTGCAATTACGATTCGTGTTTTGCCGGACTTGTATTTTTTTTTTTTTTTTGTGAATGTAATTAAACGACTATAGTTATGATATGCGCTTTGCCGAACTTTTATTTTTCGTTTATGTAACTTCAAGTGTTACGATTATAGGTATTCAATTCATGTTTAATGACATTACACATTAGTTTTTATAATTCTCCTTTATCCTTTTTTACTTATTATTTATAATAAAAAAAAAAAAAAAAAAAAAAAAAAAAAAAAACCTTAATAATTAATTTGTGGGCCAATATTGTTCTTTTTTTAAGAACGACAATTTAACTATCTTACTATGTTTACATTACAAATCTATCTCACATCTTTTATATTTATATAATAAAAGAATTATATCATTTGGGAGTGTTTTTACAAATCCCTTCTCATTGAAAAAAAAAATGGACCAATAGCAGAGCTTGATTTTACCATGTAGGCGAAATCAAGCAACGTGATTGGTAAATGAAAAGTCAAAATTAAGTTGATTTTGGTCAAACTTAATAAATTTTGTGGAGAAATTTAGTTAAGAAAAAGAATGCATAAAAATATAGGTGTCAAATTTATGAAAACAAAAACTTAAAAAAAAGATGAAGTAATTAATAAAACTTTAGTGATTGAATTTTAAATAATTTATATAGAGTAAAGTGTAAAATTACAAGTTTCTATATTTTTTAATAACTTTATAAAAAACACAAATAACCCCTCACACTTTATACCCCCTATACTTTATAATATTAAATTTGTTTAAAATTGCGTGAGTATTAGTGATGAGGCGAAAAATGATCCGTTTTTAGGCGGTCATTTAAGCCCGGAATTGAATTTATTTGATCAAATATTTCCCTAAATCGTTCATTTTGTGATTTTAGGTACTTTTACGATCTTTGCTAAGTTTTGTTAATAACAAACTATGAAGTTTAGCTATAAGTAAATCATCACTTTAAGTGTTTAAGTCTTGTTTAACTAAGGTTTACATTTCCTTTTAAACAAAACATTGTTTTTATTTCTTAAATTAGAAAGTGTCTTGTCACATCACATTTATTTCTTAAAATAGTAATGTCACATCACATTTAGGGTAAGCTTTGTCCATATACATTTATGGTAAGAAAGAGTGTTTGACTAACCTTATGCTTTCTTACATGTCTTGTGTTTGACTAGAAGTAATGTGATGTGACCTTGTTTGGTTTGGAAGATTTATTGCAAAAACCAACTGCAAGTCTGGCGGTACCCTGGGGATACACGGGCGAAACCCTTCTGAGGGGTCCGCCTGATCCGCTAGACCTGCAGAATGGTTTGCTATAAATACCAAACCATTTGTTAGTTTTGAGTCACCCCTTTAGGACATATTTTCACATACTCTCTCAACTAACTCAGTAATATTTTGATTTGTGTGATTCTCTTATGTAGCAAGGGTCTTCACAAGATCATTCAAGAAGTTACAAGCTTCAACTCTAAAGTTGCAAGTCTTGGTAGCTTGGTCATGCATAAGCTTTGGTAGTTTATGCTTTATTTGTGTCATGTATGTAGAAGTGATTGGTTAGTATTTTAGGCCTCAAAATATGTAGTGTGTCGGGAGTTGTTGTACCCTTGTAAAAGAACTAACGGGAGTGGTTGTACCCTTGGTAAAGAACTCGACATCTAGCTTAGTGTTGGTAAAAGTGTAAGCGACGATGGGAGTGGTTGTACCCGTGTAAAAGAACTCGACATCTAGCTTAGTGTCGGTAAAAGTGTAAGCGACGTTGTAAAAGTTTTCTCCGCCGGTGAAAGGAGCTTGTTGATTAGTGCTTATAACTCTCTAGTTGGAAACTCGGGGCGTGGATGTAGGGCAAGGAAAAAGAGTCCTTGTATCCGAACCACAATAAACAATCGTGTTGTGGTTTGATCGTTTCTTTCTTTATCTTTGCTTATTACATGTTGATCTTTAGTTAGAATTGCTAGCTACATATAAAGCTTTTCAAAGAACTAAACAAGTAAAAATGTGTTTGTATCTTCAAACAAAAGTAAAGCTTTTCAAATAACTAAACAAGCAAAGTTAGGATCATCACAAGCAAAGCTTTTCAATGTATGAAACTAGTAAAATTAGAATTGTTATTGACATAAAAAGCTTTTCTAAGAATCAAACATATAACGTTGTGTTTATATCTTTAAGCAAACGTAAAAGTTTTCTAAAAGATATTCAAGTTAAATGTGACATTAAAAAGCGGTAAACTATTCAACCCCCCTTCTAGTTTTCCACAATTGGCATCAGGAGCTACGTTACTCAAGATCTTTAAAATAGAATGTATTTTAAAACTTGGATCGATCCATGGATTTTGAAAATCTCAAAGAAGGGCAACCTATTCAAAACCCACCGCTATTTGAAAAAAAAAAGTTACTTAAATGGAAAAGTAATTTTAAAAACTATGTGAAATCAATTGATCAAGATCTTTGGCATATTATTTCTTTTGGTGATTTCAAACCAAAGAAAACAAGTTTTGAAAATCAAGACAACTATCTTGAACTTGATAAAATTACTAAAGCTAAAACAATGATTTTTAAAGCTTTAGTACCAAATATGAAAGAATGTATTTTTGTCAAACGGATAATTAATGATATTTGAAAAAATATGTTAAACTTTCATCAAGAAATATGTCAAGTCAAAGATGATCAATTTGATCTCACATATGAATTAGAAGTCTTAGAAATATTAATTGATAGACATTTAGTTGAGATAAATACATGTACTACTAGTTTTAAATGTTTTAAATGAAGGTGTAAGTGAAGATGATTATTCATGTCGAGCTCTTTGTGGACTTGCTTACGATTCATGGAATAACACGGATGAAGATGAAGCCAACCATCCGGTTTGTGATTCTCAACTAGATAAAACATCAAAGCAAGGTACATTTTGAAACCAAACACTTTTCTATTGATAAATTTATCCTAGAGTTTTCTAAACTAGAAAATGAATCTAAACGGTTATGCAACATGGACCTAAAAACTATCTTCAAGAATGAGTCTTCAAAATCTTTTAAGAATATCTTTGAGAAGGAAATCGTGTTAGAAGATAAAATGTCTAGAATTGAGTGTTATGTTAAAATTGATCTAGAATGTAAATTGTGTCTAGATTACAAACATAAGATTAAAAAGCAAAATGAGAAAGGAAAATTATTAGTAAATTTGATGAAGCTCAAAATCTCTTGAAAGATTGTTGAGGAGTCAAAGGTTGTTTAATGACAAAACCGGATTAGGACTTAACTCAAGAGCACCATCAACTAATAAAACAAAGCAAGTAAAATTTGTCAAACCTAGAAGAAAGATTTAGAGATAATTCAATCTCTAATAGAAACTCATGATAAAAGGATTAGGATTATCATTCTCTATGTTTTTATATGATTATCTAACCTTCTTGGATACATGAGTTATTGAGTTTCAAAGCGTGTCGTCAAACCAAGATTTTACGCGTAGTATTTATCCTCTTGATAGCATCTCTATGCAATTTAAAAGGTACACATTACTTCAACTCGACTTTGATTGTTTTTTGTTTCTAGCATTATGTGTTGGAATATGTGTTATTAGTAATAATCTAAAAGTGTTTACTTGCTATTAGTAATAACTAAGATTAGATTCTATGTAACAAGGAATTTCGTCATTAGTATTAGTAGGAGATATAAGGTGTTTTGGTTCTTTAACCATCAAGAGATAAACACGAGAAACTCTTTAGTGAGTCTCACTCAACTCTTGCTTACAAGTGAGCTAACTAAGAATTTCTTAAGTGTTAAAATGTCTAACACTTTTGTGATGCTTGCAAAACAAACATTTGTTAAACAACTTTCTCAAACACCATACTTTGAGTCTTTAATTGTGTTTTTCTTCAATCACTCCTTTATGATAATCTCACATAAAATACACAAGGTGAAATAAATCACCTTAGCATATATTAAGATGTGTGAAAGAAAATGAGTTTTCAACATTTAGGATTTACACATCAAATGTGACACATAGTCTCATGATGTTGTACCTCTTGGACTTTTTCAAAACAAATAAAGTTCATAGTGTCTTAAGTAAGAAAACCCAAAGAGTCGAGGAGTCGTTGAATATAACATTTGACGAGTGATCTCCTCCTTCTAAGATATCATCTTTGGTAGATGATGACTTAGTCGAAATTCCAATGATGGCAAGACAAGCATGGAATAAAAGTACAGAATAACATCTTCTCACCTTGAGTCAAACATTGAATCAAGTAAAATTGACATAAGTTATAAAACTTGATTTATAGGTCATAGTTGTGTCTAAACAAATTCAACAAAAACAATTTTTGAAATTTAGAGTAAAACAACTAGTGAAACAAAATAGATACTTCAAAGTAATCAAGTGAGTATAGTGTCAACATTTGAAAGACTTTTTGATAATAAAAGCAAGCCCCAAAAGCAAGGGATTTTAACTTAAAGACATTCCTAGTTACTCTCTTGTTCTCAATGGTTAAGTTATTGATGACTTATCAAGAATGAGATTAGTAAATCCGTAGGTAAAACTAAACGTAGAGAAATGTTTGGAAGACTACTTGTTCTCATAACAATTAGATTCAACATTATGTTTAGCTTTTGTCTATGTGCTCATGTTAAAGAAGATCCTTAAACAACTCTTTAGTTGAGCCTATTTGGATACATCATAAGGTACTACACAACTAGGATTATAGTATCCCTAAAGAACGGGAATAGAAACCATAGTGTATGCTAAATGGAATTATGCCGGTAATAAGTTGATAAGAAAAGCACAAGTGGTACTTGCACTTTTATACTTACTTACTCAATGATTCTCCAAAACACGTAAGGTTCTCAAATTAGTTTCGGATGGAGAAGCACATTAACAAGCTCCGCTTGAACAAGCAAATTCGTGTCAACAACGGAATTTATCTCATCAACATTGTTATCCCTTCAACAAAGGAAGCATCGACTTCAGCGTCAATTCAATCCATTATGTTCTTTATTGACATATTGTGATCCATCATCATCGTCTTGGTAAAAATGTGCATTGAGGAACATCTTAACTAAGAAAGTCTTATACGTTAACCATTCTATCAACGTTTTCACAAAACCTCTTGAATGAGAAGCATTCATCATCCCTAAGCTTAGTCAAGGACTCATAAGACCTAAAAGCCTTAGTTTTGAACATTAGGATAAAACCACAAAAATCAAGACAATCCCTTTTGAATTTTTCCCTGCAGCTCCCACGGTACCCTCAGACCATACGGGCAGAACCCTCTTTTTGGTTCCGCCTGGTCCGCCAAAGCCACAGGATGTTTTATTTTTAATTTCAAAACCAAACACCCTCTTAACTTAATCATTCACTTGTTCTTACACCATCATCTCATCACATTCACCTTGTGATATATCTCAGCCCATGAGATTCACAAAATGAGCAAAACTTCAAGCATCTTCCTCATAACCTTTCATCACTCAAACCTCAAACAACCAATGTGAAATGAGAAACCGAGTTATCTTTTGTCCTATCAATATCGAGTCATCTACCATTTCCATGCCCTCAAAGAAACAAAGAGTCAATATCATCTTCACCAATAACTCCACCTAGTCATCTTCACAAGAAGATTCCACAATGTAACCAAACAAGTGTGTCATCCCCACTATAACCTAACCTATTAAGATTAAACCACCTTTCATGATACATAAACCTATGTTCACCTTTGTGTCGCTCTTTGAAACAAAAGGCAATTGTCATATCCATACTCTCATTAACATATTTGTATATGTCGTCAAAAGTCAAGTGAATTTCATTATGAAATGCGTCTCTTCCACTTTCTAGCAATTGAAGAACACAAAGAAGATATCCAAGCTTTAAGTGTTGTCAAGCAATCACCACCTCATTTCACATATCCACTCTCGGTCGTCAACCATACTTTACCACTGTTCACCACATTGTTAAAACAAATGAAAAACGTCATTGAAACATCACTTGCATTATAAAACATTTTTAAGCATCAAAATTGTGACAACTGGCAAAATAGGGAGCCGTTTTAAAACCCGCATTACATTAAAAATTATAAAATTTGGAATTTTTGAAAGTTTATTGTAATGAGATATTTTACGAACGTTGGTACGTGACTTTTATCGTACGATATTTATGAGTTTTGATTATTTACTTATGGTTTGGTTTGATTCGGTCGTGATGATTTATTTTAAGATCGTTACTTTGGCACTACATTGACTCCGGCACTAGGTTAACCTAACGAATTTTAATCTTTTACTAACGGTAGCGATTCACCGTTAAATGAACATTATATTTTTCATACATATCTATATGTTTCGGGAAATGTTTTCGGGAAAATCATTGATGACGTGTACGAATATGTTTGGAGAAAATTTAATACTTTTATGAACGAGTAATCGTGTTACGGGTAAACCGATTAAAAATATTTCACTAAATATTAAAGTTGTTGTGGCTAGTTTTGGAAAAATGAAAAATGAGGGACCAAAGTGTAAAATTCGGGTATATTACCCCTCTTCCCTAACCCTAACCCTCATAATAATTAAAATCAAACCCACCCTTCTCCTCCCTCTCCCTAGCCGCCGGCTGCCAACCACGAAACACCACCATCGCCGACCTCCACACAACACCACCACTACCAAAATACTCATCATCATCTTCTTGTTCTTGTGGTGTGAAACACGCGCCCCTCCCCTCCGTTTTTATTAATACCGCCGCACCACACACTACACGCCACCACACCATCAATTTTCTTGGTTTTCATTCAATTTGAAGGTGAGAAATCGCGGGTATTGCATCGGGTTTGACTATTTTGAGTTGAACCCGAATTGAATCTTGATATTTTGGGGTGTTAAAATTCGAAATGATAATGGGTTTTAATATAAAGTTGAGTTTGGTATCCATGGGGGTCGATTTTTGATTGTTTGGTACTCGGATTTGAATGTTTGGATGCGTTTGGTTTGATGGTGGCTCGTATTGAGCTCGACCGAGACCCTAGGTCTTGGTGTGATTACTCCTCGACTCGATTGAGAGTCTTGGAGGTGTCGTGGTTCGATTATGATTGATTCTTGGTGATTGGTTATTTGCTAGTTGAGGTTTTGATCGATTGGTTGCTCGCGACTTATTGTTGTTGTTGTTTTGATTCTCGGCCGACACCCCCCCTCGCGGGCTGTTTTGGTCGAATGGCTCTTTAGAGCTAGCCGAGACCAAAAGGTCTCGGGTGAGGTTATGCTTATGGTTTGTGGTCTCATAGTTGACCCGGGTTTGACTTGGTAGGTCGACCCGTATAATTGGTATATTTTGTTAATATTGTGTTATCATTCTATGTTGTGGCATGTTGGACCGAAGCTTTTGGACATTGGTTTACTTGTATTTTGATTTGGAGTTGTGTTGACGAGTATGGAATTGGGGACCGATTGTGAGACGGTCAATTAGATGACGGAGATAGGTTAGTTGGGTGTCGTAGTCGGACCCTCATGTTGTAGCACGTGGATATGGGATTGTTTGGACGGAGTTGATATATTTATTTGTGACTTGATTCTTATTATTTTGGACTTGGACTATGAGCCGAGGGTCATGACTCGGACATGTGACCAAATTCTATGACTCGATAAATATTTAAAAGTCGATATTGAAAATAATACTCGTAATAATATTATTGAGAATATAATCGTTTATATACGTATATAGACATGTTAAACGTATATATATATATATATATATATATATATATATATATATATATATATATATATATATATATATATATATAAATGCGTATATTAATAATAAAACGATCACGAGTAAACGTTATAATAATATAACGATAAATATTATGCTATGCGAATAGTGTAATAAATGTCGGACTATTGTTATAAATAATAACTATATAAATAATGACGAATTAATAAGTCGGGTAAATAATAATTAAAAGTGTGATTTGTTTATAAATTAGAAACTTATCGAGTTATACGAATTATGGTTCTTTAAAGTCCAAGTGGGCTTTATATTGTGACTTTTGTGTTGTCACGGATATATGACGATTAATATAAACATTTTATATATCAAGTGACTTATTCTAGATCGAGTTATTTGACGATGTAAAATGAGTATATTAATGGGCATCGTATCCCACGACGCCCATAGGATGTGGTATATATTTTAGGGTAATAAATTACTATATGTCTCGTGGAATTTGGCCGATTCGACGATACATATAGGGAATTCATTGGACTACGACATATACCAAATAGAAACTTATGTGCAATGTGCTTTACGTTGGGTATAATTTTGGAACGATATATTACGTAAATAAGTATGGGAGATTATCAAATCGACGGATTTAATAAGCTTCGATAATTATTTAAATTATATGTTGGGCTAACATTAAACCTATAGTTTGTTTATTATTTTGTTTGTTTTGGCTTTCTGGTTTGAGTTATGTCGACCCTCTACCTATATGGATACCAAACATCGAATTTCAAATGAATATGAAGTTAATTCGAGAAATGGATATTTTTGGAAAGTAAAATGGATTACGTTCGGGATTGGGAATATTTGATTTTGAGGAAATGATTTCTGAACGAGTTTGATATTGTTAGGAAGTGCCAAGTCTGTAGTCGCCGTTACGTGAGTTGCTTGAGATTACTTACGTCTTTCTTCTATCGTTTCTTTTGAGGATTTCTGGACTTGAGGTGAGTCATAGCCCCACTTTTATTCTTGAACTTTGTTTTCAATACTTGGGGCGAGAAACGTGCAAATGTTTTATGTGGACTATTATCGCTTCGTTTATTTTAAAACTTGCTATGCTTATAGAACTAGGTAGGGTTTAGCGAGGCCTAGTCCCGAACTAGGTAAGCTATCAATTTGGTTATAGAGCGAGGCCTAGTCCCGAACTAGGTAAGCTATTGATTTGTTGTTGAGCCAGGCCTAGTCCCGAACTAGGTAAGCTATTGGATAGATTATAGAGCGAGGCCTAGACTTGATCTAGGTAAGCTATTGATTTGATGGATTTGAGCTATAGCGTGCACGTATAGGGATGATTTGAGTTGGTTGGATATTTTGGTTGGATGATTGAGGCCTAGTCTAGCTATCAAGCGTTTTGCGTATATGTCCACTATATTGAATTATGAATCTAAACCTATGATCTCACCAGCGAAAGCTGACTTCTAGCACGTTTTCTCAGGTAATTAAGTGATGCTCTATGGATGCTTGGGATTGGAGGCTTGGCATTTGGCACCGGTTATGGATCTATGTTTCTAAAACTCTGATAACTATTGTGGAACTATATTTATTTTCTTTTGGGCCTGACTTTGGATGATTTTGGGATAAATGTAAACTTTAAAACCCCGCGTGGTTGTATTTCTATTATGTTTACTTTATCTCGTTCTTTCATGACTTTGAATGGATACCAATCCCCGTAGCACCCTGAAAGCTTGTTGAGTCTTCCGCTGTACCAAATTTTGGGGGTGTTACAAAAATGAGTCAAGTTAACCGCACCTCCACATTGTTTTCATATAGGCACACACTAGAACATACACATTACAATAGTCGTTTACTTAAACTAAAATGTGAAATTTTGATTTTCTAGGAATCAGCATGCCTCCTCTAACTCACTACAACCACAAGGACACCATCAAGTACCTACCCAAACACCACAAAACCAAAGGTCTTACTCAAACTCAAATCGTTGTCTTCAAAGCCTTAGAAAAACGATATGTCCATAAGGGTAGAACCATTGATCCATCCTTCTTAGAAGGTACAAACCTCTACACGGAACTTGCCACAATCAACTTTGAGTGTCTCTTAGAAATCGACGAGCCTATTTGTTCTAGGTTCATTTTAGAATTCTATGCAACCTTAACCCTTTACTTTGATGACGATGGCAAATTCTCACTAACCTTTAAAACCAATCAAATACCAAACATCATATCCTTGAAAGATTTTGCAACAATTCTTGGTGTCCCCAATATTGGTACATGTCTCTACACGAATAAGTGGCCTCTTTCTAGTCTTGACTCTATTGAGCATTTTCATCTATATGACAATCTTCTTGTAAATAAGGAAGCAATTCGTGAGCATCTATTTGTTAGAACCTCAACAACTAGGAAGAATCGATCGGGTAAAGAGGTAGATAAGGACCCTTTTGGTATGAAAATCAATGAGCTCAAACCACAATTTAAGAAATAGAAAGAGATTCTTAGAGCCAACGCTATAAGTTCCATAGGAAATAGAGATCATGTCAACACATGTCTTAGCTACATGCTCTATAGCATTTCCACCGGTCAACCTTTTAACTTAGCCTATTACCTCGCCAAAAGAATGGCCGACATACCTTTCGTAGGAACAACCGCTCTTCCTTATGGAATGCTTCTCACCCGCCTCTTTAGAGCAATCTTACCCATTCCTCCTAATGATAATGGAATGTGCCTTGACTATTCTCTCGTTCCCCACATCCTCGTCCCTCTAAGTGATAAACAAGTTTTCAAAGGTAAGGGCAAACGTACTCGCTCACCTACACCATCATCATCATCATCCAACATAAGCAAGGACAATAAACTTCCTAGCCCTAAGTTACCTCCTTTAGACTACCATCAAGAACTCCCCGTCATTGACAATGCATCCGAAGAGTTTAAACAAACCAAAGGAATTTTCAAGTGCTTTGGAAGGTACTTAAGCAAGCTCTATAAGAAGATAGATCGGTTGTGAGAATCTTGATTAAAGAGTGTTTGGCTTATGAAGGTTTTAGAACCTTGTATGTGTTAAACTATGTGATTTGTATTGTTTTTCACGTTCA
Source organism: Artemisia argyi (assembly GCA_030686995.1). Classification (NCBI taxonomy): domain Eukaryota; kingdom Viridiplantae; phylum Streptophyta; class Magnoliopsida; order Asterales; family Asteraceae; genus Artemisia; species Artemisia argyi. The sequence continues at coordinate 189,685,885 of CM060685.1, read as the reverse complement.
TGCTTTATTACGTTTGTCGGATTATGTTTGTATGAGCCTTTATGCATAATGACAATGTTTGAGGTGTTTGTCAAATTTTTTTATGCTTATGGCAATTCTTACTAAGTATAGTGAAATCCTCGACCTCAAGGTTAAAGTCCTATGATATGTGTGTTTACGTGTCTAATTTTTGCATTGCCAAACCAGAAATGCATTATCTTTTTGATTTTAGGAGTTTTCGAAAATTTTGAAAATCGTCTCGCGGGTCAAAATCGCGGGCTGCCTAATTTTTCAGCCCTGGCGGATCTGACGGTACCCAAAATTGGGTTCCGCCAGTGTATTTTCTGGGAAATCCAGAATTGGCCCAACGGACCAGACGGTACCCTCAAATGGGTTCCGCCTGTGTACCGCGAGGGTTCCGCCAGACACCTGAAATTTTTTGTTATTTTTCTTAAGTTCAAAACTTGTAAAGTGTCAAACCATTTTCTTTAGTGAGAAACATCTTCCATTACCTCCAATAACCATATTAGGACAACTCTCACTCACTAAAACAATTAGGAAGTCACTTCCCTCCAAAAATCCAAATTCAAACATAACTAACCCAAGGAACCCTTTTAAAGGATCCTTCAAACCATTGAAACATTTTCAACCAAATCACATCCCATGATCACAAAGCATTGAGTGCTTTTGTTGATCTTTCACTCCACCTAATTCCATTGGATTGTCATCAAATCATTTCAAACTTCAATCTTGGTATGGAACACATCAAATCCAAACACTCCTTCTCACAATTTTTTCTAAATTTGATCACTTTAGAATACCCCAAAACTCACACCAACACCATTACCTCTCTCAATCTCAAAACTCTTGCAAACCAAAGATTTGAGATGACTCAATCAAAACACCTCATCCGAATCATCAAGCTAAAACCACTAGGATTAGTGTTAAACCTTGTTGCTTCAACAAAACCATCAAATCAAGCTCATCACTTGACATTTCTTCACCTATCCAAGACTTCCTTAACCTTACTACCTCAACACCATATTAAATACCTTGCAACATCAACATGACCACTATTCAAGATTTCCTCAAATCTTGCTACTCCAACATCCTCTCCCAAACATGGCAATACAAACATATACACTTTTCAACCATCAAAAACTTTTTCAACCATCGATCACCAACATTTACACCAATGGAACTTTTTCCATACACCACCAACATCACCACATCCACTATTGGAAACTTTTGAAAACCTATCACCTAAACCATCAAGCCCTCCATCATTGTCACTCTTTGACACCATTGCCGAAACGAAAACCCAACAACAACCAATATTTCAACCAAATGAGTCATTGGATGATGCACCTCATCCACCGTCATTGCTTAAGAGTTTAGCTTACCGTTATGCTAGACCCTAAATTTTTCCAAATGATCAAGGTCATACACACCTACAATCATTTGTTTTTCACCCCATTTACAAAAACCTTCATGGTAATCCGTCCGGAAAACCAAGCCTTTGTCACTTTGTTCAACTACCACCACCACATGAACCTTCCCAACACTTTTAATCTCTATTTTCTTCGTATAAGAAAATAGAAGCATCTCAATGATCTTCCATCAAGACCAACAAAACCACCACCTTTCACGAATGAAAAACCACGGTCATTGCTTGACCAAAATGAGTCTTTTGACCACAACCAAACACCACAACAAGAATATCACCACCCAAAACCAATGTTGTCTCACCTTATCTACAAAGACATCCATGATCCTCTAAACAATGAAATGAGGTTTATCCTAAACCACATTGTGGAACATCTCAAGTTTAGAGTCTCTAAAATGAAACAAAACCGTTTCTTTTGGAAAATGTTGCTCATTAAAACCAATAAACCAAGTTTAGAGCACCAACACCACCTCAAGTTTAGAGTCTCCAAAATGAAACAAAACCGTTTCTTTTGGAAAATGTTTCACCATTTAAACAAACAAACCAAAACCGTGTCACCCCCACAACATTCAAAATGAAACCCGCTACATCCTCCACCACCTACTTTTATTCTCAACCAACCTTACCCTTGTTTTGGAAGAATGTTTCTCATTAAGGAAAGTGATGGTTTCCTTTTTATAGATGTAGGATTTTTATATTCTTAGTTTCTTTTTATTTGGTCTTTTATTTTTAGAAGTAGGATGTTATTCACATCATTTCTCGTTTTCGACTTCCTAAAAGTCAAATTTTGCATGAAATTAATTTTATCCTACTATGAGATATGCTTTGTTTGTTGACCATTTAAAGTATTGTGATTGCACTATACCTTGTTATGGTAACTTGTATATCTTGTGTTTTAGAAATTAACTTTCTTTTTGTAGGATCATTTTCCATGTTTTCTTTCCTTGATACTCCATTTAGGGGAGTAATATTCAAGGGGGAGCATGAGTATTGCAATATTCCGCTTCACAACTCTTAGTTGTGTTTTAGACATGAAATGCTTTTATGACTTGTCTTGTGCGGCAACTAACCTTTTTCTTGTAGGTTCAAAATCCATGTCTCCTCTCTTGGCACTCCATTTAGGGGGAGTATCGTCCAAGGGGGAGCAAGTACATACTTCCGCTTCACTACTCTTCTTTTTGTTTCGACAAAAAGGTGGAGAATTTATATAAACTTGTGCTTATCACCTCATCTTTGAAAAAACAAGTTTTTATACTAACTTTATAAGACTTAACACTAAAACTAGTGACTTACTTATAAATAAAGTTTATGTTTTGTCATCAACAAAAAGGGGGAGATTGTTAATACAAATATCGCCTAAAAACGTTATTTATATTTTACGATCTTTGCTAAGTTTTGTTAATGACAAAGTATGAAGTTTAGCTATAAGTAAATCATCACTTTAAGTGTTTAAGTCTTGTTTAACTAAGGTTTACATTTCCTTTTAAACAAAACATTGTTTTTATTTCTTAAATTAGAAAGTGTCTTGTCACATCCCATTTATTTCTTAAAATAGTAATGTCACATCACATTTAGGGTAAGCTTTGTCCATATACATTTATGGTAAGAAAGAGTGATTGACTAACCTTATGCTTTCTTACATGTCTTGTGTTTGACTAGAAGTAATGTGATGTGACCTTGTTTGGTTTGGAAGATTTATTGCAAAAACCAACTGCAAGCCTGGCGGTACCCTGGGGATACACGGGCGGAACCCTTCTGAGGGGTCCGCCTGATCCGCTAGACCTGCAGAATGGTTTGCTATAAATACCAAACCATTTGTTAGTTTTGAGTCACCCCTTTAGGACATATTTTCACATACTCTCTCAACTAACTCAGTAACATTTTGATTTGTGTGATTCTCTTATGTAGCAAGGGTCTTCACAAGATCATTCAAGAAGTTACAAGCTTCAACTCTAAAGTTGCAAGTCTTGGTAGCTTGGTCATGCATAAGCTTTGGTAGTTTATGCTTTATTTGTGTCATGTATGTAGAAGTGATTGGTTAGTATTTTAGGCCTTAAAATATGTAGTGTGTTGGGAGTTGTTGTACCCTTGTAAAAGAACTAACGGGAGTGGTTGTACCCTTGGTAAAGAACTCGACATCTAGCTTAGTGTCGGTAAAAGTGTAAGCGACGATGGGAGTGGTTGTACCCGTGTAAAAGAACTCGACATCTAGCTTAGTGTCGGTAAAAGTGTAAGCGACGTTGTAAAGGTTTTCTCCGCCGGTGAAAGGAGCTTGTTGATTAGTGCTTATAACTCTCGAGTTGGAAACTCGGGGCGTGGATGTAGGGCAAGGAAAAAGAGTCCTTGTAGCCGAACCACGATAAACAATCGTGTTGTGGTTTGATCGTTTCTTTCTTTATCTTTGCTTATTACATGTTGATCTTTAGTTAGAATTGCTAGCTACATATAAAGCTTTTCAAAGAACTAAACAAGTAAAAATGTGTTTGTATCTTCAAACAAAAGTAAAGCTTTCCAAATAACTAAACAAGCAAAGTTAGGATCATCATAAGCAAAGCCTTTCAATGTATGAAACTAGTAAAGTTAGAATTGTTATTTACATAAAAAGCTTTTCTAAGAATCAAACATATAACGTTGTGTTTATATCTTTAAGCAAACGTAAAAGTTTTCTAAAAGATATTCAAGTTAAATGTGACATTAAAAAGCGGTAAACTATTCAACCCCCTTCTAGTTTTCCACATTTGGCTTCAAGTCCAAATCTTCTATGACCATATCGATCTCTCCACAAGGCGAACCATTGACCAATCGGCCAGTGGCAAGCTACGTGATCTAAGTGCGGAAGAATCATGGGAACTCATAGAAGATCTTGCTCTCTATGACAACGAAAGTTGGAATGATCCCCGTGATTTGAACAAAACTGTCAAGGCAATATCTTTGCCTTCGAACAATTCTAGCACTCCCGACCGTAGGATCATGGAACTTGAGGACCAAGTCAAGTTTATCATGAAATCTTACGAAGCTCCTAAGCTTTCAAGCCAAGTGAACAAAATAACTTCTTCATGCGAATTATGTAGTGGTCCCCATGACACTCGTGATTGCGTGGAACTCCCCGGAACAGCTTTTGCGGACTACGCATCCTCGCGTATTGACGAAGCGGGAGACAAGTGGTACACTTTCAAACCCGAGCCAAACCCTTACGGTGATTCCTACAACCCTTCTTGGAAAAATCACCCGAACCTCAGGTGGAAACAAAACCAAAACAATTCTTCCTATCCGCCTAATCGATACCAACCAAACGGTCCACCCTCCAACCGTACTTTCAACAACAATCCTTCTAATAACTATGGTAGTACCAATAATATTGAAGGGTTGATGTCCAAGTTTATGACATCTCAAGAGGCTCGCATATCTAAGTTTGAAGCCGATTTCAAACAAAAGCAAAGCGAGATGACCACCAAAATTGACACATTGTTGAAAGTTCTCAATGACCGAGATATAGGAGCACTCCCAAGCAACACGGTCAAGAACCCGAAACTAAACGTTAATTCCATATCATCGGTTTCGTCATCCACTTCTTGTCCGCAATACTACTCGGTTAAATCAATGAGCAAGTGTTTCAAGCAAAACCAAATTCTTCAAAAGGACCAATCGAATGAAACACCCAATATCAAACCGGTCAAAAGCATAGTTGAAACACCTCCTACACAAGACCTTGACGATGAATTCAAGGAGCTCCACCTTGAACGCCCCGTCATTGATGTCTTAGCCCGTGCTCCCTACTATAGTCCCCTCCTAGAAAAATATGAGAAGTTTAAATTGGGTAAAAATGGGACCGCCTTCGTTCAAAACAAGTTGCCTAAGAAGCTTGATGATCAGGGCATATTTGTTTTTCCTTGTAATATAGGAAAATCCGAAGCTTTCGACACACTAGCCGATTTAGGATCAAGCCTCATTTTGATTCCCTTATCCCTTTTCACCACTCTTAAGCTAGGAAAGTTAGAGAAGACGGAGGTATTAATTGTTCTAGCGGATGGGAGTATTGCCCACCCGGTTTGGATGATCAAGGATGTAGTTGTTTACGTAGGGAAGTTAACTATTTTAGCGGATTTTCACGTCTTAGATATGGTTAGTGATACTACATGCCCATTGTTAGTAGGAAGAGGATTTTTAGCAACCACTAGCGCCATGATAGATTGTAAGGAGTCTAAGATAGCGGTAGGTGAGGGCGATACTTGGTCGGTATATGATGTTAAGAAACATAGCTACGATTGTGAGGATGAACCGACACCACATTGGGTAGAGATGAATAAGAGACCATCTAGATATGGACCTTGGATAGAAAGAAACTTTATAGGACCTCAACGCCCATTCTATCTAGAATAAGATTTCATCGATAAAACACATTCGGTGGAACAACTCATAGCTAGAGATGAGGAGCTAGATACTTTTTAGGACCCCCTAGTCTTTAGGAAAATGATTGAGTTCTTATGCGTAATGCCTATTAACATAGAGATGAACAAGTGGAAAAGAGAGGGGGATAAGTGTAAATGGAGGTGGGACAAGCCACCTAAGGAAGGTGACGGATCATGGCATATGAGGATGATTTTGTATGATCCGGATGGAGAAAAGTTTGAAAGGTCATACCGTACCAAGAAAACCGATAGGAAGTTGAAACCCAAGTTTGATCCCAAAGATGTCCTCAATGAGGAACTCACCCATATCACGTAATTGCCCATGACCATGAGTTTAGCTACAAGACTCGTAAATAAAGAAAAGCGCTTCTTGGGAGGCAACCCATGCTTTGTGTGATTTTTATTTGTTTGATTGTTATTTGTTTCCGTATGCATGATTTATTTTTATTGTTAGTAGATCATCTTTCAAAAATAAAATGGTGAAAATACTTAAATTTGTCGTTTGACTTCGTCTTAACTTCACACAAAGGTATTTCGCAAAAGATAAGTGTAAGGGGAAACCCCAAATATGTTTTTAAGAAACAAAATTGATCATGAGATTCCACAATATTAAATGGACATGTATATTCGTATCTGTTAGAGTCAAATGCTTGTATCGAGTCATAATGATGTTTTACAGGATTTTCCAGGAAGTAGGACATAAGTTTTCCCAGAAATTTTCCGGAAACTTAACGTAAAGATTTCTGCAGGTCACTTCTGACGGCGTCAGGAATTAATTCCTGACGGCGTCATGTGTAAAATTCTGGAAATTTTGCTAGTTTTGTTTTTCTAACGGAGACTTAAAGTTTTTGTTAATTCTTTAGTTTTATAAACTCTAGGAAATCTACAAACATTCATTCCACAAGCATTATATCTTACATTGTTTTCTAGGACTTGTTAGTATATATAGATTGCCGTCGATTTTACGCGAGGTTGCCTTGTTTGTTTTCTCAGGTTTAACAGGTTATGTATGACAAGAGGATGATTTATTTTTCAGGAAGAGAAGCTTTGATTGTTCATTTTCTTGGAGGAAGATCTAACCTTGTTACCACACTATCCACACCGAACGAATCAGGGGAGTATTTGATTTCATTCTTTTACATGTTTTACTTTTACATTCTTTAATTGAACATTGGGGACAATCTTCATCCTAAGTGTAAGGGGAGGGTAAATGATGATACCTTATAGGATACAATTGCACTTGAGTTGTTTTGTTTGATGGTAGGTGTGTAATAAAACTATGAGAAATACTTGTTAGTGTAATTTTAGCGCCAAATTTAATTTTTTTTACAACATTTAGGAGTGAAACTTTAGCCTTAGCAAGCGTCTCATGGATAGGAGTCTTATGACTAGCACAAAACCGTACTATTCAGAAAAATTTTCCACCCAAATATGTGAGGTTCGCCTTTAGATTTGATAGGAAAAACATTTACTATTAGTGCTTATGAGTGTACCGGTAGCATTTAGATTCTAGAACTTGCGTTAGTTATGCATCCTGAGACCGCTAGTGAGACTACATTCGTGTAGTAGGATTTACTACATGATAAGAGGCATTAGGATCACCCTTGTGTTAAACCCGTATCATAATTACTTGACCATTTAAGTTATATTACTTGGCTAGTAAAGTCAACTAATTTTTCCCACACCCTTAGCGTTGTACTCATTTTTAGTACACGAAACCCCTAGTACACCCCTCCGAGCCTATCTTTTCGTTTCTAACTTTAAGCATCTTACTTAAAGGAAGAATTTGTTATAACCCACTTAAATGTACAACCAAATCGCCTTAGCCTTCCGTGTATGCACTCATCTTTAGTGCATTATTGTTATTTGTTTAAACCCTTAGTTAACTATCTAATTGATTACATGGTTGCTAAGTTGAGTCATATCCTTGTACATATTGTTTTGGGACGATCGGGACTCATGGGTAAAGTACTTATGTTATGGAGTAATGGGGAAGAACATCATATATTACCCCCCATATGTGTATTAATCTTAAAAAGTACTCCAATTGTTTTGAATTATCTTGATTCGAGTCATTAAATTAGTTTATTGTAAAGTATGTAAAAATTCAATTGTAAGGGGAATGTACATTCCCTATGATGTATTATTTTGGATATTAGGGTAAGAGTGTATGCAAATATATATATATATATATATATATATATATATATATATATATATATATATATATATATATATATATATATATATATATATATATATTGAAAAAAAAATTGAAAAAAAAATTAGAAAAAGAAAAGAGAAAAAAACATACGGACTACCATCCCGTTTTATTCTATGTTTATTTTATGTTTTTGTTATTTTTCATTTATTAGCTTAAGTCGAGTCTAGTCTTGGCTTAGCAACGCCATATTGTACATGTAATTAACCAAGATTATTAACTCGCCACCAGTAAAAATTGCCTTTATCCAACAAAACCGTGTATTCCATATCCCTACACCTAACGTTATAACCCTTTTAAAAGACCTCTTTGATAGTTTATCATAGGTGCTTACGCCATGTGGTGGAGGTTTGATCCTTTCCTAAGCCTATGGTAATCTATTTTGCTATGACAGGTAGTGAGAGATGTTTTTCATTTCCATATTGTGATATATACTTTATTACACCCGAGAGATGTGAGTATCTAAACACTATTTGTGAGGTGCTAATGTATGACCTCCGTGCTTGTCTTTGGTCTTTAGTGGAACGATTATTTGTTGTAATTACTTTTATATTAGTGTTAAATGACCCCTAACTTGTATTTTGATTAGAATAAAAGCGCATTTGCTTGAGGACAAGCAAATCTCAAGTGTAAGGGTATATGATGAGGCGAAAAATGATCCATTTTTAGGGGGTCATTTAAGCCCGAAATTGAATTTATATGATCAAATATTGCCCTAAATCGCTCCTTTTGTGATTTTAGGTACTTTTGGAGTGAATCCTGGAAAAGGAAGCATTTTGGACATTTTTAGAGCATAAAAGTGAAGAAAATGACAAAGACTTAATTTTCCTTGTTGCGAACAGTACCTGACGGCGTTACAAAGTTCTACATGACGGCGTTAAGAGTAAAACAAAAGGTGAAGTGGATAGAGTACGTGACGATCCAGAGAGTTTTTACACTAGGGGCATGACGACGTCACCATAGGCCGTCATGGTCCCATTACATGTGACAGCCCAGAGAAATGTTGCACATGACGGCGTCAGATCTGGATCTAGGCAATCCGATATTACTATGGGCGGCAATTTGACGGCGTCAGATATTTCTTCTTGACGCCGTCACGATGGAAATTCTATATATAGTTTTGTAATTTTCATTCATTAAAGAGAGGACAATTAGAGGGATAACTTGGAGAAACCCTAGCACGATTTTTACAGTTCTTTCAAGGGTTTTTACCCTTTGGAACCTTTCATGTTCAATTAAGGTAAGTATCATTTCAATTCATTCAATATGTCTATGTGTTGTTTGAATATATCTTACGCTTGTCTTGATTATAACATGCTAGGCTAGATCTCTTGTGTGTTTGCTTAGATGTAGTAAAACCTAGATGTTGATTATGGGTTGATTGCTTGTTTATAATTGTTACGGATGAATGATTTCGATGTTAGGCTTAAGAAAACTGGCAGACTTCCATAGGGTAACATGCTTGAACGTCTTAAGAAACATGAACCAATGCGTACTAGGTTTTTATGGTTATATTTAATGCATTAGCGAATTATAATGATCCCATGTTAGGAGCTTCTTGCAGGCTCGACATAGGAGTGAAGTAGGAGCTTATAGAGTTGGGGAAGTACGTACGCCACCCCACAAATGGTATTAAGGAATATAACCCGTCATCCATGCAATTGTAACAAACTATCAACCTGTAAAAGATATCTAGGGAGTAATGAAATCTAAGTAAACACAATTTTCCCGTTTATTGTTCACACCACATTAGTAATTAGTTTTATTTACATTTTTATTATTTTATTTTGATTGCATCTTAGTCATTGGGTTAGTTGACTAGCAACTAATTCCGCCCACTCTTCTAAAAACCCGAGATTTTAATTGCTTTTATAAAAATATAAAAATACAAAAAGAATCATCCCTCACCTCTAAACCTAGTTTTTAGGTTTTCTAATTCTAGCGACACTATTCCTGAGTTGAACGATCAATCCGTCGGTACTTGTCACTATACTATACAACGATCAGGTACACTGCCTGGTGGGGGTTGTAAGCTTCTCGAGATCCCTCGAGAGGTAAAGCCTGGTGCAATTCCCACGCATAATTAGTATTAGTTTTTAGACTTTCATCTATTAAAATTACAAAAATCAGTAAATATGCGAATTAATTTTAATATACGTTAAATAATTTTTTTAAACTAATGTTAGTTTTAAACTTTCAACTATTAGAGTTTTTTTAAATAAGGACTCATGTTACTATTTAAAAGTTTAGTTTATGCGTATACAGGTTTGAAATACGGCTAAATTATTAGTAATATAAATATCAAATGGTAAACAAGATACTGTGATACAATAATTGTTATTTAATAACAACTCATGAAATTGTTATTTAAAATTTGTATATGGATATCCATAAAAACATTTTAAAAACTTTACGGAGCATATTTTAACTTCATCAACGTTCATTATGTGCTACTAAATTTACACATTTTGTACAACATGATATCAATAGTTAAAGTTAAACAACAAAATCAACCTCAACCTCAACATGTTTGTTAGTTAAAACCGTTATACAAAGCTAATTATTAAAAAAAAAAAAAAAAAAAAAAAAAAAAAAAAAAAAAAACATGGGTTAGATAGTCATTGTTTAATATATAAGGTGTTTTCCGTAAATTACATATAAAAAAAATGCACGCATCACAATCCTTATTTGATAACAATCACCGCCTAAAAAAAAAGAAAAAGGAAAAAAACTAATTAGTGATAACCAAACTTTATTCATTGACGTGATGTTTTATCTCAAAAAAAAAAGGAAAAAAAAAAAAACCTAAAAGTTGGCCGTTGTAAACGAACTAAAAGTATGTACATGAGAATTATTCAGCAAGAATATATAGTTTTAATCAGGTTATTACGTTATAATACTGCGATAATGTTATTGAGTTGGTAATCACGGATGTGAGATACAACCATTATTCTATACTTATGATTTATGTGTAAACCTCTTTTTGCTTATAAATAGAATCCGAAAGAGACCTCAACAGAACTTTGGTTTATGCCTTATCTAGCTTATAGTATTTAGTAACCTTTTTTATAGTTTAACTTTTTTGTTATACACACCAACTTTTAGTAACTCTTTTTTATGTTTTATTGAAAACTTCTACACTTAATATTTGTGTTTTTACTATAAACACACAAAGCTATAATAGAATTAGTTGTGAGTTCAGGGGTTTTTTTTTACTAAGCTTCTAAAAAAGCTTATAGCTTTATCATACACTTATTGTGTTATGGTAATTGAATAAGCCAATAAGCACCTTTAATAAGCATAACCAAACACCCCTTTAGTTCTAATCTGAAGTTTTCTTATTTGATGTTATGACTAACTTTGTTGTTATCCTCACTATAATGCAATATGTTAGTGGTTTTTGCAGTTTATCATCTTATCGCACACACTAAAGTGTAATGCAATTTGTTGTGTGCATTTTTAGAGGAAGATTAAGTATCAACACATGATTGTCGTGGAAGGATTTTCTACGCCTGCTCAAGGTATGGATGTATAATTTAGTTGAGTTGTTGATTTAGATAATACATGAACGTATTTTAATGTACTAAAGATGTGTTTTAGTGCCTATATAGGGACTTTTATGGTAGAAATTCTTTTCGGGGTGTAATTTGTCTTTAAATGAGTTAATGAAACTTAGCATGTGTTTGTTGTTATTGATAACACTATGGGTGTCAACCAACGGTCTAAAATATGGGTGTCTTTTACCTTGATGATTTAGGCCAATTGTGAACAAAGTTGCATTAAAGTGAAAGGTCGGTAAGGATTCAAACAATCCTAAAAGACTTACGAATGTACTATTTGTCATTTTTTTATGCATTTATAATTTACTTATACAAGTAATAATAATTTTCTTATATAGTTCGGGCTTAGAGAAAAATTATTCTTATACATTATACATAAACGTAAGATTAAATTTGAGTTTTATCAATTACATCTTTTTTGTTTCTCTTTATGTAATAAAGAAGCTATAGTGTAAGCATCTATGGTAATTTGGTAATTTGGTAATTTTATGATCAACATGAGAAATAAATAACACAAACTTATGAAAATACAACTTTCCAAATAAAAGGGTACATTAGTAAAATGATATGATGGTTATTCATAATCACGGAAATGAATCAATCTTAAAAACTATCTAAATATGCTACATATTTTAACGAAAATATAAGTAAAAGAAATACCAATATTACAAAACACATCGTAAATTGATAGCACGGGTTTGCAAAACTAAAAGCATATATCATTAATATATCATGCAAGTCAAGTATCTTCATGGGATTTTGCTTAAATAATAAAATATAATTTTTAATCCAAAAGCATTATCCTAAAATAATAGGTAGGTTATAACATATACATATGATTTTTTTTTTAGTACATCAAGTAAAACCATTTGAAACATGTTAAGTGGTTCATTTCTTAATAATACATAATTAAAACGAAATTTTAAAAACCATGTGCGTGCACATGTATTATAACTAGTGTATTAAGCAGGACTTGAACCCACAACCATTTGTTGGGAAGCTTCTCACACCTTGGGGTTTGACTTATTTTTTATTCGACAACATTGGAAACATGCATAGCATTAATACCACAAAATATTTAAAATTTGGTGTGACCTAGTAGATCTTGTACTCAAAGAGTCCTTTGTTGTTCAAGACATAAAGAAATGTCTGTCTTGAAAGCAATGTTGCAAAAAACGGCGTACAAGGCCTTGTAATCGCCGATTCCAAGCTATAAGGCCCTGGAACTTGGAGACATTTACAAGGAAGTCGGCCGATTAATCGGCGATTACAAGGTTTTGGGCCGATTAATCGGCTAAAAAACGCAACTCGGCCCTCGACCGCCTCAGGATCGATTCACGATTTTTGCAACATTGCTCGAAAGTATAATAATAATAATAATAAGGGGATAGCTTGGCTAAAATTATTTTAACTAATTGGCTACAATCCTTCATTTAAAATACACAAGCATTGAGTCAGAGACCACAAAAAAGAATCAAGGCCCCACAGAAAAATTAAAATACCCACATATAAAGCATCAAATTGTAGCCAATTGGCTACAGAAATTTGTAGCCAATCTAATAATAATAATAATAATAATAATAATAATAATAATAATAATAATAATAATAATAATCTTTTATATAATACAAGAATTACATCATTTCGTAGTGTTTTTGCAAAACTCTTCTCATTGAAAAAAAAAATTGGACCAATAGGAAAGCTCGATTTTGACACATAAGCGAAATTAAGCAATATGATTGGCCAATAAAAAGTCAAAATTGAATTGATTTTGGTCAAACTTTAATAAATTTGGTGGAGAATTTGATTGATAAAAAAAACACATAAAAATATAGGTGTCAAATTTATGAAAATAAAAACTTAAGAAAAGAGGAGGTAATTAATAAAACTTTAGTGGTTGAATTTTAAATATATTAGAGTTAAGTGTAAAATTATAAGTCTTCATGTTTTTTAATAACTTTAGATAATAAACAATTAACCCCTTACACTTTATACTCATATACTTTATAATGTTTGTTTAAAATTACATGAGTAATAGTTTTTTTTTTTTTTTTTTTTTTTTTTTTTTTTTAAGTAAATTTAGTAAATATGCGAATTAGTTTTAATATACGTTAAATATTTTTTAAACTAACATTAGTTTTAAACTTTAATCCATTAGAATATTTTTTAAATAAGGACTCATGTTACTATATAAAAGTTTAATTTATGCGTACACGGATTTGAAATACGGCTAAATTATTAGTAACGGGAATATAAATATTAAATGGTAAGCATGAGTTACTTTGATATAAAAATAAATATACGCGATTCTACTTATAACAACGACTCATGAAATTATTATTTAAAACTTATATATGGATATCCATAAAAACATTTTAAAAACTTTACGAAACATATTTTAACTTCATCAATGCTCATTATGTGCCACTAAATTCGCACATTTTGTACAACATGATATCAATAGTTAAAGTTAAATAACAATATTAACCTCAAACTCAACATCGCTGTCAGTTAAAAACGTTATACAAAGCTAATTATTAAAAAAAAAAAAACAAACAAAAACACATCGGTTAGACAGTCATTCTTTAATATAGAAGGTGTTTTCTTTAAATTATAAAAAAATGCATGCATCACAATCCTTATTTGATAAGAATCACCTCCTAAAAAAAAAAAAAAAAAAAAAAAAAAAAAAAAAAAACTACATAACGAAAATATAAGTAAAAGAAATACCGAAATTACAAAACACATCGTAAATTGATATCACGAGTTTGCAAAACTAAAAGCATATGTTACTAGCATCTCATGCAAGTCAAGTATTATCATGTGATTTTGCTTGAATAATAAAATATAATTTTTAATTCAAAAGTATTCTCCTAAAATAATAGGTAGATTAGAACATATATACATATGATTTTTTTATCTTTAGTCCACTAAGTAAAACTATTTGAAACATGTTAAGTGGTTTATTTTTTAATCGATAATAATACATAATCAAATCAAAATTTTAAAAATCCTGTGCGTGCACAGGTATTATAACTAGTAGTAATAATAATAATAATAAAAGGCACGTTATTTATATTGGACTTCTTTTGAATTTTTTATTTCACTCATTCATATTAGGCTATTAGCTTAATTCTTCTCTAATCTTTATATAATCTTTGTTTAGTTTCGTATTTTCTTGAAAATAGCTATAAATTAACATAATAGTTGCAATCATGTGTCTAAATCGGTACCTAAAAAAAAGATGATGACGCGTAACAATATCAAGTGTATATATATATATATATATATATATATATATATATATATATATATATATATATATATATATATATATATATATATATATACTAGACGAATACCCGTGCATAGTAACGAGATTTTATAACGACAGATCGTTTAGTGATAAAAGAAAGTTTATGGGTTATAAATGAAAAATAATAAACGTTAGGGGTGGCAAATCTTGCCCAATTTGTAATTTTTGAGCGATTTTTGACACTTTTTTAAAAGTTTTGGCGTTTTTTGCCCCCTTGCATTTATTTGATGGGCTCTTACAGGCAAAAGATAAAAACAGATATTATTAGATGGGCTTTCGAATCACACAATTCAACTTTCAAGCAATTACTCTCATTTTTTTCGACCAATTCACTTGTCACTGGTAACTATAAAACATTACAACTATTTTAATTTTAATTTATCTCATTTATTAACTATTTTATGCATAATTATTTAATACTCTAATTAATTGATAAATATATTTAATTAGTTGCATTTTTATTCATTTAATACTCTATATTTTTTTTAAGAAAAAATAATTAAATATAGTTAAGACTTAGATGCTTGATCTTTTTTTACAAGATGAATTAAATGGGTTTTTAGGACTGTTCCGAATGTTTTAAATAGTTGAATAATAATTTGCTCGTTTTAGCCCGTGCTCGTTTGGCCCGATTTATAATTTGTCCGTTTAGCCCGTGCCCGTTTTAACCCGTGCCATTTTAGCCCGTGCCCGTGCCCGCCTGTTTTGCCACCTCTAATAAAAGTTTGAAGATTTAGGGATTAAATGTGTTGACTTATTGACTTTGTTGACTTATTGACTTTGATACTTAAGCTCATGTCAACATAATGTTTTGAAACCCGGTTGAACTGTTCCGGTCGAAAAATGGGTCGATTTAAACCGAGTCATGCTTTTAATAACTGAACCCGTCGTGTCCAGTTTTCAAAACTATATGTTTTTCCCAGTTGAACCCGTTGGTCCGGTCCAGTTTTCAAAATTATATGCAACATCAACTTGTTAGCTTGTATAAAGTTTTGTGTGTTTTATTCATTTGTATAATGTGTATAATAACATATGCTTTTCATTTTAGGGTGTTTTAAAAATAACACTAATTAGTGTGTTTAATTATTTTATATTTTATATTATGTTGTAGCTTTTTTAAATTGTATATTGTGAAAATTTTATTGTACTTTTTTAGTAAGGGGTGTTTTAATTGATTGTTTTTAATTTGATATAGATGCTTTTAATTGGTTGTACCATATGAATAAATTATTGTAATTTTAAGTTATGAGGTGTTTTAATAAGAACATTAATTACACAATTCATTTTCTCTCACCCTTGTAGTATAGAAGGGCAAAATGAGGATTGACTGAAAATTCAGTTTTCCACTTTTCCCTTTTGACTAAATCTACATTATAAGTAGTTAAGATATATATATATATATATATATATATATATATATATATATATATATATATATATATATATATATATATATATATATATATATATATATATATATATAAAGAATGAGTTCCTCATATTGAATGTGAGCATTTATGTTATAAGCCAAGAAACTCAAATATGAAGTTTAAGCTCATAAATTCGTCAAGCTCGAGCTTATTTTGAAGCTTTAATGAGTTTTTAAGCTAAGAGAAGCCGATGGTCTCTATACAAGCTTTAAAAGAGCTTTTAAAGTTCCATAGATTTATTAAAAGCCATACAGGAATGAGTTTCATGGCATAAATGAAAGCATTAATGTCTCTATACAAATAAATCAACTCATTTGTAGTTAAAAAGATGCCATATTAATCACCTCTAGATGCAAGGAATGAACTACTATCAGCAAACCTTTTCAAGTACCATTCCAGGTCCTTTCACTTGCTCACCATTAAATGTATCGGTTTATCATCCATGGATCTTAGAAATAACATACTTCCAAATATTCAACAACAACACGAATGTTTCCTGGGTTGGCATCACTTAGGATTAAGATGCTTATGTATTGGTTTTTAGATGTATTGTTTTAATGGAATTGAAAATTTGTGCTAATTTGTTGATGTTGCATATCATGTGTTTGATTAAATGTTTTAATGACAGGTTGGTCACGTTGCTTTGTTACTTTGAACAAGTCCTGTTGCAGTTGTAAACCATTAAAAGTAAACTTCAAGTGCTCTTTTTTTCGGATGATTCTTTTTTATTAACGTTTTTTTATTGTTTGAAATAGGATATTGCACAAGACGTTGTGAAGAAGAGGCCGGTGGGGATAGGAAGGCTGCTTTACAGTAAGACTGATTGATTGTCTTACACCATTAGTTTGTAAACAATACAAAGGTACAAAAGTAGCATCTGGGCTCATTAAAATTGGCGAAAATGATGGTATGGTTCATCCAATGTGCCTTTGCTTATTTTGCAATAAAATAAGCAGTTTATGTGATAATGTCTAACAAATTATTATTTCATCAGGTATTATTTCAACTTTTACAACACAAGAAAATTAAGACACTAATTTTTTTAGGTATTTAATTTAAAAATCTTATATTAAAGAAGCACTCTTAGACACGATATTAGTTCATCGTTTAATTGCTATATTTATGGATATGAAGTATTAAGAGAGTTGTATTTTTTTTCTTTTCTCTCTAATGGGTAAAATGGGCAAACTCCATGTACATTATATTTTCTAAAATTAAAGACGGGCGTCTGGAGTACCAAACCATTTGATTTTATTCTGGAAGTTAACATCATCGAGGATTGTGGATGCACATACAACAAGATTAAGATCCCCATTGATTTTCAGGTATGAAATCATTCATTTATTATGTGTACCGTTTTTTATTTATATCAACTCCAAAGCTATTGTTTCTAACACTATTCATCGTTACTATGAACAATCAAGTGTGAGCCAGTTTTCTTAATGGATCTATTCTTTTTGTTATGTAGGGTTGCTGCAATCAGCTCTGCATTTGAGCATCATTGAACATGAACAACACCTTGAGCAGATAAGAATAGTAGAAATTGAGGGGCAGTTAACACCAGGGCAGAAATATATCTTGAAGGCTGCACTAATCTTGCAACGACTCTTGAAGCAAGCTTTTTTCAAGTCTCAATTTCTCCCTTTTTATGAAACATTCAAATAAAAACAATTAAGAATGTTTTGTGCATCAAGAATATACTTTGGGTGTCTTTGAGCCCAGTTGATCCGCTTGAGATAAAATGCAACCCATTCATAAGTAAATGGGTCAAAATAGCCTAAAATTAATTAATTTATGTGTGAATAAATGCTATATACAAACAATAAACTGATAATTATTCTAACTTGATTAGAGTCTTAACTTCAACGTGTGCGAGGTTGTTATACTGATAGTGTTGTTACATTGCCAGATGAAGCCAACACTGTCACTGCCAGTACCTTTATCAAATTAATGGATGTTATGTACCCCTTAAGATCCAATCTTCATTGGATGATCAAATGATGATGGTGGAAAATGCAGTTGCATATTCTGAATGCACTGAAAAGGATGTTAAATTGAGAAGGGTAAGTCCGAGACACCTATAATCAGTGAAGAAACGCTTAATGATTTAAAAAACGAGGAAGAGCAGATGGTGAGTTATCATACCTGATATATGTTTTTAAAAACAATAATTATACTACCCGTTTTTTCAAATTGTATTTTATTTATCATTCTTTCAAAACCCACTTTACAAGAATCGTTGCATAAACAAATTAACTTTGAAATACTAGGCAAATGTATGAAGTTATTGATGAGTCACAGCCTGGTTGTACCCAAGTTCTCTACTCGAGGTATCTAGACACATTATAGGTTATATGTATGTGTCCATGTAAGTGTGTATATGTGTTTTTAAATTGTATTTTATTTATCATTCTTTCAAAACCACTTTACGGGAATCGTTGCATAAACAAATTAAATTTGAAATACTAGGCAAATGTATGAAGTTATTGATGAGTCACAGCTTGGTTGTACCCAAGTTCTCTACTCGAGGTATCTAGACACATTATAGGTTATAGGTATGTGTCCGTGTAAGTGTGTATATGTGTTCGTGTATGTGTGTGCGTGTGTGTTTGTTTTTTAATAGTATGTTTGTGTGCGCAAAAGCAATCCCAAACACTCCCAAGTTAGAAAATAATTTTGAGGGTAAACGATAACGTTCTTGCAATATGGATATACTTTGTTTAGTGTTCTATTTGGATCAAGATTTACCTGTGTCAAAAGGTTTATGGGACTCTCATTCTTTTGATATGGTTTATTTGAAATTAGACTGAAAAGTCATTAATACCATAATTTTTGTTAATGTTGTCATTCTATGTATCTGCTCATGATGGTAGCCACAGAGGTCCTTCACCCAGAATGTGGAACTAATGCTGATAATCCAATGAAGATCACTTATGTGTCTTCCCACAAAGTCTGTGCAAGTGCATCTAAATTTCCATTCTTGGTTGATCCATAGATTGATTCAGACGAGGATGACGATGAGGATTACATAGAAGAAACTTATGCAGAGCTTGAACAAATAAGGAAGGAAATAGCTGAAGAGAAACTGCGCCAAGTAAGTTTTTCTCGGTATGCCTTAATTGTGGTGTTTGTTTTGCCTGAAATCCATAAATAATCAGAATATGACAAATGAGCATGTTTGGGATTGCTTATTAAACTTGATTATCTATTTGTAGCTTTTTCTGCACATGTAAGAAGTTGTTGGGACTTTCGTAGGGTGTTTGGGATTGCATGTCGCGGTTAGATGGAATGGTCTACTGGATTGAGTAACGGGTCAAAACGGGTTGGAATTGTTGCGGCCAATTTTAGAATGGGTAGCTAATCGAAGGGGGTGGTGATTCATTTGCCAAGAAAGCCAATATGTATTACCAAAAGAGGCTTGAGCTCTTGGACCACGTAGATGATTTTTACCGAATGTACATAGTTAAGGAAAAACATCCCTTCAGATCTTCAATCTCAAGGGTTGGGTATATCCGATGTGGGGTCTGAACCACCTTCGATAATCCAGTCTTCTAAATCAAAAACCCGGTCGGGGACTTGAGTTGCGGGGTTTGATGTGTATCTTAAAAGTGGTGGGAGTAGTTCCTATTTGCACATGAAAGAAGAGATGAGACATCTACCTTGGATTCAGAATCTGAATCTGATGATTCGTCTATCAATATATAACTCCCTCGAGTGCATCAGCAAACAGTGATCAAAGAGAGTTGCATAAGAGAATCGCGGACTTAAAAAAGTTTCAAAATGACAATGTTGAAGAGGAACTGAGAATTGAGAATGAAAAATTGAGGGTTGAGTTACAAAAGCATTGAGTCAGTGGCACCTCAAACAACTGATCTTGAAGATGCAAATCCTTTGAGTATAATTATCGATGAAGATTCATGTTCTCTCTCTCTCGATGAAGATTGGTTTTGTTTTTATAACCAGTTGTGGCGCAGCTTTGGGGTGCATGATTTTTTTGCCCTTTTTCAAAGATATATTTTATCTTTTTGTTGTATGTTTAAGAAGCTGTTCAAGTACTAAACTAACAAAGGTATGATATGCATTGATTTGTCTGCTTCAAGGGTGTTTGTATGTATATGATGCATAAGAGTTGAGATGTTACTAGTATTTCTGTTTGAATTATGTAGTAGACCTCTAGGAGTTGAGATGTTAATAAGAAGAGTGAAGGTGTTCACCATTGTTATAATCTATTGTGGACTAGCCAAGGCCCCATGATTATCTCACATGAGTTTTGATTTTGGGCCTTTTTCTTAAAAGATGAAATTGTTCTGTCATAGAGTTGCTTATTCATGGCCCTCCTTATATAGCAAAATATTCATAGATAAAGGATAGGAGTATTAGTACGATTATCGATCATATTAAAAGGCTGAAACCAAAATTTTAACTGAGATGTTACTCACTGCAAAGAACATAGACTCGACGGCCAACAGATTCCTCAAGTTAGTTGTTCAAGATAGTGTATAAATCGCTTAGCCCAAACACTAGATATCTTAACGAGAAGTATACCTGACCATTATATCCCTATTAAATAACCATGTTAGCCATCAAATAATATACATATATATACTTGACCATTATATTCTCATGAAATAACCATGTTAGCCATCTAATAGTGTTACCAATACTCTTTTACTATATTACGAAAGCATTTGATTACTAAGTTATTCATTCAAAAGTTGGAAAAACTTTGTATAGTATTTATAAAGGATTTGTTTGATTTGAAAGTTTTTCTTATAGTAAGCTAAGCAACAGTGTTATGTACAATATTTTGTTTGTATACTATAATTTTTAAAAAGTTTTTACAAATGTCTATTTCTTTGTAACCCATCGCGAAGCGAGCCCACCTGTCCCCGATTAATAGGGACTTCTTTGAGGGTGTGCAAGGTGAGCAACCGCTCAAGGGCCCCAAAATTTGTCCCGTTAATAATTATATGTATGTATACACATATTCATGAAGAAAAGAGTATTTAAAAGAGAAAATATCTTAAATGAGTAAACGTTTCGACAACTAATTGCATTATATCTTATAAACGGTGACACTTTATATATACTAACATTCTTTATCGAAAGACCTAATTATTTAATTTCATATTGGACCCTCAAAAGCATAGTAACTAAATACACACAACCCTTGCAAAGCTGATGAAATAAATTACTTACAATTCCACACTATACAATTCAAGGTAATGAGAATGCGAATTAGGGTAAATGGGAGAGCAACATCAACTATTTGATGTTATACATGATGAATGAAGATTTTACAATATAACCATACAACGCGGCATGTATTGAATGTTAACATTAATGGTATAAGCTAAGGAACCCTATTATGATAATTAAGCTGACCAAGTACACACCTATTTAACTGATGCTACTTCATGGTAATCGAAACCCGTGTATCACACGGGCCATGCTGCCTCGTTATGAGTGAGAAATTGTGTAAACACTTGTCAAACATTGAATTTCTTAAGTATAATATTGGTCATATTAATTAGTTATCATAATCATTTTCCAACATTTAATTTGCTAGTTATTTGTGCATAAATAAGAAAACTTGACACTAAAAATATGGCTAATATCAAGGCCTTTTTCATGTTCCTAAAATTTGATGATTCAATAAATTAATTTAACACGATTGATCCCAAAACTAACATGTGAATAAATCTTTCACTGTGATCAAAGGGATATAAGTGTTAGTAGTATAAATGAATGATTGTGGTACCGAATATTGAGATTTGATTTTTTTTTTTTTTTTTTTTGAACATGATTTCATTATCACACCTCACAAAAGGAGGAAAATAGAACATAACAAGTTACATCGAACATAACAAGTTAAGCTACAACAAGACATACACCAAAATAGTTGTGACACACTATAGCAACACCATACAAAGGTGGGGGGAATCACCCAAGTGAGCTTTTTGTAGACACAACCATTTAAAGGTGTAGCTTGGCAAAAGTACACAAGGTACATAAAACATACAAAGAAGAAAAAAGCAAGCATCCTAACAGGAGCTAGACCAAAACCTAACAGATCTAAAGACAGATCCCAATGCAGCAACAAGCCGTCAATGACCGACCACAAGAGCCCTGAGCAGAAGAGACCAACTGGTAACAGATCTGAGCAGAGAACCACGGCGGCAGCAACAACAACAGCAGCTACATAAAAGGATATGGCAGATCTGCAGTAAAGCTTTATTGCGGAAAAGAAAGAACAAAAGAAAGATCCGGACGGCCGGCCAAAACCGGCCGCCGGAAAGGAAAGTTTGACCGGATTTTTTTTTGGTTTTGTAGAGAGAGGTAGGAGTATTATTAGAGAGAGAAAGAGATTATATTGAGATTTGATTGATTCTCCAAAGTAGTATTACATTGTACATATATAACCATATACCGACTATTCTAGATTATGGGCTAGAGCCCATTACAATAGACACAATACGGGCTAGGCTAACACTCTCCCACAGTCGCAACGGAAGGACACCGGACGCTGAGGCTGGAGCAAAATTCTTCAAACAGTGCAGACGGTAAGCCTTTCGTGAAAATATCTACATATTGGTAACGTGAGGGAACATAGAGAACCTGAACCTAACCAGTGGCAACCAAGTCACGAACAAAATGAATATCAATCTCTATGTGTTTTGTTCGCTGATGCTCAACCGGATTACATGATAAGTAGACTGTACTAACATTGTCACAGTTGCGTAGCGTACCAAATATTGTAATTTGATTGATTCTCCAAACTAACATTACATTGTACATATATAACCATATACAGACTATTCTAGATTATGGGCTAGAGCCTATTATAATAGACACAATACGGGCTAGACTAACAATAAGGACAAAATGTGATCTTAAAACCTTCACTTTATGTTGCATGTCCTAAATCATTGATTTACCACAAAACTTGAAGTACTTGTTTAGACTAACTTATTGTGTAAACATAATTTATCCCGAACTCCTAACAACCAACACCCTAATATAAAACGACCAATTTCCGTGAGATATGGTTCGCTTAGGCACCTCTGCCTCACTGTATGTATCTAATTTGTTACCAGTTATCCCACATTGACCAAAGAGACAAATTTTGCCTAGTTAAAATGTAATTGCATATAGGAAGCATATGTGTCATAATTCCTATTATGTTGTTTAGCTTTACATGAGTGTCATGTATATAAACATGTTGCATGAGCTCAGGTAGGCAAAACAACTTATATAAGCTCTGTTAACTTTAGATGTGAGCATGAGGCGATTTGGAGCAGTTTTTGTTAAAAACTAAACAACGAACCAAAAATTCGCTTTTTAGTTTTTTAAAAGCAAACTCACACCAAAATTTCGGTTTGGACATTTGCTGTTCATTTTCATTTTTTTCATTAAAGGATCATCTTTTCTATAAGTTAAAATCACTTTCAAAAATAGTTCCCGCATGAATTCAGACAAAGTTATTCAAAAGATAAAGATTCATAAAACATGTAAATAGGATTGTAATGGTATCGGAGCCGTCTCATAGTTTTTCAAGGCCTAAAGCGAAAATATGAAATGAGACATTATCGACAATAATTTTTTGTTGTTAATTTAGATAATTTAAGAGACTTATCAATAACTAGTTATATTGAAATTTGCGATGATGGTTGTCTAAAATGAGACATTATCGATGTACCACCCCCAACTCAAAATACGGCAGCCGACATGCTGGGGGCGCTACGTGAACCGAAACCAGGCACCTTTATAGCTAACGACCACAACACGGGACGTTTAAAAGTACCTCAAAACACATCATTCGTTTTACAAACCATTTTAGAACACATAGGCTCTTTAACAAATAGCAGCGGAATATAAATAAAAGTTTGCAGCGGAAAATGACAAAGCTTAGCAGCGGAAATATCAAGTTTTAGTAGTTGAAATACAGGTTTAGCAGCGGAAAGTAAATAAGTTTAGCAGCGGAAAATATTAAAGACACACAAAGGTTTTACGAATGACATGAAAAATAAAGATAGTAAAAGTGATAAAGCTGCCTTGACAGAAAGCTTCCTTCGTCCAGCCACTCCACCACTCCCAAGACCATGATATTCCAAAACTTAATTTGTAGCAGTACCTAAGAAACACATGCTTAAAAGTCAACGCAAAGATTGAGTGTAATCCATAGGTTTAAAGTAATAAGGTTGAGCACAAGGGTTTATAATCATGTGATATAAGCAACAAATGCAAATACCAGGGTAATCAAGGTAACACCCAATATGTAGAGGCAACACGTGCATACATACGGTTGATGATACTAAGCTCATGACACACAAAACGTTAACCAAACCAATCAACAGTACGCTGTACTGACATAAATAATAACCGTGGAATTTCTTAATAATAAATGCCCCCAAGGCCGGCACTTGCCAAATTACCCGGCAAAAATGACAAATAGTACACCCGCATGTCAAGCCCTTGACAACTACGAGTGGGATGGTCAGTCCTATAGGCCTATAAACTAAGTTCGCGCTCACCCGCAGGTGACTAATGGCTCATGATCGGAGGGTCTTTCAGGCAAGATAAGCTACTTAGTACATCGTCAGGAAATATATATATCATTAGGAAAAGCATATCAAAAATACTTGTGCTCAGAAAACATTTAAAGCATGTGTCTCACCCCAAGGGTTTGAAAACAATTAAAATATAAAAGCGGGGCTATGAATCACACCATAACAATAGCAACAGGAAACGAGATATAGCAATCAATCAATGATGCGTCACAGCAAAAGGGACCTCAGCACAACCTAATCAATATAAATGGCATAACTCAGAACTAAACTCGAACATCTCAATAAACAATGCTTGAATAAAAGATTTTGTAAAAATACAATGGCATTTGAAAGAAAAAGGATTTTAAAAGTCTCGCGTGGGTGACGAGAAAGAAAGAGAAAATAGGTCGTCGAGAGCGTACGTCAATTCGAGAAAGTCAAGAGTAAACGAAAGAATAACTCGAAGAAAAGAAATCGAAATGAAAATAAATTAATATGCTAAAGAAACTAGTTTCGGCTATTTTACCCATTTTTCCCAAAACGAAACGTTGAAAGCAATATAGTCAAAAAGGTTTTCAAATATAATACAATCCTTTAATATTAAAAGTTTATAAAAGATTTTACGAAATTTCGGCATGACATGCCCGTTTATAACATTTTCCGAGTCAACGACTCTTTGTTTTTAAACAATATTACTATATACATAAGTAAATATGATTGGATATATCATTCGCGTAGTCCTTTAGTTGTTTAGTTTTATAGACCATTTTGTATTGTTCGGGTTCTAGGTACGTTAAGATCTTTACGGGCCTAACGTACCCTACCTTCTCATGTACCAAAGGGTCCATAACATCCAAATAACCAAGGCCGTAAATCCAATACAAGCTCACAATACAACAATACGGAAATAATGTCCGATAACCAAATCCCTTAACTATATCCAACTTATTTTATAGTTTCATAATTATTAATCCATTTCATTTAAATTTAGCCGAAACAAGTTCTAAAATATATATCAATATCAAATAATCACGAGAATCAACAAATAATACAAAAATTAACCGGGTCACACCGAGTCGACCCGGTGTTGACCAGTCAACTGTAGGTCAAAGGAGGGGCCCACATAAGTCAAAAACATCATTTATATCTCATATATTCAATAAATAAATAATAAAACAAATATATATATATATATATATATATATATATATATATATATATATATATATATATATATATATATACAATTATATATGGATCGACATATATAAAAAAAATAAATAAAAATATACAATTTTTTTTAAAAATATTTTAGGATGAAAACTAAAAATATATATTATTTTCAAAATTATTTTTGGAATAAAAGTAAATAAATAAAAATTTATAAAATAAATTTTATAAAAATCATTTTCGGTAAATAATAAAAATATATAAAATTTTTATAAAATTTTCGGATTTAATTAAAATATTTTCGGAAATATTATTTTTAATAAATAAAAATACGAAAATAATATTACAAATATTTTTAATGTTTTTAAATAAATAAAATGTAATAAATTTGAAATAAATAAAAATAAATAAATAAGGTGCGTTTGGGTGGTTTACCGAGCAAGAAAAGATGGGTAAAAAGAATAGAAAGTGGTGGTGGCTCGTGGTGTTGATGGTGGTGGTATAGGGTGCGGCGGTGGTAGTGGTTTGGTGGTGTCCGGGATGGTTTTGATTGAAACGGCTTGTACTTTTGGATCGAGCACGTCCCGATCTACAAGATGGTGAAAGAAAATATTTTTGGCCGGAAAATATTCCGGCGACCGGAAAAGTACGCCGGAGGTTGGCGGTGGTGGTGGTTGGCCGGATTTAGAGAGAGAATGGGAGGGAGAAAAAGTGAAGTGTGTGTTTTTAGAGAGAGCGAGAAGATGAGAAACTGAAATAAAATAATTGATATTATTATTATTATTATTATTATTATTATTATTATTATTATTATTATTATTATTATTATTATTATTATTATTATTATTATTATTATTATTATATATAATGGGGGTTGGGTTAGAATTGTGAGTTTTAAAAGTGTGGGGTAAATGGAGGGTGATACTTCGAGGACTGATATCGCCAACGTAGGACACTTAATACAATAAACGCTTCGGGGCTCGAACGACATAGCAAACGGACTCTAAAAATTACGAAACTTGTGCCATTGTTCACGAAATAATTTTTCCAATAAAATCAAGCATAAACTTAAGAGTTTTTCCAAAACTCAAAATAATTCAAATAACTTGGCAAAATGCAATAAGTTCGAGTGTTCTAGGTTGTGCTGAGTCAATCAAGGAATGAAGTTCTCGTTTCCAATATATCTCACGTTTCTCAAGCCCAAATAATCATAAAATAAAAGTTTTAATGTGTCTCAGGTACGAAAATAAATATTTTGGCTAGAAATGAGTTTAGAAAAGTACCGGGGGTTACAATCGACAATATTTTTTTGTTGTTAATTTAGATAATTTAATAGACTTGTCAATAACTAGTTATATTGAAATTTACGATGATGGTTTTATGTTAGACACATTATTTTACCTAAGTTTTTTCAATTCAGATATCCAAAATTTCGGATAACATTTTTATATATATATCCAAAAATCTATAATTTTTGGAAAACTTTTACATGAGGTCCTAAATTGACATTTCATAAAACCAACTTTCTAATAAATTTTTGGAAAATTTTAATATCAGATTCACACTATTGTGAAATAGATCGACTTGGGACCATATTTGTGTGCCAGCACGTTGAGCTAAAACCAATGCATGATCTGTACATAGCTCTTTCTCGATGGCTGCAACAAGTTTTAAACCCTTCCTGACAGCGGCAGTTAACGAATCTTTAGTCAGTTATGTAATGGCAGGACTTGCAATCCTCAACTCCGGTTAATGTTGCCACAACTAGGCTCCAACATGTATGGTTGGTTCCCGAATCAATATATGAGTCATACTTATCAACACCAATGAGATCTAATAAAGAACCACAAAGCAATGAAAGAAATTCCACTTGACGTGCGTTTTGAGACCCCCGAATGACTTGGTTTATCTGGTTGAAACATTTTTTTTATGTATCTCTTTTAAGGTATTATTTCGTCTATGTGTATAGCAAACCTAAAATATACTTCGTCATCGTTGTTAGTGTTGTTTCGATAATTACCTTGTATTCGAAGAATAGTTAACGATGTTTTATAACATATTCTTAGCAAGGGTCTAAACAAGAGTGTTTGAATGAAAAACATAATGTAAGACACAAAAAGTTTGTGGAAAGCTTCCACTACATTAAAAAAAACACTTTTGTAGAAAATGAAAAGATATTTTTGTGTTTTCTCCGGGAAGATAAGCAACGAGAGAGTACTCTACTCTTCATTCTTCAAGCTCTTGAAAATCCAATGTCTTTCTATTTAGAAAGGGGTGATAAACCTTTTTGATGGGGTTGAGTGGTATGTCAAAACCAAATAACCAACTGCTAGAGCAAGCAGTAGTAGTTTGATTCCTCACTTGTAGTACGTAACATAACAAATTTGAGCTAAGTGAGACAAAATAAGAAATCGGACAACATGCTAATAGAAACATAGGATCGGTGGTTTGAGCCATAACCTTTTTTTTTTTTTTAATTTCAAATGTCTGTTCTTGTATTCGTGGGGAGAAGTTACATGTTTGAGGTTGAGAATAAGGGTTACTTTTCATTGCTAAGTGATTGTATCTAAATTTTTCTTTCTAAATTAAAGCAAGGACGATGAGGGAAACAGTAACAGGCGAGATGAACACCATGACAAGCAGCACGAAACTGGGACTGAATGGAGCATAATTGTGAACAAAGAGAATGATAGATTTGTTGAAAATAATCATGATTGATGGTACAATGAGGGAAGAAGTTCTAGTCCATAATTCTTTTGGACTTTTTGTTGCTAACGACAAATGAAGATAGGCAACCATGACGCCCATAAGCAAGAGTCCAGTGTAAGTGGATTTATTGACACTATCATTTTCCACATCAGAAGATAGATCTAATAAAATAGTTAGACTTGATGACATGAGCGATATGGAGATGACGTTCCATTGACATACCGGCCGAAAATCACAACTTACGTTTCTCACATCTAGTAACAATATCAGCTGTAACTAAAAGTACACAAATAGAAATCGTTGTAGCAAAGTATGCACCTAAAAATGGTACCGCATCTTTGATTGAGTTAAATGTCATTGAGACTCAGATGTTGATGTAGGATATTGTAAATGAGAAGAACTTTGAGCTTTGAATGTGAGGAGACGATAAGATGTACCGCTCGTGCTAGGAGGTTTTGTATTTTGGAATTTAATTTGAAGATTTCGCTTTTGTGTAGGGGTGACCATGGGGTGGTTTGGAGCGGTTTTTGCCTAAAACCAAACCTGGAACCAATGTTCGGTTTTAAGTTTTTTTAAAACCAAACCCCGCACCAAATATTCGGTTTGGCCTTTTGCAGTTAGTTTTCTTCTTTTTGTTTTTTTTTGGTTATTTTTTTTCATTTGAAGGGCCATCTTTTCTACAAGTTTGAAATCACTTTCGCAAATTGTTCCCGCATGATCTTAAAGATAGTTATTCAGAAGACAAATATTTGTCAAATAGGTAAATACGATTATAATGGTATCAGAGGTGTCTCATAGTTTTTTGAGGCCTAAAGCGAAAATACGAAATGAGACATTATCAACAATATTTTTTTGTTGTTAATTTAGATAATTTAAGGGACTTGTCAATAAATAGTTATATCACAAATTTGGATATCCGAAATTTGTGTGGATGGTTTTATGTTAGATCAATTTTTTTTTTTAATTCGGATATCCAAAATTTCGGATAACATTTAGATATCCAAATATTTATAATTTTTGGAAAGCTTTTATTTGAGTTCCTAAATTGACATTCCATAAAATCCAACTTTTTAATAAATTTTTAATCAAATTTTTAGATATCCAAATACAGATATTTTTTGAACACCCACAACCTAAATTACAAAATCTTAGAAAGTAAGATGGATATTTTGTTGAAAAATATTAAGATTACATAGCATGTATACAAAGATGAGATGTGCGAACATATATGAAATAAAGAAAACTGACTTTACAAATTTATTGTACTGTTTAAATATATGTTACAAATATCCGATACACGTATTTCTTAATTTTTAAACTTTGATGATTACTTGTATCAAAACGAATATCTATATACGTTTTATAAGTTTTATAAATATTAGTATTAGGCGGTTCAATTTTTTCGGTTTGGGTTTTTATATATAAGTTAGACAAATTAAGGTTGCTTCATGCTGCACGGTGTCCTCACCTATCTCATATTGAACCAGGTGTACTAGCAAATCTTCGTTGGTTGGAAGAGTTGAGTATTGGACACTATCAAGTGGAAGAGGGGGAAAATAACAGTCTTGCAGAGATCGGTAAACTGTCGAAGCTCACATCTCTAAATTTATGGGTCAAACATATTTGTCTTATCCCTGAAGTTGATTATCTGAAGAGAATGAAAAGATTTTCCATTCAATTTTGGTGGCGAGGCAGATTGGAGTGATTATGATATCCCAGATACTCGTAGAACTTTAATTTTAGACACGCTTGATTATGCTGATATCAACTCACACTCGCATGTTAGAAAATTGATTGAGGTATGCAATGGTATACTTCTTCAATTGATAAATAATCTTGATAAACTTGATAAAATAATGCCTATGGTGTACTGTGAGGGTTTTGGTTTGAAGACTATTAATATCGGTGAATGTGACAATCTTCTGTATTTGGTGGACTCTTTGGATGAGATGCAGACTTCTTTTTTTTCATCCATCAGAAACCATGAAGGGGTGAAAGAGAATATTCTCTTGGAAGTGGAAAAACTAAATTTATTTGACTTGAGTAGTTTGAAAGTGATATGGAATTGTGCAGATGAATATATAAGCCTTAACAACCTGGTGACACTTGACATTTTTAAGTGTCCCAAGTTAGAAAAGCTATTCACTGTTAGTGTAGCACAAGGGTTTGTCAATCTAAAAGAGCTATCAATTGAGGACTGCGACAGTTTAAAGGAAGTGATCTCGGACGGGGATGGGGAAACAAGTACAAGTGAAATTGATCCGGTTGTACCACCTAAAAACATCGTGTTCCATCGCCTTGCCGAGATTTCGCTCGACAGTATGGAGAGTCTCACGAGCTTCTACCCTGGGAATGCTACAATCGAATATCCTTCTTTGGTGAAGGTGGAGATCGAGGGTTGTGATAAAATGGAAAAATGGGGTTATGGAAGCCATGATACACCCAAGCTCCAATTTGTGGATATCAATGGCACAAATGTAAATGGTTCTACAATAGACGAAGCATTGGCGAAAAACAGAGAGGTACGGAAAACACATAATTGCCTTTGAAATTAAAATTATTTTAATGAGTGATCGTTAGTTTGATAAATTAATATTGTTTTGCTAACTTTTTCCTTTTACAGGCCGTTGAGTTGGAGAAAAAACAAAGGCATGATAAAAGATTAGTCTCAACTGAGGAGGGGTCCAGCTCTGTCAGTAGTTCCGAAGGTGAGGAATGAAGATAAAAAGGTACGAATAAATCTTAAATGAAAATTTCAATTAGACAACTATACCACTATACCAGTGATTGATTATATGACTAAATAGAAATTATCATGAACGACAAAAGTTTCATATCTTTTGTTGTTGACATTTGTTCCAGGTACTAGTGTTCATGGAGCTAGTGCGAAGAAGTAAGAGTGGTTACGTGCAGGCTTGAGGTACTTCAAAATACGTTGGATCTCTCATGTATCGTGTTGGCAACAGATTGGAACTTAATCGCAAATCCTTGCATGTTTTTATTTGGTCTACTATTTCTTTTTCTAAAATAAGTTGGAATGTAATAACAAGAACGAAAAGCTTAGACCTCGTGAATTTTACTTTATGTAAAATATGTTGGTTGTTTAATACTATGCTACTAGCTAGCCTATGATGATTCGTGTGTAAGAGATGGTATTATTGGGCTTTTTTTTTATTTTTTTTTTTTTTTTATTTTTTTTATATATATATATTTTATGAAAATTATTTTTTAAGACAAACCTTGTTATTGTTTTTTATTGATATTTTATGTATTTGTTTAATACTATTATAAAACCAAAAACACTAAAAAGTGTTGCTATGTCCAACTGTTTATGTGAATAAAAAGCTACAGGTAACGTGAAATGTGGTTTGTATCTCAGTTGCACAAATAAGGCTTTGATGTAAATTAAGTGGCAATAATCCACAGTCGCATAAACTGATAACCTAGATAGTAATTGTTGATAGCGTATGAGAGTTCTAGCTCAAATGGTTAGAGCCCATACACTCGAAACGGATCCAAAACAGGCTCACAACCAACACACTATGTCTGGGAAGCAAGTTCCCAAGCCTCATGACAGACAAGACATGCCTGGATGGGCGCACCCAGGCAAAGGCCCGACCGGGATCTTATCCCAAAATGCCGTTACAACTAAAATAATACCCGGCAAACCATAAGGACCAAAAATGTAGTTAACTCTTAACTTTTATATGATGCTCTTTAAATATTTGCGTTGCTTAGAAAGTGGTCACATGGTTCAATCCATTTGGTCTGTAATATGTACTCCGTAATACTTCGAAAGATCACATCTCAGTGCCTACAATGGCTATGGACCGAACTTCAATATGTTTTAAACATGAGTCATGTGGTGCGTTGATTGGCTTCTGTCACGTCAATTGTGTATTTTCAACAGAGGAAAAAACTGGCTTTCTTTCACGCCTAATTCCTGTTCACGAGCTTGTTTTGTCAATAATACACTTTTTAGTTCACTTACCAAAACGGTATTTTGAACAAGATCATCAAATCAACACTATATGATAATTACAGAAACCAACTGTATCAACAATCAAATCCATGTAGCACACCAGCATTTGATCACAAGAAAAAGCCAAAAGTTTAATAACAGCCGTGAACAAGAAGTTTATATCCTTGTGCAATCAGCAAATACAAGCAACAGCAGACATACGAACTGGCTTAGTTATCGGAGCTGTAGGAGCCCTCTCCCGAGGATGATGATCCACTCTCTTGTTGAACACGCTTCATCTCATCATACGCCCATTCAAGACCGTGACAGTAATGGACTGGTGGATTAAACCTCGTGTCCTCGATGTTATCTGGCAGGAATGCCCCGTTTTCAACTAGAAATCTGATTGCCCTCTTGTTTTTCTCTTTTGCAGCAGTGTGGAGGGGTGTCCCTGCAATTGAAAATAGATCGATCATCACAACACAAGTACTTTTTGGTCCAATTTCTTATAGAAAATGTTTTATTAAGCAATTTCTGATAATTCAACTCCATGTATAAAGTGATTTAAGAAGTTGTATGCATTATAAAAAGACTGTACTACTTTCGAGTTTCGAACAATTCACGCAAATTAATCCATTCATGAGTATAAAACGTCAAAACTCAAAACTCACAATTGCAACCTACAATATAATCTAAAGAATGATTATGTCTATGTATCAAAATGAAAGAGAGATAACGTATCCAACCGTTTATTAGTGGATTCTATAAACAAAACTGTCATACTTTACAGATTTATACAAAAATAACCCAATAACTCATTAACTAGTAAAAGTAAATAGCGAATTCAAAATTTGGCAAAATTATACGGGATATTTATTAAAAACAATTGACCTTTTTTGGGTGTTTATGGAATTTAAAGAATCCGCAACTTTTATTTATTTATTTATTTTTATTTTTTTACAAATGATTGGATAATTATTTAAAAATTTCTAGATAGAAGAATATTTGGTAGATAAAAATTTCACAAAAATGTTAGATTAGTAATTTCCTTGAAATGAACAGCGGCCCACTAAGTCCAAGCTTAGGTGATCAAGCGAAATATGTCACTCAACCAAATAGGTCAATGTGTTTTAGGTCATGAAGATATGAGAGCATATTATAATGAACTTACAGCCACAAGCACCCTTGGTTCATGCGTCAATATTAGCACCATGCTCAAGGAGTTTATCCATAATCTTTACGTGACCACCTTTTGCAGCAAGATGTAGAGGTGTGACACCATGCGATTTGGGACCAAAAGCAGCCACATTTGCATCCATTCCTTCGTTAAGAAGCCTTTTCACCTGCCAACAAAATACCAAAATCAGTTAAAAGTTAAAACATCATGTTATATAAGCCGCTTTACCACAAAGACACTGAATCTACTAAACAAGACACACCATTTTTCTTTAACATAGTAAGAATGAGGCCCTACAAATTGGAGATGCTTCAAAATTGAAGTATATAAAATCTTTCTTTCATCAGCTGTTAATGATGGTTTCAAACGCACAATAAACAGCCCCTAATACTAATAGCATTAAAAACGAGCTATCCGAAATAAAGGCTACTCAGGTTAACTAAGGTCTAAGGAAGTGTACAGCATTGCATGTTTTTTTTTTTTTCCCTGTAATTAGGTGATTCAGTTGTAGCAAAACCAGGTAGTGATGTTTACATGTGCTCGTGTTGTTTAAAGTTGTGATAATAAGATAGTCGGAATCACTTTTCTTGCAACTACTATCCACAACTGAATATTTGATCACATAATCAGAAAACAAAAGACTATACCTAAAATACTAAAAACAGAATATAAACAACTTGAAAACGCAATAATCGGGTAATCACTTTCCAAAACTGTCTTATGAGGTGTTCGGCATTGCTTATAAAAAAAAACTACTTAATTTCTTTTTGAAATAAGCAGTTTGGAAAAAACAACTTTAAACATTTTATTCAAATAGCTTATTTCAGTCACAAATAAAGTTTTGGATAAGCAAATCCTGAAACCTGAATACCCTCAAAACTGTTTAATTGTTGCATCAGAACACAATAACCAGAGATAAGGGATTTTCTGATTGGCTATTCAAGTACTCCTCTCTTATTGCATTTTCTAAAGGTGAGTTTCGGATTGCTTATTCTAAAAAGCCTACCAGCTTTTTAAAAGAGAGCATGTACCAAACTACCAGCTTACTAATTTACTCTAATCTAAATATTTGTATTCATACAGCCAGAACTCCTTATGTGTTTCAAAAATAAGCAATAAGCACTTAAATGAGCAATCCCAAAAACACTCTAAGCACTTAAATACACATGTTAGTACCTGCTTATACTACCATATAAAACGTACACATGTTCTACTTAAGCAAATAGCTTACCGATAATATATCCCAAACATTCCCTAAAATTCGACAACTTTTATAAACCTAAAGTCTAAATATACCACAACAAATTCACATAAAATAAATACAGCTAATTCTCACTTCTTTATAATCGCCTTTTCGAGCACCAACATGAAGCATAGTCCATCCTCTATCATCTCTATCATTCCCATCCCCAATCAAACTAACCGACCGCCGAAACCGCTTACGATTCCCATCCGAATCCAACGACCAATCCTCACCCATCACCCCACTTCTCTCAAAAACAACCCAAATCCCCAAAACACAAACAACCTTAAAAATAACCTTAGAAAACCAAAACACCACAACAACCCTTAAAAGAAGCTTAAATTTAATCTAACGAGAATAATTAGCCATATGGGGATTCAATCCAGGTCCAAATAAGCATAAAGATTGAAACTTTATAACGAAATATGATAAAGAAGCTAATTGGGTATTGAAAATAGTAAACATATTAGCAAATTAAGCAAAAAGATTTGATTTTGATTGGTTTTTGATGAAATCTAAAATCTGGGTATTGAAATTTAAGGGGTTTAGAGTAGGAATTGAGATTTGTTTGGTGGTTTCATATGGGGATTTGTGTTAATTTTGGATTTGGGTTTAAATTTGAATTTGGGGAAGAACACAAACAAGCCCTAGATTTTGTTAAGGTGTTTTTATGTTTTGTTTTTTAAGGAAAGAGTTTTGTTTGGATTTTGTTTGCTATTTGTGTTTCTGTTTAATTAGGATTTTGGTTTGGAGAAGTTGTAGATTTGGTCCTTTGGGTATGAAGAGTTATGATTTTGTTGAACTTTGTGAAATCATGCAAAGGGCTCGGTTGGTTTTTGGTCGGTCTGATCGGTCATTTTGGTTTTTGTCGATTTTAAGTCTGCGATGCTCACCGTTAGGTAATAACTCATTCTTTAACAAATTGATAGGAATAAAAACTCATTACCCTTGCTTTCCTATTTTAACCAAGTAATCACTAGTTAACTGTTTAGTTAATTAAACATAATCATTTTCTTCATATCAATTGGCACAATGACGATCAAGAACACTAATTTTGATTTTCACGTGAAGTTCTTCGTTATGACCAAATCTTATTAAGCATAGCATAGTTTTTCATTTTTATTCATTACGAATAATATTTGCTTATTCATAATGAATATGTTATGAAAATAAATGATTCAAAATGAATAAAAAATGCAAGTACCTAAAACATGTATGACTTTTACCGATGTTTTAAAAACTGGGTTTTAAATCGACCCGATTGAGTCATCGAGCACTGAGTCAACCCGGTTTTTAATTTATTATTTTTAATTTTTTTTTACCGAGTCAACCGGTTTGACATCCAGTCAACCCGGGTTTTTATTAAAAAAAACTAAAAAAACCAAACCCGGCCGGGTTTCGCAAAACCGGGTTGACCCAGGTCACTCAAAACCCGACGGGTTCAACCGGTTAACCCGGTTTTAGAAACCCAGGTTTTTACCCCTTTTTTGGCTAAAACCGGTCAAACCAGTTAACCCGGCCAGGTCGACCCGGGTTGCAAAACACTGACTTTTACCATTTTCTTTCAAATGTGCTAGAGAAAATAAAGTCATGTTTTATACTTTAGTTTTCCCACCATAGTCAAAGAACAAAAAGCACTTTCTTGACTTTGTTTTCCACAGTCAAAACCAACATTCAAACCCCTTATCAAAACACTTCATCATACCAAACCCACAAACCACCATGTTCAACAGCACCACAGGTTCAGACATGAACACCAACAACAACGAAACCTTAGCTCACTTAACCCAAATGATGATGATGAACATACCCCAAGAACAACAACAGCCAGTTCTCATTTCTGGTGGTGTAGGAGAAGTGGAGGAGTATGGGAGAGTTGCCGCGTGGAGCGAAAGGGAGACGAGGGACTTGATTGCGATTCGAGGGGAGTTGGAGGGGGATTTTGTGGTTTCGAAAAGGAATAAAGGGTTGTGGGAAGTGGTGGGGAGTAAGATGAAGGAGTTGGGGTATTCCAGGACTGGTGATCAGTGTAAGTGTAAGTGGAAGAATCTCGTTACGCGGTATAAGGTATACGGTTGGTCGGTTTTCTTATCGATTTTGTGTTTTTTTTGTAAAATGATTTTAGGGTTTATTAGGCATTTTGTGATTTGGATGTAAGAGGGTGTTTGGGATTGCTTAGGGTGTGTTTAGTCTTAGGAGAACATCCCTCATTTCGACAAAAAAGTTTTGTATGATGCCAAAGGGCTTGTAGCCCGGATGTATCCATGAGATGCTCCCAAACTAAGTGCTTGTGGGTTAAGTCCTGTATGTGACAATTGTGTGGGATATTTGTAAATATTGTGACATTGTTAACGTGTCTTAAGAAAAAAGAAAGAAAGAAGTTCTTGGAAAACAAGTAGCTAGCGTTCTGGAAATGTCTATTTCCTAACTTATTGAAGGAAACTGCAAAACACATTTGTGATGTTTTCAGTGTTTCCTTTGTAACTGAAAACCTCCACTTTCTTTCTTCAAAATGGAAAATACAACTTCATTTGAACGAGTTTTCTAAATTTTCATCATCTTTTGTGGAGATTATGTTTTCTAATTTTTTCTGCATGTGCTTGTATAAGCTGCTTAAAATCAAGGATTTTCGGGACATAATGTTTGGACTTTGGATTTGCTTATTTCACGTTATCCCGTATGAATTTTTGAGGAGTAGAAATAAGGGTGTTGAATGGCTGCATATCTCTTTGTGAGGGTTTCTGGGTTAGTTATGAAGGTAAAAAACCTATTTATAGCTGGTATGGTTGTATTGCCCTGCTACTTCTAAGAGTAATTATATGATTATTGGTTCTTCAGTTTTTTCTAGTAGTATAAGCTAAAGAGGCTTTAGTGTAGAACTGTCATCAATCAGTGAATATAAACAGCTTAAAAACTTGAAGGAAGAAATATAAAGGGAGTGTATGTTTATGGTGTATAATTCTCTTATGTTTATGGCTCATTCATGGTCTTCCTTCAAATCATTATTCAGGGGAAGGAGACATCAGGAGACAGCACCCGTTCATTCCCATTCTTTGACGAACTACACACACTATTCACCCGAACATCAGCTAACACACCACAAACACCTTTTGACCCTGAAGCCACTTCTAGCCAATCAAAGTCAAAGAAAAGAGTCACAAGAACAGATTCTTATCAATCACTCGAAGAAATTTCTGAAGATGAAGACGAGAAAAACATCACAAAACTCCCCATGCCACCAAGAAAAAAACCCGAAAGGGAAAAACATCCACAGACATCAAAGCCACAGACTTCGGGAAATAGTTCTATCCAAGAAATTCTTCAAAATTTCTTCCAACAACAACAGACGATTGATGATCAATGGAGACAATTAATGGATAAACATGCGTATGAAAGACAGCTGTTTGACCAAGAATGGCGTCAATCAATGGAGAAGCTAGAAATAGAGAGGATGAGGATGGAGCAGTCATGGAGGGAGAAAGAAGAACAGAGAAAGATCAGAGAAGAGAGTCGGGCTGAAAGAAGAGACGCCCTTTTGACATTACTACTCAACAAGCTTGTTCACGAGCAATGATCCTGATCTTTTAAAGGTAGCGTCCTACATTATAGCTGTCTACCGTACATATATCTTGGTAAAAGAACATACAGTTAACAAAACTTAAGATTAGATGCTATGTATGCTAACTATCGTTGTTTAGTTTTATTCACCCTTTATCTTATAAACCATATACTGCAATAT
Source organism: Artemisia argyi (assembly GCA_030686995.1). Taxonomy (NCBI): domain Eukaryota; kingdom Viridiplantae; phylum Streptophyta; class Magnoliopsida; order Asterales; family Asteraceae; genus Artemisia; species Artemisia argyi. The sequence continues at coordinate 189,646,975 of CM060685.1, read as the reverse complement.
CTCGTAGTTTTTGCTAGTTAAAGGGGTGTTTGGATTTGAAGCTAAGGTTTTCTGGTGACATACGAGCATGGTCATGAAAGATTTGCTCTTACAACATTTTGGTTGATCTGCTTGCAAGATTTAACGAGCCTTCGATGAATCTTTTGTTTTTTGTTGTTATGTATTCAGATTGGGGATTGGGCGAATTTTGGGATAAGTATTATAGTAATGTAAGCCGTAAGCTAATATTCTGCACTTGTACTAATGGTGTATGTTTCATTGAAGACTTGCAGGCATTTGTATTGAGTTTTTCTTTTTTCTGGGTACTTGTCTTGTTTCACATTTAATTGCATTTGGGTGTTAATAAGTGGATTGAGCCGACAAAATCAATGAACCAGACTAGGTCACACCAGAACCAACATACTGTTTGATTGGTTGTTGGCTGTTGGTCATTGGTTCCTGGTCTGATTGAGCCCAAGATCAGTCTCATCGAAAGCAATTTAATGTCTGCTATAAGATGTTCTAATTTTACTGTTATAGGATGATGATATGTTATAGATTCTTCTTCTCACTTATGACTTAAGATTGATAGCAATGATACTCGATCCATGTTCAGTGAGTTATCATCGGAGTTGCATAAGGTTTAACCATGTGTTTTACTGTATGAATTAGCAAAAATTAAAACTGCGCGGTTTGAAAGGCTTTGTCTCTCTTGTGTTCCAACCATTTGATCACTCTGAACTCCGCCGATAAAAAAACAGCTTTCAAACATTGCTTATACATAAAGAATCAAGTAATGGCCAAGATACATAACAAGTTTAATCTACATCACTCATTTCATCGTTTTAAGTACACATGGATCTAAAAGATTGAGTTAAAAAAAAAGATAAAGATTATGACATGCCAAATCTTGACTTCATGAGAATGGATATAAAGAAGAAAATTGATTTTCAAGTCTATGCTACAAGCTGTACACTATCATCTTGTTCAATCTTTTGTAAAGCTAAGAAACTGTATCATCTTGTGCAATTTGATTTTCAAGACCAGCTTTATTGAGACACCCCTTTCACACGTGAAAAGCCTTGGAACATGGGGGGTCATTGCTACACCCAGGCAACCACCACGCGTGTTGGTGCCACTTTTTGCACCATCGTGTAGTGAGAAAAAAAAAAAAAAAAAAAAAAAAAAAAAAAGAGAGAGAGAGACTGCTGGGATGTGTTATAAGAAGTAGGGGTGTTAATCGGGTCAGATCACTCGGGTTCGGGTCATTTTGGGTCGGGTCAATTCGGGTCAAGGCTTAAATGAATACCCGAACCTGAACCTATTTAGAATTCGGGTTAGTTGGGTTCGGGTCTCGGTCGTTTACAATTATATAATTTTGGTGTTTAAACTTGAAAGTTAAAATTATAAAAAAAACTTAAAGAAAAACAAACTTGCAGAAACACATTTGTTGCAGTTGCTACAGAAAAAGAATTGCAATAGACATGTAGTACATATTAGTGAAATAGTTGTGTTAAAATGGCAACACATTCATGTAGACATGTACATATATTTACAATAGGTACTAGGCAAAGATTGAAGAAATATAGACCCGGCCATATATCCTGTCAAGAACCGGTTAGACCTAGACATATCCGGCTAGGTCCGGCTATACCGCCCAAGACCCGGCTAGGTCCGGCTATATCCGGCCAAGACCCGGTTAGACCCGGCCATATACCTGTCAAGAACCGGTTAGACCTAGACATATCCGGCCAAGACCCGGTTAGACCCGGCCATATATCCTGTCAAGACCCGGTTAGACCTAGACATATCCGGCCAAGACCCGGTTAGACCCGGCCATATCCGGTCAAGACCCATTTGTCGGCTTCAAATGATTCCACATGTCAGCAAGGTTAATTATACTTGTATTAGGTTTTTTTCTTGTTTTGTTTTATGTATCAGTTAACGATCTAAACTTCGCAGTTTCAAATTATACTTTGTACTCAGTACTGCACTTGGTATTGAGGGTTTTTTGTAGTAAATCGAAAACACATATTATTCGCACGTTATCGATTTCACAAAAGGCATATATTGTATCTAACAAATTAAAGCTTGATACGAAACCAAAATATAGTTTGTTTTAACCTACATTTTTTAATAACTTCAAAAGCTCATATACATACGATAGATATATAGAAGCTTGATTCGTTCTCTTAACCCTTAGTAAGGCATATCGAGTGTTCATCATACCTTTTTCTCGCTAACAATGGTGGCCCGAGAAGGCATAGGTGCCATGGTGGTTGCTAGTGGCGTGTTTTGGCATCTAGCAACAAGTAGCAACAACTTATATATGTTCGGGCTTTGCCCGTATCTCGTTTGATTACATTCACAAAAGGTCGTTTACTAGTACCAAAATTATATTCACAAAAAGTTATGAACTTAAATAAGTTGTCACCCTACTATGATAATCACGTAACATGTTTATTTACACGATCGTCATGCATGGCGAAGCTTGGATTTTGTAAGTGGGGGGTCGGGATTTAAATTTTTTTTTCCTAAGGCTATATTTCAGGTATACCGAAATTTTTGGGGGGTCGAAACCGAATATACCGAAATTTTTCTACACGAAAACTATATACCCCCTACATCGCAAAAAAAATTTCGGGGGGTCGGGCGCCCCCCCCCCCCCCCCCCCCCCATGAAGCTTCGCCTCTGCATGATGTACGGTAAACAACATAACAGCAATCACAACACACATAGCCGCTGTACGCGATTGTATATTAACTAGCCAAATTTTGTCTCTTATCGATGTGGGATAATTGGTAACAAAATAGATATGTTCATTTCCAAACACCCTCAGAATTTCCGATTACTTGCTGGAATGTGATATTAGAATTCTAGTTATGGGGGCATTTCGATGTGCAAAGCTAAGAGCTTAGCTAAGTATCACTCTCCTGAGATTACAACATGTTTAATTACAGAACTCTAATATTATGGTCGATAACATAATAGCAATCAAAACACTTAAGGCTCCTGTATACAATGGTATATTAAGTAGCCAAATTTTGTCTCTCGGATCGATGTGGAATAAATCATATCATTAGAGTGTAAAAGTAAGTTTTAATAGATAACGGGCTCAATATGAGAAAACCCTTTCTCCTCATTGCGTATACATAAAGAAGCAAGTAATGATTAAGATACTCGACAAGTTTAAGTTACACTAATCATTCCATTGTGTTCAGTATATATGAATTCAAAGACTGATTTAAGAAATTGATTGTTAAGTCTGTGCTATAAGTTAATTTAACACTTATCATCTTTTTCAAACTTCTACTCAGTTAATAATTTAACCAAAGAAAATAGATTTTCATTCATTAATAGGTAGTTTGGATTAGTTTACTAATCGGGCTTATGTATTTATTTGAAGTTAAAAAGGAAAGTCAAAAACTCGCTCATTTGGTTCAGTAGTTTAGCAACTTAAGTTAAACATAAAAAACTCATAATGTTTCCAAATTTGGAAACCCCTAGTGAACGTCTAAATATGCTAATCCATACAATTTTTAAACCTTCTGTAACAAATTGTATGTTTGGCAAAAATTACTGTTGTTAGAACTCGAAATAAAACTGTAGATGGGGAGTGAGATTATAAAACATTTTAAAATTTGATTTTGAGAAATTATAGAAGATTATTTTTTTAGAATCTTTTATATTTTATCTATCAAACAAAGCTTACATTTTAAGTAGCTTATTTTATTTATTTATTATTTTTTTTTTAAATAAGTATAATCTCTCAATAATCTCGTATGTCAAACATGCCCGTCATGTATACTTTTCATACAATAAGTTAATTTAACGTCATATTTCGGTTATAATAGCTCAATGCTGGATGACATGCAACATAAACCAAAAATTGTCAGTTCACATCTTGTTCTTATGTCTATTTAATCATAGTCATAGTATTATGTCGTTATATGTCACATATTAGTTATGAGATCGGCTCGATTAGAGTATTCTAGATTTGTATTTGTACTCTTTAGCTTCTAGTTTCTACTAGTAGTTTTTTTCTCAATATAATTCTACCTTAAAAAAAAATATATAAAAAAAATACCAAAAGTAGTTGTTTACTGTGATACAAAAATTATATTCACAAAAATCAATATAAGCTAATGAACCGTACAAGAGAGGGAGTGTAACATGTTCAATTACACTACTCTCATGTAGACTAACCAACATAAGCTCTATGTACGCAATTGTATATTAACTAGCCAAATTTCGTCTCTTTGATCGATGTGTGATAACTGGTAACAGTATAGATAAATGCCATGTCATATTCAAGTCAAAATATCATTGGTTTAAAAATAAGTTCTAAAAGAAAATTAAGATACTCAGTTAAGTTTAAGTTTAAGTTCTAAAAGAAAAGTCAAAATTCATAGTGTTAAGTACAATATCATAAACTCAAATTGCTTATGTTAGATACAGCGATAAGCTGATTATTATGAACAAGAAATATTTAAGGAGCGGGTGTGTTTATGGTGTAAATTTTCTCTTCCTTATTGTTCTTATATCAAGCTTGAAAGTTGTGTTATAGTCTAATAATTGTCAATTCTTTAATCAGGGGAAGGAGACATCAGACCCAGATAACACCCGTTCATTCCCATTCTTTGACGAACTACACACACTATTTACAAGAACACCAGCTAACACGCCACCAACACCCTTTGACCCTGAAGCCACTTCTAGCCAGTCAAAATCAAGGAAACGGGTCACAAGAACAGATTCTTATCAATAACTCGAAGAAATTTCTGAAGATTAAGACGAGAAGAACATTACAAAACTAGCAAGAAAAAAACCGTAAAGGGAAAAACATCCACAGACATCAAAACCACTGATTTCGGGAAACAATTCTATCCAAGAAATTCTTCAAAATTTCTTCCAACAACAACAGATGATCGATAATCAATGGAGAGAGTAAATGGATAAACTTGCGTATGAAAGACAGTTGTTTGACCAAGAATGGCATCAATCAATGGAGAAAGAAGAACAGAGAAAGATCAGAGAAGAGAGTCGGCCTGAAAGAAGAGACTCCCTTTTGACATTACTACTCAACAAGCTTGTTCACGAGCAATGATCCTAATCTTTTAAAGGTAGCGTCCTACATTATAGCTGTCTATCGTACTACATATATCTTGGTAAAAGAACATACAGTTAACAAAAAATAAGATTAGATGCTATGTATGCTAACTATCGTTGTTTGGTTTTATTCACCCATTATCTTATAAACCATATACTACAATATCTCGTAGCTTTTGCTAGTTAAAGGGGTGTTTGGATTTGAAGCTAAGGTTTTCTGGTGACATACGGGCATGGTCATGAAAGATTTGCTCTTACAACATTTTGGTTGATCTGCTTGCAAGATTTAACGAGCCCTTGATGAATCTTTGTTTTTTGTTGTTATGTATTCAGAGATTGGGGATCGGGAGAATTTTGGTATTAGTATTAAAGTAGTAATGTGAGCTAATATTCTGCACTTGTATTGATGGTGTATGTTTCATTGAGGACTTGCAGCCATTTTTTTATTTTTATTTTTTATTTTATTTTTTATTTATTTATTTATTTTTACTAGTTACTAGTTTTGTTTCAAGTTTGATTGCATTTGGGGTTTATGAGTGGATTGAGCAGACAAAACCTGTGAACCAGACAATATCAAACCAGAACAAACAAATTACGGTTTGGCTGGTTTTCGGTCCGATCTAGCTCAAGATCAGTAGAAGATTTTTTCTTTTGCGGTCTTTAAGTACATGAGTTCATCAAGTAACGGTCAAAATATTGAACGAGTTTAATCTACATTCACTCATTTCATAAAGTACATTGCTTTTACATAAAGAATCATGTAACGGTCAAGATACTGAACCAGTTTAATCTACATCACACATTTCATTGTTTTAAGTACATATGGATTATGAAATGCCAAATCTTAACTTCATGAGAAGGGAGACAATGGAGCAAATTGATTTTCAAGTGTATGCTACAAGTATACATTATCAAGTCGAAACAAAGTTGAACAATATCAGACCTGCAAAATAATTACTGAATTTTGTTAAGTAGATTTAAATAATTAGTAAAAAGAGGATAAAGGAGAATTATAATAACTATTGTCATTATACGTGAGTTTAACACATATAAGTGTAACACTTGAAGTTATAGTAACAAAAAATATAGTTATATACATAAAAAAGTTAAGAGCTTTACATATTATTAATTATAACAAAAGTCTTCATTAACATCTTTAGTTAAAGAACTCTAATGCATAATTAACAACATATTAGCACTAACAACACATACGGCTTCTATACGCATTTGTATATTAACTTGTTGATACAAAAGTTGGGCGTTCCTTGTTTGGATTCCTGTTCTCGTATCAATTGGATCTTAATGCTTGAGACCTGCTCACTAAGAAAGCAAACAACACCGTTAGGCTTATCGTGGGATTGTCTCCCACGATTATCCTCCGGCGTGAGAGTAAGTAACCAGTTTAGGGTTTTAATGAAGAGTTAGGGTTATTAGATGATACCTTAATAAGGGCCGAGATGCCCTTTATATATACACGAAATCCTTGTTAATTTTGTGTTCCTTACCCTTCGGCGTATCCCAATATATTCGGTCCATTGATCCTTATCCCATAAATAAGAGATCCCATATCAAGACCATAAATAATAGTTACGAATTTGGGCCCTTGTGAGCCCAAATCTTTATTATGATAGCCCATGCGTGATGGGTTTAGATATTAGTAGTGTCCATTGGCTGAGTTCGTGACCCAAGTGCGGACAATATGTCATCATGTCCCCCCAGTCTAGTATGCGCAAGGTGTAACCGCGGATGCTAGACTAACAACTGCAGCCAAAAATATTCCAGAATGCGTGGCGGGGAAGCTTCAAGTGTTTCCCGCCAAAAAGAAATATACGGTGTATCTAGTCCAAATTAGTCCCGAATATCTCTCGAAAATCGTGAAAAAGTGGGTGAAAAGTACCTCACCTCTTGATCTCCTATCCACACGATTAAAACTAGTGGGATCCACTTGCCAAGCATCCAAGACTTTATGTAACCCTGTATAAAAGGTATCCTCCCTTTCACTGTGACTACCACAGTAAAAAAGAGCCTCATTACCACCATTGTTAAGTTTCTCAAACACCAATCAAGAACTCAATCGTTTACTAAGGTAATAGCGTGTATGCGTCCTCATCTATCAAAATTTAAAAATGGTTCTCAAATTATCCGATTTTACCTCTGATATAACCGAGGATGAACTTCCTGAGTTCACCTCGGATTACTATATCCCTCTTGCATTGCACCCGGTAGTACCGGTGGCGACTGCGTCCATGGCTAATTTCCCTAAGGGAAAAGTAGGGGTATACATGCGCTTTTTCGAATTTGCGAATCAGCGCGTGCCCATTTCACTATTCTTGTGCGATGTTCTTAATTATTATCGCCTTCATATATCCCAGCTGCACTGCATAGGCGCAACTAAAATAACCAATTTTGAAATAAACTATCGCTTGCTGGCGATTAATCCTACCATCAATCTCTTCCGCGCGTTTTACCACACGACGTGGTCAAACGGGTGGGTGTCCTTTTCCAAGCGAGCAGGGCGGCTGCAATGTTACACGGAAAAGCTAGACGCACTTAGGAATTGGAGGGAGAGGTTTTTCTGGGTTGATGATATAGTGTTCCCTTGGGCATTTGAGTTCTATACCCAGGGGTCGTTACCAAAGGATGAGCGCCCAAACCCCAGGACGTACAGCGCAGATGATGCTGCGACGATAAATGCCAACCGCATCCCCATAAACTCCTACCCAGAAGAGTTTTTGGTGCATATGGGCATCAGTCGCAACTACTTCCAAAGTCCTGATGAGGTGCCAACCTTTTTGGATGAGAATAACCGGGGGTGGGTGCTTGTCCTTCCTTTCCTTCGCATCTGTAGTGTAAGCCCTCTCTTGTATTGTAACTTTATGTAACTCCGTTTTGTTTGTTGTTTGTTGTTTGTTGTTTTTTGCGCAGAGATGGATCTATTCAGCGTAGTGAAGCTGGCGAAGCCCACACAGGTAACCGTAGGGGTGCGCCCCCTGAGAGATGGTGAGACACCAATTTTGAAGTCTACTGCAGGGCGCACCATGAAGTTTGTGCAGGAGGAGCCGGAAAATGCCTCCCCCGTAGTTCTGGAGGCGACCCCAATGCGCAGTGTTCCAACTTAGAGGGTGTCATCCCCAGAACTATCGCGCACGGATTCCTCAGAAAGTATGGGGATCCTTAAGGCTGACAGCGAGCCGGAAGAGGCGAGCCAGGGAGTGAAGCGCAAGAAAGCTTCTAGCGATGGTCATCAGAGGAGGATGCGTCGCCATATTATTACTGTGGATGTGTCATCAGGCTGACATCCAAGCGAAGACGCCATATTATTACTGTGGATGTGTCATCAGAGGAGGATGCGTCGCCCTCCACTGCTGCCCAAGATACAACCGAAACTCCTCCCCCCAAGTAAGTAATTAAACCTTTGCCTCTCGCTTTTTTTATTATTATTTGCATTTCATATCTTCCATTGATATAAAATAACCTTGAACATTTGTCCTTAGCGTGCAGTGTTGTAGCTGTTGGGGGTGATGCTGCGCATACAGGGGGATCGCCACCTAAGGCGAGCCTTCCTCATCTTGATGAGCCTTCGAAGGCCTTTGAGGATGCGCCTACAGATCAGCTGATAGAGGAGTTAAGTTTGGCTGCTGCGCACCAGGCGACGTTAGTTGCTCAACTCAAGGCAAGGTATGTTGGTGAAGGGAGCAGCAGTGCGCAGAAAGATGAAGAAATTGTGCTACTGAAGGCGCAGTTGTCTAGTGCTCATGCTGCAGTAGAGTCAACAAATGCGTATGCCAAGAAGCTCGCTGAAGAGAAGATGTCACTATTTGCCCAAGTGAGCAAGGAGCGTTCTGCTTTTAATCAGTACAAGTCCACTTGTCTTTGGGTGTTGAAGTACATGGAGCAGAACAAGAGCAAACACTTCTCTCAGTTGGATGAGTTTCGCAAGACTGTGGAGGATGCGCTGGAGAAGCAGGAGGTCAAGTTGTGCAAGCTCAGTATTGAGTATGATGAGGAGCTATACCCACACCTGGTGTCATCCATTGCTGAGCGCAGGTGGTTTATTAGCCATGGTCTTCGTCTTGCTGCTTTGAGGACTTTGGAGTCCCAAGAAGTTAGAGAAGCATTTGGGAATTTTGTTCAATGCGCCTTGGCACGTAGCAAGGCGGAGGTTGTAGAGGAGCTGCACGAGAGCCAAATGTTGATGGTGCCTATCGCCCAAGTGCCAGGTTACAATGGCGATACCTATGCTGAGGTTGTCGCTGCTATGGAGAAGATGAAGCTGTTAGAGCTTCCTCATATTTCTCAACTGGAGCGCGACCAAGACTACCCATAGGTGTTATCATGGAGGGGTTAACCTTGGCGAGGCACGCAGCAGAGGACACTGAGGCACAACCTGATTACTTCCTTAAGCCTGATGTATCGCAGCTGCAGGTACCTATCTTTGCACGTCCGCGTGACATCCTCAACCCTTTTGCCCTTGAGAAGGAGATCCCTATAAAGGAATCCTTAGAAGTGCATGCCATGAGACTTGCTAGGAAGAAGGGTGTGAAGGGGAAAGCCATCCTTTGTGGTCTCGGTGCAGCACATATTCCGAGGTCTGATGGAGTACCTGTTCGTGTGGCGACGGTGTCACCCAGGGATAGTGATCTGCTGAAGAAGCTTGAGGAAGCTAGGAGTGATGTGCACCGGGTTGGCAGCTCAAAGCTTGAGCGTTCCCATAGTATGTAGGTTGTTTTGGTTTTGTTTTGTAATAGATTAACATTTTTGTTGCACATGTGCATGTTAAATCTATGTTTTGTATAAACTCGTAGTCTATAATAAAATGTTTATTTTGAAGGTGTAATTTGTACGCATGAAGTTTGTACTTAGTTATTTTGTCTTTGCGTAAAAGACATCCATGTTATCTCCAAGAATCAAACTGTTATCTAAACGCACTTAAAAGTGATTACAGAATCTATAATCACTTATAACATAATTTTGTATGAAGTCCATAACTTAATGTATATTCGAATATAAAATTCACAAGTGTATGGGTTAACATGCAGCGTACTGCAAATACCATATCAAGGAATCAAGAGTCTTGACTCCTAATTTGTTAAACGCGCACAATGTGCATTGTTGCGTATCCATCGTGGGATGCGCATTGAACTTACTCCAACGTCTTGAGAGTAAGGTGTTTAACAAGGATACATGATCCAATGTTGATGGGTTTGCAACCCTCTTACTCAATGAGTTATTTAGTATGTTTACTGATCCTTTACCATCGTGGGTTTTAATAAGTGCATGCACGCCATTTAGGCAAAAGATAATATAACAACAATGTTGAGATGTAAATAATATATAAATAACAAAGTGAAGTGTGCCACGGAGTTAGCTAGAAACCGCGACATTTAATTCATACTTGCAAGTTTTTGGGAAAAGAAAAAACATTTGTCTATATAAAACAAAATGTAAATACACGGACATTTATTTGGCACTTACTAAAGTGTGGAGGTGTCTGTGCACAGGGCCGTAGCCTTTCCTAAAGATAGCATCTCTTGAGATTGCAAATATTCCATGTGCGTTGTAGCTCACGGCCATCCATATCATGCAGCTTGTATGCGTCTTTTCCTAGTGCTTCTGTGACCTCATAGGGTCCTTCCCACTTTGGTCCAAGTTTCCTGTATCTTCTGCGTGGCTTGCATCATTAGCGCGGTATACAAAGTCGACAGTTCTGAATAAGGTGCTTCTAACTTTAGCATCGTAGTATCCCTTCATTTTTGACTTAGCTCTTGCCTCACATATAGCTGCACGTTCGCGCCTTTCTTCCAATAGATCCAAATCTATGCGTCGTTTGTCATCATTGGTTGCGACATTAACTTTCGCCGTACGAATAGTTGGCATCCCAATTTCAGCTGGTATGACAGCTTCTATTCCATAGACAAGAGAAAAGGGGGTGTCTCCAGTGCTGCCTTTGATTGTCGTGCGGTGCGCCCACAAGACGTGCGACAATTCATCCACCCATCTTCCTTTGTGTTGCCACTGCCAAACAAATCATTTTACTTGATTGCCTGTGATTGTTGCCACTGCCTTTGCCTCAATCTACTTAGTGAAGTAGTCTATAGCCACAATAAGAAATTTCAGTCCCCCTGCTGCAACGGGGAAGGGGCTTGCGATATCGATACCCCAATTGTAGAATGGTAATGGAGAAGTGATAGGCGTTACCTCTTGTTGTGGTTGGCGCGGGATGGGTCTATGAACTTAGCAGTCGCTACATTTCTTTATCATATCCCGCGCATCGCGATGCATAGTAGGCCAATAGTATCCTGACCGCAAGGCTCGTGCTACAATGGACCGTAGTTCTAAGTGCATACTGCATGAACCGGCGTAGATCTCTCGGAGTACGTAATCTGCCTGAAGAGGTCTGACGCACCGAAGCCATGGTTGTAGAAATGAGCGTCGATATAGGATACCATCTCGAAGTTCAAACCTCTGCGCTGTGCGCCGTATCTGTCGAGCGTCCTTCTGCTCATGGGGTAATATACCCTTGATTATGAATTCGATGATAGGGGTCATCCACGTAGGATCCTGCTCTTCTATCACCGTGGATATCTCCATCTCCGAGATGGATTTGTTTTTCAGGGTCTCTACTAATACTTGTTTTGACAGGTGCGCAAAGCTTGTAGATGCAATCTTGCTTAGTGCATCCGCTTTCCTTGTTTCCACTCTAAGAACTTGTTTAATGGTGAACCTGTCGAAACTTTGGATTAGGGACTTGGTTTTGTCAAGGTATTGGACCATGTTATCCTCTTTAGCCACATATTCGCCCAACACATGATTGGCTACTAATCGGGAATCAACATTTGTTTCTAGGTTGCGTACACCCATTCGAGTTGCAATGCATAATCTAGCAATTAGGGCTTCACACTATGCCTCGTTGTTCGTGGCTGTGAATTCAAAGCGCAGTGCGTAAGTGAATTCCATTCCTTCTGGACTAGTGAGGATAAGGCCTGCGCCTGACCCGTCTACGCACGAAGATCCGTCCGTGAATAGACCTATGGTTCTTGTAGTTCTACCTTGTTTCTTGAAGCTAGAGCATCAGTATTTGGTTTCTCAATGATGAAGTCTGCTAGTATTTGCCCCTTAACTGCAGTGCGTGGTCTATAAGAGATGTTATGCTCGCTTAGCAACACACTCCATTTTTGTAATCGCCCCGATGCGTCGGGTTTGGAGATAACTTGCTTGATAGGCTGGTCCGTGATCACTGCTATTGGGTGTGCTTGAAAGTATCTGCGCAGTCTTTTGGTTGCGAATACTAACGCCAGGACCAACTTTTCCATTGCGGTATAGTTAATCTCTGTCTTCTTGAGTGCTTTGCTTACAAAATATATCGGTGTTTGTACGGAGTTCCTAACTGTCAGTAGCACTACGCTGACTGCTCCATAAGTTGCAGACAGGTACATAATCAACTCTTCCCTTGGTCAAGGTGCGACTAGTGTGGGAAGCGCTGCTATATGTTGCTTAAGCTGTGTAAAAGCTTATTCTTCTTCCGCAGTCCAACGAAAGTCTCCCTTTTTTGTGCACTTCGTGAGTGTTTTAAAGAGAGGAAGTGACTTGTCTGCTGATTTGGACAGGAATCTGTTCAACCCAGCTAATTTTCCATTCAGGGACTGGACTTCTTTCAACGTGCATGGTAAAAGGAGTTGGATGACAGCCTTTGTTTTTTCTGGACATGACTTAATGCCATCAGGCTCTATCAAGTATTCGAGGAACATGCCTTTGATGAGGCAAAAAATGATCCATTTTTAGGGGGTCATTTAAGCCCGGAATTGAATTTATTTGATCAAATATTGTCCTAAATCGTTCCTTTTGTGATTTTAGGTACTTTTGGAGTGAATTTTGAAAAAGGAAGCATTTTGGACGTTTTTGGAGCATAAAAGTGAAAAAACGGCAAAGTCTTAATTTTCCTTGCCGGGAACAGTACCTGACGGCGTCACAAGTTTCTTAATGACGGCGTCAAGAGGAAAAACAAGAGGTGAAGAGGATGGAGTCCATGACGGTCCAGAATGTTTTTGCACTAAGGCATGACGGTGTCACGCTAGGCCGTCATGGCCCCTTAACACGTGACGACCCAAAGGAGAAATGCTCTTGACGGCGTCAGATCTGGATCTAGGCAATCCGATTTTATTATAGGAGGCGGGTTGACGGCGTCAGAATTTTCTTCTTGACACCGTCACCTTGGAAAATCTATATATAGTTTTGTAATTTTCATTCATAAAGAGGACAATAGTAGGGACGACTTGAATAAACCCTAGCTCGATTTTAACAGTATTTTCAAGGGTTTTCACCCCTTGAATCCTTTCATGTTCAATTAAGATAAGTATCCTTTCAATTCATTCAATATGTCTATGTGTTGTTTGAATATATCTTACGCTTGTCTTGATTTTAACATGCTAGGCTAGATCTATTGTGTGTTTGCTTAGATGTAGTGAAACCTAGATGTTGATTATAGGTTGATTGCTTGTTTATAGTTGTAATGGATGAATGATTTCGATGTTAGGCTTAAGAAAACTGGCAGACTTCCATAGTGTAACTTGCTTGAACGTCTTAAGAAACATGAACCAATGCATACTAGGTTTTTATGGTTGTATTTAATGCATGAGCGAATTCTAGTGATCCCATGTTAGGATCTTCTTGCAGGCTCGACATAGGAGTGAAGTAGGAGCTTATAGAGTTGGGAAGTACGTACGCCACCCCACGAATGGTATTAAGGAATATAACCCGTCATCCACGCAACTGTAACAAACTATCAACCTGTAAAAGATATCTAGGGAGTAATGAAATCTAAGTAAACACATTTTTCCCATTTATTGTTCACACCACTAGTTTAATTAGTTTTATTTTCATTTCTGTTATTTTATTTTGATTGCATCTTAGTTATTGGGTTAGTTGACTAGCAACTAATTCCGCCCACTCCTCTAAAACCCGAGATTTTTACTTGCTTTTATAAAAATACAAAAAGAATCATCCCTCTCTGCGACAAGGAATTTCGTCATTAGTACTAGTAGGAGATATAAGGTGTTTCGGGTCTTTAATTGTTAAGAGATAAACACGAGAAACTCTTGAGTGAGTCTCACTCAACTCTTTCTTACAAGTGAGCTAACTAAGAATTTCCTAAGTGATAAAATGTCTATCACTTTTGTGATGCTTGCAAAACAAACCTTTGTAAAACAACATTCTTAAACACCATACTTTGGGTCTTAAATTGTGTTTTACTTCAACCACTCCTTTATGATAATTTCACATAAAACACACAAGGTGAAATAAATCACATTAGCATACATTAGGATGCGTGGAAGAAAATGAGTTTTCAACATCTAGAATTTACACATCAAATATGACACTTAGACATTGTGAAGTTTTTTCATATCCCTAGTTCAAGTTGTAGTAATATATTTCAATATATTTTTTTTAATTAGTTTAGTCTAAATATATAGTAACGCACTAAGCTAATTTGGACTTCTCGCAATGGTACATATAGCGACGACGAATGTCGTCGCTATAGGTCCACTGATGACAAAAAATCAACTTTCTTGGCATCTTCTTTGACCAAAACTTTTAGCAACTACAATGTCGTCGCCAAAGGTTAGTTAGACGACAACACGAGTGCATCTCAAATATTTGACTTTGACTGTTACCTATAGCGACAACATATTGTCGCCCTATAATTATGGGGACAGTCAAATTTAGTTTTCAGCTGATCAACATTTAGTTTCACGTGACAATGGAATAAACAGACCAAACCTATAGCGACGACAAGTGAGGGTAACTTAATTTCATTGTTTAAATTAATTATAAATGATTTAAATTAATTAAAAAAGTTTTTGTAATTATAAATGATTTAAATTAATTATAACTGAAATTAAGTTAAATATAAATGAGTTAAACTAACTATAAATTATTTAGGTTAATTATAAGAGATTTAAAAATTATTAAAAATTAATAATAAATAATTTGAAATAATTATAAATAATTTAAATTTGATTTAATTATAAATTATTTAAAGGAATTATAAATGATTTAATTTAATTATAAATAATTTAGATTAATCTAAAAGTTGTTTGCTTTAAACTAATAATGTAGTTATTGGTTATGAGTTTATGACCGCGAGTTTGATAATTTGATTCTATGTTTTGTAAAATTCTAATGCTTCTCAATCTCACGTTAACAAAAACTAGACGAATACCTGCGCAAAGCGACGGTATATCACGGCAAATATTTATACTTTAGAAATCATGATTCTGGTTCGACCCTTGATGCAAAATGTGCGTGTTTCACTTTTTTTAAATACAAAACATGTGTTTATTAAATTAATATAATGTTTTTTGAAAAATTGTCAAATATAAAATTGATCAAGTTTAAAATGTATTAAAAGATACTTATAAATAATTTAAGCAAATTGAATTTAAGTTTTAAAATTCAAGATTAAAGATTCAAAATTTCAAGAATGCTTTAATAATTTACTTGTAACACAACACTTCTAGACCTAGTTTTTAGGCTTTCTAATCCTAGCGACAGTATTCCTGAGTTGAACAATCAATCCTCCGGTACTTGTCACTATACTATACTACAACGATCAGGTACACTGCCTGGTGGGGGTTGTAAACTTCTCGAGATCCCTCGAGAGGTAAAGCCTGGTGCAATTCTCACGCATCAAGTTTTTGGCGCCGCAGCCCGGGGAATAGTTATTGTCTAGGTTAGAATTTCTTTTTATTAGGTCTACTTGCTAGATTCCTTTCTAGTAAGATTTTATTTTTAATTTTTAGGTTTTCTTTAGTCTATCTATTTCTTCGTGTCTTTGTTCGTTTGTTCAACTTATTTTTTCGTGGTATTCACAAGTTATATCAAACCATTGAAGGTCCAAAACCATGAAAATTGAAATTTATTGACGAAGGATGATTGTGATGAATGAAATAATCAAGATTTTTTTGTGGTAACTTTTGTTAATAGGAGATAAAATTATATCATTATCTTAACTAAAGTTATTGTTATTTATAAGTTAATTATTTAACAAAAGTATGGCCGCATAATATCACGTTGTCAGAAAATATAATCACAGGGTACCCGCCGCCGCATCGGGCGGGTACCCTGCTAGTTCTTTAAAATAAACAATTCATCAAAAAACCATTTAGGCACTTTGATTTTTCTAACAAAACCATAACTCTTCATACACAAAGGACCAAATCTACAACTTCTCCAAACCATAAATCCAGGGCTTGTTTGTGTTCTTCCCCAAATACAAATTCAAACCCAAATCCAAAATTAACCCAAATCCCCATATGAAACCACCAAACAAATCTCAATTCCTACTCTGAACCCCTTAAATTCCAATACCCAGATTTTATATTTCATCAAAAACCAATTAAAATCAAATCTTTTTGCTTAACTTGCTAATATGTTTAATATTTTCAATACCCAATTAGCTTCTTTATCATATTTCGTTATAAAGTTTCAATCTTTATGCTTATTTGGACCTGGATTGAATCCCCATATGGCTAATTATTCTCGTTAGATTAAATTTTAAGTTTTTTTTTTTAAGGTTCTTGTGGTGTTTTGGTTTCTTAAGGTTATTTTTAAGGTTTTTTGTGTTTTGGGGATTTGGGTTGTTTTTGAGGAAAGTGGGATGATGGGTGAGGATTGGTCATTGGATTCGGATGGGAATCGAAAAGGCGATTATAAAGAAGTGAGAATTAGCTGTATTGATTTTATGTGAATTTGTTGTGCTATGTTTAGGTTTATGAAAGTTATCAAATTTTAGGGAATGTTTGGGATATATTATCAATAAGCTGTTTGCTTAAGTAGAACATGTGTATTTAAGTGCTGTGTTTTTAGGATTGCTTACTTAAGTGCTTATTGCTTATTTTTGAAACACATAAGGAGTTCTGGCTGTATGAATACAAATATTTAGATTATAGCAAATTAGTAAGCAGGTAGTTTGGTATCTGTTCTCTTTTTAAAAGCAGGTAGGCATTTTAGAATAAGCAATCCCTGAAACCCCTTTAGAAAATCAAAATGTAATAAGCAAGAAGCACTTGAATAGGCAATCAGAAAATCCCTTATCTCTGGTAATTGTGTTCTGATGCACCAATTAAACAGTTTTGATGGTGTTCAGGTTTCCGGATTTGCTTATCCAAAACTTTATTTGTGACTGAAATAAGCTATTTGAATAAATTCCAAACTGCAAAAACAATAGGTAGTTTTTCTATAAGCAATCCCGAACACCCCGTAAGACAGTTTTGGAAAGTGATTACCTGATTTTTGCGTTTTTAAGTTGTTTATATTCTGTTTTTAGTATTTAGGTATAGTCTGTTCTATTCTGATTATGTGATCAAATATTCAGTTGCGGATAACAGTTTGAGAGTAGTTGCAAGAAAAGTGTATCCGACTATCTTATTATCACAACTTTAAACAACACAAGCACTTGCAAACATCACTACCTGGTTTTGCGATACACTTCCTTAGACCTTAGTTAGGGTGTGTTTGCCTAAGCTTATATGATGGGCTTATAAGCTTATTGGCTTATATGTGTTAAATAAGCCTAAACTAAGTGTTTGGCTTAGCTTATATGAGTGGGCTTATGAGCTTATATAAGGGGGTTTTAATGAGCCCAAACTTTGTGGCTTATTTGAGGAGGGGTGGGCTTATATAAGGATATTATATAAAAAGACTTTTATACCCTCATTTAATAATTGCACTATTTTCATGTTCATGTACTTTTTTGTCATTTTACCTTATTAATTATGATAAGCTAAGCCAAACACTTAGCAAGGGCTTATGAGCTCATGATATATAAGCCATAAGCCGCTTATATAACATAAGCATAAGCCTAATTCATAGGCTTAGCCAAACACCCCTCAACCTGAGTAGCCTTTATTTTGGATAGCTTGTTTTTAATGCTGTTTTATGTGCATTTAAAACCGTCATTAACTGCTGATGAAAGAAATATTTATATACTTTGGTTGTGAAACATCTCCAATTTGTAGGGTCCCATTCTTACTATGTTAAAAGAAAAATGACGCTTCTTGTTTGCTAGATTCAATGTCTTTGAATTACATTTCATATAATAGTTAGTATATTGAGGTAAAGTGGCTTATATAACATGACTTTTAACTGATTTTGGTATTCTGTTGGCAGGTGAAAAGGCTTCTTAACGAAGGAATGGATGCAAATTTGGCCGCGTTTGGTCCCAAATCGCATGGTGTCAAACCTCTACATCTTGCTGCAAAAGGTGGTCACGTAAAGGTTATGGATAAACTCCTTGAGCATGGTGCTAATATTGATGCACGAACCAAGGGTGCCTGTGGCTGTAAGTTCATTATAATATGCTGTCATATCTTCATGACCTAAAACACATTGACCTATTTGGTCGAGTGACATATTTCGCTTGATCACCTAAGCTTGGACTTATTGGGCCGTGGTTCATTTTAAGGAAATTACTAATCTAACCTTTTTTTGGGGGGTAAATTAACAAATTATCATACTCTTTAGGAATCTATACTCTGTATAAAATTATCCAATAAGTTCTAAAAAAAATTGCGGATTCTTTAGAGTCTATAAACAACCCAAAAAATGCCAATTGTTTTAATTTTCTTTTTTAATTTTATTTTTTATTTTTTATTTATTTTTTATTATTTTTTTAATTTTTTAAAACCCGCATAATTTTTGCTAATTTGTGAATTCTTCATATACTTTTACGAGCTAATGAGTTATCGGGTTCTTTTTGTTTAAATTTGTAAAGTAGGACATCTTTTTATATAATCCACTAAAAAGGGTTAGAGAAATAATCTCTCTTCATTTCGATACCATAGACATAGCCATTCTTTAGACTATATTGGAGGTTGCAATTGTGAGTTTTGAGTTTTGACCTTTTATACTTATGAATGGATTAATTTGCGTTGAATTGATCGAAACTCAAATGTAGTATAGAGTCTTTATAATGCATGCAACCTCTTAAATCACTTTATACAAATATTTTAATGCTATTGTAATATTTTTTAAGGGAAAATGACAAAAATAACCAATTTTGCAACCATATTTCATCAAAACCCAATTTTTATCCAAAAAGCCAATCTACCCATGAAACTAGCAAGGTCTTGCTAGTTTTTCTAAAAAAATCGCAAGGTTGAAAAGTAGCAAGGTTCACCTTGCAAATTTTCTAAAAATTTAGCAAAGTTTTGCGATTTTATGTTTTGGCCGTCACTGGTTGAGGAAGTTACACTTGACTATCTTTGATCCGTTGAAGCTATTGTAAATCATCTCGTCAAAACCTCGGGTTCGCACTCATGTTTCTTCTCATCGGAGGAGTTACTATGGACAATGTCACAATGTTCGAATCATGATATACCACTCGTGGGTCTTTTTCCCGTGTCTTGTGGGTTATTGTTGCTCATATACTTTTGGTTTCCGGAGTTGTTAGGGGCATGGTTACCACGTTGTCAACACTGCAAGCTACATCATGGCATTTAAAACCTTGCTAATTTTTAAAAAAAAAATCGCAAGACCTTGCTAATTTTCAAACCCTGCTAGTCTTCTGAAAACTAGCAAGGTTGACCTTACCTTGCTAGTTTTCAACCTTATAATTTTTAAAAAAATCGGCAAAAGGTAGCAAGACCTTGCTAGTTTCATGAGTAATCTGGCTTTTTGGATAAAAATTTGGTATTTGGTGAAATATGTTTGTAAATTTGGTTATTTTTGTCATTTTCCCCATTTTTTTAATTATCAGAAACTGCTTAATAGAACATTTTCTATAAGAAATTGGACCAAAGAGTACTTGTTGTGATGATCTATTTTCAATTGCAGGGACACCCCTCCACACTGCTGCAAAAGAGAGAAACAGGAGGGCAATCAGATTTCTAGTTGAAAACGGGGCGTTTTTGCCAGATAACATCGAGGACACGAGGTTTAATCCACCAGTCCAATACTGTCATGGTCTTGAATGGGCGTATGATGAGATGAAGCGTGTTCAACAAGAGAGTGGGTCATCATCCTCGGGAGAGGGGTCCTACAGCTCCGATAGCTAAGCCTGTTTTTATTTCTGCTGTTTCGTTGTAATGTTTGTGACATAACTTGATATAGACTTCTTGTTTACGGTTGTAATGAACTTTTGGTTGTTACTTGTGATTAATTTGTTTTGTTGAAACTGGAATCATAACTCGAACAGTTACTTATGTTGGGTTATCATGGGATTCAATCATTCTTGAAAACTGCAGTACTCGAACTTGTTAAGCATTCTATCGTTTCCAAACAAGGTCCTGAACAAGAACTAGGCGTGTAAGAAAGCCAGTTTTTTCCTCTTTTGGAAATACACAATTTGGTGCCACAAATCCGAACAATGTGCAGCATGGCTCATGTTTAAAACATATTGAAGTTCAGTCCATAGCCACTGTAGGCACCGAGATAGGATCTTTCGAAGTATTACGGAGTACAGATTACAGACCAAATGGATTGAACAGTTTGTTTCTCACTTTCTACAAGTACATCCTATTTGATTTTCACATTATACTCGGTCAAACTTTAATCCCATATCAGTTGACATGTACATTTTTTCCATCTGACAATAACAAGATTTGTTATTCAAAAATAATTTTCGTAAAATATCAATAAAAAAAGCAATAGGCCAATAATACCATCTTACACACGAATCATCATAGGCCAGCTAGTAGCATAGTATTAAACAACCAACCGATTACATAAAGTAAAATTCACGAAGTCTAAGCTTTTCTTATTACATTCCAACTTATTTTGAGAAAAAGAAATAGTAGACCAAATAAAAACACACAAGGATTTGCGATTAAGTTCCAATTCGTTGCCAAAACGATATATGAGCGAGATTCTAACACGCTTTGAAGTAGCTTAAGCCTGCCCGCAACCACTCTGACTTCTTCGCACTAGCTCCATTAACACTAGTCTCTGAAACAAACGTCAACAACAAAAGGTTTTTAAGGCTAAACTTTAGTGATATCGATTAATGAATTTTTTTGATACGATCACTAAAAAAAAAAAAAAAAAACATTTGTCATTCATGATAATTTTTATTTAGTCATATAATCAATCATTGATAAAGCATTTATATAAATTTATGGCTGTCTAAAAACACATACGATAACTCTTTTCACATATTATGTAAAAAGTTGAAAAACATAATTGCATTTCTAATTGAGATTTTAATATGAGATGTATTTAATTTGTACCTTTTTTCTTTTTCATTCCTCACCAACAGAGCTGGCCCCCTCCTCAGTTCTTTGATCGTGCCTTTCTCTTACCCGTAACTCTTCGACCTGTAAAAGAAACAAGTTAGCAAACTATTGTTAAAATAATTTTAATTTCAAAGGCAATTATGTGTTTTTCGTACCTCTTTGTATTTCCCCCATGCTTCGACTATTGTAGAATCATTTGCTTCTGTACCATTGATCTCCACAAATTGGAGCTTGGGTGTATCATGGGTTTCATTACCCCATTTCTCCATTTTATCACACCTCATGATCTCCACCTTCACCAAAGAAGGATATTCGATTGTAGCATTCCCAGTGTAGAAGCTCGTGAGACTCTTCATACCCCAGAGGAAAATCTCGGCAAGGCGATGGAACACGATCTTTTTAGGTGGTACAACCGTTTCAATTTCACTTGTACTTGTTTCCCCATCCCCGTCCGAGATCACTTCCGTCAAACTTTTGCATTCCCCAATTGTTAGCTCTTTTAGATTGACAAGCCCTTGTGCTACACTAACACTGAATAGCTTTTCTAACTTGGGACAATCAAAAATGTTAAGTGTCACCAGGTTGTTAAGGCTTATATATTCATCTGCACAATTCCATATCACTTTCAAACTACTCAAGTAATATAAACTTAGTTTTTCCACTTCTGAAAGAATATTCTCTTTCACCCCTTCGTGGTTTCTGATGGATGAAATAAAAGAAGTCTGCATCTCATCCAAAGAGTCCACCAAATACAGAAGATTGGCACATCTACCGATATTAATAGACTTGATACCAAAACCCTCACAGTACACCATAGGCATTATTTTATCAAGTTTATCAAGATTATTTATCGATCCAAGAAATATACCATTGCATACCTCAATCAATTTTCTAACAAGTGAGTGTGAGTTGATATCAGCATAATCAAGCGTGTCTAGAATTAAAGTTCTATTACCTGGGATATCATAATAAGTACTCCAATCTACCTCGCCACCAAATTGAATGGAAAATTTCAATCTCTTCAGATAATCAACTTCAGGGATAAGACAAATATGTTTGACCCATAAATTTAGAGATGTGAGCTTCGACAGTTTACTTATCTCTAAAAGACTGTTATATTCCCCCTCTTCCACTTGATAGTATCCAATACTCAACTCTTCCAACCAACGAAGATTTGCTAGTACACCTGGTTCAATATGAGAGAGGGCAGGACACCATGCAGCATGAAACAACCTTAATTTGACTAACTTTCCAATCTCTTGAGGAATTTTTTCAATTCCAGTCTTATTGAGAATTAGAATTTCAAGGGCTTCTAGCTCCCCAAGTATTGAAACATCACAGAGAGACCTATTTCCAGAAAGATTAAGCATACGTAATTCTCTGAGTTGATTCAGTGATTTTGGGAGGGAAGTGATCTTATTATACTCAAAATCGATAACTTCAACTTCTTTCATTGCTTGGATGAATTCATCAGAAATTTCAGAAATTTGTGACAAATTAAATTCATTAATTCCTTGCATGAGGAAAATCTTAAGGCATGGAATATTAAGCTTATAATCCGGAAGCTTTCGAATATCATTAAACATGAGTGAGATACCTGTGTAGCTTTCCAGACTTCCATTTCTTGGTTGCCATTCTGTCAGATTTTTCCTAGCCTCCACCAAAAATTTGTTATCACCTTTGGAAGCAATTAACAATGCCACATCGCGAACTACATCATGCATTTTGGTTGTAGATTCATCAATGGAACCAAATATATCTTTCCCATCCAATAACAAGCAAGAGGATTTGAGGATTTTGACCGCACCCTTAACTTTATTTCTTGCAGCCTCCAAGCTATTGAGGTCGGTAAAAATTTGCAAGCCGACACAATAATATGCCAAACGTTCTAATGGGACGTTAAAGTCTTCCGGGAACATACTGCATAGTAAGAAGACTAATTTTACTTGTTCGCTTTCGAGATAGTCATAGCTTAGCTTCAAACGAGCAAATTCTACCCTTAAAGCGCCACCAATATCCGAAGTTTCATCTTTCGCTATATTAACAAGTGCTTCTTCCCATTCTTTGAAGTTGTCTTTGTCTTTCAGCGCTTTTCCTACAACTTGAAGGATTAGTGGCAATCCACCACATCCATCAACAATTTTCTTCGCAACTTGTTTCAATTTGGCATCGGTTTCTATTTTTTCACCAACCACGCGTTTGAAAAGAGCCCATGCTTCTTCCATTGGCAAAGATTCTACATATATTATAGTGTGAGCATTCATTGCAGTACACACACTTCTTTGCCTGGACGTTAACAAGATCTTACAACTTGGAAAGGCAGTTCCACATGGAATGCCCACTTCATGTAGCTTAAGTTCCGCCCAGACGTCATCTAGGATTATAAGAACCTTTTCACCTTTATCAATTCGTTTCGCTGCAATTTCAACCTGTGTTTTAATGCTTTCAGCATCCACAGGTTGTGAGACAGTTACAAATACAACAAGAGCAAATAGGTCTTTCACTGTTGCCGCAACTTCAGTGGCTAGTGTAGTCTTTCCTACACCTCCTATGCCATAGATTCCAGTGATCTGTTTGCTTTCATCTAAGACAGATTGAGTGATACTTTCGCGCAGTGACTTATGAGTATCAAGCTCAACAATATTCTCCCATGGATAAATGTCTATTATTCCTGGCACAGGTGCAGGAATGGAAACATCACCTTCATAGGCCGCCCCTTCTTTTTGGTGTTGCTCAAGGGGAAGTACCTTGTTTATCGCCTCCTTACCGTAGTGATGGAGGCTGTTCAAGTTGACACACATCCGCAAGTTGAAGCACGTCTTCTTGGCATCAGCTTCTTTTTGAAGAAATTCTTCCGCCATGGTTTTGTGAGCGTCCGCCTCATTAACCCACTTTTCCACACCAGCCACGAGTTCATCACCATTATCAAGAGCTAGTTTTATTTTTCGCTCAACCCTCTCCTTCATATTCTTGAGCTTTTCAGCTTCCCTCCTTAACTTCTCAACATTTTCCTTGGAACTCCACATGTAACCGATCTCTTTTTTAACCTTAGTTAACAATGAGTCCACTACTTCTTCAACAAGCTTATTAGCAACCACTACTTCTGCCATTCTAGCTTCTTCTTTTTTTTTTTAAATGTATGAACAAAAGTTACACCAAATGATTCAAAACAACAAAAGGTTTCTAAATCTAGCGACAGATCATACAAATTTGGATGATCTCAACAGGTTAGTTTCAGTAACAACAACAAAGACACTAGTTCTGGACTTCTGGTAGTTGAACAAAAGAGAGTTTGAAATAAATGACCAATAGCATGTGAGTGTTATAATGGGCTGTTGACTATTAAAGAGTGAAATGACAATACAGTCATAGGGTAAAAGGAAAAAGTAATAAACATACTAACACTAGATACATTATTCATGATCCAATGGTGAGTGTATATACGTCGTACACTACAAACATTATTCATGATCCAATGGTGAGTTTATATGTCGTACAATTCATAAGGATTGGTGTCACGTACAAAGAATTTTAGAATATAAACATAAACGCATGTAACGAACTTTTTAGCTATTTTATTTACGACAATTTTTTATATTATTATTATTATTATTATTATTATTATTATTATTATTATTATTATTTTATCTTTTACCGGTTTTGACTAGTTAAATTATATATTTGTGTTTCTTTTTTTTTTTTTCAACAGTTTTACTCACTTTATTAAATGAAGACAATTTTCTATAGTTTTCTGCATCGTATTTTTTGTGTTCTATTATTTTTTGCTTGTTAAACTTTATGTTTTCTAAACAAACTGAGTAAATAATTCATTTTCAAGAGGTTGACATGACCACTTAAGGTGTGCTTGGCGCAACAGTTTATGAAAGATCATAATAGCTTAAAATTATTTTGCCAAAAAAGATGTCACACTAGAAAAATAATACTCCCTCCGTCCCATAATTATTGTCCACTATTGACTTTTTAAATCTTTAGTTCTCAATTTTGACCTTATATATTTTTATTTGGATTATATATTACATGATGAAAAATATATGAATAGATTATGTTTTAAATGTATTTTCATTGACATAATTTTCATTAAGTAGCGTATACAACAAATAAAAATATCTAAGGTCAAACTTGTAAAGTAAAGACTTTGAAAGTCAATACTGGACAATAATTATGGGACGGAGATAGTATCTGTTTGGATGACAAAGATTGTGGATTATTATTGAAAAATAAATTCCCAAAAAATAAGTTACATTACCCGGCTTTTAAAAAGATGTTGGAGATTATATTTCACATTTACACTTTTAATCTACAATTACAGCTAGTTTGTAAAAAACAACTACAAAAAAGTTACAATTTTATTCTTTTCCACCAGCAACAACAACAACAACACCAGCATCATCAGTATCTACATCATCACCATCACCAGTAACATCTATTTTTGCCAAACATACCTTTAATGTTTTCTTGCACCTAAGAACTTGAACCTCCCTCACTTTAGCGAATAGTTAAGAGTCTCTTATCACTGTTTAACCCTTGAGTTACCCAATTTATAAGCAACGTAAAAGGAAATTGATTTGCACATAATTGTGACGCTTTAATTCGCGCATTAAGTACTTGTTTAGTTGTTCATATTGACATCCTGTTTTAACATCCTATACATAGTAGTATAGTACATTCTGCAAATCATTTCCCTTAAGATAAAATGATCAAAAATGTATCCAGCTGGGTTCTTTTATGTTTTAATGTTTAAAGGTTGACATGTGTAATCATATTATTTGATAATCTCACAAAAGTTACAATTATTACACAAAAAAAAAATAAATAAAAGTTTAATACTTTTCTTTATCATTTATTAATATATTGTTTAATTAAGGATTTTTTATAATTGGGTACATTTAATTTGGCACATACAATATCATATGTGTAATTGAGTGTTGTATAATTTGCACAAAGAGGGTCAGACGACCGAGTCCTCTTCACCATGATCGCGTCACATTTGATCACCCTTATTACACCTCCCTCAGTAAGACGCGTCCTGCATGGAAAGAAATCAAGACTCGGTTATCGGCACGACTGAGTCGTGTGACTTGTGTGTATAGATGCTTTTTATTACTTGATTTTGTGAGATATCTTTATGTTTAAGCGATGCATATTTTTATTGTGATCACGATCATCTTATTACGTTAAGTAACTTCTTAAATATTGTTTGAAAATAATTCTTAAATAAAGGAAAGAAAGTCGGTAAGAATAATGTTAAGTTTTGAATATTACATCGATATCCAAATTTCTTTACCTTACATAGCTTCATGACATTTGACATCCAAAGTATCCAACAACTTTGTATATATTATCACAACCAGTCCTTACACTTCTATCTCCGAACCAACACTGTAAGACTAGGAGGTATGGTGGCGTTGTTGGGTGGTGCCAAAAAACGACACGAGAATCTTGAACGGCGCACCATACTCTAGCTCGCGCCAAACCCTCTCGCGCCATCCCATCCACGCCACACCATTCAATTTTTTCTGCCCTTTTTTGACCGTTACGTTTGAATTTAAGAAGAAAGGGGAGCGTTTGGTTTTAACGGTAATATTACCGTTTGGTTTTAATGGTTGACAATAATAATAATAATAATAATAATAATAATAATAATAATAATAATAATAATAATACAAAATTAATATAATCCATTTATAATAATAAAATTAATAATAATAATAATTTTAAATATTTATATTAATAATAGAACTTTATGCTTTATAATATAGTATGATATATACTTTTTGTTTACTTGTGAGCCAACTTAAAAGAATCAAAAAATTTAATGGTGAAAAGAAGATACCTGCTTTATGGGCCATTTGATTACAACTTTTATAGGTGGTTAATTTTCACGTGGCATGGCCCATATATGGGGTTCGTTAAATTAACTAAATTCAATAATTTGATCCAAACATTTAATTTTCTTGACTTTTTGAATATTAGAAAACGAGTTGTTAAAATGAATTGTACCAAATATTTATGATGAAGCATTAAGTGTCTGACAAATTTGAACTACCAAATTTTAATTGCATCATGTTTAATCCACATCATGGTGCACGCGCTTTATGGGCCATTTTTTTTTAAAGGTGAATTTTAACTTAGAAACGACTACCTTCGCGGACAGCGAAGGCCTCATCGCCATCCCGCCAGACTATGTTGTCTTAACCGGGTCCACGCTGATCTCAGGTGGTAACGGGTTTCCCCCAGAAACCGTACTGCCTCCACACAAGTTTACCTTGCTGGAGAAACAGCCGGATGAAAACCGGGTCATGCTCAAGATTTGAACCCCCGCAACGAATGGCTTGAAGGTTCAAATCTATCATTGCAATATATCTCCGGAACAATATGGTCTACAAGTGAACCACAAGTGAGGATTTCCCGGGTGGTCACCCACCCGATACTACTCCCACTTGTGGCTCGCTTAACAAGTTAAGCCTCACCCACTATACCACAAGTCCTTTAATGCTTTATGGGCCATTTGATTACAAGTTTTATAGGTGGCTAATTTTCACGTGGCATGTTTTATATATGGGGTTCCTAAATTGACTAAATTTAATAATTCGATTCTAACATTTATTTTCTTAACCTTTTGAATATTGCAAAACGAGTTATGAAAGTGACATGTTTCATTCATGATCATTAACGCTGCGTTCTCAAGTTTTTGAAATAAAAAAAAGAGAAAGATAAGAATTAAAAATAAACAGAAAAGAAGAGAAGATAATTGAAATTAAGTTTTTTATATTATGTTCTCAAGTTATGAAAAAAAAAGAAGAGATCACATATGATTTTACAATTATATCCTTGGTTATATACAAAAGTTATGTTTTATATTAGGTCATTTAAGTAATTTTAATAATTTAAAGCTTCCTAATATAACTTCTCTCCAAATCATCCCACTTTTGAGAAGAAAGTTTTGGAGAGAAGTTTAGCCAAAAGTACTCTCTTCTTCTATTTTTTTCACTTCTAAAGAAAAGATCAAGAACACGAATTTATTTTGGCTAAAAAAAACTGATAGTTTTTTTTCTCCAAATCATCCAACTTTTGGGAATAGTTTTGGAGAGAAGTTTAGCCAAAATTAGTCGATAGTCGACAGTTTTTTGTAGAAAAAACTGACATGACATATTTATTTTTGGCCAAAATTAGTCAATAGTCGATAGTTTTGGAGAGAAGTTTACCTCATGTCATATCAGTTTTTTCTAAAAAAAAAAAAAACTATCGACTAATTTATTTTAACAAAATGACCGAATACATAACAAAAAACATACCAAAAAAATAATTAAAAACACCCCACACACACAAACTCTCGTCCCCTTCTTCTGTTCAAGTCGGTCGCTCGGTCGACTATCCCTTACTACGCCCAGTCTAATATACTGATCCTAAACTTATGATATTACAACACGACAGAGCAAAAAATGATTGGCTCACACACAAGATCTTTATAAGCGTAGAATCCTAAAAAGATTTCGATCTTGATCAGTTGATCATGAAATATTAGAATCTCGATCTGATGCTATCTTACTTTGTTTGAATCAAAAGATAAAAAAGCTACAATTCTATAGAAGTTTAAAAAAAAAAACAAGAGGCTAATCCTTGTCAACATTCCATAATAATTATTTAGGACAACATTTTTCATGAATATTCATATATTTTTTTGTTTGATATATAATAATTTTTAATATGTATAATATTGCAACACATATTAAGAAAAACTAGTTTAAGACCCGTGTAATACACGGGTAGTCCAAACATATTTTTTTTAAATGCTCATATAAATTAGTGTCATCTAATTTTATTTACGTTTGCTATTATACTAATTACTAAACTTCAATCTTTTCATTTCATGTAAAGTAATTGATGGTCTTTATATAACTATATATCACTGTTTATTTGATTTTTTTTTAACATAAATAATGGCATGAAATGATCAAGTTTTGGGAATATGGAGGTAAAAAAAATCCATCGTTAATATGAGCACTGTAACACAGTAAAACCTTTTTTCCACTTCTATTAAATGCTTCAAACTTTTTTTCTTTTCCATGCTATACGTACCAATATTCTAAAAGGCAAGATTTTAGCCAAATACGAAATGGTTGAAAGCCCCTCTAAGTGAGTACTAAAACACATATTCCTTGTTGACATAATCTAGTAGAAGGTCTCTAAAACACATATTCATTGTGGACATAATCTAGTAGAAGTTCTCTAAAACACATATCCCTTTTAGTTGTGGACATAATCTAGTGGAAGTTCTTTGAAAAACATATCCCTTGTGGACATAACTGGAACTTCTTTCGACCTTACGAAGTTTGGAGAAGTGACAACTTCATCACTTTCACATGACAAACTTCACCACAAAGAGCAGGAAATATGATTAAATTTTCTTTATTTTTCAGCATAACATGTCTTTAATAACATGCCAGTTAAGCACATTATCACGTAACCAATTGCTTATCTTTGTATCCATTACATCCTGGTATACAGGTGAAACTTGCTTGTTATCTTGGTGTGATCTAGAAAGAATAATAAATCGTGGCATAATAATATCTTTGAGAAGTACCACTTCTCTCTTCCTTAAGGTTACCTTTCAAATCCTTCAAAAGGGATTAAAAAAAAAGTAGGGAAAGACTGCAACATACTGAACTATAGTTTCTTTATAACTGATGTGCTATGTCTAAAAATGAGATTTTAGACATGCAAACATACTTTTGTTCGTGATTTCATAATATGCATAACTTGCATCAATCTTGCAACAACACAGGTAGACAAACACCTAAATAAGCAATCCCAAACACTCCCTTAAAATTTCTTATCAATAATAATAACTCAAAGCAATTAAAAGCATAAGTTATACTCAAGAAGTAATCAAATCTTATTGATAATTCAAAATTTTCATTACATCCCCTTCATCTTCAATATTAATCCTCATTTACAAAAACCGCATTCAACTCATTCTAAAAACCATTATCATAAATCATAGATAAAGAGAGATAATATAAACAACTTTTGCAATATTAGTCGTGTTAGTTGTATCAAGTGGCACGCTTGGTTTGAACGCCAAATAAAAGAGATATTATGTAACAATCGCAACGTACCCACTGAAACACCATGCTTATCTAATAAACTTTCCAACAAATTCCTCGTATAGTAACAAAATTTTCAAAGCTTATTTATGCGAAAATAATTCAAAAGTACGGTCAACAGAAATTGAGAAAATATATTACCTAAATTATAATTTAAAAAATTGACAAGTTCCAGGAGCAGACACAAATTAGCCTTAGTCAGTTTAGACTTCCTCCACTATGGAAACAACACTGCCTACACAAATTAACCATAGATTTAGAACGATAACCAACATTACCACATTATAAACTAACTGATAATTAATAATGATGAAATAAATAATTTCCATAATTTCCATGAAAGTTTAAAAAGCAAAAGCCTGAGAAGAAGTACCAGCCATCTTGCTTTAGGTCTGGACCAAGGAAATAGGAAGCACTAAATTTGATTCAACTCCGATAATAAGTTCCCGAAAGAACACTTATAGCATTTTAACAAAGGAATGTGTCAGTCTAGAATTGCTTTCTGCATAAACAAAGGCCAAACATGAAATAATCAAACTATACCAATTAATTTGAAAGTATATAGTTTGGAAATGCAACAGTGATATAAGCAGCCTAGAAAACATTCCCCTTGTGAATCTTGTTGAATAAGCTTTACTCAAACATCACCTTGCCAATCCCGTTGAATAAGCTTTACCCAAACATCCCCTTGTTTAAGCCCATTGAATAGGATTTACCCAAACATCCCCCTTGTTTAAGCCTTACATAGTGAATCTCGTCCTAATCGTCTTTCAAAGTTTCCCTCAACTAACAAAAACATTTGTTGTCAAAATCAATTTTTGACAACAGAAGGGAAAAAAATATGCAAGTGAAATTCAACATTGTAACCATAAACATTATTGAGACCGTTGTTGTATCTTTGTCTCATCAAACAATGAAAAATGTTATTTTACCGGGTGGAATGCCCTTTGCCCAAAAAATAATGAAAAATGTCAGATAGTTTTAAGTAGAACAATCAGAGATGCCAACCCTTACCTAAATCACAAACAATTTTAACCACATCCAAAGCATCTCTATTAGAAAACATGTAAACCCCATACTTCCTGGACCAAAAGCATCATGATACTCAAATAACATGTTCATTTTCAACAATGAGGAGTAGGAAAAAAAAGGCGGATGCAATCGACAACCTCATTAAAATTATAAATTTTATGCTGTTAATCAAACTCACATGAAAGGTTCATTGATACTACCTCAGCTAAGTCACAAACATAGAAGTGTTCCACCTCTTCAAATCCCTAACTAAATGAAATATTACGCATTTTGAGATGCGCTTCTTATTTTTAAACGTAAAACTTCAAACTAATATTTGAAGGATCAAGCATACCATATCAAAAGGCTGTAGTCTTTCTTGTTCCCGGTTAATATGTTCAATTACATCAAGACCCTTAGTGACGGTCATCGTATCCAAATATTCAAAATCTAAAATCTGCTTTCACATGAAAAATGTCATTTGCACATGAAATACAATGACCAATTGACGAAAACAAATGGGTGAGAACTAAAATACCAGATTTTTAACTCGCATCTTCAACATTTAAGTACCATCGTCGTCGTATCTGAGATCAAAGATACTTGTTTTTAAGCTTATAAAATGAACTCAATATTTGCTGTCTATTTCAGTCACCATTTAAGTTCCATTTAAATGGTGACTGAACGAAAGCAATCAGATCATGTATTGTAGGATCACTTACATTGTCATGACATAACCTGCTTGGAAAAAGCTCCAGACAACACTCAGCTCAAAGCTTGCAATTCCATTAACTGTGAAAAAAAGGAAGTTAAAACGTTATGGTTAGGACAAAAAATAAATTCAGATATATTTTGTAATGGTAGGTTTCTATCGAAAAAAAATGCACAAAACTACATTTTAGTTTCGTATAAAGCTTTAATTTGTTAGTCTCCTACACCACCAGAAATGATAACTGGCTGTTGTTGTTCTTGGGGTATGTTCATCATCATCATTTGGGTTAAGTGAGCTAAGGTTTCGTTGTTGTTGGTGTTCATGTCTGAACCTGTGGTGCTGTTGAACATGGTGATTTGTGGGTTTGGTATGATGAAGGGGATGAAGAGTTTTTTTGATAAGGGTTTTGAATGTTGGTTTTGACTAAGGTAGAAAGTCAAGAAAGTGCTTTTTGTTGTTTGACTATGGTGGGAAAACTAAAGTACAAAACATGACTTTGTTTCTCTAGAGAATCTAATGTTTTCAAACCCGGGTCGACCAGGCCGGGTCAACCGGTCGGACTGGCATCTGGTCAAAAAACGGGTCAAAAAACCTGGGTTTCTAAAACCGGGTCAACCGGTCAAACCCGCAGGGTTTTGAGTGACCCGGGTCAACCCGGGTTTTGAAACCCGGCCGGGTTTGGATTTTTTTTTTTTTTTTTTTTTATTTTAATTTTGACTCTTTATTTTTTTTATTTGCCATTATTAAGGTGCTATTTTTGTTTGATATGCCTTTCTTATGGTGTATATTCACTTATATTTGTGATTAGTTTCCACTTATTAGATTGAATTCGGGTTCTGATATTCAAAGCGCTTATTTTTGTTTTTAGTTTGAACTTTGAACTGCATTTATAAAGGTTTATATGCAGGTTCTTTGCTTTTTTTTTTCACAGCAGAGTAGTGTTTGTAGTTTGGACATTAAACTTTGAACAATAGAAAATAGATTTTTGGAAATGTGCATAAAACCGGGTCTAACCGGGTTGACCCGGCGGTCGAACCGGTTGACCCGGTGACTTGGCCGGGTCGATCCCAAACCCGGGTTTCAAAACATTGGAAACGAGCCGATCTGAGCCCGAGCTTGCCAGAGCTCAAGCCATGCTCATTTAAGTTTTATAAAACTAAAGCTCGAGCTCGGCTTGATTTATGAGCATTGCTTTTTTTAAGCTCAAGCTTTGCTCGTGATATATAACAGTTTTGGCTCGGGCTCGACTTGTTTTTACGATGCTTTAGTGAAAAGTTAAAGCTTCGCTCGAGCTCGGCTTGTTGTGTATCTATTTTTAGCTCGTTAATAGGCTCACCTATTAAATGTGTTTAATATTTAAAATATCTTATGGTGCGTTTGATATGCTGCCATGAAAGATAATAGGTATGAGTTTGATAATAGTAGTGGGTCCCTACCTATGAAAGATTCATACCCACCTCTTTTGATGTATATAAAAGATGGATTATATTCATCATTCATTACAATAGTGGTGGCCTCCTCATCTTAAACAAACACCTTTAATCATTTTGATAGTCATAGTCTCATTCCAATAGTGGGATACCAAACGTACCCTTAGTGTCATTTAGGCTCGTGAGCTCAATCGAGCTTTGTATATAAAGCGTGTCCTCGAGCTCCATTAACAAATGAGCCACAACATAGGCTCGAGCTCGTTCAAGCTTTTTACCGATCCAATCTCGAGCTTTTCACGAGTGGCTTCAAATGATTACAACTACCAATGTCCAAACACCAGAAAAGATGACCAATAAAACAACTCCATAACCCAATCTTAGCATAAAGACAGCTTGATCTAAAGTCATATGTATACTCTGAATACATGGAGGATTCCAAAGGGACCAACCAATGGAGTTGCAAACATCACCATACACATACTGATAGAAAGCAAGGAAACTAAGACTGAGGAAATGAGAGATGCAAGAACACTACATAAAATAATAACCTGATGAAGATCTAGAAAACAAATGATAACAGCCATGACATTCCAAGTAGCAGCCCAATAACTCTTCATAAATCTTGATCACAATGCGCCAGATTACACCTTGCATACATTTTAGATGGTACATAACCCAAAAAGAGGGTGCTATCGTGTTTCTAGCACCCCTCTTTTTTTAAAAGATAAAAGTGATATATATGTTCTATGTACTTAATTTTTTTTTATTCGAATAACGCATTGAAAAAAATCTCATTACGCATAACATAGCATTTTTATTCATAATAATTATTTTATAAAAAATATATATAAAACAATGATAGAGATGATTAACTCACATGTCTAATCTATATAAAGATTGACACATGTAAATGTCATTTTATTTTTCTTTATCTCAACCTTTTAAATTTGCCCATGGTTTGCAATCATATTGTTTGGGGAGTTGATACTCCCACCACATTTTTTGATGCAAATACCACAATTGTGCATTGCAGTGTTGTACTGTACAATACTGTAATGCATAAGTTGTGGTACAAATATCAAAAAATGTGGTGGGAGTATAAACGCTCCTACTCAAGTACCCTTGTGCTTTCATCGTCGGTTCATCTTGTGGTGCTGTAGTTTCCATTTCTTGCATCTGTGGCTCCCACGTTTCTTCTACAACTGTTGGCATGCTATAGATACAAAATCCTGCATTTATATTATGGCTGTTTGTCATAAAAAAAAATTGCATGTTTAAGGCCGTTTGTCAACTAAATATCAAATGTTCAATTTCTTACACATAGTTCAAGTTCCTATAAACTATTGTCCCGGTTGTAAATGCACCAAGAGGTTCACGATACCATTGACCACTATACGTTATTTGATCCATGGGTTGTTCAACATTTAATACCTCTCATGGCCTCAACCCCGGAATAGCTTTTATCAGCTGTTTTTGTATACATGAAAATTAGAAGCTTTGTTGAGAGCATGGCAAAGAATCGTTGATACTCGATTATAATAACAATTTACAGTCGATAGCCATGATTAATTAGTGTCCGTTAGCCATTGATCTTTAATTAGTAAGAGCTTGAAGCAAATTAAAATGTAAAATTTCAAACAAATATTTACTAAAAGAAGCAAATGATAAAAATATATTAGATGTCGTATACAGGGAAACCGGTTTGGGTTACATTTTACTTACAATGGGTCAACTCGAGAAAATGCAGAATATCAACATCATGAAAATAAGTGAATATCGAAACAATGGTCATCTGAAAGAGTCGCTTACTGAGGCTGAAGCCCGAGGCGTTAAAGGAACCTGATAGCCATTAAATCAGTATTCCAACTTCTTTTGTAACAGCATATCTTAGTGACCGTATCATGAAAACGCCAGTTAACACCATATGCCATCACTTCTTCCGATCTTTAAACACCTGAAAATTGAGTGTAACATTTTAGTAACATCATAAAAACACTAACTTTGATCTACTTTAAAATAAGAAACATGAATCAAGATCTACTTTAAAATAAGAAACATGTGGTTGTCACCAGAGATATATAGTAACATAGATGAGATCAGCAAAAAGAACCAAATCGCTAACACAAAGTCATTATAAGGCACCCTACTCCAGTAATCTTAGTTTTGGCGTACCTCGATTGTATATCGACCTGTTCTAAGGGAGTCATTGCTATAGTATTGCCCCTCCTGTCCATTGATGAGTGTCTAAATACTCATCATTTTGTACCAATCTGAACTGCCAAAACATACAAAAACACTCAAAAATGCATCATAATACTTAAAATATCTTAGAAGTGTGTTTTATATGTTTCAAATACAAAATATGCAAAAACAAATGAAAAACGTACAAAGTTTGCATAATTGGCAGTTTCAGTCCCTCAAGTTTCAAATATTGACAAAACTAGTCCCTGAAGGTTTAAAATAAATGAAAAGTCAACTTAAGTCCTTGGGAAACCAAAAATATTCAAAAATGATCCCTGGATGAAAGTTTACACAAACTGGCAACTTTTACCCCTCAAGTTACAAAATTGGCAAAAATGGTCCCTGGGTATTCAAAACTGGAAAATTTACAAATAATACCCTTGTACTATGCATGAATGACAAAATGGAACAATTTTGATAACATTTTGAGAAATTACAACCACAGTCCCTTAAAAATCCAAATTTACAATAATGGTCCCTGGAGTTTGAATAATTACAAAAAAGGTCCCTGGATATTTTTAAATGGAAAAATAAATAAATTGGTCCTTGGTTTATCATATTTGGCAAAAATAGCACTTGAAAATACTTTGGGAAAATCACATGTTCAGTCCCTCTATTTTTCCAAAATTACATTTTTGGTCCTTGATAAATACCACAACCAAACCGGACCCTTTTTATTTACTTAACCCAAAAATTCCAATCCTATCCAAACCTTACCCAGCCCACACACACCCCTAGCCCAAAATAAAGCCCAGTCCAAACCCCCCTTTGTTATTTAAAACGGGTCAAACCCCGTTTGACCACCCAAAACCGCCAAACAGCTACCACTGTTCACCCTCCTCTCCACCACCTGAAACCACCAAAACCAGGTGGTATTCCACCTCCACCTCACCTCCCCAGCTCACCATCTACTCCCCCTAACATTCCTTTCCACCTCACAGTCAAATCCCATCACTAATTAATGCAATTCCCACTCTTTTTCACTCCAAACCATACCACCACCTCTGTTTTCTTCCCTATTTCCCCAACTTGCCTAAAAACTATCTCTTTTGTCCCCTGACACCTCCATATACTCCCAAAGTTCTTTAATTAATCACCTTTGGCCCCAAGTTAACGTGGGGACTTTTGGCGCCATTTTGCATTTAAACGGATGAGATTGATTCAGAGAAATAGAGGGTCAAGATGAAAGTTGGAAGTGTTCAAAATGCTTCAAGAAACCCTAATGAGGGCTTATAAAAGGAAGAGAAGAGCAGAAGGAAAAGATATAGTTTAATTTAGAAAACATAGTCCCGTTTAAATTGTAATTTGTTATCTCAGTTAATTTTCAAGCTTTTAAGCTCTGTACTAGTCAATTAAAGTGTAACCTAAGCTTTTGTGATAATCAAAGTTAAGTTTCAAGTTATATCTCAGTTGGTGCAATTTTTATTCTCATTTCAAAATTCTAAATAATCTGTGTTGTTGTTACTATATGGTTTAATGGATTGAATAAGTTCATATAAGCTCCCATAAGCTCAATAAAGCTTTTAGTAACCTACTAATCAGTTTAATATAAAAAATCTCACGAATTACAAATTGGTCAAAGAAAGTCAACTGTGGCATTTGTTCTTGATTTCTGGGTCTCAGAGGTAATTTGGAAAGGAAGAAGCTTTGGAGTATTGGTTTAGATCCTCAGGGGAGGAAATAGGTTGTTCTTGGTTCATGGTTTGATCAGGAAAGCAACTTTGTAAGTTCACAAAATTCTCATAACTGTCTTTATAGTGTAGCTTTGTTCATTGCTTATTGTTTTAGTTGTTTATTGCTTATTCAGTATTATATAGTAATAATATAACATTAGATTGGTATCTTGCTTATTAGAAATTCTAGTTACTAAATAATCAAAGTTTCACAGTCTACTTAGTATAATTAGCATTCTTGTGTATTGGTGACTATTTTCTGTTTCTAAGTGCTTAATTAGATCTAATATATCATAATAAGTTAGTATGGATCAGTAGAATAAGTTCTTATAGCCATTAGCTATTTTAATCTCAAATCATTCTAGTATAAGGTGTGTTTGGTTTAAACTGTTTTGCTGTGCTCTTGTTGTTTATTAGAATTAAGGTTGGTTCTAACAAGTTACCTAAGTTCATACAAGGTCAGTTTAATCATTAGTTTCATCACAATTATACTAGAAAGTCAAAATCATACTCAATCCACCATCACAGTTAACTGTGGTGGAATTTGAGTCCAAGTCTCATCACATCACCTCATAAGTTAATAATCTAGCTTAAATTAACCTAATAATAGCTTATAACATCTTATTAAACAAGTAGGATCAATCAGAAGTTCATCAAAGTCAAAGTTAGTTCACCATTCAAAAAGTCAAATTGTGTTGTTCTCAGATTTCTCAAAAATTAGGAGATTTTTCTAGAATTTAGGAAGCTAATTGAGAGCTTGAAAATTCTTGTGCTTATTATCTACCACCTAAACTCTAGGAATCTAAGCTTATTTGATTTTTAAGATTTTTTCTTAAACTTGTGCAAAGGCTGAAAATCACTTGCAGGGCAAGCATCTCCCCTGTGCACAGGTTTTAGTCAAAATACCAAGACCTCTAGTGTGCTCTCCAGTGGACCCCACACCCCAACCATTAGCTTAATTTGTAGCTTATTAGTCCACCTTTTCACATATAGGTTTAGTTTAGCCTTTAGCTTATTGTAGCATAGCTTTTAGGATCCAAATTGTGACCTGTGTAAAACAAGCTATACTGAGCACTCAGTATATGATCACCATTTTGAAGGCTCACTCAGAGCTTATTAGTAAGCCAAAAGCTTAGCTCCTTGGTTCAATTTGTAGCTTATCAACCCATCTTTGAACCCCTAGGTTTAGTTTGAACCCTATTTTACTTTTGTGGACCCCACACTCATTGAAAGTGGACTGCAGGGCAAACCAATTCCCTTTGCATCAGCTTACCACCACCACACCACCAACTTTAGTGGTGGCTGCAGCCCACACCAGTAGGTCCCACACCTCAAACTTAGCTTCTTACAACCCCCCTCCTACCCAGGTTCAAAACTTGACCCTTAGTTTGACCTATAGATCAGTGGACCCCACCTAAACTTGTCCCCAACCTCTGTCCCATTTCTGAGTCAGAACTCAAATAAGCAAGTGCTTATTTGAGCTTCTCAGCTTATTCTAGGAGCTTATCTCACCAAGTTTAGTTTAAAATAGTTCAAGTAACTTAGTTAAACCAGATTTCACCATAGTGGACCCCACATAACCTCAACTTAGCTTATTTCCTAGTTTAGTCAACTTTAGTCAACTGTATAAGCAAATAAGCACTTACAGTGCTTATTCTTGATTTCCAAAGTAGTTGTTTTTGTAAAAGTTTCATTATTTAAGTATTTAAATAGTTTTATAAAAGAAAAACCAGAAAAAGCAAACATAAAAATAGTGATAGCTTCTATTTAATAGAAATTATCTAATTAATTTTCATTTCAGCTTATTAATAAGCACTTGTCCAATTTTATAATTTTATAAATTACTTAGTACCTTAAATTAGTTAAAATAATTTTCTTAGAATTTTCCTAAGCAGTTTACTATTTATTAGATTTAAAACTAGTTTAAATAATTAAATAGGTAATATTAGTAATTAAATAGATTTCTTTAATTTTAATCAATTAAAGTATAATTTTATATTTTTCCTAAGTTTTATAAAGTAGTTAAGATTTTTAAAAAATAGTTTCATAATTTACACTGTCCATTTTCTAATTTTCTTATTTAAATTAATTAAATTAGATTTAAAATTAATTAATAAGTAATTAATTAATCAATTAGCCTAAATATAATTTTTAGCAACTTTTTATAATTTTGTAGTATTCCTGTAGTGTTTAAATAGTTTTATAAATTTTATCATAATTTTCTAAGGTAATTTAGTATTAATAGTAATTTAAAATAGTTTAATTAGATTAATTAAATTAAATAGTTTATAATTAATAAAATACTCATAAAAAGACAAAAATATTTATTTTCATTTTTTATACTTTCTTCAAGTTCTTATTTAAGTTTAGAAATTATTGTTATAAGTTTTTAGGTTTATTTGTAATAGTTGTAATTTTTAGTTAATTTAAATTAAGTTTTAAATTAGATTTTAATTAGTTTTATTAATTAAATAGTAATCAAATATTATAATAATCATTTTCATAGTTTCAATTTCATTTTCCATTTTCTTTAATTTTAAGTTTTCAAAAGTTTCACTTTTTACCCCTGTAGTTTGTAACTTGTTAAATACCACTTTTCTCTGTCTGTTATCTGATTATCTAATTTTGTGCTTATATCTGTATTTCTGTTATAGTTTTATAAATTCCAAATATCAAGCAATCAGTAGTATAATCAACCCTCAAATCATCTTTGTTACTGTCCTCATTACCACTCACTCTCATACTCGTTTACAAATACAATTTCAATCTCGTTGGGATTTAACGACCCGGGGATTTCCCTGTACTTCCACGGTCAATATTAACTTGCACTTTCTCCCAGGTGGGCCTAACACCTGCACACGGCTGACTGATTGGTTTGGGAGGAGTCATCCATACATGCACATCGTAGCTCAAAACGTTAAACATCAACTATTAAAAGTTTTAGATTAATTCACTTACCACAATCTCCTTTAGAAGCTTGTTGATGTTATTGTGATTTTCCTTATATCATAATCCCTTAAGCCACATAAATAAGCTATTCCAAATACCCAACAAAACAGGATCACAAAATACACGACAATAAAACAACTGATTTGACAACCCCAATATATACCATACCTTTAATAGTCTTTGTTGGAGTCCCGAAGCCCAAACCCATACTCCCCTAGAACTTGCTCGCACGTTTTCAGTCTTCTTCGAACTATCAGTCAACATCACACAATAAAAGTACTAACAGAATTAAAAAATATATTAATTATACTTGATAAACTTCAGATTTAAGTATTTAACGATAAACTTACAACACAAAGGGGATTTGATAACGATACGTGTTGGCGTAAATTCTTTGTATATGTGTTTTTGGATATGTGGATCTGCAGAAGTACCTTCGATCGTCTTCTTCATTATCTGAGTTGATTGAAGAGATTTGGATGAGCCGTTTGTTGATTCGGTGCTGGTTGTGCTTATCCGATTCACTTCATGAAGCTACGATAGTAATAAAGAAAGAAACTTATACACATGGACTATAATCAATATTGGGCCTTTTAACTAAAATACTATTATAATGAAAATAATATTGTAAGCCAATCTGGGATTCTGGTCCATCGTGAAATGATAGTAAGTATAATAACTTCTACTTGAGAGACAAGTTGTTGCATGTAATGTCCAAATTGATTAGTCATCCGGCTACTTGTGAAAGTGTCTAAAGCTTTAGGAACATAATTCTTGTGAAGTCATGTATTCTAGTACTAACTAAGATAAGTGTTAACAAAATATTCTTTAAAAATAAACAATTCATTAAATAACCATTTAGGCACATTGATTTTTCTAGCTTTATAAGTAGTGTAAGAAGTTAATTTTGAGTGTATGGATACTCGGATAGGATTTAACGCTTGTATTTGGTTTATGGAACTAGGTTCGATGATACTTAGAAATTAAGATTTTGTCATGTCCGAACGAGTCATGAAAAGGGTTAGAAATGGTACCACCAATGCAAAACTTACCCCAAATGTTGCATGGCCTACACACACGTGATTGGTGTGATTTTGTGAATGTTAGTTGTTGATGAATGTGTCCGGACGACACGTGCCGGACCAAAGAGTCTCCATCAGTCAAAAGGGAATTATCGGAAGGCGGATGCTACTCTTGTCCGAGGGACACGTGCCGAACGACCGTAAAGGTATACACTCCTTTTTATACAGGTACATCCTCTTACCCAACAGTCCGATGCAAGAACTGGACTACGCCGCCTAACCCAGATATTATGGGGTTGTGTCTTACACGTGACCTGACATCTAACACCTAGACTAGGTGTAAGCCGACGTGTTCCTTCCCGAGACACAAACAAGTTATTATCCAGCAGACATTGTACAAAAGTTTGGCTATAAATAGCCAAACCTCTCTGGCTCACAAGGCAGGTTCAACCTCTCTCTCTTTACACTTTACTTCACCTCTCTACAACATATCTCTCCTTTCATCTCACATATCTCATACAACACACTACAACAACTCACATACATTATGATAATAAATCCTTTACATATGAGGTACTGACTTGACCGTCGGAGGGTGGTCCCCGGGGATTCAGTCTCGGGACCCCTTCTAACGGGTTCTTTTATGTATGACAGTATACTTTCAAACTCGGGACAAAGACGGAAGGCACGTGAGAGCCGTCAAGATCTACCCGACAGAAATATGCTTCAACATTAGTCTTTGTATGAAAGCCTAACTTCACAACGTAGATCGTATGCATGTGGAAGGAATCAACAACATATCACTATATATATCTCATATCAAATCAGAATTCATCACCACGCTAATCATATTTAACATCAAAATATAACAGACTCATGCTAGGCCATGTTTCTACTTGCACAACAATTCCATCACACAAGAGCAAAAAACTTACTTTATGATGATTACTAATCCCACAACGAAGAAAAAAAAAAAAAAAAAGGACACACTCAAATGTTTAGTTGCCCCATCTTCCAAGACACATTAAACATAGAGAAAGGACCAAATGACATAGTATGATGACTATCAAAGATGTGACTATTAGAGCAGTGAGTTGCGATCCCCTTAGAAAGAGGATCAAAATTAAAAAGCCTAAAAAGGTTTCTAACCACTAAGCTAATGACATGTGTCCCCACCCACTCCCTCCTTTTTTTCTTTAATATTTTTAGTTAGAGGGTATTTTGGTCATTTGACCTATTTTTTAAATTCCACCTTAAATTTCAAATGCAAATAACTTTCAAATGACAAACTTTTACAAAAAACCGATTTCACCATAATTTTTAAAATTTAATCCTCTTTAATTTGGTATAAATTTTTTTAATTTTTTCGAATTTTTTTTTTGACATATTCATTGGGTCATGATTTTCTTGAAAATTTTAGCATTTTCGGCTCTAATTTTGTCTAGTTTAAAGGCCGAATTTTGCAAAACTTAAAACACGAAAGTTGTAGCTTCTTGGCCATTCTTTACCCAGAAATTTGAATCACTCAAATCCAATATAATATGAGTGAGATATCGTATGTTAAAGATGACGTTTTACTCATATTTGTTGCACACAACGTGTTTGATGAAATGTTTAGCTTAGATTTTTAGTCTTAAAATCGAGTTAAATGCACTAATTTTTGTACAACAATGCACCTTTAGTCATTTTATTAATGTAAGATTCAAAAAGTTTTGTTTTTTTTTGTTTTTTTGTTGTTTTTTTTTAACTGATGAACTATATTATTAACTGATGAACCTTATTAACTGATTTTTAAAAAAGACATTTTGTTCATCAGTTACTTTGGTTGAACCATATTAACTGATTAACCTTATTAACTGATGAACCATATTAACTGATGAACCTTATTAACCTTATTAACTGATGAACCTTATTAACCTTATTAACTGATGAACTTTATTAACTGATTTTTAAAAAAGACATTTTGTTCATCAGTTACTTTGGTTGAACCATATTAACTGATGAACCTTATTAACCTTATTAACTGATGAACCTTATTAACTGATGAACCATATTAACTGATGAACCTTGTTAACCTTATTAACTAACTGATGAACCTTATTAATCTTATTAACTGATTAACCTTATTAACCTTATTAACTAATGAACCTTATTAACTGATGAACCTTATTAACCTTATTAACTGATGAACTTTATTAACTGATTTTTAAAAAAAACATTTTGTTCATCAGTTACTTTGGTTGAACCATATTAACTGATGAACCTTATTAACCTTATTAACTGATGAACCTTATTAACTGATGAACCATATTAACCGATGAACCTTGTTAACCTTATTAACTAACTGATGAACCTTGTTAATCTTATTAACTGATGAACCTTATTAACCTTATTAACTAATGAACCTTATTAACTGATGAACCTTATTAACTGTGATCAATTTGATGAACCCAAACATTTGATCAAATTTGATGAACCTGAAATTGATGAACCTGAAATTTAATGAACCTGAAAAAATTGATAAACCCAAACATTTGATCAAATTTGATGAACCTGAAATTGATTAATTTGAAAAAATTGATGAACCTAAACACATAACATTTTGTTCATCAGTTATTTTGAAAAAATTGAAAAATTTAGGCACTTTCTTTTCTTTGGATCAAAACAGACCCACCACATCATAAAGTAAGTAAAAAATGTGCTACTATTGCATCCATTTCTAAAACAAAAAACCTTAGACAGCTTCCATTAATAATCATCAACCCCTTTATTTTACACCTAAACATAAAATGAAATAAAGTAAACATAATTTGTCTCTGTATAACGAAATATAATCAATCGAATCAAGACATACTAGCAGCATATCTAGAAGAAGTAGATTACTAGCAACAGATCTAGAAGAAGTAGATCCATTATTTGCCTTTGTATAACGAAATGATGGTGGTGGTTTTGATAATTACGGTGATGGTGGTGGTAGATTGATGTTTATGATGGAGCGTCGACGATGTAGGAGATCTGGTGATGGTGGTTGGTGTGTAACGACAGTTTCCGGTGTATTGAAGGTGGTACATCGTTGATCGGTGGTGGTGCGTCGTTGATCGGTGCTGGTGATTGTAACGGCGGAGCAGATATGGTGGTGAATGTGTGTTTTTTATGGTGTTTTTAGTCAGTGTGTTTTGGATGGGTTGAGTAGCA
Source organism: Artemisia argyi (assembly GCA_030686995.1). Taxonomy (NCBI): domain Eukaryota; kingdom Viridiplantae; phylum Streptophyta; class Magnoliopsida; order Asterales; family Asteraceae; genus Artemisia; species Artemisia argyi. The sequence continues at coordinate 189,602,297 of CM060685.1, read as the reverse complement.
ATGGAAATTTATTGACAAGTATGAAACTGCCCTTAGTGAAAAGAAGGTAGGGAGACACGTGTCACTTTGTCATTACTTTTTAGACTTTTTACAATTAATCCCCTTTGCAAGGGATCCGGTATCTTAGAGCAGTTACATTATCCATAACGCACGAGGTGCGTTAAAGCCGATTTAACGTGCGTTATGGATGCATTAACCATTGTCAGCTCATGCGTTATTCGTGCGTTAACGGGGAAAGTGAATACATTAACGTTACGTAAAACATGGGAACGAACGAGGAAAAAAAATCAATGTGGCCCTTTAGTTAGTAAAGTAGCCGTTGTTTTCAAAAAAAAATTTACACTTTACCCCCTCAAAGGTATATAAACGGCTAAAAAAAAAATCAACCTTTTTACTCCCAATATAAATACCCATTCAACCCAATTCTTTTTTTCACACTTTCACAACTCAAAATATTAACTACCACACTTCTAATAGCCAAAAAAAAAAAAAAATGTCTCAAGGCAACAACGACAACTCGTTTCAAGACCTTCTCGGTGGGTTGGGGAACCCATATGCGGGTTCTTCGTCAAATCCGAATTGGGATAACCCTACCCAATTCGGTATGTCGAGCGAAGAAGTTTTCCGACAACATCAAGAGTTACGGTATTGTCAAGAAAGCCAACGAAACTCCCTAAATACCGATTTCCAAAACCTCCAATTCACTAAACAATCACAACATTCTCAAACGGAAACAAACGAAGTTCCCGAAACACCCACCTCTCCACCAAAGAAATCCAAAGGACATATTAAACGAAAGTCCAGAAAAAACAAAGAACCAGTTGACGATGACGAAGGACGCAAAGAAGGCATACATACACGTTGGCAACCAAGTGAAGAAAAATTACTTGCTACGTGTTGGGTGGCCGCTAGCGAGGATCCGCTTGTCGGTTGTTCCCAAACGGGGGAAACGTTTTGGCAACGGATTCAAAATGAGTTCAATAAAAATAATTTTCAGAAACGTGGTAAAGATATGATACAAGGGAAGAGGCGCACGTTGAATCAGTCTTGCTCAAAATTCAACGCGTGTTTCAAACGTGCTCAACGCGATCAAAAAAGTGGGAAAAATGATATGGATATCCTCACACGTGCCAAAGAATATTATCGTGTGGAAAACAATTCCGCCCCGTTTAATAATGATGCGGCTTGGAATGTTTTTCGTTCTCATAAAAAATGGGACGCACCGGATCCGATTGATTTAACCGGTGATGTCCCAAGCCAAACAAACGAGACGTTGTTTGGAAGTGATGCACATCCACGTCCGATCGGAAAAAAGCAAGCTTCAAAGAAACAAAAATCCGAGACAACGACAAGCACCGGGGGAGCGAGTACTGGAGGATCTGTTTCGTCGGCCCAATTCGGGGACGCTTTGCGCGAGGAATATCGGGCTAAACGTGAAGATGCGGCCTTGGCTTACAAAGCAACCGCTGAAAACCAATACTCAGCAATACAGACGAGGGACTTTGAATTGTTGTTGCTCGACACTATCGGCAAAGATCCTTACTACGTGATGCTGGTGAATATGGAAAAGGACCGTATCATTGAAAAATACGGGTTGCCAAAGCGTACGGAATGAATAAATGTGTTGTGGTTTTTTTTTTTTTTTTTTTTTTTTTTTAGGTTCGTAATGTTTTTTTTATTTATTTCGTAATGTATTTTTTTTCTATTTTATTTCGTATTGTATTGTTTTAATTTCGTAATGTAATATATTTTAAAAATTAATGTTATGGGTTTTAAAAAATGAAGTATTAGTTTTAGTTTAGGATTGAAATTGAAAATATATGAAAAGTTGAGTTAAATTGAGTTAATGTTGAGTCATTGTTGTGGGTGTTTTTTTGTGAGTTAAAATGAATGTGTTAAAGCTGATATGGCGCTGACGTGACACTGTGTTAAGTTTTAACCCAAGTTACGGATGTAAGTGCTCTTAGCAGAACATAAACTATTAAAACTGCATTCTAAGAGCATATTTCCAAATGTGCCTCAATAGAACTTGATCTATTTAATCATCAATTCAACACATGATTTATTGTTAGAACATTTGATTCTTAGAGTCGTGGGTGCACTCAGCTGGCACCCTCGCCAAGTTGACATGCGCTTGCGTCAAGCCAAGCCACTGCACCGGAACCACACACCAAAGTGTAAGTGAAAAAAATGGTGTGCACCAAATAGAGTTTTCTTTTTCTTTTTCTTTTTTTTTTAAGCTGATTTTTGTGTTGAGTTTGTATTTTAATTAAGTATGGTTGGTCTTGAAAGTGGTGTTTTGGCTTGAGTTACCATGAGAGTATTTTTGGATGTGTAACTAAAACGAAAGTGAAAAGAATAAAAAATAATATGACACTAACGTAACAGTTTAACTTGGGCCGCTACACGTGACAATAGCCTTCACCAAATTTTCACAAAGTTTAACAAAACCATACCTCTTCATACCCAAAAGGACCAAATCTACAACTTCTCCAAACCATAATCCTTATCCTTAGTAACTAAACAAAAACATAAACACAAAACACCCAACAAAATCCGAGACAAAAATCTATTCTTAAAAAACAAAACATAAAAACCCATTAACAAAATCTAGGACTTGTTTGTGTTCTTCCCCAAATTCAAATTCAAACCCAAATCCAAAATTAACCCAAATCCCCATATGAAACCACCAAACAAATCTCAATTCCTACTCTAAACCCCTTATATTTCAATACCCAGATTTTAGATTTCATCAAAAACCAATAAAAATCAAATCTTTTTGCTTAATTTGCTAACATGTTTAATATTTTCAATACCCAATTAGCTTCTTTATCATATTTCGTTATAAAGTTTCAATCTTTATGCTTATTTGGACCTGGATTGAATCCCCATATGGCTAATTATTCTCGTTAGATTACATTTTAAGGTTTTTTAAGGTTGTTGTGGTGTTTCGGGTTTCTAAGGTTATTTTTAAGGTTGTTTGTGTTTTGGGGATTTGGGTTGTTTTTGGGGAAGTTGGAATGATGGGTGAGGATTGGTCGTTGGATTCGGATGGGAATCGTAAGCCGTTTAGGCTGTCGGTTAGTTTGATTGGTGATGGGAATGATAGAGATGATAGAGGATGGACTTTGCTTCATGTTGGTGCTCGAAAAGGCGATTATAAAGAAGTGAGGATTGGTTGTATTGATTTTATTTGAATTTGTTGTGCTATGTTTAGGTTTATGAAAGTTATCGAATTTTAGGGAATGTTTGGGATATATTAACGATAAACTGTCTGCTTGAATAGAACATGTGTACGTTTTATATGTTAGTATAAGCAGGTACTAACACGTGTATTTAAGTGCTTAGAGTGTTTTTGGGATGGCTTACTTAAGTGCTTATTGCTTATTTTTGAAACACATAAGAAGTTCTGGCTGTATGAATACAAATATTACTTAAGTGCCTGCTCTCTTTTAAAAAGCAGGTAGGCATTTTAGAATAAGCAATCCCAAACTCACCTTTAGAAAATGCAATAAGAGAGGAGTAGTTGAATAGGCAATCAGAAAATCCATTATCTCTGGTTATTGTGTTCTGATGCAACAATTAAACAGTTTGAGGGTGTTCAGGTTTCAGGATTTGCTTATCCAAAACTTTATTTGTGATGAAATAAGCTATTTGATTCCCCCCCCCCCCCCCCCCAAACTGCTTATTTCAAAAAGAAATTAAGTAGTTTTTCTATAAGCAATCCCGAACATGCCATAAGACAGTTTTGGAAAGTGATTACCCGATTATTACGTTTTCAAGCTGTTTATATTCTGTTTTTAGTATTAGTCTTTTCTATTCTGATTAATGTGATCAAATATTCAGTTGTGGATAAAATTTTGAGAGTAGTTGCAAGAAAACATTTTGAGAGTAGTTGCAAGAAAACAGTTTGAGAGTAGTTGCAAGAAAAGTGATTCCGGCTATCTTATTATCACAACTTTAAACAACACGAGCACATGCAAACATCACTACCTGGTTTTGGTACAACTGAATCACCTTAGACCTTAGTTAACCTGAGTACCCTTTATTTTGTATAGCTCGTTTTTAATGCTATTAGTCTTAGGGGCTGTTTATTGTGTGCTTAAACCAATCATGAACAGCTGATGAAAGAAAGATTTTATATACTTTGATTGTGAAACATCTCCAGTTTGTAGGTCCCATGCCTACTATGTTAAAGAAAAATGACGTGTCTTGTTTACTAGATTCAATGTCTTTGAATCACATTTTATAAAACTAGAACGGTACCCGCGCAATGCGGCGGCGGGTACCGTGTGATTATATTTTTCGTTATTTGGTTACACGTTTAGTTGTCTTCATACTTTATAAGTAGAGATATTAGAGATGGTTAAGCCAAATAATTTTAGTTTGAACAACCAACCGCTTCTTAACAAACTTTCTATCCAACTTGCTTCCTAACAATTTAATTTTGAAATCTTTCCATAATAAGCAAGAAAAAAGTCTGAATTTTAAGCCTTTCTAATTATAGAATAGTCCCAAATGCATTATATAGTAGTATAGATATAGATAGATAGTTAGTATATTGAGGTAAAGCGGCTTATATATAACACCATGAGCTGATTTTTGGTATTCTGGTGGCAGGTGAAAAGGCTTCTTAACGAAGGAATGGATGCAAATGTGGCCGCATTTGGTCCTAAATCGCATGGTGTCACACCTCTACATCTTGCTGCAAAAGGTGGTCACGTAAAGGTCATGGATAAACTCCTTGAGCATGGTGCTAATATTGATGCACGAACCAAGGGTGCTTGTGGCTGTAAGTTCATTATAATATGCTGTCATATTTTCATGACCTTAAACACATTTGACCTATTTGATTGAGTGACATATTTCGCTTGATCACCTAAGCTTGGACTTAGTAAAACTAATAACCTAACCTTTTTTATGTTTTTTTTTTTTGGGGGGGGGGGGGAGGGGTTATGTAAAAAATTATCCTACTATTTAGAAATTTATATAAAATTATCCCATAATTTAAAAAAAGAAAAAAAATCGTGCATTAAAGTCCATAAACCACCGAAAAAAAGCCAATTGTGTTTTTAAAAAAATCCCGCATTATTTTGCTAATTTGTGAATTCTTCATATACTTTTACGAGTTAATGAGTTATTGGGTTCTTTTTGTTTAAATTTGTATAGTAGGACATTTTTGTTTATAGAATCGACTAACAAAGGGTTAGATAAGTAATCTCTCTTTCATTTGGATACATAGACATAATCATTCTTTAGATATTGGAGGTTGCAATTGTGAGTTTTGAGTTTTGACCTGAATTGATCAAAACTCGAAACTAGTATAGTCTTTTTATAATGCATACAACTTCTTAAATCACTTTATACAAATATTTTAATGCTATTGTAGACTTGTAGTATTTTTAATCTTGTAGAGTTGCAGTCATAATAAAAACTATAATTAATCATCAGAAATTGCTTAATAAAACATTTTCTAAGAAATTGGACCAAAAAAAGTACTTGTATTGTGATGATCTAGTTTCAATTGCAGGGACACCCCTCCACACTGCTGCAAAAGAGAAAAACAAGAGGGCAATCAGATTTCTAGTTGAAAATGGGGCGTTTTTGCCAGATAACATCGAGGACACGAGGTTTAATCCACCAGTCCGTTACTGTCATGGTCTTGAATGGGCGTATGATGAGATGAAGCATGTTCAACAAGAAAGTGGATCATCATCCTCGGGAGAGGGGTCCTACAGCTCCGATAACTAAGCCAGTTCGTATGTCTGCTGTTGCTTGTATTTGCTGATTGCACAAGGATATATAAACTTCTTGTTCACGGACTTTTTGGCTTTTTCTTGTGATCAAATGCTGGTGTGCTACTTGGATATGATTGTTGATACAGTTGGTTTCAATAATTATCATATAGTGTTGATTTTTGATTTGGTGATTTTGTTTTGTTGAGGCTGGAACTATCACTGACTTGCACAATTTCTTATTTTGGGTTGTCATGAGATTCAAATTTTCATCTTTTTAGTTCTATCGTTCTGAAAATAGTTGCAAAATTTTGTTTACTCTAAGCACATCTTTGTTGTATATATATTAGGGTTTAGGTCAATAAATAACACACGTTCTCCTTTAATATGCATATTTGAATGACATGACATACTTTAAAATTTGACAGGTGCTGCTTGGTTTTATGTGACAAGTCACTAAAATATGCATATTGAGACATCTTTTTTGAAAATTTGTAACATTTAGCGAAACGCTTACTAAAACGGACTTTGGAGAACTTTGCTTCCCACAGAGTGTGTTAGTTGTGGGCCTGTTTTGGACCCGTTTCAAGTGGATGGGCTCTAACCATTTGAGCTAGAACTCCCATACGCTATCAACAACGAGGTGGGCATCAGGCCGCCGCGTTGTGGCGGGGCATTGTTTCGTACCCGGTTATTATGTCAAATCAAAATGCGGCCGGAATTTTTCTGGCGTTTATTTATAGGTTCAAAATTAACACAACACGAACATCAACAGGCTGTTAACAGTTTGAAAGTTACCATGGTGAGATAAAAGCACACTTATACTAAACATATAAAAAAGAACAAACACTTAGGTATAGATTCAAACATTAAACACCAGAATAGGTAAAATGAAGATAAATACTCATGGGCTTATATTCTTGCACATCGACTTATGTTCATACAAAGACTCAAAATAGTAACTTCAAATGTTCAAAAACCACCAAACAATCTGATATTTCTTTTGTTTTTTAAAACATACCCATTGTCTTGATTAGGAAGATCTGTGATATATTCTTGCTCCCAAGAAGTAACATGAATGCTTTTTCCAGTATTGTCTTTCACCTCATCCATGATATTAGAAAGCCTAAAGACATAAGATTTATGGTCTCAACCCATTTGGCATGTTGCCTTATTAGCCAACTTTTTTTTTTTCACATATCTACATAAGAGAAAATATAGCCCCAGTCAAGTGATTCAATAGTAAATGGCTTGAAATCATCACCTCAAGAAAACCAAATGTAAAATCTTATATTAACACAGAAGCAAAAGCTATATTTCTTAGCATTGGAACAACAATATATTGCTTTTGAGTTTCCATTTAAAATGTGTATGATAGCATCAACACCTATTCTTTGGCAAAAAAAAAAAAAAAAAAAAAAAAAAAAAAACAAAAAACAAAAAACAAAAAACTGATGCATTGTCAAGTCGTAAAACTAATAGCATAAGTTCTAACTTTTGATTAACAATTAGTAAAAGTATAATATTTTTTGTTCACGTGAAAAAAAGAGCGTAAACAAACCCTAAGTCCCTAAAAACTCTTTTGACCTGTTAGTGATAAACCATAACCCAGCTATTTTGCCTAAACTCAAAAATGCCATCTGGAACATGAAGGCATCATGAAACTAAGGTTTACTTACACACTTAATTGGCTACCACATGACTTCAGCAATTCAATTTATTTAAGAGTTGTTCATATTGGTTTGTCACATCAGCTAATCTGTTTTGGGGGACGTACTATGAAAACTAAAACTGCACACATCCTGTTGAATATAAGCCCATGTAAAGAACCTTTCTTTGTTGAAGTTTGCGCTTTGCTGTAGAAAGCCTGCAAATGTGCCTTGAACAGAAACATCAACTAAAAGGGTCCTATGAACTTTCAACGGTTTGGTTCCTTGGAAGTGAAATATTGATTTGTCGAGCTACGGTCTTTATCTCAGCATCATGGGCAATCGTACCACATGCTTCTGAATATCATAAACTGGAATACGTTAGAGTAAGAAAAGGGGAAAATATTAAATATTAAAAACGCATTAGCTTAACAGGAAGCTAAAGTATGTGGCCACTTGCCTGTGATCGAGGATTGATAGAGTTATTATGAGCATACGGATATCTACATACATTTTGCGTTTGCCTACTTACATTGGCTGAAGACCCTGTACAAATAAGATAAAGGAAAAACGCTGTTAAATAAGTGTTCAAAAACACTTTCCAACGGTAACAGCATCAATAAAACAATATAGGGTAGTTCACAAATTTAACGGTCCTCAAAAAAGGAAAAAGAATGAATACCAGGCATGTATTCATTCAACAGGAAAAGGAATTACGCATTCACTTGCCTATGGCTAACGATCGTGTCCGATTCTTATGGCTGCACGAACCACCCGCAACATTTTTCGATGGTCTATTTGTACCTACCGAATTAACAAAACATGAAACATTAGCATAACATAAATGGCAATGTGTATAACACAAATAACTATTTCAAAACGGCTAAAAAAATAAAACCACCGAGGCTAACACAGGTAATGGGTATGGTATTTGAATCAGTGGCTTCCGAAACACTTGTTAAGACATCCCTAACTACAGATTTGTTTCGAACAATGTTCACATGCCATCACGTCAGTACCGTCACATGAATTTCAATAGTATGGCTTCATTGGTAGCTCTAGTTATGAAATCCATTATATTTTTACACCTATCAATCCTTCAAGCACGTAATACATATTAACCGTATATGTTATTGCATAAACGTAGAAAAAAATTAAATATTTTTCCGGTTTTCATAGTAAACAATTGTAGAATATATAATTACCTCTTTAACCTGGTAACAAACCGTTGCTATCTCTGACGGAGGCCAACTCAACTTCTGCTACATATACAGCAGCATAGTCACCATAACCCCCGCCGGCTCCTTCAACCAAAGTCAACTTACCCATCTATGAGCACTCCTTTATACAACAATTCTCAAACCATAATCATAACCAAAACCAAAAAAAAAAAAAAAAAAAAAAAAAAAAAAAAAAAAAAGGTCAAGGTTACCAAACCCTTAAACAAAACACAGAAACTATAACTTTTGAAAGAAAAATGGAACGACAAAGAAACAATCTAAAAACAACTTACTTGAAACCTGAATATCTTTCCTTTCTATAGTTCCATACAAACCCATGTATATGTTGCATTTGGTTGACCAACAATCAAGGCAAAAGCTATAGCTAGCTCTATACCATTCCGAAGTTCAGTTGACCCATAAATATGTTGTTATTATGTTTGCACTTGAAGAATCAAGATCAAAACCATCATCTACCTGCATTTATTTCTTGACATCATTTTATTTGGTTATCGATGTCTGTCGTTGTTGTTCCCAGGCCTACTATTCTGATGGTTTATTAAGGGTAAACGCTTCGCCTTTGGCAAATCTGCAGCACATACTTATGATGTAATTTATTTTGTCTTCCTCTTTACAATATTTCAGGCAATGGAATAAAACTAATATGAGTATAGTCCTTGTTAATAACGCTCATAACCACTAACAACTTTTGTTAATATTTCAAGCTTTGCGACTATATACTAAAGTAGCTGACATGTTCCAGTTGAGACAGTGACTAAGTAATTAGATATTCAGCGTTTACCTCATGAAATGCCTCACAAATATCATTGCTAGGCTGGGGAATGGTAGAAACAATTGTTTACCATCTTAGAAAAATTCTTGACATCACGCATGACAATGGCAGCTGATTTGGCATCCAGTCCGGTAACAGACCTTGATAATGAAAAAGGAATCAGATTTTGTGATACTAACTGAATTTCACATGAAGCGTTCCAAACTCGATATGTTTCATAAAAGACAAACTCAAATGTAATAAAACACAATAACTTGAAGTCACGAAACATGCTTAGCATGAAGTTGGATGTTAAGAGCTAACCTGAATACTTATAATTCCAAACAACTGGTCTTTTGATAAAGTTCATTATAACATCTTAGAGTTCTGCCACTGAAGTATTCAAAAGATGCTTCAAAATGAAAAACAAACATTAAGCTCCAATGTTCATCAAAGGGACCACATGATAATGTACAAACTTTCTGAGTCCAAAAATAAGCTGCTACAAATGCCTAAAGCTTAAGTACCTGTCAAGAAGACATGTGCCCAAAGATGATTATGTCACCCATTTCAGCCACAAACGTACGCACTTCAGCCACCATTTTAGCTCCCAAACGTACCCATTCCAGCCCCTAGTTCAACCCTCAATCCCACACCCATTTCAAACCCCAAACTGATCCATTTCAGCTCCCAAACCCACCCATTTCGGCACCCATTTCATCACCCAAAAGCCACCCATTTCAAAAGGTTGCATTGGTCTCGCAATAGCTTCCGTTTCCTGTTACATCTAGCATGTAAATTCAAAATAATCATGAATATAAAAACTGACATGAGATAGCACAAAAGCTGATAGTTCAAGTATGATCTTCTAAACATGTACAATAACTGCTAAATCAAAAGATCCCCATTGTGCCCCATTACATTGACCAAAATGAAAGTTTATGTACTGTTTTTGTCTTGGTTACAAACAAACAACGTCTATTCGTTAAAAATAAAGTACAGATTTCGACATTTCTTATTTGAATTTCAAATCAGTAGTTCTCTGAAATTTTCCATAACGATTATGTAGAAATATGATGTGGTAATGTACCTTGTACAATTCACGAAGAATGATATCCGGAGAAAAGCCTTAATCGCTACAATCGCCTCTTCCTCTGGTAGAGTAGCTGCAGTAGGATCATCTTTTCCCATTTCCTTTTCAGCAGCCACACTACCGGTAACGGCTGCATCAACTGCAGTGAGACTTAAAAGGTAAGAAAAATTACCAAACGACTTTTAAGAAAACTATAAATAATAAAATTTTGATTATGAATGCATACGTTACTGTTTGGCTTAAAGCTGATTATTCTCAATCTTGTTTAAGCCGTGTATTCTGAATATTGGCACTGTCAAACGAAAGCCTATCAACAGAAAGATACTTTTGATTGTCTAGTCACCTTGACGGCTTCCACCACTAAAGGGAAAATTCCAGTCGCCAAAAGGCTTAAAACTTTTGAAAAAGCGTTGCTGCCCAGCATCCTGCTTCAGATATTTTATTATAGCCCTGTTCGTATCTTTTAAAATAGATGCCTGAAATTTTGAATGATCGAGATTGCCTTTATCGTCTAACCCCGAGCATAGATTTTTAGCCAAATCCTGCAGTTTCAGAGGTAAAATATGTAAGGATTCCAGAAAGCGGATCATAACTTTTTAACCTTTAAAGACTACCGACTTATAAACCCTGTGGTTCCTTAATTTTAATTCGCCAGCGGTTTATAAGCCTAAGTGGTGGTTTGAGCATATAGAAAAAGGCGACATTTTTCAATATAACCATGCACGATTTACCAAACTCAGACGTCCACTTTGTGCAAATACAGAAAGAACCCGTGTCAAGCTCACCTTATTAGGCGTCAACCCAAGCCGATGCAACTCTATAAACAAATGAACCCATGTGCCTGCAAACATCCACAAACCAATAAACACCAGTCATTAACTCTACGGTTACTATAAGCTTCTCATAATATGATACTTTTAACCAAACAAATACCCAAATCATAAAAGGAATAAACCGTTAGTGCAAATTTTGAGAAATAAAGACGAAAGCATTTACACTTTTAAGGTGCAATTTCGGAAGCGAAAGACCAAATGACAATCGCAAACATGGAATTGTAAGCCCTTATATTTCGCTTCCGAAATTGCACCTTAAAAGTGTAAATGCTTTCGTCTTTATTTCTCCGAAATTGCACCTGATTCATCCACCTGAGCCCCCAAAGAAGTCATCGCAAACATGGAATTGTAAGCCCTTATATTTTCCAAAAAATGCCGATTAGTAAACAGCTGTCTCGCATAAGCAGGGCATTCAGGCTGAGGACGTAGCGCGACCTTACCGGCCATACAACACTTATGGTATTCTGGAGATTGGATAGTGCCGTGCTTAAGCCATTCCTCTAACCAAAATAACGCCTTGCAATGCCGACAAACTCTGTCACATAGTCCGGCCGACACGTAATCTGCGGGCACGCCTACAAAAGGAAATAAAACCGAACGATAAACAATACCGAAGTCAGAACAGCCAACTATAAAGAAATACCAACAACAGTAAATTGCTAAAAACAAACATACCCCTGTCGACCTGTTCGTGAACCGGTGGACGGGCAGGCCCACGTGATTGTCTCCTTTGTGATGCACGTCGCGTACCTACAACAAATGGGAAACAACAAAACAACAACATAAGTAACCGGAAGAAACTGATAACCATGCAATTAAAAAATTAGACCACACATACTACTAAAGAACTGGTAGTACATTGAATAGCCACCGAAGGCACTAATGGAGTTGCAGGCGAAAAGTCACGACTTTGCGCAGCGGCAACAGATTCATGTCTGACAATATATGGAGCAGGCTGCATACCAGGAGTGTACGAAGGCACTGCACATTCGGTCCGTAAAACAGCATGTGCATCTCTGGAAGGAGTATGCATATGAATTTCTACCGGTAGGCCTTAAAAAGAAACAAAAAAACATCGGAAACGTTAAAAGGATAAACGTACGAAAAACAATAACAGAAACGATGCACTGCACAACAGTAAGATAATATACCTGCATCAGCCGCCGAAATGGAAGAGGTAATATTTGCTGTAGCAACAGTACCTACAACGACAGCAGCAGAAAAAATTTAATGACAACGACATATGGACCGAAAAAAAAACGTACATAAAAATCACGTGATTATAAGAAAGCCGTTGGAGCGACAATAAGCAAAGTAAAGATTTATAATCTAAAGACATGTGCGCATGTCAAATAACGATTTTTTTAGCACGTTGATCCATGGCGTATGCGTTGGGCAAACCTACAGCAAAGTAATGATAATAACCACTGTCCCTGAACTTACAACCTAAGTATCACCAAACAGGAACATCATTATGTAAACATTAAGATAAATCAATGCGAAAGTTGAAGCGTATATTGACCAACCCAACATAAGTAAAGGCAATTTGCTAGTACCTGAATATCCCTACAAATTCGTACTTTTCTGATTCTTTCAAAAGTTAGTCAATTCTCTTCACTCTAATTTCTTATCAATAAGGTTTTTTTCTTTCTTTTTTACTTAGATAAATCATGCAGTAACCTTAAATGAAACAAACAAACCATAATGACGATTAACAAAGATACTAAAATCGATGTTCGCCTAAAGAAAAATAAATCATAGTAGGCTCAAACGTATTTTAAAAGTCATAGTGGACTCACTTTTAGTATCTTTGTTTTGAATTATGGTTTGTTTGTTTAGTGGGTGATGGTATAACATACTTTTTGTTTAGGTTGTTTAGTAACACGGAAAAGAAGTATGTAGTACAATTACGCAAAGCACGAAAACACACTTTAAGAATAGCGAACTTGATTATGAAAGGTTAAAATTTTTACCAATAACACCTAAAAAAAAAATTCATAAGCGAAAGTCCCTTTTCCAAGTAAAAGTATGTAACGTTTTTTACCATATTGATCGACACCCTGTTTGCTATTCAAGCCTACAGTAACTAAGAAATATTTATCGTTCGTTTTTTACCATAACTAAGAAATGTATCCAATAATCATTCCTGGCCGGGCACAATAAAATGAGCACGAATAATGATAGAATGGATGCCATGGCAATAGAAGATAAAGAGCAAAAACATATAGCACACATGGGTAAAAAATGACACGAAAAAGAAGTATGTAATACGGTTGCGCAAAGCACGAAAACACACTTTCAGAATACCGGACTTCATTATGAGAGGTTAAAATTTTTACCAAGAACGCCTAAACAAAAAATTCATAAGCTAAAGTTCCTTCTCCAAGTAAAACTATGTAACTTTTTTTAACATATTGAACGACACTTATGAATCCTTTATTAGTTGTTTTTTTGTACTCAGCTTATCTTTTGTGGATGATATATATAGTACAGGTTTCTTGTTTAGTATGATGTTTAATTGAAACGAATGGTTATGTTTATAGTATCCTAATGGGCCGTTCTTCTATAAAATATTGTGGTTGAATAACAAATAATGGTTTTTTTTCTCCAAATAAAAGTAGTGTACGGGAGATTGATGTTCAAAGTAAGCAACTGATACAATTTGACATAACCTTATGTCTTTTTCTAAAAAGCAAGAGTTTTTCTCATATTTCAAAACACTAAATGCAGCAAAATACCTACACTTATCCTAACGTAATTTGTTCTAGCATTTTCCGATAGACTTGACTCCTTTAGTAGATTGTTCCATCAGTGGCTGTTTATATTGAGTGTACTGTCATTGGGGTAGGGTTGTACATGTTTTATCAACTATTGCGTAACTTATTTGACGTTTTTCGTGTAAACTATTTATCTGACTATTGTTATGCTAACGAAACTATTTTTCCATGATTAAACATAGAGGTGGCAATCGTGTCAGGTCGGGTTGGATTGGTTCATGGGTCAAATGGGTGGTGGGTCAAACATGTCATATTTTAAAAATGGGTCAAATTGTTGGTTTGTCCGGGTAAAATTTACAGCTTTTGAGCTGTTTTGGGTAAAATTTAACGATAATTTGCCAATTCTAATGGTGCTCATGGAAATGGATAGTAACAGGAACATGAATATGCAAGAAGTCACCTAAGATAGTGCATAAGCTGTAGCATAGATAGACATATCCAACATGAGTAAAGGTAACTACCAAATTAGTAACTGAATCTATTAACCTATCATCATTGGACACTAATAAAATGGACATGAATAATGATAAGGTAGCAATTACGACAACAGAAGATAAAGAGCAAAAATATATAGCATACACGGCCAGTAAACAACCTAAAAAAGAAGTATGTTATACCATCGGCCAAGGTGTGAGGCACATCATCGATCTTCGCCTTTCCCTTCCCAGTAACAGCGACATCCATGAACGACCGATGATAGGTATTCGTAACCGTTAGGTCCGGTGAATGAGGCTCGTCAATAGCAATACCATTCGAAGCCCTCCCCGCGACACTCGTATGTGAATGAGGCTCGTTAATAGCAATACCATTCGAAGGCCTCCCCGCGACACTCGTATGAGCACTAACACCAACCCGCTGCAACCCATGATCGACTTCCATAAACGAACCTAAATCAGGAGGCACACCCAAACTACCCACCCAGTTACCATCATCAGAAACCACCCCACGAACATCACCAGAAGAACCCTCAACCACGACACTACTAAGTGGACAACCATTTAAATTGTTAGCAAAATCAGTTCGAGCGACAGTTGTATCAGTCCCAACAGACACGTCCCATTCTAACGGCTGGCCACCACTGTGTCTACGCACGGCCTTAGTTTTGGTTCTCATATTGAAAATCACAAGACGGTAAACAGCAAAAAAACACCTTACCAATCGATGATCGATTACTATACTAACACAATACCGAAAGTAAAAGCAAGAAAGACAACAGAAAATCGAAAGAGCAAAAAGATGGCTACCTGATAACTATGATCGCAGAAAGAAGATTAGAATGAATGGCGAAGCGGTGGCATATTAATATAAAACAACGGTAAAAAAAAAAAAGGAGATGGGCCGACACAATGAACTGGACCACACGAATATAGCAGGCCCAAAACACTCAAGCCCTAAACGACATAGGATGTGTCGTATCTGACGGGACGTTATATATATAGTAATTACTAATTTAAGTTATCAGCTTATGCCACTGTTGAATGTTGATTATTGCCACTTAACGAGTCGGGCACCGGTCCGCCGCGTTGCGGCGGGCGTCGCAGTTGGCGGTTATTTTTTTAAAAAAGAAGTAGCCAATTGTCCCCAGTCATTTGCCACAAATCCAGCACGAAATTACTGCATATATCCAGGTTCACACATGGTTAGAGAATATTCACAGACTATGCACAAAGACCACAAAGACCAGTAGGAAAAAAGGCACTTTAACATGTATTTTTTTTTTTTTCACAGCATGCTGCACCAACACCATGTAACTAATTAATTGAAAGTTTCAATTGTAAAAAGGTTTAAAACTTTATTCCTTTTTTTTACTTATATTCTATGTAGACTTGAACTTACCCTTTTTTTTTATCAAAACTATTGAAATGGAAAGCGTAATCCACTGTTGAAAGCCATAAAAAATTAGAAAAATAAGCGAAAACTATCTGATATTGCAACTTTGCAAAATTAAAATGCTAGCGGATTATTACCATCAAAATCAGATTTTTCACACTTAATCCCTTATATGTCAATGAACATTCTTGGGAATCAGATTCAATACGACATAATTCGATTTGCCGAAAACTAAAATCGAACAAAAATTATGGGTAAGACTTATTGCTCTAAAGATGTATAAAAAAACATAAGTTGAACGCGCCAAAAATAAAGGATATGCACATAAGAATGGGTCAATTTGGGTTATATGTTTTTTTCTATTGGGTCTGGCGCATAAAAATAAAAAACTTTAAGGTATCGTCCCTTTTACCGAAAAGGAAAAATAAAAAAAGATGTCTATGAATGTTTACAACTTTATAAACTTTGTTGACTCGAAACAGGTTGGACCATTGTCCCAAACCCAGTTTAAAAAACCTGTACCCATGTTTTAATTTAAAACTTTTGCTCCGCATCTAATCTTAAGACCTTTCACATTCAACTAAAACTAATATGATCAACAAAGTATCTATCTTGAAAATAAGTACAATAAAGAAAGCTACAGTTTTAATAAGCAACCCTAAACACTATCTTAGCAATCACCAAATATAATAAAATAATGTAGTGTGATGAGTGTTACCTGTTGTTAGGATCGAAGGCTTGTCTCTTGCTGGTCTTAGTGTGATCTTTGAGTTCCCGATCTAGAACCTCCTGCGCGTCTTAGTGTATAAATATAAATCAAAGCATATAAAAATAATGCAGACTCATACCTGTGTTTGTACGGTTCGCCTTTCAGAGCTGTTTTAACTGTAAAGTGTCAGGTTTGTAGTTCTGCACCAGTTTTTAACGCACAAATGATGTACAAAATTCCTGATAAACGTCCGGCTTTGATTGAACCGGAAATATTGAATATCTGGAATTAGCATGACCACTTTTTTCTGAAATATTACCCATAACATGTTAGCAGGCGGTGGTTGCATAACCTTTATGACAGAATATGCATGGCGAGTATTCTGATGGTAGCTCTAACAATGTGCCATTTCTCGTGTACTCATACCTACAATGGTAGCAATTGTCATTGAGTTAGTATAGGCCGTTCCAAAGTGAGAGCACACTTTCAGAGGACATGGAAAAAGGAAAAAATAGTTGTGAAGTGTAACATGGTCTGTTTCTAGTATTTGATACGTGTTATTTGACTATTATAAGAAACATGTTTTCGTGTCTGCCCAATAAATAGACAAAGATTTACGCCTTTTTTTTTTGTTGCAATTATTATCCATAAGATGTTATGAAGCATTAGTTGCATAACCTTGTGTGACTGAATACGTGTGGCGAGTATTCTGATGTGGGCTTGGATAAGTCGGCATTTGTTGTCTATGTGCACCTACAATGAGAGTAGCTATCAGTGAATTACTATAAGGAATTCAAATGTAGTAATACAATTTAAAAGGACATGATAATGAATAAATGTAATTGCAACATATTACTCATAATACGTTACAAATCAATAGTCAAATGACCTTGTCTGGTAGCCTGTGCGCGGCCATCATTTGAATGTGAAGTGGAACAACCCATTGTTCTTTGTCCGTGTGTACCTACAATAGTAGCAGCTACCAGTGGGTTAAAATAAGGCATTCTAAAACAGTCGTACTATTTAAAAGAGTAAAAAAATACAGTTAAAGCAGCATTAACTTAAGAGCAGCGCAAGGTATGTAACCACTTGCCTGCAACTGATGATCGTGTCCAATTATCCTGACCACACAGAGGAACGATTACATTCTGCGCCAACCTATTTATAAGCAAATATTAGTCATCGAAAAAAAATACCTAGAAAAACCATATAAACATTAAACCAAACAAAGAAAGTAAGGGTCCGCTTGGTTTAAAGTGGTGAAAGGGAAAGGGAAAGGGAAAGGGAAAGGAATGCAAAGGAATGAGTGAGGTGGGTAATCAATACCTTACCCCCCAATTTACTCTATAATGGTTGATTACCCACTACCGGGTAATCAATACCTTACCATTCCCCAACCAAGCACCATTATTTGATATATGTGGGCCCTTTTCATTTCCTTACCCATTCCCCACCCTCCCTTTACCCCCCACCAAGCACCCCCTAAATATTAAACCGATACCAATAGCAGCAACAGGTTTTTTACCAATCAAAACCAAACATGACATAAAATTCATAAGTAGCCATTTATAGGGAAACTATACTTAAATCAGGCGGCGACAGCCCCCACCTCCACTTACATTACAGTCGAGTAGCTTTCACCCCTTCGCGGCTACTGAACACTCGTTGAAGACCTGAAAAGGGGGTGAATGTCAACAGACAAACTTACTCAAACCCGAACAAAATACGACAACACCTGTTCTTAAATTCCAAGAATTCTCAAAAGTCAAATTTCAGATACAAAATGTATGAATAAACTCTAATAGACAACAAATTAGCATTAAGTAAATTAACCTGCAAAACAATGCGTGCTGATCCAAGGAATAGGTCTTGACCCGATTCAACAAACATTCCAATCTCCATTTTTATCCAACAACCTATCAAAGCGAGCTTTTTCCTTCCTCACCTTTTGAGACATCAGTTCAAATGTGTATCATAATCATACTTTAGCTCAAAAAGATTAAAACCCAATTCAACTAAACCCAATCTAAACAAAAAATCAATCTTTACAATGCAAAATCAATAAACCCTAAATTTGGTCATCAGAAACCTAATTTTTTGGGCATTAATTAAATTAAATTGAGTTAGAGATCAAACCTTATTGATTGAATGAGGAATCTCATGAACCTTCTGGAGAGTGATGAAGGCGGTGGTATAGATGAAGGAGAGTTCTGGAGATGGATGGATGGAGAGAGTTCTGGAGATAGATGAAGGAGGCGGTGGTATATCAGTTTCACAATGGGCCGATTGGATCAGGCCGAAAAAAAACAGGAAACCCACACGATTTACTGTTCATGGAACGGCGTCGTATGGAATGCTAATTAATATATACAAGAATGCATTATATATGAGCTTAGGATTGTGTTAGCTATTCATGAAAATGTAGATTACCTATAACTATTTGAAAGTGAAAGACAAATTCATACCAATAAATGCTACTGCAACATTCTTAGCATGTTACGAATCACTGAATCAGTAGTTGCATGACCTCGTGTAGTTGGTCGTTGGCCGTACGCGTCCAATATCAGGATATGAGGTCCAACAACTTAACATTGTCTGTCCATTCCTACCTTTAATGGTAGCACCTGCGAGCACGACCAAGTTAGTATAAGCTATTACAAAGTAGTTGCGCAGAGATCTTATATAGCGAATACCTGACCATTACTTTTTTCCATCAACATCTGTTTTCGCTTGGCACATAAGGTGTTAACCTGCACTGACAGACCAACAACAAACAAAAATATAAATTTGGTAACCATTAATATCAAGGCCATTATATTTGTATTATCAGTTGAGCACTTACAATCCTTTTGAATGAATAACCTCTTTGTTGATTGCCTTTGGCTGCTAGCAGTACATGATAAAGGTTTGTCCTGATGACCAAAAGCCTAAAAAGAGTATCATCAAATTAGCTGGTGCCAACCAAAAAGCAGCCTACTTTGACCCAACCTAACCCTAGCTTATGACTTACGTATAATTGCGACAATTAGAGAATGTGTACAAATTTAACCATATCAATTAAACCGTAACCAAATGAATATAACGCTAAATTTCAAAATACCCAATTCATAAAACCACAAAAAAATGAAACCCTAATCTAATTGCGACAATTAGAGAACGTATACAAATTAAACCATAGCAATTAAACCATAACTAAATGAATATAAAGAAAATAAAAAGGAACTTACGGATCTACTGTTAGCCGATGAAGAAAAATACTTATTAAACACACGGTAGCAATCCGAAAATCCCAACCATAATTACCAATCCATCAAGACTCTACGGCAAGCCGTCACCACATCACTGCCACGATGGATCATCAGTACATAATCATGAGTATATCAGATAACGAATACAGAGTGGGAAAAGTGGAGCCTAGAAAATACTGGAATCTGAAAGTGGGGATCGTATCTCTGTGGTGGAGATTTATCCAGACATGGGACTGGGCCTGTCATATTGTTGTGGGCTAACTCGTACACTGGGCTGACGAAGAAAACGGGCCGCGTTCACTGTAGCATGAACGACGTCGTATTACATCCCTTTTAATACATATAGTAATTTACATCAAAGCATTTGTGCAACTGAGATAGTAATTGCATTTCACATTACGTGTAGCTTTTTATTCACATAAACAGTTGGACATAATAACATTTTTAGTGTTTTTGGTTTTATAACAAAAATACATAAAAACTCATCTTCGTAATTGTGTTTGTTTGTCACTTTCTACAAGTATATCGGGCATGTTTGGCGCGAGAGATTATAGAAGATTACGGAGGCTTAAGATATTTTTTTGGAAAATAAGCTCTAGTCAAAAAATAATCTTTGTTTAACAAATTGTGAATTATTTTAGAAAAATAAGTTCTCAAAACCAGCTTTTAAAAGATTATAAAAATTATTTTTCACAAATTAACTAATTTTAATCTTTTTCAGCAATAGCACCAGCATCACTTCAAAAAAAAAAAACTACAATTTTAATATTTTTCAGCACCAGCACCAGCATTATTTCAAAAAAAGAGCTACAATTTTAATATTTTCAGCACCAGCATATCAACATCAGCATATCAACATCAGCATCATCACCAGCACCAGCACCAGCACCAGCACCAGCACCAGCACCAGCACCAGCACCATCTATGTGAATATCTTGATCACCAAGCAAAGAATCTTGGTCGCCATGTATTACGCGATCAAACTTTAATCCAATATCACTTGCACATGCTTAAAAATCATTTTATCGACAAATACATTATTTTCAACGGACAATGACAAGGTTTGTCATTCAAAAACAACTTTCGTAAACTATCAATTAAAAAAAAAAAAAAAAAAAAATAGGCCAATAATACCATCTCTTACACACGAATCATCATAGGCTAGCTAGTAGCATTTAGTAAACAACCAACATATTACACAAAGAAAAAATTCACAAAGTCTAAGGTTTTCGTTCTTGTTATTACATTCCAACTTATTTTTAGAAAAAGAAATAGTAGACCAAATAAAAACATGCAAGGATTTGCGATTAAGTTCCAATCTGTTGCCAACACGATACATGAGAGATCCAACGTACTTTGAAGTACCTCAAGCCTGCACGTAACCACTCCTACTTCTTCGCACTAGCTCCATGAACTCTAATCGCTGGAACAAACTCAACAACAATAGGGGCTAAACTTTAGTGATATCAATGAGTTTTTTTTTATACGATCACTATAAATAAAGCAAAAAAGACAATATGAAAGTTGGCTAATTAGTTAGTAACGTCTGTCATTCATGATCATTTTTATTTGGTCATATAATCAGTCATTGATAAAGTATTGTCAACATTAATAATAAACGAGGCTTTCAGAACCCGTGCTACACACGGGCTATCGCATATTTTTGGATGATGCTGAAGCTTCGGATGATGAAGAATAGGATTTGTTTGGCTGTTTCTTTTGTGTTTAGGTTTATGTACTTTCGTTTAATCTATCATATTTGAATGGAAATGGTATGGATGTATTATGTATATATTAAGTTTATGAATGGATTGACTGAATCAAGGTTCAGTTTATGTATGCATATTTATAGTTTAGTATGCTAAGCGAAATATTTATACTTTGTTCTTTAAAAATTTAAGAATATGAGTTTTTGTTTTGTCTTTCGTTTTGGTTTCCGTGTTACCTGCAGAGTTTGAATCTAATAGTTCATCACGTAATTGTTGTGTGTTTCGCCGGGTGTATGCATATTTATAGTTTAGTATGCTGAGGGAAATAATTATATTTTGTTATTTAAAAATGTAAGAATATGAGTTTTTTTTTCTTTATTGGAATAAGAAGCATTGGGGTTCTATCTAATTTACTATAGTATAATTTTTGGTAAATTTTTTTATTATTTGTTTTGTAAGTTGTGATTGTATCTTATATTTTGTAAGTACCACTTTGTTTTGTAAGTTGTGATTATCATAAGTTGAAGGGTTGAATGTGTTATTACTAAATTCATGTATGAAACCTATTCGATGTTTCTGCATGGGAAAATAAACCATCTCTGCAAATTAATTGATGAGTTAATTTTTGTAATCATAAGTCACGACTATTGGTTTCAATCTCGGTTCATGTATAATTATTCATTACCTTCATGTTTTTTATACTTAACTTTTCATCCAAATAAAATACTTGTGCCCTAAATATTCAATCAATGGCGAATGCTGATGAAACTCCTCTACTCAACGAACTAAAAAATGTTTCTGGATTGAAGGAATTGCATAAAGCTTTCAAATTTCTATATGGTCATGAGCATGTGGAAGACGAAGTTTTCATAAGGTTTCTTGGAGAAAGACGCGATCAACTACAAACCACAATCCAACAAAAATTAGCTCGATTGGCAGAGTTATGGTCTCTCAATCATGATGAAGAAGTGTCTGCTGGTGATGTTTATCACTGTGAGCATGAGGTTTTGGTCAGGCTGCGTAGGAGGTTGGAGGTGGTCACTGCCCTCTTGTTTGAGCTTTGTCAAGGGTTGACCGAGAAGGAGAATCACATCTCCATTCTGGAAGTTTATGATTAGGTGTTTGTTGGAGGTTTTTTTGGGTGTTTCATCATCATGGTTCATCTTTTGCTGTTTTAAGTTATTATCAGTTGTTGGTTAATGATGATGATGTAATGAATATGATATAAATGTTTATTATTATATCAGTAATGAATATGATGTTTTAAGGTTAATTTCATTTGTTTATTTAATTTTTTTTCCTAATTTACTTTATATCAAAAAGTTGGTGCTTTTTCTCTCACACATAGTGTAGTCAACACACAGTATTCTTAACATTGGCGATTACAAATTAGGGTTTTTGTCTAAATTTGGGGTTGTTTAATTTCACAATATTCTTTTGAAATTAAAGAATATTATCAGTTTAATTAAGAAGGTGAAATCAATTGTTATGAAAGGATAGCCGGATTTATGTACAGGTAATTTTAATAAGTGCGGTTGATTATTGAATTGGTTTGTTAAGTTAAATTGTTTATTTCTTTGTTGATTGTGCAAGGGGGTTTCATATGTTGATTTTATGAAAGATGATTGGAATTTGGAGCTGAAATTGTTTTACAGGTTAAAGTTTTTTTATTGTTCATAATGTTGGTTTCTAGACCTTATCAATTTCTTATAGTTATACTTTAATTTTAGGATGTTTTCAGATTTGTACACTGATATAGTATTTGTTTTAGGAAGTTGATTGTGTCAGAATTTGAAAACATGTATTCATAATTGGTTTTATGAATGTTTGGATATGTCAATGAGCCAATAGATGATGGAACGGTTAGTTTACTTTTTATTGTATTAATTTTGTGATAAATCCTTATAATGATATATTGCTTTATGTAAAGGAAAATTTTGTTTAGTGTGTCTATAGATTTAATTTTGGCTGAAAGAATGAAGTAAATCTCAGCTTATCATTGTATTTGTTGCTAAGTTATTGAAGATAGGGTTTTTTTTTTATATATAAGTTGGATATTATTTGTGCAAAGTTAAGTTTAAACTGTCAATATAGTTTATTAGTGTTTAGCTTATTGCAACTGCTCATTTTTTGTTCAAATTAATATTCATTATCATAATATAGGATAATCAGTTGATATATTTCAAATTCCACACAAAAATCTTACATTTGTAGTGAAATACCAAAACAGGCTTGCATAAATGGGTGTTTGGGTCTGCTAGGTTCTGTGTGTTCTGAATGTTACTTTGCTGTTCTCTTTGCATAGTCAGTCTTCCTTAGTATAATGTTAGTTAGTTTAGTCATTTAGTTGTTCTCTTATTCATTAAAAGTCAACATTGCATCTTAATTCTATTTCTGCCTGCTATTTTTGCTCTCTGATTCTGCCATCTGTCCATTGATTAGTGTGTAAATACTCATCATTTTGAGTCAAATCCAAGCTGCAAAACGATCAAAAATACTCAAAAACGCACCAAAATGCGAAGAAAATCCCAAAGATCGTATTTTATATGTTTCTTATGCAAAACAAGTGAAAACAAACGAAAAACGAACAAAAGTTACATATTTGGCAGTTTCAGTCCCCCGACTTTCAAAATTTTACAAAACTAGTCCCTGGTCAATCATTTTCAAAGAAAAGTCAACTCTCGCTTTTAAAAGTCAAAAATAAACCACAAATGATCTTTGGGTGAAAATTTTAGAAATATTACAAGTTTGGTCCCTCTAGTTTGAAACATGGCAGAAAATACCCCGGGAATCCAAATTCGGGAAATATTCATTCAAGGTCCTTGTGTTATTGGTACTTGGCAAAAATCATCCTTATGAGTATTTTGAGGGAATTACATTTTTAGTCCGTGAATTTTCAGCCTTCGGCAACAATTGGTCCTTGTGGTTTCAAGCTAATAAACCAAATGGACCTAAAAGATATAACTAGCCACCATTTAAACCCACCCATGGCCCAAAGTTAACTCAACAAGCCCACACCCTTCTCCCTGGTTCGTTTATTACCCACTTCCACCCAAACCCTAACCCTAAAATAACGTACATACTCCTCCTCCTCCCATCTTCTCCCCACTCACATAACCTGATAAAAAATTGCTTGTACTTCCCCCCCCCCCCCCCCCCTCGTGACTGCTAACATACAAACACCCCCATCACCATCTCTCCATCACTATCCTTCCCTTGTCCCCAATCCCACTACTCCCCTCCAAACTCTTACCTAACACCATCCACCACTCAGAAGATGCCAAGCTGGAGATCCACCTCTCTTTTGGGTGCCAAAAATGAAGTAAAAGCCTAAGATTAGTGGAGCTCAAATTCAAGGGATAAGATTCATCTCAAAGTGTCCAGCTCAGAAGTCACCTCAGTGAAGAAACACAAAGATGAAGACAAAGAGGAAGCTAATTGGTACCTACCACTCTTGAAGGTTTAGTATAAATAGCTTAGCAATTGTAAGCCTAAGGGCATTCGATTTTCTACTTTTAATCTCATCTTTGTTTTTACTTTTGTAATCGTTAATTTTAAAGTTCATGGTGTACTCAGAATTTTTAAGAATTAATGAAAGTGACTTTTAAGTTTTATCTCAATCTTTGTTAAGTTTTATTAACTTTTTGTTATTTAAGTAATTGGTATTTACTTGTGTTGTCGAAGTAAAAAAAAAAAAAAAAAAAAGAGAAAAGGTAGAAAAATTTTCCAGAAGAGAAAAGAAATAAGGGAGCAGCTTTGGATAAAAAAAAAATAAATAAAAAAAAAAAAAAAAAAAAAAAAAAGCAACAAAGGAAAGGATGGGAGCATGGTTTAGAATCTCATGGGAGATACTTAGGTGATACTTATGATCTTTGTTCTCAGTCACTAATTAAGAACCACAAGTAAGAGTTTATTTTTTTTGAGCCATGTTTCACTGTATAATTTGTTAAATTGTTGTCGTTAGTCATTCAAGTGGTTTGCTTAGTATAACTAGATCAGTAAAATTAGGAGTTGGCTTACAGATTTGCTTTGAATTTGAATTAACTGTCCAAACTAAGGGTGTTTGGATTTGCTAGTAGCACTTTGTCCTTGTTAATGTAGTTGTTTGTATTGGCTGAGAAATAGTTAAGTGGGTAAAATCAATCACGAAGTGACCATTTCCTACCCATGTTAGACTTTGCTCCATGAGTAGCAATTCTGACCCAATCTTCATTACTTGTAACTTGTTAATTTTTTTTGAGTTAAAGGTTAGATTCTTGGTGATTTGTGAAACCTACTAGGATGTCTTCATATGTCATTATGTGGTTTGCAATATTAAACATGTTAGCTAGTTCGAAATAGACACCAAAAGTCCTCGTTTGATTCCTTATACCTGCTGCTGCTACAACTCAGTTGACTGAGTACGTGATTATTTTTGTTGAAGTTATTGGACTTGAGATTTACGGCCTGAAATCATTCATAAGAATCATTAATTTGTTTTAAGCTTGGTAGTCACGAAAAGGTTTTGAAAGTAACTTTGAAACTAACTTTGATTCTCACGAAAAGAAAAGTTGTCATTGGTTCAAATCTGTTTGTTGGATGTGGTGGTAACTGATCAGAAGCCAAAAGAAAGAAAAAAAAAATCATAATCGAATTTTGCAAAAACTGGGATTCGAACCCCATATCTCTTGAAACATAGCAGACATAAAACATCCCACAATACCAGCGTGCCCTTGGGGGTTTTATTGATTTGTTTTGTCTCCGAAGTTCTTTTAAAGGGATATTTTCTTTTAGGCTTTTTAAGTTTAGTTGGCTGATTGAGCTTATTACAGCTTATGGATTAGACGTGAATGTGATAAAAAGATCTGGATTAGACGTGAATGTGATAAAAAGCCAACATTTCATCAATTTAAGGACATTTTGGATTAGACGTGAATGTGATAAAAAGATCTGGATTCCCATAAGTACGACACAGAGCCATTGCATCTTGGTAGTTTTGCATCATATAACGTGGTCCGCCAGTAAAACTTGAGGGTAAGCCTATCCGTTTTCCAAGGCCTGCTGCATCCGTGTCTCCCCTTGTAACTGCGTCCTGCAAATTATGATACAAATATACTCGTAAAGTGTCTTGGTTATGTCTGTTCCATTTTAGTCTTTGTTCCTCAACTGATGCGTATGCATCAACCAAAAATTGCTGGAATAACCTGCCTCCTTTAACCAAAGTGTTGGCTTGGTTGTTTCGAGTGTGAATCAAATATGCGTAATATTCCTTCATTGAAACGTACCCACGTTGAGTTTTTCTATTACCATTATTGGAATGATATGGTATCTTATGATGATATCCATCTTCCCCATATGGGAATAACAAAGGATACTGCAATGCCATGTAAGATGGATGCAATTCTGATATTCGGGTTGTACCCATTTTTTTGCAATTAACAATGATATCCTTTGTAGGAATTCCATCTCCAAAATCATTTGTTATCAAAGCTGCTACCTCTGATACAGTTGGAGCGTTATACTGCCTTGTTGTTTTTCTCTCACTAAGTAGACGCAATTCAAAGTTTACAGATTGATTAGATTGACACCAATCTCTTGCCATTCTAAATGCTTTTGCAACTGCACTCGATTCATCCAACATGGCAATCAAACTTGAGACGATGGTTTCATCCACTTGATCATTTATTTCATTATCTATGAAAGCATTCATACAATTCCTAGGTTCATTATGAGTATCAAAGAAATATAACTGAGCGTACCTGGGTTGAACTCCTTGTACAGGTAGGAGTGACCCAATTAGATGATAATTTTGCCCATTTATTCTAAAGGTATACACACCCTTCCATCATTTATTGAATGATCTATTCTTGCTCCAAAGGATGTGAAAGTGAACATCCCATTGTATACTCTAATTTGTTCTCTAAATTTTGCTGTTGTAGGATTTGCGAAATCAAGCAGAGTCTTTAATGGCAATGGTGGTTCTTTGAATTTCGGCAGTAACACTTTACCATCTTGGCAACATAGGGAAAAAGAAGCATTCACAGGTTTTTTTATCTTTCGGAGCTCTCTCTTCATACCACATGGTTGCATTACAGTTAGAGCATTGATAAGATGGTAGACCAAGCTTAGCATAAGAAACAGATACACCTATAAAAAAAGATAATAAGTAGTAAAATTTTAAATAAGTTGGTTACTTTATAGATCCCCATAATGTGAAATTCAATTTTTTGTTTTGTTTTTTAGAAGTACCTGATGATTTGAGGGCTCCTTGTTTTGGTATTATCCTTGACTCACGTTTTCGTCGCCCGCCTCAAAAAATACAGATGTTGAAATTTTTTTGCGTATAAATTAAAATATTTGATAAATGCATAATATTTTTATATATATATTATTTAGAGACAATTTTATGTAATTAATACCAGCACACCTGCCGTTTGTCTGTGTAATAACCTGTTGTGATGGTTCGCCTACAGTAACATATTTGATTTGTATTGTAAATCTTATTGTAAACAAATTAATAAAATATGCAACAAAGGATTTGTGTTTTTATGGTAAGTTTTATCAAAACAATTCTAAAAGGTGTATATGTTGTTTCTCGAGGCACTCTTGCGATTTAATAATATTTTTTTGAATATTGTAAATTAGTATGCATTTTGAAACTCTATTGGTTTAATAATATCATTTTCGGACGATTTTTATGGGCTAGCCGAACCGGTGGTGACTCCGGTTCCCGGTTGAACCCGTTGGTCCGGTCCGTATTTTAAAACCATATGTACCATTAACTTGTTTTTACATATAAATTGTATGAAGCTTTGTGTGTTTTATTATGTTGTACAATATGTATAATAACAAGTATTTTTCATATTAGGGGTGTTTTAAAAATAACATTTATTAACTTCAGCCCACAATAACTTTAGTAACTCCCATCTTTGTTAACAATTGTATGTGATTGTATGATGATTTTATCGTTTAATATGTTGAAGAAAGATGGAGCATTATTATCCATAGCTAATTCACAATGTCTAATGTAAAGATTTTGGTCATTATGGAGATACATAGATAATCACATACTGTACTTATAGTTAGCTTCAAAATCATGTAACTGAAAACTACCATAAATATGAATAGGAAAAGACATGATTCTTCATATGCAGGCAGCTATTAACCTTCATTAAGGAGTTTTGTAACCCACAGTTTTCTTCATATGCAGGTATGCAAGCAGCTATTAACCCTCATTAAGTAGGTTTGTAACCCAGTTTGTACTCTATGCAATCTTGATGCCTCGACATTCAATTAGAGGGAACAATCACTTGGTATTTTCTAACTTCAACACTATGTTTATGATTGTAATAAATTAGGCTACATTCATTGTGTTTCAATTTGTTTAATTAATAATTTGTAAATGGTGAAATATAAAATAAAACTTTATGCAAATAAGTTGAAGTATTGTAGTCATAGAATATACAAAAATTTTCTAGTGCAATACTGCTAAGCATCATAACATGTGCATTTTGCTTTTAGCTAATTGTTAGAATATGTGTGAGTCCCAATTCCATTTAACATATAGTTTAAGTTATAAAACTTGTACATCAATTCTTCTTTAAAATTTCCACAGTTTAGATTGTATTCTTTATTTGATTTCTATATATTCCAATATTATTTAAGTTCTCATTTGTGAACAATATTGATTACATTTTCCTTTCTTAAAATGAAGTTTCAAATTCCTTTATTATACAATCCAAGATTTTTTACTTACTAATCGTTGCTCATTCAATAATAAGATTAGTTACTTCTGTACCCAATACCAAACTTCATATTAGTTTAGCAGTATATTGGTTTTATTAGCATTGAGAAGCATTTATTAAAGTTCAAACTTTCCTTAAAAAGTTTAGAGTTGGGTCCTATTTTCGTTACAACTTTTATAACTGGATCACATATATTATAGTCTGAATTTCAAGCTGGATCACATATATTATAGTCTGAATTTCAAGCTGGATCACATAAATTGGAGTCTGAATTTCAAGCGTAAACGGAATTTTATAAGTTAAGCTGCAAACAAAAGTAATATCAAATATTCACTCATTAGGTTTAAAACACCAAAATTATTTATTGAAAAACATAGTTAAACAAACTTCTTTTTCTAAATGACATACTCCCACAAATTATTGGGGTCATTTACTCTTTATTTTCCTAAAAACTTAACGACTAAAATGTGTCTTCGTCGTTGATTGATGTTTCGTCATTAATTTCATTTTCTTTCACGGGGTTCTACTTTTGGTGAGCTTTCTTCCTCTTCTGATCAGAGTCAGTCATAACATACCTGAAAAAGTAAGATTTTATTAGTTATCGTATTACATATGTATAATGTAGGGTAAGGTGATATTCATATCTGGATTGTTTATTGGTTGTAAAGATTTTTTATAACCAACCTTTTTTTTTTCTTAACCTCTGTAGACTTGGAAGGTGTCGCAATTGATGGGTCCTGATTTATTTGACTGATAAAGGCGCTAGAACACTCATCCTCAATGTCTGACTCATCTGCGTTCATAGTCCAACATTGTTGGGAATTATATTTGAGTTGATAAGACAAAACATTGAAAGATGAGGGACTTATGGAGACAAAAGAAGAAACACAAAGGATTTGCTTTACAAAGAAGTTTTAACATTATAGTCCTTTGTAGTATTTTGTAGCCCTAATTCTCTATTATATAAAGAGAATACAGGGAATAGGTTTTATAATGTACGTACAAAAGATGTAAACCTAGAAAGGTGTGTGTGTGTAGAGACGTTTTATGGGAAAACGTCTAGGGTGATTAGTGTTAAGCCTCAACGATCTTAGATCGCTGTTAGAGTGTAACCGTGCTACACTTATCACGTAGCATTGGGGCTTTGGTGTATGTTAGAGTAGAGATGATGGCGAGAAACCTTGTTTATAATATTTTTCTTATTCCGCTATGTTTTATCATGTGAACATTATTATTCCTAGATTAAGACCTAATCAGTCTTGAGCCAAAACGGTCCTAGAAACTACTTTATTATGGCGTTATTAGTTTCTAACATGTGGCATCAGAGCCCAGGGGGCTCGTGATCTAGGATCTACAAGGTTTTTCTTGGCGAAGAAGAATAATTCGAATTTGGTGAAATTTTCGCAACTTTCTGCAGGTCAGTTTTCAAATGGCGGTATCTCCTTCGTTAACCGTTGGATCGGGCTGAAATTTTTATTGAATCTTCTCTATATATCAAGGAAGATTTTCACTGGAGGGATCTTCAGTATGAGCTTCCAATAAAAAGATAAAAATTGTCAAAAACTGCTGCAGAGAGAGGTATAATTTTTCAAATTTTTACGGTTTCTTTGATACTCAACTTCATAAATTCATGGTTTCTTGTTATAATTTATTATATAAGTTGGAATTATGTTATTTGGTGCCTAAACTTCATGAAAGAAAGCTGCTATGGCTGTGTATTGGTGATTTTTAGTGATATTAGGGTTTACGCGACACTTTTAATGCGTCGTTCGGATACATGTATTGATTTATGAAACCCTAATGATCATTGCACTTCGTTGATGGAACCCTTCTGAAGTAAAGTCACTCGATTATGCATACATGGGTTCCAATCACTGCTTATTTAAGTTGGTGTTGTTGTTTTGATGATTTGCGTGGGCTGATAATGCATAGGGGTACTGGTATAACAAGGTGAATCTATTTTCTTTTGGAGAAACCCTAGTCAAAATTACTGAAGGTTCACAATTCCTTATTAGATCAAATCCAAATTCACTTGTGTAAAGACTATTGTTACTTGATTGTTATTCGTACAGTAAAGGAGGAGCTTTATTGTTGATGAAAATAGCTTCGTGTGAGGTTACTGGTACTACAGTAAGGCTACTAATATGTTTCGTGATGACAAATGTAAGTAGACTTCTTTTTAGGGTTACTGTTACGAGAGGAGTAGACCTTCACGTGAAAGATTTATATTGTTACTGGTAATACAACACGGAATGACTAAGGTTGTTCTTTGGAGTAGACCTATGCGTGGATTTACTGGTGCTTATGGGAGTAGGGGTACTGGTTTGCTGGCAAAACTTAATAAGGTACTGAGGGCACCAAGGGGACGTTTTGAAGGAATAAAGATGGTGAAACTAATGTGATAACAGCTGCTCGATCGTTCAAAGTTATTGATATCATAGATAACATTGGTCTCATTGGAGTTATTTCTTCAAAAAGTGGTCATTCAATACACCTTTTGAGAGTGGATCCCAATACACGACACAAAATTATAGGTCTAAAGATAATGGGTCGGTGTGCATGCATATCTGATTATTGCATACAAATATCATAATAATTTATGTGGCCTGGTTCTTTTTCGAAGATTGATTGTTATTTGGACCAGGAGTTCACTTTTCAAGAGTTCATCAACATGGTCAAGATGTGATGGCTAGTGTAAGTTGACTTGTTTCTGTTGTTCAATTGTTACATGTTTAAAGTTTTTGATTTTGGTTAGATGCTTATAGAGTTTGGCAAGCTTATATGTGAGTTTGGATTTGGGCTGGTATCTGATTATATGCATTTGGGCTGGCTATTATTTGGTTGTATCGGATTTGTACAGCTATGGATCAAAGTCAAATAGAAGCAGCTTTTTGAATATTATAAATGGGTTTTAGAGTTTTTGTTTCGTGTGCTGCTACTACTTTTTGGTCCAATGATATACCAGAATCTTTCAAGTTTATGTTTAAGATTTG
The DNA here is from genome assembly GCA_030686995.1 of Artemisia argyi. Classification (NCBI taxonomy): domain Eukaryota; kingdom Viridiplantae; phylum Streptophyta; class Magnoliopsida; order Asterales; family Asteraceae; genus Artemisia; species Artemisia argyi. Next base: position 189,570,005 of record CM060685.1, on the reverse strand, counting down.
TTTCAAGGCTGGTGGATCTATACATGAGGATATTCAAGTTTGGTATGATCACAAGTTGATTTATGTTGTTGTTTGAGGTTCGAGAATTACCACTGCTTGCTAGTTCGTTTCCACTGCTAGTGTTAAAAAGTTTCCACTGCTGCTTAATTTGTTTCCACTACTACGCTATCATGTTTCCACTGCTGTCCATATTTCACACTGATCATTGTTTATAAGAAGTGAGGGGAAGCTGCTCCTTTAATAGAATCTGGAACCATGCTTTTCAGTTGATAAGATTTTCATGAGCATAGTTACAAGAATGGTTTTGGATTCATAATTTTGTTTTGGCTGGAGATGACACACACAAGGAGTATTGATAGTTTGATTTTGGTTCTTGGCTGACTTTGCGACAAGTCAGAAAACCACGCACATGGAGTTGGACATACAAAATGTTTATGGATTTTGATTTATTGGTTCTTAACAGATTCAAAAGGCTCATTTTTATTGTTTAATTGATTACGAAGAAAGGTTTTATCACCTATTTGATGATGAAGAGGAGTTTCACAGGTTTGTGTTTTATCAAACCTTTTCAGTTGGAGGTAACTTGTTCGTTCGTTCAGGTGACTACGAATTGACAAACACTTGAAGGAGTTACGTTATTGTGCTCAGTGTTTATTGTCAAGAGATTGCGATCTCCCTATACGTTAAGTATACGTTCGAAGTCAATTTTAGTACAAGATATAAGGCACAAGTTTGGGTGGTTCTACTTCAGCATCAAGTTGGTAATACTTAGTTTTCTTCATCAGTAATCATTACATGGAGCCTACATTCAACAAATGGTTAACATATGGGTTTCATGGGAAGCTTAAGTGTTTAAATGTTTAACCATTTATATGGTACATCGAGGTGAAGGTTTTTACTACTGCTAGTTATTATTACTACTGCTAGTTTTGATTTCTACTGTTTCAAGTACATATCTAGATGCGGAAAACTTAATGGTGGGCGACTTTGAAACATTGGAAAGATGGATTGGACGTGTAATATTGATTCGTGGTTGTGAAGATCAAGATTGCTTACATTTGTCCCCTATTTGATGATGACAAAAAGGGGAAGAATATTTACAATGAAGCTGCAACTTGAAGATCCTTGATGATATGCATGATTTAAGGGGAAGTTCGTTTATCTTTCATATATATTAGCTTCAGGGGAAGTTCGTGATTACTTAGTTTTGTCATATCAACTAGGGGAAGATTGTTGGGAATTATATTTGAGTTGATAAGACAAAACATGGAAAGATGAGGGACTTATGGAGACAAAAGAAGAAACACAAAGGATTTGCTTTACAAAGAAGTTTTAACATTATAGTCATTTGTAGCCCTAATTCTCTATTATATAAAGAGAATACAGGGAATAGGTTTTATAATGTACGTACAAAAGATGTAAACCTAGAAAGGTGTGTGTGTGTGTAGAGACGTTTTATGGGAAAACGTCTAGGGTGATTAGTGTTATGCCTCAACGATCTTAGATCGCTGTTAGAGTGTAACCGTGCTACACTTGATTACGTAGCATTGGGGCTTTGGTGTATGTTAGAGTACAGATGATGGCGAGAAACCTTGTTTATAATATTTTTCTTATTCCACTATGTTTTATCATGTGAACATTATTATTCCTAGATTAAGACCTAATCAGTCTTGAGCCAAAACGGTCCTAGAAACTACTTTATTATGGCGTTATTAGTTTCTAACAAACATGTGAAACCTTCAACACTGCTTATTGACTGGTTATGATCCGATACCGTTAATGAGGTTTTGGATGCGACAGATCGACTATTAAATGGGATGGAACAATCACCTTCCGCAGACAACTCATGTGGGTCTATAGCACAACATATGAAACTTTCAAAAGTTCCATGATCGTAGTAGGTGTGAGTCTTGATTTCAAAGATGTGGATTGTGCCAATGAGGTTGGCTAGTTGTGGTGGCAAGGTTCCACGCTCATCTGATGGATATAAAGGAAGGTTAGTAAAAGGGTAATGCATGAAAAATTAAATATGTTTCATACTCACATCGTACTCCATTCGCATGAGCGATGATGCTGGAAACTTTACCAACCGAATTCCAGGTTTATCGAAAAGAAAAAAACACAACTTTATCAGTGTTGTCAAACACATCCAACGCGAGCCTATACCTGTGATATGCATGTTTTACATGTACGTTAGCGATTAGATGTTTTTTGTAGTGCAAATAACATTACATAAGTATAAACTATAATATCACCTCATATCAGGGTTTGTAAATGACTTTTCACATCCATCGCACCAAAAACCCCCTCCCAGTCGGGTTGCACCTTTTTGGCATTGTTCTCCGCCACACGATAGGAATCTCCATCCCTTTTCATTCCTAATATTGTTGATCGTTGCTTCTACATGGAAGGTTGCAAACTGTAGATGCGCAAGCGGTTAGCAAACGTGCAATGGTATGTTTATATAGTTATGGGAATATGAGATTATTACTCACATAATTTGTTTGATTGCGTGAGCACATCAAAATGGTTTTGATCGTTCCATCTTTAGGCATACAATCTTTAACACCACTAATAGACAAAAAATTGGTAAAGAAAAATATATTACTGTTCTCGCTTTTGAAACCATGCCAATACATGTACAGTTTCTATTACTCTAACAACGTAGCCCAAATATCTATAAATGCTTACCCAGAGGATGAATTAAATATGTTGATTGTAGGTATGTTAACTTCTTCAATATCCATGGTTGTTGGAGTTTTGAATAAATACAAATTATCTGGAACAGGGTCTACAAATTCAGATTCACACGTTTTACATCATTTATATAAATAAGTTTGAAAGTAATAGAAAAAAACATACTGTAGTAACGTCCTGCACTTGTAGAATTTATGACAATAGGAAACATTATTATGTGTTTCATTTTCTTGTCAATAAGCAAATCACCTAACCCTCCCCATAATGTTACCTGTACCGCCTGTCCCCTGTTGCATATACATAAAGCTCTTAAGCTGGTAAATGTATCCTGACATTTTAGACAATATTTATTTTCATTATCCACATAATAATTGTGCTAACCTATGATTTGTTAGGTAGAATTCAAGATTTTTGGAACCGGTCTTGGTGTGGTTCATCCTTGCTATGTTGGTGACGTACCCAGCTACATCTGAAAGATAATAGTGTGAGTCTTAAGCCATTAGACAATTTATCGGGAAAAATCATTAGTTACATAAAACCAATAAAAACTTACCAATAAGAGATTTGTTCCTTGTAGGTTCTATATTGTCAATTTCAACCAACTGCAAAGGATACCTAACGTACCCATCAGAAATAACCGAAGACTTTCTCAAGCGAGTTTTACCGTCGAATCCAAGCATAAAGGTATTGTTTTTTCTAACACGATATTCTTCTTTGTTAGCCCGAATGACAAAATCTTCTGTTGAGAATATAACACCTTTCTGTAATCCATGAAAATTGTGTGTTGTAGCTGCCTTGGCAGTGCAGTCGATTACATCGCCCTGCAATAATATTGCATGAATATCATATAAAATTGAAGCAAACAACAAACAACATATTTAATCATTACCTTTGGATCAGATACAACAAAATCAGTATTCAATAGACGACCATTTGTAGCTTTGACATCCCACATCATGCAGAGCGTAACAACAATGCTCCCCGCTGAGTCAAGATCCAACTCATCAAGGAATACCTGGGGATTTTAACTTCCATGTTTCTCAGCCATTGAATGGAGATATCAAAATGTATGTATGCCCAGATAAAGTCATGCAGGTATAATTTATATACTCCTGGAATTCTCAACAGCATTTAAGCTCATACAATGAGTGTTTAATTTTTTCATTCATGGTAGCATTTAAGGACATATAATGAGTGTTTAATTTTTCCATTCAAGGGTCTTTTGGTTCATATTCTTGTAGAAATAAAGATCTCAGCCATTTTCATAACAGCATTTAAGCTCATATAATGAGTGTTTAATGATTAATAATTTGTAAATGGTGAAATATAATATATAACTTTATGGAAATACTTTGAAGTATTATATGAGTGCTTATTCCATTTAGCATACGGTTTAAGATATAAAACTTGTAGATCAATGCTTCTTTAAAATTTCCAGAATTTAGATTGCATTCTTGATTTGATTTCTATATATATTTCAACATTGTTAAAGTTCTCATTTGTGAACAATATTGAATACATTTTTTTTAAATGAAGTTCTAATTTCCTTTATTATACAATTAAAGATTTTCGACTTAGTAATTGTTGCTCATACAATAATCATATGGTTTACTTCTGTACTTTATTTAAGCTCACAGGATATTGTTTTTTATTAGCATTGATATGAACTTATTGAAATTCAAATCTTCCATAAAAATTTTAAATTTTATAATGTAGTATTGATACTAAGATTATAAGTATAGAGTTGGGGTTTTTTATTTTGCAGATATATTGTTTATGGATGTTAATTGTAGAATTCATTTAGACGATACTGAAAAGTAAATTAAGTAAAAGTTAGTAGAATTTAGGTGCTGAATATTGGATGTTAAATATAGAGTGTATTTAGGCGACATTGAAAAGTAAATTCAGTAAATTTAGTGGAATCTAGGTGCTAAATATTAATGTCTTATTTGCATATCAATTTTTATAACTGGATCACGTATATTGGTGTCTGAATATCTGATGAGGCGAAAAATGAACCACTTTTAGGGGGTCATTTAAGCCCGGAATTGAATTTATTTAATCAAATATTGCCCTAAATCGTTCCTTTTGTGATTTTAGGTACTTTGGGAGAGAAATCTGGAAAAGGAAGCAATTCGGACGTTTTTGGAGCATAAAAGTGAAGAAAATGCCAAAGTCTTAATTTTCCTTGCTGGGAACAGTAGGTGACGGCGTCAAGAGCAACATCCTGACGGCGTCAAGAGTAAATTGCATGACGACCCAGTGCAAACGTGAAGGCGTCACAAGTAGAGCGTCAAGAGTAAAAGACGTGACGGCCTGGAAAACCATAACACATGACGGCGTCAGATGAAGATTAAGGCAGTCCGAGAAGTATTTTGGCGGCGAGATGACGGCGTCACCTATTTGGTCTTGACGCCGTCAGCCTCAATTTCCTATATATAGTTTTCTAATTTTCATTCATAAAAAGAGAGAAGTTTTGGAGAAACCCTAAGGCCGAACCTATTACGAATTTTACAGGTTTTTCAAGGGTTTTCAGCCCTTGAATCCTTTTATGTGTAATTGAGATAAGTATTCTTTTAATTCAATCAATATGTCTATGTGTTGGTTGTCTATATCTTGTTCTTGTCTTAATTCCATCATGCTAGGCTAGATCTATCTTGTGTTTGCTTAGATCTAATGAAACCTAGATATTAATTATGTGTTGATTACTTGTTTATGGTTGTATTGGATGAATGATTTCGATGTTAGGCTTAAGAAAACTAGCAGATCTCCAATTGGTAACATGCTTGAACGTCTTAGGAAACATGAACTGACGTGCACTAGGTTTTATTGGTTGTATTTAATGCATGAGTAAATTCTAATGATCCCATGTTAGGAGCTTCTTAGCCGGCTCGACATAGGAGTGAAGTAGGCACTCATAAGATTGGGGAATTAAGTGCGCCACCCCATGAATGGTATTAAGGAATACAATCCGTCATCCACGCAACTATAACAAGTAATTAACGTGTAAAAGATATCTAGGGAGTAGTGAAATCTAAGTAAACACAATTTCTCCACTTATTGCTCACAACTTTAGTTAATTTAGTTTATTTTCATTTCTAGTATTTTATTTTGATTGCATCTTTAGTATTGGGTTAGTTGACTAGCAACTAATTCCGCCCAAATCCTTCAAACCCGAGATTTTTACTTGCTTTCTAAAAAATATAAAAATGCAAAAATAATCATCTCTCATCTCTAGAACTAGTATTTAGGTTTTCTAATCCTAGCGACACTATTCCTAGCTGAACGATCAATCCCCCGGTACTTGTCACTATAATATACTAAAATGATCAGGTACATTGCCAGGTGGGGGTTGTAAGCTTCTCGAGATCCCTCGAGAGGTAAAGCCTGGTGCAATCCCTCCGCATCAAGTTTTTAGCACCGCAGCCCGGGGAATAGTTATTTTCTAGGTTAGAATCTCTTTTTATTAGGTCTACTTGCTAGATTCCTTTCTAGTAAGATTTTATTTTTATTTTTAGGTTTTCTTTAGTCTATCTTATTTCTTTGTGTTTTTGTTCGTAACTCTTCACCACCCGACATCATGGACGATGGGAACATCTTTGAACCCGTCATCCCACCACAACAAAACCCACCACTAGAACCTCTTAGGCCCCGAACCTTAGGAGAGTATTCCCGACCTAGCCATCAAGGCTACCGAAACACCATTGAGCTCACCGGAGCCAATGTGACCCCCTTGCGATCCGACACCATCCGGTTGGTGCAAAGCGGATGTGCATTCCATGGACTTCGCTCCGAAGATCCAAACCAACATCTTAAGGACTTCCTTAAAATCGTAGACTCCATAGACCTAGATGTTGAAACTAGAGAGACAACCCGATTACGCCTATTCCAATTCTCTCTACAGGATCAAGCTAGTCAATGGCTTGAGCGTTTACCCGCGGGATCCATCACCATATGGGATGATCTCACCACTCGTTTCCTTGCTCAATTTTTCCCACCGAGGAGAACTACTAAGCTTAGAAATGACATCTTGATGTTCCAACAACGTCAAAATGAATCTCTTTATGAAGCATGGACTCGTTTCAAGGACTTACTCCAAAAAGTCTCTCATCATGGCATAGATCTTTGGCTCCAAGTCCAAATCTTTTATGACCATATCGATCTCTCCACGAGGCGAGCCATTGACCAATCGGCCGATGGTAAGCTACGTGATCTAAGTGCGGAATAATCATGGGAACTCATAGAAGATCTTGCTCTCTATGACAACGAAAGTTGGAATGATCCCCGTGATTTGAACAAAACGGTCAAGGCAATATCTTTGCCTTCGAACAACTCTAGCACTCCCGACTGTAGGATCATGGAACTTGAGGACCAAGTCAAGTTTCTCATGAAATCTTACGAAGCTCCTAAGCCTTCAAGCCAAGTGAACAAAATCACTTCTTCATGCGAATTATGTAGTGGTCCCCATGACACTCGTGATTGTGTGGAACTCCCTGGAACAGCTTTTGCGGACTACGCATCCACGCGTACCGACGAAGCGGGAGATAAGTGGTACACTTTCAAGCCCGAGCCAAACCCTTACGGTGATCCATACAACCCCTCTTGGAAAAATCACCCAAACCTTAGGTAGAAACAAAATCAACCCAATTCTTCCAATCCGCCTAATCGTTACCAACCCAACGGTCCACCCTCCAACTGTACTTTCAACAACAATCCTTCTAACAATTATGGTAGTACCAACAATCTTGAAGGATTGATGTCTAAGTTCATGGCATCTCAAGAAGCTCGCATAGCAAGGTTTGAAACCGCATTCAACCAACAACAAACGGAGATGACCAACAAGATTGACAACTTGTTGAAAGCCCTCAACAACCAAGCGTTAACTACACCTAGGAAGGACACTAGGGACACCAATAACGGAATCCAAATTAAGGACCCCTCATCATCTAAACGTGTCCACTTTGTCAATGTTGTCACCATTAAGCCAATAGATAAGGAGATAGAAGAAAGTGACAAGGATGAAGTTGGAGTAGAAACCGAAACTAGGGATGAAAGTAGGGGAGTTGAGGTTAATAAGGAAAAGGAGTTAGAGGAAGTAGAAACTATAGAAAAATACTTTGATAAGTTTCCCACCAAGGAAGAACGGGAATACCATAAGGATTTATTCGATAGTCCCGAGAAACCATATATCCTTGGCACACCCCTTATCAAAATGGGAGACCCCTCTAACATTAACATACCATGCAATATCGGGCACATGCATATATGGAAAGCTTACATCAATCCTAGATCTCCTGTTAACATCATGACTAGGACCTATTACAATTGGGTGATAAAGAAGCAACTTGATTTTAGGATGATGCCCAATAGAAATTTGATAAGTAATTTTGTAGGAAGAGTGAAGGGATTGCATGTGATTATAGGCAATCTCCCTTATGAGATCGATTCTTTGATAGTAGAAGACACTCGTCCGGTGATAGATGATTGCCTAAGCCAAATAATATTCGGAAAACAATTTGTTGAGGTCACTAGGATGAGTTATGATCCGACTCTGGGGATAGTTAGATTCAAGGAAGAGAATGATGAGGTTGCCTACCAAATGCCCTACAAGATTGAGCAATACCGCCTCCTCTCTAATTTAGAAAAGGAACACAAGCAAGCAGCTTATTATAGGAATGATGAGGATAGACGTAGAGGAGTAGAGTATGTAAAGAATAGGATGCTTGGTTTCTACAAAGAATGCTTGTAACTAGGTCCGGAATACAAAACTGGTTTAGAAGACGACCTAGAGAGTGGAACCAATGATGAGGTCACGTAGTAACCCATGACCTTGAGTCTAGCTACAAGACTCGTAAATAAAGAAAAGCGCTTCTTGGGAGGCAACCCATGCTTTGTGTGATTTTTATTTTGTTTGTTTGTTATTTGCTTCCGTATGCATGCTTTATTTTTATTGTTGGTAGATCATGTCTCAATTAAATAGTGAGAATACTTTACTTTGTTGTTTTGGCCTAGTCTTAACTCCACCTAAAAGTATTTTTGCAAAAGATAAGTGTAAGGGGAAACCCCAAATATGTTTTTAAGAAACAAACCGATCATGATTCTCTACAATATTAAGTGAACATGTATATTCGTATTTGTTAGAGTCAAATGCTTGTATTGAGTCATAATGAAGTTTTGAAGGATTTTCCAGGAAGTAGGACCAAGTTTTTCCAGAAATTTTCCGGAAACTTAACATAAGAATTTCTGCAGATCACTTCTGACGGCGTCACGAGATTACTCTTGACGGCGTCACGTGTAAAAATCTGGAAATTTTACCAGTTTTGTTTTTCTAACGGAGTTTTAAGGTTTTTGTGAATTATTAAGTTTTATAATCTCCAGGAAATCTGCAAAATTCATTCCACAAGCATTATATCTTACTTTGTTTTCTAGGATTTAGTAACTTATATAGATTGCCGCCGATTTTATGCGAGGTTGCCTTGTTTGTTTTCTCAGGATTTACAGGTTATGTATGACAAGAAGATGATTTATATTCTGGAAGGGAAGCTTTTATTGTTCATTTTCTTGGAGGAAGATTTAACCTGGCAACCTTATTATCCATACCCAGCGAATCAGGGGAGTATTTGATTTCATTCATTTTACTTATTTCACTTTTACATTCTTTACTTGAACATTGGGGACAATGTTCATCTTAAGTGTAAGGGGAGGGTAAAATGATGATACCTTACAAATACACTTTCGCTTGAGTTTGTTTGTTTGATGGTAGATGTGTAATAAAACTATGAGAAATACTTGTTAGTGCAATTTTAGCGCCAAATTTAAAATTTTTTACAACATTTAGGAGTGAAACTTTAGCCATAGCAAGCGTCTCATGGATAGGAGATTGTATGACTAGCACACAACCGTATATTCAGAAAAATTTTCCACCCAAATATGTGAGGTTCGCCTTTAGATTTGATAGGAAAAGCATTTACTATTAGTGCTTATGAGTGTACCGGTAGCATTTAGATTCTAGAACTTGCGTTAGTGATGCATCCCGAGACAGCTAGTGAGACTACATTCGTGTAGTAGGATTTACTACATGATAAGAGGCATTAGGATCACCCTTGTGTTAAACCCGTATCATAATTACTTGACCATTTAAGTCATATTACTTGGCTAGTTAAGTCAACTAATTTTTCCCACTGTACTCATTTTTAGTACACGAAACCCCTAGTACACCCCTCCGAGCCTATCTTTTCGTTTCTAACTTTAAGCATCTTACTTAAAGGAAGAATTTGTTACACCCCACTTAAATGTACAACCAAATCGCCTTAGCCTTCCGTGTATGCGCTCATCTTTAGTGCATTATTGTTATTTGTTAAACCCTAAGTTAACTATCTAATTGATTACATGGTTGCTAAGTCGAGTCATATCCTTGTACATATTGTTTTGGGATGATTGGGACTCATGGGTAAAGTACTTATTTTATGGAGTAATGGGGAAGAACTTCATTTATTACCCCCATATGTACGTTAATCTTAAAAGTGCTCCAAGTGTTTTGATTTTCTTAATTCGAGTCATTAGATTAATTTATTGTAAAGTATGTAAAAATTCAAGTGTAAGGGGAATGTTTATTCCCTATGATGTATTATTTTGGATGGTAGGGTAAGAGTGTATGCAAAAAAAAAAAAAAAAAAAAAAAAAAAAAAAAAATCGAAAAAATCAAAGAAAAAGAAAAAAAATAGAAAAAGAGAAAAGAGAAAAAAAAAAACATACGGACTACCATCCCGTTTCATTCTATGTTTATTTTATGTTTTTGTTATTTTTCATTTATTAGCTTAAGTCGAGTCGAGTCTTGGCTTAGCAACGCCATATTGTATATGTAATTAACCAAGATTGTTAACTCGCCACCAGTAAAAACTTCCTATATCCAACAAAACCATGTATTTCATATCCCTACATCTAACGTTACAACCCTTTAAAAAACCTCTTTGATAGTTTATCCTAGGTACTTACGCCATGTGGTGGAGGTTTGATCCTTTCCCAAGCCTATGGTAATCTATTTTGCTATGACAGGTAGTGAGAGATATCTTCCTTTTCCATATTGTAATTTATACATTATTACACCCGAGAGTTGTGAGTATCTAAACACTATTTGTGAGGTGCTAGTATATGACATCCGTGCTTGTCTTTGGTCTTTAGTGAAACGATTATTTGTTGTAATTACTTTTATATTAGTGTTAAATGACCCCTAACTTGTATTTTGATTAGAATAAAAGCGCATTTGCTTGAGGACAAGCAAATCTTAAGTGTAAGGGTATATGATGAGGCGAAAAATGAACCACTTTTAGGGGGTCATTTAAGCCCGAAATTGAATTTATTTAATCAAATATTGCCCTAAATCGTTCCTTTTGTGATTTTAGGTACTTTGGGAGAGAAATCTGGAAAAGGAAGCAATTCGAACGTTTTTGGAGCATAAAAGTGAAGAAAACACCAAAGTCTTAATTTTCCTTGCTGGGAACAGTAGGTGACGGCGTCAAGAGCAACATCCTAACGACGTCAAGAGTAAATTGCATGACGACCCAGTGCAAACGTGAAGGCGTCACAAGTAGAGCGTCAAGAGTAAAAGACGTGACGGCCTGGAAAACCATAACACATGACGGCGTCAGATGAAGATTAAGGCAGTCCGAGAAGTATTTTAGCGGCGAGATGACGGCGTCACCTATTTGGTCTTGACGCCGTCAGCCTCAATTTCCTATACATAGTTTTCTAATTTTCATTCACAAAAAGAGAGAAGTTTTGGAGAAACCCTAAGGCCGAACCTATTACGAATTTTACAGGTTTTTCAAGGGTTTTCAGCCCTTGAATCCTTTCATGTGTAATTGAGATAAGTATTCTTTTAATTCAATCAATATGTCTATGTGTTGGTTGTCTATATCTTGTTCTTGTCTTAATTCCATCATGCTAGGCTAGATCTATCTTGTGTTTGCTTAGATCTAATGAAACCTAGATATTAATTATGTGTTGATTACTTGTTTATGGTTGTATTGGATGAATGAATTAGATTTAGGCTTTTAAGAAAACTGGCAGATCTCCAATTGGTAACATGCTTGAACGTCTTAGGAAACATGAACTGACGTGCACTAGGTTTTATTGGTTGTATTTAATGCATGAGTAAATTCTAATGATCCCATGTTAGGAGCTTCTTAGCCGGCTCGACATAGGAGTGAAGTAGGCACTCATCGGATTGGGGAATTAAGTGCGCCACCCCATGAATGGTATTAAGGAATACAATCCGTCATCCACGCAACTATAACTAGTAATTAACGTGTAAAAGATATCTAGGGAGTAGTGAAATCTAAGTAAACACAATTTCTCCACTTATTGCTCACAACCTTAGTTAATTTAGTTTATTTTCATTTCTAGTATTTTATTTTGATTGCATCTTTAGTATTGGGTTAGTTGACTAGCAACTAATTCCGCCCAAATCCTTCAAACCCGAGATTTTTACTTGCTTTCTAAAAAATATAAAAATACAAAAATAATCATCTCTCATCTCTAGAACTAATATTTAGGTTTTCTAATCCTAGCGACACTATTCCTAGCTGAACGATCAATCCACCGGTACTTGTCACTATACTATACTACAACGATCAGGTACACTGCCTGGTGGGGGTTGTAAGCTTCTCGAGATCTCTCGAGAGGTAAAGCCTGGTGCAATCCCTACGCATCAATATCAAGCATGACTGGATCACATATAATGGTGTCTGAAATTCAAGCATAACTAGAGTACATATATTGGAGTATGAATTTAAAACATGAATGGATTACATATAGTGTAGTCTGAATTTCAATAATAAGGGGAATTTTATAACTTAATCACAAAAAAAAAGTAATAACAAATATTTATTGCGTTTAAAACACCAAGATTATTATGACATACTCCCACAAACTGTTTGGGTCACTTGCTATTTATTTTCCTAAAAGCTTAACGTCTAAGATGTGGTTTCGTCGTTGATTGATGCTTCGTCATTGATTTCATTTTCTTTCATAGGTTCTGCTTTTGGTGAGACTTCTTCCTCTTTTGACTCAGAGTCAGTCATAACATACCTGAAATAGTAAGATTTTCAGAGAAATTTTGTTAATTTGTGGGTTTTATATTAGTTATGTTTTTATCCATTTGCTACATCATTACCTTAATCGTTTTTTATTTTCAGATGCAGATCCATCAACGCTCCAACCCTGATCATCATGTGGTAATTCTGTGTCTGAATCTTCATATTCCATCCTATAATAACGCCACAGTAAATAATGTATTAGTGATAATAAATTTTCACATGTTACTTCCATAGTATTCAAATTTGATGATACCGTTTCTTTTTTTCCCCTCCACAGATTTTATTGGAGTAGACAAACTTGGATCTTTGGACAAAGTCTTTTTTGACAATTTTGTCATAAGAGGGCTTGCAGGTTTGCCTTCTCTTTGCGGAGTGCTTGAACATGTAAGTTCTCCGAGTGCACGGGTAACATTCCTGCAATGTGAAGCTCTCAAAAGTACCATGTTCAAAATATGAGGATGTCTTGAATTCAAAAGTGTGAGATGTCCCTATTAGATTTGTTATGGCTTGGGGCAAGTTGAAACCTTGTGCCTGTAGTTGAAGGTCAGGAGAAAACAATAATGTCGTTCAAATTTAATTTATAATTGTACCTCAGTGTTTAATATTTTTAAAATTTAATTTATTATTGAACCTCTATGTCACTTTCCAACAGGGATTCTGGAGAGCACTTCAACAAATCACGGGCGACTTCATCAAACAGAACAATCACAGTTTGTGCGCAGTATGGTCCGACACATCCACTTCAAGCCTGAATTTGTTAACATCGGGTAACAGACATAAGGTAAAAAATATTATTTAATTTAACTTAATTCATGAGATTTGCAAGGTTAAAAGCGGGTTACCTTAAAACTGGGTACTCAATGTGTTTTTTACACACATCACACAAAAATCTACCATTCTTTCGGGTGGCACCTTTTCTACACTTATTGTCACCACAGGATGGGTAATTCCATCCTTTTCTACTTCTAACATTGTTGATCATAACTTTACAGTTGTAGGTCATAGGCTACAAAATGCATATATATTAAATAAAATATAAATTTACCAACATTAGTAAATAAGCAAGTGTAAAAAGGAAAAGTTACATTGTTTTTCTTATTGCGGCCCCAAATCAACAAATTCTCAAGCGTCCCATCTTTTGGCTCTGAACAATCAACAGGCACTATTGCTTTACCTAATTCCACAGTACTGCAAACAAAATCCATTTGTAATATAAGTGAATGGTAATTGGGTAAAATTACATAGAAACTAGTTAGTTTGGCTGACCTCGTTTCAGCTTTTAGTTCTATCAATGCAGGGATGTCCTCATTGTCATAAATCAAGGTGGAGGAGCTGCTCGATAGGTAGACCTTATCTGCACGGAGTGGAAATTGTAATGGAAATTAGCAATAAGGTAATGTTCGCTACAAAACCATATTTTATTGATACTCACTGTTATAGAGTTTAGCATTAACAGAAGTTATAACAACCGGACATAGGCCAACATGTTTTGTTTTCTTTTAAATCAGGATGTTACCTAATTCACCCCAAAGCGTGACTCTTATTGATTGACCCCTGTTTAAGGAGATTAAAAAAATGGTTATTTTACTTCTGGTACAAATTAATGAAAGAAATAATAAGTTATTAATTTGCAAGGATATCAAAATATGGGAAACAAAACACCTCCTGTTAGCCAGATAGAAATCGAGAGTCCTTGAACCACTCTTTTGAATTATTGTCCTCCCAACATTTGTAACATAGCCTGCGACATCCGGTAGCATCCAACAACGTATAAAAAGAGTTTAAATATAACATGGCATAAAAAACCATATAAGGAAAAAATGTATAAACAAACAGCCTGACCTATAAGATATTTATTGTCCGTAGGTTCAATTTCATCAAAATCCGCAAGCTCAAAAGGATATCTGACAAAGGCCTTAGGGTTGACGGAAACTTTTCTAATGATTGTGGACCCATCAAATTCAAGAATGAATGGATCCTGCCTAATGATGCGATATTCATCCTTGTTTGGGTGCACAATGAAATTCTTAATAGAGTAAACACCGCCTTCTTTTAAACCTACAAAATTGTGCGCTATATTGCTCCTTGCATAGCAATGCATCGCCTTACCCTGGGAAACATTGCATCAGTATTTAAAGAATTAAATATTCCCATTTTTTATGCATATTTGTAAATGTAATATTTACTTACCCTTGCATCACTGACAACGAAATCTGTACTCAAATACCTCCCACTTACTACATTCACATCCCACATCCTACAGATCATAACAACAATCGCGCCACTAACACCCGCATCAAGCTGATCCAAAAATAAATCACCATTATGGTCGGCTACATGGATGGATTTGCCCGAAGACTTGATGGACTTGGAGCTGCTACCTGAAGCTTTGTTGCACATGGTAACTTTTGCTGCAATTCTGTTTTGAAAGACAAAACTTTTGATGATTGTGGTGATACATAGACTATATTTATAGTTAGCTTAATCATGTAACTGAAAACCACCATTAACATGAATAGGGAAAAAAAAAAAGGTCTCTTCATATGCAGGCATCTATTAACCTTCATTAAGGAGGTTTGTAACTCACATGTCTCTTAATAGAGGTTTGCAATAGAGGTTTGTAACCCACGGGTCTCTTCATATGCTGCTACTAATTATTAGGAAAAAATAAACCCAAAAAAAACACTAAAATTTATATCATGAAGAGCATTAGGTTGTTATACTCTATGCAATCTTGACGCCTCCGCAATAAATTAGTGGGGTTAATCTTATAGTATAATAGATAAGTGGACACGTGTCGCACATCCAGTGAAGTCGTACATTCGCACATGACCGTTTTGAATAATGGTATTATTTCTGTATCTTTTTTTGAAAAAGGTTAAGGGTGCGTTTAGTTGGTGAAAAATCCTCCATTTTCCCAGGAAATTTTTCATTGGAAACTGAAAAAACAGAAAATCTGTTTAGTCGCACATTTTTTAGAAATTTTTTTGAAAGAATGAAAATCTCATTTTCCAAAGTATAACTAGAATTTAGGAAAGAGTCATTTACTCTTTCCTATATTTTTCCTTCCCCCTTGCATTTTTCAATTTTCTAAAAAATATCATCTAAATGCATTCTCTAATTTTATACCACGTTTCTTGGGATAAAAACCATTCCTTGTTTCTAAAGAAATTGAAATAGAAAATTAAAGAAATTTTTCTACAACTAAACGCACTATAAGGTTTTATACCTTTTTTGTCTAAAAAAAAACATACAATCATTCTTTTCACATTTTATGTAAAAAAATTAAACTCGACCGATTTGATTGGAATTTGTAAAAACTAAAAAGTTGTAAAAATTAAACATAATTGCATTTCTAATTGAAATTATAATGGGAGCTGATATTCTCACGGCACCATTTTATAAATTCAAGGCAATTGATTGGAATTTACAAATATACCCCTACAATTTATTGACCTATTTTCTATTAGTTTACCCTAGTATTCATGTTTCAGCCGTCTACATACTTAATTCACCACCCACCATTTTCTTCAACGCCAATCTATACTATTTTTGTTGCTTGATTTTATGATCAAAGGTAACCTTTATAAAATTGAATTGTTGTTGTGTTTCATAATATTGACAAACCTATCTGACAGCACACACAATTGCAGAAAATAAATTGACTTTGAAATATGGGGTTTGATCAAGATCGGTTAAGAATCATCATATTATGGTGTTTTTATTATTAATTGGTGAATAATGATTATTAATGCATAATGTAGGCGCAAGTTGGTTTTTTTCATCATAAACTAAGGGTGCGTTTACTTTTCTGTTGGAATGTCTGAACCACTATTTGGTTAATATAATATTATTATTATTATTCTTCGGGCCCACAAATCCTTTTAATTGATCTGTATGTGTAGAGAGTAAAATCTAATCCCTTCCTCACTCAGACGCTCTAACAGAGGGGGGGCCCACCACCTTTATCAACATCTGAAAAAGTAAACACACCCTAAGTACACCTGGGCGTGCTATTCAAGAACACATAGTTTTATAGAGACTTATACAGTAAGTGATCATTTGCATGAATATATTAGGTTAGGTGGTGAACTTTATATAATTTGTGGATTTTAAGTCCACACGTACATTAGTTATTCTATATTATTGTTTGTACGTGGTGGAAGGTGTGGGCTCGTTGCCCTCCCTCGTCGTCCTACGTGGAAAACACTTCACCCTCGTTGTAGCTCTTCACCACACCATGCCAACCTCTTCATGCCTCTTCACATGATACTTGCTCATCTGCACGACGAGGGTAAGGTTCTGACATTGTGTACTTTTTTTTTTTTTTTTTTTTTTTTCTTTTTCTTTTGTGAGTGATAAAAAATAAAGGTATAAGTGATGAGCCCTAAATGAGTAAGTTGAGGTTAGTTGTGAGTGAGGAGGGGGTTAGTTGTCAAGAGGTGTTGAGGTGATGTGGAACCCGTGGGCCCCAAATGAAGAGCTTGAGGCTTGTCACCACACCTTCCACTCTAATTATGAAGGATTTTGTATGTACATGTAGGTCATTGTCATTGCGATGTTTTTATTTTCATTCTAGAGATAAGCTTAATCGGTTCAAGGATTTTGAAGCATGTATTTCATAGTAGCTGTGTGCAAGCTATTTTCATTGCATGTTTGTTGGTTCAACTATAGTTAATTTGTGTATAGTTACATATTACATAAATCCCAATTTGATGATAACATTTGGAACATGAGGAAGTTGTTTCCCAGAGTAATATTCCTTTTGGCAAAGCAAACATAATATAGATGTGTTCATCTCAGCGGAAAATGGATATATAAAAGAATAATTTATGTTGAATAATCAATCAAGAAAGAATTTTTAATTGTATCATGCATTTAAAAAATATATAGGAGTTGGAGGACCATGGATGTAAATAGAGGGTGTAAAAGATTAATTGGTGTGAAAAATAGATTAATCTTTTATTTATATAATAAAACAAAACCTTTAGTCGGTACTTTCGTATTTAAAAAAAAAAAAAAAAATTCTTTATTAGGTAATATTTTAATTATTATTTTTTTAATTTAAAATTTTAAAAATTTGTTTTCTTGATATACTACACAAGTGAACGATAAATATAAAAAATTGTAGATAAGATGTAACTAACAATAGGATTAAACTCTTTAAATGATTATCTTTAATAATAAAAAACTATAATTAAAAATCATAAATCGAACAAAACAAAGATTAAATTATTTGTTTTTTAACAAATAAAAATATATCATTCAAAAAAATTTTTAAAAAAAACCCCGCGCGTGCGCGGGTATTATAACTAGTAAATTGTAAGGGTATAATTGTAATGTAACATTCAATTGCCTTGGATTTATAAAGTGATGCCGTGAGAATATCAGCTCCCAATTATAATATGAGATTTATTCGTACCTTTTTATCTTCATTCCTCACCTTTGGAACTACTAACAGAGCCGGACCCTCCTCAGTTGAGACTAATCTTTTATCGTGCCTTTGTTTTTTCTCCAACTTAACGGCCTGTAAAAGAAAAAAGTTAGCAAAACAATATAAATTTATCAAACTAACGATCACTCGTTAAAATAATTTAATTTCAAAGGCAATTATGTGTTTTCCGTACCTCTCTGTATTTCGCCAATGCTTCGTCTATTGTAGAACCATTTACTTTTGTGCGATTGATCTTCACAAATTGGAGGTTGGGTGTATCATGGGTTCCATAACCCCATTTCTCCATTTTATTACAAACTAAGATCCGCACCACTACCAATGAAGGATATTCGATTGTAGCATTCCCAGGGTAGAAACTCGTGAGACTCTCCATACCGATGAGCTCAATCTTGGCAAGGCGATGGAACACGATGTTTTTAGGTGGTACAACCGGATCAATTTCACTTGTACTTGTTTCCCCATCCCCGTCCGAGATCACTTCCTTCAAACTGTCGCACCCCCAAATTCTTAGCTTTTGCAGATTGACAAGCTCTTGTGCTACAATAACAGTGAATAGCTTTTCTAACTTGGGACACTCAAAAATGTCAAGTGTCACCAGGTTGTTAAGGCTTATATATTTATCTCGACAATTCCATATCACTTTCAAACTCCTCAATTCATATAAAATTAGTTTTTCCACTTCTGAAAGAATATTCTCTTTCACCCCTTCATGGTTTGTGATGGATGAAATAAAATGCATCTCATCCAAAGAATCCACCAAATACAGAAGATTGGCACATTTACGGATATTAATAGTCTTGGAACCAAAACCCTCGCAGTACACCATAGGCATTATTTTATCAAGTTTATCAAGATTATTTATCGATCGAAGAAGTATACCATTGCATACCTCAATCAATTTTCTAACATGCAAGTGTGAGTTGATATCAGCATAATCAAGCGTGTCTAGAATTAAAGTTCTATTACCTGGGATATCATAATCACTCCAATCTTCCTCGCCACCAAATTGAATGGAAAATCTTTTCAATCTCTTCAGATAATCAACTTCAGGGATAAGACAAATATGTTTGACCCATAAATTTAGAGATGTGAGCTTCGACAGTTTACTTATCTCTAAAAGACTGTTATATTCCCCCTCTTCCACTTGATAGTATCCAATACTCAACTCTTCCAACCAACGAAGATTTGCTAGTACACCTGGTTCAATATGAGATAGGTCAGGACACTCTGCAGCATGAAACAACCTTAATTTGACTAACTTTCCAATCTCTTGAGGAATTTTTTTAATTCCAGTCTTATTGAGAATTAGAATTTCAAGGTCTTCTAGCTCCCCAAGTAAAGAAACATCACAGAGACGTTTATTTCCACCAAGATTGAGCATACGCAATGTTTTGAGCTCCTTCAGTGATTTTGGGAGGGAAATGATGTTATTGTGCTCAAAATCTATAACTTTAGCTTTTTTCACTGCTTCGATGAATTCATCAGAAATTTCTGACAATCTACGATTTTCTTGTATGAGGAAAATCTGAAGGGATGGAATATTAAGCTTATAACCAGCTGGAAGCTTACAAATATCGTTTTCCATGAGTGAGATACCTGTGTAGCTTAGACTTCCACTTCTTGGTAGCCATTCGTTCAGATTTTCCCCAGCCTCCACCAAAAATTTGTTATCGTCTTGGGAAGCAATTAACAACGCCACTTCCCGAACAACATCATGCATTTTCGTTGTAGATTCATTGCGACCATCTAATAACAAGCAAGAGGATTTTAGGATTTCCACTGCACTATGAACTTTATTTCTTGTATCCTCCAAACGATCGAGGTCTTTGCATCCTCCATAATATGCCAACCGTTCTAATGGGATGTTAAAGTCTTCTGGGAACATAGAGCATAGTAAGAAGATTGATTTTGCTTCTTCACTTTCGAGGTAGTCATAGCTTAGCCTCAAATGAGCAAATTCTACCTTTACATCTTCATCAATATCCAAAGTTTTATGTTTCTTTATGCTATCACGTGCTTTTATCCATGCTTCGATGTTCTCTTTGCCTTTCAAAGCTTTTCCTACAGCTTGAAGGATTAGTGGCAATCCACCACATCCTTTAACAATATCCTCCGCAACTTTTTGCAAATTAGCATCGGTTTCTACTCTTTCACCAACCACGCGTTTGAAAAGAGCCCATGCTTCTTTTACTTTCAAACAATCTACGTATATTGGGGTGAGAGCATCCATAGCGGAACACACTTTTCTTTTCCTGGATGTTAACAAAATCTTACATCCTGGGAAGTCCTTTACACATGGAATGCCCACTTCATGTAGCTTCAATTTCGTCCATACGTCATCGAGGATTATAAGAACCTTCTCACGTTTTATGATTCGCTTTGCTGCAATTTCAAGCTCTTTTTGAATCTTTTCAGTCTTTTTAGCATCCACTAGTCTCGAGACAGTTACAAAAACAACAAGATCAAATAGGTGTTTCACTCTTGCAGCAACTTCCGTGGCTATTGTAGTCTTTCCTACACCTCCTATTCCCCAAATTCCAGTGATTTGTGTACTGTTGACAGATTCAATGATTTTTTCAAGAAGTGACTTATGGGTATCAAGATCATCTATATTCTCCCTTGGATAGAGCTCCAAGATTCCGGGTGAAGCAGTAGGAATGGAGACATCAACTTCATAGGCCGCCCCATCTTTTTGGTGTTGCTGAAGGGAAAGAACCTTTTTTGTCGCCTCCTTGCCGTAGCGATAGAGAGTGTTCAAGCTGACACACATCCGCAAGTTGAAGCACGTCTTCTTGGCATCAGCTTCTTCTTGAAGAAATTCTTCCGCCATGGTTTTGTGAGCAAGCGCCTCATTAACCCACTTTTCCACACCAGGTAGGAGTCCATCACCATTATCATTAGCTGATTTTATTTTTAGTTCAACCCTCTCCTTCATATCCTTGAGCTTTCCAACTTCGTTCCTTAGCTTCTCAACATTTTCCTTGGAACTCCACATGTAACCGATATCTTTTTTAACCTTAGTTAACAATGAGTCCACTACTTCTTCAACAACCTTATTAGCAACCACTTCTGCCATTCTAGGTCCTTTTTTTTTTTCTTTTTTTTTTTTTTTTTTTTTTTTAATGTATGAACAAAAGTTACACCAAATGATTCAAAACAACAAAAGGTTTCTAAATCTAGCGACAGATCATACAGATTTTAATGATCTCAACAGGTTAATTTGAGTAACAACAACAAAAACACTAGTTCTGGTGGTTGAACAAAAGAGAGTTTGAAATAAATTACCAGTAGCATGTGAGTGTTATAATGGGCTGTTGACTATTAAAGAGTGAAATGACAATACAGTCATAGGGTAAAAGGAAAAAGTAATAAACATAACACTAGATACATTATTCATGATCCAATGGTGAGTTTATACGTCGCACATTACAAACATTATTCATGATCCAACGGTGAGTTTATTATTCATGATCCAACGGTGAGTTTATACGTCGCACATTACAAACATTATTCATGATCCAATGGTGAGTTTATATGTCGTACAATTCATAAGGATTGGTGTCACGTACAAACTACAAAGTATTTAAGAATATAAACATAAACGCATGTAACTAACTTTTTAGCTATTTTATTTACGACAATATTTTATATTTTTATTTATTTATTTATTTTTTTATCATTTACTGTTTTTGACTAGTTAAATTATACTCCCTCCGTCCCATTTAAAGTGTCCACAATGGAATCTTTGCATGTCCCATTTAAAGTGTCCACTTGTACCTTCAAACCAATAAGATGAGAGTTTAGTGGGTAAAAGTAATATTTGATTGGTGGAGAGTTTAATTAGTGGAATCTCCTAAAACTTTGTGCATTATGAAAGTGGACACTTTAAATGGGACGGAGGTAGTATATATTTAGTGTTTTGTTCTTTTTTTTAACAGTTTTATCCACTTTATTAAATGATAACAATTTTATATAGTTTTCTGCTTCGTATTTTTTTTGTTCTATTATCCTTTGCTTGTTAAACTTTATGTTTTCTATTCCGTAAATTATTTTTCACAGTTTTATAATAAAACAAATTGAGTAAATAAAAACTTTTCAAGAGGTTGGCATGACCACTTAAGGTGTGTTTGGAACAGCAGATGATGAAAGATTATAATAGCTTAAAATTATTTTGCCGAAAAATATGTCACACTAGAATAATAATCTCTGTTTGGATGACAAAGACTGTAGATTATTATTGAAAAATAAATTCTCAAAAAATAAGTTACATTAACCAGCTTTTAAAAAGATGTTGGAGATTATATTTCACATTTACACGTTTAATTTACAATTACATCTAGTTTGTCAAACACAACTACAAAAAAGTTACAATTTTATTCTTTTCCAACAACAACAACAGCAACAACACCAGCATCAGTATCAGCACCTACATCATCACCATCACCAATAACATCTATTTTTGCCAAACATACCTTTAATGTTTTCTTGCACCTAGGAACTTGAACCTCCCGCACTTTAGTGAATAGTTAAGAGTCTGTTGTCACTGTTTGACCCTTGAGTTACCCAATTTATAAGCAACGTAAAAGGAAATTGATTTGCACATAATTGTGACGCTTTAATTCGCGCATTAAGTACTTGTTCATATTGACATCCTGTTTTAACATCCTATACATAGTACATAGAATGTGCAAATCATTTCCCTTAATATAAAATGATCAAAAATGTATTCAGCTGGGTTCTTTTATGTTTTAATGTTTAAATGTTGACATGTGTAATCATATTATTTGATAATCTCACAAAAGTTACAATTATCACAAAATAATAATAATAATAATAATAATAATACTTTTCTTTATCATTTATTAATATATTGTTTAATTAAGGATTTTTTATAATTGGGTACCTTTGATTTGGTACATACAATATCATATGTGTAATTGAGTATTGTATAATTTGCACAAAGAGGTCAGACGACCGAGTCCTCCTCACCATGATCGCGTCACATTTGATCACCTTTATTACACCTCCTTCAGTAAGACGCGTCCTGCATGGAAAGAAAGCAAGATTCGGTTATCTGCACGACTGAGTCGTGTGACTTGTGTGTATAGGTGCTTTTTATTAATTGATTTTGTGAGATATATTTATGTTTAAGCGATGCATATTTTTATTGTGATCGCGATCATCTTATTACGTTAAGTTACTTCTTAAATATTGTTTGAAAATAATTCTTAAATGGGAAAGAAATTTGGTAAGAATAATGTTAAGTTTTGATGTTAATATTACATCGATATCCAAATTTCTTTACCTTACATAGCTCCATGACATTTGACATCCAAAGTATCCAACAACTTTGTATATATTAGTACCTCCATCACATATTAAATGTGCACTTTGAATTTTTAAAGTCTTGTTTTATCAACTTTGACCCTAAATATTTTTATTTATGATATATAATACATGATGCAAAATATATGAATGAATTGAGCTTTAAATGTACTTTTCATTGACATAATTTTTATCAAGTATCATATAATACAAACAAAAATATTTAAGGTCAAAGTTGAAGAAAAAAGACTCGAAAAGTCAAAAGTGGACATTTAATATGGGACGGAGGGAGTATCACAACTAGTCCTTACACTTCTATCTCCGAACAAACACTGTAAGACTAGGAGGTATGGTGGCGTTGTTGGGTGGTGCAAAAAAACGACACGAAAATCTTGAACGGCTCACCATACCCGAGCTCACGCCAAACCCCCTCGCGCCATCCCATCCCATCCACGCCACGCCATTCATTTTTTTGCTGCCCTTTTTTGACCGTTACATTTGAATTTAAGAAGAAAGGGGAGCGTTTGGTTTTAACGGTAATATTACCGTTTGGTTTTAATGGTTGACAAAAAAAATTAATAATAAAATAATAATAATAATAATAATAATAATAATAATAATAATAATAATAATAACAAAATAAAATTACCCCCAAATTAACTATAAATAACCCCTTTAATTTTTAAAAATCACACACACTTCCAATTCACAATTCTTTTCCAACCAAAATGAATTCTAATAACTCACCATGTATTAATAGCATGCTAAATGACCCGTCGAACCAAATGACGGGCGCGTCTCAAAATCCGGCCAACAATCCGGGATCGTCTTCGAATCCATACAATCAATCGGCTTACTTTCCTACCTTCCCATCAAACCCATACATGAATCCCGAAGAACAAATGCTATTTAGTCAATGGAAAATGCAACAATATCAACAACTTACTCAACAAAATCAACAACAACAAAACCAGGTCATCGCTTTACAACCAAATTCCGACTATGGATCCTTTCATCTACGTGATGAAGACTTAGATGAATATGAAGATGAAGACGAAGATGAAGAGGAGGCGATCCCAAACTCGAACCCGACGTCGAAGAAGACGAAGGAGAATACAAAGACTAAGGGGAAGGGGAAGACGCAAGGTGGTACTCGAGCTCGTAACGTGTGGAACCAAGATGAGGAGTTGTTTTTGGCGGAGTGTTACATTCAAATATCCGAGGATCCAAAAAGAGGTTCGGGTCAATCAAAGGAAATGTTTTTGTATAGAATTCTTGACGTATACAATTTGGAAGCCGAAAGAAAACGTTGGACTATTCGTACCAACGACATGTTATCGGGGAAATGGACTCCAATGAACAACGAGTTGGGCAGGTGGAATTCGTTAGTGAATGAAACAAGCGCTATGAATGGGGAGAGTGATCAAGATTTTATGACGAGGGTGCATTGTTTGTATAAATCAGTGACGGGGCAAGAGTTTAAACACATGAGCGCTTGGGCCTTTTTTAAAGACAAGCACAAGTGGAAAAATCCCGAATCGACAATGGCAAGGCGAAAATCGTCTTCGGGTTACGGAGGTGGAACCTGAGCATTATGGACCAGACGCGTTGCCACGGCCTGACGACATGCATCGGATTTCCAAGAGTCAACGTTCGTCAAACTCGACCGCTAATTCTGGTTCAAACCCGGCAATGTTTCATGAAATGATACAACAACAAAACGAGTTAGAGCGCAAGGCAAAGATGGATGTTATGGAACGAGAGTCACTCACGAGAGTTACTTTGTATGAATCTCAAAAGATTGCCGAGGAGATGCGAGTGCTACAAATGGATACAAGCAGGATGGATCCGGTCAATGCGGCGGTCGTGAAAGCCCAACAAGCACGAATCTGGTCAAAGTATCCTACCGACGAGGATTGGGTTTTTATTTCTATGTTTATGTGCTAGGTTTTCATTTTTTTTTTTTTTTTTTTTTTTTTAAAAATTTATTGAAATGTTTGTGTGTTTTTTAATTTAATGAAGTTTATTTTAGTTATTTATTATTGTTTTATTTAAATGAAAAAAAAAATTGAAGAACGGCACCAGAATTTTTGGTGTCAACTGTAACGGCACAGAATGTGGTGCCAAAGCATTTCTAGTGTCGTTCTGTGTTTTGCTGACATGGCGCCACTTTTAAATAACGACACGTAAGAAGAATGAGAAATATTTTTAGCCACACATTTCAATTGAATAAGGAGAAATTCATGGGAGTTGCATCTTTTATTGTTCATGCATCTGAAATGTGCGGTTGTAGTTACTTCTCATTCTTCTCATTTTACTTTTATTTCTCATTTGATCCTTAATCAAATCGGAATATATATGATTACAAAATATTAATTATACCTTCACAACTATACGGCAAGACATCTTATATGTCCAACAGGTTTTTGAATAACGTCGCTCGTTGCACAAGAAAAGACTTTTCATACATTAATGCAAGAAACATCTATTAGATTATCGGTTAAATATCATACGTAAATGCAGGAAAAATACTCTAACTTTTCGTACATTAATGCTCGACTTTTTTTGGATAACCTGAACACGATCCAGTTACCGTTTATTTTTTATTTTTTATTTTTTATTTATTTATTTTTTTTTGATAACCATGGTTTCCGACTTTTTTGCCGATTAATTCACGGGGTTTGAACCCACCGCCACACAAACTCAAACAAGGTGAAGCCCTCTCTTTTCAGGAGGTTGGCGTGGCCGACTTTTTTTTTTTTTTTTTTTTTTTTTTTTTTTTTTTTTTCCGTTTAATTAATATCTTCATATAATCATATTATCTTTTTCTTTACTACTTATAATTAATGCATGTATACATCATTTTTTAAAATTAAAGTGCTTAAAAATGATTAACGTAGATTGCCTATTTTAATTTACCCCTTACAATTAATGCATGTATACATCAGTTATTTTACTTTGTTCTAGAAATGCTTTGGCACCACATTCTCCTTTTTAATTCTAACACAGCTTACATGTATAAATGGCAAATTAACACAAGATTGCTTTTTAATTCTAACACAGCTTCAAAACAAGTTTAAAAAATACATGGTTGGTCTTTGTTTAAACGGCCAGAAGACTTTTTAAAAAACAAGTTTGAAAAACACAACAATGAAAGAGTGATAAGACTTTTAATATTTAATAGTTTCCGAAAAATCATCCTAATACTTAAAAATGATTAAAAATTGTAACAACATCGACTAATAAATTAATAGTTTAAATATTGTTTAATACTCAAACTATTATCATTTTACGTTTATAATCTGTTAGTGCAAAAAGTGTGAATAGTTTAGAATTGGGTTTAGTTAGGTACGCTGTGGGGTTTATGCACTAATCCAAGTAGAGGATGAAGTATCCTGCACAAATGAAAGTAAATCGTTAGCCTTGCCGTGGGAACGGACTTCACGATTAAGCTCCGGCGTGAGAGTAAGTACTCATGTTGTCAAAGAAATATCTGAGTTGTGATGAGTGAGAAAGTCATACCTCGAAAGTGTGAATGGAGGTTTCCTTTTATAGGTAGCGAAAATATTAGGGTTTCCTAACATTTCACATTTTGCTGTAGTGGCCGAAGTGGGACCCTTGTCAGGCAAGGATCCGGAGCTTAATCGATGTTTATGTACGCGGATGGGTTTCCGGACCGGGGTCCGTCCGCGAGCGTACTTCGGGAGCACCGCTTGTATGTGTCCTAGTTTGTCCGGACTGTGTCATGCTCGTGACATGGGCTTTTAGCCCTGTTTGGCTTATTGGGCCGGAGCCCGGTTTTGCTTATAGGGCCGGAGCCTGGTTTCGCTTGTTGGGCCGGAGCCCGATTTTGCTTGTTGGGCCGGAGCCCAGTTCGAGTGAGATAGTCAAGGCCCAGTAGGCCTGCTATCCGTACTATACGTCATCAAGTCCCCCCAGTCTAGTGCGTTCATTATTCGCGTGCTTTGGTAGCGTGCGGTGAATGTTTCTAGACTAGATTGCTAGTTATTCCGCTCTTAGCATAGGTCCTTTGTTGTACGGATCTTAAATTATCCGCGGACAAGATTGTATGGAGGGTTTGTGTTGACCGTTCTGGTCGTTTTACCTTCTGACATGAATTGACCGTTCGGGTCGTTCTGAGCTGGCATCCTTATTTTTTTACCGTTTAATCTTGATCGTTTGTTAGAGCGTTTATTGATATGCGTCGCTTGATTAGCTCATCCTTAATTAAATGTACCGCGTATATAAATAGTGTCCTTTTCACTATTCGTATTTTTCCTTTTTATTTTAATCTGCGGCCACCGTAACTTTTCCTACTTTTCTGCTTCATCTTCGTTTTTAACTTCTTTAACTCAAAAGAATCGTCTTCGTAATGGTTTCATTTTGGAATTGCAAGTGCAATCTTTCTCAGGATGCTTTTGAAAAGGTGTTACATGATTGCCATATTCCGTCGGAAGTACGACCGGTCCGGCCAGATAAGAAGGCTCTTATTCGTTTTCCTCCGGAGGGGAAAATAGGTGTCTACACCCGTTTGTTTGATTAAGCCCAGTACCGTCTACCGCTGACCAAGTTTTTTTGTTAGTATCCTAACGCATTACAGGATTAACATTTCTCAACTTAATCCTCTTGGTGCGGCTAGGGTGTCTCATTTCGAGGTTCTTTGCCGGCGTTTGTGGCATTCGGCCATCTGTCTCGTTGTTCCGATGTTTTTATGTGAAGAATAAGAAAAATGGTTGGTTATCGTTTAGCAAGCGTTCCGATAGTGTGTGTTATACGGATGTGCCCGATTCGTTGAAAAATTGGCAGGAGCGTTTCTTTTGGGTTGACAGCTTTGCTTGTCCTGCTATCTTTCCTCACTATGTTGCACAAACTGTACCCTGGGATAGCATGCCAGAAGTTCATGATTATAGTGCTAACGATGTTGCTTCCTTGGTTTCCAACCGAGCTCCGTTCGTGAAGTTTCCGGAGCCGTTCCTTTTCTGGGTTGGGCTAAGTCGTTATTATTTGTTAAATGATAATTCTTATCCGGTTTATTACCGAAATAACCAAGGTGGATGCGATCTTTCTATTTTTCTTCCATTTGTTGTTATTGTATTTGTCTCGTATTTGCCTTTTCTTCTGTTTTCTTATCTTCTGTCAATGTTCAAAGGTGAACCCGATGGCATTGTTAAAGCTGAAGGAACTTGCTTCGGAGGTTGAAGTTGGTGAGAGGCCTCTTCTTAGTGGAGAGCCCCAAATCTTGGATTTTGCCGTTAGTAGGTTGGTTCCTCTTCATCCAATCGATCCCGCCGTCCCTAGCGACCAGCTATATGATGACTTTGACGTGGGCTGTTTGGAATGGATAGTGAGGGTGGGACCAAACCGAGTACTCCGGTTATGGGCCAGGGTAATGCGGAGCCGAGTAATGTCAATGCTAGCTCTGATTGTCATATTTCTGAATCGCCTGGTAGTTATGGTCATTCCAAGGGGAATAGAAAAATATCTGACACATCCCTGGGTGTTGGTCAGTCGCCTAGTTCTTTGAAAAGGTCAAGAGTAGGTGGTGATGCTGCTACCGGGCCAACTATTATGAGTAAGTCTTTGCCCGACCTTCAAGATTTGTTGAATAGGAGTGTGTTGAACTGTGAACGTGGAGTTGACCCTCTACCTTCTGTTCCTTTTGTTTCTTCTTCCATGTCAGAGAAACCGGAGCGTAATGCTGATGTGCTTGCGAAAATTGGTCCATCGGAGAGGTTTATCATTTCCTTGACTTCTTCCTCCTCTTCCAGTGACTATAAGACTGAATCTGACTCTTTTGTTAGATCACCGGCCCCGACATCTGCTGCGGGAGCCACGGCTGTTCCGCCTGTTATTACTGCCCCTTCTGTAAAGAAAAAGAAAGCTTATGCGGACACTTTTTGGAGGATCCGTAATGTTTCAGATATGGACCTTTGTCGTGCATCGGAGATTTATGTCCCTGATTAGAATGTTACTTATGGGTCTCTTTTGGATGATGCTTCTGAGTGTCGTGAGTTAGTTGATTTTTGTACTCCTCCTAGGGCCTTCGCGGATATCCGTAATATGCCCATTGATAGATTCTTATTAGAATTTAACGTGAACACCGCCCGGCAAACCGCTTTTTGTAGTGTTTTACGGTACCGGGCAGAGCGTCTTCTTCTTTGTAGAACCGTAGAGGGGGGGGGGGGGGGTGAATACGGTTTCTTCGGCTTTTTAGATGTTTAAAAACTTTAAGCCAAAGATAACACCAAGTGGTTGTACAATAATCCAACAACCACTAACACAACCAAAGTATATAAAGCAAGTAAGAACACAACGATATATACTGGTTCGGGATGGGGGGTTTATACCATCCGTACGTCCAGTTGCGAATCCGCGACTCCGATACTATTCACCAGTATAATCCTTTCGGTGACTACAAACCGTTACAATTCACTCCACCAATATTCAACAATATTGATGCTCACAAAGAAGGAGTTACTCCCCAATGGTATTCCACCCTCAGAAACCACCCAAAAGAATCTCGCGATTCGACTTAACCTAAGGGTCACCAAGACC
Organism: Artemisia argyi; assembly: GCA_030686995.1. Classification (NCBI taxonomy): domain Eukaryota; kingdom Viridiplantae; phylum Streptophyta; class Magnoliopsida; order Asterales; family Asteraceae; genus Artemisia; species Artemisia argyi. The sequence goes on along the minus strand of CM060685.1, from coordinate 189,539,876 downwards.
ACTACGAAGACTTCCCACGAAAGTATCAAACCCCAACTAGATCCCCAATGATCTAGGCTTGGTCACCGAGACACAAGACTTCTCTTACAAACAATTGAATGAATGAATAAGTGTTTGTTCAACTAAGCCCTAACCTAACCTAGAGACTCGATTGTAGTAGAAAGGGTATAAGATAGAAGACCCTCGACACAATCACAAGAGTGGATTAGGTTCTTGTGATTCTTCCCTTGCAAGGAGATGTTTTCTTCCAAAGATGTTAGTGTGAAAGATTAAGAACACAAGAGTAGAGATAGAGATATTAGAGAGAAAGAATGTAGAGAGAAAGAAGAATGGCAAGGGGTGAGGAATACAAGAGGCAAGGCATGGTATTTATAGGCAAAGAACCCAACTTGGGAATATTTTACCGAGGCCGGCGCGTCACCCACGCGTTGACACGTGGGAGGCGCGCTAGACACCCAGGGAAAATATTCTCAAGGCTTTGGGTGTTTGGCATTATAAATGCCTTACCTTGCTAAACCCCCAATTGTACTTCACACTAAACCTTAACATTAGTCAATCTAAGGTTTACCAACTCAAATAGCCAATTTGGAAATTTGTGAAGTGTTTATAAGAGAACCAAATGCCAAGGGTAGAAGAGTAGAAAGGGTAATTTGGTAGGGGTAGAAATGGTATTCCTCACTTGGCATAATAGAGAAGAGAATATGCCATGGGATATTCCTCAAAGGAAGGGTTAAAGTGTAACTATGGTTAGGTTAAAGGTTTAGAGGTTAACCATGGTTAGGTATGGAAAGGTTAAGTGTTGAGAAGTAACCATGGTTAGGTTTAGAGAGAAGTGTATAGAGAATGAACCATGGTTAGGTTAAAGGGTGTATCAAAGGGAATGTTCCGTCCTTGGTGTGGTTAAGAGTTAACCATGGTTGGGTTAAGGTGTATGTTGGTTAGGTTAATCAAGATTGGGTTAGGGTTGTGTGTTGAGAGCTAACCATGGTTGGGTGAGGTGAACCATGGTTGGGTTAAGAAAGGAATATTCCAAAGGTATATTCCTTTGCTTGGGGGGAAAGGGTAGATGAAGGGTTGAGATGAGTTTAGTTTGAAATGGATGGTTAAGATGTGTTGTAAGAGATTGGATGGTTGAGATGGTTTTGATTTGAATTGGATGGTGGAGATCAAAGGAGCCTCTTTGCTTGAGGGGAAAGGTTTGATCAATGGTTGAGATGGTTTGGGTTTGAAATGGATGGTTGAGATTAAAAACATGTGTTGAAATAGAGGGGAGATTGGATGGATGGTTGAGATGTGTTTAATTTGAATTGAATGGTTGAGATTGAAGATGTGTAAGGAATATAAGAGATGTGTAAGAGATGTGATGTTGTAAGGGAATGGATGGTTGAGATGAGTTGGATTTGAAATGAATGGCTAGGATCAAAGTGTGTAGGGGACAAGAGTACACTTTGTGTAAGTGGTGTAAGGGAATGTTGGAGAAGGATATTTGGGAAGGATTGTGGGAGATTTGGTGGTATTGGGTTTGATGGTTTTGGGTTAAGTGGTATCTTGATGAAGAAGATAATTAAGAAAAGTAATTAAGAAGAAAATAATCTAATTGTCATTAAGAGGAAAAGGTTTAGACAATTAAGATTATAAGTTGAGAAAATTATAAGTTACTTATTAGTTCAAGTAACACAACGTCGAGAATCCATAGGTTCATATCTCGTGACTTTCCACGACTCGACGTTCTCAACTAATACCTTGGTTCAAACAAGTTAAGTGCTTTGCCATAATGTAAAGCATAACCCAAGTGGGAAAGGATGCGTTTACGCAAAGTGACCTTTGACTTAGTTTGACCAATAAGGGAGTAAACCCGTTACGTAATTAGAGAAGACGTAAGCACGGGATATGAGCATATGGATGCTTTCACATGATGTTACGTGAAATATATAAGCTCCCTAAGTTTAGAAAAGCCTTGGCTAGAGGCGATAGTTAGAAAACATGAGTTGGCGTTTTCCCGTAAATGGGTGCTTTAAAAGTTGGATCTCTCTAATCCCAAAACTCGTTTTGAGTGTTCTCAATTAAGCACATAAGATATTCATACCTGTATTGAAAGATCCACATTTGTCGGGTAAGGGGAAAGCCGACTTTCAAAATTCATCCCGAATTTCACAGACGCCTGGCGCGTTACCCACGCGTTGACGCATGGGTGGCGCGCCAGCAGCAGATATGTGATTCGGGGAATTTTGGCTAAGGTTTGTTATTTTATGTGTTTCGATGGTTTATTTGTCATCATTAAAATATACAGAGATCTTGATCATGTTGCCTCAACATTCTTAAAGAGCACAAGTTTTCCATTGTTCAAGATCAGAAGGATGCATTGCTGTATTCCAAAGATGAGGAGATCGAGAGGTTAAGATTGGAAGCCTTATCGTCAATGGACGCAGTTGCGGAAGTGGAGCGTCTTCGCTCTTTGTTAGAGTCTATCTAGAGTGCTCATGCGGCCGAGTTGTCGTATTTAAAGGAGCAGTCTTCCAAGCGTGAAGCAGAGCTCCGCTCTTCTCTGTGTGAGCAGTCTTCTGCTCTTGAAAGGGGGCGTGCTTCCGTTGATACGAAGTAATCGGAACTTCAATCCTCCCTTGTGAATAAAGACTTGGAGATTTCTAGTCTGAACGCCTCTCTTGTTTATTCACATCGTTTAAATGAGAGTCTTCGTTGTCAGGTACTTGTTTTATCGTTGTTGACTATTTCTTTTCCGATCTCCTTTTATTCTTATAATATGTATTTCCTTCCCTTCTCCCCCTTTTTTAGATGCAAGCATTATGGGCCGAGGTGAGGGAGGAGTGTATGAAGGCGCAGGATGTCCAGTTGAGAAGCACTACTGATAAGTCGATTTCTTCTGGCATGTATAGCTGCATCCGGTCACTTCCACCACTATCTGTGTTGCAAGCTTTTGCATCATTATTCGCGTCGCTGCTCTCTTCGGAAGAGGTCTCCACTTCTTGAAGATGTTTATAGCTATTTTTTTACGCAATGTGCGTATGCGAATGCGAGGCTTCCTTTCTTGAGTTTTTTTCCTTCCCTGGACTTTAGTTGTTTGCCCTCTGAGCCTTCGCCCTTCGGTTTACTTTGGTGTTCCTTACCTTTCTTTCGTTAGGCTATTTTGTTCTGAATCTGACAGTATTGTTGGCGGATGAGCTTCCTCACTCAGGTTAGTAGATGACCGTTGGTCATGATCGTGGTTAGGCCCCCGGAGGGTTGTGCCCAACGGCGGTTTTCTTAGACCTTTGAATTTTCTACCCTTCTCTATCATCTTCCGCAAGGCGGATGTCATTATGGGAAGGGCATTGCTAAGGTGATTGCTCTTGGTGAGTATTTTTAAGAATGCAGTTATGCACTGGATCCCACGGATGACGCCAACTTGTTAGTGCAAAAAGTGTGAATAGTTTAGAATTGGGTTAAGTTAGGTGCGGGCTGTCCTTGGTGGGCCGTACGCTGTGGGGTTTACACACTAATCCAAGTAGTGGATGAAGTATCTTGCACAAATGAAAGTAAACCGTTAGCCTTACTATGGGGACGGACCCCACGATTAAGCTCTGGCGTGAGAGTAAGTACTCATGTTGTCAGAGAAATGTCTGAGTTGTGATGAGTGAGAAAGTCATACCTCGAAAGTGTGAATGGAGGTTTCCTTTTATAGGTAGCGGAAATATTAAGGTTTCCTAACATTTCGCATATTGCTGTAGTGGCCGAAGTGGGACCCTTGTCGGGCAAAGATCTGGAGCTTAATCGATGTTTATGGACGCGGATGGGTTTCCGGATCGGGGTCCGGTCCGCGAGCGTACTTCGAGAGTGCCGCTTGTATGTGTCCTAGTTTAGCCCTGTTTGGCTTATTGGGCCGGAGCCCAGTTTTGCTTGTTGGGCCGGAGCCCAGTTCGTGTGAGATAGTCCAGGCCCAGTAGGCCTGGTATCCGTACTATACATCATCATAATCCATAGACTTTTTTCTCACAATAATTAGAAATTAAACTCGTAAGTTTTGCCTTAAGGGTCATACAAAAACCACAAGTTCATTAGTTTAACTATTTGCCGCTATATACCGTCGCTTTACGCGGGTATCCTTCTATTACTAGTAGTTATATACATGGAAACAAGGTGTGGCATGTGGAATACATTAAACGTTTGTACTAATACTGAAAATGATACACACGTATATCTTGACCAAATATGCATTGCCTGAGGCCGGGTCTTTGGAGGAGGGTCCGGTTGGCATCCTTAGAATGCATGAGACCAGGGTGATCCCACCGTTCTTCACCTTTTGGAGAATTTGTCATTGGTTCCCGAACGAGTTTTGTATACATGATTGTTTCCTAGAATCTTTTGAAGTTGGAATTCGTAAATGGCAAAACTGAATTTTTAAAGATTTGAACTTGATGACGTATAGTCTATATTTGGGCCGCGTGCCCAAATGATAAACATTACTAGAGCCCAAACCCACCACGTGTGGACTATCATGATAATGATATGGGCCGCACTGCTTACGGGTTAGGCTCACGCAGGCCCAAAAACCCAACTAAACTATTTATGTTCTAGATAAGGATCTTCTATTTACGGATAGAGATCCTTGGATCGGATAAGCACCACGAGTGCGAGGGGTAAGGAGCACTAAACCTACAAGGATTCTGCGCCTATATATAGAATGACATAATTCTCATTCAAGGTACGATTCACAAACCCTAACTCTTCTGTACAACCCTAAAAACGATTACTTACTCTCACGCCTGAGGATAATCGTGGGAGACAATCCCACGATAAGCCTAACGGTGTTTGTTTACTCTCTTAGTGCGCAGGTCTCAAGCATTAAGAGCTAATTGGTACGAGAGAAGGAGTCCAAGTAAGGAAAGCCCAAATTTTGTATCAACAAGTGGCGCCGTCCGTGGGACCCAACACTAAGAACTAAGACCCAGAATGACGAAAAACAAAAATTCAAGCCAACGGACTCCGCAGGTGGACAAAACACGTGGTGACCCCCAGAGGAAGAATCCCCAAGATTCAACCCCTAGGCAGGCCTCTGGAATAACCAGTGCGCCCGGCCATCAAGAAACAGGACCAACCCTACCTCTTCCGGCGATAGAGTTACCTATAAGGACTGCTCAAACCACCATGGTGGTTCCAAGCGTTGAAGAACTTCAGCGCACCCTCTTCCATACGCCACACCAAACGGAACCTATAGTGGACAACACTGTTGGGAGTTAAACTAACAGTACAAAATGCTAGTGTTGGAGTTCCCACTGCTTGAAGAATACACTAGCAGTGGAAACATTATTCCTACTACTGAAGAATACACTAGCAGTGGAAACATCATTACCACTGCTAGTACAAAGTTACCACTGCTAGTACGAAGATAAATATAGAAAAGATTTGGTGTATATCTTATTCTGTTAGAATATACTTATCTTGTAAAGGACTCCTTGTTTCTTATAAAAGGAGATCCTAGATTAGGGTTTTATATATCAGTTGTCATATATCTTTCTAATACGTTTTTCCTAGAGCTTCAAGGTGTAACCCTAGTGATATCATAGATCACTCGTATTATTATCATTAATAATATTGGAGCTATTTGTTTGTTACATACATTGTTCTTTCATACATACAATTGTTTCATTTACAATCAATCTTCTAAGTATCATTAAGTAGATTCCGCATACTTAGTGGTATCACTCAAAGTATCAATATTAACACAAGTGAAAGGTGTACACGATCCAACAAGTGGTATCAGAGCCAGGTTTTGATACTTTGATTTAGAAGATCCAGAAGAACAGTTTACTCACAAGAAAGATGGCTTTTTCAGACTCTGAGGTACATACTGATAATGCTTGTTCTAAAAACTGTAAGGCCTTAAAAGAGTTAGAGATCTCAAAAACACAATATGATGCACTGATGCTAGATTTACATCATACTAATTATAACTTAGCAAATCATAAAAGAGGTCTAGGTGTTTTAGAAAAACAATTAGTGCATTATAGGGCAAATGAATCTAAGTTCAATGATGACATTGCTGTTTTAAAAAGAAACTTAGATTTTTATGTTGAAGTGAATAAAGCTCTTAGGGAAGAGATTGAAAAGGTTAAGAAGGCTAGTGAGAATATTCAGATAACTAATCAAACACTAGACCACCAATCTAAGAGCATTAGCAAAATATGGGAAGCTCAAGTTGTGAGCAAAGCCAAATCAGGTCTTGGATACAAATCAGTTCCACCACCTCTAAGAGGTGTTCCAACACCTCCTGGCATTGACCTAGCTCACACAGGTTTAGAAGAGTTTCAGGATCTACCTATGACCTATGGACCAAAATTTGTTAAACCAGTTGAAACTGAAAAGGTTCAGGTTGAGGTTGAGACTTTTGATAGTGCTAGTGACTCATCTCTTAAAGATGAATGTTTAAATGTTGAGTCTAAATCTAGTGTTCCTGAAAATGTTAGAGTAAAGGAAAGAAAAAGTATTCCTAAAGTAGTCAAAGAGAAGCCTAGGACACAGTCAAATTACACTAGGCCTACTACTAGGTATGCAGAGAAATACAGGTCACAACCTAGAGGTAACCAAAGAAATTGGAATAATATGAAATCCCAACGGCTAGGTAGTGATTTTGTGATGTTGAATAAAGCATGTTTTGTATGTGGTAGTTTTGATCATTTGTCTGCATATTGTGAATATAATCCTTGGAAAAAGGTAACTTCAAGGGATACAAGGGTATTTGGGAACAAACAACCCAGAGTGAACAACTATGTTTCAAATCAATCTCACTCTAATGTTAAAATAATACCCAGAGTTGCCATGTTAAGGTCTGGCACTAAACCTCTTTATCCTGCTAGGCCAAACAAGACTCTTTACCCCAAGCAAACTGTTCCAAGTGCTAAACCAAGATTTTCAAATCAAGCACAAACAGTTAAACATGCCTTTTTCAATAAAACAGCTAGGCAAAATAAAAAATGGGAACCTAAGGTTTCAACTGCTAAGCCAGCAATTCCCACTGGTAGGCCAAAAGTTTCTACTGATAGGCAAAAGAAAGCTGTTAAGGGTAATATGGGAAATGGAATGAAAGCTACAGCACAATGGGTTTGGAGACCAATAAAAGGTGACAAAGCATCTATGGTATTAAAGAAACACACTTATATTGATGCAAGAGGGAGAGTCAAGTCAGTAATGGCTTGGGTTTCCAATGTTTAGTTGTCTGTTATAGTATGTTTTGTTAGTCATATTCATTATTGTTAAAAGGAAGATATTTTGTCTTGTATTTTCTTGGTTTTGGACTAACAAATGCAGGTTGATAAAGCAAATGATTTGGAGCTATCAGATTGCTTGATATGAGAATTGGACTGTATGCTGATATAGAGTTTGGAGTGTGTGACCTGGATACACAACAAATGGTAATTGGTTCACCATGTCTAACCCACACCAAGAACCAACTAGTCCAGAGCAAACGGCTACTGGTAAAGACTTATCAAATCCGTTTATGGTTGATAGTTTACCAAAAACTAGGTTATCAACTCACCATACATCCATGTGATCAAGAGTTGGCTAGTCCATAGCAAACGGCTCATGGTAAAGACATATCAAATCCGTTGATAGCTGATAGTTTGCTAAAAACTATGATAAAAGCAGTTTTACTTAAACATATTTTTACCACTGCTTTTATTATTTTTACCACTGCTGGTTCACAGTTACCACTGACAGTGTAAAATTTTCCACTGTTGATCTAAGTAACTAATTTTTAATATGTGTAGATGCAGGACATGACAATGTTAACATCATTAAGACCTCTACCATGGCAACACCTAATGTGTCTCATCCTTTTGGATTGGATACAAATGGTGGAATCCCAAGCTAATTGAAACATTGGGTGGTTCAGGAGTACTTCCTAGTCCAACTAGGGGAGAAACTGAATCTATGCTCCATGATGCACCTCTCCCAGAAGTTAACACATCTGGAAGTGCTGAGGGTAGTTTGCAAATAAAGGAATTGATGGAACTGTGTACCAAATTATCATAAAAGGTGGATACTCTTGAAGAATATAATGCTGCATGATAATGTCAAGAGTTTGAAAGCAAAGAGGAGAGTAAACACAGTGGAATCTTCAAGTTCTTTTGAATTTTATCTGATTGTGATGATTTTGGTGGTGATTCTCCCAAACAGGGGAGGAAAAATGATGATAAAATTCAGGGGAGGATTGCTCTCAGGTCAAAGAAACTCAATTTGATGCAGATATGGAAGTTATACTGATGCACAAAGAAACTCAATTTGATGCAGATATGGAAGTTATACTGATGCACAAGTTTCTACTGATAGAATACCAGTTTCTCCTGATGATAGCAATTCAAGGCAAAAGTAAAGGTATCATGATTGAAGCAAAAGAAGAAAGTACTACATACAGAAGAGTTCATCATTTTGAAATATGAGAACTGCATGATTGATAAGATAAGTGTTTGGAAGAATTCCCCCAAGATCAAGGAGGAAGTTTAATTCAAGAAACTTGTGGATTTCCAGAGGAATCACAAGTTTAGGGGAGGATTGTTGGGAATTAAACTAACAGTACAAAATGCTAGTGTTGGAGTTCCCACTGCTTGAAGAATACACTAGCAGTGGAAACATTATTCCTACTACTGAAGAATACACTAGCAGTGGAAACATCATTACCACTGCTAGTACAAAGTTACCACTGCTAGTACGAAGATAAATATAGAAAAGATTTGGTGTATATCTTATTCTGTTAGAATATACTTATCTTGTAATGGACTCCTTGTTTCTTATAAAAGGAGATCCTAGATTAGGGTTTTATATATCAGTTGTCATATATCTTTCTAATACGTTTTTCCTAGAGCTTCAAGGTGTAACCCTAGTGATATCATAGATCACTCGTATTATTATCATTAATAATATTGGAGCTATTTGTTTGTTACATACATTGTTCTTTCATACATACAATTGTTTCATTTACAATCAATCTTCTAAGTATCATTAAGTAGATTCCGCATACTTAGTGGTATCACTCAAAGTATCAATATTAACACAAGTGAAAGGTGTACACGATCCAACAAACACTGTGCCACCTGGCGCACCTAACCGAGATAGGGTACTCAATGTTGAGGCAGAAATTCTTGCAGTAAATGAGGATGCACCCGACTTAACGTTAAGTAATTTTGTGTCCCAAAATTACGAAACCTTAACCGCTCTCATGCAAGAAGAAGCAAGGAAAAGGTCAAATGCAAGTCTACAAGCCCGGCTTAACTTTGGTCCCGAGCGTGAAACATCACCACTGCGCTACCAAAAAGAGGGGCGCGAAAAACGTACCAATATCCATGACAGACTTGGTACATCATCCAATTCTCAATATTCGGAAGAATATAACGATGGCGAGGGGTGCACCAATGTCCACTCCAGACTTGGTAGTCGAAGGATACAAGATAGACTTGGACGACAAGACTCACCAAGTTAAGGCTCCTCCAGGTCTGGAAGTAGAAGAGTTCACGACAGATTAGGAAGACGAAGATCTCCAAGTGAGAGCCCCTCAAGCTCTTCCTCTGAAGGAAACCGGCGCAAGCGCCACAAAAGAGACGACCTCTCCTCCAGTGACTCCTCGGACAACGAGGATAAAGAAATAGGTCATTGGAAGTCCAGAAGAAGGCGTCGCGAGGAAGATAACGAAGACATATCTCTCCCTTGGCGTAGCCAAAAAATTGATGCATTTACGCGACGCATCAGCGACTACTCCGATCACAAGAAAAGGCGCATGCCTACTAATGTGAAAACATATGATGGAACGGGTGATCCGGATGATCATCTAAAAATTTTTGAATCCGCTGCCACTATTGAAAACTGGCCACAACCTGTGTGGTGCCATATGTTCAACTCCACATTAGTAGGGAATGCGCGCACTTGGTTTAGCAAACTTCAACGAAGGAGCATAGATGGGTTCGAAGAGTTGCGAAGAGCATTCCGCTTAAACTTTACTCAAAGAAAGAAATGCGCCAAAAACCCTGTTGAATTAGTCAGAGTAAAACAGCGCCAGGGAGAGTCAACCAGTGCTTATATGGAACGCTTCAAGGATGAGTGCATACATGTCAAGGCGTGTCCCGAAGTCCTAAAAATTTCGGGGTTCATGAATGGGATCAATAACCCAGAATTCGTTAGGAAGTTGAATGACAGGGTTCCCCAAACCTTTGACGACCTAATGAAGCGCACAAGATCCTTCATCCAAGGAGAAGCCGCTGCTGCGGACAGTAAAAAAGGCTACTCTAACTATAGGCAGCAAGAACAGCCTAGGAGACAATCCAATGACCAGAGCAGTAATCGCAACAAGAGTTATCGCAGCCAGGGAAGTGGACGAGATAATGACAAGTATACCCCTCTTACAAAGACCCCGAGGGAAATATTTGTAACAAAAGGCGCAAACTTCCCAAAACCCCCACCAATGCGCACCCCAGAGGATAAGCGCATAGGGAATGGGTACTGCGAGTACCATGGACAAAAGGGCCATACTACCAACGAGTGTGTCCAGCTACGACAACTAATTGACAAATTAGTAAAAGAAGGTAGAATGGATCACCTCGTCAAAAACATTAAAGAAGGGAAGGAAAAACAAAAGAATGGAGGTAAGAAAGAACCTTCCAAAGATAAGGCAGACATCATCTACATGATACAGTCATGGCAGCGCAAAACAAGGCAAAAAGTCAGCCAAAAATTTTCTTCAGAAACTGAGATATCCTTCCCCACCATAGCCGCGGACAACGCAGTCATGGAACCACTAACCATCGAAATACACACGGGGGGACACGATATTCGCCGCATGTATATCGATGGAGGAGCATCCGCAGACATTCTGTATGAACACTGCTTTAAAAGGCTACGACCTGAAATACAGAGTCAGTTAATACCGGCCGCGACGTCGCTGACCGGCTTTACAGGGGAAAAGATATGGCCTATGGGGCAATTACGCCTACTTGTGGTCGTAGGTGATGAACAACACTCCACAGCAACATGGATAAACTTCATGGTCATCAAATCTCCTTCACCATACAATGGCATCATTGGAAGACCGGGAATATCATCCATGCACGCTGTACCATCCACAGCGCACGGGATGCTCAAGTTTCCAGTGGCAGGAGGAATCGTCACTCTCTACAATACCACAATACCACTTAAAGAATGTATTGCAATAACCAATGAAGTGGAGGATGTACCAGAACAGCGCGCAGTGAACATACCAAACCTAAAGGTTGCTATTCACCCTAATTACCCAGACCAACAAGTATCGATTGGGGGATCTCTATCAGACAGAGGTAGAGCAGCTGTGTGCGCACTCCTACAAAAGAACCTAAATATCTTTGCGTGGGAACCAAAGCACATGACCGGAGTGCCACGCTCTATCACAGAGCATAAATTACAAATCCGACAAGGGTTTCCCCCAATCCGACAGAAAAAGCGTGGCCAAGCTCCTGATCGCGCGAAAGCCATCTTGGAAGAGGTGCACAAATTAGTAGACGCATGCATCATGCGGGAAGTATACTACCACGACTGGCTTTTAAACCCAGTAATGGTAAAAAAAGAGTGATGGCAGCTGGAGAATGTGCGTAGACTTCACTGATCTTAATAAAGCATGTCCACAAGACTGCTACCCGCTACCAGAAATTGACTGGAAGATAGAATCCCTATGCGGATATCCTTTTAAATGCTTCCTAGATACATATAAAGGGTACCATCAAATCCAGATGGCAGAAGAGGATGAAGAAAAGACAGCCTTCCACACAAGTAAAGGAGTATATTGCTACACAAAAATGCCCTTTGGTCTAAAGAACGCGGGTGCAACATACCAGCGATTGGTGGACATGGCTTTTGAAAAGCAAGTAGGAAGAAATTTGGAAGTATACGTAGATGACCTTGTCATAAAGAGTCACACAGAGGAAGAATTGGTGCGCAACATTGAGGAAACGTTCAGAACGTTGGGAAAAATAAACATGAAGCTTAATCCCAAGAAGTGCACATTTGGTGCAACAGAAGGCATGTTCCTGGGGTACTTAATAGAACCTGACGGTATTAAACCTTGCCTAGAAAAGACACAAGCTGTCATTGATCTCCCCTCACCGCGCACATTGAAAGAAGTCCAGTCATTGAACGGAAAGCTAGCGGGGCTAAACCGTTTTTTATCAAAGTCAGCAGACAAATCACTCCCTCTCTTCAAAACACTCACGAAGTGTACGAAAAAGGGAGACTTTCAGTGGACTGAGGAGGCAGAGGAAGCCTTCCAACAATTAAAACAACATCTGGCATCACTTCCCAAACTCTTCGCACCGCGACCAGGGGTAGAGTTGATCATGTACTTATCTGCAACCCATTGAGCAGTCAGCGCAGTACTACTAACAGATAGGGACTCCGTTCAAACACCCATATACTTTGTTAGCAAAGCACTAAAAAAGACAGAGATTAACTACAGCGCTATGGAAAAGCTGGTCTTGGCCTTAGTATTCGCATCCAAGAGACTGCGCAGATACTTTCAAGCGCACCCAATAGCTGTAATCACAGACCAGCCTATCAAACAAGTTATCTCTAAACCTGACGCATCAGGACGGCTACAAAAGTGGAGTGTGCTGTTGAGCGAGTATAACATCTCATACAGACCGCGCACTGCAATCAAGGGTCAGATACTCGCAGACTTTATTGTTGAAAAGCCAGATACCGATACCCCACCTTCAAGAAGCAAGACAGAACTCCAAGAACCATGGGTCCTATTCACAGACGGATCCTCATGCGTAGATAGATCAGGCGCAGGCCTTATCCTTACTAACCCAAAAGGGGTAGAATTCACCTATGCACTGCGCTTCGAATTCACAGCTACAAACAATGAAGCAGAATACGAAGCCTTACTTGCTGGACTGCGTATTGCGATTAATATGGGAGTACGCAACCTGGAGGCAAAAGTGGATTCCAGGCTAGTAGCTAACCATGTGCTAGGTGAGTATGAAGCCAAGGATGAACACATGATCCAATACCTGGAAAAGACGAAGTCCTTAATCCAGAACTTTGATAGGTTCACAATCAAACAAGTACCTAGAGGGGACAACAGGAAAGCCGATGCGCTTAGCAAGATTGCATCTACAAGCTTCGCGCACTTATCAAAACAGGTATTGGTAGAAACTCTAAAAAACAAATCAATCTTGGAGATGGAAGTATCCACAGTGATAGAAGAACAAGATCCCACGTGGATGACACCTATCACTGAATTCATTAGCAAAGGAGTCTTACCACAAGATCACAAGGACGCTCGAAGAGTGCGGCGCACAGCGCAACGATTTGAACTACGCGATAACATCCTATATCGATGTTCATTCCTACAACCTTGGCTCAGATGTGTTGGACCCCTTCAAGCAGAATATGTACTCCGCGAAATTCACGCTGGATCATGTAGCATGCACTCGGGACCACGGTCCGTGGTAGCGCCCCGCCCTACACTCAGGATATTATTGGCCTACTATGCACCGCGACGCGCGTGATATGATAAAAAAGTGCAGTAATTGCCAAGTCCATAGGCCAATTCCGCGCCGACCACAACAAGAGTTAACCCCCATCACCTCACCATGGCCATTCTATAAATGGGGCATTGACATTGCAGGCCCTTTCCCAGTCGCAGCGGGAGGACTAAAATTCCTCATTGTAGCCATAGACTATTTTACCAAGTGGATTGAGGCAAAAGCAGTGGTGAGCATAACCGGGAACCAGGTAAAACGCTTTGTGTGGGACAACATTGTGTGCCGCTTTGGACTACCTGGTGAAATTATTTCAGACAACGGAAAACAATTCTGTGACAACCCATTTAGAGATTGGTGTGCGCAATTGAACATCACACAACACTTTGCTTCAGTGAAACACCCACAAACCAATGGCTTGGTTGAACGTGCGAATCGCAGTCTAGGCGAAGGAATAAAATCGCGCCTTGACAGACATAAAGGAAAGTGGGTGGACGAATTGTCACATGTTCTATGGGCGCACCGCACAACAATCAAAAACAGCACCGGAGATACACCATTCTCCCTCATCTATGGGACAGAAGCCGTCATACCAGCTGAAATTGGAATGCCAACTATACGCACAGCGGAAATAAACGTCACAACCAATGATGAAGACCGGCGCATAGACTTGGACCTGCTGGAAGAAAGGCGCGAACGTGCAGCTATACGAGAAGCAAAGGCTAATGCAAAGATGAAGAAGTATTATGATGCGAAAGTCAGACACACTTCTTTCCGACCAGGAGACTTTGTATACCGCGCTAATGATGCAAGCCACGCAGAAGACACGGGCAAGCTTGGACCCAAATGGGAAGGACCCTATGAAGTCACGGATGCACTAGGCAATGGTGCATACAAACTGCGCAACATGGAAGGCCACGAGCTACCACGCCCATGGAATATCTGCAACCTAAAGAAATGTTATCTTTAGGAAAGGCTACGGCCCACAAACATGCAACTTTGCACTTTAGTATGTGCCCAATAATTGTTTGTCTTTCCTTTTCTTTATTAGGAATTGTTTTTTTTTTACTTTTTCAAAAACTTGCAAGTATCAATAAAACATTATGGTTTCTAGCTAACTCCGTAACACATTTTACTTTATTGCGTACATTCTTATATGTGTCAATATTGTTATACTATATCTTTGCCTACATGGCGTGCATGCATTAATTAAGACCCACGATGGCATAAAGGATGAGTAAACCTACTAACTAACTCGTTGAGTAAGAGGGTTGCAAACCCATCAACGTTGGATCACGCATCCTTGCTAGGCGCCTTACTTTCAAGACGTTGAAGTAAGTTTCCTATGCGCATCCCACGAAGGATGCGCAATATTATGTACACTGTACAAGCTTAGAAACTTATAAGCCAAGACTCTTGGTTACATAATAAAACTTTGCAAAAATAATGCAAGTTTATTTTCATGCTTATAATTAATTTTGAGTCACGCACTTAATTTAAACATAAGTTCAAACAAAAGGAACATCTAAATTAATCTTTTTACATAAAGGATGACAATTTCCGAACGGATACCGTACCAAGCAAAAGATATACTTCGTTATTTATACAATAAATATACAAGTCACAAAAAGCCTATATGCTATGACGATGCTCAGGACTATCTTCTGGGGCAGCGGAGCTTCCTGCCTCTTGAAGCTTTCTCAAAAGCAACGCATCCTTAGGCGATACGGTCGCTACACTAACAGGAATCCCATCTGACCTGGGAATATGCGCAGCGCCCACACCGCATAAAATGGCCTTGCCCTTAATACCCTTTTTCTTGGCAGCTCTTTCTGCGTGCAGCTCCAACACCTCCTTAAGAGGAATCTCCTTTTCAAGAGCAAAAGGATTCAACATATGGCGTGGCTGTGCAAAAACAGGAACCTGCAGCTGCGACTCGTCAGGCTTGAGAAAGTAGTCTGACTGCGCCTCTGCATCCTCCAAGATATGGCGTCCCAGGGTCAACCCCTCCATAATTACCTTTATAGGGTTATCCTGGTCGCGCTCCAGCCGCGCAATATGGGAAAGTTCGAGCAACTTCATCCCTTCCATGGCCTTCACAAGATCATCAAAAGAGTCCGCCCTGTACCCAGGCACCTCAGCGGGCGCTACTGTTAGCATCTTTGCCTCGTGAAGCTCCTCCACAGCCTGCGCCTTGCCGCGCTCCATGGCGCACTCTACCACCTTGCCAAAGACTCCTGCCACCTCCGGGGACTCCAATGTGCCCATGGCAGCTAAGCGCAAGCCATGGCTGATCAACCACCTATATATATATATATATATATATATATATATATATATATATATATATATATATATATAAAAGAAAAAAAAAAGAAAAAAACAACAACAACAACAACAACAACAACAACAATGAAAGCATTAGACCGAACAAAGGGGATTTGATACATATAACTACTAGTATATGGAGAAACAGACAACTATACCTGCGCTCAGCGATTGTAGACAGAAGATGAGGATACAACTCCTCATCATACGCTATACTCAACATGCGCAGCTTGTCCTCATGCGACTGCAGAACCTTCTCAAACTTAAGGCGCAGCTCATCGACATATTTGAAGTGCTCAGCCTTCTTCTCATCAAGATATCTTACCCCCCAGGTTAAGTTCGCCCTAAATTGATGCAGCTGTCCCTGTGCATGCTGCAGTTCCGCCATAGCACACACCTTCGCATCAGTCACTTTCTTTGCGTACTCTGTCGCGGCCCCTACCTCTGTCCGTGCATCAGCCAACTGCGCTTTGAGTAGCGCGATCTCCTCATCCTTCTGGGTAAGAACGCTAATCTCACCAACATAGCGCACCCTCAGCTGAGTGACCAACTCAGTCTGACGCTTAGCGCTTGCAGCCAGCTCCTCCATTAAGTGATGCGCAGACATCTCCTCAGCTGCTTGCACCGTTTCCTCCACATCATCAACCTACGGGGAAACCAAGCCTTCAAACGCTGCACCACCCCGTAGCATCCTTACTACAAACAAAGGAAGAGAGTTAAAGCACAATGGAAAAAAGTAAAAATTGCAATACGACAAGTAATGCAAACAAAGAATATGACAACTTACATCAAAGGAGAAGACTTGGGAGCATCCTTCTCCGCGCCAATAGCAGGCATATCATTGGATGAAGACTCTTCATCAGCAATAACATGTCGCTTCCTCTTGGAGGCACCAGCGCCATAACCATCAGACGCTCCTTTCCTCTTTAGACCATGCGCACTCCCTTCAGGTTCCAGAATCTCCACGCTATCCGAGGACTCCGTGCGCAACTTTTCTAAAGGGGACTGCTCCTCAGCAGGAGCCACACTCTGCAGTGGAGTCACGAGCACAGCTGTAGGAGGAGAATCCTCAGCGCCACCTTGTGGAAACACGGTCGTGTGCCCTGCGGTAGCATCCAGAATTGGCTCCTCACCATCCCTAAGAGGGCGCACCCCTATTGTCACTTGCTTGGGCCTCTCCAACTTCACCACAGCAAATAGATCCATCTCTGCGCAACAAACAAACAAAATAACAAAAACAATTTAGTTATTGAACTTACATATAAGTGAACGCTTACATTATTGAAGCGAAGGTAAAAAGGACAAGCACCCACCCCGGCCGCCCGCATCAAGGAATGTTGGAACCTCATCCGCACCATGGTAATAGTTGCGACTTAGCCCCACATGAACCAAAAACTCCTCAGGATAGGAGTTAATGGGGAGGCGGTTGTCATCAATTATAGCCGCATCCTACGCGCTATACGAACCGCGAAGGAAACACCACATCATCTACCCAGAAAAATTTTTCCCTCCACTCCCTAAGGGCATCTACTTTATCCGTATAACACTGAAGGCACCCAAGACGCTTAGCAAAAGATACCCACCCATGCGACCAGGTTGTGCGGTAAAACGCACGGAATAAGTTAAGGGTAGGGTTCACCGCTAACAAGAGGCAGTTTATTTCAAAATTGGATACTTTTGCCGCACCTATACAGTGCAGCTAAGAAATATGGAGATGATAGAAATTGAGCAAATTGCTCAAGAACAAAGATATTGGTACGCGATGGTTAGCGTACTCAAAGAAGCGTGTATACAACCCTATCTTTCCCACAGGGAAATCCGCGATGCACGTGTTCGCCACCGGCACTACCGGATGCACATCTAAGGGAATGAAATAATCGGAGAAAAAAAAACGAAGCTCATCCTCGTCCATTTCAGACAAAAAATCTTCTAATTGGCGAACCATTTCCTAGGAGTAATAAAATTAACTAGTGCGCGTACTCACGATTACCTATACGGACGATTGATCTCTCGGAAAAGCTTCGAAATATTGAAAATGGTGGAAGTAGTTTTTCACTGTGATTTTTTTGGTAAAAGGAGGCGGTTATTTATAAGGGTTACAAAAACCCTAACAAGATGGACACGTGGAACCCACTACCAAAATCGTGTGGCTAGGAGATGAATAGGTACATGCACTTTTCACATTTCTCGAGTAACATGTGGACACCTCCCCCGTTTCCCAATAACATTTTAAAACGTTTTCAGATTAAATACATGGTCATAGGCGATAACTTTTCCCGCCACACTTACCGTTGCTCTTTCTAGTCTAGCGTCCGCGGCTATGAGCTGCGCACATTAGACTGGGGGGACATGATGACGTATAGTCTATATTTGGGCCGCGTACCCAAATGATAAACATTACTAGAGCCCAAACCCACCACGTGTGGGCTATCATGATAATGATATGGGCCGCACTGCTTGCGGGTTAGGCTCACACAGGCCCAAAAACCCAACTAAACTATTTATGGTCTAGATAAGGATCTTCTATTTACGGATAGAGATCCTCGGATCGGATAAGCACCACGGGTGCAAGGGGTAAGGAGCACGAAACCTACAAGGATTCTGCGCCTATATATAGAATGACATAATTCTCATTCAAGGTACGATTCACAAACCCTAACTCTTCTATACAACCCTAAAAACGATTACTTACTCTCACGCCGGAGGATAATCGTGAGAGACAATCCCACGATAAGCCTAACGGTGTTTGTTTACTCTCTTAGTGCGCAGGTCTCAAGCATTAAGAGCTAATTGGTACTAGAGAAGGAGTCCAAGTAAGGAAAGCCCAACTTTTGTATCAACAGAACTATAACATACATGAACAACTTCAAAAGCACCATATAGATATGCTAAGAAGAATATTATGGCTTGTTTAGAAAAACTAAAATGAGCAAATAGTACCAAATAATTTACACTGTTATTAAGTTATTATAAGTAGCATTATAATTTATAAGTCATGAGTATATATATCTTTTGGTCAAGCAGAATAACAACAAGGGTTTTTCTAACTTGTTCCTTAAGGACACAAGTTAAGCACACTAAAAAACATTTTTTTATTTCACAACACTGATTTTGAATATATAGTTATTTAAATCAGGTCTAAAAAATGACTATTTGCTCGTTTAAGGTGAATGGTGCAGAGATTTTGCTTTGCATGTTTTTTTTAATATTCATTGTTTGATCGTTATCATCATCTTTTGTCATGTTTGATGTTTTTGATTCTAAGGTTAGAGTTTTATATTTACTTAAGTTTTGATAATTATAATCAAACAAAATACAATATTATTTCATTCATAATCTGTGCTTAAGGCTTTTCATGAATTGCTTGGTATGATCTTTTACATTTTCTTATTCTTTATTTATCATTTAATTTACCGAAAATAGGTTCTTGATATTCTTATTTTTAGATAAAATTTATGAATTGATTTGTGAGTTGATGACGTATAGTACGGATAGCAGGCATACTAGGCCTGGACTATCTCACATGAACTGGGCTCCGGCCCAACAAGCAAAACCAGGCTCCAGCCCAACAAGCGAAACCAGGCTCCGGCCCTATAAGCAAAACCGGGCTCCGGCCCAATAAGCCAAACAGGGCTAAAAGCCCATGTCACGAGCATGGCACAGTCCGGACAAACTAGGACACATACAAGCGGCACTCCTAAAGTATGCTCGCGGACTGGACCCCGGTTCGGAAAGCTATCCGCGTCCACAAACATCGATTAAGCTCCGGATCCTTGCCCGACAAGGGTCCCACCTCGGCCACTACAGGAATATGCGAAATATTAGGAAACCCTAATATTTCCACTACCTATAAAATGAAACCTCAATTCACACTTTCGACATATGACTTTCTAACTCATCACAACTCAGACATTTCTCTGACAACATGAGTACTTACTCTCACGTCGGAGCTTAATCGTGGGATCCGTCCCCACGGTAAGGCTAACGGTTTACTTTCATTTGTGCAGGATACTTTATCCTCTACTTGGATTAGTGCGTAAACCTCACAGCGGACGGCCCACCAAGGACGGCCCGCACCTAACTAAACCCAATTCTAAACTATTCACACTTTTTGCACTAACAAGTTGGCGCCATCCGTGGAACTCAGTGCATAACTGCGTTCTTGAAAATACTCACCACGAGCAATCACCTTGGCAACGCCCTTCCCATAATGACATTTACCTTGCGGAAGATGAAGGAGAATGCTAGAAAATTCAAAGGTCGAAGAAAACCGCCGTTGGGCACAACCCTCCAGGGCCCAACGAAGATCATGACCAATGATCATCTACTGACCTGAGTGAGGAAGCTCATCCGCCAACAATACTGCGAGGAAAGCCCGAGGAGACCCAAATCCACCCGGACACTGAAATGACCCCGTGTCAAATTCAGAACAGAATAGCCCAAAGAAATAAAGGTAAGGAACACCAAAGTAAACCGAAGGACGAAGGCTCAAAGGGCAAACAACTAAAGTCGGGGGAAGGAAAAAACCTCAAGAAAGGAAGCCTCGCATTCGCATACTCACGTTGTGGAAAAAACAGCTATAAACATCTTCAAGAAGTGGAGACCTCTTCCGAAGAGAGCAGCGACGCGAATGATGATGCAAAAGCTTGCAATACAGATAGTGGGGGAAGTGACCGGATGCAGCTATACATGCCGGAAGAAATCGACCCATTCACGGAAAATATCCACAACGCCAAACTGCCCAAAAATGTCCGCATGCCGGACAACATACAGCCTTACGACGGAAGCGAGTACCCCGTAGATCACATCAAAATGTTTCAAACAACAACGCGGGTATACAACTGGGACATGGCGACTCAATGCCACATGCTCAAATACTCGCTTAGAGGCGCGGCCAGGGTATGGTTCGAACACCTCCCCCAAGGATCGATCAACAGCTTCCATGAGTTAAGAGACGCGTTCTTAGAATCCTTTCTTAGCATGAAGAGGCACAGATATCGGGATAAAAAAAATTTGTTGTGCCAAGAAAAAAAGAAACGAATCAATAGAAGACTTCACAAGAAGGTTCCTAGTTGAAAGCCGTAGAGCAAAGAAAATGCCGGAGGCTGCAAAAATTGCCAAATTCATGAAAAAGTGTGAAACCAAGGACTAATAAAGTACCTGCGGAGGGAAAACCTTGAATCCATGTAAGAGACGGTAAAAATGACCAGGGCCAACTGCAGGGGAGAAGAAGCGGTCAGGAACTTGCGGAGGCGGGGATAACCCCCACCCACAAAGACGTGGTTGTGGAAGAACGTACAGTATCGTTCGCGGGATGGCAAGCACGCACTATAAGGCTGGCCATAACACTACCCGACATTTACATAGTGGTAATAAGAGGACGGAGAAGACGCGACGCCCCCCCCCCCCCCCCCCCAAAAAAAAAATCAAACAAATACAGTGCACACTAGATCCGGCTATAAACGGCAAGTCAAGCCAACTATTAGCATGACCAAACGATCCAGAATCTCAAAGCAAGAATAAAGGCCGCCCCGCGACCCGACGAACTAGAAAGTAACCAGAATTGTTGATTCACGCTCCTTCCCAAGGCATTGACGTGACCCAACTGTTCACTCAATGTTAGAACTGACAAGCCAAAAGAACAACCCAACCACATGTTTAGGCACGTGGGTAGGGGATATAGAAGTTCGCGCAGAAAACGTTTAAAAATGCCCCAGCCACTCGCTATAAATAGCAATAAAAAATGGAAAGACAAAATCTACAAGAAACATCTAAAAAACCCAAAAATAGCGGTACCCCCATCAAAACAATGTTGAAAGGATCGTACTCGCGGCTACAAACAAAAGAAGCTGCCAAGAACAACCGCCATAGGTTGTTGTCAAAACATAGCCTACTAATGGCACGTGGCCCGCCCCAACAGGGCATCCAAAGCCAAGATTTAAAAGCTTGGAAAGACATTCGACTCCGATCATGTTCTTAAGTAACTACTAATAAAAAGAGCCGCTTCTAAGGAGCGACAAAATAAACCCTACGCCCATGAACACCCTTCTATCCGAATGCCCTTTTGAACAAGACCATAAGCTCCAAATGATTCTTGTGTCAAAAGACGTCTCGGAACACTCAACTTCCGCCTCACCACCACAGCCATCCCTAAAGCCACCGGTTTAAGTCGCAAAAACTCGAAGTCAAACTTCTTGCTCTCAAGAAGTACAGTACCATCCGGAGCCTAGTGACGATCAGGGTTCTCGTTGAACACTCACGAGAATACCTTAAACGGCTTGTCAAACGTGGTCGCAAGGAGGAAGAGAGAGTCTACGGACGAAGTAGAAGCAGAAGGTAAAATGTTAGACCCGTTTCCTGAGTACTTTGACCCCACCCTAGATGGAATTGACTAAGGACTTAACGTGATTGGTTGCATAATGGTCAAACCCGAAAGTCAAAGTGATAGTCAAAGAATGTGTTATATGGTTATGGAAAGTATTATGTGGTACAACTAGAAAGAAAATAGACTAAAAGGGCTATTGTTGTAAAGTGTTAAGTGGGTTAGAAGTATTATGTGGCCAAAGTGGAAGAAAAGGGACTTAAGGGGCTTAATGTGCCAATGGACCAAACTTGTGCTAGTAACTAGATAAATATCTAGTATCCATAAGTTTCTAGTAAATTCCATCATTTTCAAAAGGGTGTTTGTTTGTCCGGATTTACAAGAAAAAAAAGAGGGAACAAGTTAGAGAATCAAGTATGTGATGAAGGATTTGTGTTCTACATCCAGAAGGTAGAGCCCTAGCAATGATCCTACACAAGTAAGTAACCTCATTTAAGTAGTTAGTTATTGGATTGATTATCATATAATCAAGATATGATTATATGATGATTAGAGATGTTTAGAGGTAAGATAATGGTTGTAGAGACCATTGATAAGGTTATTTGATCATGTGGTTAAGGT
This sequence comes from Artemisia argyi, assembly GCA_030686995.1. Lineage (NCBI taxonomy): Eukaryota > Viridiplantae > Streptophyta > Magnoliopsida > Asterales > Asteraceae > Artemisia > Artemisia argyi. Next base: position 189,517,109 of record CM060685.1, on the reverse strand, counting down.
GTTTGTGTTTATGCCTAAGGATGATGATGAAGGATGGTGATGATGATGAAGAAGATGCTTATGTTCTTGTTAAACTTAGCTTTGAAAGCTAAGGTAAGTAAAGCGGTTATAATTTGATATTATAATGAATTCTTGCATATTTTGTGTTATATGATTGTTATGATGAGATCATTGATAGTGTTTGAATGATGATGTAAAGAAGAAGTAGATGTAAGGCTAGTTTGGCATAACTAGCAAAAGAGATTGAGAGATTAGTTGGACTAGTGTAAGTGTGTAGAAAAGATTGAGATGTAATGATAATGCTTAAAGTGACCAAGGTATGTGTTATGTTAGTATTGTGATGAAATAAGTGGATCATTAAGCTTAATGTGTGAATGAATTATGATGTTATGTTATATCTGTTTTACTTACTAAGCATTCGTGCTTACGGTTTAAGTGTTTAATGTTTTGTAGGCTCATGTGTGATGCTATGGCATGGATTAAGGATCAAGGTTTGGATGTATGTAATGTTAGAAGGAGTTGGTAAGAAAGTAGAGCTAGGTAGAATACCGAGCTCAAGTCAAGTTTGTACCCCCGAGAGTCGTTAAATGGTTTGTAAACTAAAGTCATGTGTCAAAATGTATATTAACATTGTTGTAACGGTTTGATGGTTTAACGGTGTGTTAAAATGCTTTTAAGTGTTTATAGTGGCGGATAAAGGGATGTTTGGCAAAGCGGGAAATTATACCCATTTTGGATTGTAATGGGTCAAGTTGTAATGGAATGTGTTTATTATGTTAGTGGTATTTTAGTCGTATAATGAACAATGGTTGTAATGGGTAGTGTGTTGAAATGGTGTCGATTGATATGGGTGTTTTGCTGTCAAAATATGCAGAGATTGGCTTCGGACAGTAGCTACGGCGTAGCTGAGAAGTCAGCTACGGCGTAGCCCTGTTCTGGGGTTAATCTGTCTCATTTTCTAAGCTACGGTGGAGCTGGCTAAGTCAGCTAAGTCGTAGTTGACTAAGTTAACTACGGTGTAACTACTTCAGTCGTCAGCTACGGCGTAGCTACTTCAGTCCAGATTTTTAGTCATCTTTGAAAAATCATATCTTTTAAACCGTAAGTCGTCACGGGTCACGCCACCTGGTGTTTCGAAGGTAATTTAGTCTATTTTCATTGAACAATGGTTTCAAGGTGTGAAAGTTTATAGATTTTTGTGAATGGGCAAAAGAGTAACAGAAGGTCAGTTTTGGTTCACGCTTTTTGCGGGAAAAAGTTTAAATTCTTGGTCAAGTCGGCACGGGGTGTTACAAATTGGTATCAGAGCTTCGGTTTAAGTGAATTAGGTTTCCACTATAGGTTGCCTAGTCTTAAACCACTCGTAGATTGCGATGGACATAAGTTTGAGAAATGCGGAAGGTAATCGTTAAGTATGAGACTAATTATGTCTTTGTCAGATGAACTTATAGATGATAAGTGATGGATGTATGATATAGTATTGATGTGTATAAGATGTAAGTCCGTGGGGACTTGAAATGCCTAAATGATTAGTTGGCCAAGCACCTCGGTTGGTGCTGGTGTTTGTATTGCAATTATGTGAATGTTTGATAGAGTTATGGTAATGGAATGCGAGTAGAAATGTTAAGTGGTATTAGAGATGGGCTATTAAGCGAATTAAAGTGTCATGATGCCTTAGTTATAAGGTAGGATAGTGCTTGTGGATAATTAGAATGTTGATGCTTAGACATAGTTTGATTGTGCGATGTGATATATGAGCCATAGACTATATGTATTGATTATGATTATGAATGTTTTAACACTTTTTGGTTAAGTGTTAAGTGTTATTGTTTATGCGAGGCTAAGTCTATGGTAATAGTTGTTGTATGTCTAAGATTTATGTGATGTAAGTCTACGGCGGACTCAGTGTTTTAAGTGTTGAGATCACCGTACACCTTAGATAGTGTCGGTGGATATTATGAGAACGTGAGCCGTAGTAACGGAAAGGAACGTGAATAGATATAATAACGATTAGATGCTTGAGGCATGATTTCTTACATGCTTAATTAAAATGAGAAAAGTTAAAGTATACGGTTAAGTTGTGAGGAGATCATGTTACATATAAAACATGATAAGTAAAATGTGTTAGTAAGTAACTAGTTAAGCGTGATAACTAGAAGTAATGAATGAGACACAGATTGCGCTTGATTTCATAAGTGATATGAAGTGCGCTAGAAGAATTGTAAAACATGAGTATAGTCATGTTTATATATTGGATAGTACGTGATGAGATTAATGAAGATGTTATGGAATAAGCTTATGCAAGGCTTATATGATTAAAGTTGAGTAGACTAAATGAAGTGATAGTATGAATTGTAAACATGGTCAACAAGGGTTGGCGAATAATAGTAAAAGTGCGATATAAGAACACATAGAGAATGTTTAAATTGTAAATGGACAAGCATCATATAGAACTTGTCTAAAGTAGAGATGCCACGTAGTGAATGTAGGAGTCAACTTGGGGTTGACGGATAATTGATAAGTTGCATTGAGGAATGCAAGTATAATAGAATTGGAAAGTGTTATATAAAAACTTGTCGAGATGAAAGTAAACATGGTAGTGAATGTTGAAATTGCTTAAGGCAATGAGAAGTGTTGAAGTGATAGCGTGTACTTAATGATAAAAGTACATGAAAGATAAAGTGAGTAAAGATATAATAGTAAGTATAGCTTGGATCCAATGCTCTAGTTTTGGCATCCTTCGGGATGGCCTAGCTTGCCACGAGGGCATGGATATTTTGGCATCCTTCGGGATGGCCTAGCTTGCCACGAGGGCGTGGATATTTTGGCATCCTTCGGGATGGCCTAGCTTGCCACGAGGGCATGGATATTTGGCATCCTTCGGGGTGGCCCAGCTTGCCACGAGGGCATACGGTATCCTTCGGGATAGCCAGCTTGTCTTTAAGACATGGATGGAAAGTTAGTGAGATTGGATCCAAGGCTAGAAATGATGGAAAGTGAAGTAAGTATGATTGTTGTGTCGGATGTACGTGAGTAGGATGATTTATAATCTCCTTATTTAAATGGATTGGGACGTCTCTTCATTTAATTAAAGAAATTGTAAATCACCGAACCATAAGTTTATAATTCCTTACTTGCATAGATTGGGACGCCTTTTTATGTAAGTAAAGAGTTATAAATAAGTGGGCTTATGTGTAGCCGATATGACATGAATACGGGTAGAGATATGAGCAAGTGAAAACTAAAACAAATTAGACGTTATAAGAAGAGATTAGATATAAAAGCTTGTAGCGGCGTTAAGGTCCTATATGAACCTTAAGATAGACGCCTAGAATGAGTTTTTGCTTTAAGTTGATAAGATGATGGGTGGAATTTCCCACGACTTAACAAGAAGATTGCTTTAGTAATGCGTAGATTTGGTTTTTGGAAGTGCCGTTTATATGGCACTATGTATATATTGCGAAATAAGTTACCGGTTTTTGGAAGTAGATAAGTGTTGATATTGTGTAAAGTGTAATTTGGGCCGGTATATGACTTAAGGTCATGTTAGTGCATTTGAGAATGAAGTGATGATAGTGTTGAAGTTTGACTTATATAAAGTCAAAGAGTAGATTTCCTCCGAATGACAAGTCGTCATTGTTGGGAATTTTATATAAGCTCGTGGTGAAAGTAGTGTTTATGTATAGTAATTTTAGACTTTGCAAGATCATTTAGATCGTTGCAAGGTAATGGCTTAGAAAGCATGAGGATAAGAACATGTATATGTTGCGTTTTAATTTTGGATAGTTATAGACGAGAGATTTCGAGGACGAAATCTAAATAAGGAGGATAGAATTGTTAGACCCGTTTCCTGGGTACTTTGACCCCACCCTAGATGGAATTGACTAAGGACTTAACGTGATTGGTTAGTCAACAAATGTTGCATAATGGTCAAACCCGAAAGTCAAAGTGATAGTCAAAGAATGTGTTATATGGTTATGGAAAGTATTATGTGGTACAACTAGAAAGAAAATAGACTAAAAGGGCTATTGTTGCAAAGTGTTAAGTGGGTTATAAGTATTATGTGGCCAAAGTAGAAGAAAAGGGACTTAAGGGGCTTAATGTGCCAATGGACCAAACTTGTGCTAGTAACTAGATAAATATCTAGTATCCATAAGTTTCTAGTGAATTCCATCATTTTCAAGAGGGTGTTTGTTTGTCCGGATTTACAAGAAAAAAAAGGAGGGAACAAGTTAGAGAATCAAGTATGTGATGAAGGATTTGTGTTCTACATCAAGAAGGTAGAGCCCTAGCTATGATCCTACACAAGTAAGTAACTTCATTTAAGTAGTTAGTTATTGGATTGATTTTCATATAATCAAGATATGATTATATGATGATTAGAGATGTTTAGAGGTAAGATAATGGTTGTAGAGACCATTGGTAAGGTTATTTGATCATGTGGTTAAGGTGTTTGTGTTTATGCCTAAGGATGATGATGAAGGATGGTGATGATGATGAAGAAGATGCTTATGTTCTTGTTAAACTTAGCTTTGAAAGCTAAGGTAAGTAAAGTGGTTATAATTTGATATTATAATGAATTCTTGCATATTTTGTGTTATATGATTGTTATGATGAGATCATTGATAGTGTTTGAATGATGATGTAATGAAGAAGTAGATGTAAGGCTAGTTTGGCATAACTAGCAAAAGAGATTGAGAGTTTAGTTGGACTAGTGTAAGTGTGTAGAAAAGATTGAGATGTAATGATAATGCTTAAAGTGACCAAGGTATGTGTTATGTTAGTATTGTGATGAAATAAGTGGATCATTAAGCTTAATGTGTGAATGAATTATGATGTTATGTTATATCTGTTTTACTTACTAAGCATTCGTGCTTACGGTTTAAGTGTTTAATGTTTTGTAGGCTCATGTGTGATGCTATGGCATGGATTAAGGATCAAGGTTTGGATGTATGTAATGTTAGAAGGAGTTGGTAAGAAAGTAGAGCTAGGTAGAATACCGAGCTCAAGTCAAGTTTGTACCCCCGAGAGTCGTTAAATGGTTTGTAAACTAAAGTCATGTGTCAAAATGTATATTAACGTTGTTGTAACGGTTTGATGTTTTAACGGTGTGTTAAAATGGTTTTAAGTATTTATAGTGGCGGATAAAGGGATGTTTGGCAAAGCGGGAAATTATACCCATTTTGGATTGTAATGGGTCAAGTTGTATTGGAATGTGTTTATTATGTTAGTGGTATTTTAGTCGTATAATGAACAACGGTTGTAATGGGTAGTGTGTTGAAATGGTGTCGATTGATATGGGTGTTTTGTTGTCAAAATATGCAGAGATTGGCTTTGGACAGTAGCTACGGCGTAGCTGAGAAGTCAGCTACGGCGTAGCCCTGTTCTGGGGTTAATCTGTCTCATTTTCTAAGCTACGGCGGAGCTGGCTAAGTCAACTACGGCGTAACTACTTCAGTCATCAGCTACGGTGTAGTTGACTAAGTCAACTACGGCGTAGCTACTTCAGTCCAGATTTTTGGTCATCTTTGAAAAATCATATCTTTTAAACCGTAAGTCGTCACGGGTCACGCCACCTGGTGTTTCGAAGGTAATTGAGTCTATTTTCATTTAAAAATGGTTTCAAGGTCTAAAAGTTTATAGATTTTTGTGAATGGGCAAAAGAGTAACAGAAGGTCAGTTTTGGTTCACGCTTTTTGCGCAAAAAAGTTTAAATTCTTGGTCAAGCGGGCATGGGGTGTTACATAAAATGGGCATGGGGATGTGCGGGCGAAAAGGGAGAGTCGAGCAAAACATTCCCAATCGCCAAAAATACATAGCCCGGCAAACAATGAACAACGTCTTCGTTGTTGCTGACTAAGGGCAGATATAAAGCTCGTAGTCACGGATCAGCACACAGCTCCCAGTTACCGGAGTACCTCCGACCCGCATCTCAAAAACATATAATCCATGCGAAAATCAGCTTGTTCAGCTCGTTAAAAATGAAAGTGCATAAAAAAGATCGAGCATTACTAAATGCGCGCTAAAAACTACAAAGAGCTACAAGATGCGTACAAAACAAAGCGTATTGCACCAAAGGATTTGCAGCAACGGAAGGCAAGCGACAACAAGACCCAAAACTGTGAATTTCTGGCACAAAGTTCCAACAAGGAATAGACAAGAAGTCACAAATCATGAGCGGCCCCAAAATGCACGAAGTAAGCAATTCAAGAAGGAACTCAGGTTTCGCAAAAGATGGGACCCAGGCTCCGCGAATATATGAAAGACGAAACTTAGATTCCACAAAAATGTAAAATCCGGAAAAATCCGCAATATGTTCAAATTACAAGGACAACTATAATAAACATTAGCATTTACAATCACCTTTGTTTGTATTATTATGATTTTTAAGAAAACAAAAGCCGAGACTCGCTACCTCCGCCAAGCTTAATTACTCTTTCAAATATTCTTTTATTTCTCAATACTAGTAACACATGTTATTCCCTATAACAAAATGTGAGTAAGCCGCTCACACAAATGGCACGCCCCAAAAAACGTTATTCCGTATAACTAAAAGGGTGCGGAACCTCATAACTAAACCGCATGTACGTAAGAGGGATTGCAAACCTAGTACCGGGAGGATAACCCACAAGTATCTAATTAAGATTAAAAATAAACTATGTGTCTGTACGTATTTTAATACTAGCAAAGCATAAAAACAATCAAGTGCAACAAAGACGCATAAAAGTTAGACTTAACTTTAGCGCAAATAAAGACCTTCATACAAGCTGAACCATGAGCAATCATGACAAAGGCAAAAAACGTAGAACGCATAATACCCGAACAAGGTACAATAACATACACAAACATGTTTAAACACTAAACAAACCAAGGTTCAAGTACATCAAAGCGGCTTTAAATGACCACATACGGCCATGACGCAAAACAAGCTATTATGAATCACCATGCTCCGGCTGGGATGGATCATCTTTCTCAAAAGAGTCTTACACTGAAGAAAGAAAACCACTGCTACCCATACGTCATAATCATCCACTGACAAAGTAGGAGCAGAAACCGGAACGGTCGACTCCATACCACGGTCGACTGGTTGATCCCAAGGAATAACATCTAAGACGGATAAAAACTCAGCAGCAGTGGACTCTGCCAAGGACATAAAGATATTGCCAACAACAGGCTGACCTGTGGACACAAGGCTCTTGATTTTTTCCCCCATCTCCAGGACAAAATCCAAGGCAGAGGATAAGGCAGTCTCACTGATGCGTGGTTTTGCAACCTTGCAAAAGGTTTTACTTCTCAAGGGATCTTGAGAAGCTTGCAATCCCCACCAGGCAGTGTACATGACCGATGTAGTATAGTGTAGTGGCAAGTACCGGGGGATTGATCGTTCTACTTGGGGAATAGTGTTCGTTAGGATCAAAACTTAAATAAACTAGGTCTAGAGGTGCGGGATGATTCTTTTTGTATTTTTATGGTTTTATGGAAAGCAAGTAAAAATCTCGGGTATTGGAAGAGTGGGCGGAATTAGTTGCTAGTCAACTAACCCAAATAACTATAAATGCAATGAAATTAAAATAACAAGAAGATAAAATGTTGAGAAAAACCTTATAATGAAAGAAACATGTTTACTTAGATTTCACTATTCCCTAGCTATCTTTCGTTAATTGATTAGTTTGTTAAAATTGCGTGGATGACGGGTTATATTCCTTAATACCATTCGTGAGGCCGTGTACGATCTTCCCCAACTCTATAAGCTTTTACCTCTTCCTATGTCGAGCCGACAACTAGCTCCTAACATGGCATCCTTAGTAGTCACTTATGCATTAAATACAACCATTAAAATCGTAGTACACATCCGATTCATGTTTCTTAAGACGTTCAAGCAGGTTACCAATTGGAAGTTAGCCAGTTTTCTTAAGCCTAACATTGAAATCATTCATCCACAACAATTAATAACAAACAACCAACCAATAATCAATAGCTAGGTTTCATTACATCTAAGCAAACACAAACTAACCTAGCCTAGCATGTTAAAGTAAAGACAAGCATAAGATAGAATCAAACAACACATAGACATATTGAATGATTATTGGAAAACTTATCTTTAATCAAACATGGATGAAAGAAGGGTTTGAAACCCCTACAAGAAGGATGAAATTCGTCCTAGGGTTTTTCCAAATATTCTCCCAAAAGTTCTCTCTTTAATTAATGAAATTTAGAAAAATATATATAGAAAATACAATCTGATGGCATCACGTTATACTTGTGACGCCGTCAACTCGCCGCCAAAGAAATCTACGGATTGCCTAGATCCAGTTCTGAAGCTGTCTCTTGTAACTCAACTCTTGGCCGTCTCTTGTAAATTGTACGTGATGACCTTGGTGACGCCGTCACACTTTAGATCCCAAAAACATTCTGGCGCGTCTCGTGTAAACTTAATATCCACCTTTTTGCCATAACATGACGCCGTCACATGCAAATCTTGACGCCGTCAGGTATTATTTCCAGCTTGATTTGGAGACTTTGTCGTTTTCTTCATTTTTTCGCTCCAAAAACGTCCAAAATTCTTCCTTTTCCAGATTTCTTCTCCAAAGTACCTAAAATGACAAAAGGAACGATTTGAGGCCATATTTGATCAAATAATCACGACTTATGGCTTAAATAACCCCCTAAAAGCGTAACACTTTTCGCCTCATCAAATACCCTTACACTTGAGATTTGCTTGTCCTCAAGCAAATGCGCTTTTATTCTAATCGAAATACAAGCTTTGGGTCATTTAACACTAATATAAAAGTAATTACAACAAATAATCGTTCCACTTCAATCAAAACAAGCACAGAAATTATACACTAGCACCTCACAAATATTGTTTGGATACTCACATCTCTCGGGTGTAATAAAAGTATATATCACAAATTAAAATGGAAAATGTCTCTGACTACCTGTCATAGCAAATAGATTACCATAGGCTTAGGAAATGATCAAACCTCCACGACTTTGGCGTAAGCACCTAGAATAAACTATCCAAGAGGTCTTTTTAAAGGGTTGTAACGTGAGGTGTAGGGATATGTTAAACACGGTTTTGTTGGATAAAGGCAATCTTTACTGGTGGCGAGTTAATCATCTTGGTCAATTACATGTACAATGTGGCGTTGCTAAGCCAAGACTCGACTCGACTTAAGCTAATGAAAACTAACAAAAACATAAAAAGAAACATAAAAGGAAACAGGATGGTAGTCTGTATGTTTTTTTTCTCTCTTTTGTTTTTCTATTTTTTTTTTACATACACTCTTGCCCTACCATCCAAAATAATACATCATAGGGGAATTACGTTCCCCTTACACTTGAAATTTTACATACTTTACAATCAACTATTCTAATGACTCGTATTAAGATAATCAAAACACTTGGAGTACTTTAAAATATAAACGCACATATGGGGGTAATAATTGACGTTCTTCCCCATTACTCCATTACAATAGTACTTTACCCATGAGTCCCAATCGTCCCAAAACAATATGTACAAGATATGACACGACTTAGCAACCATGTAATCAATTAGATAATTAACTAAGGGTTTAAACATATAACAATAATGCACTAAAGATGAGTGCATACAAGAAAGGCTAAGGCGATTTGGGTGTACATTTGGGGTGGATTGTAAACAAATTCCATCTTTAAGTAAGGTGCTTAAAGTTAGAAACGAAAAAGATAGGCTCGGAGGGGTGTACTAGGGGTATCGTGTACTAAAAATGAGTACAACGCAAAGGTGTGGGAAAATTAATTGACTTTACTAGTCAAGTGTGTTGACTTCATTGGTCAAGTAATTATGACACGGGTTTAACACAAGGGTTATCCTAATGCCTCTTATCATGTAGTAAATCCTAACTACACGAATGTAGTCTCACTAGCGGTCTCGGAATGCATCGCTATCACAAGTTCTAGAATCTAAGTACTACCGGTACACTCATAAGCACTAATAATGAATGCTTTTTCTAACAAATCTAGGGGCGAACCTCACATATTTGGGTTGGAAAATTTTTGAGTGGTACGGTTTTTGTGCTAGTTATACAATCTCCTATCCATGAGACGCTCATTAAGACTAAAGCTTCACTCCTAAATGTTGTAAAAAAATTTAAATTTGATGCTAAAATTACCCTAACAAGTGTTTCTCTTAGTTTTATTACACACCTACTATTAAACAAACAAACATCAAGCGTAATTCCATTCTCTAAGGTATCATCATTTACCCTCCCCTTACACTTAAGCTGAACATTGTCCCCAATGTTCAATAAAAAGGATGTAAAAGTAAAAAGGTAAAAGAATGATACAAATACTCCCCTGATTCGTTCGGTGTGGATAATGCGTTAACATGGTTAGATCTTCCTCCAAGAAAATGAACGTTGAAAGCTTCCCTCCAGAAATATAAATCATCTTCTTGTCCAATATAACATGCTAAACCTGAGAAAACAATCATGGCAGACCTCGCGTAAAATCGGCGGCAAATTCTATATATAATAAAGTCCTAGAAATCAAATAAAGATATAATGCTTGTGGAATGAATATTTGCAGATTTCCTGGAGTTTATAAAACTAAAGATTTAACAAAAACTTTACGATTCCGGCTGAAAAACAAAACTTGCAAAAAAAAATTCAGAATTTTACACCTGACGCCGTCAGGTTGTAATCCTGACGCCGTCAGAGTGTTCTGACAGAAATCTTATATTTAGTTTCCAGAAATTTTCTGGAAAAACTCACGCCTTAATTCTTGGAAATCCTGCAAAATATCATTATGACTCGATACAAGCATTTGACTCACATAATTACTAATATGCACATTCATTTAATATTGTTGTGGTTCATGTTCAATTCCGTTCTTATAAACAAGTTTAGATTTCCCTTACACTTATCTTTTGTAAAATACCTTTATATGAAGTGAAGACGAAGTTAAACAACAGAATAAAACATTTTCACAATTCACTTTGAAACATGAGCCACAAACAATAAAAATAAAACATACATACGGAAACAAATAAAATCAAACAAACAAATAAAGCTTGGGTTGCCTCCCAAGAAGCGTTTTTATTTATTTACGAGTCTTGTAGTTAGACTCAAAGTCACGGGCTATTACGTGTTTTCATTCTTTCTCTCAAGTGCCTCTCTAATTCTCATAGCAAGTTCCCAATCGACTTTGTACTTAGGGCCAAGGCCTAGGCAATCCATATAAAAAAGACTCTTTTTTTCCCATACATAATCCATGCCGTTTTTTCTATCCTCCTCGTTAATATCCTCAAAAGCACTAATATTATCTTTGTCTAATTGGGATATGTAACGGAACTCCTTCATTCTATTAGGCATCTTGTATGTTATTTTATCATTCTCATTTGAAAACTGAATTGTGCCTTCTAGCTTATCGTATATCAACTTGGACTTCTCGACAAGCGGCTTACCTAATACAACATGAGATAAGCGGAAATCTATAACACTAGCTAAATCCTCTAAAATCATAAAGACGGCGACATAAGTAAAATTCCCAATAAAGATATGCACTCTTTTAACTCTCCCAACAAAGTTACAAACTCCGCCGGGATATTTAGGATCTCTCCTAGGTTCAAGTTGTGCATTCATTATGTCGTTATAAACACTTGAGGACATCACGTTGATTAGGGATTCACAGTCAATGTAAGCTTGTTCATTGTACTTGTACCCAATCATACACGGTATTTTCACATTCCAAGGGTTACCCTTCTTTATTTTTGGATCAATTTTGACAAAGGGTGGCCGAGGGTTGTCAACTATATGGCTATAGTAGGCAATTTCTTCCTTAGTGGGGTATAAATTGAAATATTCAGGATCTAATTCCCCATCTCCTTGTCCCGCTACAACTTCAGCAACTGCAAAGTCATCAGGCCCTAAGTCCCCCTTTGAGTAAATGGCAATTACTAAGGCATTCAGTGTGCTATCGAGCTCTATATCAATCAACCTATTAAGCTCCCTAAGCTCCCTAATTTCGCTCTCAATTTGGCTGCGCACTATTACTACTTCCTCAGGTGAAAGGGGCGGTTCATAGAGGTCCCTAAATGCATTAATTTCCCTCTCTCTGCGGTTATCGATTCATGTTATCCATAGTGGCTAACAGAAAACTAACAGGAAACATCTTACGAACAAAGGAACAAAGAAAAACAAAGACTAAAGAAAACCTATAAAAATAAAATAAAAATCTTACAAGAAAGGAATCTAGCAAGTAGACCTAATAAAAAGAAATTTCAACCTAAGCAATAACTATTCCCCGGCAGCGGTGCCAAAAACTTGATGCGTGGTTTTTCAACCTTGCAAAAGGTTTTACTTCTCAAGTGATCTTGAGAAGCTTGCAATCCCCACCAGGCAGTGTACTTGACCGATGTAGTATAGTGTAGTGGCAAGTACCGGGGGATTGATCGTTCTACTTGGGGAATAGTGTTCGTTAGGATCAAAACTTAATTAAACTAGGTTTAGAGGTGAGGGATGAATCTTTTTGTATTTTTATGGTTTTATGGAAAGCAAGTAAAAATCTCGGGTATTGGAAGAGTGGGCGGAATTAGTTGCTAGTCAACTAACCCAAATAACTACAAATGCAATGAAATTAAAATAACAAGAAAATAAAATGTTGAGAAAAACCTTATAATGAGAGAAACGTGTTTACTTAGATTTCACTACTCCCTAGCTATCTTTCATTAATTGATTAGTGTTTTACAATTGCGTGGATGACGGGTTATATTCCTTAATACCATTCGTGGGGCCGTGTATGATCTTCCCCAACTCTATAAGCTTCTACCTCTTCCTATGTCGAGCCGACAACTAGCTCCTAACATGGCATCCTTAGTAGTCACTTATGCATTAAATACAACCATTAAAATCGTAGTACACATCCGATTCATTTTTCTTAAGACGTTCAAGCAGGTTACCAATTGGAAGTTAGCCAGTTTTCTTAAGCCTAACATCGAAATCATTCATCCACAATAATTAATAACAAACAACCAACCAATAATCAATAGCTAGGTTTCATTACATCTAAGCAAACACAAACAAACCTAGCCTAGGATGTTAAAGTAAATACAAGCATAAGATAGAATCAAACAACACATAGACATATTGAATGATTATTGGAAAACTTATCATTAATCAAACATGGATGAAAGAAGGGTTTGAAACCCCTACAAGAAGGATGAAATTCGTCCTAGGGTTTTTCCAAGTATTCTCCCAAAAGTTCTCTCTTTAATGAATGAAATTTAGAAAAATATATATAGAAAATACAATCTGACGGCGTCACGTTATACTTGTGAAGCCGTTAACTCGCCGCCAAAGAAATCCATGGATTGCCTAGATCCAGATCTGACGCCGTCTCTTGTAACTCAATTCTTGGCCATCTCTTGTAAATTGTACGTGACGGCCTTGGTGACGCCGTCACGCTTTAAATCCCAAAAACATTCTGGCGCGTCTCGTGTAAACTTAATATCCACCTTTTTGCCATAACATGACGCCGTCACATGCAAATCTTGACACCGTCAGGTACTATTTCTAGCTTGATTTGGAGACTTTGTCGTTTTCTTCGCTTTTTCGCTCCAAAAACGTCCAAAATGCTTCCTTTTCCAGATTTCTTCTCCAAAGTACCTAAAATGACAAAAGGAACGATTTGAGGTCATATTTGATCAAATATTCACGACTTAGGGCTTAAATAACCCCCTAAAAGTGTAACACTTTTCGCCTCATCACTCGCTAGCCGCTAAACCACCTATTGCTCCGTGCAAAGGGATGGTAAGTTGTCCAACATACGGCTGTAACCCGACCATATCAAGCTGCTTTGAAAGCTGATTATCAAGACGAAGTAAGGACATAATACTTCCAATGGAAGAATCCTTATGAGATGACAAGCTAGCCAGCAAAGGAAACTCAAGACTCCGGAGGGCAGCATAAGCAGAGTCAAAATCAGCCTTGGCAGAAGGCCTGTAGGCATCAAGGTCTGACAACTCCATACCCAATTTGCCATGCTCAATGCCGGCAACCAAACCTTCCTGTGCTCCATACAAATATGAGCAAGATAACAACGTCTTTAGGGACCCGGAATACTCCGGAGAATAAAGACACTTGGCTAAGAACAAACTAAAGCCATATGATAATATCCATCGGCGTCTGGCCATAACTGTAAGGAAGCCAGGATGCAGCTCCTCGTTAACATTAACAGCTGCCTCGGCAAATCGGGATTCCAGAGCAATTAACTTATCAGTAATGCTTCTCAATTGGACATCCTGCGCCTTCATACACTCCTCCCTCACCTCAGCCCGCAATGCTTGCATCTAAAAAAAGGGGAGAAGGGAAGGAAATACATAATAGAAGAATAAAGGGAGATCGAAAAAGAAATAGTCAACAACGATAAAACAAGTACCTGACAACGAAGACTCTCTTCTAAACTATGTGAATCAACAAGAGAGGCATTCAGACTAGAAATCTCCAAGTCTTTATTCACAAGGGAGGATTGAAGTTCCGATAACTTCGCATCTATGGAAGCACGTCACCTTTCAAGAGCAGAAGATTGCTCACACAGAGAAGAGCGGAACTCTACTTCACGCTTGGAAGACTGCTCCTTTAAAGATGACAACTCGGCCGCATGAGCACTCTCAACAGACTTTAACAAAGAGCAAAGACGCTCCACTTCCGTAACTGCGTCCATTGACGATAAAGCTCCCAATCTTAACCTCTCGATCTCCTCATCTTTGGAATGCAGCAATGCATCCTTCCGATCATGAACAACGGAAAACTTATGCACATTAAGAAGAAGACGCTCTGCCCGGTACCATAACACACTACAAAAAGCGGTTTGGCGGGCGGTGTTCACGTTAAATTCTGATAAGAATCGATCAATGGGAATATTACGGATATCCGCGAAGGCCCCAGGAGGAGTACAAAAATCAACTAACTCACGACACTCAGAAGCATCATCCAAAAGAGACCCAGAAGTAACATTCTAATCCGGGACTGATGCGGCGAAAAATGAACCACTTTTAAGGGGTCATTTAAGCCCGAATTCGGATTTATTTGATCAAACAATGCCCTAAATCGTTCCTTTTGTCATTTTAGGTACTTTTGGAGTGAAATGCAGAAAAGGAGGCATTTTGGATGTTTTTGGAGCGTAAAAGTGAAGAAAACGGCAAAGTCTCAATTTTCCTTGCTGGGAACAGTACCTGACGGCGTCACCAATTTCCTTAATGACGGCGTCAAGAGTTAAATAAGAGTTGGAGGAGGTGACGGCACAGTAAAAACGTGACGGCATCACCCAAGGCCGTCACGGTTTAAAAGTTGATGACGGCCCATAATCAATTTGCACATGACGGCGTCAAAAATGGATCTAGGCAGTCCGATTTCATTGTGGGCGGCGAGTTGACGGCATCAGAAATTTCTTCTTGACGCCGTCACCATGTAATATCTATATATAGTTTTCCAATTTTCATTCATTAATATAGAACTTGGAGGGTGTAACTTTGGAGAAACCCTAGCACGATTTTACCAGACTTTTCAAGGGTTTTTACCCTTTGAAACCTCTTATGTTTAATTGAGATAAGTATCCTTTCAATTCAATCAATATGTCTATGTGTTGCTTGAATATATCTTACGCTTGTCTTCAATTTAACATGCTAGGCTAGATTTATTTTGTGTTTGCTTAGATGTAGTGAAACCTAGATGTTAATTATGGGTTGATTGTTTGTTTATAATTGTTACCGATGATTGTATTCGATGTTAGGCTTAAGAAAACTGGCAGAGTTCCATTGGTAACTTACTTGAACGTGTTAAGAAACATGATCGGAGGTGTATTACGATTTTTTGGTTGTATTTAATGCGTAGGAGAATTCTAGTGATCCCATGTTAGGAGTTTTTAACGGCTCGACATGGAGTGAAGGAGGATCTTATAGAGTTAGGGAATATTGTACACGGCCCTACGACTAGTATTAAGGAATATGACCCGTCATCCATGCAATTGTAACAAATGATTAACCTGTAAAAGATATCTAGGGAGTAATGAAATCTAAGTAAATACAACTTTACCTATCATTGTTCACACCAATTTAGTATAATTAGTTTATTTTCATTTTTGTTATTTTATTTTGATTGCATCTTTAGATAAATTGGGTTAGTTGATTAGCAAATAATTCCGCCCACTCTTTCAAAAACCGAGATTTTACTTGCTTTTAAAAAAATATAAAAATACAAAAAGAATCATCCCTCACCTCTAGACCTAGTTTTTAGGCTTTCTAATCCTAGCGACACTATTCCTGAGTTGAACGATCAATCCCCCGGTACTTGTCACTATACTATACTACAACGATTAGGTACACTGCCTGGTGGGGGTTGTAAGCTTCTCGAGATCCCTTGAGAGGTAAAACCTGTTGCGATTCCCACGCACCAAGTTTTTGGCGCCGTTGCCGGGGATTGTCTATCTTTACATTTATTCCTCAACTTTCACAAACAACTGCAGCGCGCATCAAGTTTTTGGCGCCGCAGCCCGGGGAATAGTTATTGTCTAGGTTAGAATTTCTTTTTATTAGGTCTACTTGCTAGATTCCTTTCTAGTAAGATTTTATTTTTATTTTTAGGTTTTCTTTAGTCTATCTTATTTCTTCATGTCTTTGTTCGTAACCTTTACCATCCGACATCATGGAAGATGGTAATATCTTTGAACCCATCAACCCACCAATTCAAAACCACCCACAAAACCCACCACTACCAAACCAACCTCCTAGACCCCGAACTTTAGGAGAGTATTCCCGTCCTAGCCACCAAGGCTATCGAAACACCATTGAGCTCACTCAAGGAGCCAATGTGTCTCCCTTGCGATCCGACACCATCCGGTTGGTGCAAAGCGGATGTGCATTCCATGGACTTTGTTCCGAAGATCCTAATCAACATCTCAAGGACTTCCTTAAAATCGTAGATTCTATAGACCTAGATGTTGCAACTAGAGAGACGACCCGATTACGTCTATTCCAATTCTCTCTACGTGATCAAGCTAGTCAATGGCTTGAACGTTTACCCGCGGGATCCATCACCTCATGGGATGATCTCACCACTCGTTTCCTCGCTCAATTTTTCCCACCGGGGAGAACTACCAAGCTTAGAAATGATATCTTTATGTTCCAACAACGTCAAGGAGAAACTTTCTGTGAAGCATGGGATCGTTTCAAGGACTTGCTCCAAAAAGTCCCTCATCACGACATCGATCATTGGCTGTTAGTTCAAAGCTTCTATGACCATGTCGATTTTCACACCAAACGCACCATTGATCGAGCCGCCGGAGGCAGGTTGCGTGATAAAGACGCCGAGGAATCTCGGGAAATCATTGATGAACTTGCTTTTGACAATCGTGAGTTATGGGAAGTTACACATGTTATAAACTCGGCTATCAACGCAATCTCAACACCCGGGGACACCACTCAAATCTCCGAAGAATTCCTTTGCGAACTTGAGAAAAAAATGGATTACCTAACGGAAAAGCAAAGGAGACCTTTAAGTCCCAAACGAGCAACAGTCAATTCTATCTCAAATGTGAATCCAACACCATTGTCTGAGTCACCTCTTAGAGAGAATGTCGAGACCTTTCGAAGATATGCTCAACCTCATTCACCTCCTCAAAACATCAGCATGGAATTCGAAGCTCGAATGAGAGAGTACATGGCAACACATTCCGAGCGGCTTGCTAGATTCGAAGAGGCAGTTTATAGACAAAAGGAAGAAATGCAAAAGAAAATGACGGAGATGATAGGCTTAGTAGAGGAATACTCAAGCATAAAAACTCCGGAAATGATGTTGTTAAGAAAGGAAAATATCACCCCTCCCACCCAGTTCGTTAACTCTATCACAATTGTCCATGAGGGCAATGAAAAAAAGGAAACCCCTAGTGCACAAACCACTGAGGAACCACCAAAATCTCAACCATTAGGGTACTATCTAAATCATGACATATACAAGAAAACCATAACAAATTGGATGATAGGTGACGGGCGTAACAAATCATCCAAACAGATCCCTAAGGGAGGTGATGAAGGGAAGGATGAGTACGACACATTACCTGGGGGACCGGTATTCGAGGGTCTACTGAAGCAAAAAGTGGCCACGAAGCAGATGGCCTATGGGAACTTTGAGATTCTAGCCAGCATTGGGAAATTGCAATACCTGGATGCTTTCGCCGATCAAGGATCGGAAGTAAACCTGATGCCTTTAAATATCTACACCCTGCTCACCAAAGAGATACCAGCCGCCACCCGTGTCAGACTATCATTCGCTAACCACTCTTACGTGTATCCTTTGGGTATTGCTGAGGATGTGTTGGTCAATGTAGCAGGTTTTATGTACCCCGTCGATTTCATGATCATCGATGATAAAGGAGATGGGTGTATGCCAATAATCCTTGGAGCACCATTCCTTACCACGGCAAGGGCCGTCATTAGGTATGAAAAAGGGGAAATTGAACTTAAGTCTGAAAAAAGGAAGATTCACTTCCCTATAACTCCACGTTATGTACGTGAGAGCATGATGGAGAGAAGGCGCAAAAACGAAGCTGGCACACCACATAATCATGTTCAAGAAAAAATTCTCGCATGGGAAACACGAATTAAAAGCTACAAAGAAACTAAATCTGAAGAATGCAAAAGTAGTGATATAATTCATGTAGAGTTTAAACGCAGTCAACCGACGTCAAATCACGCCCCATTTGCAGAAGGAGATTTGGTACTCTTAAGGCATTCAGAGATAAAAGTATCTCCCGATGAACCAAGTCCCTGGTGGTATGGACCATTCACAATCAAAAATCTATGCCAGGATGGAGTAGTTGCCTTGAGCAGTAGAAGAGGAGGGGAGGTGACTGCAAGTATCGAACGACTAAAACATTACTACCTTAATAGCGAGGATCATGCATATATGGGATATGTCATCTCAAGAGAAGAGGTCACGTAATAGCCCATGACCTTGAGTCTAGGTACAAGACTCGTAAATAAAGAAAAGCGCTTCTTGGTAGGCAACCCAAGCTTTTTATTTGTTTTGATTGTTTGCTTGATTTTTATTTGTTTCCGTATGCGTATTTATTTTTATTGTTGGCCAATCATGTTTCAAACTAAATTGTGAAAATGCTTTATTTTGTATTTAACTTCGTCTTAATTACATATAAAGGTATTTTTCAAAAAGCTAAGTGTAAGGGAAGACCCGAAATTTGTTTAAAAGAACGAAATTGATCATGATTTACCACAATATTAAATAAGCATGTATACTAGTATTTGTTAGAGTCAAATACTTGTATAGAGTCATAATGATGTTTTGCAGAATTCTCTAGGAAGTAAAACATAAGTTTTTCCAGAAATTTTCCGGAAAGCTTAACAAAAGATTTCTGTAGGTCACTTCTGACGGCGTCAGGAATTAAAACCTGACGGCGTCACGTGTAAAATTCTGAAAATTTTGCAAGTTTTGTTTTTCTAACAGAGTCTTTAAGTTTTTGTTAATTCTTGAGTTTTATAAACTCCAGGAAATCTGCAAACATTCATTCCACAAGCATTATATCTTATATTGTTTTCTAGGATTTATTAGTAAATATAGATTTCCGCCGATTTTATGCGAGGTTGCCTTGTTTGTTTTCTCAGGTTTAACAGGTTATGTATGACAAGAAGATGATTTATTTTCTGGAAGGGAAGCTTTGAATGTTCATTTTCTTGGAGGAAGATCTAACCTTGTTAGCACACTATCCACACCGAACGAATCAGGGGAGTATTTGTTTTTTCATTCTTTTACCTTATTTTCTTTTACATCCTTTAAATGAACGTTAGGGATAATGTTCAACTTAAGTGTAAGGGGAGGGTAAATGATTATACCTCATAGGATACAATTACACTTGAGTTTGTTTGTTCGATGGTAGGTGCATAATAAAACTAAGAGAAATACTTGTTAGTGTAATTTTAGAGCAAAATTTAAAATTTTTTACAACATTTAAGAGTGAAACTTTAGCCTTAACAAGCGTCTCATGGATAGGAGTTATATGACTAGCACAAAAACCGTACCACTCAAAATTTTACTTAAAAAGGTAGTGACCTTCCGAGTATTAGATTAATTGGCTAACGCGCCAACGCTAGTGTATGACTTGGTAACCATCCGTTATGCAAATAACGCGCCAGCGATCCAAGAAGTGCATTAGTTAGCATCTGTTAGTTGAAGCGTCAAAGACTCGTACCGGCCTTCTACTAAGTGAGGATTCGCCCCTAGATTTGTTAGGAGAAGCCTTAGAGCTTATGAGTGTACCGGTAGCATGTAGATTCTAGAACTTGCGTTAGTGATGCATCCCGAGACCGCTAGTGAGACTACATTTTCATGTAGTAGGATTTACTACATGATGAGAGGGATTAGGATCACCCTTGTGTTTAAACCCGTATTATAATTACTTGACCATTTAAGTCATATTACTTGACTAGCAAAGTCAACTAATTTTTCCCACACCTTAGCGTTGTACTCATTTTTAGTACACGAAACCCCTAGTACACCCCTCCGAGCCTGTCTTTTCGTTTCTAACTTTAAGCATTTTACTTAAAGGAAGAATTTGTTACAACCCACTTAAATGTACACCCAAATCGCCTTAGCCTTCCGTGTATGCACTCATCTTTAGTGCATTATTGTTATTTGTTTAAACCCTTACTTAATTATCTAAGTCGAGTCATATCTTGTACATATTGTTTTGGGACGATTGGGACTCATGGGTAAAGTACTAGTGATATGGAGTAATGGGGAAGAAAATCTTATAGTACCCCCATATGTGCGTTAATCTTAAAAGTACTCCAAGTGTTTTGATTATCTTAATTCGAGTCATTAGATTAGTTTATTGTAAAGTATGTAAAGATTCAAGTGTAAGGGGAATTTACATTCCCTATGATGTATTATTTTGGATGGTAGGGTAAGAGTGTATGCAAAAAAAAAAAAAAAAAAAAAAAAAACATACGGACTACCATCCCGTTTCATTCTATGTTTATTTTATGTTTTTGTTATTTTTGATTTATTAGCTTAAGTCGAGTCGAGTCTTGGCATAGCAACGCCACTTTGTACATATAATTAACCAAGATGATTAACTCGCCACCAGTAAATACTGCCTTTATCCAACAAAGCCGTGTACTCCATACCCCTATACCTAACGTTATAACCCTTTAAAAAGACCACTTTGATAGTTTATCCTAGGTGCTTACGCCAAGTGGTGGAGGTTTGATCCTTTCCCAAGCCTATGGTAATCTATTTGCTATGACAGGTAGTGAGAGATATTTTCCATTTCCATTTTGTGATATGTACTTTATTACACCCGAGAGATGTGAGTATCTAAACACTATTTGTGAGGTGCTAGTATATGACCTCCGTGCTTGTCTTTGGTCTTTAGTGGAACGATTATTTGTTGTAATTACTTTTATATTAGTATTAAATGACCCCTAACTTGTATTTTGATTAGAATAAAAGCGCATTTGCTTGAAGACAAGCAAATCTCAAGTGTAAGGGTATTTGATGAGGCGAAAAATGAACCACTTTTAAGGGGTCATTTAAGCCCAAATTGGGATTTATTTGATCAAATAATGCCCTAAATCGTTCCTTTTGTCATTTTAGGTACTTTTGGAGTGAAATGCAGAAAAGGAGGCATTTTGGATGTTTTTGGAGCGTAAAAGTGAAGAAAACGGCAAAGTCTCAATTTTCCTTGCTGGGAACAGTACCTGACGGCGTCACCAATTTCCTTAATGACGGCGTCAAGAGTTAAATAAGAGTTGTAGGAGGTGACGGCCCAGTAAAAACGTGACGGCGTTGTAACAATTCGCATTTTCAGGTTAACTTTTATTCCCGAAAATTCCACTATTCATTTTTTACTATTCACTTTCACTATTCATTTTCCAAAATTTAATTTTTATTTCATATTCTCGTGTGATAAATCATTTCCATGGCAAATTAAAAGTTTGACACTCACCAGATCATTTTCGCGAAAGTTATTAAGGAACTACACGTTTAGGATAAAACGTCATTTAAGAATTCTACGCACAACGAAACTCAACCGCGTTAATTTTCCCCTCATCAGATAAATGTTTGATACACTCATGATTAATTATAGAATTTATCATGACTGAGAAAAATGTTACCAAATGGACCGTGGACCGTGAAAAACAGAAACTTACGTTTTAAGCCCTTTTGCTTAGCCGTAACCTTAGCCTATACCTGCACCACGTTTCTAAGACAATTTGAGTTTTCATATTTTTGGAAAAGTCGACATATTTTTCCCTCCTCCTTTGACCAAAAATCATTCCTTGATTTTTAGGCTTACGGTTTTATGTCTAAAAGACATTAAATACCGACCGACACTAGACTGAGCCCAGTCTAGACATTATACGTCATTTTAAATCATTATTATCATATTAGAAAAGTAACATTTTACTTTTCTCAATTTTACACACTATTCGTACGTTTTACGTATTACGCGTTTTAGACCCATGTTTCCAGTTTTAGCAGGGTTTGAGCACCCCAATGGAACCTACCACTCATTTTATATTTTATTATGGAGTATATTGACAAGTTTAGTCATTCTTTCAAGTTTCACATTTTTACGATACCCGGTTTTACGTTTTGAGGCTTAATCATTTACGGTTAGCATTTCACGGAGTCAAAACTAACTAGTATCTTGGATAATATCATCCAAGGCACACCTCATCCTTCCTATCCAAAGCAAACCGCCATAGGGGGGGGGGGTATTCACCTCACACATGGCTTGATCTCTTGCATAGAACTCTTGGATGATTACAAGTGTTCAACTTGGTCTCCAAGTGTTGACTAGTCTTCATTAGTAACCTCCTCAAGCCCTTATAAAAGCCCCCTCCCTTTCCTTGTTGCCGCCCCATACCACACACACAACCATCAAACACTTAGCTAGTTTACTTCCAATTTTATTCAAGAATCAAGTGCTACAACAACATAGAAACCCTAGTTTAGTTTTGATTCATCAAAACTACTTCCAAACCCTAGAAACTTTGGTGATTTCTCTTGAGTTGAAATACACTTAAGTCATCTCAACCTTCATCATCTCACCTTCAAGAATACAAGTGTAGAAGGAGTGCTAGTGTGAAGTGAAGTATAAATCAATCAAAGTCCTTTTCCTTACATGTTACTTAGCTTTCATTTGAAAGCCAAAAGTTGTAAGGAAACTCTAGTGTATTTCTTGATAAATATCATTTTCATGCTCTTTATATTTCAATCATACTATATATTGTCTTGTTACTAGGTTCATGATGTATAAAATTTGGTAAAACAAGTTATAGTAAATATATGTTAACTTATATTCATTAAACAAGATAACTAGTAACTTTTATGGAGAAATCTGACCAAAATGGTATAATTATGATATTGGACAATTACATATTGTAGTAGAGGACTTAACAAGGAAAACATAGCAATTTGAATCACCTAAAATGAGCTTATGAGTAAAACGTTATGACCATTTGAAGTTACCAAAACTTTACGGCAAAACTGCCAAATACCTTCTGTAACAGAATTGAACACGCAAAAAGAGGCCATTCTGGTCCGATTCATCAAAAAGTTAAAACACGAAAGTTGTCCGGAATGACGTTTTCTTCAAAAATTCAGGTGCACGTATCCAGAAAACCAATAACGATTGAGATTTTCTTCAGTTTCTTAACAGCTATTTTATATACCAAAGTTACTAGATATATTGTTATGGTTTATAAAGACCAAGAGGTCTAATGACTTAAAGCCAAGACCACAACCATGGCTAAAGCCAAGGTTGAGTCTCAAGTCCATGGTAACAACAACCAAGGTCACGGAGAAGCCATGGCTAAAGACCATATAAACATACCAAGGCGAAAACATGAGCTAACGACCATATAAACTTACCAAGGCGAATACATGAACTAGAGAGTTAGCGATAACTTAAACATACAATTTGGATCTACTCCATCTAAAGAACCATGAGATCTTACAAGTAATTGTCATACAAGATTAAAGAAACTTATTCTAATAACAATCTTCATTTAAAAGTAAACTTTCCTAAGTTTATTCAAATATTTGGACATGTAACTTTTCGGATCAAATTTATATTTTTATCAAACACTACAATAGTAGGGAGCCTCATGTGAGGAGTTCATATGGGTAGACCGTCGAGATGAGTTGTGGATTTACGAATTAAAGTGTCATGGCTCCTCGAACGTTTACTACATGACTTCTGAATTATGTCGGCCCGAACGGTAGTAAGCGATATACAAACTATACATGTTCATAAACCATTGCTATTCAAACACTTACACCATATACTACATACTACATCATGAACTAAATGCAAGATATATATAGGAAGTTCTTCATATTCTTTACTCCAATCCTAAGTCGCAACATTCTATTATAGGT
Organism: Artemisia argyi; assembly: GCA_030686995.1. Taxonomy (NCBI): domain Eukaryota; kingdom Viridiplantae; phylum Streptophyta; class Magnoliopsida; order Asterales; family Asteraceae; genus Artemisia; species Artemisia argyi. The sequence continues at coordinate 189,492,672 of CM060685.1, read as the reverse complement.
TGCTCTTAGAGACCTTCGCGATTCTACCATCATTCTCACTACTCACTACATCACTTAAGGTGAGTTCATAGCCCCACTTTTCATTACTTAATTGTTTTACAAACCCTTGGGGGGATACATGTTATTTTAACCGAGCACAATGTTTTCAAATTGTATGCTTGCCTGATTGTTTTATTATCACTAAGTACCATCCTTGCCAAACCGAGATCCCTTATTATGAACCATTTAATCACTAGAAATAGTGAGCGCGGATATTGTGAATAGGCCTATTGGGATTGACGAATCCCATTTGTTTTGACTAAGTTCAAACAAATGCATTAATATTTGAGACATTAGGTATGACGACAAAGTACCTACCAGGATAACTCCGCCGATTGATATTGGTACCCATTAACGTTTTGGTGTCATAAGCTTAGTAATTGATAATAACTGTTTTGTTTTCCAAACATGTGTATGAGTCTAATTAACTCATACTGCCAACATATTGTGTTCAACCATTTAATAAACTCTATGAATATCACTCAACCTTTGTGTTGACCTCTTAAGCATGTATTTCAGGTCCATGATGATCAAGGATGGCACGGATGGGCACGGATATTCAAGAGGGCTATAAATTTTATTATCATTCAAAAACTCATCTAATGTAATTTGTAAACATGGAACCATCTGGGACCTCATTTTGTAATCTCTGATATTTATATAATTTGAATGATAAATCTTTTAAAACGACTCAATTAGAGTTCGTTTTCTATTATTATGACTGTTGTGCCGTTGAGTAACACCCAGTTTGAATTCCGCTGCATCATTGAATTGGGGGTGTTACAGGCGTCACCCAAGGCCGTCACGGTTTAAAAGTTGGTGACGGCCCAGAATCAATTTGCACATGACGGTGTAAAAAATGGATCTAGGCAGTCCGATTTCATTGTGGGCGGCGAGTTGACGGCATCAGAAATTTCTTCTTGACGCCGCCACCTTGTAAAATCTATATATAGTTTTCCAATTTTCATTTATTAATATAGAACTTGGAGGGTGTAACTTTGGAGAAACCCTAACACTATTTTACCAGACTTTTCAAGGGTTTTTACCCTTTAAAACCTCTTATGTTTAATTAAGATAAGTATCCTTTCAATTCAATCAATATGTCTATGTGTTGCTTGAATATATCTTACGCTTGTCTTCAATTTAACATGCTAGGCTAGATTTCTTTTGTGTTTGCTTAGATGTAGTGAAACCTAGATGTTAATTATGGGTTGATTGTTTGTTTATAATTGTTATAGATGATTGTATTCGATGTTAGGCTTAAGAAAACTGGCAGAGTTCCATTGGTAACTTCTTGAACGTCTTAAGAAACATGATCGGAGGTGTACTACGATTTTTTGGTTGTATTTAATGCGTAGGAGAATTCTAGTGATCCCATGTTAGGAGTTTTTAACGGCTCGACATGGAGTGAAGGAGGATCTTATAGAGTTAGGGAATATTGTACACGGCCCTACGACTAGTATTAAGGAATATGACCCGTCATCCATGCAATTGTAACAAATGATTAACCTATAAAAGATATCTAGGGAGTAATGAAATCTAAGTAAATACAACTTTACCTATCATTGTTCACACCAATTTAGTATAATTAGTTTATTTTCATTTTTGTTATTTTATTTTGATTGCATATTTAGATAAATTGGGTTAGTTGATAAGCAACTAATTCCGCCCACTCTTTCAAAAACCGAGATTTTACTTGCTTTTAAAAAAATATAAAAATACAAAAAGGAATCATCCCTCACCTCTAGACCTAGTTTTTAGGCTTTCTAATCCTAGCGACACTATTCCTGAGTTGAACGATCAATCCCCCGATACTTGTCACTATACTATACTACAACGATCAGGTACACTGCCTGGTGGGGGTTGTAAGCTTCTCGAGATCCCTTGAGAGGTAAAACCTGTTGTGATTCCCACGCACCAGGGACATTAATCTCCGATGCACGACAAGGGTCCACATCTGAAAAATTACGGATCCGCCCAAAAGTGTCCGCATAAGCTTTCTTTTTCTTTACAAAAGGGGCAATAATAACAGGTGAAACAGCCTTGGCCCCCGCACCAGATGTCGGGGCCGATGATCTAGCAAAAGTGTCAGCTTCAGTCTCACAGTCACTGGAAGAGGAGGAATAAGTCAAGGAAATGACAAACCTCTCCGATGGACCAATTTCCGCAAGCACATCAGCATCACGCTCCGGCGTCGCTGACACGAAAGAAGAAACAAAAGGAGTAGAAGGTAGAGGGTCAACTCCACGCTCACAGTTCAACACACTCCTATTAAACAAATCTTAAAGGTCGGGCAAAGACTTACTCAAAATAGCTGGCCCGGTAGTAGCATCGCTACCTACTCTTGACCTTTTCAAAGAACTAGGTGACGGACCAATACCCAGGGATGTGTCAGACATTTTCCTCTTCCCTTTGGAATGACCAGAACCACCAAGCAATTTAGAAATATGACAATCAAATTCAGCATTGACATTACTCGGCTCCGCATTACCTTGGACTATAACCGGAGTCCTCGCTTTGGTCCCACCCTCACTATCCGTTCCAAACAGCGCGTCAACGTCATCAGATAGCTGGTCGCTAGGGACGGCGGGATCGATTGGATGAAGAGGAACCAACCTAATAACGGCAAAATCCAAAATTTTGGGCTCTCCGCTAAGGAGAGGCCTCTCACCAACTTCAACCTCTGAAGCAGGTTCCTATAGCTTTAACAATGCCATCGGGTTCACCTCTGAACATAGACAGAAGATAAGAAAACAGAAGAAAAAGGGAATACTAGACAAATACAATAACTACAAAGAGAAGAAAAAAAGAAAGATCATGTCCACCTTGCTTATTTCGGTAATAAACCGGATAAGAATTCTCATTTAACGAATAATAACAACTTAGCCCAACCCAGCAAAGGAACGGCTCCGGAAACTTCGCGAACGGAGCTCGGTTGGCAACCAAGGAAGCAACATCGTTAGCAATATAATCACCAACTTCTTGAATCCTATCCCAGGGTAAAGTTTGTGCAACATAGTGAGGAAAGATAGCAGGACAAGTAAATATGTCAACCCAAAAGAAGCGCTTCTGCCAATTTTTCAACGAATCGGGCACATCCGTATAGCACACACTATCAGAACGCTTGCCAAACGATAACCAAACATTTTTCTTTTTCTTTACATAAAAACATCAGAACAATGAGACAGATGGTTGAATGCCACAAACGCGGCAAAGAACCTCGAAATGAGACACCCTAGCTGCACCAAAAGGGTTAAGTTGAGAAATGTTAATCCTGTAATGCGTTAGGATACTAACAAAAAACTTGGTCAGCGGTAGATGGTACTGGGCATAATAAAAAAAAACAGGTGTAGACACCTATTTTCCCCTCTGGAGGAAAATGAATAAGAGCATCCTTATCTGGCCGGACCGGTCGTACTTTCGACGGAATATGGCAATCACGTACCAACTTTTCAAAAGCATCCTGAGAAAGGTTGCACTTGCAATTCCAAAATGAAACCACTACGATGACGATTCTTTTGAGTTAAAGAAGTTAAAAACGCAGACGAATCGGAAAAGTCGAAAAAGTTACGGTAGCAGCAGATTAAAATAAAAAGGGTAAATACGAATAGTGAAAAAGACACTATTTATATACGCAGCACATTCAATTAAGGATGAGCTAATGAAGAGACGCGTATCGATAAACGCTCCAACAAACGATCAAGATTAAACAGTAAAAAGATAAGGGTAACAGCTCAGAACGACCCGAATGGTCAAATTATGTCAGAAGGTAAAACGACCAGAACGGTCAACACAAACCCCCCATACAATCTTGTCTGCGGATAATTTAAGATCCGTACAACAAAGGACCTATGCTAAGAGCGGAATAACTAGCAATCTAGTCTAGAAACATTCACCGCACGCTACCAAAGCATGCAAACAATGAACGCACTAAATTAAAGGGACTTGATGACGTATAGTACGGATAGCAGGCCTACTGAGCCTGGACTATCTCATAGGAATAGGGCTCCGGCCGAACAAGCAAAATCTGGCTCCGGCCTAACAAGCAAAACCGGGCTCCGGCCCAACAAGCAAAACTGGGCTCCGGCTCAACAAGCGAAACCAGGCTCCGACCCTATAAGCAAAACCGGGCTCCAGCCCAATAAGCCAAACAAGGCTAAAAGCCCATGTCACGAGCATGGCGCAGTCCAGACAAACTAGGACACATACAAGCGACACTCCCGAAGTACGCTCGTGGACTGGACCCCGGTCTGGAAACCTATCCACGTCCACGAACATCGATTAAGCTCCGGATCCTTGCCCGAAAATGGTCCCACCTCGGCCACTACAGCAATCTGTGAAATATTAGGAAACCCTAATATTTCCACTAACCTCTATTCACACTTTCGAGGTATGACTTTCTTACTCATCACAACTCATACATTTCTCTGACAACATGAGTACTTACTCTCACGCCGGAGCTTAATCGTGGGGTTCATCCCCACGGTAAGGTTTACCGTTTACTTTCGTTTGTGCAGGATACTTCATCCTCTACTTGGATTAGTGCATAAACCCTACAGCGGACGGCCCACACCTAACTAAACCCAATTCTAAACTATTCACACTTTTTGCACTAACATGAGTAGTTTTAGTTTTCTTTATTTGTAGGTTATTTGCAAAGTCCATTTTTTTTAATTCATTTGATCCTATTCCATAACACTAGAATAGTATATCGTGTGCGTGTACTTCGGCTGAAATATACAACATTTTATTTACGAGTGTAACAATGTCGCGTATCGCTATGAGTTTGTATTGTTTGTTTATCTGGTAGAGCGAAATACAATAGATCGAAATATGTTTTTATGTTGTAGTTAAGCTTATAAATATATATGTTTTGGATTTTAATTATTTGTTTAGTTTGAGTTACACTTTTAGAACAACCAGTGTAGGGACAAGACTACTCGCGTCATCGGGAAAAAGCTACGGGACAACGCCAACCCCACACCAAACATGACGTTTTGAGTGTGGCGCCATCAAAAAACACAGAGTATATTTATATCTATAGCTATACCATCTAATAAGTTAGAGTTTTGGCCTATCTCTAATTAGTCAGTCATATCCAAAATGACCCAGTCCTTACGTTATTCCAAAACTAATCAGTCCTTCATAACTTCCCAATCCATTCATTATGGATCGTGACCTATCTTGTTCTCTAATGCGAAAGATTAAGGGCATCAATGCGTTATCAAGTCTTTATGTTATTCTTGCTAATGAAGGTTTTGATAATGTTAATCTCACGTATTTAGGTGGTTTCTGGGTTCTTATTGATGCTGGCTCCTTATCCGTTAGAGAGAATTTGATTAAACATGCGGGGGTGGCTTCTTGGTTCATCAAACTCCTTCCTGCTAATAACTCTTTTTTTCAGTGAAGATAGATTGGTTTGGATCTCTATAGAAGGACTCCCTATTAAAACGTGGACTAGTAATACGTTTGCTAAAATTGTTTCACCATGGTGCTAGTAATGAGCAAAGACCTAACTTAGAAGACCCTTTGGGATTTATAAGCTTTTGAACAAGAATAAAGATAAGGAAGAATCTAATGGCGATGATCCAACTTTTCCTCCTGGCTTCATGCCAAATGTTGTTGATGACACTGATGTGGAAAACATTATAGGTAGTATTAATCAACTTAACGTTAATTCATTCAGTAACAAGGATGGTATTTCAAGTGATAAAAGTGGGAGCAATCGGTCTCTCAAACTGAAACCAGGAGGTTCAATGCTTGAAGTGATGGAGAGCTTGGTCGAAGTTGGTCAAACTATGGGTTACAACATGGAAGGGTGCTTGAAAAATATAGAGGCTATAATCAGTTCCCAAGGTGATTTTCAGGTTTTAAGATGAATTTCTTATCTTTAAACATTCAAGGTCTTGGTCAATCGACCAAGAAAAACTGGATTCGGGAGTTAAACGAGAATTACAAAGTGAATTTTGTTGCTATCCAAGAAACTAAATTGGAAAATATTGATTTCTTTTCGATTAAAGCTTTATGGGGTAATTTTTCATATGATTTTTCTTATAGTCCTCCTGTCGAGTATTCTGGAGGTCTTTTATGTGTTTGGGACCAGAATATGTTTTCTAAAGATAGTGTGACTATCTCTGATTCTTTCTTGGCTATTCGAGGTACGTGGATCCCCTCTTCTACTAAGCTTCTTATTGTTTCAGTTTATGCACCTCAAGATTTATCAGAAAGGAAAACCCTTTGGGAGTATATTAGTCACATGATCGACCTGTGGGAAGGAGAAAGTGTGATTTTAGGAGATTTTAACGAAGTTAGATCGGAGCAAGAAAGATTTGGTACCATTTTTAATGCTTTAGGTGCCAATGCGTTTAATCATTTTATTTTGACGGCTGGTCTTGTTGACCATCCTCTTGAAGGTTACTCTTATACTTGGACTCTCAAATTAGCATTGAATATGAGTAAGCTTGACAGATTTTTAATATATGAAGGCCTGCTTTCGGTTTTCCCTTCGTTGTTTGCTCTTTGTCTTGATAGGCATCTGTCTGATCATAGGCCTATTCTTATGCATGATTTAGTTGTTGATTATGGGCCAACTCCATTTCGTGTATTCAATTCTTGGTTCTCTAAAGATGGGTTTGATCAACTTATTGAAGACTCATGGAAAAATTCGACTTTTGTGGAGACTAACAATATTTCTCTTTTGAAGAAAAAGTTCCAAGCTCTTAAGACTTCGATCAAAAGTTGGTGCAAAGATGATAAGCAACGTTCCAATGCGTATAGATACTTCATTCAATCTCTGATTTCAGAATTAGATAAATTGATCGATAAAGGAAAGGGTAATGAAGGTCTTGTGAAAGAAAGGACTTCGCTATTAAAAGATCTTCAAGACATCAATGCTCACTACTCGTTAGACATGGCTCAAAAGGCAAAGATTCGTTGGTCCATTGAAGAGATGAAAATTCTAAATATTTTCATGGAATTATCAATAAGAGGCGGGCTCATCTTGCTATTCGTGGAGTCCTAGTCAAAGGTGATTGGATTGATGAACCCTCAAAAGTGAAAAACGAGTTTAAGCGTCTGGTCCTAGTATCAGCTTTGACTCACAAATGTTTAAGTGTCTTTCTTCTGATCAGAATTTGGAACTTGAAAGTACTGTGACATACAAGTAGATTAAGAGAGCGGTTTGGGATTGTGGTACCAACAAATCCCCTGGACCTGATGAATTTATGTTTGATATTATTCGTAGATATTGGAAGATCATTGATCAAGATGTAGTAAATGCTGTTCTTGAATTCTTTGCTTCAAGTAAGTTTCTTTCCGGGTGTAATTCCTCGTTCATTACTCTTATTCCTAAGAAGCAAGATGCTAAGGTAGTTAAAGATTTTCGCCCTATAACTTTGATTGGTAGCATTTACAAAATCATTGCTAAGATCCTGGCTAACCGCTTAAGCCTTGTTATTTCGGATCTCATTAGTGATGTTCAATCTGCTTTTGTCTCCAATCGACAAATTTTGGATGGTCCACTCATTCTTAACGAGCTTATATCGTGGTGTAAATACAATAAAACTAAAGCCATGATCTTTAAGGTTGACTTTGAAAAAGCTTTTGACTCAGTAAGATGGGATTATCTGGATGATATTCTAAATAAATTTGGTTTTGGAGCTAAATGGAGAGGTGGAATTCAAGGGTGTCTTAATTCTACCATGGGGTCTATCCTTGTTAATGGTTGCCCGACTTCAGAATTTAAATTCCATAAAGGATTGAAGCAGGGAGATCCCTTATCTCATTTTCTTTTTATTTTGGTTATTGAAAGCTTGCATCTCTCGTTCAATAATATTTTGAATGCAGGCTTATTTAAGGGCATTCGCATAGACGACTCTTTGACCTTGTCTCATTTATTCTATGCCGACGATGCTGTTTTCATTGGCAAATGGGATAAGTCGAATTTTATTACTATTGTCCATGTTCTTAAATGTTTTTTCTTGGCTTCGGGTCTCAAGATTAATATTCATAAGAGTAGACTTATGGGTATTGGTATTCCTCAAGAGGAAGTTAATATAACAGCCAATCTCATTGGATGTTCTACTTTTACCACTCCCTTCAATTATCTCGGTGTTAAGGTGGGTGCTCATTGTTCCAGAAGTAGTTCTTGGGATGAGGTGCTTGATAAAATTTCCTCTCGTTTATCGAAATGGAAAATTAAAACCCTTTCCTTAGGTGGCCACCTTAATTTAATAAAATCGGTTCTTAGCTCCTTACCTTTATATCATATGTCGATTTATAAGGTCCCCATGGGTGTTCTAAATAGAATGGAATCCATACGTAGAAGGTTCTTCAATGGTGCTGATAATAATGAGAGAAAACTTTCTATCATTGGGTGGCAAAAAATTTTAGCTCCGAAAAATAAAGGAGGGCTTGGTGTGTCTAGCTTCTTTGCCCTAAACCGAGTGCTCCTATTCAAATGGGTCTGGAGGTTCATCTCCCATGGCTCGTCCTTATGGTCTCGTTTCATTAAAGCTGTGTACGGTGATCGTGGCGCTCTTGATAATCCAGGTTCTGTTTCTCGTCATTCTCTTTGGATTAATATCATTCGAGAACTTGGCTCTTTGTCGCTTAAAGGTATTAACTTACAATCTTACATGAAGAAGAAAGTGGGTAATGGTGATCATACATCTTTTTGGGAGGAACCTTGGCTTACTGAATTGCCTTTGAGGTACGTGTTCCCTAGGCTGTATGCATTGGAATGTGACAAGCAAGCAACTGTTGCTATCAAACTTAGAGATGGTTCTCTAATTGATTCTTTTCGAAGAGCCACACGTGGAGGTAGTTATTGGAATTATACAATCATAGTACACATATTGCGGAAGCTAGGATCAAGAATAACATGTATAAAGATTAACTAAAACATAAACCGGAACGCACCTTTTAGCACTTCAATAAATCTTGATCTTGTGTAATTATAGATCTATGATAAACCCCTTACCGTTTTGTTTATCGATCTCTTGATAATAACTATAGTGAGTTATTACCTCGTTCTTGTACACACAAATTAAACCGTATTAAGGTTATGCAAGTAACTACACAAGAAAATATTTTTGATCACCAAAAATCGAAACCCTAATTGCTTAGGGGTGTTCGACCGGATTTTGAGAGCAAAGAGAGAGGAGAAAAAGTTAGGGATAATTGTGTGCACAAAAGTTATGAAAAACAATTACCCTAAGATTTGTATTTATAGGATTTGGATAGCTTTAGGATCAAGCTAGGGCAAGGGTGCCCTTGTGTGTGTGTTTCGGCTGACCTAACCCAAGAGGAGGGTTTCTAGACCCTTCCTTGGTTACCTAATTACATAAATACCCTTTTTCTCTTTTTCGTCTAACGGTCGTTAGTCCCTTTTTCTGTTAAGTACTAACGGTCGTTATATTCTCGTGTCTAATAATAAATATAATAAAACATTTATTATTTTTCCTTAATACTCATTTGTAATGTGTGCAATCCCGAGGTCTCGAGTTCGATACTAGTCATTTACATATTAATATTTATACGTAACTTTTAACAGCTCCCACTCGTATAACTATTAATCGTAAAATGACATTGGTTGGCGTCTTGCAACACTCCAATGCCCCTAGTTCGATCCGAGCTAGGTTTCCTGGAAAAACCTATAATGATTCATCATTATAATTATCCTTTTGTTTCTAATACTACATTAATAAAGATGTGAGATTCTTTATTAATATTATGTTTCTCATCTCTTTATGATTGAACAAAATTACCAAAACATCTGAACGTATTCCAGATAGACTTTGGGCGTGGCCACGCAAACATTTTGTCAACCCTACGAGGGGCCCAGCAGTATTAAACTTCTGAACAAATCAGAAGGAACAAATTCTCTCTTGACTACAAGAATAACCCATGAACTTTGCAACACTTCTGAAAACAACCCTTATGACTCCCTATTACGGTGAGCGGTAGATTGCTTCACAAAAATGCACTACATCCATGACACTTATCTGGTATCTCAAGTCTGAGGATAACTTTAAATATAATTCTCACATTAAATATTAAATCATATTGTTGGGATAAGTCCAATATTCAATTCATTGAATATCATGTAAAATTGGTATGACCACACATCAATATACTTTCAAGTATATCCTAAACCAATACTCAAAATTGTCTTAGTGTAATGATATTCCCATATCATTAATTGACAACGTACAATTTAGAATAATATAAAATTATTCATGGATTTAGACATGCAAATATAGGATATATTATTAAGGCAATGAATAATAAACATAAACAATACTTTATTTTATTAAAATAATAATTGTACATTACATCCCTTATCAAAATACTAATCACAAATGGGCATAAAACTTTCAGCTAATTTAAGTCCTATTCCTTCAGCATGCTTGTAAAGCTTGGTGCGAGGTAAAGGCTTTGTTAACAGATCTGCTAAGTTTTCATCTGTGTGAACTTTGAGCATTTCGATTTCACCTATTTCGACTTGTTCTCGAACATAGTGATGCTTAATCGGGAAATGTCTGGTGCCTTTCATGATTCCAGGCTCATTGGCAAATGTGATTGCAGCTGAATTGTCGCAATACATTTTTATAGGTCGTCGAATCGAAGGCATAACCCCAAGCCCTGAAACAAACTTCCTAATCCAAACAGCTTCCATTGCAGCTTTTAAAGCAGCTATATACTCACTTTCTGTAGCAGACATCGCTAGTACACTCTGCTTTCTGCTCCTTCAATCCACAGCTCCTCCATTAATGACAAAGACATAACCTTTCTGAGACTTCGTATCATCTTTATCACCTTTCCAAGAAGCATCGCAGTAACCTGTAACATCAAGTTCTGCAGATGGAGTACCCCCATAAACTAAGAACATCTCTTTAGTAGCCCTAAGGTGCTTAAGAATATTCTTAACAGCAGTCCAGTGTTTTTCACCTGGATTCTGCTGATATCGACTGGTTAAATTTTGAGCAAATGCCACATCAGGCCTTGTGCTTTTCACCGCATACATAATAGATCCCACAGCCGAAGCATAAGGGACTCTCTTCATGCGTTGCACCTCTGCAGGTGTTGAAGCACAAACTTTCTCGCTCAAGGCATGTTGTTCTTGCATCGGCAAATATCCCTTCTTGGAATTTTGCATATTGAATCTCTTCAATATTTTATCAATGTAAGCAATTTGGCTTAATCCAATTAATCGCTGAGATCTATCTCTATATATCTTGATTCCCAGAATAAATGCAGCTTCCCCTAAATCTTTCATAGAAAAACAACTTCCAAGATATGCCTTAACCTTTTGCAAACTTGGAATGTCGTTTCCCATGATCAATATGTCATCAACATATTAAATAAGGAAAATTACATTACTCCCACTAGCTTTGTGATATACACATGGCTCATTGAAATTTTTAGTGAATCCATACTTTTTAATCTCACTGTCAAATCTCTTATTCCATTGTCGTGATGCTTGCTTCAATCCATAAATGGATCTTTGAAGTTTGCATACACGATTTTGTAATTCTGGATTCACAAACCCCTCAGGCTGCGCCATCTAGAAGTCTTCATCTAGGCGACCATTTAAGAAGGCGGTTTTGACATCCATTTGCCAAATCTCATAGTCATAGTAAGCGGCTATGGCTATAAGAATCCTAATAGCCCTAATGTCAGCTACAGGAGAAAAGGTCTCCTCATAGTCAACACCAAAAGTTTGAGTATAGCCTTTAGCTACCAAACGGGCCTTATAGGTGTGTACAATGCCATCCATATCAGTCTTTTTTTTTGTAGAGCCATTTACTTCCAACTAACTTGGCACCCGGAGGTAGGTCTACTTCTTCCCAGACTTCATTATCTTTCATGGATTGCATTTCCCCATTCATAGCAACCTGCCATTTTTCCTTTTCCGGACTATTCATGGCAGCCTTATAACTCATAGGTTCATCAAGATCCCCTAGTAAGTTATCATCACACTCTACATTATGACATAGACGTGTAGGAGCTTTCACAAGTCTAGTTGACCTACAAATGGGAACCACTTCAACTTAAGGTGGAGGACCTAAACTTTCAGGTTCCACAGGAAGTTGGCTAGTGTTTTCAGAAGGTGTTACATCTTCTTGATCGTCTTCTAGATCATATACTCTCCCACTGAATTCTTGAGATATGAGCTCCTTTTCTAAGAAGTCTCAATACCTTGCAACAAAAACTTTGTTTTCAGTTGGGTAATAAAAGTAGTAACCCATAGTTTCCTTAGGGTATCCTACGAAGATGCACTTCACAGATCTTTGTTGGAGTTTGTCTGCTGAGTCACGTTTAACATACGCCTCACAACCCCAGACCTTCAGATAAGATAAGTTAGGAGCTTTTCCAGTCCATAACTCATATGGAGTCTTATCCACCTTCTTTGTTGGAACCATATTAAGAATGCGAACCGCAGATTTTAAGGCATAATCCCAAAATGAATAAGGAAGAGTTGTTAGATTAAACATAGATCGTATCATGTCTTGCAATGTACGATTTCTTCTCTCAGATACACCATTTTGTTGTGGAGTATATGGAGAAGTAAGGTGCTGGACAATTCCCTCCTTAGCTAAGTAATCTATGAACTCCTGACTCACGTATTCACCACCTCTATCGGATCGAAGAGCTTTAATCTTCTTTCCAAGTTGCAACTCTACTTCTGCTTTAAACACTTTGAATGTTTCAAACACCTCATGTTTATGTTTAAGCAAATAAACATAACCATAACGGCTGTAATCATCCATAAATGTTAAGAAGTAGCTAGCACCTCTCCTTGACACATGTCTAAGTGGTCCACACACATCTGTGTGAATAAGACCAAGTAGATCAGTCGCCCTTTCAATCCTATTTTTACAGGGTTTCTTTGTCATCTTCCCAGCAATGCAAGATTCGCACTTATCAAATGATTCATCATTGATCTTATCTAAAAGCCCATCATGTTGCAGCTTTTTCATGCGATCCTTGCCAATGTGAGCAAGTCGACAATGCCAAAGATAAGACGAATCCAGACCTTTCTTGATTCTCTTATTATTGATGCTATACATTGAATTATTATTAACAAAAGCATTATCAATATCATTCATATCAATTTCAAAGACACCATTCACAGCAATAGCATTAAAATAAAAAACACCATTTAAAGAAACTGAAATTCCATTGCTAGAAATAGTATGATGAAAACCACGGTTCAACAAACATGAAAATGAAATTACACCTCTAACAATTGACGGTGCATAATGACAATTATTTAAAGATAGTTCAAGGTCCGAAGGCAACACTAAATTAAATACGCCTATAGCTTCAACTGATGCATGTGCTCCATTATCCACGTGCAAGAATTGTTGTCCATAGGCCAACTTTCTCTCAACTCTAAACCCCTGCAAATTATTGCAAATATGAATGCCACATCCCGTATCATATACCCATGAATTCAATTTAGGAATAAGAGTGAATAATTCAATCATAAAGAATGCACCTGATGAACTGGGGTTACCAGCTTCATTCCCCTGCTTCTTCTGTCGCAAGTCATGAATGTATAGTGGACAATTGCACTTCCAATGGCCCTTTTCATGACAATGGTGACAAGCCTGATCCTTCTTGTTTGGCGGATTCACCTTGTTCTGCTTAGGCTGATGTTGCTTCATCTTAGGTTGTTGTTGATAGGTCATGACCTGCTTGCTTTTATCACCTTTTCCCTTGACTTTGTTCACATGCGATTTCTTCTGGATTCTCCCCCCTTGAATCGTAAACACTTGCGGGGTAGGAGCCTTTCCCTTGGCTGGTAGACTTTTCTCGAGACTGTCTTCCCCGAGCAATGCATGTTGAAGTTCTGCACAAAACCAGCAAAGTCCTTGTTAAGGGACCTGTTGATCAAGTGCACTTGCACATTGTCGGGGTAACCAAATCCAATTATGTGAAGTTGACCAAAGGATTCTCTCATCTCATTCACAAAATCTTCAACTGGTTTACCATCACCATGTTTGCAGCTGTGTAGTTTGTCAAGAGACTCGTACAATTCAACTGCAGGAGGCTTTTCATAGGACCTTCGAAGTTCATCAAGCATATCCTTGGGATAGGAATACTCGTACTTCTTTTGCAATTGAGCATTCATACTAGTGAGCATTAAACAAGCAACCTCATTAAATTTATTATGCTTAAGTGTCCAAGCCTCTTTTACTGCTGCTGGTTCAGTAGCAGCAGGCTCTGGAGGGCAATCATTCTTCACATAATCCATTTTACCGGTCGCTCTCAAGACAATTCTAAGCGATCGGTACCAATCATTGAAGTTCTTTCCAGTCAATTTTTCCATTTCAAGATGACTCTTGAAAGCAGAAATCACATATGGGTTATCGGGTTGAGCCATATCTACAGATAAAAGTTCAAACATTAGTATTTTCGATAATTAATATCTTCAAGAAAATATAATACCCAAAGGCTATATTCATATAACCAACTAATTTTCTTGAAAATCTAGGATCCAACTTTACATAGTTCCACCACATCAATTGATCTACTAGTGGTGAAAGTACAAAAGATGGTAATCTGTCGAACAATAATTGGCAAACAAAATTTCCAATTCCTAGACCATTATGGGATTTACTACAAATTGATTCATCAATTTGCCTTGTAAGCATGTTTCATCCCATCTCATGCCTTAAGTTCTAGGTCTCACGCACAACTTAATTAAGTCGTCTACCTTAGAAACATGTAAAATTACAATTATGGTCTCATGCACTAAAAGAATTTTACCTTGTCATAATAATTTAGCCTAGGTCTCACGTTTACTAAATTAGAATTTCAAGTGTTCCTTATAGATAGATGGCATGTAACTTAAATTTTAGGGTATTCAATTTTGATGTGTCAATCAAAATATGTATAAAGATGCATGCACTCATCTTTATAGCATAATTTTTCAAAACCTTTTTATTAACCAATTCGTGAGATTAATGCACAAAGTTTTACTTGAGGTTTAAAAAACCCTAAGATGACTTTCTACAAGAATGATTTTAAAAGAAATTTGTTTAAGACGTATTCAAGATTGTGATAACCAAGGCAGACTCTAAGGCTCTTTTCTAAGCCTTCAAATCACGATTATGAATCTTGTCTTAAAAGAGTTACTTTTAAAAGCATGTTTGTACAAAACATCAATCAAGCAAAATTTTATGGATTCAATCTCAAAACATGTAATAAAGTATGAATCTCGCTAGTCTCGCCTTGGAGCGAATTACCATGCGAAGCGAACCGTTGTTGGCACATAAGACTCCGCAAGATTCAATCTTTATCACTTAGGGTTTCACCATTATTAGTCCGTATTATTTTCTTTATGAAAAAACACCCTTTTATTGCTTACATCATGTCAAACAATTAACAATAAACAAGTATTCAAAGAAAACAACACAACCAATAATAAATCAAGTGAAACAATTAGCCACATGCAATCCTTATTAGAAAAGATCCTAATAAAATCAAGTCTAGGTATATTATGCATGTAATCAACTAAGGCCTTTCCTTCTTAATGGAAGTGGAGCCACATACATTGACGAATCAATTGCGTAGGCCAAAGCTAATATACACACCACATAGCATATAAATTAATTTTAATATATATCAATTGGAGTCTTCCCCAATTATAGATCTATCTAAAACATGTGACAAACATAAAAACAAACAAGATCCATGACTAACATGCATGTTTCGTCACGGATTAAACCTAACAATTAGCACATAGGTCACAAGATACGTTCATATAACCGGTTAAAGACCTAGGGTTTCTAGTGATTACAAATTAATCAATTAAACCACAAACCCTAATTAGGGTTTTAAGTGGAAATCGACCCCCCCTCCATAAATTAGGGTTAGGGTTTCAAAATTTTATAAAAAAAATTTAAAAAGAAAAACCCTAGATAAAAAAAAACATGTATCTAAAACAATTAAAGATCCGATTTTTATAAGTTTTAGTAATCAATTACATGTTATCCATGGTTCGTGATGCCACTATTGGAATTATACAATCATATTACACATATTGCGGAAGCTAGGATCAAGAATAACACGTATAAAGATTAACTAAAACATAAACCGGAACGTACCTTTTAGCACTTCAATAAATCTTGATCTTGTGTAATTATAGATCTATGATAAACCCCTTACCATTTTGTTTATCGATCTCTTGATAATAACTATAGTGAGTTATTACCTCGTTCTTGTACACACAAATTAAACCGTATTAAGGTTATGCAAGTAACTACACAAGAAAATATTTTTGATCACCAAAAATCGAAACCCTAATTGCTTAGGGGTGTTCGACCGGATTTTGAGAGCAAAGAGAGAGGAGAAAAAGTTAGGGATAATTGTGTGCACAAAAGTTATGAAAAACAATTACCATAAGATTTGTATTTATAGGATTTGGATAGCTTTGGGATCAAGCTAGGGCAAGGGTGCCCTTGTGTGTGTGTTTCGGCCGACCCAACCCAAGAGGAGGGTTTTTAGACCCTTCTTTGGTTACCAAATTACATAAATACCCTTTTTCTCTTTTTCGTCTAACGGTCGTTAGTCCCTTTTTCCGTTAAGTACTAACGGTCGTTTTATTCTCGTGTCTAATAATAAATATAATAAAACATTTATTATTTTTCCTTAATACTCATTTGTAATGTGTGCAATCCCGAGGTCTCGGGTTCGATACTAGTCATTTACATATTAATATTTATACGTAACTTTTAACAGTAGTGAAGAAGAGCAGCTCCTCCACCTTGCTGATAAAGTTGCGGCCGTTATCCTTTCCAACTCAAATGACAGATGGATTTGGTCCCTTGATTCGTCGGGTGAGTTCTCGGTTAAATCAGCTCACTCTTACATAGATGATACCTTATTGCCTATGGTAGGTGCCCCTACTAGATGGGTGAAAGTTGTCCCGATAAAGATCAATATATTTGCATGGAAAGTGTGTTTGGATAAGCTTTCTACGAGGTTAAACTTGTCTCCGTGGGATAGATATTCCGTCTATTATTTGTCCCATTTGTAGTTCCGCTGGAGAGTCTGGTTCTCACATTTTCTTTTCGTGCAACATGGCTTGTCTTCTCCTTCGTAAAGTTGGCCGATGGTGGGATTCGGATTTTCCAGAACTTCACTCGTATGAAGAATGGCTACCTTAGTTTATTTCTCTTCGTCTTCCCAAAGGGCTTAAAGACGTTCTAGAAGGTGTCTTTTACATTATGTGGTGGGTGATATGGAAATTCTGTAATCAGATCCTGTTTGGTAGTTCTCAACCTCGCTTGGATATTCTTTTCAATGAAATTGTTTTATTATCTTAATTACGTGGTGTTCTAGTAGATATAAAAGTAAATTTGATTGCCTTTTTTCTATATAATTTGCCGTTAATAAAAAAAAGGTTCTAACGCAATTACAACTAATTTGTAATATGTTTGTTATTCAGCATTGTGTTTCATGGAAAGTCCAATTCCTTCGGTAAGAAATTTTGGTTTCTTAAATTATTTGGTTTTTTAAGTATTTGTGTCATTCCTTTTCTTAATCACTGGATTATTTTAATTCTTTAAACTTCAAATTAATTCAACTTGATATAAAAGTATGTAATTTAGAAAATGGGAATAAAATATTAGTTTTGACATCGTCAATAAATTCTGAAATATAATTTTAACGAAATTAGACCTTGTGATTCTTAAAAATATACTAATTTGAGATAATTTTAACATATTCATGTTTAGCTACTCTTACTGATAGGTTGTTTGTATTAAAATTTGACAGATTTTATGTAAATTAATTTATTTACAAACTATAGTTGGTGGTATAAATTTTAACATAATGTTTGGATTAGATTATTTAGAGGAGTTTATGGGCTTATTGTGTTTTAAAATCCTGTTGGCATGAATATTACGATATTTAATCAAAACATCCTATTCATGTTTTGATAATGACAAAGATGTAAGTTACAACATATAACGTAAAATGCTTAAGTTACTTGTGATCACAATTCTTCTATGCATTCTTACGTCAACAAGCCTCGACATCTCAACGTCTCGAGTTTGCCTCAACAATCACTTAAGGTATGGATAAACAAGTGCTTAATACATCTCATGATCAAAGGGGTATTTAATTAACTAATACAAAGTTTATTTAATTATATAAACATATTATATATTTTTGAAAAACACTTTTGGTATTAAAGAAAAATGTTTTAATCATACTAAATATATGATTTCAAACTTTTAACCAAAATCAGTTAGTTTTTCACCAAATAAACTTTCCCCACTAAAAGACAAGAAAATCCAACGTTCTGAAGGGGCAGCCCCCTTAATTCCTTAGGCGCCCCCCTTAATCATTAAGGGGACCGGCCTCTAATTAAGGGGACCGGCCACACTCCAGAACAGTATTTTTTTCTCTCTATAAATACTGGTTCATCCCACAGAATTTTCTTACCTTTTGCACAAAAATTTTCAGATCCAATTCTCTCTAAACATCCTTCTAAAACCCTTTGATCATAAGATTATTAATCTTTGTTTCAAGTGATCCAATCTCTCATCACTCAAAGTGCAAGAGAAGAATCCTCCCTATCATAAAGCCAAATATGTATTAGGATCTAGTTAGTGCTTATGTGAAGTTGTGAGTTAGGTATATGTAATAAGTAGATCAAGATGATCTTACTTAGTAGTGATTCAATGAGTGAGTAAGAAGTAGTGGGAGGAAGTAGTAGTGTGGAGAAGACATGTAGTTGTGAAGATGTAGGTGTGTGATTAAGTAGTGAAGTTTAGAAGAAGTTGTGATGAAGTCGTGAGGTCATGAAGAAGTCCTGAAGTTGTGTAGAAGTTGTGTAGTGATCTAAGTTGTGTTGTGAGATTGGTTCTAGCTACTATTAGAACTCGACATTTAGCTTAGTGTCGTTAAATGGTGTAAGCAAAAGTTGTGTACGGTTTTCTCCGCCAAAAGGGAGCTTGTTGAGTAGTGAAGAAAACTCTCGAGTAGGTGACTCGGGAAGTGGAGTAGGAACAAGGAAGGTGTCCTTGTAGCCGAACCACTATAAATCATTGTGTCCGGTTTACATCCTCTTTCTCTTACCTTTTTACATTTACTCTTGCATTTATCGCTTTATATCTATGCTTGCAAATATGTGTTAATTGTTGCTTATATTGATAATTGATT
The DNA here is from genome assembly GCA_030686995.1 of Artemisia argyi. Lineage (NCBI taxonomy): Eukaryota > Viridiplantae > Streptophyta > Magnoliopsida > Asterales > Asteraceae > Artemisia > Artemisia argyi. Next base: position 189,473,451 of record CM060685.1, on the reverse strand, counting down.
GTGGTGTAGTAACAAGTTAATATTGTGATAGGATACATAGTTGTATGATATGGTCTAATGGGCTTATATATATATATATGATTAACACTTCTCATGTTGAGTTTAACTTAATCGATAATTTGATACAAAATGCTTTAAGATTTTAAAAGGAAAACTTATTCACATAAAGATCGACCAAAGCTTCATTCATAAAACTAAGTTTTGAAAACTAATCCAAAAGTCTACATATATAATTGATCATATTGATTATATATATTGTTTTCATACTAAACTCTAATTGAAGGTTTTCAAACAAACAATTGAATAAATTTGAATCAACATTTTGCAAAACCAAGTTTTTATAAAACGAAAAAGAGGGGAAAACTATTCAACCCCGCCCCTCTAGTTTTCCACAATTGGTACCAGAGCCACGTCGCTCAAATTTTTAAAACAAATGGTTTTAAAAATTGAGTACGATCCATGTATCAAATTACCCATTAAGGAGGATTAAACATGAAAAGTGTTTTGTTGACTAACTTGTATTAGTTTTGATGTTATATACACTAATTATACTAGCTCGAGATAAGATTATGCTTTAAATAAGTATTATATGTTCGGTATCAAATTTAGAAAGTTTCATAACTTTTAGCAAAGTCAGAAAACAATTTTTTTTTACAAAAAATGAAATTTTGAGTACCAGATGGGTGGCCCTCTTATTTGTCTGGGCGGCCCCCTTAAATACTGGGCGGTCCCCTTAATTATTTAATGGGTCCGCCTATCTGTTCGCAGCTTTTTCAGAAACTTTGAAAAATCATATAAAAATAACCGTAACTCCGTAGAAGTCGCGCCACCCGGCGTTTTAAAGGTAATTGAGTCTACTTTCATTTAAAAATACTTACAAGTAACCATTACATACTTAAATAAGTCAGAAAGTTAAAATACTACACGAAGGTAAAAAATTTGAGTCTTGTTTTAACGTAAAACTTGTATTTTACCTTTTCCTTCAAGTCGGGCATTCCTAGTCGATATATCTTTAAAAATTAAGTATTTATGTTTTCAAAATATTGATCTTAATTAAATTTTAAAATGGATAGGAAACTATTTTATTTTCAAATAAAATCGAGCTAAGTAAACATTGGTATATATAATTCACAAAACGACGACAAGTGTTTTATGTGTTATGTGAACTCATTTGTGATTTTACTTTGTTAATCGTTGCTATTTGTAATTTAGCTATTTGAATATCTTAGCATATGTGCCTTGTACTCTATTAGTTTATAGCTAGTTTTCTGGCTTATACTTAACTAGATCTTATGCTAGATTTCTTGCATTAGGATTGCAATATTATGCTTGCATTGCATATAGGTATAGATGGCTTAATGTTACTCAAACATCTTGTAAATAAGTTAAATTTAATCACCTAAATATTTCAAACAATTTGATCTATTCTTAACAACACACTTAAATATTTTCAACAAATTACCTTGTTTTATCGTAAGTTGTTTAATAAGAGAAATTGAATCTTTGTAAAACATTAGTAGTAATATAAAAGAAAAAGTATTTTCAAAATCTAAGTGTGTTCATTATAAGTAACAATGAAGTGTCTTTCACATAAACAAAACTTATAACAATCATGTAGTAATAAGTCAAATTTCAATCATTCACCAACCTCACTCATAAATAATCTTAGGATTAATGGAACACACTATCATAATGCCTATTTATTTTAAATGAGTGTTTGTGAGGGTCAAGAAAGATCTTGATATTATATCAATTCATTATTCAAATTATGGTTGATATATTCATCAAATCTAGTTGACATATTTTTGAGTATGGACAAGAAATTGGATTGTTATTTGTTTAGTTTCAAGATTACATCAAATTTTAACAAAGGATAAAGTCTTGAATCTACATACTCAATCACACTAGATTGATATGAAAATATTTACATCCTTTGTAGATGAAAAGAATATGCATTGGATCATAACTCACACTTGTGTTGACAATGCCATATTGAATCTACTTGTCCAATAGTTGTGTTCCAAATATTAGAATAACATGTTTAACACATGCATAAAATATAAAATGTAGTAGGATTGACGACTTGGATGTTTCATCTGAAATATTCAAGCAATTTACATTGCAAAGCAATGGATAAATGTGTCATATCCGAAAAACCAAACATGAGCAAACTAACAACATATGTAAACTTTGCTCACACTAATTAAAATCATCTCTTCAAGCTAAAATACATATTTAAGAACAATACACACTATATATTATATGTATTTCATTTTCTTTGTAGCATGAATGGTTGTGTTACAAGATAATGCACTACACTTTTCTTTTTGAAATAATTTAAGTTATTAGAATTGAAAAATAAATTGTCACAATGCATAAACAAGTAAAATTCATTTTGTTTCAAATACTAGTTAAATTATGATATATAACATTGGCAAAAAAAAAATCATAGAAAATAATATTTGCTTTAGAATATATAAATGTCTAGTTTTGATATCATTTGTGAATCACAATCTCATTTAAGATAAATAGTCTTAATGAGATTCATTTTTCAAGATATGTTAAGGAGCATTCTTAAATCAAGCACAGTTATTAAATCAAGTAATATGTCGTCAAAACCAAACAACCGGTAAATCATGAAAAAAGTATTAAAATTTTTTGTTTACTCTTATCTAAACATTCAACACGTCTCTATTAGGATCGTGAATAAAATATATCATCTAGATTTACCTTCATAAAAACATGATGTTTGAGTCACATTAAGCCAAGCATTAGTGAATCAAGCAAACTTCATATTTGGTACTCTTCGATAGGTAAATTTAGGAACTCAATTTCTTCAAAAAAAAGAGAATGACTACTGGAGAATCTATTAACTAGAAATTCAATTTAATTTAACGGTTGAATTGCTTCTATGTGAGAAGTTGGGTGTGTGTAACCCGTAAAAATGGTCGTGTTTAGCCTGAATTGAGCACCACTAGTAATAGTCTCATACTCATTCTCCAACTTGATTAAATTGCTCTTCCTAAATATACCTAACGCTAGTTTACTTTTATGAACTTTGTTTCTCATTAGATGCTTTCATGCCTAGATTTATGGCATATCGCATATATGTTATTTCTAGATGATTATTTGTTCCTATGTGATTTGATTGTATGCCTTTACATGGTTTACTATATATGTATCATTCATCTAGGTATATTTTTCTTACCTTTAGATCCTTCACCCTTATTTCATGAGAACCTTAGTGTCATAATCCGATAGGTCATATTAGTCTCAAAATATATCCGGATGAGCATGAATTTAATGGAAAGGGAAATCACACTCACTCACATATATCCTTCTACCTCACACCCAAAACCGAGTCATCCTTTGTACTACCAATCTCGAGTCATCCACCATTTCCATGTCCTCAAAGAAACCAAGAATCAATACCATACCTCCTAAACCACTCCTCATTGTGTTAACACAAGATAACACCAACACTCCATCACCACCACCTCTATGTTCATCTCATAGTGCTCCCAATGCACCATCCAAAACACCATCAACTCAAGAAACCTCTACCTCCTCCATACCATCATCATCATCATCAATCAATGACTATATCAACACCCACTTGTCACCTCCACCAAGAACCCCCATCTCCAACAAAAACATGTCATCATACCATCAAAACAACTCTTCATTGACCTTACTAATGAAGACGACACCACTCCATCTATCAAAGAATATATCAACTCACAATTGTATCCACCACCAAAAGTATCACCACCACCTCCTACCCAAGAAATTCCTTCCTTGAACATCACTCTTCCGCTGCCACCTAGTCATCTCCACTTGATCCTCATTTCCCATCTTCACAAGAAGATTCAACCATGTCACCATTCCCTACATTCTACTAAGTACGCCATCACCACCAAAACTTAAATCCCTGAAAGTCAAGTGAATTTCTTTATGAAATGCATCCTTTCCACTTTATAGCAAGTGAAGAACACAAAGAAGATATCCAAGCTTCAAGTGTTGTCAAGTTATCACCACCTCATCCAAGTGAATTTCATTATGAAATGCGTCATTTCCACTTTCTAGCAGGTGAAGAACACAATGAAGAAATCTAAGCTTCAAGTGTTGTCGACTCATCACCACCTCATTTCACATATCCACCTTCGGTCGTCAACCAACAAAACACCTAAAAATCCCATGATTCCCTATCATCCACCCTTGTCAAACGTTATATTTATCTAAACCATAATTGTCAACCCTTTGTCATCTCCTTCCCTTTACATTCACGCTCATCCCTCCTCATTCTCCTACATTTTCCTAGGTTCTAATCTTTGCATTATGTTCTAATTTTTTTTGGGGATTTAGGTTGTTGTTTTTAAAACAATAATTGCATGTGTCATACTTTTAGTGCATATACCTAATATGTCCATATATTGTTCCCCTATTAGTTTCATGCATATATCTATTATCATCATTATATATATGTGCACTTGTCTACTAACTTTGTTTTGAAGGATTACTTCACCGCTCGATTCTTTGGTAGCCAAAACAAGTTTTGAGCATACACCAAAGGGGAGCATTGAGGTTGATAGGATCAAGGCTTCACTTACGATGATGCAAGCTCGCCTTTTACATTCTATCTCAAGAGTTCAAGCATAGTAGAAGTCTCGTCTTAGAGTCCACCTTTTTGCTTCGACAAAAGGGGGGAGAAGAAGTGTAAACAAGTAACTTATACATTTTACTGTAAGTTATAGTTTACATAGTTTGTCATCATCAAAAAGGGGGAGATTGTTGGCATGAATATTACGATATTTAATCTAAACATCCTCTTCATGTTTTGATAATGACAAAGATGTAAGTTACAACATATAACGTAAAATGCGTAAGTTACTTGTGATCACAATTCTTCTATACATTCTTACGTCAACAAGCCTCGACATCTCAACGTCTCGAGTTTGCCTCAACAATCACTTAAGGTATGGATAAACAAGTGCTTAATACATCTCATGATCAAAGGGGTATTTAATTAACTAATACAAAGTTTATTTAATTATATAAACATATTATATATTTTTGAAAAACACTTTGGTAATAAAGAAAAATGTTTTAATCATACTAAATATATGATTTCAAACTTTTAACCAAAATCAGTTAGTTTTTCACCAAATAAACTTTCCCCACTAAAAGACAAGAAAATCCAACGTTCTGAAGGGGCGGCCCCCTTAATTCCATAGGCGCCCCCCTTAATCATTAAGGGGACCGGCCTCTAATTAAGGGGACCGGCCACGCTCCAGAACAATATTTTTTTCTCCCTATAAATACTGGTTCGTCCCACAGAATTTTCTTACCTTTTGCACAAAAATTTTCAGATCCAATTCTCTCTAAACATCCTTCTAAAACCCTTTGATCATAAGATTATTAATCTTTGTTTCAAGTGATCCAATCTCTCATCACTCAAAGTGCAAGAGAAGAATCCTCCCTATCATAAAGCCAAAGATGTATTAGGATCTAGTTAGTGCTTATGTGAAGTTGTGAGTTAGGTATATGTAATAAGTAGATCAAGATGATCTTACTTAGTAGTGATTCAATGAGTGAGTAAGAAGTAGTTGGAGGAAGTAGTAGTGTGAAGAAGACATGTAGTTGTGAAGATGTAGGTGTGTGATTAAGTAGTGAAGTTTAGAAGAAGTTGTGATGAAGTCGTGAAGTCATGAAGAAGTCGTGAAGTTGTGTAGAAGTTGTGTAGTGATCTAAGTTGTGTTGTGAGATTGGTTCTAGCTACTATTAGAACTCGACATTTAGCTTAGTATCGTTAAATGGTGTAAGCAAAAGTTGTGCACGGTTTTCTCCGCCAAAAGGGAGCTTGTTGAGTAGTGAAGAAAACTCTCGAATAGGTGACTCGGGGAGTGGAGTAGGAAAAAGGAAGGTGTCCTTGTAGCCGAACCACTATAAATCATTATGTCCGGTTTGCATCCTCTTTCTCTTATCTTTTTACATTTACTCTTGCATTTATCGTTGCTTATCTATGCTTGCAAATATGTGTTAATTGTTCCTTATATTGATGATTAATTGTGGTGTAGTAACAAGTTAATATTGTGATAGGATACATAGTTGTATGATATGGTCTAATGGGATTATATATATATGATTAACACTTCTTGTGGACGTATGGTCCGGACTGGACCCTACATGGGCCAGGCCCGGCAGACAGCGGCCCACTCTACGCCTAAACCCTAATCCATGCCCTATAAATACATGGCTGGAACTCCCTTCTTAGGGGCACAATACAACAGGTTACCCTAAACCTAACTATTATATGCTACCGCGCATCAATACTAACTTGACCGTCGGAGGTGTATCCCGGGGCTACAGCCTCGGGTCCACTCCTAACGGGTTCTCTTTGTTGACAGGTATATTTAGGGCTTGAGAAGACGACTAACGGCCCAAGGAGAATCGTTGAATCAGTCCGCGTCAGATTATGCATCAACAAGTGGCACCATCCGTGGTTCATGATTATGACAAGTTTCGTGCTCTCACATCGCACCGCGACAAACGGCTGCGTGGTTCATGACTACGGTTACCAACTGTGTTGATTGATAAAAGTAAGCAGCTAGGTCGAAGATTGATATTGGTTGTTTGTCGCATGGGTCGATTTATTATTGAGGGTTATTATTAAATAACACTTGGTCAATAATCTCATGCTTCAACCGACCTTCAATTCATAAAGAAAAGGTCACAAATTTACTTTTTCCTTTTTTCCATTCCAAAGGTAAGAATATTCTTAAATTATATCACTACGGTAGATTTATAACAAGTAAATCTCGCAATATCTTTTAAATATTAAAAAGATTTTATGTAAATCTTTTAAATTTGGTAAACACGAATTTACCTATAATCACACTAAGTCCGCACGATCGGACCTACTTTATCTTTTAGCCGCGAACAACGCAGTCATGATAAATCTACCCGCGTTAGGCCATGCGTTCGGACATCTTCGCAGATTGGCGCCATGAGCGCACTGTCACGTACAGGCACCACGATGCTAGTCAATCGCCATGAGCGCACTGGACGAAAGCCGTGGTCCTCTGCGATCATCCACAAAACGTTAGCGTCTATGCGGTCACGATAAATCTATCTGCGTCTGTGCGTGCAACAGAAACTATTAGTCGCGGTCACGGTACATCCATCCGCTCCATTGTTTTTATTATAATAAAAAAGAAAAATCGCCATGAGCGCACTGCGTTCGCAGATTAGCTACGTGCTACTTCTCTTATATAGTTTGTAAAACCTCGCGATAGGTGTAATTTGCACTACTACTTATTTTATACGCTATGTGCTATATATTGCTTCACGTTAACCTTTTACTTCATTAGGTTTTATATGTTGCGATTCGCGGCATATACTTCTAATATTTGCATTGAGTGTTTTTCAGGATTTGAATAACTAAGTTTAATGCTCCTACACGAGTAGCACCATCCAACTTGGGGGGCTACCAGGGTATATAATACAACAGTTTCCGTACAAGTCACGCAAGCATATTTGGAAGCAGATTGTACGTAAGAGTTATTGCAAGCCCAGTACAAAGACGGATTTAAATATTCGCACCATCTTGCCGCAGGGGAGACGTCCTCTATCGGTTGTAAAGACGAATGTAATGTTCGCGCACAGCGCGCACCTTTGTCGCGAACAACGCGCATCCTTTTCGCGCACAGCGCGCACTTCTGCCACAGAAGCACGTCTTCTGTCGCACCATGTTGCATCGCTACTGGTACAAAAGGTACGCCCTTACCCAGGATGCAACATACGAGATCCACCTTCACCATTGTGAGACAATCACAATCGCAATCCCAGTGCGCACTGTCGCATGTTGGCTGCGCAGTATGGTCCATCCCATGCGCACACATGGGCCATGCCGTCATAGTTGATTGGGCCTACGCGGCCATGAACAGAACTTAAGTTTAGCATAACATAGCCACGCACTTTGTCATACTAAACTTGGGGGCTTGTGGACGTATGGTCCGGACTGGACTCTACATGGGCCAGGCCCGGCAGACAGCGGCCCACTCTACGCCTAAACCCTAATCCATGCCCTATAAATACATGGCTGGAACTCCCTTCTTAGGGGCACAATACAACAGGTTACCCTAAACCTAACTATTATATGCTACCGCGCATCAATACTAACTTGACCGTCGGAGGTGGATCCCGGGGCTATAGCCTCGGGTCCACTCCTAACGGGTTCTCTTTGTTGACAGGTCTATTTAGGGCTTGAGAAGACAACTAACGGCCCAAGGAGAGTCGTTGAATCAGTCCGCGTCAGATTATGCATCTACACTTCTCATGTTGAGTTTAACTTAATCGATAATTTGATACAAAATGCTTTAAGATTTTAAAAGGAAAACGTATTCACATAAAGATTGACCAAAGCTTCATTCATAAAACTAAGTTTTGAAAACTAATCCAAAAGTCTACATATATAATTGATCATATTGATTATATATATTGTTTTCATACTAAACTCTAATTGAAGGTTTTCAAACAAACAATTGAATAAAATTGAATCAACATTTTGCAAAACCAGGTTTTTATAAAACGAAAAAGAGGGGAAAACTATTCAACCCCCCCCCCCCCCTTCTAGTTTTCCACAAATCCCACAAGCTTAAAAATTGTGTGTGGATATTACCAAGTAGCTTAAGCTTATGAGCTTATTCTAGCTCAAATAAGCCCAATTTCAAAAGTCTCTTTGTATTAACTTTTCTAGACTATATGTATTGTTTACAATTTTAATCTGATGGTGTCTATGATTGTCTCCAAAAGGTTTAAATTAGCGGGAAAACCCTGATTCTGTGCATCATTTTGAGTGCCAACCGACTCTTACGCAATGACAAAACGCTAGGCAATGATCACCTGTTACAGTGACCTTTTGGCCAAGATTTAGAATCGAACCCGTGACCTATTTCTTCAAAAGTTCTCCTCAAGTGGTCAACTATGGTAACTATTATTTACCAATAACTTTTGATTGTAACTGTTATTTGTTAATATTCTTTATAGGTCGTTGTTTTTTAAACATTTTACCAACAGTACGTTTTGAAAATGCATAAGGTAATCCAGACACTATTTGAAGAGGTGTGTTGTCATAATAAATCAGCTCATAAGCTCTTTTTGTAAAAAAAAGCCTAAGAGTGTTCGGTGTGGAGCAATTATTCGCCCGCCAAAGACCCAACAACGCACGAATGGCACGTTGTGTTGCACCGTGCCTCCTTTCATTTCTGGTGACGTTGCGTTTTTTTTTTTTTTTTTTTTTTTTTTTTTTTTTTTTTTTTTTTGAGTGAGTGTATTTTTTGTGGGCATTTTATGGGACCTACAAGCACCAATAAAAATGTTATATTTATAGTCAATTTACCGAACCCTTAAGGGCCATGCCATGTGAGAATTAACTAGGGGTGTTCATGGTTTAGGTAATACCCCGAATAAACTGAAAGCCAAAACCGAACTGAAAATAACTCAATCGAACTTGTAACAGAACCGTATTGTCCAAAACTTAACCGAACCGAATTAAATATTCGGTTTTCAGTTCAGTTCTGGTTTTGACAATTTAAACCGAAAACCTAACCAAAATCCGTACATATATTTTTAAGTTTGATATATAATAATTTGTAGTTTTTTTTTTTATAATATTACAACAGCCGTTAAAAACTATATACCTGCACTAGACTTTGACATTTACTTAATGTGTTTTGACACACAATATATCTAAATTTTGATAATTTATGCATACATATTGTATAATATATGATATTAATAATCCAATTAGTTAAAAATGTAACTTCATATCTCGTAAATCTCTATCTTCACATAGCAAACTCTGTCAGGATACATATACAAGGTTATTAAACAAGATTTTTCTATAAGATTATGTAAAAACATTTATACTTATATAGTTATAATATGGGTAAAAGTCATAAAATAACAACATACTTTCTTCAATTTGCGGAGTTGAAACACTTACTTTTTATAACTTTTACTATACCACGAACATTCAAAATTTGTTTCGATTTCACCAACATGGCAAGTTTATATTAAAATAATAGCTGAAATGTCTATATTGCTTTTGTCTATAATAAAAGAGTAAGGGTGTGTTTGTTTTTTTTTTTTTTTTTTTTTTTTTTTTTTTTTTTTAAAGTCTTACTAGCCCTTACTCCCTCATACTCTTACCAGTAAGAGGTGAACAGACGTTTTCCTTGTTTGTTTTTTTCTTTTGAGTCAGACCCAGTTAGACATATAACATCTTACTCAGTAAGAGGTGAGGGACTTGTCTTACTGCCTCTTACTCGATAAGAGAGATTGAAGACTCGTGTTAATATAATATATTTGATGGTTTATTAACTATGTTATATTTATGATAAAACGTTTTATTTCATATTTACACAAGTTACTTAAATAAATTGCAGAAACGAGCACTTAAAATCATTCAGACAATTACACAAAAACAAACAACATTATTTCGTTTAGATTTAGACATTCTATCCACCTCTTACTAGTAAGATGTGGTAGTCAGATTCAGACCTAAAACATCTAAATGAAACAAACACACCCTAAGTGTTTCAACGCACGAGTTTTTCAATAAATATTATGTGTTATAACTAATCTATGCATTACACAATGCTAAATGAATACCATTTTGTTTACGCAGATAGTTTTTCATTGCATGAATTTAAATTTACAACATTTTCTCTTTAGACTTTTAACGCCTCGTGTTAAAACGGCTTTAAATTACCTTAACACTCAGGTTCTGTATATTAAACTAAGTTTGATTCATGTCTAAATATGCGCGCATGACTTAAAAACTCGTATGCTTGAAAATAAAAAACAGTGTTACAAAATACATGCTCTAAAATGATTTCAACATGCTCTGAAGTGACAAATTAAAGAACCCTAGAATTCAATTATGAAAAGAGCGGTGGGTTTGGCCAAAATAATTCTGTCAAGGGGTACACGACAATGACGCGGCTATAAAGCTTAAGGGCAATTACGTACCAAATCTATATGGTATTTATAAAAGGCGAGTGACTTTTTTTAAATATTGAACTCTTGAAACTTGAAAAACTTAAAAATGGTTTTGCTAAATAATGCTTACCGGCAATGTTTAAGCCACAGTTAATATGAATATAAAAGGATCTTTGAACTTTGTTAAAAAAATAATAACATATATTTAAGTTAATTTGTATGTTTATTTATTTTTCATTAAATAAATAACAACTTTAAATATATGAAAAATAACATATTATTCATTATGGCTTAAACATTGCCTAGTGGGCATTCCTTAGCAAAACCCAATATCTAAATCTAATTTTGATCGAATCTATTTAGGAAAGTCTATTTAGACGATAGGCCGAAAGTTCGACCATGTATTATCTTTTTTAAACTTAGGATCTTGTTAGACTTTCTTAATAACATGGCCTATATATTAGGGGTGTTCATGGATCGGGTAATATCCACGATAACCAAAAACCGAAACCGAACCGAACCAAAAAAAACCGAGCCAAATTTGTAACCGAACCGAATTGGTCAAAACCGAACCGAACCGAACTAAATATTTGGTTATCGGTTTGGATATGGGTTTGGCAATTAAAACTGAAAACCGAAAACCGAAAATATATAAATATATATATTTTCTATGTATTTATATATGAAAATAATCACTAAAAGTTTTTTTTAGTATAAATATAATATTATTTAAGCTTGGAAAAAAAATTTGTTCTAAAAATATATATAATTAAATGAAAAAATAATTAAAATTATGTAATTCGGATTATTCGGTTCGGTTTTCGGTTATAGGGCTTCGATTTTCGGTTCGGTTAAATCAAATTTAAATTCGGTTCGATTCGGTTTTCGGTTTGACCCAGAAAAAAAAATTAACCAAACAAACCGAACCGAATAAACCGAATAACCCGATAACCGAACCGATAAACACCCCTACTATATATACGCGCTTAAGTTGAACTATTGTGAATTTTGGACCAAAAAGTATACACATGTGGTGAATGATACCACAAAGGGTCTTCAATAATCACGTGGCATGGCATATATGGGTTCCATAAAATTCAATAATTTGATCAAAACATTTCATTTTGTTAAATTGGATTTTCTTAAAATCTGACTATGAAAAACACTTCAGCAATCAAGTTGCACAATGAGAAACCAAAATTTTGCTATCAATGACTATCGAACATGGACGTTCACATGGTATGGTCGTAAAGACTTATTCACCACCACATCTATAGTCTTGCTCGCTGTTATTGGAAGGGAATTGATATGCACATAACAAAAAGTTATGTGAACACCACAATATCACATCGCAAATGCATATGTTATAACATCATATATGCATAGTTGTGGTGTGCACATCATTTTTTGTGATGTGCATATCACCTCCTTATTGAAATCGGTTCTAATAAAAAAAAAGTTACATTCTCGAGTTTGAAGGAAATAGATAAAATAAAAATCGGCAGTCAAGATAACCTTTTTTTTTTTTTTTTTTTTTTTTTTTTTGGGTATTTTCACTATTTTGAGACCTTAAAAGTACCGAACTTAAATCCATGTTTTTCAATTCGCAAGAGTGACAAACCTGTGCAGTGGATATGAGCATATGAGTCAAAAGAGTTTTCTAATAAACTCAATATTTTCCCATTAATCAATATTGAATGACGTCCAAGTACAAAAGTCACAAGTATAATTTTTCTCAAATAATTGTTTTGCTTGACATTTTAGATGATAAAATTCGAGTTAGTGAAATGTTCCAAGAATTTGTCTTTGAACAACACTCCAGCAATCAAGTTGCACGGAAAATGCATGGAAATTACACTATCAAACATGTACGTTCACATGGTATTGACTAGAGACTAATACACCACCACATATATACGGGTCTAAAAGTATCAGTGTTACATCTTAAAGGCAGTAATAGAAAATAAGAATAACTTCGATGACAAAGATGTTTCTGATATATATTTTTTATTTATTTATCAAAATTAACTAAAAGAAGATTTTTCTTAATGTTGCATTCTCGAGTTTGAAAGGAAAGATAGTTAAGAAAAATGAGAAAGAAAAAGGGAAGTCTGGTAAAAAGGATGGGATCAAACCATAAAGTTTTTAACAATTCAAAAATCAATCGTAAATACTACTTTATACTTGTTATTTTGAGACCTTACAAAAAAGGAACATTATGCTTTACAATTTACAAGAATGACGAACCCATGCCTTCAGCCCCTCAAGGTTTTCAGGGGGTTTCATCAATTTAAAATTTAAATCCTTCTGGCCCTTGAATAAAATACATGACACCATCCACATATGAGTTAAACGATCACCCGTTAAGTTTACCACTCTAGATGGGCGGGGTAAAACTAACAGAGTATCCAAAATCTTCATACATGCCTTGGATTCATTAATCACATGTACTAGCTCGTCTATTGGACATAAAACACTACAAACTGCATAGGAGCATACCGGCCTGACCCCCGTAAAACACCCAAGTTTTTTTAAAAGACGTAGCCTCTATGCCATAGAGACCACAATGTCTCTACACCGTAGAGACTACAAATGCATAAATCCCGGCAATTATCACTTTCTATAAAACTAAACTCATACAATACTTCAAAATCTGTAAAATTGAATACTAACTTCATTTGTATAAACATGAAAGTATAAATACATAATTTCTTCTAAAACGCGTGGAAACGATACTATACAAAAATATACTCCCTTTTTGACCCATTTGCATAATGGTGATGTATGAATATAAAACATATATGAAAGGAATAAACGCAGCGGAAAACATCACCAATAAGGATCCATATAGCCATATGATCAATCAATAACAATAAATTATTTTTATACCTTTGTAGCGTGATCGGTTGAATCGTATGGAGACCGTCACCAACAATCACGAATCACCAATGAAACCAAGTGATTAATGGAGATCACCTCTATGTTATGTCCACACTACACGTCATGTAACACCACCCGATGCTAGTCTTGAGCACATAACCATGATTCTTGATTCATCTACAATAAATGAAGCAAAACAAGAGATCAAAACACAAACCCTAAAAGGGTGTGTTTGTTTTGCCGTCACATTGAGAGAGAGAGAGGGGGGAAAACGTTTTTGGTAGGGTATATTGTCATAAGTGATAATCAAAGACTAAATCAAAGTTAATCTTATCATAATCATAGTTACATCTAACCCCTCCAAAAGCCCATCTTGCCCCTTTTTCTCTTCCCCTAGGCCGGCCATGGTAAGGGCCTTCAATGGGTTTGCCCATTGTTGGTCCAATCCAAAAACACTAAGTCTAACTTAGTACTTAATGGCCCGTTATAGATCCCGCGTTACGTGGTCATTTATATATTGTAAATACGATAAATACAATCTATAAAATGGTGTCTCTGTGTATAAGTGTGTGACCCCATAGGCTCACATATGTCTAGCCACATAATTATTTATTATGACACGAGCATACTCCAACATTGCATACTTTGTACATGACACATTTACATACACCATGGACCAAAAATTTGCTTGAAAACACTTAAGTTAACTGAAATGACCAACACTTCACAAATAACCATTCTTGAACAAAAAAACGCGAGGGTTCAAACTCGACTTAAACATTGATCCAAAAGCTCTTGCCTATTAAGCACATGATGGGCATGTAAACTCTACTTCAATCACTTCAATCCTCATAACCTTTACCTTTATCCTTATGTTGAGGTAAACATCTACTCAACGGTTAGATCACACGTAGGTTTGTTGGATCAGCTACTAGATAGACGTTTGAGCCTTTAGTAATGGATAGAATACTTATGTAATCACAAGTAAACTATAGGAGAATCTTTAATAAACTTATGTTTATACGGAATGTAAACACAAGAGTTAAAAAAGACAAATAACTAATAAACACTTTGATCCTCTATGGATCTATATTAATCACTAAAGATTGTTTTTAAGGTCATACATAATTCATGGCCGTGAGTTTCTTTTATACTGTAAGAAACCCTAACCAGCTCATTACAAGAAAACGTGTAAAGAAGATATGCAATATATTGTCCTAATATAACTCATGCATATCCCTTCCTCTAACAAACTCTAATAATACGGATTAACTATTATCCGCAGAAATAACACTATCAGCAGGAACCATACCAGCAGGAACTACATACCTGCCAACAGGAACTATCAACAGAAACTAATATAACTTAAATAATTCCTAACAAGGTTCCTACGGACTGTTGAAAGCGTCATTCAAGTACCTACACAAGGGGTAATGCACGTTAGCCTTGTCTTGGGTGTTGATCCCAAGACCAAGCTCCAGTGTGATACAATATAGTAATAAATGAGAGTAAATGTGTGAAAGTGAGATTAGTTACACATTGAATGTGCTTGATGAATTTATACTACCCCAAGGTATTATACATGACAACATGGGCATGGAGCGAGCCGAGCTACACATAGTCTAGGCACTAGGTGCCAGGTCACGTGGGGGATAATATCCACAATATTTGGGTTAGGTAGAAAAGGTATAGGTCTCGATACGACTGTTGTCTAAAAAGATCTCCCAGATAAAAGGGCCGTTATACTTTGGCATATGACACACGTTCCTTCGGACTTGGTCATCGATCACACGCGGAATTGTTCGATCCGATATGTGCCGTCTGAACCATAGTCACATGGAACACGGTACGCTCCAGTACGGGAACGCGGTTCGCTAGGTCCTTAAAATTTGGTACGAAGGGGGGTATGATCATTTCGGTACGCTCCGGTTCGTTTCGGTTCGATGTACCACATAATTTGGTACGATGTACCCAATTTGGTACAATGTACCATATTATACTTATACATATATAAGTTTTAATAGGTATTTTAATAGGTATATATATGTTTTATATAAATATTTACAAATTTTTATTAATTTTATTATTAAATATAATAATCCATACACCAGCACAACTCAGATTTCCGGATAAGTCCATTATTGATCCAAATTTTTGATTAAGTCCAATAGGCCCAATAATAAACAAGTAATCTCAGCCCATCATATAATTGCAAATACCCACATACAAAAAACCCTAACAATCCCTAACATTCCACAATCACTATATCTCCTTCCTCCCAATACAAAATTAAACACCTCCCATTACTGATCTTTTCTCCTTACAACCGAATCACAAACAATTTAGTCACAACTCACAACTCACAGCGCATCATTACTGATCTCATACAACCGAATAAGAAAAAAGTTCCGGTTCACTTTGGTACGCCGTACCGCTTCACTTTGGTGTGTTGTACCGATCAATTTTGGTACGTCGACCCAATAGACTTGGGTACGCCGATTGATGTTGTTTGGGAACGCCGGATATAGCGATACAGATCGCGATCCGAGTCGCGATCCAGAACACAAACACAACATACAAAGTTACAAACACAACAAACAAACCCACCCAAAAAAAAAAAAGAATGGCGTTGGCTGGTGGCTACTGCTCCACCACCGTTGGCGCGACAACCGTAACCATGCGCCGTTCATCTTTTTGGGCTGCTAGCCTAGCGCTAGCCTTTCATACGACCACACCACCAGCTTTAATAATCATTTTCTCTACTCACCAATAGTAGATCGGTCAAGGGATGGAACCTTGTTTATCTCCTCCTTACCGTAGTGATGAAGGATGTTCAAGTTGACACACATTCGCAAGCTAAACCACGTCTTTCTTCGCAATAGTTTCTTCGTGAAGAAATTCTTCCGTTGTGGATAACAAGGTGTTTGGGATTGTTTATTGTAAATAAATTATGTGTTTCAAAAACAGATAATCATATATAATCAGCTGTTATAAAACGTGATTAAAAAATTTAGTATTTTTATTTGATTATATTGTATGATAACTGATGAGGCGAAAAATGATTCGTTTTTAGGGGGTCATTTAAGCCCGAATCCGAGTTTATTTGATCAAATATTGCTCTAAATCGTTCCTTTTGTGATTTTAGGTACTTTGGGAGTGAATTCTAGAAAAGGAAGCATTTTGGACGTTTTTAGAGCATAAAAGTGAAGAAAACGGCAAAGTCTTAATTTTCCTTGCTTGGAACAGTACCTGACGGCGTCAAGAGCAAAAATATGACGGCGTCAAGAGCAAGAAATGGTGACGGTCTAGTGGAAATATGACAGCGTCAAGCCAAGGCCGTCAAGAGTAAAAGTGGTGACGGCTCAGAGCAAGATTACACATGACGGCGTCAGATCTGGATCTAGGCAATCCGATTATATTTTTGGCGGCGGGTTGACGGCGTCAGAATTTTCTTCTTGACGCCGTCACCTTAGGAAATCTATATATAGTCTTTATAATTTTCATTCAAAGGAGAGGAGAATTTTAGGGTCGACTTGAATAAACCCTAGCTCGTGTTTAACAGTATTTTCAAGGGTTTTCACCCCTTGAAACCCTTCATGTTCAATTAAGATAAGTATCCTTTCAATTCATTCAATATGTCTATGTGTTGTTTGAATATATCTTACGCTTGTCTTGATTTTAACATGCTAGGCTAGATCTTTTGTGTGTTTGCTTAGATGTAATGAAACCTAGATGTTGATTATAGGTTGATTGCTTGTTTATAGTTATAATGGATGAATGATTTCGATGTTAGGCTTAAGAAAACTGGCAGACTTCCATAGTGTAACTTGCTTGAACGTCTTAAGAAACATGAACCAATGCGTACTAAGGTTTTTATGGTTGTATTTAATGCATGAGCGAATTCTAGTGATCTCATGTTAGGAGCTTCTTGCAGGCTCTACATAAGAGTGAAGTAGGAGCTTATAGAGTTGGGGAAGTACGTACGCCACCCCACGATTGGTATTAAGGAATATAACCCGTCATCCACGCAACTGTAACAAACAATTAACCTGTTAAAGATATCTAGGGAGTAGTGAAATCTAAGTAAACACAATTCTCCCATTTATTGTTCTCTCCACATTAGTAATTAGTTTTATTTTCATTTTTGTTGTTTTATTTTGATTGCATCTTAGTTATTGGGTTAGTTGAATAGCAACTAATTCCGCCCACTCCTCTAAAACCCGAGATTTTTACTTGCTTTTATAAAATATAAAAATACAAAAAGAATCATCCCTCACCTCTAGACCTAGTTTTTAGGCTTTCTAATCCTAGCGACACTATTCCTAAGTTGAACGATCAATCCCCTGGTACTTGTCACTATACTATACTACAACGATCAAGTACACTGCCTGGTGGGGGTTGTAAGCTTCTCGAGATCCGTCGAGAGGTAAAGCCTGGTGCAATTCCCACGCATCAAGTTTTTGGCGCCGCAGCTCGGGGAAATAATTATTGTCTAGGTTAGGATTTCTTTTTATTAGGTATACTTGCTAGATTCCTTTCTAGTAAGATTTTTTTATTATTTTTAGGTTTCCTTTAGTCTATCTTTTTCTTCGTGTCTTTGTTCGTAAAAACCTTTCCATTGACTCTTCCGTTTACCATTATGGAGAACGTGAATCCACCAAGTCCGACACTAGAGTTTTACCAGAAAAAATATAATTACACCAGTTTTGATATACCAAGATGGAGGAATGAAATGAGTAGGACAAGATCTTATATTGATTTTATTGAGTACCTTGAGAAAAGAGGCCAAATGCATAATACTTTTAAAGAATTCACCTTAGGAGCTCCATCAACCCCTCAAAATGCCTCACTTAGTGAAACCTATGCACCATATGAGCCTTCACCTAGGATAGTTTCGTATGAGCCACCTAGCTGCATGTCATGGTTAGGCACTACCATAATACAGGATGAACACATAGGTGACAACCTTGATGTGATGGAGGATTTAGCCGAACATGATCACATTGATAAAAAAGACCTAGGTTTTATGATCGATGATGATGAATCTCAAGAAACACATGATGAATCTTTTGGGCAATTGGAATATAGCAGTCAGAATATTGAGAATGATCCTTATGATTCGGATATAGAAATTAAGATGCCTAGAGAAGCACTTGAGATACTTGGGAAAATGTTAGGGTTAGATTATAATGGAACACATGTTGAGGATATAGGTGATCTTGACATGAGGAATGATGAGGTAAGTAACATAAGCCCGCTAAGTACCCCACAAGTCCTACCATCATTTGAGGCATACACACCGCCCGTGACTTACCCGGAAGAAGTAGAAGAGACTATAGGAATCCCAATTGAGGTAGAACCTTTGAACCAAACACAACTAGAGGATATAGGTTTGAATACTTATAATGATAGCCTTACTCTTAGTTCTAGGGAAGTTCCTAGTTTTGATGAACCGGAGCCTCAACCAAAACCATTACCTAATCTTCCATCATTAGATGTGAATTTAGGAATTGAAATAGGTTCCGATCCACCCATCAAACCATATAGTCCGGGTAGTCTTAGGATAAAGGTAGTGGACTCTAAGCCTTGTAGAGAGGAAGCCAATATAGGAGTGGAAAATGACCTTACATACTTACATCACCCATTTATGATTGATCACAAGAAACATTATGGGTTTAAACCGGGTTTATTAGGTCAAGATGGATCCCCAACTAGGAGTCTCTCGAAGTTGATAGAAAATGATCCCTTTCTAGGAGAAAATCTTAATCCACCCATTAACCCAATTGCATTAGGTAAGGTTATGATGATAGGAGCACACATCTTTGAGCATATAATCCATCCACCACTTTTACCTCACGTGGCATATTTCCACCCTAAGGGTGTGTATCGCTACTTTTACCCGCACTTAATCCTAAGTGTAGGGAAAACCTCCCCTATTTCTGTTAAATAAGGGTAGAGTCAGGCTCGTGACTCGAACAAAAACAAGCGCTTCTTGGGAGGCAACCTATGATTTGTGTGTTTTTATTTGTTTGTTTGTTTGTTTGATTTTATTTGTTTCCGTATGCATGCTTTATTTTTATTGTTGGTAGATCATGTTTCAAAATAAACTTGTGAAAATGCTTTATTTTGTTTTTAACTTCGCCTTAATTACATATAAAGGTATTTCGCAAAAGATAAGTGTAAGGGGAAACCCCAAATATGTTTTTAAGAAACAAAACCGACCATGATTCTCCACAATATTAAATGGACATGTATATTCGTATGTGTTAGAGTCAAATGCTTGTATCGAGTTATAATGATGTTTTGCAGGATTTCCCAGGAAGTAGGACATAAGTTTTCTAGAAATTTTCCGGAAACTTAACGTAAAGATTTTTCCAGAAACATTCTGACGGCGTCAGGTACAAAAATTCTGAAAATTTTTGCAAGTTTTGTTTATACCGGAGTCTTAAAGTTTTTGTTGATTCTTTAGTTTTATAAGCTCCAGGAAATCAGCAAATATTCATTCCACAAGCATTATATCTTTAATTGTTTTGTTTTTATTCCTAAGTCGGGAATTACATCTAGTTGTGAGTTTTTCTTTGTTCGGATTGATGCTTTGGGTTTTTGTGATTGTTTTCTCAGGTTTAACAGGTTATATATGACAAGAAGATGATTTATTTTTCGGGAAGGGAAGCTTTGAATGTTCATTTTCTTGGAGCAAGATCTAACCTTGTTGACACTCTATCCACAACCGAACAAATCAAAGGAGTATTTGCTTTCATTCTTTTACCAATTTCACTTTTACATTCTTTAATTGAACATTGGGGACAATGTTCATCCTAAGTGTAAGGGGAGGGTAAAAAGATGATACCTTATAGGATACACTTGCACTTGAGTTTGTTTGTTTGATGGTAGGTGTGTAATAAAACTAAGATAAATACTTGTTAGTGTAATTTTAGCGCCAAATTTAAAATTTTTTACAACATTTAGTAGTGAAACTTTAGCCTTAGCAAGCGTCTCATGGATAGGAGATTGTATGACTAGCACAAAACCGTACCACTTAAAAAAATTTCCACTCAAATATGTGAGGTTCGCCTTTAGATTTTATAGGAAAAGCATTCATTATTAGTGCTTATGTATGTACCGGTAGCATTTAGATTCTAGAACTTGCGTTAGTGATGCATCCCGAGACCGCTAGTGAGACTACATTCGTGTAGTAGGATTTACTACATGATAAGAGGCATTAGGATCACCCTTGTGTTAAACCCGTATTATAATTACTTGACCATTTAAGTCATATTACTTTGCTAGTAAAGTCAATTAATTTTTCCCACACCCTTAGCGTTATGCTCTATTTTAGTACACGAAACCCCTAGTACACCCCTCCGAGCCTATCTTTTCGTTTCTACCTTTAAGCATCTTACTTAAAGGAAAATTTTGTTACAACCCACTTAAATGTACACCCAAATCTCCTAAGTCTTTCGTGTATCCACTCATCTTTAGTGCATTATTATTATTTGTTTAAACCCTTAGTTAATTATCTAATTGATTACATGGTTGCTAAGTCGAGTCATATCCTTATACATATTGTTTTGGGACGATTGAGACTCATGGGTAAAGTACTAATTTTATGGAGTAATGGGGAAGAACATCATATTATTACCCCCATATGTGCGTTAATCTTAAAAGTACTCCAAGTGTTTTGATTATCTTGATTCGAGTCATTAGATTAGTCTATTGTAAATTATGTAAAGATTCAAGTGTAAGGGGAATTTACATTCCCTATGATGTACTATTTTGGATGGTAGAGTAAGAGTGTATGCAAAAAATAATAATAATAATAATAATAAAATAAAGAAAGAAAAGAGAAAAAACATACGGACTACCATCCCGTTTCATTCTATGTTTATTTTATGTTTTTGTTATTTTTGATTTATTAGCTTACGTCGAGTCTAGTCTTGGCTTAGCAACGCCATATTGTACATGTAATTAACCAAGATGATTAACTCGCCACCAGTAAAGATTGCCTATATCCAACAAAACCGTGTATTCCATATCCCTACACCTAACATTATAACCCTTTAAAAAGTCCTCTTTGATAGTTTATCCTAGGTGCTTACGCCAAGTGGTGGAGGTTTGATCCTTTCCCAAGCCTATGGTAATCTATTTTGCTATGACAGGTAGTGAGAGATATTTTCCATTTCCATATTGTGATATTTACTTTATTACACCCGAGAGATGTGAGTATCTGAACACTATTTGTGAGGTGCTAGTATATGACCTCCGTGCTTGTCTTTGGTCTTTAGTGGAATGATTATTTGTTGTAATTACTTTTATATTAGTCTTAAATGACCCCTAACTTGTAATTTGATTAGAATAAAAGCGCATTTGCTTGAGGACAAGCAAATCTCAAGTGTAACGGTATATGATGAGGCAAAAAATGATCCGTTTTTAGGAGGTCATTTAAGCCCGAATCCGAGTTTATTTGATCAAATATTGCCCTAAATCGTTCCTTTTGTGATTTTAGGTACTTTGGGAGTGAATTCTGGAAAAAAAAAGCATTTTAGACGTTTTTTGAGCATAAAAGTGAAGAAAACGGCAAAGTCTTAATTTTCCTTGCTGGGAACAGTACCTGACGGCGTCAAGAGCAAAAAAATGACGGTGTCAAGAGCAAAAAATGGTGACGGTCCAGTGGAAATGTGACGGCGTCAAGCCAAGGCCGTTAAGAGTAAAAGTGGTGACGGCCCAGAGCAAGATTACACATGACGGCGTCAGATCTGGATCTAGGCAATCCGATTATATTTTTGGCGGCGGGTTGACGGCATCAGAATTTTCTTCTTGACACCGTCATCTTAGGAAATCTATATATAGTCTTTGTAATTTTCATTCAAAGGACAGGAGAATTTTAGGGTCGACTTGAATAAACCATAGTTCGTGTTTAACAGTATTTTCAAGGGTTTTCACCCCTTGAAACCCTTCATGTTCAATTAAGATAAATATCCTTTTAATGCATTCAATATGTCTATGTGTTTTTTGAATATATCTTACGCTTGTCTTGATTTTAACATGCTAGGCTAGATCTTTTGTGTGTTTGCTTAGATGTAATGAAACCTAGATGTTGATTATAGGTTGATTGCTTGTTTATAGTTGTAATGGATGAATGATTTCGATGTTAGGATTAAGAAAACTGGCAGACTTCCATAGTGTAACTTGCTTGAACGTCTTAAGAAACATGAACCAATGCGTACTAAGGTTTTTATGGTTGTATTTAATGCATGAGCGAATTCTAGTGATCCCATGTTAGGAGCTTCTTGCAGGCTCGACATATGAGTGAAGTAGGAGCTTATAGAGTTGGGGAAGTACGTACGCCACCCCAAGATTGGTATTAAGGAATATAACTCGTCATCCACGCAACTGTAACAAACAATTAACCTGTAAAAGATATCTAGGGAGTAGTGAAATCTAAGTAAACACAATTCTCCCATTTATTGTTCTCTCCACATTAGTAATTAGTTTTATTTTTATTTTTGTTATTTTATTTTGATTGCATCTTAGTTATTGGGTTAGTTGAATAGCAACTAATTCCGCCCACTCCTCTAAAACCCGAGATTTTTACTTGCTTTTATAAAATATAAAAATACAAAAAGAATCATCCCTCACCTCTAGACATAGTTTTTAGCCTTTCTAATCCTAGCGACACTATTACTGAGTTGAACGATCAATCCTCCGGTACTTGTCACTATACTATACTACAACGATCAGGTACACTGCCTGGTGGGGGTTGTAAGCTTCTCGAGATCCCTCGAAAGGTAAAGCCTGATGCAATTCCCACGCATCAATAACACAATAATAAGACAAGCAATTTTTTTTAGTGTTTGACAAATCAAATTATCCAATGATCTAATGGGTTAACTGACCAAAATTTTGCATGTAACAGTTTATTAAATTTGACCAAAATTATTTTATAATTTATTTTTTAAGACAACAATATTTTTTATACAACATTTTATTAAAATATTTTTTTGTTATAGAAAGCATATTCGTTTTATGAGCTTTTCAATGATAAAAAGCATATGTATTTACCCAAATTTTACACATAACATAAGGAAAGAACTTTAAGCTATTTAATTATTAACTTTTATCTCCATTTACTAAACAAGTTTATATCTTTTATATAATTAAACAAAATCACTATTGGGAATTTTTTATTTCAAAAAATTTGGAATCATACCTTATATAGTAATAATTTTATTTAAAAAAAAAGATTATTTTCTTATTAGGTAATATTTTATATTTATCCATAACACAAGTAGAAGATAAATACAAAAATATAGATAAGATGCAATTAACAATATGATTAAAATTTTTAGATAATTATCTTTAATAATAAAAAACTATAATTAAATATCATAAATCAAACAAAATAAATATTAAATTATTTATTTTTTAATAAATAAAAATATATGATTCAAAAAATTAAAAAAAAACTCGCGTGCGCTGGTATTATAACTAGTTTTCTTCTGAAAAAAATGCACACACAAACTCCTATCTACGCCACCCTCATCTACATACTACGTAGCGTCTGGACCACCACTTCCACCACACTCGTCGGAGTGAATCCCGAAGAACATACATATGCATAAATGAATAGTTTGATGAATTACAATAAAAAAAATACTCTACATATATGAGTAATCCCTTTTATCAAAAAAACATCGACAAAGGTATAATAGAAAGTGATATTTGAGGGGCCCGAAAAAACATCAACAAGGTATAGTGGATAGCTACAAAGTGATATTTGATGGGTAGTTTGTAATTTTTCGAAGAAACGTGAATTGCGTTTCCAAAAAGCAGATATGTGCTTGCTTTTTCCAAAGTGCGTTTCGGGTGGTTGTAATAGCAGATAATCAATTATTCACTATCCCTATCCAGACACTAGTGGCCACATTATAGCATTTTCGAAACAAAATAATCGAATAATTTGCATACGAACGCAATTCCAAACACCTTCTAAGTATTGAGTATCCAATGTGCACACAAAAAACCAACACATGTTTTTATTTTCCTTATTATTTTGTTAATAATTGTTTCTAATATTTTACCCGACTAATTTACGGGACTTGAACTCACTACTACATAGATGCAAATCGGGTAAAAGTCTTTCTTTTCAGGAAGTTGACGTGACGAATATTTGTTTCCACCTAGTAGGATATGAATTTGAACCTCTCGCAATTTAGTAAATATTCAGAAGTTTTTTGTCACTAGTTCACCCTTGAGTTAGGATAGTCAATTTATAACTAAGGTAACATTATATAAAATGATCAACAATCTATTCAACTTTCAATTTTTTGTTCGATAAGGGTTTCTTTTACACTTTTTACGTTTACATGTTGACAATAACCTCGCAAAAGTTACTTCTATTGTAAAAAAAAACTATAACTAAATAATTTTTTTTTATCATTTGAATAATATGTATTTTAATTAGAAATTTGTTTATAGTTTCAATACTACCTTTTTTAGTAAAAACCGTCTTTTTTTCTTATGAAAAATCACCCGACTAATACAACTATGGTGTAAGTTTTGGCGTAAAACATAGTTTAAATACAAAATTTACGAGATATGTGTTAATAAAAAGGTATCTCCACCTTGATATGATAGTAATTTTTAAGTTTTACTATCCCATAGACCATAGTCATATTTGTTTCTAGTTTAGTTATTTAATTAAGTTTAAGGAAAGATGCATCTACTTGCATAAGTGCATCTAAAATGTGCGGCTATGATTCTTCTCACCCTTCTCATTTTAATTTTATTTCTAATTTGATCCTTACTCATTTACTTAAAACCCACTATATAAATAACTGTTTTATAAAGGGTATATGACATGTAATAGCAACGTACTTTCCCATTTGTTCCATTATCATATACGAACCAAAAATAATACAACAATACCATCCAATTTTCAAATTTTGTTTCATTATCATACGTTTTGTTTGCACCGTTAGTCCTTTTGACTAACGACCATTTGTAATTAACTCAAACATATATTTTTCTTACGTTTTCATACGTTTCTATCCGTTTTTATATGTTTTCGCCCGTTTTCTTTATGTTTTTGTTTGCACCGTTAGTCCTTTTAACTAACGACCATTTGTAATTAACTCAAAAATATGTTTTTCTTACGTTTTCTTACATTTTCATATGTTTTCATACGTTTCTTTCCGTTTTTATACGTTTTCGCCCGTTTTCTTACGTTTTTGTTCGTTTTTAAACGTTTTCGTCCGTTTTTATGAAAACGGACGAAAACATATAAAAATGTAAGAAAATGTAAGAAAACACATTTTCATACGTAAGAAAATGTAAAAAAAAAATACAGCTTGATAACACAAGGGTGACCCGGCGGTAAGAATAACGTAAGAAACACATATTTTTGAGTTAATTACAAACGGTCGTCTGTCAAAATTGTAGAATAATATAACCGTATGTATTCAATGAATAAGTTTGGTACATGTGAATGAATAAATAAGATACAATATGGGTCAACGGGCCTAAATACCCAATACTCATTGTCTAACACTCCCCCGCAGTTTGAGCGGGAGGAGACCGAACACTCAAGCTGTCACGAAACTCAGCAAACAAGGCAGACGGTAAACCCTCGGTAAAAATATCAGCATACTGAAACCGAGAAGGAACATGTAGAACTCGAACTTGACCAGTAGCAACCAATTCACGAACAAAATGAATATCAATCTCAATGTGCTTCGTCCGCTGATGCTCTGATACCATGTAGAATAATAGAACCGTATGTATTCAATGAATAAGTTTGGTACATGTGAATGAATAAATAAGATACAATATGGGCCAACGGGCCTAAATACCCAATACTCATTGTCTAACAAAAATGACTAACGGGGCAAACAAAAACATAAAGAAAACGGGTGAAAACATATAAAAAACGGATACACACGTATGAAAACGTAAGAAAAACATATTTTTGAGTTAATTACAAACGGTCATTAGTCAAAAGGACTAGCAGTGCAAACAAAACGTATGATAATGAAACAAAATTTGAAAGTTTGATAGTTATTGTTGTATTATTTTTTGTTCGTATATGATAATAGAACAAATGGAAAAGTAGGTTGTTATTACATGCCATTAACCCTTTTATAAATGGGAAGGTTGGAAATGTGGATGTCTGTATTCTACTTGTTGCGATTTCATATGAAAAATTCACAAGTGAAGTTTTAGACTACCATGGAAATAGCTTGTAGTATGATCATCTTGGATGCTCAGCCATGTGCATACCAATGCCCTCAAAGACATTGCATGTGTCTCAATTCACCGAATTACCTTACATAGCTAAATAAAGTACAATGGATCATCGACTTGATAAATGTGCAACATGTGAACGTCACGTCTGAGGTCATTAATTAAGCCATAGTTTTTGCTTTTAGCTATATAACTTGAATCATTAACAAGTGGTTTGCACCAGTTTTTGTAGTTTCACACTTCTGATACTCATAATAATTGTCATCTTTCTTGTAGACAAGTACCAGGACAGAACACAAAATTTGAAAATAAGCCGATCATATCATCGTGTTCTGCAAAACAAGACACTGATCATTCAGAGTTGCTAGGAGGCTTCTCCTTCGGATGCTTGGAGCCGTAATGATCCACAAGCTGGTTTTGATTTGCTAACTGCACCTGAAAACCCCAGAGCATCGAGATAATATAAGCCAAAAACTCAACAATGTAGAATCAATATCATAATTAAACAAGATTACTAGAACAATAACTCAACAGTTCAAGTAGGACAGCAATATGATATTTACATAATCAGAATCTAGTGTTTAGGTGATGCGTGGGAATCGCAACAGGCTTTACCTCTCGAGGGATCTCGAGAAGCTTACAACCCCCACCAGGCAGTGTACCTGATCGTTGTAGTATAGTATAGTGACAAGTACCGGGGGATTGATCGTTCAGCTTAGGAATAGTGTCGCTAGGATTAGAAAGCTTAAATACTAGTTCTAAAGGTGAGGGATGATTCTTTTTGTGTTTTTATATTTTTTAGAAAGCAAGTTAAAATCTCGGGTTTTGGAAGAGTGGGCGGAATTAGTTGCTATTCAACTAACCCAATACTAAGAAGCAATCAAAATAAAATACTAAAAATGAAAGTAAACTAATTTATACTAAAGTTGTGAGCAGTAATTGAAGAAAATGTGTTTACTTAGATTTCACTACTCCCTAGATATCTTTTACACATTAATTACTTGTTATAATTGCATGGATGACGGATCGTATTCCTTAATACCATTCATGGGGTGGCACACATAACTCCCCAATTCTATGAGCTCTTATCTCCTCCTACACCATGCCCAGCACAACTATAGGGATTGTAAATAGTGGCTCATGCATTAAATACAACCAATAAAGACCTAGTGCGCGTTGGTTCATGTTTCTTAAGACGTTCAAACATGTTACCAATTGGAGATCTACCAGTTTTCTTAAGCCTAACATATAAATCATTCATCCAAGACAAGAATAAACAAGTAATCAACACATAATCAATATCTAGGTTTCATTAGATCTAAGCAAACACAAAAGAGATCTAGCCTAGCATGATAGAATTAAGACAAGAACATGATATATACAACCAACACATAGACATATTGATTGAATTAGAAGAACACTTATCTTGATTAATCATGCAAGGTATCAAGGGGTTGGAACCCTTGAAAAACCTGTAAAGTTACACCAAAATCGTACTTAGGGTTTTTCCCCAAAACTTCTCTCTTTAAATGTAAAAAATTAGAAAACTATATATAGAAAAAGGGGTCTGACGGCGTCAAGACCATTTAGGTGACGCCGTCACCTCGCCGCCAAAACAATCCTCGGACTGCCTAGATCCACATTTGACGCCGTCAAGACTTATACACTTCCAGGCCGTCATGACTCTTTTACTCTTGACGCCCTTCCTACGTGACGCCGTCAAAACTCTTCTGGGTCGTCATGGAAATTCATGAAATTTGCTCTTGACGCCGTCAAGGTTTTGCTCTTGACGCCGTCATGCACTGTTCCCAGCATGGAAAATTAAGACTTTGGCGTTTTCTTCACTTTTATGCTCAAAAAACGTCCGAATTGCTTCCTTTTCCAGATTTCACTCCCAAAATACCTAAAAGCACAAAAGGAACGATTTAGGGCAATATTTGATCAAATAAATTCGGATTCGGGCTTAAATGACCCCCTAAAAACGGATCATTTTTCGCCTCATCATATACCCTTACACTTGAGATTTGCTTGTCCTCAAGCAAATGCGCTTTTATTCTACTCAAAAGATAAGTTAGGGGTCATTTAACACTAATATAAAAGTAATTACAACAAATAATTGTTCCACTAAAGACAAATAGACAAGCACGGAGGTCATACACAAGCACCTCACAAATAGTGTTTAGATACTTACATCTCTCGGGTGTAATAAAGTGTAAATTACAATATGGAAATGGAATATATCTCTCACTACCTGTTATAGCAAAATAGATTACCATAGGCTTGGGAAAGGATCAAACCTCCACCACATGGCGTAAGCACCTAGGATAAACTATCAAAGAGGTCTTTTAAAGGGTTGTAACGTTAGGTGTAGGGATATGAAATACACGGTTTTGTTGGATAAAGGAAGTTTTACTGGTGGCGAGTTAACAATCTTGGTTAATTACATGTACAATATGGCGTTGCTAAGCCAAGACTAGACTCGACTTAAGCTAATAAATGAAAAATAACAAAAACATAAAATGAACATAGAATAAAAAGGGATGGTAGTCCGTATGTTTTTCTCTTTTTTTTTTTTTTTTTTTTTTTTTTTTTTTTTTTTTTGCATATACTCTTACCCTACCATCCAAAATAATACATCATAGGGGATGAGAATTCCCCTTACACTTGAATATTTACATACTTTACAATAAACTAAACTAATGACTCGAATTAAGAAAATCAAAACACTTGGAGCACTTTTAAGATTAACGTACATATGGGGGTAATAATATGATGTTCTTCCCCATTACTCCATAAAATAAGTACTTACCCATGAGTCCCAATCGTCCCAAAACAATATGTACAAGGATATGACTCGACTTAGCAACCATGTAATCAATTAGATAGTTAACTTAGGGTTTAACAAATAACAATAATGCACTAAAAATGAGCGCATACACGGAAGGCTAAGGCGATTTGGGTGTACATTTAAGTGGGTTGTAACAAATTCTTCCTTTAAGTAAAATGCTTAAAGTTAGAAACGAAAAGATAGGCTCGGAGGGGTGTACTAGGGGTTTCGTGTACTAAAAATGAGTACAACGCTAAGGTGTGGGAAAAATTAATTGACTTAACTAGCCAAGTAATATGACTTAAATGGTCAAGTAATTATGATACGGGTTTAACACAAGGGTAATCCTAATGCCTCTTATCATGTAGTAAATCCTACCACACGAATGTAGTCTCACTAGCGGTCTCGGGATGCATCACTAACGCAAGTTCTAGAATCTAAATGCTACCGGTACACTCATAAGCACTAATAGTAAATGCTTTTCCTATCAAATCTAAAGGCGAACCTCACATATTTGGGTGGAAAATTTTTCTGAATATACGGTTATGTGCTAGTCATACAACTTCCTATCCATGAGACGCTTGCTATGGCTAAAGCTTCACTCCTAAATGTTGTAAAAAATTTTAAATTTGGCGCAAAAATTGCACTAACAAGTATTTCTCATAGTTTTATTACACATCTACCATTAAACAAAACAAACTCAAGCGAAAGTGCATATGTAAGGTATCATCTTTTTACCCTCCCCTTACACTTAAGATGAACATTGTCCCCAATATTCAAGTAAAGAATGTAAAAGTGAAAAA
The DNA here is from genome assembly GCA_030686995.1 of Artemisia argyi. Classification (NCBI taxonomy): domain Eukaryota; kingdom Viridiplantae; phylum Streptophyta; class Magnoliopsida; order Asterales; family Asteraceae; genus Artemisia; species Artemisia argyi. Next base: position 189,442,695 of record CM060685.1, on the reverse strand, counting down.
GTAAAGAGAATGAAATCAAATACTCCCCTGATTCGCTCGGTATGGATAATAGGATGGCCAGGTTAAATCTTCCTCCAAGAAAATGAACAATCAAAGCTTCCCTTCCAGAATATAAATCATCTTCTTGTCATACATAACCTGTAAAACCTGACAAAATAGACAAGACAACCTCGCGTAAAATCGGCGGCATCCTATATAAGTTTCTAAATCCTAGAAAACAAGATAAGATATAATGCTTGTGGAATAAAGTTTGCAGATCTCCTGGAGATTATAAAACTTAATAATTCACAAAAACTATAAGACTCCGTTAGAAAAACAAAACCGGTAAAATTTCCAGATTTTAACTCCTGACGCCGTCAAGAGTAAAACCCTGACGCCGTCAGAATGGACCTGCAGAAATTCTTATGTTAAGTTTCCGGAAAATTTCTGGAAAAACTTGGTCCTACTTCCTGAAAAATCCTGCAAAACTTCATTATGACTCAATACAAGCATTTGACTCTAACAGATACGAATATACATGCTCATTTAATATTGTGGAGAATCATGATCGGTTTGTTTCTTAAAAACATATTTGGGGTTTCCCCTTACACTTATCTTTTGCAAAAATACTTTTAGGTGGAGTTAAGACTAGGCCAAAACAACAAAGTAAAGTATTTCCACTATTTAATTTAGAAACATGATCAACCAACAATAAAAATAAAGCATGCATACGGAAGCAAATAACAATCAAACAAATAAAATCACACAAAACATGGGTTGCCTCCCAAGAAGCGCTTTTCTTTATTTACGAGTCTTGTAGCTAGACTCAAGGTCATGGGTTACTACGTCACTTCATCATTGGTTCCATTCTCTAGGTCGTCTTCTAAGCTAGTTTTGTATTCCGGACCTAGTTGTAAGCATTCTTTATAGAAACCAAGCATCCTATTCTTTACATATTCTACTCCTCTACGTCTATCCTCCTCATTCCTATAATAAGCCGCTTGCTTGTGTTCTTTTTCGAAATTAGAGAGAAGGTGGTATTGCTCAATCTTGTAGGGCATTTGATAGGCAACCTCATCATTCTCTTCCTTAAATCTAACTATCCCTAAAGTCGGATCATAACTCATCCTAGTGGCCTCAACAAATGGTTTTCCGAATATTACTTGGCTTAGGCAGGCATCTATCACTGGACGAATGTCTTCCACTATCATAAAATCGATCTCATAGGTGAGATTCCCAATAATTACATGCAATCCCTTCACCCTTCCCGCAAAATTACTTATCAGATGCTTACCGGGCATCATCCTAAAATTAAGTTGCTTCTTCATCACCCAATTGTAATAAGTCCTAGTCATGATGTTCACGGGGGATCTAAGATCGATGTAAGCTTTCCATATATGCATGTGCCCGATATTGCATGGGATGTTAATGTTAGAGGGGTCTCCTATTTTGATAAGGGGTGTGCCGAAGATATATGGTCTCTCGGGACTATCGAATAGATCCTTATGGTACTCCCGTTCTTCTTCAGTGGGCAACTTATCAAAGTATTTTTCTATAGGTTCTACCTCCTCTAATTCCTCTTCCTTGTTGACCTCAACTTCCCTACTCTCATTCTTAATTTCGGCTTCTACTCTAACTTCATCCTTGTCACTCTCTTCTATCTCCTTTTCTATTGGCTTAATGGTGACAACGTTGACAAAGTGGACATGTTTGGATGATGAGGGATCCTTAATTTGGACTCCACTATTGGTGTCCTTAGTGTCCTTCCTAGGTGTGATTAACGCTTGGTTGTTGAGGGCTTTCAACAAGTTGTCAATCTTGTTGGTCATCTCCGTTTGTTGTTGGTTGAATTCGGTTTCAAACCTAGCTATGCGGGCTTCTTGAGATGCCATGAACTTTGACATCAATCCTTCAAGATTGTTGGTACTACCATAGTTGTTAGAAGGATTGTTGTTGAAAGTACGGTTGGATGGTGGACCGTTTGGTTGGTAACGATTAGGTGGATTGGAAGAATTGGGTTGATTTTGTTTCCACCTAAGGTTTGGGTGATTTTTCCAAGAGGGGTTGTATGAATCACCGTAAGTGTTTGGCTCGGGCTTGAAAGTATACCACTTATCTCCCGCTTCGTCAGTACGCGTAGATGCGTAGTCCGCAAAAGCTGTTCCGGGGAGTTCCACACAATCACGAGTGTCATGGGGACCACTACATAATTCGCATGAAGAAGTGATTTTGTTCACTTGGCTTGAAGGCTTCGGAGCTTCGTAAGATTTCATGAGAAACTTAACTTGGTCCTCAAGTTCCATGATCCTACGGTCGGGAGTGCTAGAATTGTTCGAAGGCAAAGATATTGCCTTGACCGTTTTGTTCAAATCACGGGGATCATTCCAACTTTCGTTGTCATAGAGAGCAAGATCTTCTATGAGTTCCCATGATTGTTCCGCACTAAGATCACGTAGCTTACCACAGGTCGATTGGTCAATGGCTCGCCTCGTGGAGATGTCGATATGGTCATAAAAAATTTGGACTTGGAGCCAAAGATCTATGCCATGATGAGGGACTTTTTGGAGTAAGTCCTTGAAACGAGTCCATGCTTCATAAAGAGATTCATTTTGACGTTGTTGGAACATCAAGATGTCATTTCTAAGCTTAGTAGTTCTCCCCGGTGGGAAAAATTGAGCAAGGAAACGAGTGGTGAGATCATCCCATGTGGTGATGGATCCCGCGAGTAAATGCTCAAGCCATTGACTAGCTTGATCCCGTAGAGAGAATTGGAATAGGCGTAAACGGGTTGTCTCTCTAGTTTCAACATCTAGGTCTATGGAGTCTACGATTTTGAGAAAGTCCTTAAGATGTTGGTTTAGATCTTCGGAACGAAGTCCATGGAATGCACATCCGCTTTGCACCAACCGGATGGTGTCGGATCGCAAAGGGGTCACATTGGCTCCGGTGAGCTCAATGGTGTTTCGGTAGCCTTGGTGGCTAGGTCGGGAATACTCTCCTAAGGTTCGGGGCCTAAGGGGTTCTAATGGTGGGTTTTGTTGTGGTGGGATGACGGGTTCAAAGATGTTACCACCTTCCATGATGTCGGATGGTAAAGAGTTACGAACAAAAGCACGAAGAAATAAGATAGACTAAAGAAGACCTAAAAATAAAAAATAAAATCTTACTAGAAAGGAATCTAGCAAGTAGACCTAATAAAAAGAAATTCTAACCTAGACAATAACTATTCCCCGGGCTGCGGCGCCAAAAACTTGATGCGTGGGAATCGCAACAGGCTTTACCTCTCGAGGGATCTCGAGAAGCTTACAACCCCCACCAGGCAGTGTACCTGATCGTTGTAGTATAGTATAGTGACAAGTACCGGGGGATTGATCGTTCAGCTTAGGAATAGTGTCGCTAGGATTAGAAAGCTTAAATACTAGTTCTAAAGGTGAGGGATGATTCTTTTTGTGTTTTTATATTTTTTAGAAAGCAAGTTAAAATCTCAGGTTTTGGAAGAGTGGGCGGAATTAGTTGCTATTCAACTAACCCAATACTAAGATGCAATCAAAATAAAATACTAAAAATGAAAGTAAACTAATTTATACTAAAGTTGTGAGCAGTAATTGGAGAAAATGTGTTTACTTAGATTTCACTACTCCCTAGATATCTTTTACACATTAATTACTTGTTATAATTGCATGGATTACGGATCGTATTCCTTAATACCATTCATGGGGTGGCACACATAACTCCCCAATTCTATGAGCTCTTATCTCCTCCTACACCATGCCCAGCACAACTATAGGGATTGTAAACAGTGGCTCATGCATTAAATACAACCAATAAAGACCTAGTGCGCGTTGGTTCATGTTTCTTAAGACGTTCAAGCATGTTACCAATTGGAGATCTGCCAGTTTTCTTAAGCCTAACATATAAATCATTCATCCAAGACAAGAATAAACAAGTAATCAACACATAATCAATATCTAGGTTTCATTAGATCTAAGCAAACACAAAAGAGATCTAGCCTAGCATGATAGAATTAAGACAAGAACATGATATAGACAACCAACACATAGACATATTGATTGAATTAGAAGAACACTTATCTTGATTAATCATGCAAGGTATCAAGGGGTTGGAACCCTTGAAAAACCTGTAAAGTTACACCAAAATCGTACTTAGGGTTTCTCCCCAAAACTTCTCACTTTAAATGTAAAAAATTAGAAAACTATATATAGAAAAAGGGGTCTGACGGCGTCAAGACCATTTAGGTGACGCCGTCACCTCGCCGCCAAAACAATCCTCGGACTGCCTAGATCCACATTTGACGCCGTCAAGACTTATACACTTCCAGGCCGTCATGACTCTTTTACTCTTGACGCCCTTCCTACGTGACGCCGTCAAAACTCTTCTGGGTCGTCATGGAAATTCATGAAATTTGCTCTTGACGCCGTCAAGGTTTTGCTCTTGACACTGTCATGCACTGTTCCCAGCATGGAAAATTAAGACTTTGGCGATTTCTTCACTTTTATGCTCCAAAAACGTCCGAATTGCTTCCTTTTCCAGATTTCACTCCCAAAATACCTAAAATCACAAAAGGAACGATTTAGGGCAATATTTGATCAAATAAATTCGGATTCGGGCTTAAATGACCCCCTAAAAACGGATCATTTTTCGCCTCATCATTAGGTATGCTTAACTGATTCTCTCATTGTGTGATTATTTACAGGTCAAATAATCAGTTTTTGAAAATATGATAATTTAGATGCATTTGACATGTAAATCCTTATAATATAAGAAATTTAGTTTACAAACACATCTAACACCCGAATATCTTAATATCACAACTTCAAACATCGTAAGCATTACCAAATGATATGGGCGTGTTTGGGAGTGTTCGTTTTTCTAAGTGTTAATTCCATATAAGCAGTTTCCAATAGAGTGTTTAGAATTACCTACCTGGTTTAACACAATTGCAATAAGCATATAAGCACTTATATATAGGAAATCCTAAACACAACCATCCGTTTTGCTATAGCTTTCATATGTAGATCACTTTCAAAAGTCAATCACAAATACCCCTTAAGCCAGAAAAAACTTAACCAAGCAAATAATACACCCACAACATCAAGTTTAGCATGGCCAGATGGTTGGGTGAGAGGATATCCAACTAATTTCTAAGCTGCCTATTCTTATACTAGTTCAAGACAAAACTGGTACAGTTAGATGGCTTAACAAGAGGAAAAGAATTGTTAAAATTCTATGTGAAGAATATGGTAAGACTTGATGAATGAAGGGAATAAAGTGAAATGGAGCTCTATAGTTAAGTTTTCTCACTACATATGAAGGCACACCTTTGTGCTATGGATGGCAAATAAGCAAATGAGCTGTGGACTATGTTCCAAAATGCCTGACTCACATTATCAACTCTTCTTTGGTTGTGAGTACTCCTTAAAGGTATGGACTGATTTGAAAGCATTGGCATATTTGGATGGTTTGAACAACAACTGGACGGATACTATTAATATCATGTATAAACTCCCTTGTAACAAGAACATATGGAGCATTGTAATTGTACGTAATACTTTATATGGCACGAAAGGAATTTAAGAAACTTTAAAAATGTGCCTCAGAGCTTGGGACGAACTGGTTCAAGTTATTATTAGAATGATTAGACTGAGATTGATGAGCTTTAGAGTAAAGAAAATCTGAAGATTTGAAAGCAGTAACAGAATTATGGCAAAGGCTCGACCCAAAAGGGTATGTAGACGTCTTTAAAGTGGCTCGACCCAAAAAGTTTTTATGTTCAGTTTACAATTGGGTTGAGGGTTGATTGGTTATTTTATTTCCGTTTGATGAACCTATCTAATGCTACAAGTGATTCTTCTAATCTTATATGTACATGTGTGCAGATGCAAGGATTTGTAACTCTCTTTGGCTGTGTAGCAATGTTTATAGACCAAAGGTGCACCCGCTGCTAACTGAGATGGTGTATGGGGAAACCATTGATCTTTGTAATAGTCACCATGGACAAAACAAACAGAAAAAAAGGTAGGATCCACTATGCTTATGAAACAACTAAGGAACGTCAATCATCTGTATGAAATCATGGGAGTATGAATGAGAGTTGTGATGCTGATTGGCTGTATAGATAAGGTATTCTCTTTAGAGATGCTTTTTTGTGTGAAATAGTTGTTCTTTTTATCTCTCTGACTCTCTATGTAGTAGTATTCTATTGGAAGGTGTTGTCCCTAAAAGAGAATTAAGAATGTAACATGAGAATCAAGTTGTGTCATTACAAGAATCATAGTATGTAAAAATTAATGTTATGTATGTAAAACTATTGGGTTAATCTCAATCTTACCCATTCTCTACCCATTTAGAGGGTCAAACCCGAAGTCAAAGTCAACCATATCAAAAAGTCAACTCTCAGAAATAACTGTCAAATGACAGTTACAAATGAAGCGACACAACTGTTGGATCGAACCATTACAAGCCGAACCAACACAATGCTTCAAACGCATCTTTTCATTCATTATATATAGTTCAATTTCTGTAAACACAATTACTAGATGACAAATTATTATTACAAGTTATAAAAAAGTTATTTAGTGATTATTTCATTTCAATTTCAATTCTGATATATTGTGATTTGAACGTTAGACCAATAAAGATCCACGTTTGGGCCAACAATTGGTATCAGAGCCAGGTTTGGATTAAACTAACCAAAATCATCATATACCAAGGCTTTTTCTCATCCCTGTTTTGAATCGAAAAACATTTTTTTTCTCGGTAAATTTTTTTTTGCAAAACCATTCGAACACACAAAATCAAAAGGAATCATTTTCAGTGTGTTTTCCATCAAGAGAATCCGTTTTGTCACCAAGGGATCAATCACAAAGTGATTAATCAACCGGCATCAAAAGGTTCCTCTTTTATACCGAAACAGAACCAAACCCAGAACCATAATCATCAGGATTGGACTCGGTTAACACAACCGGTATCTAATCGATTCAAAAACAAAGAAAAAAAAACCAAATACCAAATTCCAGATAACACAAAGTCATCAAGGGGCAAAATTTATTGATTCAAAAACAAGGAACAAACACACCTGTTCTTTCGAAGAATCAAATTTAGCACCCGTAATTGAATCATCACTTGAATCAATTGCTACACGGTAGAAGAATCCCAAAATTGAACGAAAACATATTTTCGCACCAGAGGGATTAAACGCGTTCGAGAAAAGAACACATCAACCGTGAAGAAGACGTGGTTAACCAAGCCAAACACACGGCGGTCAACCCATCAAAGAACTAAGAGCGGTTTCTAAGTGTCAAAGGGAGAGAGACCTTTTATCTCAGAAGAAGAGACAAGCAGAAAAAAAGGAGGCGGACATATAAACCAGGGCAACACCGAACCCAAATATAAAAGGGCTACGAGTTTAATAACCCCCCCAGGTTCCAAAATTTTGCAACATCCACCCTTCTACTTTATTTTAAATTATACTTAGTATATTAGTTTCACAAATTAATATAGTAGTATAGTTTTTTTTATAAGTTACTTTTTCATTTATATTATAGTATCTTATCATATTTAGAATATAATAACCTAGTGTTTTACACTACTTATTATAATTAGGAATAACTTTTAAGGAATAATTAATCTTAGGTTTATTTCATTTTTAATATTTATAATCTCCGAGGATAGTTTTATTTTTTTTAACTTATCCTATAGGTTTTGATTGTCACTTTAAACACAAAACATTAGAAACACACTAGAAATTTTATAACACACTAAGTGTTAGTTTTTGGAGATTATTTGTCATTATCCTTAAGATATGACTAAAAACGATGGAGACGGAAAGAAGGAGGTTAGTACACCTAATACTACCCCTCAATTCCAATGCCCAATATTAAAACCCGCTAATTACTCTTTATGGGCAATTCGAATGCAAATTCTTTTAGAAGCAAATGGGTTATGGGAAACGATAGAGCCATTAGACTCAACTCAACCCGATAAGAAAAAAGAGAAAACTGCTATTGCATACCTTTACCAATCCTTACCCGAAGAACAATTAGTTCAAATAACAAAGCACAAAACCCCAAAAGCAATATGGGACGCTTTAAGATCTAGACACTTAGGCGAAGAAAGAGTACAACAAGCCAGACTTCAAACACTCAGATCAGAAATGGAGATGTTAACTATGAAGGAAGATGAAACCATCGACACCTTTACAGGAAAACTAACAACTCTTGTAAACAAAGCCGCTAGTCTAGGACACACAATAAAAGACACAAATTTAGTCAGAAAATTACTAAATGCTGTACCGGATAGGTATCTGCAAATAGTAGCATCTATAGAACAATATTCAGATGTAAACACTATGACATTTGAAGAAGCCACAGGAAGACTTAAAACTTATGAAGAAAGGATTAAGTTTAAGAAGAATAAGGACAATAACGATCAAGATAAGTTATTGTTTACACGTCACAACAATAACATTACTCACGGAAGACACTGTGAAAAATGTGGACAAGAATTGTTGCAAAGGCAAGAAAATAATTTCAAGAAAGAATCAAATAAATTTACTCATGATAAGAGTAAGGTGCTATGCTTCAAATGCAAGGAGTATGGGCATTTTGCAAACAAATGTCCATTAAAGAAAGAAGAACAATCAAATCTCATTGAAGAAGACTTTGAGCCAACATTACTTATGGCAACTATTGACGAAGCACCAGGAAATTTCATTAACCAAGAAGAATCACGAAGCAAAAATGGAAGGAAATTCCATTCAACTACAAATTGACAAGTTTCAAATATTCAACAAGGAGCTCGCAGTGAAAGCTTGAATGGTGGTATAACCGAAAGCATAAGTCAACTTGGAATTAAGGAAGATATATACGCTGCAAGAACTCCAATTAGAAGACAAGGTATTGGTGGCATAACCAACCAAAATTACAATCAACCTGGACTTAAGGAAGATCACACAACAATGGTGGGAATAACCAGAAAAATTATGATCAACATGGACATAATGAAGATCACAGCCATAAAGGTGGAAGTAACCGAAGGAAAATTGATCTACCTGGATATAAGGATGATCACAAGCACTACAAAAAATTAAAACAATCACATGGTGGATTTAACCAGAAAATGAATCAAGTAGACTTAAAGATCTAGGAGATGACGATTGCGATTAAAGGGGAGAATATTGGGTTAATCTCAATCTTACCCATTCTCTACCCATTTAGAGGGTCAAACCCGAAGTCAAAGTCAACAATATCAAAAAGTCAACTCTCAGAAATAACTGTCAAATGACAGTTACAAATGAAGCGACACAACTGTTGGATCGAACCATTACAAGCCGAACCAACACAATGCTTCAAACGCATCTTTTCATTCATTATATATAGTTCAATTTCTGTAAACACAATTACTAGATGACAAATTATTATTACAAGTTATAAAAAAGTTATTTAGTGATTATTTCATTTCAATTTCAATTCTGGTATATTGTGATTTGAACGTTAGACCAATAAAGATCCACGTTTGGGCCAACAAAAACTGCATTTTTACAATTATGTACGTAGAAATTACTCAGATGTAAAAAATTTGGCCTGCAATATATAACAGTAAATTCTTCCGCAGCAGCGCGCGAGTTAACTAATCCTTGTTTACATCAAAGCCTTGTTTGCGCAACTGAGATACAAACTGCATTTCACATTACGTGTAGCTTTTTATTCACATAAACAGTTGCACATAATAACCCTTTTTAGTGTTTTTGGTTTTTGTAACACAAATACATAAAAACTCATCTTCGTAATTAGGACCTCCTTCACGTGTAGCTTGATAAACTTATAGAGTATAACGTAGCTTTTTCTATTCGTTGTTTGTACCTTTTGACAACTCAGTATTATGTTTGTTTCTCACTTTCTACAAGTACATCATATTTGATTTTCACATTATACTCATGTGAATATCTTGATCACCAAGCAACAGGCCAGGCCATTAATACGCGGTTAAACTTTAATCTCATATCACTTGCACATGTTTAAAAATCATTTTATCGACAAATACAGTTTTTTTCAACGGACAATAACAAGATTTGTCATTCAAAAACAATTTTCGTAAAATGTCAATAAAAAAAGCAATAGGCCAATAATACCATCTCTTACACACGAAACATCATAGGTTAGCTAGTAGCATTTATTAAACAACCAACAAATTACATAAAGAAAAATTCACGAAGTCTTGTTTGTTTCATAAAGATGTTTCGGGTCTGAATCTGACTACCACATCTTACTGGTAAAAGATGGCTATAAAGTCTGAATCTGAATGAAATAATGTTGTTTGTTTTTTACAATTGTCTGAATGGTTTTAATTGTCCACTTTTAAGTATATATTAAGACAATACGATGAATAAGTAGCTTGAATATATCTTTAAAGATGAATATTTGGGGGAAAAAATTTCCAATCTTGAAATTCACAAACACATACGGTTTCGGTGCACACTTTGTCAATAAGCAAGTCAATCTTTCTCGAGTTACGGCTAAAACTTTGTGCCAATGTTAACTACGTACTACACAAAATTATACTCGGCCCACAATTAACACATAAACCATCAATATACTCCTAAAACATGGGCCTATTTGTTTATGAGTAAAAAAAATAAAGCCCAAATATAGTTGAACATAACCTAACTGTATGTATATAATACTAAACAAATGCAACCCCAAACCTAAGCTACACTTATCAATATGCAGCAACTATTTTCTTTTCACTTTCTCAAAGCAAAATGCAGTCACCATCTAATCATCTATCTTGTTCTTTCTCTTTGAAAAGAGAACCAAATCCCTGTTCTTCAAATCCAAGAACTATCACAAATCACTCTTTTCTTTCCGTGACCTAAGAAAATAATGAAGAACACAACTTACGAAAACAAGTCTTTGATGTCCGTTCTTCAACCACACGAAAATTAGTACCAGAACTTGTGATGATTTATTCAACTAAAGATCTTGTGGTTTCGAACGTGTGATCTTTTTTTAATTATCCAAGATGGATGATCGGTATATAGGAGTAAGAGGCAGTCAGATAATACCACCACATCTTACTTAACATCTTACCGCGTCTGACCGAAAAAAAAAAAAAAAAAAAAAAAAAAAAAAAAAAAAAAAAAAAAAAAAAAAAAAAAACGACCACTGCCTCTTACCGCGGCTTACTGGTAAGTGGTAAGAGGCTAGTCAGACTTTTTTATAAAAAACAAACACACCCTAAAACTTTTACCAGTAAGAGGTGGGCAGACGTTTTGCTTTTTTATTTTTTTCTTTTGAGTCAGACCCAGTTAGACATATAACATCTTACTCAGTAAGAGGTGAAAACTTGTCTTACTGCCTCTTACTTGATAAGAGATTGAATTCTCGTGTTAATATAATATATTTGATGGTTTATTAACTGTGTTATATTTATGATAAAAAGTCTTATTTCATATTTACATAAGTTACTTAAATAAATTGCAGAAACGAGCACTTAAAATCATTCGGACAATTATACAAAAACAAACAACATTATTTCGTTCAGATTTAGACTTTCTAGCCACCTCTTACTGGTAAGATGTGGTAGTCAGATTCAGGCCTAAAACATTTTAATGAAACAAACATACAAGCTTTTCATTCTTGTTATTACATTCCAACTTATTTTTAGAAAAAGAAATCGTAGACCAAACAAAAACATGCAAGGATTTGTGATTAAGATCCAATTCGTTGCCAACACGATATATGAGAGATTCCAACGTACTTTGAAGTACCTCAATCTTGTATGTAACCACTCCTACTTCTTCGCACTAGCTCCATGAACACTAGTCTCTGGAACAAATGTCAACAACAAAAAGGTTTTTATTGCTAAACTTTAGTGATATCAATGAGCTTTTTTTATATGATCACTATAAGTAAAGCAAATAAATAAATAAATTGAAACTTGGTTATTAGTTAGTAACATTTGTCCTTCATGATCATTTTTACTTAGTGATATAATCAATATGATCGCTCTTTTCACATTTTATGTAAAAAAAAAAATTAAACTCGACGGCTTTGATCGGAAGTGGTAAAAAGTTTGAGAGCTTAACCCCACACACAAAATAGAAGCCAGGTAGTATCAAAATTGAGCTTAACCATTAATTGCCAAATCAACATAATTGCATAATTGCATTTCTAACTGAAATTTTAATATGAGATTTGTTCGTACCTTTTTCTCTTCATTCCTCACCTTCGGAACTATAAACAGAACTGGGCCCCTCCTCAGTTGAGATTAATCGTTTACATTCTAACTTATGTGATTTTCGTACCTCTTTGTAGTTCGCCAATGCTTCGTCTATTATAGAACCATTTACTTTTGTAAGATTGATCCACACAAATTGGAGGTTGGGTGTATCATGGGTTCCATAACCCCATTTCTTAATTTTATCACAATCCAATATCATCACCTCCACCAAAGAAGGATATTTGATTGTAGCATTCCCAGAGTAGAAGCTCGTGAGATTCAACAAATGGTGAAGGGAAATCTCGGTAAGGCGAGGGAACACGATGTTTCTAGCTGGTACAACCGTATCAATTTCACATGCACTTGTTTCCTCATCCCCATCCGAGATCACTTCCTTCAAACTACCACAATAGTGAATTCGTAGCTCTTGTAGATTGACAAGCCCTTGTGCTACACTAACACTGAATAGCTTTTCTAACATAGGACAATATTCAATCCAAAGTGTCACCAGGTTGTTAAGGTTTATATATTGATCTCGACAATTCCATATCTCTTTCAGACTATCCAAGCCAATTAAATCTAGTTGTTTCAGTTCCAAAAGAAACCTTGTATTCTCTTTCACTCCTTCGTGGGTTTCACATGGATGAATAGTCTGCATCTCATCTAAAACCCTTGAGTCCACCAAACACAAAATATTGGAACAAAATTTTATGATAATATTCTTCAAACCGAAACCCTCACAGTACATCATCGGCATTATATTATCAAGATTTTGTATCGATACAAGAGCTATACCATTGCATACCTCAATCAATTTTCTATAATGCATCAAATGTGAGATATCAAGACAAGGCGTGTCTAAAATCAAAGTTCTATTACCTGGGATACCCTTAACACTATCTTCTTCACTGCCAGCAATTTGAATGGAAAATCTTTTCAATCTCTTCAGATAATCACCTTCGGGGATAAGCCAAATATGTGGGACCCATAAATTTAGAGATGTGAGCTTCGACAGTTTACCTATCTCCACAAGACTGTTATATTTCCCCTCTTCCACCGGATAGTATCCAATGCTCAACTCTTCCAACCAACGAAGCCTAGATAGTACACCTGGTGCAATGTGAGATAGACCAGGACAATTTTTAACATGGAACAGTCTTAAATTGAGTAATTTTCCGATCTCTTGAGGAATTCCTGTAATTCCGGTACCAGTGAGAATTAGAATTTCAAGGTCTTTTAGCTCCCCAAGTATAGTAACATCACAGAGAAGTTTATTTCCACCAAGATTGAGCATGCGTACTTTCGTGAGCTGATTCAGTGATTTTGGGAGAGAAATGATGTTATTATACTCAAAATCTATAACTTTAGATTCTTTTATGGCTTGGGTGAATTCATCAGAAATTTCTGACAATCTATGATTTTCTTGCATGAGGAAAATCTTAAGGAGGGGAATATTTGTAACATCCCGATTTTTAAATAAAGTAGTAACGGCTATATCTATTATTTTAGTGGATTGAATAGAAAATTCCACTTTGACGGTATTAATAATATAGTTAGCGGGGACTTGATATGCAAACAAGATATGATCTATTTTGCAAGATATGCTACTACAAGGGACTAATTATGTCAAGTAGCCAAAGTTATTGGAAATTACCTAAACACCCTTGTGGCTTATCTTACAAAATCCACTCAGGAATACTCTCTCCTTATCCCACGTATCACACAAAAAATAAAAGAGAAGAAAGATCAGGAAGCCTAGTTTCTTCAAGATGAAGAATTCCATGTCCATGGTAAGTTCCATCAAATTTAAACAAGGCCTAATCAAGAAATAAAGGGAAGCTTATCAAGGATTAAGTAGCGTCAAGGTTTTATGTGTTCTTCCCCAATTCAAGGTAAGTAGTGAATCATGTGTTAAATTATGATTTCAAGTTATAGGGATATGGTTATTAAGTGTTGTATATGATGTATTTGATGAATTCATGGTTTATGATTCAAGGGTTATGCATATGATTATTAGGGTTTATGATGGGATTATGTTAGTGATCATGTTATGATATTTAGGAGGTGTTTATGATGTATTTAGAAGCTAATCCAAACACCCCTTTACTGAGATTTTGAGTTATTTGATGCTAAACAAGTTGCTAAAATTTTCAGCAGTGATTAGTTGTGTTTGAAAAATCATATAAAATCGATAGTAGCTCGTATTGAGTCATGGCTGGACTTTCTGGAAAGCGTAGGGTGTCTACTTCAGTTCCTATGTTTTAAGTTTTGGCTGATTAAGTGGTTAAATTGGTCAGAATTGTGTTTTACTGCAGCAAGGTCAGATTATAAAATGTGCAGCAAACCGAACTTTAGAAATTCATATAAAATCAACCGTAGCTCCGTTAGGAGCGTGCCATACCTTTTTCGGGAAGGGAAAATAGTCTACTTTCATGGAAAATTAGCCTCATGACCTGGTTAAGTAGTTATGTCAGTCAAAATGATGTATTTGCAGGCTGCTGCAGAAAATCAGCAAACACTTTGTTTAGTGTTTTGATAATTACGATATGATATGATGTTTTTGCAAGTCCCGGGTGATTATATGCTATGGTAGCTTATGTTCTCAGCTCATATGGTTATAATTCATGTTCTGAAAGTATAGAACCAAATGACAAGACTTGGTTAGCTTAGCTCGAGTTCGCGAGCATAGTAATCCATGTTTGGCGAGATTTATGCCATAACTAGTTTATGAGTTCATGCATTATAGTTAGTTTATGTGTGCTTAGTTGCACTTATATTTGGACTATCATGTTATATTCATGCCTAGTTGTTACGTGTTAACATTATACGTGTGCATCTATCATGATATAGGTGTTCGAGGCATATTCAAGATCATTCATCTTGCATTATACGGCCCAGGTGAGTAACGGATTTTCAGTTAACATGTTTAATAGATTAAGCGTGTTTAGTATATATATGCCTTGCTATATCTCAAGTACTATGTAAGTTATGTATCATGTCGACCCGTGAGGTCATATTAGTATCATGTTGACCCGTGTGGTCATATTCAGTATCATGTTGACCCGTGAGGTCATATTAGTATCATGTTGACCCGTGAGGTCATATTAGTATCAAGTTGACCCGTTGGGTTATATTAAGTATCATGTTGACCTTTTTAGTCATATAAAGTATCAAGTTGACCCATTGGGTCATATTAACTATCATGTTGACCTGTTGGTCAAATTTAGTATCAAGTTGACCCGTTGGGTCCTATTCAGTATCATGTTGACATGTTTGGTCATATTAAGCATCAAGTCGACCCAAGTTGACCCGTTTGGTCATATTAAGCACAAGTTGACCCGTTTGGTTGTATTAAGCATCAAGTTGACCTATTTGGTCATATTAAATGTCATGTTGATCCGTTTGGTCATATTCAACTGTTATGTTGCTCTGTTTGTCATATTAACTGTCATGTTGACCTGTTTGGTCATATTCATTATCATGTTGACTTGTTTGGCCATATTCAGTATAAAGTAGACCTGATTGGTCTTATTCAGTAGTATATCATGGCTCAACCTTAGTATATGCCATAGCGATAGCGATCTCAACATTATACTTATAGTAGTTTAGCTTTATATTATAGTATAGCTGTAGTATATTAAGTTATATCTCAGCCTTGTTTTATGTTATAGTACAATTTTAGTAATTAATTCAGTTTTAGTATCATGTCTTAGTTTAACCTCATGACCATGTTATTGCTCAGTTTCTATATTCAGCTTGGTCTTAGCTCCAGCTCAGCTTAGTATCATGTTGTAGTCAAGCACAAGTATTTAGCTTAATCTTAATTTATATATGAATGTTATATGCGTTTAGTAATGTGTGCAAGGTGCTTTATGCACTTTTGGCCTGCGATGCGTTTATATATACATGTCATTCTATAAGTATATAGTCAGTTATGTGATCACACATATGTTCCAGACAAAGTTGGAACTTAGACCTCCTTAGTGGAGAATCGAGCCTCAGAATAGTAAATGTTCCAAAATAGAAACTCAGACATCCTGTATGGATGATTAACATGTTTATATGGCTCGTCAGCTATGTATTCAGTCAGTTATGCATTCAGTCAGTATGTGCTTATGCACTCAGCCAGTATAGTACTATAAGTACTCAGCCAGTATGTGCTTATGCACTCAGCCAGTATAGTACTATAAGTACTCAGCCAGTATGTGCTTATGCACTCAGTTAGTATGTGTTTTATACACTCAGTATGCTTATGTACTTAGTTAGTAACATGGTGTATCATGTATTTAATCAGTTAGTGTCGTGCTTATGCACTTAGTCAATATTATGATTCATGTAGTCAGAATAGTACTATATATATACTTATTCAGCATCATGCTTATGTTCAGTTATGATTTAATACAGTTCCGTTATCTCACTAAGTCTTATAGAGTTACCGTTCTCAGTTTATATTTTTGTAGGTATGCAAGATGAGACCATGTACATGCTAAATGGGGCGTAATGGGTTAAAATGGTGTAGCTCGCGGGTTAGGTAACGAGCTTCTCATTTCCATCATTTGTTATCAGTTTGGAATGCCCCTAAATCAAGAACCAGCTTCTTTACCAAGTTTAAAGAGTCATTGTTATGTATTTTTGCAAAGTTTAGTATTTTAACGGGACGTTTGAAATAAACCCGTATGATGTAGAAAATACGCTTCCGCTAGTTTTATCAATGTATACAGTTTACAGATTTATTAAAAAAAAAAAAAAAAAAAAAAAAAAAAAAAAAAAAAAAAAATCTCGGCGTTTCAATATTAAGCTCATAACCAGCTGGAAGCTTACAAATAGCATTTTTCATGAGTGATATACCTGTGTAGCTTTCCAGACTTCCAATTCTTGGTTCCCATTCTGTCAGATTTTTCCTAGCCTCCACCAAAAATTTGTTATCATCTTTGGAAGCAATTAACAACGCCACTTCACGAACTACATCATGCATTTTTGTTGTAGATTCATTGCACCCATCCAATAACAAGCAAGATGATTTGAGGATCTTCACTGCACATTGAACTTTATTTCTCGCATCCTCCAAACTATTGAGGTCTTTGAAAAGCTGCAGACCAACGCCATAATATGCCAACCGTTCTAATGGGATGTGAAAGTCTTCTGGGAACATACAGCATAGTAAGAAGATTGATTTTGCTTCTTCGCTTTCGAGGTAGTCATAGCTTAGCCTCAAATGAGCAAATTCTAACTTTATATCTGGATCAATATCCGAAGTTGCATGTTTTTCTATGTTATCAAGTGCTTTCTCCCATTCCATGAAGTTGTCTTCGTTTTTCAGCGCTTTTCCTACGGCTTGAAGGATTAGTGGCAATCCATCACATCCTTCAACAAGCTTCATTGCAATTTGTTTCAATTTGGCATCGGTTTCTATTTTTTCACTAACCGCACGTTTGAAAAGAGCCCATGCTTCTTTTAATGTCAAACATTCTACGTATATTATATTGTGAGCATTCATTGCAGTACACACACTTCTTTGCCTAGATGTTAACAAAATCTTACAACTTTGGTAGCGAGTTCCACATGGAATGCCCACTTCATATAGCTTCACTTTCGTCCACACGTCATCTAGGATTATAAGAACCTTTTCACCTTTATCTATTCGTTTCGCTGCAATTTCAACCTGTTTTCTAATGCTTGCAGCATGCACAGGTTGTGAGACAGTTACAAATTCAACAAGAGCAAATAGGTCTTTCACTCTTGCTGCAACTTCCCTGGCTAATGTAGTCTTTCCTACACCTCCCATGCTCCAGATTCCAGTGATTTGTGTGCTTTCATCTTTGACAGATTCAATGATCTTTTCAAGAACTAACTTATGGGTACTCAGCTCATCAATATTCTCCCTTGGATAGAGCTCCAAGATTCCAAGCGAAGGAGTAGGAACGGAGACATCACCTTCATAGTCCGCGCCATCTTTTTTGTGTTGCTCAAGGAAAGGAACCTTGTTTATCGCCTTCTTACCGTAGTGATGGAGGATGTTCAAGTTGACACACATCCGCAAGTTGAAGCATGTCTTCTTGGCATCAGCTTCTTCTTGAAGAAACTCTTCTGCCTTGGTTATGTGAGCAAGCGCTTCCTCAACCCACTTTTCCACACCAGCTAAGAGTCCATCTCCATTATCAAGAGCTAGTTTTATTTTTTGCTCAACCCTCTCCTTCATGTTCTTGAGCTTTTCAACTTCGCTCCTTAACTTCTCAACATTTTCCTTGGAACTCCATATGTAACCGATCTCTTCTTTAACCTTAGTTAACAATGAATCCACTACTTCTTCAACAACCTGATTAGCAACCACTTCTGCCATTCTAGCTCCCTTTTTTCAATTCGTTATTAAAAGTAGTGGTGGTTTGAAAGAACAATATGACAGGGAGGAAGAAAAACTTTGGATGCTTTAAACGAAAAGCAAATCATTTACAGGCCACATGATAGTTATCTACTGAAACGCTTATACACCTTTTTTTTTTTTTTTTTTTTTTTTTTTTTTTTTTTTCCTAAATAAATTAAGGGTGCGTTTGGTATCCCACTATGGGAATGAGACTATGACTATGAAAGTGATTAAAGGTGTTTGTTTAAGTTGAAAGGGCCTACCACTATGGTAATTAATAATAAAAATGTTCCATACTTGATATACCTCAAAAGAGTAAGGTATGGATCTTTCATACCGAGGAGCTCACCACTACTATCAAAATCATTCTCATTGTGATTCATGGCGGCATACCAAACGCACCCTATATATAGTAATATATACGTAATAGTTTTATTCTTTTGGTTTGGCACCTACAACTCTTACGAGCTAAAACCCTTTTTTTTTAGGAATAGTAGACTTTAAGACTTTGTTTCAAACTATTATTTGTGGTATAATGTATGGAAAATGAGAAGTTTTAAAAATTCGGAGTATGATAAGTTAACGTAGAGACAGCACTATTTTAGTTTGCAAGCTATTAAAGTTATTTAATTTTTGTTTGTTATTGTAATTTCCATTCCTAAAAAATTGTTTGCTTGGTGGGTTTTATTTTGATATATGGGTATGAAACCCATAAAACTAGGCATATCTCATACCTACCAAGCATGGTGGGTGTACAAACCAAGAGTGATTCCCATACCTATAGTGATTCTCATTAACAAACCAAACGGCCCTAAAATTTTTGATAGAATGAAACGAATTAAAAAGAACTAGGCACTTTAATTAGAGCTTTAATGCATAATAACACGACCCAACCCGACTCGTTATGCTAAAAAATTATCTTAACATGTTATTGACACGTTGAATTGCTTTCACCCATACTTGTATTTCCTACTTCCGTCACTGATTGTAAGATAATAAATAAAATATAAAGTTTAAAAAATGAAGACGAATGAACGATTTCTTCGATACAAGATCGAAATCTCAAAAAACAATATGATAACCCAAGAAGTAGGAGAACTATTAGAGTGGAAGGTGCAGTGCGTTGAAGGGCTTCACCGTTCCTATGTGGATGACTCTTCTTGCTCGCTGTTCATTGCCAAAAGGGAGCTTTTCGTCTGCACGACGAGCTCGTTTGCTGACATTTTGGTACATTTTTTTCCCCTTTCTTTTTGTTGTTGTGAAATTTTGTTTATTATATATATGTAAATGTAAATAAGGTTTGTGAAGTTTTAAATAGTTAATTGTTTTGTAAATAGTAAATTGTTATGTAAATGCAACTATATTAAACATAAGATTGAAATTACTTAACACAACGTACAATTATATTACAACTACGATTACAACATTAAACTACGAAACTGAAATTAAAACCCCTAAACTACGATACGATAAATAAACATAAAACTACGAATCAAGAAAATGATTCAGTCTGACGTTCTTCCTCAGCTTGAACCGCTAACAGCATTTGCATGTCTTGCTCAAAGAGCTCTTCATCAATCAACACAAAGGTAGTGGGTTGGTTTTGTAGTGGATAGTTTGGCGGTTGATTGTTTGGGGGTGGATTGTTTTCCGGTGGAAACATAACTTCTAGTGGAGTGGAAGGTGGTGGGTTGTCATATTGAAATACGGGAAATAGATCTTCTGGTGGAGTGTTTTGTGGGGAATTGTCTTCCGGTGGTGTGTTGTAAACTGATTCATTATCAGGTGATGTGTTGTGTGACATTGATACGTATGAAGAAGAAAAGTGAATTCTTGATGATTTGTGTGTGAATTGTGGGTGTATTTCAGCATCTGAGAATGGGTATTTATAGGATGATTTTTTGAATTTGAAATTATCCCGCTCAGTTTTTTGAATTTGAATTTTAAACGTTTATTCGCCCTTTTTTTCTTAATTTGAATTTTAAAATTTTTTCCACACGGTTTTTTATTTGAATTTTAAATGTTTAACCACTTTTTTTTTTTTTTTTTTTTTTTTTTTTTTTTTTTTTTTAATTTGAATTTTAAACGTTTATCCCGCTTTCAGTTTGAATTCAAAATTTGAAATTATCCCGCTCTAAACACCTATAAATACCATACCATACCATTCAATCCTTCACACACTACAATGAATACGCGTTGGTCAATTGAAGAAGAAACATTGCTAGCTGATATGTGGCTTGAAATTAGCCGAAACAACGAGGGTTTGAATGAACGCTCTTTCTGGGATTAGGTGGTAGCAAGGTTCAACGAGTGGACCGACAGTGATCATCGTAACAAGAATATGATCACGGCTAAAGGGGCACGACTCAGCTGTGAATGTCGTAAATTTCATGATATTTACAAGGATTTGCAGCGTACAGGCCAAGGCCAAGACCATGAGCATTTCTCAAATGCAATGAACATTTTTAAAGAACGCTATGGTGGGAGAAGGTTCCAGTATCTTCACGTGTGGTTGATTTTGAGGAACACCCACATATGGGGCAAAGACGATGCCTAATTGTGTTTTATCTTTGCTATTTCCATATTGTGTTGCTTTGGTTTCCGTAACGTTTGTAGTTGTATTTCCGTATCAATTGTATTTTTATTTTCGTATGGTTTGTATTTGTATATCCGTATCATTTGTATTTCAATAAAATGAGTAACGGCTAGTTTCTGTTTCCAATATCTTCTAACGGCTAGTTTCCTTTCCCCTATAACTACCACTTAAACAACACTTTTCATTATTTTTAACCATTTCGTTATTTTACGTTTCGTATGTTTTTAGTGTGTTGTATTGTATTTTTATTTAATGAAATACTTTATGTTAATTAATGAAATGAATAAAAAAAAACTAAAGTTATAAGTGGTGGGGCCCAAATAAGTAAGTTGAGATTAGTTGTTTGGTGAGAAAGGGGTTAGTTGTAAAGAGGTATTAGGGTGATGTGACACCCGTGGGTCAAAAATGAAGAGCTTGGCTCTCCGTCTACACCTTCCACTCTTAGAAATTGGAGAGAGGTGGTTCACAACTTTACATGGTACAAACGAGATATTTGAGGGGCCCAAAAAACATCAACGAGGTATAGTGGATACTGGATAGCTAGAAAGTGATATTTGACAGGTAGTTTGTAATTTTTCAAAGAAATGTGTCTGCGTTTTTCAAAATGCGTTTTGGGTGGCTGTAATCGCAAATAATCAATTATTTACATTCCTTATCCAAACACTAGCGACCAGATGATAGCATTTTCGAAACCAAATAATTAGTTGATACAAATAATTACCAAAAAACGTTATTTATTATTAGCGATTTTCAATGTTTCGATAATGACAAAAATAAAACATATTAGAGAAAAGTTCAAATGATTTCTTTTATTTTGGTGCCTACAAAGAGACAAATCCCCGTCATCTATCTCAAGATTTTCAAGACCGGGATCCTACCCATGATCGTTTTCATCTTTGCAAGATCGTGATCTTAAGATCGGATCGGGATCTTAAGATCCTACTATAATGTCATTTTCTTAATAGTTTTTGTAATATTATACAAATTTACAAATTATTATATATATCATAAACATAAAATTATATGAATGTTCCATCGAAATGTTGTCCTAAATTATGATTATGAAATGTTTAATAAGATTAACATTTTGTTTTATAAATTCTACAAAAATAATCTAGAAATTTCCAGTTTTTTAGTTTGTGATCCGAGAAAAGTAGGATCGGATCAGATTAAATCTTAAGATCCTATGGTCAAAATCGGGATCCTATAAGATCTTAAGCTGTCAAAGATCCTATGTAATATCCGGATCATTTTTGCTTTGCAGTATAGTAAAATCGTAAGATCCTAAGATCATGATCGGGATCCTGACAACCATGATCTATCTAGTTTGATCTAATTGTTATGATTAACCTAAGATTTAATATATAAAACTAGGTTTTTTTTTTAATTCACATTTTTTTCTCTTTTTTAATTCGTTTTTCTTAATTCATGTTTTATTTTTATTATACTTTTTTTAATTCATTTTTTTCGCTTTCATACATTTTCGTCTATTTTCATACGTTTTCCAATGTTTTCATCAAATTTCGTTCGTTTTCATACGTTTTCACCTGTTTACATCCGTTTTCATATGTTTCGTTTGTTTCTAACGTTTTCATTCGTTTTCATACGTTTTCGTCCATTTTCAAACGTTTTCGTCCGTTTTTGTTCTTTTTCATACGTTTTCGCCCGTTTTCTTTCGTTTTCGTCCATTTTTCATACGTTTTCGTCCGTTTTCAGACTTGATTGTACGCGCTCATACGTTTTTGTTCGTTTTCTTGCGTTTTCGTCCATTATCATAGGTTTTCGCCCATTTTCTTCCGTTTTCTTACGTTTTCGTTCATTTTCGTCCGTTTTCTTTCATTTTCGTCAATTTTTCATATGTTTTCATCCATTTTCAGACTTGTTTTTAGGCTTTCATACATTTTCGTCCATTTTCTTGCATTTTCGTCCGTTTTCTTATATTCTCATATGTTTTCGTCCGTTTTCGGTCGTTTTCGTATGTTTTCGTCTATTTCTCAAACGTTTTCATCCGTTTTCAGACTTGTTTTTACGCTTTCACATGTTTTCGTCCGTTTTCTTGTGTTTTCGTCCATTTTCTTATGTTTACTCCCATTTTCGACCGTTTTCATACGTTTTCGTTTGTTTTCTTACGTTTTCGTTCATTTTTATACGGTTTTGTCCATTTTCTTTCGTTTTTGTCCATTTTTCATACGTTTTCATCCATTTTCAGACTTGATTTTATGCTTTCATACATTTTTGTTCGGTTTTCTTGCGTTTTCGTCTATTAAATAAATTGCAAAAACGAGCACTTAAAATCATTCAGACAATTATACAAAAACAAACTACATTATTTTGTTTAGATTTAGACATTCTATCCACCTCTTACTAGTAAGATGTGGTAGTCAGATTCAGACCTAAAACATCTAAATAAAACAAACACACCCTAAGTGTTTCAACGCGCGAGTTTTTCAATAAATATTATGTGTTATAACTAATCTATGCATTACACAATGCTAAATGAATACCATTTTGTTTACGTAGATAGTTTTTCATTGCATGAATTTAAATTTACAACATTTTCTCTTTAGACTTTTAACGCCTCGTGTTAAAACGGCTTTAAATTACCTTAACACTCAGGTTCCGTATATTAAACTAAGTTTGATTCATGTCTAAATATGCGCGCATGACTTAAAAACTCGTATGCTTGAAAATAAAAAACAGTGTTACAAAATACATGCTCTAAAATGATTTCAACATGCTCTGAAGTGACAAATTAAAGAACCCTAGAATTCAATTATGAAAAGAGCGGTGGGTTTGGCCAAAATAATTCTGTCAAGGGGTACACGACAATGACGCGGCTATAAAGCTTAAGGGCAATTACGTACCAAATCTATATGGTATTTATAAAGGGCGAGTGGCTTTTTTTAAATATTGAACTCTTGAAACTTGAAAAACTTAAAAATAGTTTTGTTAAAAAAATAATAACATATATTTAAGTTAATTTTTATGTTCATTTATTTTTCATTAAATAAATAACAACTTTAAATATATGAAAAATAACATATTATTCATTATGGCTTAAACATTGCCTAGTGGGCATTCCTTACACTATGTTAAGTTATTTTTTAGAGAAGAAAGTGAAAGAAAGTGGATGAAATCAATTTTTTGTGTGTTCTCAAGAATTTTTAAAAGAGTGAAATGGAAAGGTAAGGAAGTAAAGTGGAGATCATTTAATGTGTATTGTATTAACTCACTTTCATCCCAAATGTGGGATGAAAGTGAAGTAAAGTAGTTGTCCCCACATAAATTTACCAAATTGCCCTTATTATTTATTAATGTCAACTATGTCACTTCACACATTACTTGGATATTATGGTAAATATAGCATATCAAATTCTTTCATTACCTTTTCATTTTGTACAACTTGAGAACACAAATATGTAAGTTAGTATCATTTTCTTTCATCTCATATTCTATACTTTATTTTCATTTACTTTACTTTTCTCTTAGGAAAAAACTTAAGAACAGAGTGTAAAACCCAATATCTAAATCTAATTTTGATCGAATCTATTTAGGAAAGTCTATTTAGACGATAGGCCGAAAGTTCGACCATGTATTATCTTTTTTAAACTTAGGATCTTGTTAGACTTTCTTAATAACATGGCCTATATATTAGGGGTGTTCATGGATCGGGTAATATCCACGATAACCGAAAACCGAAACCGAACCGAACCGAAAAAAACCGAGCCAAATTTGTAACCGAACCGAATTGGTCAAAACCGAACCGAACCGAACTAAATATTTGGTTATCGGTTTGGATATGGGTTTGGCAATTAAAACCGAAAACCGAAAATATATAAATATATATATTTTCTATGTATTTATATATGAAAATAATCACTAAAAGTATTTTTTAGTATAAATATAATATTATTTAAGCTTGAAAAAAAATTGTTCTAAAAATATATATAATTAAATGAAAAAATAATTAAAATTATGTAATTCGGGTTATTCGGTTCGGTTTTCGGTTATAGGGCTTTGGTTTTTGGTTCGGTTGAATCAAATTTAAATTCGGTTCGGTTCGGTTTTCGATTTGACCCAGAAAAAAAAATTAACCAAACAAACCGAACCGAATAAACCGAATAACCCGATAACCGAACCGATGAACACCCCTACTATATATACGCGCTTAAGTTGGACTATTATGAATTTTGGACCAAAAAGTATACACATGTGGTGAATGATACCACAAAGGGTCTTCAATAATCACGTGGCATGGCATATATGGGTTCCATAAAATTCAATAATTTGATCAAAACATTTCATTTTGTTAAATTGGATTTTCTTAAAATCTGACTATGAAAAACACTTCAGCAATCAAGTTGCACAATGAGAAACCAAAATTTTGCTATCAATGACTATCGAACATGGACGTTCACATGGTATGGTCGTAAAGACTTATTCACCACCACATCTATAGTCTTGCTCGCTGTTATTGGAAGGGAATTGATATGCACATAACAAAAAGTTATGTGAACACCACAATATCACATCGCAAATGCATATGTTATAACATCATATATGCATAGTTGTGGTGTGCACATCATTTTTTGTGATGTGCATATCACCTCCTTATTGAAATCGGTTCTAATAAAAAAAAAAGTTACATTCTCGAGTTTGAAGGAAATAGATAAAATAAAAATCGGCAGTCAAGATAACCTTTTTTTTTTTTTTTTTTTTTTTTTTTTTTTTTGGGTATTTTCACTATTTTGAGACCTTAAAAGTACCGAACTTAAATCCATGTTTTTCAATTCGCAAGAGTGACAAACCTGTGCAGTGGATATGAGCATATGAGTCAAAAGAGTTTTCTAATAAACTCAATATTTTCCCATTAATCAATATTGAATGACGTCCAAGTACAAAAGTCACAAGTATAATTTTTCTCAAATAATTGTTTTGCTTGACATTTTAGATGATAAAATTCGAGTTAGTGAAATGTTCCAAGAATTTGTCTTTGAACAACACTCCAGCAATCAAGTTGCACGGAAAATGCATGGAAATTACACTATCAAACATGTACGTTCACATGGTATTGACTAGAGACTAATACACCACCACGTATATACGGGTCTAAAAGTATCAGTGTTACATCTTAAAGGCAGTAATAGAAAATAAGAATAACTTCGATGACAAAGATGTTTCTGATATATATTTTTTATTTATTTATCAAAATTAACTAAAAGAAGATTTTTCCTAATGTTGCATTCTCGAGTTTGAAAGGAAAGATAGTTAAGAAAAATGAGAAAGAAAAAGGGAAGTCTGGTAAAAAGGATGGGACCAAACCATAAAGTTTTTAACAATTCAAAAATCAATCGTAAATACTACTTTATACTTGTTATTTTGAGACCTTACAAAAAAGGAACATTATGCTTTACAATTTACAAGAATGACGAACCCATGCCTTCAGCCCCTCAAGGTTTTCAGGGGGTTTCATCAGTTTAAATCCTTCTGGCCCTTGAATAAAATACATGACACCATCCACATATGAGTTAAACGATCACCCGTTAAGTTTGCCACTCTAGATGGGCGGGGTAAAACTAACAGAGTATCCAAAATCTTCATACATGCCTTGGATTCATTAATCACATGTACTAGCTCGTCTAATGGACATAAAACACTACAAACTGCATAGGAGCATACCGGCCTGACCCCCGTAAAACACCCAAGTTTTTTTAAAAGACGTAGCCTCTATGCCATAGAGACCACAATGTCTCTACGCCGTAGAGACTACAAATGCATAAATCCCGGCACTTATCACTTTCTATAAAACTAAACTCATACAATACTTCAAAATCTGTAAAATTGAATACTAACTTCATTTGTATAAACATGAAAGTATAAATACATAATTTCTTCTAAAACGCGTGGAAACGATACTATACAAAAATATACTCCCTTTTTGACCCATTTGCATACTTTGTACATGACACATTTACATACACCATGGACCAAAAATTTGCTTGAAAACACTTAAGTTAACTGAAATGACCAACACTTTACAAATAACCATTCTTGAACAAAAAAACGCGAGGGTTCAAACTCGACTTAAACATTGATCCAAAAGCTCTTGCCTATTAAGCACATGATGGGCATGTAAACTCTACTTCAATCACTTCAATCCTCATAACCTTTACCTTTATCCTTATGTTGAGGTAAACATCTACTCAACGGTTAGATCACACGTAGGTTTGTTGGATCAGCTACTAGATAGACGTTTGAGCCTTTAGTAATGGATAGAATACTTATGTAATCACAAGTAAACTATAGGAGAATCTTTAATAAACTTATGTTTATACGGAATGTAAACACAAGAGTTAAAAAAGACAAATAACTAATAAACACTTTGATCCTCTATGGATCTATATTAATCACTAAAGATTGTTTTTAAGGTCATACATAATTCATGGCCGTGAGTTTCTTTTATACTGTAAGAAACCCTAACCAGCTCATTATAAGAAAACGTGTAAAGAAGATATGCAATATCTTGTCCTAATATAACTCATGCATATCCCTTCCTCTATCAAACTCTAATAATACGGATTAACTATTATCCGCAGAAATAACACTATCAGCAGGAACCACTAAAGGTACCAGCAGGAACCATACCAGCAGGAACTACATACCTGCCAGCAGGAACTATCAGCAGAAACTAATATAACTTAAATAATTCCTAACAAGGTTCCTACGGACTGTTGAAAGCGTCATTCAAGTACCTACACAATGGGTAATGCACGTTAGCCTTGTCTTGGGTGTTGATCCCAAGACCAAGCTCCAGTGTGATACAATATAGTAATAAATGAGAGTAAATGTGTGAAAGTGAGATTAGTTACACATTGAATGTGCTCGATGAATTTATACTACCCCAAGGTATTATACATGACAACATGGGCATAGAGTGAGCCGAGCTACACATAGTCTAGGCACTAGGTGCCAGGTCACGTGGGGGATAATATCCACAATATTTGGGTTAGGTAGAAAAGGTATAGGTCTCGATACGACTGTTGTCTGAAAAGATCTCCCAGATAAAAGGGCCGTTATACTTTGTCATATGACACACGTTCCTTCGGACTTGGTCATCGATCACACGCGGAATCGTTCGATCCGATATGTGCCGTCTGAACCATAGTCACATGGAACACGGTACGCTCCAGTACGGGAACGCGGTTCGCTAGGTCCTTAAAATTTGGTACGAAGGGGGGTATGATCATTTCGGTACTCTCCGGTTCGTTTCGGTTCGATGTACCACATAATTTGGTACGATGTACCCAATTTGGTACAATGTACCATATTATACTTATACATATATAAGTTTTAATAGGTATTTTAATAGGTATATATATATTTTATATAAATATTTACAAATTTTTATTAATTTTATTATTAAATATAATAATCCATACACCAGCACAACTCAGATTTCCGGATAAGTCCATTATTGATCCAAATTTTTTATTAAGTCCAATAGGCCCAATAATAAACAAGTAATCTCAGCCCATTATATAATTGCAAATACCCACATACAAAAAACCCTAACAATCCCTAACATTCCACAATCACTATATCTCCTTCCTCCCAATACAAAATTAAACACCTCCCATTACTGATCTTTTCTCCTTACAACCGAATCACAAACAATTTAGTCACAACTCACAACTCACAGCGCATCATTACTGATCTCATACAACCGAATAATAAAAAGTTCCGGTTCACTTTGGTACACCGTACTGCTTCACTTTGGTATGTTGTACCGATCAATTTTGGTACGTCGACCCAATAGACTTGGGTACGCCGATTGATGTTGTTTGGGAACGCCGGATATAGCGATACAGATCGCAATCCGAGTCGCGATCCAGAACACAAACACAACATACAAAGTTACAAACACAACAAACAAACCCACCCAAAAAAAATGAATGGCGTTGGCTGGTGGCTACTGCTCCACCACCGTTGGCGCGAAAACCGTAACCATGCGCCGTTCATCTTTTTGGGCTGCTAGCTTGGCGCTAGCCTTTCATACGACCACACCTCCAGCTCTAATAATCATTTTCTCTACTCACCAATAGTAGATCGGTCAAGGGATGGAACCTTGTTTATCGCCTCCTTACCGTAGTGATGAAGGATGTTCAAGTTGACACACATTCGCAAGCTAAACCACGTCTTTCATCGCAATAGTTTCTTCGTGAAGAAATTCTTCCGTTGTGGATAACAAGGTGTTTGGGATTGTTTATTGTAAATAAATTATGTGTTTCAAAAACAGATAATCATATATAATCAGCTGTTATAAAACGTGATTAAAAAATTTAGTATTTTTATTTGATTATATTGTATGATAACTGATGAGGCGAAAAATGATTCGTTTTTAGGGGGTCATTTAAGCCCGAATCCGAGTTTATTTGATCAAATATTGCTCTAAATCGTTTCTTTTGTGATTTTAGGTACTTTGGGAGTGAATTCTGGAAAAGGAAGTATTTTGGACATTTTTGGAGCATAAAAGTGAAGAAAACGTCAAAGTCTTAATTTTCCTTGCTGGGAACAGTACCTGATAGCGTCAAGAGCAAAAATATGACGGCGTCAAGAGCAAGAAATGGTGACGGTCCAGTGGAAATGTGACAGCGTCAAGCCAAGGCCGTCAAGAGTAAAAGTGGTGACGGCCCAGAGCAAGATTACACATGACGGCGTCAGATATGGATCTAGGCAATCCGATTATATTTTTGGCAGCGGGTCGACGGCGTCAGAATTTTCTTCTTGACGCCGTCACCTTAGGAGAATTTTAGGGTCGACTTGAATAAACCCTAGCTCGTGTTTAACAGTATTTTCAAGGGTTTTCACCCCTTAAAACCCTTCATGTTCAATTAAGATAAGTATCCTTTCAATTCATTCAATATGTCTATGTGTTGTTTGAATATATCTTACGCTTGTCTTGATTTTAACATGCTAGGCTAAATCTTTTGTGTGTTTGCTTAGATGTAATGAAACCTAGATGTTGATTATAGGTTGATTGCTTGTTTATAGTTGTAATGGATGAATGATTTCGATGTTAGGCTTAAGAAAACTGGCAGACTTCCATAGTGTAACTTGCTTGAACGTCTTAAGAAACATGAACCAATGCGTACTAAGGTTTTTATGGTTGTATTTAATGCATGAGCGAATTCTAGTGATCTCATGTTAGGAGCTTCTTGCAGGCTCTACATAGGAGTGAAGTAGGAGCTTATAGAGTTGGGGAAGTACGTACGCCACCCCACGATTGGTATTAAGGAAAATAACCCGTCATCCACGCAACTGTAACAAACAATTAACCTGTAAAAGATATCTAGGGAGTAGTGAAATCTAAGTAAACACAATTCTCCCATTTATTGTTCTCTCCACATTAGTAATTAGTTTTATTTTCATTTTTGTTATTTTATTTTGATTGCATCTTAGTTATTGGGTTAGTTGAATAGAAACTAATTCCGCCCACTCCTCTAAAACCCGAGATTTTTACTTGCTTTTATAAAATATAAAAATACAAAAAGAATCATCCCTCACCTCTAGACCTAGTTTTTAGGCTTTCTAATCCTAGCGACACTATTCCTGAGTTAAACGATCAATACCCCGGTACTTGTCACTATACTATACTACAACGATCAAGTACACTGCCTGGTGGGGGTTGTAAGCTTCTCGAGATCCCTCGAGAGGTAAAACCTGGTGCAATTCCCACGCATCAAGTTTTTGGCGCCGCCGCCCGGGG
The DNA here is from genome assembly GCA_030686995.1 of Artemisia argyi. NCBI lineage: Eukaryota > Viridiplantae > Streptophyta > Magnoliopsida > Asterales > Asteraceae > Artemisia > Artemisia argyi. The sequence goes on along the minus strand of CM060685.1, from coordinate 189,411,753 downwards.
AAATAATTATTGTCTAGGTTAGGATTTCTTTTTATTAGGTCTACTTGCTAGATTCCTTTCTAGTAAGATTTTTTTATTATTTTTAGGTTTCCTTTAGTCTATCTTTTTCTTCGTGTCTTTATTCGTAAAAACCTTTCCATTGACTCTTCCGTTCACCATTATGGAGAACGTGAATCCACCAAGTCCGACACTAGAGTTTTACCAGAAAAAATATAATTACACCAGTTTTGATATACCAAGATGGAGGAATGAAATGAGTAGGACATGATCTTATATTGATTTTATTGAGTACCTTGAGAAAAGAGGCCAAATGCATAATACTTTTAAAGAATTCACCTTAGGAGCTCCATCAACCCCTCAAAATGCCTCACTTAGTGAAACCTATGCACCATATGAGCCTTCACCTAGGATAGTTTCGTATGAGCCACCTAGCTGCATGTCATGGTTAGGCACTACCATTATACAGGATGAACACATAGGTGATGACCTTGATGTGATGGAGGATTTAGCCGAACATGATCACATTGATAAAAAAGACCTAGGTTTTATGATCGATGATGATGAATCTCAAGAAACACATGATGAATCTTTTGGGCAATTTGAATATAGCAGTCAGAATATTGAGAATGATCCTTATGATTCGGATATAGAAATTAAGATGCCTAGAGAAGCACTTGAGATACTTGGGAAAATGTTAGGGTTAGATTATAATGAAACACATGTTGAGGATATAGGTGATCTTGACATGAGGAATGATGAGGTAAGTAACATAAGCCCGCTAAGTACCCCACAAGTCCTACCATCATTTGAGGCATACACACCGCCCGTGACTTACCCGGAAGAAGTAGAAGAGACTATAGGAATCCCAATTGAGGTAGAACCTTTGAACCAAACACACTAGAGGATATAGGTTTGAATACTTATAATGATAGCCTTACTCTTAGTTCTAGGGAAGTTCCTAGTTTTGATGAACCGGAGCCTCAACCAAAACCATTACCTAATCTTTCATCGTTAGATGTGAATTTAGGAATTGAAATAGGTTCCGATCCACCCATCAAACCATATAGTCCGGGTAGTCTTAGGATAAAGGTAGTGGACTCTAAGCCTTGTAGAGAGGAAGCCAATATAGGAGTGGAAAATGACCTTACATGCTTACATCACCCATTTATGATTGATCACAAGAAACATTATGGGTTTAAACCGGGTTTATTAGGTCAAGATGGATCCCCAACTAGGAGTCTCTCGAAGTTGATAGAAAATGATCCCTTTCTAGGAGAAAATCTTAATCCACCCATTAACCCAATTGCATTAGGTAAGGTTATGATGATAGGAGCACACATCTTTGAGCATATAATCCATCCACCACTTTTACCTCACGTGGCATATTTCCACCCTAAGGGTGTGTATCGCTACTTTTACCCGCACTTAATCCTAAGTGTAGGGAAAATCTCCCCTATTTCTGTTAAATAAGGGTAGAGTCAGGCTCGTGACTCGAACAAAAACAAGCGCTTCTTGGGAGGCAACCCATGATTTGTGTGTTTTTATTTGTTTGTTTGTTTGTTTGATTTTATTTGTTTCCGTATGCATGCTTTATTTTTATTGTTGGTAGATCATGTTTCAAAATAAACTTGTGAAAATGCTTTATTTTGTTTTTAACTTCGCCTTAATTACATATAAAGGTATTTCGCAGAAGATAAGTGTAAGGGTAAACCCCAAATATGTTTTTAAGAAACAAAACCGACCATGATTCTCCACAATATTAAATGGACATGTATATTCGTATGTGTTAGAGTCAAATGCTTGTATCGAGTCATAATGATGTTTTACAGGATTTTCCAGGAAGTAGGACATAAGTTTTCTAGAAATTTTCCGGAAACTTAACGTAAAGATTTTTCCAGAAACATTCTGACGGCGTCATGCACAAAAATTCTGAAAATTTTTGCAAGTTTTGTTTTTACCGGAGTCTTAAAGTTTTTGTTGATTCTTTAGTTTTATAAGCTCCAGGAAATCTGCAAATATTCATTCCACAAGCATTATATCTTTAATTGTTTTGTTTTTATTCTTAAGTCTGGAATTACATCTAGTTGTGAGTTTTTCTTTGTTCGGATTGATGCTTTGGGTTTTTGTGATTGTTTTCTCAGGTTTAACAGGTTATATATGACAAGAAGATGATTTATTTTTCTGGAAGGGAAGCTTTGAATGTTCATTTTCTTGGGGCAAGATCTAACCTTGTTGAACTCTATCCACAACCGAACGAATCAGAGGAGTATTTGCTTTCATTCTTTTACCAATTTCACTTTTACATTCTTTAATTGAACATTGGGGACAATGTTCATCCTAAGTGTAAGGGGAGGGTAAATGATGATACCTTATAGGATACACTTGCACTTGAGTTTGTTTGTTTGATGGTAGGTGTGTAATAAAACTAAGAGAAATACTTGTTAGTGTAATTTTAGCGCCAAATTTAAATTTTTTTACAACATTTAGGAGTGAAACTTTAGCCTTAGCAAGCGTCTCATGGATAGGAGATTGTATGACTAGCACAAAACCGTACCACTTAAAAACATTTCCACCCAAATATGTGAGGTTCGCCTTTAGATTTGATAGGAAAAGCACTCATTATTAGTGCTTATGTGTGTACCGGTAGCATTTAGATTCTAGAACTTGCGTTAGTGATGCATCCCGAGACCGCTAGTGAGACTACATTCGTGTAGTAGGATTTACTACATGATAAGAGACATTAGGATCACCCTTGTGTTAAACCCGTATTATAATTACATGACCATTTAAGTCATATTACTTGGCTAGTAAAGTCAATTAATTTTTCCCACACCCTTAGCGTTGTACTCATTTTTAGTACACGAAACCCCTAGTACACCCCTCCGAGCCTATCTTTTCGTTTCTACCTTTAAGCATCTTACTTAAAGGAAAAATTTGTTACAACCCACTTAAATGTACACCCAAATCTCCTAAGCCTTCCGTGTATGCACTCATCTTTAGTGCATTATTGTTATTTGTTTAAACCCTTACTTAATTATCTAATTGATTACATGGTTGCTAAGTCGAGTCATATCTTTGTACATATTGTTTTGGGACGATTGGGACTCATGGGTAAAGTACTAATTTTTTGGAGTAATGGGGAAGAACATCATATTATTACCCCCATATGTGCGTTAATCTTAAAAGTACTCCAAGTGTTTTGATTATCTTGATTCGAGTCATTAGATTAGTCTATTGTAAAGTATGTAAAGATTCAAGTGTAAGGGGAATTTACATTCCCTATGATGTACTATTTTGGATGGTAGGGTAAGAGTGTATGCAAAAAAAAAATAATAAAAATAAATAAATAAATAAAATAAAGAAAAAAAAGAGAAAAAATATACGGACTACCATCCCGTTTCATTCTATGTTTATTTTATGTTTTTGTTATTTTTGATTTATTAGCTTAAGTCGAGTCTAGTCTTGGCTTAGCAACGCCATATTGTACATGTAATTAACCAAGATGATTAACTCGCCACCAGTAAAGATTGCCTATATCTAACAAAACCGTGTATTCTATATCCCTACACCTAACGTTATAAACCCTTTAAAAGACCTCTTTGATAGTTTATCCTAGGTGCTTACGCCAAGTGGTGGAGGTTTGATCCTTTCCCAAGCCTATGGTAATCTATTTTGCTATGACAGGTAGTGAGAGATGTTTTCCATTTCCATATTGTGATATTTACTTTATTACACCCGAAAGATGTGAGTATCTGAACACTATTTATAAGGTGCTAGTATATGACCTCCGTGCTTGTCTTTGGTCTTTATTGGAATGATTATTTGTTGTAATTACTTTTATATTAGTGTTAAATGACGCCTAACTTGTATTTTGATTAAAATAAAAGCGCATTTGCTTGAGGACAAGCAAATCTCAAGTGTAAGGGTATATGATGAGGCGAAAAATGATCCGTGTTTAGGGGGTCATTTAAGCCCGAATCCGAGTTTATTTGATCAAATATTGCCCTAAATCGTTCCTTTTGTGATTTTAGGTACTTTGGGAGTGAATTCTGGAAAAGAAAGCATTTTGGACATTTTTGGAGCATAAAAGTGAAGAAAACGGCAAAGTCTTAATTTTCTTTGCTGGGAACAGTACTTGACGGCGTCAAGAGCAAAAAATGGTGACGGTCCAGTGGAAATGCGATGGCGTCAAGCCAAGGCCGTCAAGAGTAAAAGTGGTGACGGCCCAGAGCAAGATTACACATGACGGCGTCAGATCTGGATCTAGGCAATCCGATTATATTTTTGGCGGTGGGTTGACGGCATCAGAATTTTCTTCTTGACACCGTCACCTTAGGAAATCTATATATAGTCTTTGTAATTTTCATTCAAAGGACAGGAGAATTTTAGGGTCGACTTGAATAAACCCTAGTTCGTGTTTAACAGTATTTTCAAGGGTTTTCATCGCTTGAAACCCTTCATGTTCAATTAAGATAAGTAGCCTTTCAATTCATTCAATATGTCTATGTGTTGTTTGAATATATCTTATGCTTGTCTTGATTTTAACATGCTAGGCTAGATCTTTTGTGTGTTTGCTTAGATGTAATGAAACCTAGATGTTGATTATAGGTTGATTGATTGTTTATAGTTGTAATGGATGAATGATTTCGATGTTAGGCTTAAGAAAACTGGCAGACTTCCATAGTGTAACTTGCTTGAACGTCTTAAGAAACATGAACCAATGCGTACTAAGTTTTTTATGCGTACTAAGTTTTTTTATGCGTACTAAGAAACATGAACGATCAATCCCCCGGTACTTGTCACTATACTATACTACAACGATCAGGTACACTGCCTGGTGGGGGTTGTAAGCTTCTCGAGATCCCTCGAGAGGTAAAGCCTGGTGCAATTCCCACGCATCAATAACACAATAATAAGACAAGCAATTTTTTTTAGTGTTTGACAAATCAAATTATCCAATGATCTGATGGGTTAACTGACCAAAATTTTGCATGTAACAGTTTATTAAATTTGACTAAAATTATTTTATAATTTATTTTTTAAGACAACAATATTTTTTATACAACATTTTATTAAAATATTTTTTTGTTAGAGAAAGCATATTCGTTTAATGAGCTTTTCAATGATAAAAAGCATATGTCGTATTTACCCAAATTTAACACATAACATAAGGAAAGAACTTTAAGCTATTTAATTATTAACTTTTATCTCCATTTACTAAACAAGTTTATATCTTTTATATAATTAAACAAAATCACTATTGAGAATTTTTCATTTCAAAAAAATTGGAATCATACCTTATTTAGTAATAATTTTATTTAAAAAAAAATTATTTTCTTATTAGGTAACATTTTATATTTATCCATAACACAAGTAGAAAATAAATACAAAAAATATAGATAAGATGCAATTAACAATATGATTAAAATTTTTAAATAATTATCTTTAATAATAAAAAATTATAATTAAATATCATAAATCAAACAAAACAAATATTAAATTATTTATTTTTTAATAAATAAAAATACATGATTCAAAAAATTAAAAAAAAAACTCGCGCGGGCGCTGGTATTATAACTAGTTTTCTTCTAAAAAAAACATGCACACACAAACTCATATCTACGCCACCCTCATCTACATACTACGTATATGAGTAATCCCTTTTATCAAAAAAACATCAACAAAGATATAGTAGAAAGTGATATTTGAGGGGCCCGAAAAAACATCAACAAGGTATAGTGGATAGCTACAAAGTGATATTTGATGGGTAGCTTGTAATTTTTCGAAGAAACGTGAATTGCGTTTCGAGACACTAGTGGCCAGATTATAGCATTTTCGAAACAAAATAATAAAAATAATTTGCATACGAACGCAATTCCAAACACCTTCTAAGTATTGAGTATCCAATGTGAACACAAAAAACCAACACATGTTTTTATTTTCCTTATTATTTTGTTAATAATTGTTTCTAATATTTTACCCGACTAATTTACGGGACTTGAACTCACTACTACATAGATGCAAATCGGGTAAAAGTCTTTCTTTTCAGGAAGTTGACGTGACCATTCAATATTTGTTTCCACCTAGTAGGAAATGAATTTGAACCTCTCGCAATTTAGTAAATATTCAGAAGTTTTTTGTCACTAGTTCACCCTTGAGTTAGGATAGCCAATTTATAACTAAGGTAACATTATATAAAATGATCAACAATCTATTCAACTTTCAATTTTTTGTTCGATAAGGGTTCTTTTACACTTTTTACGTTTACATGTTGACAATAACCTCGCAAAAGTTACTTCTATTGTAAAAAAAATTATAACTAAATAATTTTTTTTATCATTTGAATAATATGTATTTTAATTAGAAATTTGTTTATAGTTTCAATACTACCTTTTTTTAGTAAAAACCGTCTTTTTTTCTTATGAAAAATCACCCGACTAATACAACTATGGTGTAAGTTTTGGCGTAAAACATAGTTTAAATACAAAATTTACGAGATATGTGTTAATAAAAAGGTATCTCCACCTTGATATGATAGTAATTTTTAAGTTTTACTATCCCATAGACCATAGTCATATTTGTTTCTAGTTTAGTTATTTAATTAAGTTTAAGGAAAGATGCATCTACTTGCATAAGTGCATCTAAAATGTGCGGCTATGATTCTTCTCACCCTTCGCATTTTAATTTTATTTCTAATTTGATCCTTACTCATTTACTTAAAACCCACTATATAAATAACTGTTTTATAAAGGGTATATGACATGTAATAGCAACGTACTTTCACATTTGTTCCATTATCATATACGAACAAAAAATAATACAACAATACCATCCAATTTTCAAATTTTGTTTCATTATCATACGTTTTGTTTGCACCGTTAGTCCTTTTGACTAACCACCATTTGTAATTAACTCAAACATATGTTTTTCTTACGTTTTCATACGTTTCTATCCGTTTTTATATGTTTTTGCCCGTTTTCTTTATGTTTTTGTTTGCACCGTTAGTCCTTTTAACTAACGACCATTTGTAATTAACTCAAAAATATGTTTTTCTTACGTTTTCTTACATTTTCATATGTTTTCATATGTTTCTTTCCGTTTTTATACGTTTTCGCCCGTTTTCTTACGTTTTTGTTCGTTTTTAAACATTTTCGTCCGTTTTTATGAAAACGGACGAAAACATATAAAAATGTAAGAAAACACATTTTCATACGTAAGAAAATGTAAAAAAAAAAAAAAAATACAGCTTGATAACACAAGGGTGACCCGGCGGTAAGAATAACGTAAGAAACACATATTTTTGAGTTAATTACAAACGGTCGTCTGTCAAAATGACTAACGGGGCAAACAAAAACATAAAGAAAACGGGCGAAAACATATAAAAAACGGATACACACGTATGAAAACGTAAGAAAAACATATTTTTGAATTAATTACAAACGGTCATTAGTTAAAAGGACTAGCAGTGCAAACAAAACGTATGATAATGAAACAAAATTTGAAAGTTGGATAGTTATTGTTGTATTATTTTTTGTTCGTATATGATAATAGAACAAATGAAAAAGTACGTTGTTATTACATGCCATTAACCCTTTTATAAATGGGAAGTTTGGAACTGTGGATGTCTGTATTCTACTTGTTGCGATTTCATATGAAAAATTCACAAGTGAAGTTTTAGACTACCATGGAAATAGCTTGTAGTATGATCATCTTGGATGCTCAGCCATGTGCATACCAATGCCCTCAAAGACATTGCATGTGTCTCAATTCACCGAATTACCTTACATAGCTAAATAAAGTACAATGGATCATCGACTTGATAAATGTGCAACATGTGAACGTCACGTCTGAGGTCATTAATTAAGCCATAGTTTTTGCTTTTAGCTATATAACTTGAATCATTAACAAGTGGTTTGCACCAGTTTTTGTAGTTTCACACTTCTGATACACAAAATTTGAAAATAAGCCGATCATATCATCGTGTTCTGCAAAACAAGAAACTGATCATTCAGAGTTGCTAGGAGGCTTCTCCTTCGGATGCTTGGAGCCGTAATGATCCACAAGCTGGTTTTGATTTGCTAACTGCACCTGAAAACCCCAGAGCATCGAGATAATATAAGCCAAAAACTCAACAATGTAGAATCAATATCATAATTAAACAAGATTACTAGAACAATAACTCAACAGTTCAAGTAGGACAGCAATATGATATTTACATAATCAGAATCTAGTGTTTAGGTATGCTTAACTGATTCTCTCATTGTGTGATTATTTACAGGTCAAATAATCAGTTTTTGAAAATATGATAATTTAGATGCATTTGACATGTAAATCCTTATAATATAAGAAATTTAGTTTACAAACACATCTAACACCCGAATATCTTAATATCACAACTTCAAACATCGTAAGCATTACCAAATGATATGGGCGTGTTTGGGAGTGTTCGTTTTTCTAAGTGCTAATTCCATATAAGCAGTTTCCAATAGAGTGTTTAGAATTACCTACCTGGTTTAACACAATTGCAATAAGCATATAAGCACTTATATATAGGAAATCCTAAACACAACCATCCGTTTTGCTATAGCTTTCATATGTAGATCACTTTCAAAAGTCAATCACAAATATCCCTTAAGCCAGAAAAAACTTAACCAAGCAAATAATACACCCACAACATCAAGTTTAGCATGGCCAGATGGTTGGGTGAGAGGATATCCAACTAATTTCTAAGCTGCCTATTCTTATACTAGTTCAAGACAAAACTGGTACAGTTAGATGGCTTAACAAGAGGAAAAGAATTGTTAAAATTCTATGTGAAGAATATGGTAAGACTTGATGAATGAAGGGAATAAAGTGAAATGGAGCTCTATAGTTAAGTTTTCTCACTACATATGAAGGCACACCTTTGTGCTATGGATGGCAAATAAGCAAATGAGCTGTGGACTATGTTCCAAAATGCCTGACTCACATGATCAACTCTTCTTTGGTTGTGAGTACTCCTTAAAGGTATGGACTGATTTGAAAGCATTGGCATATTTGGATGGTTTGAACAACAACTGGACGGATACTATTAATATCATGTGTAAACTCCCTTGTAACAAGAACATATGGAGCATTGTAATTGTACGTAATACTTTATATGGCAGGAAAGGAATTTAAGAAACTTTCAAAATGTGCCCCAGAGCTTGGGACGAACTGGTTCAAGTTATTATTAGAATGATTAGACTGAGATTGATGAGCTTTAGAGTAAAGAAAATCTGAAGATTTGAAAGCAGTAACAGAATTATGGCAAAGGCTCGACCCAAAAGGGTATGTGGACGTCTTTAAAGAGGCTCGACCCAAAAAGTTTTTATGTTCACTTTACAATTGGGTTGAGGGTTGATTGGTTATTTTATTTCTGTTTGATGAACCTATGTAATGCTACAAGTGATTCTTCTAATCTTATATGTACATGTCTGCAGATGCAAGGATTTGTAACTTTCTTTGGCTGTGTAGCAATGTTTATAGACCAAAGGTGCACCCGCTGGTAACTGAGATGGTGTATGGGGAAACCATTGATCTTTGTAATAGTCACCATGGACAAAACAAACAGAAAAATGGTAGGATCCACTATGCTTATGAAACAACTAAGGAACGTCAATCATCTGTATGAAATCATGGGAGTATGAATGAGAGTTGTGATGCTGATTGGCTGTTTAGATAAGGTATTCTCTTTAGAGATGCTCTTTTGTTTGAAATAGTTGTTCTTTTTATCTCTTTGACTCTTTATGTAGTAGTATTGTATTGGAAGGTGTTGCTCTTAAAAGAGAATTAAGAATGTAACATGAGAATCAAGTTGTGCCATTACAAGAATCATAGTATTTAAAAATTAATGTTATGTATGTAAACTGCATTTTTACAATTATGGATGTAGAAATTACTCAGACGTAAAAAATTTGGCCTGCAATATATAACAGTAAATTATTCCGTAGCAAAACACGAGTTTACTAATCCTTGTTTATTTTGGGTAAAAGGGATTTTTCACCCTGGTAAAATGACTAATCCTTGTTTACATCAAAGCCTTGTTTGTGCAACTGAGATACAAACTGCATTTCACATTACGTGTAGCTTTTTATTCACATAAACAGTTGCCAATAATAACCCTTTTTAGTGTTTTTGGTTTTATAACACAAATACATAAAAACTCATCTTCGTAATTAGGACCTCTTTCACGGGTAGCTTGATAAACTTATAGAGTATAACGTAGCTTTTTCTATTCGTTGTTTGTACCTTTTGACAACTCAGTATTATGTTTGTTTCTCACTTTCTACAAGTACATCATATTTGATTTTCACATTAGGGCTAAATTTGAGACTAGCCCAGTCGCTCAAGGTGGTGGACTCTTGTGTACCTAAATAGGTTGGTTTCTTAAAATGGCCCGAGCGACTAGCGAATTTAACATAAGTTCGACATGTGGCACCCAAAAAGTAGTGCCCAATCATAATGTGTAAGGCATACTTTTGTGCTACTTATCACATGCGACTTATCAAAAGTTCGAGCGACCTTCTATTTTGTCACTTTCCTCCAAAATAGTCAAACTTCCACAAATAATATTTTATTCGTTTTGATCCTTCCCAAAGCCCAGCGACTTAGCGAAAAGTTTTAAGCGACTGATAAAATGTCACTTTTTTGTACATCACACATCAACCCTTTTTGTACCTTTTCCCCAACTTTTTTTAATATTAATTCATTTTAAAGTATTTTTAACACAATTTTTTAATACTAATTATCCAGCGAATTAATTAGTATAGCTGAGCGATATTCTAAAATCCGAGCGACTTTTTTATATCCCCAACAACAAGAACCGTTGTATATTATAAATTTTATATCCCAAAAACACAAAAAACACTATTATACTCTCACAAACCAAGACCCATCATCTTCAATTGCAAACTTGTAACCTTAAAAGAATCTTAATGTTGTTTCATATGAGGGTATGTTTACTATGTTTCGACCATTATTCTATACCTTTTGTAAATCATATTCGTATTCGTATAATGAAAATGCTTTACACTTGCATATATTGATTTAAATTGGTTTAATTATGTTTGTTTACCTTTGCATTCAATTTCATAGTTTAGTTTGCAACCAAATATTGTTTCACCAGATCCATTATATTCATGTGGTGGTTACTATGTTTTGGTGTTTGATTATCTTCTTTTTTTTTTTGTTAATGTAGGAATATCAAGCCAAACCCATTATTAGAAGTAAACCCAATTACTTTTCTCTGATAAAATCAAAATTGGATAAAAACCGTATGAAGTTGTTTCGGGCTACTTGTTTTGGTAAATGGTTGGACCTTTCTTATTTTGATCACGAACCACATATGATAGATTATATCTTACAAAAACAATGTTGTCCGAGTAATGCTCATTATGATATGCCAATTGTATATTATGTTGAAGAGCGTCCTATACATTTCGGCAGACCAGAATTTTGTCTTATCACAGGTTTTAGTTTTGGAAATGTAGATTTAAACTCATATAAGTCACGACATCTCAATTTTAGGAACAGGGTTTTCCCAAACCATGTAGGTAAAAAGGTCACTAGTTTAGATATCTTTGGTCTCATTGAAGATGAACATTCATTTGGTATTATATACGATGAAGATGCCGTACGTCTTTGTCTATTGTTAGCCTTGGAGGTTATCTTTATGGGCAGATTATTGGTTGAAGAAGTTGATGATACACTATTTCGATTGATTGAAAACCTTGATGAGTGGGATGCTTTTCCATGGGGGGAGTATATTTGGAGACGATTATATGATCAAATTTTGGACGTGGCTTCTAAACACAAGTATAAATTCCTTGAAGGTATTAACAAAGACCGAAAGTTTGTTCCAACATATACGCTTTCAGGCTTCGTTTGGGCTTTCAAGGTTTGTATTTTTTTTAATCAATATACTCTTTCCCACTTACTTATGGTATTTTTTTTTTCAACGAATCTGAATTTTTTCGTGCCATTTTATAGATATGGATACTGGAATCATTTGAAAGAAGCATTATTTGGTGGAATAAATTGCCAGAAATGGTACCCAGAGGAATATCATGGTCAAAGAACACAACATTTAAGATATCAGATTATAAGTACCTATTTGGAAAGGTAGATATCTTCATCCAAATTGGGGTATTAATGATTTATTTTATTGTTAATTAATTAAATTTATTTTTTTATTTTTTTTGTAAGGAATAAAATGTTGTTCAAGATCTTAGGCCTACATTAGATGAGAGGAAATGTGATTGGTATATACAGTTTATGGATTTTTTCAATGATTACATACCTAGAACTCCCCGAGTGAAAACCACGCATATCGGTGATGAGTATTTAAACAAGTTGGCCACGGTACGCAAACGTGGCAAAGAAGAGAGGAAACATTTACCTATTATACGCAATAGTGAAAGCAATTTATTAGAGATTAGCATAATTCAGGATGGTGTTATTACAGAGCTTAATGCCCGTTTGTTCAAATTAGAGGGAATTATTCAGGTTCTTGCGCGAGAAAGAAATGGGGTATTATAACCTGTTTCCTTTTTTACTTACATTCACATGCCAAGGTTAAATATATAATTTATCTTTTAACCAGTATATTTTCATTCGCAGGAGAAATTGGTTTTTGATGATGATCTCCGGAATCTGAGTGGAGAGTTTTGTGAGGAGCTCAATGATTGTTTTCTTGAGTTGTTTCATTCAAGCATGGATACTGCCTTCTCACAATCTGTAGAATTTGACGAATATGATGATGTTTCAAAGGTGAATTACAATTTCACTGTATATATATGTACAGTAATTTTGTACGATAATATATGATAATAATTATAAAAAGTAAATTTACTTTCACAGGAATTTATTATTCAAGAAGAATTGAGATCACGACGTGAAACATTAGAAAAACTGAGGGAAGAGCAGAAGAGGTTGATGAGGGAGGAGGATAAGATGATAAGGATGCAAGAGGAAAAGATGTTACACGCTGAAAGTGAACGAAAGAAATGGTCAGTAGCGCTTAAGGGAACAAATCACTGGAAAAATAGTTTAGCTCGCATCGTCCCTACAAAGAAGAGTAAATGTTCCGGTGAAGCTAATGTGTATTACTGGACTAAAGCATATTCAGAAAAGGCGGTAAGGAAAGCACAATGCTTTGGCTTACTGAATCCAGATTTGACGGAACAGCTTAAGCATGTTAAGCTGTGGGTTGAGGTATTAAAACTTGTTATTTGATTGTATGAATTATTTTGTAATTTTCATTTATGATCATAAGTGTAATTGTGTCTTATAACAGGATCTCAAACGCCGACACAAAGATGTCAACAAGGTTTATTTTTCGGATCAGTACCGCCAATATCTTTGTGAAACTGGTCCGCTAAATTGTAAGTTCCCATGGTGTCAAGATGTGACTGTTGATAGAAGGTTCTGGGAAAGTTTAGTTTGCTTAGACCCCAAAAGGCAAGGTTGGCTACTAGATGAGGCAAGTAATATAACATCTGTAATTCACCCTACAAATAGTTTCTTTCAAACTAGCCGGATGATCAGCAGTATGATCTTTTGAACTAGCAACATGATCACCCGATTGAAATATTTTATTTAAAGTATGTTCACACTCGTTTATGTTTCCCAATTTACAGCATATAGAGTTGTGGGTAAACTACATGTGGCATGTGAGACCCCAAACCGCTGATTGGGCTATTGTTAGTGGCTACTTTGTACAGCTTATACTTCAAAACTCGTTGCCTTTGTGGTACGCTAATGGGGAGAGGTACTCCATTCCATGGTCCGATGTTAAGCAGGTAATTCCTTTTTTTTTTGCTCCCGTATTTTCTTTGCTTGTCATATTATTTTGATGATTTTTGCCACACATCCACTGTAGGTTTTTATCCCTATTAATGAAACAGAAAGTCCCTGGTTTCTTGCACGTTTCGAGATAGAGACGGGACTAGTTACATTTTACGACAGTGGCCAAGTTTTTGTCAATGCATTGACAGATTTTTATTTCCAAGTGATGGAATGTTTAAAGGTTCGTTTAAATATCCGTTTAATTAAGGTTTATACAATACACTGTTTGAATCCTTATTGCACTTTGCCACAGACTCAACTACCTGAGGTGCTAAGTCAAGCGCAAGTATTTCAGAATAAAGGCATAGATCCTTCAACATACACCATTACCTTTTATCACCCTGACAAAATACTGAAACAGAGCAGGATATTTGGTGATTGTGGTATTTGGGTATGCATCTTTTTATATCGCTTGGCTTATGGTATGTCGTTAGATGTTGAGGATCCTGTTCAGGCTGCACTTGCATACCATGAACAAATGACTGAGTTTTTTTTTACACACAGGGTTTGTGTTTAAACATCTATACATTATGTTGTACCATTTTTAAACAATGACTGACCCAAATACCTTTAATGGGTTAAATTTTTTGTATTTGTACTATAGTTCTTTGTATCGAGACCATCCTTTTGGGTCAATATTAGTCTTTAAAATTTTGAGCAACTTCACTGTTAGGAAGATGTGTATAGGTTGGTCATATTAGCATCATTTAGTTTATGTTGTACTAATATTTTCCTTAGTCATTTAGTGTATATTGTATTAGCTCTTTAATGTCGTCGAATCTACTTAATTAATAAGTATGTTCATGACATTTTATTTGAGCGATAAAAATGATAGTAAGAACATGTTTTCTAAGGACTTAAAGCTCAATTATAGTGGAAGATCTATGTAACGATTTTTGGTTTTGAGCTTTAATGCTTTATTTTTAGGATACCTTTTTATACAGGTTGGTGTTTGATCAAACACCAATATGTATAAAACGGTATCCTGAAAATAAAACATTAAAGTTCAAAACCACAAATCGTTAGATAGATCTTCCGTTATAATTGAGACGTCTTCAATGCGAGAATGATATAGTGTGGACTGTTCATGACATATCACACTCCTTCATTATCGCATTCAAGATGAGTGATGTTTCTTAGACTATTTTCTTTACTAAACATATGTAACGTTTCATCTCAATCTGTTAAAAAAGATAAATTTAGTGTGTAAGGGACTAAATGTTAATGCTAGTATAATGTTGTACTGATGTTGTTTCTAATTTACTTGTTTTTGGTGTCGTCAAGTTGGGGATTATAACATTTTAACAAAACTAATATTTTCCTTAGTTATTTATTGTATATTTTATTAGCTCTCTAATGTCGTCGAATCTACTTAATTAGTAAGTATGTTCATGACATTTTATTTGAGCGATAAAAATCATAGTAAGAACATGTTTTCTAAGGACTTAAAGCTCAATTATAGCGGAAGATCTATCTAACGTTTTTGGTTTTTAGCTTTAATGTTTTAGTTTCATGATACCTTTTTATATAGGTTGGTGTTTGATGAAACAACAACCTGTATAAAACGGTATCCTAAAAATAAAACATTAAAGCTGAAAACCAATAACGTTAGATAGATCTGCCGTTATAATTGAGACGTCTTAAATGCGAGAATGATATAGTGTGGACTGTTCATGACATGTCACACTCCTTCATTATCGCATTCAAGATGATTGATGTTTCTTAGACTATTTTCTTTGCTAAACATATGTAACGTTTCATCTCAATTTGTTAAAAAATATAAAGTTACTGTGTAAGGTTCTAAATGTTAATGCTAGTATAATGTTGTACTGATCTTGTGTTGATCTAAGTATATTATTGTTACAACATGTTTAAAAGTAGTGTTTTCGGCCCATGGATTGATATTAGAACTGAAGATCATCACAACCATGTTCTGAATTTCCTTCTTTGGCATCAAAGGAATGTTACAGATTCAACTTATGACACCCCCTTTATTTTTTGTTTTGGCCAACACACAATACAGATGGCCAACTACATGAGGTCAATAACCCACAGTTTGTTTACAACATTAGTAGATACACCGTGTGCCAATGGAGTAAAGTAACTGGTATCATGCAAACTCATATTTCGACATTGATAAAGTGAAGTGTAGATATAAGGTTCCTACCAATACAAACAAAAAGAAGAAATTGATCACTGAAACTAGTAAACTTTTGTACATTACGACATTGATAAATTATTGTACATTACATAAAATAAGTTATCATTATATGATATACAAAACAACAACTAACCATTGTTCATAAGAAACCGAAAAATGATGTGGTTTATCATTATAGTGTTGCCATGCATATTGTACTAAGACCATCATCTTTGTTCAATAATACTGAAAAATTATTGTCCTTTTTTTGGGAACTTGCTCTTCTATCTATTGTCCAAAAAAAAAATAGCATTAGGTCTATTATCCAACATGTATGAGATATAAAAAGCCCCACATATCTAGTGAACCATCACCTTAACAACCTAATAACCACACAATTTTCTTTGTCTTTTAAGTTTTTACCATAGGGATGGGATCTTTGGGATCTTTAAAATCGTCACCAACAAGATCTGGTGACATGGTGTTTGACAATTGGATGTAAGTTTGTGTATTATTATTTATATTCTAGTTAAATGATTTCTTTACTAATATATGTTTCTTATAATTATTTCAACTGTTACACAGGGACTCCCATAATCTTGATGAGTTCGTCTTCGAGGTGTGGCATGGTAGTATTTTTATGGTTCTTCCCTTAAGGTACGCTGGTGGGGAAATTATAAACTTGAAGTTACCTAAGTCATTTAGGTTATCTTATTTTGAAATGTGTGACATTTTGTTGAAAAACATAAAAGAAGATATATGGGCATGGTTCTATTGTAAACCTGGATGTAGTTTAGAAGAAGGTTTGACCATTGTCGAAACTGATAATGATGTTAAGAAAATGTTTGAGTTGGCTAACATTCATGGAGTTATTGAGGTCTTTGTCAGTTCAATTCCCCAGTCAGTCTTAGTTGACAGTTATTATAAGAACTTGCTTTTTGATGACCCTGACGTTGAGGTAACATCTCGAGTTAGATTTCATGAAAAAAGAAGAAATGATCTGGATAATATGAATTTGGAAGAAATACGTGCATGGGAACAATCAGAAGAAAATTCACCTGATATCCTGAGGACACCTTATGTTAAGGTTTGGACTGAATCAAGTGAAGCTAGTCTTTTTAGAGGGATGGGAGAGCTTCCATATAATGATGATTTTAATGATTGCCCGTCATTTTTAAGGTCTGTTAACAAACCGTACATTCCAAAGGACTGCAAGTGTGGCTGTAGGTCTCCGACTTTTTTAAGGTCCCTTGCTGAAATTGAAAGTGGGTATGGTTCTAGTCCTATAAAATGTTGCAAGGTTGTTAATGATGTTGAGCATGGTCATACAGTTGGATCGTCTATTCTTATCCAAAATGAGTCAAAGGAAGTTGGTTTCAAAGCTACTCCATTCAAAAGTAGGAATCTTTTTCATGAATTTGAAGATGCTGTTGATGATGACATTCATGATGTTGCGGCTTTGTCAAGTGTGGGCGGGTCTACTGTTATCCAATATGTTTCTAAGGAAGCTTGTTTTAAAGTTAGTCCATTTAGATCTAAGAATCTTTTTAATGACTTTGAAGAAGCTTTAGATGATGACACTCAGGATGTTCCAGCTTTGTCAGTCGTGGGAGGGTCTAATGTCATCCCGTATGTGTCGACCAACAATAAAGTTTGTGAATCTAGTCCTTTAAATGGGAAAAGGCTGTTTAACAACCTAGATGAAGTTCCTGCATTTGGAGGCGCAACTGTTATCCAGTATGTGTCAAAGAAAAGACATTTTCAAGGTAGAACTTTAAAAGGTAGGAATCTTATTGATGAATTTGAATCTGTTGGAAGCCATGTTTCTGTTGAGTTTGAGCGTGTTAATAAGGATGAACAAGTTGCTAAGGAGGAAGAAGTTGCTTGTCAAGATGTTGGACGTACAATGGTCAAGAAAATGTGAAACAACAATGGTTCCCTTTGTTGATGCTATAATATTCAATAACTCGATAAGTATTTTGTTTATTTGCACTTACTAAATAGTTGTTGTTTAACCTTTGTTGTAGTAGGTTAATCTATGTCGAACTTTTTAAGTAATGTGACTTGATGTAGTTTGCAAAGCTTTTGTTTAAATTTTTCAATGTTGTAACAAAATGCTTTGCAATATTACATATATTATGTTATAAAGTTATGCATTTTGGTTATGTTTAATTATGTATGAAATTGATAAGCATAAAATGTAACACTACAAGTTGATAAACATTGACAATTCATGTAACACGGGTAACGATACAAATAAGTATAAATTTGATACACTTAGGTCATTTGAGCGACTTTAATACCTTCAATTCCTAACCTTTTAGCAATCAAACGACTTAATTTAAGCGACTTATCAACATGTCACCCTTGGTACTTTACACACCAACCTTTTCAACACTTTTTTCCTTTTTGTACTTACACATCATCTTTATGTACTTTTACACAAAGGTACCAACTTCATTAAATACTCTTAAAAGTACTTGTTTAGCGACTTTATAAAAAATTCGAGCGTCATACTATTATTCAAGCGAAATTTAATATTTCCCCAAGTAAGTGGTCCCCCTTGAATTTTAAAGATTTTGTTCATTTTTTTAATCACAAAGCATGATCTTTTTCGAATAGGCTTTCTAAATAATCAACTAAATTTGAGCGACTTAGCAATATGTCAACCCTTGGTACTTTACACTTTTACCTTTTTGTACTTTTCACATCAACTTTTTACGTACTTTTGCATAAAGGTACCAACTTCATTAAATACTCTTAGAAATACGTGTTTAGCGACTTTATAATAAATTCGAGCGCGTAATAGTATTTAAGCGAAATTTATATTTCCCGAGGTATGAATGCTATTTGATATATTTGCATGGGAAAATAAACCATCTCTGCAAATTAATTGCTCACTTAAATTTAGTAATCATGAATCACGACTATTTGTATCAATCTTTAGCCCTATATAATTACCATTCATCTCAACTTTTTTTATACTTAACTTTTCACCCAAATAAAAAATTTGTACCCTAATCATTTGTTCAATGGCTGCTGATGATCAAACTCCCCTTCTTACCGAACTTAAAAATGTTTCTGGATCTCAAGAACTACACAAAGCTTTCAAGTTTGTGTATGGTCATGAGCATGTTGAAGACGAACTTTTCATAAGGTTTCTTGGAGAAAGACGCGATGAAATACAATCAACAATCCAACAAAAAATAGCTAGGTTGGCAGAGTTATGGTCCTTGAATCATGATGAAGAAGAGTCTGCTGGGGATGTGTATCATTGTGAACATAAGTCTTTGGTCAGGCTGCGTAAAAGGTTTGAGATGGTCACTGCTATGTTGATGGAACTTCGTCAAGGGTTGACTAAGAAAGAGGAGCACATCTCTATTCTCGAAGTTTATGATTAGTTCTTTGTTGGAACTTTGACAAGGGTTTCTTTTGGTAATCTTTTGCTTTTAAGTTGTTTTAAATGGTAATGCTTTAATGAAAATGATGTAATGACAATGATGTAATCGTTTAAACCCTTTATGTTAATGAAAATGGTTATTTAAGTTTATTTTTATTTGTGTATTTAATTTTTTTTCTTTAATTACTTTATACAAAAAATGTGTATCTGTATGAATTGGGTTGATGGATGCTTGGAGATCCACAGTTGTTAGATTACTTTTTACATTTATACTTTTGTTTTGAATCGTTGTAATTATAAATTCATTTAATTTTGTTTTAGCGACTTTATAAAAGATTTGAGCGTCATACTATTATTTAAGCGACATTTTCTATTTCCCAAGTAAGGGGTCCTCTTTTTTATGTACTTTGTATAGTTGGTTTACTTTTTGTGTTTTTAATGGTTTGCTGGCAAAAATGGGTACACAGCCAAGTAAGGGGTCCTCTTTTTTATGTACTTTGTATAGTTGGTTTGGTGGCAAAATTTTCCATTGGGAATAGGAACTAAGAGACCTTTTAGTTGAAAAAAAAAGCGACTTTTAGTTGAACAAAAAAGCGCGTTTTTAAAATCCAACTTTTTTTCTTTGCACGTGGCCTGTACCTTTTTGGTCAATGACATTACGTGACTTGACATGTTAGGTTGCACGTGGCCTGCACCTATGTGACTTGTAATTATGATTATGCATTTTTGTTTCAGCGACTTTTTTTTTATAGTTTAACTATTGAAACCAAACAACTGTTGATATTAGACATTGGTTATGAGAATCTTGTGAGATGTGTAGTTGATATATTAGTTTTGTGATCCAATTTTGTTTTTCCATGCCACAGCTCTTTAGCTTATTTTAGCCCTTGATATTAAGCAAAATAGCCAAGGTTTAAACTACTTACGGCTAAAAATATTAAGCGACTAATTTGTGTTTCACAAAATAAAATACATTTAAACAAAAAGATAGGCTTGTTACTCGCATTAAATAATGTCATAAGCATAAGATGATTTTTCCGACTTATGCTACCCCCCTCGACGGTTGGCTCCGGCAATATGATGATGATACCACCTGAAAAATAGAGAGAGAAATATATAACGATTTGGTCATATTTTACAAGCCAGTATTTACAGCATGTACAAATTTTACCTGATATGTTTTTGGGCCCTTTTTAAGTAAATAGCCAGCAATGTTTAGATTTTCCACAAATCTATCAATATCTGGAACTCTTAACCCGATCTTATCAGCCAAACTGTAGATTTCCTGAAAATATTATAAGGAGGTTAGTTCCCCATTATAACGGATAGTAATCACCACGCATAAATGCTTATGATAACAATACGAAATTGGTGTTTACCGATATAGAAAAGCAGTCTTTCTATGACAACTCTGATTCCTTGTTTAGAGTACTTAAGAATCGCTTTGTTTCCTTCTGATGACTCATCCCACTACTCCGAGAAAAACCCACAAGTCCATGCTCGTCAACATACTTGTCAAACAACGATTCCTTCATTATCTCAACAACATCCTTTTGGATACATATATTGAGCCAATAAACCATTAAGATATTGTGGAATATAAACATTTATTAGTATATAAGAATGTGGCATTGCAGTTGTACTAAATGAACTTACCATAGCATCTTGAACGGTTATTTCTTCTCTCAACTCAATCCTAGCCCGTGCTTCTGCCAACCTTACTAGACTTTCTAACTGCCTTGCAGTTATCGGTGTGCCATCAGCAGACATGTTGCGGTCTCTGAGTTTTAGGTAGAACTCCTGCAGGATTTTTGCTGCTTGTCTTGTCATCCTTCATAGAAAAATAAAAATAATGTCATGAAAAAGGTTGAAGAATGGATGTTGCATCATGAATGGTTTTTTATTTCACCTTGGAAATATAATTTTTTTTGCATAGGCGATATATTTACGAAGAAGAGGACCAGGCAATGGAACAAAATCACGGTCGTGCCTCGGATCAATTCTCAACCTTTTAACTAATGAACCATTCTTTCCATTCAAGTATGTGAAGTTATCACTTGGAGATTCTGCAGCATACATATAAAGAGCCCTCTCATTCAAACACCCAATGGGATAAATAAATCTACTGAGATAAGTACACACCTTTTAGTCTTTTCAAAGCTTGTGATGTATCCACATGCCCAGCATGCAGCTGCAAGAAAAAGAAACCGTTACACTGTGATTGTCACTAGCGGCACAAGCTATAACATAAAATGACCAAATAGGTGACATAATGTATCCTCAAAAGAGGTAATCCACTACAACGGAAGGACTTGGCATATAGTGACTTACTGACATAATGTGTTCCGAAACTCGTTTGTCAAGTAGGTCATCAGGCTTGTCAAGTAATATGAAAACCAAATCAAACCGTGATAGGAGAGGAGCATTCATTTTCAAATTTTCATTCACAGTTTTCGCCCGGCTACAACCAAAATATGCAATTAGTAAAATGACAGCAATTTGAAAAAAATGTTTATTGATAATTAATAAGTAAAATCGAAAACAATATGTACTTGTAATGACCACCAACAGGGTTTGCTGCTGCTAAAACAGTTGTTTGAGCCAATAAACTTGCTACCAGTCCTGCCTTGGCAACTGATACACGTTGTTGCTCCATAGCTTCCAGTAGAGACTGGTGCTTATAAATGTCAACAGATACTTCTATATATAGCATTTGTTTAATATACTTTTTTAAACTATGTGAGATATTAATTGAAGACTAACCTGGTGTTGTGCAGACATTTTATCAAATTCATCAATACAGCACAATCCCTTGTCTGCCAGTACCATGGCACCTGTTGAAAAACACAACATATCCAATGTAGTCAATTTAAAAAAAAATATATATTAATAAAAAAATTATAAAAAAATGTACCAGCCTCAAAGGCATAGTCACCGGTCATTGAATCCTTCACCACAGCAACCGTGAGTCCAGCATTTGTTGTGGCATTCCCGCAAACATATATACCTCGTGGTGAAACTGAAGCAGCTGCTTTCAGTAGCTGACTCTTTCCTAGACCAGGATCGCCTAATATGGGACATATGGTTGTCACAGGTCAGTCTACAAATACTGATTGGCGAATACACACAAATACAAAAATAAAAGGAATGATTTAAATTATTTCGTACCAACAATGATTACGTGAATGTCTCCTCTGACAGGAACTTTATTCTGATCCATTGAATGCTTTCTTACTCCTCCAAATAGTGCCAATGTGATTCCATCTGTTTAACGAAAACATACATACTTTCTTATACCTTAATATTTTACCAAGGGTACACGTGAAAAAAACTTGTTTCTGTGTTTATCTAAAAAGTTGAAAAATATAACGAACGGTTGAGTGGAAAAATAATTTCGTATAGCATTTTACGGACCTTTAACAAGTTCATGCCCATAGATAGAGGGGCAAACTGATTGCAGTATTTGACGAAAGATTTCTGAACCATGCTCTAAAGAAAATCTGGCAACAAATTCTAAATCCCGTTCACTGAAAGAATCCTGATCAAGCAACTCCGTATCTACAGCCACATGCTCTGTATCTTGTAAAGTCTCGGACACATATTGAGACTTGGAATTTTTGACTGAAATTCCTTCTATATACAAGTAATACAATCCTCGATTCTTGCCCTTAACTAAAACACGCATAAACAATTTATAGGAATATAATAATTTGATGTAACTAGAATATGAAATAATTCGTCAGAAATTATGGAATGATAACGTGATGGAAAATACCTCCTCCTATATCCATGTAATTGTTAATCACCCTTGGTATACCGGTAATGGTCACAACATCTCCAGGGATGCACAAATCTACAAGATCTTCAACCAACTCACATTCAACAGTTCGTGGTACACGGCCTTCTTCGTGATGTTCAGCTTTCAACATCTCTTGAATTCTAAAAGAGTAAATACATACTTAAAGATTATAATATAAATTCATAAAAAAATATGAAGCATTTTATGTAAGTGCACCTTATTTTCTGAAAGTCTATTGGTCGTGCACTTGATCTAATTGGGTTAAAAGATCTGCTTTTGCATCCGTTAATTACACAAGCAGAAGGAGGTGAAAACTTCCCATCAGGGAAGTCACGGTGAATTTCCGTTCCACATTTGCTACAAGTAAAACTCATTTGTACCACCAAAGGCTTAACAGTGCTAACCTTTACCACATTACCACGCACAGAAACTAGCCTTTATGTACAATTACATATATATAGTGAACTATTAAACGATAATAATCCGTCATAACATAGATTATGAATTAAAATTTAGAATTCAGAAATAAATATACCAATGTAAGCTGCCTTCAAATTCTTCAAAGCAATCATAGATTCAGGGTAGTTGTGCAAACGAATGTTTACCTTTGCACTCTCATTCCATTTTTCATCATTTGAATTGGAGCAAAGGACCTATTTAAATTAAAACTTTATAGTCAAACGCCATAGGAATCGAGTAAACAAACATCTCTTACTCACATATTATTACCTTGTATACTGCAGCGCTCATGCATAGAAGTGCTTCTTTGGGTTTTCTTTCGAACGCATCATAAAATTCTTGGATCACACACACTTCCTGAAAATGTTGGAAATCAAGTGGCAAAATGTACAAGATGTCTTCTTTCTGTACCTATTAATAAAATATTGAAAAAAACAACTATATTCTCATAAACTCTTAAACATGATAATTAAAATGATAAGTAAGATGAAGAAATGTCTATATATACGTTTGACAGGAAGACTAATCCGTAATCAGTTGCGAAAAACTCATCGTGGAGCTTGGACGTTATGTGGAGGAGTTTTTTCTCGTCGCTGTTAGTGTAGTCGATTTGGGGGAAATATTTGGGTAATATTTGTGTCATTTGATTTTTTTGACCGGATCTAGTCATCGTTTACTTGTTGTCACCACCGCTGCTGGTGGTTTGTTACTTTTAATTTTTAAGTGACTAAAATACGTACGGCTAAAAATTTTAAGCTATTAATATGTGTTACTCAAAGTCTCAAATACACCTTTGATGTACCTAAATTCAAATTGACAAATATGGGCGGGATTTTTTGTTGGTTTGAAATTCTAATTTTTAAAAGTAGCCTATAAAAACACATTCATGGCATACACTCATCTAATTCAATCAACACATACACAAATCATACACTCAACTCTCAAGCTGATTTTCATAAAATGTCAAAAAAAGATTTCTCTCAGCAATTCCCAAGTCCACCACAAAATGAACAGGTTTATTACGCTTCACCAGAACATACCTTCCCTGTATTCCCAAATGAAAATGAGAAGCTAAACGAAGATGAACCGGCAAACATTATACCTGAAGATCTTTTGCATATGCTCCCACTTGAGAATGATCCACCTCTGGAATACGAACCCAATCCACTTGGTTTAAGTGACGAACAACTCAGGCAACTTGAACAAGATGAAGAAGTATTAAGGGAGTTTGAAGAAGCCGCAACACGTGATGCAGCAGCTCAGAGGGAGCAGGAACAAGAGGATTTACTTCACCAATGGGAAATGGGGCTTTTCAATGATCAACTAGAAACTTCAAGTGATGAGGAGGGCTGGGTATCGGATGATTCGTTTTACTAATGTGTTGTTTTATTTAGATACCATTGGTGAATGTCATTATCTAAAGTGAATTTTTCCTATATGTAAAACTTGATTTGAACGTATCCTAATAATATTATTTATTCCAGTGACTTTGTTTCAGAAAGTACATCAATAGTTTTAAAGGTTTAGTTACGGATTAAAAAAACACAAACAACAAAAAAAGGTAAGTATACATAGTTGCGGAGCTAAAAAAGCACAAACCAGACCCACTAAAAAAGGGCATTATGTCAACAACATCCAACATATCCAAATAAGTTACAATCCATGAAATTTTTAGTTCGGAAATTAAAAAAACACAACTTAGTCATGCGCATATCATATGAAAATAGTTAAAATAAACTAGAAATCGTCCAAATGAATACATTGACGTTGACCGGATGACCCTGGTTGTGATTGAGAAATAGATGATTCACAGTTCCATATGAAAGGGGTGCTTGACTCTCTCCGGTCGACAGCTGAACGTGTTCTTTGACTGACCCTTCTGTTCTGCCCTTGTTGTTCATGTGTTTGAGATGCAGGGGAGCTCGATTCTGATGTTCCTTTACGTTTCTGAGATGTAACGTAATTTTCAAAAACAATGCTACTAAAAAATAAACAAAAATATGTAATTTAAACTAAATATAAAGAAATACCTTTGTTGTTACCAATGGTACATAACATGACTCTCTTGTGTGTCCTGTTTTGTCACACCTTGTACATTTTGTGCTTTTCGGTTCCTCCCCTTGTGAACGGATACGGTCTCTCTCTTTTGGTCTACCTGCTTGTCGTTTAACAAGAACCGGTGGTTTTACAATTTGTAGGTCAGCAGGAGTACGCCATTGTTTACTGTCTTTTAAAGGATACACCTTTTCTTGGTACGTATTTTTTAGTTCTGTTTTCTTAAACCATTTTAACGCCCAACTGCTATTGTTATTCAAAGATTCAGCTCTAGATACTGCACACACATGGCCACAGGGTAAACCTGATAATTGCCATTTACAGCAAGTGCATTCTCGTTTTTTAAAGTCAACAACATGAACCAGTCGTGAATCAGTAACTTGGTACAATTTGAACATCTCAATCCCTTTAACAACCCAAGTGGCGCTCTTGACCATTCTATCATTTACTTTTGCGGCTGCCCAATCAGTTAGTTCATCCTTTGGTGCATCTAAAATTAAAAAATTACAATATGCTTAAATATATGAAACGGTCAACAAAACAAAATATACATTATTATGAATTACCTTTATATCTTTCTCGGCGGTCACAATACCATTGTTGTAGAAGCCCTCTGTAGTACTCCATTAGCATGGTTATTGGAACTTTCCGAACTCTTGCTGTCAAGGAATTTACTGATTCTGCAGAATTTGATGTCAAATAGTTGTACCTGTTTGCAGGGCAATATGCTCGTGACCACCTTCCCCATCCAGCATCCTCTAACTTTTTATAAACCAGTGGTTTTGAGGCTCGAATCTCATAAATTGAATCATCAAACTCACGCTCCGTGTAAAGTTTGCAAGTCCTCCAATATATAGCCCTCCACTTTTTACTCTTCAGATTGCAATTCATCATTAAATGACGACAACAATACCCATGAAAAGCATTAGGAAAAATGGTACTACATGCATGTGCAATTGCCAGATGCCGGTCAGATATGATGGACAAACCTTTAACCTCACCAATGCATTCTTTCAATTTACTCATAAACCAAGACCATGTTTCGTTGCTCTCACCTTGACAAACACCTGTGGCAATTGGTAGGATCTGGTTGTTTCCGTCCATTCCAACAGCAACCATATTCGTTCCAAGGTATCTCCCTTTAAGATGTGCGGCATCAATTATTATCAATGGCCGCAAATGACGCAAGAAGCTCCGAATCTATTTAAATAAAGCACATATTCAATATTCAATACAATGTAACTAATAATATATGTACAATTTAAGAAAATATAATTTAATAGACACTTACAGCAACACCGAACCCTATGAAGCACATCTTAAATCGATCATCATCGTCTGTCTCAATGTGTGTCACCGTCCCCTCATTCTCCAACTTTAAGTTGTAGCAATAATACGGTAACTGCTCAAAAGAATCCTTATGGCAACCGTTTATCAACTGTAATGCGATGTTTTTCCCACCCCAAGCTCTTTTATAAGAAACATCAATTTTCCACTCAACATTCAAATCCTTTTGTATGTCCTTACCTGTATAGATCCTTCTGCTATCTTTTAGTTTCTCCATAAGTATGCGAGCAAGTATTTGTTGTGTAGCGTTTCGATGATTAGGATTTATTTTAGTTCTCGAACATGTATGCACGTCGTTAATGCCGGAAACATAGAATTTACGAGTGACAATACTTTTTCTTGTGTGAACGCTCCAGTTGCAACCCATTTGCATACAATTTACATCGTACCTAGTCGGACTAGACTTGATTACTTTATACTCAAACCGTTCAACTATAGCTTTTATTCCTATTGAAAAAATGCACAAATCCTTATCATCAAACCTATTACCCAACTTTACTTTAGATATTATATTTTGTTTCAGGTTATTAACTACCTTAATTATAGGATCAGGTGAATGGGGTGGGATAGGCATATTTTTAAATGAACATTTCTCCCAACGAGGCTGAACATCCTCAATCACGCGTTCAGTATTATCAGGTTCAGCTGTTGCTGCTGGGAGATCAAACTCATCGGGGAACAAAGAAACATTTAGATCTATATCAAGATGCTTAAAAGAAGAAGACGGGGTTACCTCCGAAGTGTGCTCTATAACATCGATAAAAAGTGTCTGAACAATGTCTTGCTTACAACAAATTTCTTTAACAAAGAAAGATACATCACCATCGTCACGTAGAGTAATATTCTTGGACCCGGATATGTAGTGTAAATTGACGCTCTTGTCTGTAATATCGTATTTCTTCTTGACATACTTTACCAAGTTGCGGTAATTAACGTCAAGTGGAAGCAAAACTCCACGAATTTTTTTTTGATAATCCAATAAAAGTTTTAATTTTAAGGAATTTGATGAACTCATTTTTTATAAATTTATGTTTTTTTTTTGTTTTTTTTTTCTCTGGACTGTGGAGAAACCCAGTACCAATCAATTAAGATTGGTCTATGTGGTCGCTCAATTAAGATGTCGCTTAAAAATATACCTCTAAAATTTCATTTTCCCTCGGTCTATATGGTCACTCAATTAACATGTCGCTTAAAAATATACATCCAAAATTTCATTTTCCCCCTCATTTCCAGTCTACATTTCCCTCCAAAATTTCATTTCCCTCCCTAGGTATGTGTGATTTTACTATTCACTATCTATCTATATAATCTTGTCAAAGAATATGCCAAATAACACAAACAATGACTTCCTCTTCTTCCAATTCTAGGTCAAATATAAAGTCCATCGAATACTACATCAATGCGAGTCATTGCGAATGTCCAATACCATTGCCGGTCGAAGCTCAAACTTCTTGGACACGAAAACATCCTGGTAGAAGGTTTAAGGCTTGTCCCATATGGGTAAGATTATTATACCTACAAAAAAGTACTTAATTATATTGTTACTTTTCATCAATAATTGTTAACAGCGTGACTTGTTTAGGACAAGGAGACGAAATGCGGATTTTTTGGGTTCATAGACCCGAAGCTACCAAGTGAGTACTACAAAGATTTGCTTTACAAAGAACATGAGAAAAATATGTTAAACAAGAAGAAGGGGGAAAATATTGTTTCTAGTCAAGCTGTTGCTGTGTCACAAGATGAAATGCTGATGAACATGAAGAATGAGTTGGCTACCATCAAGTCAAAAGTTAAAGTTCATGACAAATGTTTATTTGTTTTCGGTTTGCTGGTTGTACTCTTCGTTGCTCTTGTTTTAGCTCCAAGTATTAATTAGTAGGTTGTAA
The DNA here is from genome assembly GCA_030686995.1 of Artemisia argyi. NCBI lineage: Eukaryota > Viridiplantae > Streptophyta > Magnoliopsida > Asterales > Asteraceae > Artemisia > Artemisia argyi. The sequence continues at coordinate 189,382,801 of CM060685.1, read as the reverse complement.
TAAACTCGTTTATGGTTGTTCTTAGTAGTAATCAATGTTTCCAATGTAATTCAAAAGCATTCACATATGAAGGCACTATATATTTAAAATCAAACAACATAAACCTACGATATCCATCAACATACATTGTACAATGACTAAACCAGTACACAAAAGGTGGTGGCAACATTAGCATAACAAACACAAAATAAAATTAAACAAAACCCACCTACCAAATAACTAGAAATCATATAAACATAGTCTATTCAGTGTTTTTACCACAAGCCACCTTATACTTCCAAAAATATCTAACCATGTGTTCTCGATAGGCTAACGCAACCTGAAGAGGATCATCAACCTTCATACATAGATTGTTAGACAACCGGTACAAAAAAATGCATACCCATACTCCACAGTCGCCATATAGATTAGCTTGTACAGGGACATTATCAGCCACTCGAAAAGATATCTTATAATTGGAAACAGATATGGATTTGGCTTCAAAAACTTTACATTTCTCTAGATACTTTGGAAGAATTACCTCAAAACTGGCCCTCATTTTTAAATGATCCGGTCTCGTTTCTGGATTTGGCGTAGGAAGTGAATCGTAAAAAGTTACAACGCCGGTACTAAAAACTAATTCTGCGAGCAACCAGTGGTCCGATGTTATGTTCAAAGGAAAGTAGACCTACATTTTAACAAAATAATATTACATGTTAACATAACCATTATGATTAAGAAAACTAAAACTAATAATAATAATAATAATAATAATAATAATAATAATAATAATAATAATAATAATAATAATAATAATAATAATAATAATAATAATAATAATAATAATAATAATAATAATAATAATAATAATAATAATAATAATTAAGAAGTGCCGTTGAATTGTACCAACCTTGTCAACACTAGACCATGGCACAGGATACCTTTCTCCGTTGCCATAATAAAAAGGCAATGATCCCTTAAGAAGGGTAGACGATAAAAAAGAACTGGCCATCGCCCAATCTGCATTGGCGGGTCTAAAGTGCCACATTAAGTCTATCCAAACATCCAAATGCTGAAAAGTATTTATAAAAATGGGATTGTTAAACTATCAACATATAAATGTAATGTTTTCTATTTAAAATGAATACACCAACTGGTAAATTAAGTACCTTATCGTTGAGCCATCCTCTTCTGTTACCCCGGCCAACTCCCAGCAAAGCTAGCCAAAATTGCCGATTAACAACAACGTCGGAACCCCAAGGAAACTTATGCGACGACTTTTTACCTTTTGTCATGAAACAATTCATACTTTCTGGCTTACTTATTTTGTTACCTAACTTCTTGTTCTTAAGGAAACCAACCGGACGCTTCAGATTCTGCAATTTATTTTTTTTTAGAGAAAAAATGATAAGGCATCATCTATTAATATGTATGGAGATATATATAAGGGGTGTTTAAAAACAAATAGTCACAAACCTCTACCCAAGGTTCCAGCGGAAATTGTTCAACATTGTTTCCGAGGGCACAGGGTACACCAATCACTTCACTAAGTCTCTTGGACCGCCTTTTGGGCAATTGTGGAGTTGTAGCTGGTAGCTCCACAAAGGGGTCCTTCAAAGACTTGCCAACCTGTTTTGTCCTCTTTGGTTGAACATCAGGAGTCTTCTCTTTTGTGACACTCTTCTCTTTTGGTACATATTTCTTGCGACGTTTCTTCTTAAGTGGTTGACTTGGTTTGGGTTGTTGTGGAGACTTACCCGGTTTCCTCTTCCTTTGAAGACGCATGAAAATGTCCTGTAAGCACAGTTCATTATTGATATTAGTATCGCTATTACAAATGGTATTTAAAGTAAGTTAACAACGTACTCATATGGTAAAGTACCTCGGAAGCGTCATTCGAAGGATTATTTACTTGTCCTTCTTTAGAAAGGTCCAGTTCAATATTTTTGTCGTAATTACAAAAAGTGGCCTTTCTTGCTTTTTCAGCTTCCTTGTCGATCTTGTCCAAAATCGACTTGGTATTTCCATTATCAACTTTCTCATAGGAACCAGACTCCATTACTTCATGACCATCAACACCTTTTCCTTCAGTGGTCAAATGCGCATCAACTAATTTCACACAATCTTTTTCAGTTGTCCTAACACAATCTTCATCACGATCTTTTAATACCTCACCACCCAAATTATCAGTTGTGACACAAACATGGCCATGACAACCTTCAACATCCATATCAACATTCTCATCAGAAACACACTCCATTACTTCATCAACGTCCACACATTTGTCTTTGGTGGCCAACTGCGCATCGACTAATTTGACACAATCTTGTTCGTTTACCCTATCACAATCTTCATCACCCTTGTAGTCATCAGCCCTCGTATCTTCCACATGTAAGAAACCATCACACTTGTTCTCGTCAACATCCATGTCATCTGTCACATCATCTTTACCACATGTATCTGTAACATGGCCCACACTAACATGCCCATCGCCCATATTCTCTTCAACATTACCACCACGACTTCCCGCATCTGTACCACATGTATCTGTAACATGGCCCACACCAACATGCCCATCGCCCATGTTCTCTTCAACATTACCATCACGACTTCCCGCATCTTTACCACATGTATCTGTAACATGGCCCACACCAACATGCCCATCGCCCATGTTCTCTTTAACATTACCATCAGAACCATGCTTGCTTACTGTCTCAACGACAATACCATCTGTATTAGTAACATGCTTGCTTACTGATACGTCCTCGTTTTGATAATGATTATCAGTAACATTCAGATCTGCATTGTTGTCTTTATTGTCACTAACATGGGCATCACCGTCGGTGTCGTAAGCAGTTACGGAATGCGATGGCGAATCTACCAAATCAGCAAAATCATCTTTATAGATCCCCTGTTCATAAAAAAACATAAATTGAATAAGTAACTGAATATTAGCAAACAACTATTAAGTGAGATTTCTTATGCCAGTTTATAGTTACATGAATAACAAATTCAGAAACTCAGCCAAATGTAACTGCTTACGAATTGATAAAAATCGCATAAATGGAAAATTTAGACTTATCTTTTGGGTTAGAAGGTGAAGACCCCAACTATATAACATCTCAAATTTTTAGATTTAACAATAATTTTAAAAAATTATTTGGAGTTTATGCAACAAAATATGGTCAACAACAAAACCCAATTGTTGATCAAATGCGGGCCGGATCGTCCCGAATGACAAGAGACATTAATATAAACCTTTATAATTCTTTATTTGAAGACGCTACAAAGCGTCAACGAACATCGGCTCCAACAAGCGAATTGGGACAATATATGGCTACAAACTTTTTAAGAACTTTAAGTCCCGATGAGTTTGCAAACTTTGACATTTTGGCTTGGTGGAAAGAAAGGGAAATCCAATTTCCAATTTTATCCGCTATGGCTCGTGACTTATTAACGGTCCAAGCTTCGACGGTAGCTTCCGAATCGGCCTTTTCTACTAGTGGTCGACTTATATCGGATAGAAGGACAAGACTAACCCCCCGAAGCCGTGGAAGTATGTGTATGTTTGAAAGATTATTTGAATGGAGTAGATAGGATACAACATGAATCATCGTTGGAAGGTCCAATATTAGATAAAGAAGTTGAAGAAGGTATATTAAGAGAAGAAGATGAAATGGAGATATCACATTCGAATACCGAAGGCGAATTAGATGAAGGTGAGCTTGAAGAATTTGATGTTGAAGATGTAGATGTACAAGATTTTTTGGAAGAAAATGATCTTGACTTGAGTAGTTGAGTATAACTGTAACACCCCCAAAATACCGCAGCGGAAGACTGTGTCATTGGGATGCTACTTCAGGGCACAAAGTACAAGGTATAGAAAACGACCTCTAAATGAGACGTTTTGAAAAGTTACCATTCGAATAGATAAAAGTCATAGTTTACAAAACAAAGATCCCAAAGTAGAATAATACATAAGTTTTTAAAGTGTATCGAATGGTAAACGATAAAAGCGAAAGTCTCCAAAAGCATGCCCTAAGACTCTCAGCTCCACAAACCTGCTATCGCCCTTCTAACCTGAGATAAACATGCTTAAAAGTGTCAACACAAAGGTTGGTGAGTTCATAGAGTTTGTTTTATAACAGTTAAGCAATTAGTCATGAGTCTACACTTCATCTCCGAAGACCTCACATTTGTATGTATGTCTCAATGGTCATCCAACAACTTAATTTGGAGCCACTGGAAGTTTCACAATCATGTATGTATGATTACTGGGTGCCATTTCCCAAAGTATAAAAGTTTAAACGTTTCAAGTATCAAGTAAGTATGTGTGCATGTATCAATCATGTATGTATGAAATCAAGTATAATGCAATCAAGTATAAGTGTTATCAAGTGTAAATGAAATCAAGTATAAATGTAATCAAGTATTAATGTTTTGAGTATCTGTACAAGTAAGCAAGTAGTTGAGCATGTATCTCCCCCAAAGAGTTAAAACAAGTATAGAAAGAGTAGGGGCTATGACTCACCTCGAAGTGATAGTACAATGCAACTGAAAGATAAGGACAACAAGGAACGAAATCAACCGCGACCTATGATGAATGAATATGATCTAATTTAGATCGTGAAATGATGTAGAGAATATGCATGCACATGATAACTATACCACTCATAACTTGAAATTTTACTAGTTATGGTCTTATGAAAATACATTCCATACTTGAGAAAAATAATAAGTCTTAACTAGACTTGTGTAAACTTGTCGTAATATATATGTATAGAAAGTTAGTGTTATATACTTCGTCTTGAAAACCTTGAAGTAACATCTAATGGTCGTAAAAATAAGCTCATAAGCATAAGTACTTCGTTAGTTATAAATTTCGGCAATTTAGTAGTATTTCTAGAAAATCTAGAATTTAGTACGTAGAAATAGTGTCATTATTATTTCTATTAAAAGCTGCCAATTATAGTGAGTTTTTGCCGATATTGAAACGTGAATATCTTTGTCGTTATAAGCCCGTTTTGCTTGTTCTTTATATCCATGGTTACGTCTTAGTATGTAGTAATATATTTTGGAAAGCTTGGCTCCTCCGGGTTACGTCTAAAGCCTCTTGTTGTCCGACGAAAAACGTCCAACAGCATGTATTTTTCCGGAAAATAGTTTTCGTCAATAAACTTGCAAAAATCATAACTTCTTCGTTATAAACTCTTTTTAATCCGTTCTTTCGCCTACGGATTCGTTTTTGAAAGTATTTTCTAAAAATTTTACCAAAGTTTACTTTGTATTTCCTGATTTTCCTGGGTTGGGCAATTTGGGACAGTATGCATATATACTTGTTACAAATTCATTTTCAAGGTTCAAAACTAGTTTCTAACATCACCAAAATCTCTTGTAACCACCACAAAGCTATACTAATCCTAGCATACACCTTCTTAGGGTGCCATGGGTTCCTAATCACTACTAAACATGTTAATTTAACAAAGGAGTACCTAAAACAAATTCTAGGGTTTGTATGATCAAAAAGTCTTCAAAAATAAAGTGGTATAACTAGTTTGTGCATGAAATTAAGCATGAATACTATGAGATACATATGTTAATTAGAAGAAAACATGAAAATAAATTTGATAACTCACTTTGAAATAATAGGTGATTAGATGATGAGAAATCTTGTGTTACTTGTGTTTTTGTTGTAAGATTCTTGATTAGAATGATGAAATGAACAACTTTGATGCTTTGTACTTTGGAAAATAATGGATTTTGATTGGGGATCTTAATTGGGTCGTGGGTTTTGGGGTGGGGAAGATGAGAAAAAGTGAGCTTATGATTCTAGGAAAATTGTATGTTATGTTATAAGTGTTTATGGGGTTTTTGGTAAATATTAGGATAGTTATATTGTATAATACTTGTACATAAATACATAAGGTTAAAATGAAATCACATGGTGTCTAGGGGTGTTTCTATGGCTGATTTTACATGAGAAAAATAGAAGCAAAGTCGGTTTTGATCACTTAGAAAATGTAGTGTATTATTAGTTGTAGTTTAGTGTAAGTATTAGTTATAATCGGGTACCGGGTTTGCTAGAAATAAATATTAACGAAGATAACCGGGACTTAATAAAGTCATAAGAATGTTAGAAATATGTTGGGTACAAGTACTGAGTGTTCGGGTGATTATTGTTTAGTTTTCACGAAAACCGTCGTAATATTCATAAGCTTACGTTATAAATAAAATAAATTTCCAAAATACTGGGTAAATGAATGTTATAACTTTTATGATGATAAAATGGATATAAAAATATGTCGGGACCATTGTGGGAATATTTAGATATATTCGTTATATTTATTTATCGCGGGTTAGCGTTCAATTAAAAGAAATAAGCGTAAAACGTTAGACGTACTAAAGATAATAATATGAATTTTCTACGAGTGGTATAGTATGCACATGCCATTATGATGATCTGTAGACTATTTGTAGTCCGTATGAAGTGTCCCCAATGATAATGTATGAATTCGCACCTGAATTAATATGGTTACGCGAATTTAAGTACTCGTAAACAAAATTTACGACGAAATGAACAATGCACGTGAATAGTGAAAACTTTTCCGGAAATGAATAGTGTTTTGTGAATAGTAAAATTTTTGAATGCTTCTCAGAATACCAAATTGACCTCGAAAATGATGAATAGTAAAACGATGAATAGTGTTTTGATGAATAGTGATTTTTGAAAACTTCGAGAAATGACCAAAATTTTACGAGTTGTGACAGTCTCCCACCGTAAAAGGAACTTCGTCCCGAAGTTCAGCTCATTTGTTCCACATATGTGCCTAATGGTCTGATTCGACAATGCAAAAGGTCTATTGAAAGATTGGCTCGATTTTGGAATTGCTTACACTAATCAAATCAACTACGATGCTAGGTCTCAGATTAGTCGATGTTGTGTATAAGTCCTATACTAAGACTTAAGTGTTACGAAAATAAGATAGTTGTGCAAGAGAATGTACCCGTTATGCTACCGCGGACATGTTTGGTGATAGGATTTCCTAAAAAGTAAGCTCTGCCAATTGCGGGTGGAATCTCATTGGCCTCATCTCGTGGCCCTTCAATTGCTGCTGCTAAGTTTGGACGATTGCCTCCTTGGTTAAGATTTCTTTTCAACTTAGGACAGTTGTTCCGAAAGTGATCCGGGCTGTTACACTCATAGCATGTCCTTTGGTTGTTCGTCATATTGCCCACATTTACTAGTTCTCTACACTGGTTTGTAAAATGACTAGACTGTCTGCAATTTGCACACACACGGCAGGGCGCAATCTTTTGATGATGAAAGTTACATTTCGTACATTTAGGATGCGGGCCTAAATACTCTTTCTGACCAGAACTAGTCGCCGCAAAGGTCCTTGCCCTTTTGTTGTCAGCTATTGTGCCCATTTGCTTGTTTGACTCGCTTGTTCCCTTCCTTTTATCACTGTTCCTCAAGCTCCCATTTCTAACCATCTCATCTGTCAAAGTCCCTGCTCTCAATATTGCACTCTGAATTGTAGAAGGCTAAGTTGTTTTTACAGTCCCACGAATTTCTGGGACAAGGCAATATATGTACCTCTCGATCCTCTTGGACTCAGGGGTAACTAGGTGTGGAACTAGTCTGGCTAATTCATGGAATCGATCTGTGTAGGCTGCATGACCAGCCCCTATCATAGAGTGATGATAGAGTTCATCCTCCAGCTTCTGCATCTCGTTGTCTGGGTAGTATTCCTCCTTCAGTAATGCCTTAAAATCATCCCATGTCATACCTACAGCTGCCGCTCTACCCCTAGCTTGAATCTGCGTATTCCACCATGTCAATGCCTTTCCTGACAGCAAGCATACGGAATACTTCACCATTTGATGTTTTGCACAGTTACTAATGTCGATCACCGACTCCATCTTTTCAACCCATCGAGTATACACCAACGCACCTCCTACACCATCGGAATCAATTGGCTTGCATGACGTAAATTCCTTATACGTACATCCAGTCCTAATGTTGTTGTTGCCATTACCATTCTGGCTTATACCATTGGTGTTGTTAATTCAGCTTTCGTGGTTTGCCAAGTTATTCATATGATCGCCAACTTGAGTGACAATAGTAGGGAGAAAGTTTTGAAGTTGTCGAGCGATGATGGCTTCAAAATCAGTATTTCTACCGTCGTTGTTATCATTGTTTTCAACGCCGCGACCACCTCCTCTACCTCCACGTCCACTAGTTCTTCCACCATCGTTATTAGGGTTACTAGTGTCAAGAGCAGCTCCTCTACCTCCTCTACCTCCACGTCCACCAGTCCTTCCACCCCTTGGTGTTGCGCCTCCTCGACTAGAGCTACGAGTCACTCTCTTTGGTGCCATGATTTCCTGAGAGGAAGGACATTTAGTGAACGTCAGAGATGAGGGAAAACCGTTGATTATCCAAAGTCAATACTTAACATCCTCATACATAATACCGCGCCACCAGTTGTTTCCTAAGTTGTGCCAACACCGATCTACATATGCATAGTCATATGTCCACGTGTGTCGTGAAGCACTTATAATTATGTTGGCCACCACAATTATAAATGTTTCCTTTCACAGGTGTACATATCACCAGGCACACATATCTCAGTGATAGACGTTGCTTAAATGGGAATCTAGGGAATGTCACGCTCAGTACGAAGGAACAAAGGATTCTCCCTTAAGTGCTAAAGTCACTGGGTAGTCTAGTTTCTAACGGTTTCTCAAGAGTAACCTCAAGAGAACCCCCATCCTCGGGCAAATCATCAAATCTCTACAGCTAAGTAATAACCTTTATTTAACTCAGTCTCATGTCTCATCAAACAAGAACTGTCACAAGATTAAGTTAAATAATCAGTTATTACCGAGCTCCATATTTCTGATGACTTGTCTAGATTTTGGGACTTCCCCATCGGTACCACAAAATGTCTAATAGCGTAGGTCTAAAGAAAAATAAATTACCAGCAAGCGTATGTGTAAGTAAAGTGCAAGGCGATAGGGAGGAGAGTCTAAATGTATGTAGTTATAGTCTAGGCACTAAATGCAACCTAGTTCTCTATAACCAAGGCTCTGGTACCAATCTGTAACACCCCCAAAATACCGCAGCGGAAGACTGTGTCATTGGGATGCTACTTCAGGGCACAAAGTACAAGGTATAGAAAATGACCTCTAAATGAGACGTTTTGAAAAGTTACCATTCGAATAGATAAAAGTCATAGTTTACAAAACAAAGATCCCAAAGTAGAATAATACATAAGTTTTTAAAGTGTATCGAATGGTAAACGATAAAAGCGAAAGTCTCCAAAAGCATGCCCTAAGACTCTCAGCTCCACAAACCTGCTATCGCCCTTCTAACCTGAGATAAACATGCTTAAAAGTGTCAACACAAAGGTTGGTGAGTTCATAGAGTTTGTTTTATAACAGTTAAGCAATTAGTCATGAGTCTACACTTCATCTCCGAAGACCTCACATTTGTATGTATGTCTCAATGGTCATCCAACAACTTAATTTGGAGCCACTGGAAGTTTCACAATCATGTATGTATGATTACTGGGTGCCATTTCCCAAAGTATAAAAGTTTAAACGTTTCAAGTATCAAGTAAGTATGTGTGCATGTATCAATCATGTATGTATGAAATCAAGTATAATGCAATCAAGTATAAGTGTTATCAAGTGTAAATGAAATCAAGTATAAATGTAATCAAGTATTAATGTTTTGAGTATCTGTACAAGTAAGCAAGTAGTTGAGCATGTATCTCCCCCAAAGAGTTAAAACAAGTATAGAAAGAGTAGGGGCTATGACTCACCTCGAAGTGATAGTACAATGCAACTGAAAGATAAGGACAACAAGGAACGAAATCAACCGCGACCTATGATGAATGAATATGATCTAATTTAGATCGTGAAATGATGTAGAGAATATGCATGCACATGATAACTATACCACTCATAACTTGAAATTTTACTAGTTATGGTCTTATGAAAATACATTCCATACTTGAGAAAAATAGTAAGTCTTAACTAGACTTGTGTAAACTTGTCGTAATATATATGTATAGAAAGTTAGTGTTATATACTTCGTCTTGAAAACCTTGAAGTAACATCTAATGGTCGTAAAAATAAGCTCATAAGCATAAGTACTTCATTAGTTATAAATTTCGGCAATTTAGTAGTATTTCTAGAAAATCTAGAATTTAGTACGTAGAAATAGTGTCATTATTATTTCTATTAAAAGCTGCCAATTATAGTGAGTTTTTGCCGATATTGAAACGTGAATATCTTTGTCGTTATAAGCCCGTTTTGCTTGTTCTTTATATCCATGGTTACGTCTTAGTATGTAGTAATATATTTTGGAAAGCTTGGCTCCTCCGGGTTACGTCTAAAGCCTCTTGTTGTCCAACGAAAAACGTCCAACAGCATGTATTTTTCCGGAAAATAGTTTTCGTCAATAAACTTGCAAAAATCATAACTTCTTCGTTATAAACTCTTTTTAATCCGTTCTTTCGCCTACGGATTCGTTTTTGAAAGTATTTTCTAAAAATTTTGCCAAAGTTTACTTTGTATTTCCTGATTTTCCTGGATTGGGCAATTTGGGACAGTATGCATATATACTTGTTACAAATTCATTTTCAAGGTTCAAAACTAGTTTCTAACATCACCAAAATCTCTTGTAACCACCACAAAGCTATACTAATCCTACCATACACCTTCTTAGGGTGCCATGGGTTCCTAATCACTACTAAACATGTTAATTTAACAAAGGAGTACCTAAAACAAATTCTAGGGTTTGTATGATCAAAAAGTCTTCAAAAATAAAGTGGTATAACTAGTTTGTGCATGAAATTAAGCATGAATACTATGAGATACATATGTTAATTAGAAGAAAACATGAAAATAAATTTGATAACTCACTTTGAAATAATAGGTGATTAGATGATGAGAAATCTTGTGTTACTTGTGTTTTTGTTGTAAGATTCTTGATTAGAATGATGAAATGAACAACTTTGATGCTTTGTACTTTGGAAAATAATGGATTTTGATTGGGGATCTTAATTGGGTCGTGGTTTTTGGGGTGGGGAAGATGAGAAAAAGTGAGCTTATGATTCTAGGAAAATTGTATGTTATGTTATAAGTGTTTATGGGGTTTTTGGTAAATATTAGGATAGTTATATTGTATAATACTTGTACATAAATACATAAGGTTAAAATGAAATCACATGGTGTCTAGGGGTGTTTGTATGGTTGATTTTACATGAGAAAAAGAGAAGCAAAGTCGGTTTTGATCACTTAGAAAATGTAGTGTATTATTAGTTGTAGTTTAGTGTAAGTATTAGTTATAATCGGGTACCGGGTTTGCTAGAAATAAATATTAACGAAGATAACCGGGACCTAATAAAGTCATAAGAATGTTAGAAATATGTTGGGTACAAGTACTGAGTGTTCGGGTGATTATTATTTAGTTTTCACGAAAACCGTCGTAATATTCATAAGCTTACGTTATAAATAAAATAAATTTCCAAAATACTGGGTAAATGAATGTTATAACTTTTATGATGATAAAATGGATATAAAAATATGTCGGGACCATTGTGGGAATATTTAGATATATTCGTTATATTTATTTATCGCGGGTTAGCGTTCAATTAAAAGAAATAAGCGTAAAACGTTAGACGTACTAAAGATAATAATATGAATATTCTACGAGTGGTATAGTATGCACATGCCATTATGATGATCTGTAGACTATTTGTAGTCCGTATGAAGTGTCCCCAATGATAATGTATGAATTCGCACCTGAATTAATATGGTTACGCGAATATAAGTACTCGTAAACAAAATTTACGACGAAATGAACAATGCACGTGAATAGTGAAAACTTTTCCGGGAATGAATAGTGTTTTGTGAATAGTAAAATTTTTGAATGCTTCTCAGAATACCAAATTGACCTCGAAAATAATGAATAGTAAAACGATGAATAGTGTTTTGATGAATAGTGATTTTTGAAAACTTCGAGAAATGACCAAAATTTTACGAGTTGTGACAATAACGGGTGATGGCAATGCCGAAGCTCGAAATGTATTAGTATTTATATGTTTTTATGATTGTATTGTTTAAATAAAAGTTATGATTGTATTGTATAAATAAAAGTTATGATTGTGTTTTTTTGTTGTATAATTGTATTGTTTAAATAAAAGTTATGAGAATATTGTTTAATTATATGTTTGATAATTAACAATTTTATTAAATAAATGTTCGAAGTTTTTAGTAAAATTCCGGGAAAAAACGAACCGAAAAAAAACGAACCGGTAAATAACCGATAAAAAATCTGAATCCGAACATTTTTAACCGAAAAAAGCGAACCGGTAAAAAACCGAAAAAAAACCATTTCCGAAAATTTATAACCGAAAAAAACTGATTCCGAACATTTATAACCAAAGAAAACCGATTCCGAAAAACCGAAACCGAACCAAAACTGGTTATTAGAAAAACTGGTTTTTTTATAATTGGTTATTAAAAAACCGAAAAAAAACCGAAAACCGAAAAAAACCGATTTTTTTGCACCTCTACATGCTATACATGTTAGAGACATGAACATCTTGTTATCCAGATTTTCTGCTTCGCCATTTACATTACGTTGAAATTGTTCGCTGACAATATACAACGTGGGTCTGCATCAATCCTAGGGTCGTTACGTATGAGGCTTGCACCGAATCGGGCACGTAGACACCTTTTAAGGACAGGGAACTTCTTCCCGTGCTAGACTCTTAACAGGTGTTTCGATCGTGTTGTTTAATAAAGACACCACACTGATGAAAAGTTGCTGTTACTTTGCTACTTGAGGTCGGTTTCAACAGGTTTATTTACCTTTTATTTAATGTTCCTTATCGTTTCGTAGTCGATAAAGGTTTAGTGTATTGGTAGGTGTCCACAAAGATTCTTAAACAACATGAACATGATATAAGATAGCATATATGTTCCAACACATGTGAACGTCACGTCTGAGGTCATTAATCAAGCCATAGTTTTTACTTTTAGCTATATAACTTGAATCATTAACAAACTGAACATCTTGTTATTAATTGTGTTACAAGTCGAGTAACAGTTGTATTAAATGTAAAACAGAAGAGAACAAGAGGTTTGCACCAGTTTTTGTAGTTTCACACTTTTGATACTCATCATAATTGTCATCTTTCGTGTAGACAAGTACCACGTTTCTTCTATAAACACAAAACAGAAATTTTGAAAATAAGCCGATCATATCATCGTGTTCTGCAAAACAAGAAATTGATCATTCAGAGTTGCTAGGAGGCTTCTCCTTCGGATGCTTGGAGCCGTAATGATCCACAAGCTGGTTTTGATTTGCTAACTGCACCTGAAAACCCCAACGCATCAAGATAATATAAGCCAAAAACTCAACAATGTAGAATCAACATCATATAAGCTTAAACAAGATTACTAGAACAAGAACTCAACCATGTGCAAGCTATGTTTCATGTCATGTTGGAAGTACATTAACAATAACTTGAGTACTTGACTGATTAACGAAATTAAAATCTTATACAATTCTCAATCGTTACATCCAAGAGTTCTTAAGTTCCCTTTTCTCTTTCATATTTTTGTAATCAGTCAAATAAACACATCTGGCTAGCAGTTAACCCTGAACCCGCTGCCAATATTATATATGTGTGTGCATAAACTATCCTCCATTCCCTTCATGTCTACGGATCTATGCTACAACACAAAAAGTATCGATGTTGATACGACACTACTTATTATTTCAGTTCATTCAAACAAAACCAGTACAACAGTTCAAGCAGGATTGCAATATGATATTTACAATAATCAGATCTAGTGTTTAGGTATTGCTTAACTGATTCTCATTGTGTGATTATTTACGGGTCAAATAATTAGTTTTTGAAAATATGATAATTTAGATGTCATTTGAAATTTCTTCGCGTGATTGATAGGAATATGTTCTTGTGACCCGTTTCTTTGACTTTGATTGGCTAGAAGTGGCTTCGGGGTCAAAAGGTGTTTGTGGTGTGTTAGCTGATGTTCGGGTGAATAGTGTGTGTAGTTCGTCAAAGAATGGGAATGAACGGGTGCTGTCTCCTGATGTCTCCTTCCCCTGAATAATGATTTGAATGAAGACCATGAATGAGCCATAAACATAAGAGAATTATACACCATAAACATACACACCCTTTACATTTCTTTTTTTGACTTTTTAAGCCGTTTATATTCACTGATTGATGACAGTTCTACACTAAAGCCTCTTTAGCTTTGATGTGTGTTCTGGCCAATACTTCTTTGCATGAAGTATAGCACGAACAAAGTTTTAAATTATATAATTCTAGGCTCCCAATTACTAGAAAAAACTGAAGAACCAATAATCATATAATTACTCTTAGAAGTAGCAGGGCAATACAACCATACCATCTGAAGCAACGCAATAGCCATAATATTAAAAAAAAAATGTAAAATTATGTATCTATTTGATGCTTTTAAACAATTAATTAAGCCTTTATCAAACCTATTCTCGAAGTCATATTGATCCCTTGGCGCATCCAAACACCCCCTAACATTCCAGCAAATAATCAATAATGCAGAGGGTGTTTGGAATTGCTTGTTTTTTCTGCTAATTTAGGCAGATAAACAGTTTTGAGTGTTCAGATAATTTATTTGCTTATTTCGGGGAAAAATAAACAGTTTTCAATATTAAGGTTAGGACCAGCGTTAAAATGGGTTTTTTACCTTCATAACTAACCCAGAAACCCTCACAAAGAGATATGCAGCCATTCAACACTCTTATTTCTACTCCTCAAAAATTCATACGGGATAACGTGAAATAAGCAGATCCAAAGTCCAAACATTATGTCCCGAAAATTCTTGATTTTAAGCAGCTTATACAAGCACATGCAGAAAAAATTAGAAAACATAATCTCCACAAAAGATTATGAAAATTTAGAAAACACGTTCAAATGATGTTATATTTTCCATTTTGCAGAAATAAAGTGGAGGTTTTCAGTCACATAGGAAACACTGAAAACGTCGCAATAGTGTTTTGCAGTTTCCTTCAATAAGTTTAGGAAATAGACATTTCCAGTAGAAAACTTTTTGGGAAAATAGCCAATTTGAACACTATCTACTTGTTTTCTAAAAAAAATATTTCCCTTTTTTTCTTGAGACATGTTAACAATGTCATAATATTTACAAATATCCCACACAATTGCCACATACAGGACTTGAACCCACAAGCACTTGGTTTGGGAGCATCTCATGGTTACATCCGGTCTACAAGCCTTTTGGAATTGTACAAAACTTTTTTTCCGAAATGAGGGATGTTTGCCTACGACTAAACACACCCTAAGCAACCCCAAACACCCTCTTACATCCAAATCACAAAATGCCTAATAAACCCTAAAATCATTTTACCAAAAAACACAAAATCGATAAGAAAAACGACCAATCGTATACCTTATAACGCGTAACGAGATTCTTCCACTTACACTTACACTGATCACCACTCCTTACATACCCCAACTCCTTCTTCTTACTCCCCACCACTTCCCACAACCCTTTATTCCTTTTCGAAACCACAAAATCCCCCTCCAACTCCCCTCGAATCGCAATCAAGTCCCTCGTCTCCCTTTCGCTCCACGCGGCAACTCTCCCATACTCCTCCACTTCTCCTACACCACCAGAAATGAGAACTGGCTGTTGTTGTTCTTGGGGTATGTTCATCATCATCATTTGGGTTAAGTGAGCTAAGGTTTCGTTGTTGTTGGTGTTCATGTCTGAACCTGTGGTGCTGTTGAACATGGTGGATTGTGGGTTTGGTATGATGAAGGGGTTGAAGAGTTTTTTTGATAAAGGGTTTTGAATGTTGGTTTTGACTATGGAAGACAAAAGTCAAGAAAGTGCTTTTTGTTGTTTGACTATGGTGGGAAAACTAAAGTACAAAACATGACTTTGTTTCTCTAGAGAATCTGGTTGAAACGAGCAATGTTTTCAAACCCGGGTCGACCAGGCCGGGTCAACCGGTCGGATTGGTATCCGGTCAAAAAACGGGTCAAAAAACCCGGGTTTCTAAAACCGGGTCAACCGGTTAAACCCGCCGAGTTTTGAGTGACCCGGGTCAACCCGGGTTTTGAAACCCGGCCGGGTTTGGATTTTTTTTTTTTTTTTTTTTTTAATTTTAATTTTGACTCTTTATTTTTTTTATTTGCCATTATTAAGGTGCTATTTTTGTTTGATATGTCTTTCTTATGGTGTATATTCACTTATATTTGTGATTAGTTTCCACTTATTAGATTGAATTCGGGTTCTGATATCCAAAGCGCTTATTTTTGTTTTTAGTTTGAACTTTGAACTGCATTTATGAAGGTTTATATGCAGGTTCTTTGATTTTTTTTCACAGCAGAGTAGTGTTTGTAGTTTGGACATTAAACTTTGAACAATCGGGTCTAACCGGGTTGACCCGGCGGTCGAACCGGTTGACCCGGTGACTTGGCCGGGTCGATCCCAAACCCGGGTTTCAAATCATTGGAAACGAGCCGATCTGAGCCCGAGCTTGCCAGAGCTCAAGCCATGCTCATTTAAGTTTTATAAAACTAAAGCTCGAGCTCGGCTTGATTTATGAGCAGTGCTTTTTTTAAGCTCAAGCTTTGCTCGTTATATATAACAGTTTTGGCTCGGGCTCGACTTGTTTTTACGATGCTTTAGTGAAAAGTTAAAGCTTCGCTCGTGCTCGGCTTGTTGTGTATCTATTTTTAGCTCGTTAATAGGCTCACCTATTAAATGTGTTTAATATTTAAAATATCTTATGGTGCGTTTGATATGCTGCCATGAAAGATAATAGGTATGAGTTTGATAGTAGTAGTGGGTCCCTACCTATGAAAGATTCATACCTACCTCTTTTGATGTATATAAAAGATGGATTATATTCATCATTCATTACAATAGTGGTGGCCTCCTCATCTTAAACAAACACCTTTAATCATTTTGATAATCATAGTCTCATTCCAATAGTGAGATACCAAACGTACCCTTAGTGTCATTTAGGCTCGTGAGCTCAATCGAGCTTTGTATATAAAGCGTGTCCTCGAGATCCATTAACAAATGAGCCACAACATAGGCTCGAGCTCGTTCAAGCTTTTTACCGATCCAATCTCGAGCTTTTCACGAGCGGCTTCAAATGATTACAACTACCAATGTCCAAACACCAGAAAAGATAACCAATAAAACAACTCCATAACCCAATCTTAGCATAAAGACAGTTTGATCTAAAGTCATATGTATACTCTGAATACATGGAGTATTCCAAAGGGACCAACCAATGGAGTTGCAAACATCACCATACACATACAACTGATAGAAAGCAAGGATACTAAGACTGAGGAAATGGGAGATGCAAGAACACTACATAAAATAATAACCTGATGAAGATCTAGAAAACAAATGATAACAGCCATGACATTCCAAGTAGCAGCCCAATAACTCTTCATAAATCTTGATCACAATGCGCCAGATTACACCTTGCATACATTTTAGATGGTACATAACCCAAAAAGAGGGTGTTATCGTGTTTCTAGCACCCCTCTTTTTTAAAAGATAAAAGTGATATATATGTTCTACGTACTTAATTTTTTTTATTCGAATAACGGATTGAAAAAAATCTCATTACGCATAACATAGCATTTTTATTCATAATAATTATTTTATAAAAAATATATATAAAACAATGATAGAGATGATTAACTCACATGTCTAATCTATATAAAGATTGACACATGTAAATGTCATTTTATTTTTCTTTATCTCAACCTTTTAAATTTGCCCATGGTTTGCAATCATATTGTTTGGGGAGTTGATACTCCCACCACATTTTTTGATGCAAATACCATAACTGTGCATTGCAGTGTTGTACTGTACAATACTGTAATGCATAAGTTGTGGTACAAATATCAAAAAATGTGGTGGGAGTATCAACTCCCGTTTATTGTTAGGCATTGTTTTATACACAAGTTTTAGGCACATATATATAGGCGGAATAAATCACAAATACTAGTATATTATGAATGATGGGATTTTTTGAGTCCTTTATTGTGCGCATAAGTGGAATAAACGCTCCTACTCAAGTACCCGTTTATAGTTTTGTATATTGTATTATCTTTTTTGTAGTTCCATATACTCAACTTTTGAATTCATGTAGTTCTATGTACTCAACTTTGCAAAGTCACCAATTGAGACCGATATACTCAAAAGTTGAATACATAGAACTACAAAAAAAAAAAAAAGTTTAAGAGTACACACAACTGATCACCCTGGTACACAGAACTAAGTAAATTCAAAAGTTGATCGAGTACATAGAACTATAAAAATAATAATAATAAGAATAATAATAATAATAATAATAATAATAATAATAATAATAATAATAAGATGCACAAAACTAAAAAAAATGAAAAGTTAAATACATTTCCGTGTAGTTATCCTATAAGGCTATAAGTAATTTAAATGTAATAACTTCTACTTGAGAGACAAGTTGTTGCATGTAATGTCCAAATTGATTAGTCATCCGGCTACTTGTGAAAGTGTCTAAAGCTTTAGGAACATAATTCTTGTGAAGTCAATGTATTCTAGTACTAAGATAAGTGTTAACAAAATATTCTTTAAAATAAACAATTCATTAAATAACCATTTAGGCACATTGATTTTTCTAGCTTTATAAGTAGCGTAAGAAGTTAATTTTGAGTGTATGGATACTCGGATAGGATTTAACGCATGTATTTGGTTTATGGAACTAGGTCCGATGATACTTAGAAATTAAGATTTTGTCATGTCCGAACGAGTCATGAAAAGGGTTAGAAATGGTACCACCAATGCAAAACTTACCCCAAATGTTGCATGGCCTACATACACGTGATTGGTGTGATTTTGTGAATGTTAGTTGTTGATGAATGTGTACGGACGACACGTGCCGGACTGAAGAGTCTCCATCAGTCCAAAGGGAATTATCGGAAGGCAAATGCTACTCTTGTCCGAGGGGCATGTGTCAAACGACCGTAAAGGTATACACTCCTTTTTATACAGGCACATCCTCTTACCCAACAGTCCGATGCAAGAACCGGACTACGCCGCCTAACCCGGATATTACGGGGTTGTGTCTTACACGTGACCTGACATCTAACACCTAGACTAGGTGTAAGCCGACGTGTTCCTTCCCAAGACACAAACAAGTTATTATCCATCAGACATTGTACAAAAGTTTGGCTAAAAATAGCCAAACCTCTCTGCCTCTCAAGGTAGGTTCAACCTCTCTCTCTCTCTCTCTCTCTCTCTCTCTTTACACTTTACTTCACCTCTCTACAACATATCTCTCCTTTCATCTCACATATCTCATACAACACACTACACCAACTTACATACATTATGATAATAAATCCTCTACATATAAGGTACTGACTTGACCGTCGAATGGTGGTCCCCGGGGCTTCGGCCTCGGAACCCCTTCTAACGGGTTCTTTTATGTATGACAGTATACTTTCAAGCTCGGGACTAAGACGGAAGGCACGTGAGAGCCGTCAAGATCTACCCGACAGAAATATGCTTCAACATTAGTCTTTGTATGAAAGCCTAACTTCACAACGTAGATCGTATGCATGTGGAAGGAATCAACACCATATCACTATATATATCATATCAAATCGGAATTCATCACCACGCTAATCATATTTAACAACAAAATATAACAGACTCATGCTAGGCCATATTTCTACTTGCACAACATTCCATCACACAAGAGCAATGTTACGTAGGGATTGCACCATGCTTTACCTCTCGAGGGATCTCGAGAAGCTTACAACCCCCACCAGGCAGTGTACCTGATCGTTGTAGTATAGTATAGTGACAAGTACCGGGGGATTGATCGTTCAGCTAGGAATAGTGTCGCTAGGATTAGAAAACCTAAATACTAGTTCTAAAGATGAAGGATGATTATTTTTGTATTTTTATATTTTTTAGAAAGCAAGTAAAAATCTCGGGTTTGAAGGATTTGGGCGGAATTAGTTGCTAATCAACTAACCCAATACTAAGATGCAATCAAAATAAAATACTAAAAATGGAAATAAAACTAAATTAAACTAAGGTTGTGAGCAATAAGTGGAGAAATGTGTTTACTTAGATTTCACTACTCCATAGATATCTTTTACACGTTAATTACTTGTTATAGTTGCGTGGATGACGGATTGTATTCCTTAATACCATTCATGGGGTGGCGTACTTAACTCCCCAATCCTATGAGTGCCTACTTCACTCCTATGTCGAGCCGGCTAAGAATCTCCTAACATGGGATCATTAGAATTTACTCATGCATTAAATACAACCAATAAAACCTAGTACACATCGGTTCATGTTTCCTAAGACGTTCAAGCATGTTACCAATTGGAGATCTGCCAGTTTTCTTAAGCCTAACATTGAAATCATTCATCCAATACAACCATAAACAAGTAATCAACACATAATCAACATCTAGGTTTCATTAGATCTAAGCAAACACAAGATAAATCTAGCCTAGCATGATGGAATCAAGACAAGAACAAGATATAGACAACCAACACATAGACATATTGATTGAATTAAAAAAACACTTATCTCAATTACACATGTAAGGGTTCAAGGGCTGAAAACCCTTGAAAAACCTGTAAAATTCGTATATGGTTCGGCCTTAGGGTTTCTCCAAACTTCTCTCTTCTAATGAATGAAAATTAGAAAACTATATATAGAAAACTGAGGCTGACGGCGTCAAGAACAACCTTGTGACGCCGTCATCTCGCCGCCAAAAGAATCCTCGGACTGCCTTGATCTACATCTGACGCCGTCATGTATTAAGTTTTTCCAGGCCGTCACGTATTTAACTCTTGACGCTCTTCCTTGTGACGCCTTCATTTCTGTACTGGGCCGTCATGAAATTTACTCTTGACACCGTCAGGAAAATGCTCTTGACGCCGTCACATACTGTTTCCAGCTTGAAAAATTAAGTCTTTGGCGTTTTCTTCACTTTTATGCTCCAAAAACGTCCGAATTGCTTCCTTTTCCAGATTTCACTCCCAAAGTACCTAAAATCACAAAAGGAACGATTTAGGGCAATATTTGATCAAATAAATTCAATTCCGGGCTTAAATGACCCCCTAAAAACGGTTCATTTTTCGCCTCATCAAGCAAGAAACTTACTTTATGATGATTACTAATCCCACAACGAAAAAAAAGGACACACTCAAATGTTTAGTTGCCCCATCTTCCAAGACACATTAAACATAGAGAAAGGACCAAATGACATAGTATGATGACTGTTATGATAGTAGTCTCTATATTAGCTTATAAATAAGTCTAGGGGTTAGAGTATTAAGCTTAAACTTATCTTAGTCAAGTAGGAGTCGGTTTGGTTGGCTTGTGTCCCAAGCCCAACTCGTGTCCTTGTAACAGCCGACTATGAGTCTTGTTAGAGTCGGTGTTTCCTCCCCCCATCATCTCTATAAAAGGAGGTGAGGGGGGAGGGGTTTGTTACGCATTCTTTTAATACTAATCAACGTTTAGTTAGGGTTTACTTACTTGTGCAAATCTTCTCATTTCTGTCGATTACATCATAACTGCTGGTGTGTGTGCTTCCTCTTCAACATCGATATTTATTCCGTGCTAGTAACTAGGATTGTTGATTGAAAATATCAACAAGTGGTATCAAGAGCTCAGGTTCGCGGGTTCTCTGGTATACTAGGATCGATCTTGAAGGGTTTTTGTTGTTCATTCTTCTTGTAGGAGCAGGAGTTATATTCTGTTTGGGCTACAAGGTTCTCGACAACAATTATTCTTGGTGTTCAGGTTCGTGGACATCAAGGACCAGAGGGTTTCGACAGGTAAAGGGTTCTTTAGGTCTTCGATTGTCCGGGTTTGCGACAAGGTGTAGAAGTCTTAAGGGTTCATTGGTTTCTGGTTTATTGGAGATCAACTGAGCAGGTGGTTGTTTTTCTTTGACGTGTAAACGAAGAAGGAGGAAACAAGATCTGGTTTCTTTTTGTTATTAAAGAAAAAGTCAACAAAGGTTATTTTATAAATATTGGTGGAATCCAATACCAGTATTTTTAAAATATCAATCTGTTATTTTTGTTTTATTATTTATAAAACAAGAGGATTAATTAATTAAAAGGGTATTGCACAAGGGACTTTGTTAATTTGTGATTGTGAGGGTTTTTCACAAGGTTTAGCAAATTAATAAAGGGATTAAAGAATGACGGGAGCCAAGTTTGAGATCGAGAAATTCGATGGAACTGGTGATTTCGGGTTATGGAGAGTCAAGATGCGTGCTTTATTAATCCAACATCGATGTGAAGCAGCTCTGGAGATTTTACCCGCGAATATGGATGTTATAGCAAAAGCTGAGCTAAACAAGAAAGCTCACAGTGCCATGATTTTGTGATTAGGTAACAAGGTTCTGAGAGAGGTTACCGGGGAGACGACTGCAGCGGGGGTTTGGACCAAGCTTGAGACTTTATACATGACAAAGTCCTTGGCCAATAAGTTGTACCTTAAGAAGAAGTTGTATACATTCTACATGCCGGCTGGACGTACGATTTCCGAGCATATAGATGAGTTCAACAAAATCGTTCTTGATTTAGCAAATATTGAGGTAAAATTCGAGGATGAAGATCTTGCTTTATTATTACTCACTTCTTTACCAGCATCATACGAACACTTTGTGGATACCTTGCTCTATGGACGGGAAGCTTTGACTTTGGAGGATGTGATGGCCACACTGAATTCAAAGGAAATCAAAGAAAGGTCTAAGGCGAAGGGGGATGATGGTGAAGGGTTATATGTGAGGGGAAGAACTGATCGCAGGAATTCGCATCAGTCTAGGGGAAAGTCAAGATCGAAGTCTCGAGGTGGAAGACTCAAGTGCTATATTTGCCAATCTGAGGAACACTTGAAGAGAAACTGTCCGAAGAATAATCGCAAGAAGTCAAATGGTTATGTCAATAAAGATGATCAGCCAAGCTCCAGTTGTAACACCCCCAATTCATGGATGCAGCGGAATTCAAACTGGGTGTTACTCGACGGCACAATAGTCACAATAATAGAAAACGAACTCCAATTGAGTCGTTTTAAAAGATGTTTCATTCAAAATATATAAATATCAGAGATTACAAAATGAGGTCCCAATTGGTTCCATGTTTACACATCACATTAAGTGAGTTTTTGAATGATAATAAAATTTATAGCCCTCTTGAGTATCCGTGTCCTTCCGTGCCATCCTTGATCGTCATGAACCTGAAATACATGCTTGAGAGGTCAACACAAAGGTTGAGTGATATTCATAGAGTTTGTTTAATGTTTGAACACAATGTGTTGGTAGTTAAATCGTTTGAACACAATAATCGAAGTGTTTGTAGTTAAATCGTTTGAACACAATAATCGTAGTGTTTGTAGTTAAATCGTTTGAACCCAATATGTTGGTAGTGTGAGCAATAGACTCACACCAATGTTTGAAAAACAAAGATGGGCCACGTTGTTATACGCCCGGAACAGTTATTATCAAATACTAAGCTTATGACACCAAAACGTTAACGTGTACCAATATCAATCGGCGGAGTTATCCCGGTAGGTACTTTGCCGTCATACCTAATGTCTCAAATATTAATGCATTTGTTTGAACTTAGTCAATACAAATGGGATTCGTCAATCCCAATAGGCCTATTCACAATATTCGCGCTCACTTGCAAGTAACCCTCGCAAGTGAGCGCGAATATTGTGAATAGGCCTATTGGGATTGACGAATCCCATTTGTATTGACTAAGTTCAAACAAATGCATTAATATTTGAGACATTAGGTATGACGGCAAAGTACCTACCGGGATAACTCCGCCGATTGATATTGGTACACGTTAACGTTTTGGTGTCATAAGCTTAGTATTTGATAATAACTGTTCCGGGCGTATAACAACGTGGCCCATCTTTGTTTTTCAAACATTGGTGTGAGTCTATTGCTCACACTACCAACATATTGGGTTCAAACGATTTAACTACAAACACTACGATTATTGTGTTCAAACGATTTAACTACAAACACTACGATTATTGTGTTCAAACGATTTAACTACAAACACTATGATTATTGTGTTCAAACGATTTAACTACCAACACATTGTGTTCAAACATTAAACAAACTCTATGAATATCACTCAACCTTTGTGTTGACCTCTCAAGCATGTATTTCAGGTTCATGACGATCAAGGATGGCACGGAAGGACACGGATACTCAAGAGGGCTATAAATTTTATTATCATTCAAAAACTCACTTAATGTGATGTGTAAACATGGAACCAATTGGGACCTCATTTTGTAATCTCTGATATTTATATATTTTGAATGATACATCTTTTAAAACGACTCAATTGGAGTTCGTTTTCTATTATTGTGACTATTGTGCCGTCGAGTAACACCCAGTTTGAATTCCGCTGCATCCATGAATTGGGGGTGTTACAGATTGGTACCAGAGCCATGGTTATAGAGAAACGGGTCTAATTGAGACCTAAACTATAACTACACTCACAAACAAAAGCATTTTTATAGCCTTCTGCTCTCCGTGTCTTCCATCCTCCAGACGATTATGGACTTAGTAAGCATGTTATGATACACAAACATATTAGTATATTCATATATACCCATTTTGAGCATTTCCCCGTAGACATTTTTGTGCTACACAAACATAATTGCACATTGATATATGTACCCTTAACATAATTGAGCATTTCCCCGTAAGCATTTTATGCTACATGAACATATAAGTATATTCATATATACACACTAGGCATTCTATACTACATGAACATATTAGTATATTGATATATAAACTCGGTTTATTTTCAATCATTTATCTAAACAATGGACTAAACATATCTGTGTATGCCTATTCTAAGGCATTTCGGCACAGCCACACTCTCCCAATCATGTTCCTACTCCAACATTATATGTCCAAGACATTGTAACTAATTACAATGGTCTCATTCATTTTTCAAGACATTGTGAGATACAATGGTCTCATTCATTTTCCAAGACATTGTGAGATACAATGGTCTCATTCATTTTTCAAGACATTGTGAGATACAATGGCCTCATTCATTTTCCAAGACATTGTGAGATACAATGGTCTCATTCGTTTTCCAAGACATTGTATGATACAATGGTCTTAATCATTTCTCAAATGTTTTGAGTCACACAATGGCCTAACCTACTTCCCAGACATTGTGAATTGCACAATGGTCTAACCTACTTCCGAGACATTGTGTTTTGTGCAAATGGTCTCTAGAATTATTCCATCACATCATCAATATCATTTCTTATGATATCAAAAACCCGTCACAATCTATCGATTTCAAAACAAGAAATATGATATTTCTAAAGGACAAACAAATCCATCACCTACAAAAGCTGAAGTTCAGCCCTACATTCATCAAAGTTTTCTTATGAAACCTTCATTGTTAAAAGTTCGTGATCCTGGCCAAGTATGTTCTATTTTAGAACTACTTAAAACTTCCTTTCCACACACATACCTACCCGTACTATCTTCTATGCGATGGAATGTGAAAACATGGGTTACAAGTCTTGTATGGGCGGGACTTGCAATTGAAGGGTTTGACATCGCCTTTGTTTATCGGATAGTTTCCCGAAAGCAACGGACATATCACAAGTATACCTAATTTAGGTATTTGGAAATTTTATCGAACCTTGGCTAAATATAGACTAGTCACCTATATTTAACCTAGGGACAGTGGAATATAGTCTGACTAACTATATTCGACTTAAAATTTTCAAATACTGAGAGTAGTTGTACTAGGGTTATGTTTAGATTGATTTCCTACATGAACACGATAAACAACCAGAATACATTAAAATAATCTAGAGACACGGTAGTGCCTTACCACTCAGCAAGATCTTAACACCTTATTTGTACTACCTAAATTCATTCTTGAAAATTTTCATTTATGAGATAATCCGAACTACTATCTTGGGATAGTTATCAATTATTCTCTTCATCCCGTAGAAGTACTATCCTGTTTAGGTCATAAGGATACCATTCCATCATAAACCTTTAAAATCTCTTAAGATTTTCAAAACAAACTCAACATCTATACCTAAGAGTATTAATGTTAAGCATACACACTTTTGTTCATCAACATATCACAACATTATCTTCACAACCGTTGCAAACACAAGCTCATTAACAGATCTTGATGCACTTTTAAAGCTCAAATCATCCTTAGTTACACCACAAGTACCCTCATCAGCTTTACAAGATTGAATATTCATCTTGTACTTTTGGAACACCAGTATCATCTCGTAATACACTACCTTGTAACTCACCGGCTAATTGTGAATGTTGTGTTGGGAATTCTTAAGTAGGATGATTTATAATTATTTGAATGGATTGGGATGCCTTTTCATTTAAATAAAGAAATTGTAAATCACCGAACCATAAGTTTATATTTCCCTATTTACATTGTTTGGGATGCCTCTCTATGTAAATAAAGAATTATAAACAAGTGGGCTTATTTGTATCCGAAATAACATAGGTATGAAGTCAATAAACACTAGGTACAACAACCGATTACCTACTAGGCTATGATTGCAATTACTATCTCAATTCCTATTAATATTCGACTGCTATATCAATTTCCTTTGATATTCGACTATTACCATACCTTTCCTACATAAAGTAAGCCTCATCCTACACCATACACTGAAATGACAAACCAAATTACATCATCGGTAATCCCAGACTCTAGTCCTCATAAGTAACCACACCTCTTCATCGACACCACTCCAACATATGACACACAAAGAACTTCGGGACGAAGTTCCCCGTAAGGGGTAGGGACTGTAACAATTCACAATTTCAGGTTAATTACCATTCCCGGAAAATTTCACTATTCACTTTTACTATTCATCTTTCCCGAAATTTTCCCGAAACTTGATTTTTGTTTCTTGGCCTCGAGTGATAAATCATTTCCATGGCAAATTAAAAGTTTAACTTTCATAAGCTCATTTTCGTGAAAGTTATTAAGGAATTACACGTTTTAGGGTAAAACGTCATTCAGAAATTCTACGCACAACGAAACTCGACCGCGTTAAGTGACCCCGCATCAGAAAAATGTTTGACACACTCATGATTTATTTGAGAATTAATCGTGACTGAGAAAAACATGACCAAAATAAGCCTCGACCGTGAAAAACTGGAATTTTCAGTTTTTAAGCGTTTTTACTCAGCCGTAACCTTAGCCTATACCTGCACCGCGTTTCTAATACGATTTGAGTTTTCAACTTTTTAGGAAAAGTCAACATATTTTTCCCTCCTCCTTTGACCAAAAATCATTCCTTGATTTTATAAGTCATTCCTTGATTTTTAGGCTTACGGTTTGATGTCTAAAAGACATTTAATACCAACCGACACTAGACTGAGCCCAGTCTAGACATTATAAGTCATTTTAAATCATTTTTATCACATTAGAAAAGTAACATTTTACTTTTCTCAATTTTACGCAATATTCGTACATTTTACGTATTACGCGTTTTAGACCCGTATTTTCATTTTTAGCAGGGTTTTACCACCCCAATGGAACCTACCACTCATTTTATATTTTATTATGGAGTATTTTGACATGTTTAACCATTCTTCCAAGTTTCGTATTTTTACGATACCCGGTTTTACGTTTCGTGGCTTAACCATTTACGGTTAGCATTTTACGGAGCCAAAACTAACTCAATAACTTGGATAATATCATCAAAAGTCCACCCTTGCTCCCCAAGGTTGGCAAACCGACTTAGGGGGGGGATTCAGCCCCTAGGTGGCTTAATCCCATGCTTTAAGCCTTAAGATGTGAACATGTGTTCAACTTGGTGAGCAAGTGTTGACTAGTCAAGGTTCTAACCTCCTCAAGACCTTATTTAAGCCTTCTCTTCCCCTCCTTGGCCATTCCAACGACCCACACACATAAAAACACACCATCATCTCATCCTTAGCTCATTTACTTCAAGTTCCATCCAAGAAATCAAGTGCAATATCCATACATAAACCCTAGTTTAGTTTTGATTCATCGAAACTACTTCAAATCCTTAGAAACTTTGGTGATTTCTCTTGAGTTTGAATCCACTCAAGTCACCTCAATTTTCATCATCTCTCTTTCAAGATTACAAGAGTAGAAAGATTGCATGAAGTGAAGTGGGTTGAAGCAAGTCTATCAAAGTCCTATCCTTACATGTTAACTTCCTTTCATCTTTGAAAGCCAAAAGTTGTAAGCCAAACCCTAACATGCTTCTTGTTGAATAATCATGTTCATGTTATTTACATATTATTCATGCTATATTATGTCTTGTATTCATGTCCATGATGTATAAAAGTGAGTAAAACAAGTTGTTGTAATTGATTGACAAGATAAGTTATTAAAACAAGTAAACTAGTGACTTTCTTGGTAAGACCTGATCAAAATGGTAAAAATATGATGTTGGATCATTACATATTACAGTAGAGGACTTAACAAGGAAACCCTAGCAATTTGAACCACCTAAAACGAGTATACGAGTCAAAAGTTACGCCCATTTGAAGTTACCAAAGATTTCCGGCAAAACTGCCAAAACTTTCTGTTACAGAAACTTTAAACACGCAAAAAGAGGCCTTTCTGTTCTGTTTCATGAAAAAGTTAAAACACGAAAGTTGTCCGGAATCACGTTTTCCTTCATGAATACAGAAGCTCGAGCCTTGAAAATGCTTTCTGAGTGAGATATTTCTCAGTTTCTTAACAGCTATTTACATATATATAAGTCACTATATTATGGTTATACTTTAAAAGGAACAAGAGGTCTTATGACCTATAATCAAGACCACAACCATGGCTAGAGCTAAGGTTGTGTCTCATGACCTTGGAACAAGGACCAAAGGTCATGGCTAGGCCATGACGAAATGACCATGTAAGTTTACTTAGGCGAAAACATGAAACAAGGAATTGGCGATAACTTGAACAAGCAATTTGGATCTACTTCACTTAAAAGGAACCATGAGTTATTACCAAGAGAAAATGGTCATACAAGACTTATGAAACTACCCCTAATAACAATCTTCATGTACAAATAAACTTTCCTAAGTTTATTCAAATATCGGACATGTAACCTTTCGGATCAAAACTTATATCTATATATTTCATCAACTACTACAATAGTAGGGAGCCTCATGTGAGGAGTTCATTATGTAAGCCGTCGAGATGAGTTGTGGATTTACGAGTTAAAGTGTCCTGGCTCCTCGAACGCTTACTAACATGACTTCTGAATTATGTCGGCCCGAACGGTAGTAAACGATATACAAAACATACATGTTTCATGAATCTTTTCTTTCAAAGACTTACACTATACATCATACCACATCATGGACTATAATGCAAGATATATATATAGGCACTACTTCATATTCTTTACTCCGATCCTAAGTCGCGACATTCGATTATAGGTTGCTCGTAGAAACCTTCACGATTCAACCGTTACATTCATTACTTGATATCTTAACTTAAGGTGAGTTCATAGCCCTACTTTACATTACTTCAATGTTTTACAAACCCTTGGGGGGAATACATGCTATTTTTAACCGAGCACAATGTTTTTAAATTGTATGCTTGCCTGATTGTTTTATTATCACTAAGTAACATCCTTGCCAAACCAAGATCCCTTATTATGAACCATTTAATCACTTGCGAGGGTTACTTGCAAGTGAGCGCGAATATTGTGAATAGGCCTATTGGGATTGACGAATCCCATTTGTATTGACTAAGTTCAAACAAATGCATTAATATTTGAGACATTAGGTATGACGGCAAAGTACCTACCGGGATAACTCCGCCGATTGATATTGGTACACGTTAACGTTTTGGTGTCATAAGCTTAGTATTTGATAATAACTATTCCGGGCGTATAACAACGTGGCCCATCTTTGTTTTTCAAACATTGGTGTGAGTCTATTGCTCACACTACCAACATATTGGGTTCAAACGATTTAACTACAAACACTACGATTATTGTGTTCAAACGATTTAACTACAAACACTACGATTATTGTGTTCAAACGATTTAACTACCAACACATTGTGTTCAAACATTAAACAAACTCTATGAATATCACTCAACCTTTGTGTTGACCTCTCAAGCATGTATTTCAGGTTCATGACGATCAAGGATGGCACGGAAGGACACGGATACTCAAGAGGGCTATAAATTTTATTATCATTCAAAAACTCACTTAATGTGATGTGTAAACATGGAACCAATTGGGACCTCATTTTGTAATCTCTGATATTTATATATTTTGAATGATACATCTTTTAAAACGACTCAATTGGAGTTCGTTTTCTATTATTGTGACTATTGTGCCGTCGAGTAACACCCAGTTTGAATTCCGCTGCATCCATGAATTGGGGGTGTTACACCAGTGGTTCGATTTATGACGGTTCTGAGGTGATGATGGTGATGAGTGCAGAAGCCTTATTGGATTGGATTATGGATTCAGGAGGTTCATACCACATGACACCCAGGTCAGACATATTTTTTGATTTTCTAGAATGCGATGGGGGCAGGGTCATGTTGGGTGACAACAGGGAGTGCAAGATCAGAGGTATTGGCAAGGTCAGGCTACAACTGAAAGATGGGTCAAGTTTTGTATTACACAATGTCAGGTATATTCCTGAATTGAAAAGAAACTTGATATCGCTGGGAACTCTTGAAAAAGAGGGATATACCGTAAAAATGCAGTCGGGCAAAATCAAGGTGATTAATGGTTCCAGGGTTATTTTATCTGGAACACGAAGGGATAATTGCGTATACTCTTTGGATGGCCATGCAGTGGCGGGTGAGCTTAATGCTAGTGTTGAAGAAAAAGACAGTCTTGCGCAGGTTTGGCACAAAAGACTGGGACATATCAGTGAGACGGGACTACAGGTACTGGAAAAGCAGGAGCTGTTTGGCAAGAAGAGTCTAGGTAAGCTCGATTTTTGTGAGAATTGTGTTCTGGGAAAGTCACATCGAGTCAGTTTCGGTGTAGGAAGGCACACTACTCAGGGAGTGATAGACTATGTTCATTCAGATTTATGGGGTCCGTCTCAGGCGGAATCATTGGGAGGTAAGAGGTACTTCTTATCTATTGTTGATGATTATTCCAGGAGGGTATGGGTTTATATTCTCAGGTTCAAACACCAAGCATTTGGAAAGTTCAAAGAGTGGAAGCAGTTAGTAGAGAATCAGACAGGGAGGACGGTTAAGAAGCTGAGGACAGATAATGGTCTTGAGTTATGTAACCGGGAGTTTGAACAGCTATGTACTGAGAGTGGGATTGCTAGACATTTGACAGTTTCCGGGACGCCGCAACAGAATGGATTAGCAGAATGGATGAATAGAACTCTCATGGATAAGGTACGCTGTTTATTAATTCAGTCTTGATTGCCCAAGACCTTCTGGGCAGAAGCGACATGTACGGCCGCATATCTTATAAATAGGTCACCATCGATAGCGATTGAGAAAAAGACACCTATGGAGATGTGGTCGGGATATCCAAGTGATTATGGGATGTTAAGGATTTTCGGCTGTGTCGCATATTCACACGTTAAACAAGGTAAGCTCGAGCCGAGAGCGGTAAAATGCGTTCTTTTGGGGTATCCTGAAGGTGTGAAGGGGTACAGGCTATATAGGCTTGATAATGAATCACCTAAAATAGTCACTAGCAGGAACGTGGTCTTCAATGAAAGTATCATGTATAAAGACACGTTGAATGATTCTGGTGCAGGTACTGATAAGTCTGTTGAGGAATTACAGGTTGAGGTGGAACTGCAGAGGTTAAATAATCATTCGCTTGAGGAAGATCTGATTGATGGTCAGGAAGATGGCGATGATGAAGATGCAGGGGATCAGGATCATGATCAAACACCGGATCTCACAGATTATCAGTTGGTTCGGGATAGAGAGCCAAGGACAAGAACGAAACCTTTGAGGTTTCGAGATGAAAGTAATATGGCTGCTTACGCGTTTGCTGTAGCAGAGGAAGAAGATACTCATGAACCATTGACATACCAGGAGGCAGTTGCTTGTAAAGATATATCTAAGTGGAAAGCTGCTATGGATGAAGAGGTGGATTCTCTGAAGAAGAATGAGACCTATGAGTTAGTGGATCATCCAGCTGGGCAAAAGCTGGTGAGCTGCAAATGGCTGTTCAAGATAAAGGAAGGGATTGAAGGTTTTCAAAAGCCTAGGCACAAGGCGAGGTTGGTGGCTCGTGGATTCACTCAAAGGGCAGGTATTGACTATAATGAAGTATTTTCGCTGGTAGTTTGACACACATCTATTCGGGTTATACTTGCATTGACTGCGTGTAGAGATTATGAGCTAGAGCAGCTTGATGTAAAGACGGCATTTTTACATGGGAATCTTGAAGAAGTGATCTACATGAGGCAGCCACCGGGTTATGAACAAGGTAACAAGGTATGTTTGTTAAAGAAATCCCTTTATGGTTTGAAGCAGTCACCTAGGCAATGGTATAAGAAGTTTGATGAGTACATGCTGAGCAACGGGTTCAAGCGTAGCAGTTACGACAGCTGCGTATATTACAGGAGTTATGCACCAGGTGAGTATATCTATCTACTGTTATATGTAGACGATATGCTGATTGCTTGTAAAAGCAATGCTGAGATTGGGTCTATCAAGTCTTTGCTTAAAAAGGAGTTTGACATGAAAGAGCTTGGGGAAGCAAAGAAGATTCTTGGTATGGAGATCATCAGGGATCGGAGTCGCAAGACTCTGAGGGTGTCACAATCCGGGTATGTTTCTAAGATTTTAAATAATTATAGAATAGACAATGGGAAATCGGTTAAGATGCCATTGGGTGGGCACTTTAAGCTGTCGTTGAAGGATTGTCCGGTTAGGGATTGTGATGTTGAAAGGATGAGTAGGGTGCCATATGCAAATGCGGTTAGGAGCTTAATGTACTTGATGGTGTGCACGAGGCCAGACATGGCGTATGCGGTAAGTGTTGTTAGCAGATATTTGGCGAATCCAGGTAAAAAGCATTGGGAAGCAGTGAAGTGGATTTTGAAATATTTGCGGGGTACTGCAAACGTGGGTTTGGTGTATGGGACAAATCGTAGCAACCATGTGGACGTAACAGGTTTTGTTGATTCAGACTACACTAAGGATCCGGATAAAGGTAGGTCGATCACAGGTTACGCGTTTTTAGTACAGGGATGTGTTGTTAACTGGAAGGCAACGCTACAACACGTGGTGGCTCTTTCAACTACAGAGGCGGAGTATATGGCCCTTACGGAGGCTGTGAAGGAAGCTATTTGGCTAAGGGGACTCTTAGAAGAGTTGGGCGTGGAGCTTAACACTGTTGCAGTTAATTGTGATAATCAGGGCGCGATTCAATTATCGCGGAATCATGTTTTTCATGAAAGGACTAAGCACATCAATGTGCGTTACCACTTTATCAGAGAGGTCTTGGAAGCAAAGACGGTTGAAGTTCTGAAGGTGGGTACTGAACACAATGCTGCGGATGCCTTGACGAAGGTAGTACCTGGACGGATTTTACAACACTGCTTGGAGTTGTTGAGTGTCGGTATAGGCTAATATAAAGCCTAAGGTGGAAATTGTTATGATATTAGTCTCTATATAGCTTATAAATAAGTCTAGGGGTTAGAGTATTAAGCTTAAACTTATCTTAGTCAAGTAGGAGTCGGTTTGGTTGGCTTGTGTCCCAAGCCCAACCCGTGTCCTTGTAACAGCCGACTATGAGTCTTGTTAGAGTCGGTGTTTCCTCCCCCCTCATCTCTATAAAAGGAGGTGAGGGGGGAGGGGTTTGTTACGCATTCTTTCAATACTAATCAACGTTTGGTTAGGGTTTACTTACTTGTGCAAATCTTCTTTTTTCTGTCGATTACATCATAACTGCTGGTGTGTGTGCTTCCTCTTCAACATCGATATTTATTCCGTGCTAGTAACTAGGATTGTTGATCGACAATATCAACAATGACTATCAAAGATGTGACTATTAGTAAGATGAACATAAACTATTAAAACTGCATTCTAAGAGCATATTTCCAAATGTGCCTCAATAGAACTTGATCTATTTAATCATCAATTCAACACATGATATATTGTTAGAACATTTGATTCTTAGAGCCGTGGGTGCAGTCACTTGGCACCCTCGCCAAGTTGACATGCGCTTGCGCCAAGCCAAGCCACTGCACCGGAACCACACACCAAAGTGTAAGTGAAAAAAAATGGTGTGCGCCAAATAGAGTTTTCTTTTTCTTTTTCTTTTTTTTAAGCTGATTTTTGTGTTGAGTTTGTATTTTAATTGAGTATGGTTGGTCTCGAAAGTGGTGTTTTGGCTTGAATTACCATGAGGGTATTTTTAGATGTGTAAGTGAAACGAAAGTGAAAAGAATAAAAAGTAATATGACACTAACGTAACAGTTTAACTTGAGCCGCTACACGTGACACGCCTTCACCAAATTTTCACAAAGTAACAATTCAAATTTAAACCCAAATCCAAAATTAACCCAAATCCCCAAATGAAACCGCCAAACAAATCTCAATTCCTACTCTAAACCCCTAAACTTCCAATACCCAGATTTTAGATTTCATCAAGAATTAATAAAAATCAAATCTTTTTGCTTAATTTGCTAATATGTTTAATATTTTCAATACCCAATTAGCTTCTTTATCATATTTCGTTATAAAGTTTCAATCTTTATGCTTATTTGGACCTGGATTGAATCCCCATATGGCTAATTATTCTCGTTAGATTAAATTTTAAGGTTTTTAAAGGTTGTGTGGTGTTTTGGGTTTTTTAAGGTTATTTTTAAGGTTGTTTGTGTTTTGGGGATTTGGGTTGTTTTTTAAGGAAGGTGGGATGATGGGTGAGGATTGGTCGTTGGATTCGGATGGGAATCGTAAGCGGTTTAGGCGGTCGGTTAGTTTGATTGGTGATGGGAATGATAGAGATGATAGAGGTTGGACTTTGCTTCATGTTGGAGCTCGAAAAGGCGATTATAAAGAAGTGAGGATTTGTTGCTTTTATGGATTGTTATGCTGTGTTAGGTTTATAGAAGTTGTCAAAATTTATGTGTTTGGGATATTTTATCGATAAGCTGTTTGTATGAATAAAACGTGTGCATTTGAAGTGCTTAGAGTGCTTTTGGGATTGCTTATTTAAGTGCGTATTGCTTATTTAGAATACATTAGTTTTGATTGTTTGAATGAAAATATTTATATTATAGTAAATTTGTAGAGGTAGTTTGGTGCCTGCTTTCTTTTAAAAAGCAGGTAGGCATTTTAGAATAAGCAACCCCAAACTCACCTTTAGAAAATGCAATAAGAGAGGAGTACTTGAATAGGCAATCAGAAACTCCCTTATGTCTGTTTATTGCGTCTCGATACAACAATCAAATAGTTTCGAGGGTGTTCAGGATTTGCTTATCATAAAACTTTGTTTGTGACTGAAATACGCTATTTGAATAAAATGTTTAAAATTGTTTTTTTTTAATTGCTTATTTCAAAAAGCAGTAAGTAGTTTTTCTATAAGCAATCCTGAATACCCTGTAAGACAGTTTTGGAAAGTGATTACCTGATTTTTGCGTTTTCAATTTGTTTATATTCTGTTTTTAGTATTTAGGTATAGTCTTTTCTATTCTGATTATGAGATAAAATATTCAGTTGTGGATAACAGTTTGAGAGTAGTTGCAAGAAAAGTGATTCCTACTATCTTATTATCACAACTTTAAACAACACGAGCACATGCAAACATCACTAATCACTACCTGGTTTTGCGATACACTTCCTTAGACCTTAGTTAGGGTGTGTTTGCCTAAGCTTATATGATGGGCTTATAAGCTTATTGGCTTATATGTGTTAAATAAGCCTAAACTAAGTGTTTGACTTAGCTTATATGAGTGGGCTTATGAGCTTATATAAGGGGGTTTTAATGAGCCCAAACTTTGTGGTTTATTTGAGGAGGGGTGGGCTTATATAAGGATATTATATAAAAAGACTTTTATACCCTCATTTAATAATTGCACTATTTTCATGTTCATGTACTTTTTTGTCATTTTACCTTATTAATTATGATAAGCTAAGCCAAACACTTAGCAAGGGCTTATGAGCTCATGATATATAAGCCATAAGCCGCTTATATAACATAAGCATAAGCCTAATTCATAGGCTTAGCCAAACACCCCTTAACCTGAGTAGCCTTTATTTTGGATAGCTTGTTTTTAATGCTATTTTATGTGCATTTAAAACCGTCATTAACTGCTGATGAAAGAAATATTTATATACTTTGGTTGTGAAACATCTCCAATTTGTAGGGTCCCATTCTTACTATGTTAAAGAAAAATGACGCTTCTTGTTTGCTAGATTCAATGTCTTTGAATTACATTTCATATAATAGTTAGTATATTGAGGTAAAGTGGCTTATATAACATGACTTTTAACTGATTTTGGTATTCTGTTGGCAGGTGAAAAGGCTTCTTAACGAAAGGAATGGATGCAAATTTGGCCGCGTTTGGTCCCAAATCGCATGGTGTCACACCTCTACATCTTGCTGCAAAAGGTGGTCACGTAAAGGTTATGGATAAACTCCTTGAGCATGGTGCTAATATTGATGCACGAACCAAGGGTGCCTGTGGCTGTAAGTTCATTATGATATGCTGTCATATCTTCATGACCTAAAACACATTGACCTATTTGGTCGAGTGACATATTTCGCTTGATCACCTAAGCTTGGACTTATTGGGCCGTGGTTCATTTTAAGGAAATTACTAATCTAACCTTTTTTTCGGGGGTAAATTAACAAATTATCCTACTCTTTAGGAATCTATACTCCGTATAAAATTATCCAATAAGTTCTAAAAAAAAATAGCGGATTCTTTAGAGTCTATAAACAACCCAAAAAATGCCAATTGTTTTAATTTTTTTTTAAAAATTTTTTTTGTTTTAATTTTTTAAATCCTGCATAATTTTTGCTAATTTGTGAATTCTTCATATACTTTTACGAGCTAATGAGTTATCGGGTTCTTTTTGTTTAAATTTGTAAAGTAGGACATCTTTTTATATAATCCACTAAAAAGGGTTAGAGAAGTAATCTCTCTTCATTTCGATACCATAGACATAGCCATTCTTTAGACTATATATTGGAGGTTGCAATTGTAAGTTTTGAGTTTTGACCTTTTATACTTATGAATGGATTAATTTGCGTTGAATTGATCGAAACTCAAAAGTAGTATAGAGTCTTTATAATGCATGCAACCTCTTAAATCACTTTATACAAATATTTTAATGCTATTGTAATATTTTGTAAGGGAAAATGACAAAAATAACCAATTTTGCAACTATATTTCATCAAAACCCAATTTTTATTCAAAAAGCCAATCTACCCATGAAACTAGCAAGGTCTTGCTAGTTTTTATAAAAAAATCGCAAGGTTGAAAAGTAGCAAGGTTCACCTTGCAAATTTTCTAAAAAATTTAGCAAAGTTTTGCGATTTTATGTTTTGGTCGACACTGGTTGAGGAAGTTAAACTTGACTATCTTTGATCCGCTGAAGCTATTGTAAATCATCTCGTCAAAACCTCGGGTTCGCACTCATGTTTCTTCTCATCGGAGGAGTTACTATGGACAATGTTCGAAACATGATATACCACTCGTGGGTCTTTTTCCCGTGTCTTGTGGGTTATTGTTGCTCATATACTTTTGGTTTCCGGAGTTAGGGGCATGGTTACCACGTTGTCAACACTGCAAGCTACATCATGGCATTTAAAACCTTGCTATTTTTTTTAAAAAAAATCGCAAGACCTTGCTAATTTTCAAACCCTGCTAGTCTTCTGAAAACTAGCAAGGTTGACCTTACCTTGCTAGTTTTCAACCTTGCAATTTTTAAAAAAATCCGCAAAATGTAGCAAGACCTTGCTAGTTTCATGAGTAATCTGGCTTTTTGGATAAAAATTTGGTATTTGGTGAAATATGTTTGTAAATTTGGTTATTTTTGTCATTTTCCCCATTTTTTTAATTATCAGAAACTGCTTAATAGAACATTTTCTATAAGAAATTGGACCAAAGAGTACTTGTTGTGATGATCTATTTTCAATTGCAGGGACACCCCTCCACACTGCTGCAAAAGAGAAAAACAAGAGGGCAATCAGATTTCTAGTTGAAAACGGGGCGTTTTTGCCGGATAACATCGAGGACACGAGGTTTAATCCACCAGTCCATTACTGTCATGGTCTTGAATGGGCGTATGATGAGATGAAGCGTGTTCAACAAGAGAGTGGTTCATCATCCTCGGGAGAGGGGTCATACAGCTCCGATAGCTAAGCCTGTTTTTATTTCTGCTGTTTCGTTGTAGTGTTTGTGACATAACTTGATATGGACTTCTTGTTTACGGTTGTAATGAACTTTTGGTTGTTTCTTGTGATCGAATACTAGTGTGCTAAATGGATATGATTGTTGATACAGTTGCTTTTAATAATTATCGTATCGTGTTGATTTGTTGAAGCTGGAACTATCACTGACTTGCAATTTTACTTATTTCGCTTTTAATAATTATCGTTCTGAAAATGGTTGCAAAATTTTGTTTATTCTAAGCGCATCTTTGTTGTATATATGAGAGGGTTTAGGACTTTAGGTCAATAAATAACAGTGAACTTTCTTCAAAATACCGTTTTCGTAAGTGAACTAAAAAGTGTATTATTTGACAAAACAAGCTCCTGAACAGGAATGAGGCGTGAAAGAAAGCCAGTTTTTTCCTCTGTTGAAAATACACAATTGACGTGACTGAAGCCAATCAACGCGCCACATGACTCATGTTTAAAACATATTGAAGTTCGGTCCATAGCCATTGTAGGTACTTAAATGGGATCTTTCGAAGTATTACGGAGTACATATTACTGACCGAATGGCTTGAATCACGTAGCTTTTTATATTCGTTGTTTGTACCTTTAGACAACCCAGTATTGTGTTTGTTTCTTTCTCACTTTCTACAAGTACATCCTATTTGATTTTCACTTTATACTCATGTGAATATCTAGATCACCAAGCAAATAATCTTGGTCGCCATGTATTACGCGGTCAAACTTTAATCCCATATCAATTGCATGTGTTTAAAAATCATTTTGTCGACAAATACATATTTTTTTTCAACGCACAATATAACAAGATTTGTCATTCAAAAGCAATAGGCCAATAATACCATATCTTACACACGAATCATCATAGGCTAGCTAGTAGCATAGTATTAAACAACCAACAGATTACATAATGTAAAATTCACTAAGTCTAAGCTTTTCTTATTACTTCCAACTTATTTTGAGAAAAAGAAATTGTAGACCAAATAAAAACACACAATGATTCGCGATTAAGTTCCAATTCGTTGCCAACACGATACATGAGAGATCCGACGTACTTTGAAGTACCTCAAGCTTGCACGTTTCCACTCCTACTTCTCCGCACTAGCTCCATGAACTCTAATCGCTGGAACAAACTCAACAACAATAGGGGCTAAACTTTAGTGATATCAATGAGTTTTTTTGATACGATCACTATAAATAAAGCAAAAAAGACAATATGAAAGTTGGCTAGTAACGTCTGTCATTCATGATCATTTTTATTTGGTCATATAATCAGTCATTGATAAAGTATTGTCAACATTAATAGTAATAAATAAGTTGACACGTGTTGCACATCCAGTGAAGTCGCACATTCGCACATGACCGTTTTGAGAAATGGTATTATTTCTGTTATTCAATACCTTTTTTTGAAAAAGGTTAAGTTTTTATACCTTTTTGAGAATTTTCTCTAAATCTATGGTTGTCTAAAAAAAACATACAATCACTCTTTTCACATTTTATGTAAAAAAATTAAACTCGACTGACTTGATTGGAAGTTGTAAAAAATAAAAAGTTGTAAAAATTAAACATAATTGCATTTCTAATTGAAATTTTAATCCATGAGATTTATTCATACCTTTTTATCTTCATTCCTCTCCTTTATTTGGAACTTCGAACAACTGAGTCGTTTTCGACTTTTATCCGTGACTCAACGCTCTGTAAAAGAAAAAGGTTAGCAAAACAATACTAAGTATTAATTTATCAAACTAATGATCACTCGTTCAAATAATTTAATTTCAAAGGCAATTATGTGTTTTTCGTACCTCTCTGTTTTTCGTCAATGCTTCGTCTATTGTAGAACCATTTACTTTTGTACCATCATGGGTTTCATTACCCCATTTGTCCATTTTAATACAATCCTCGATCACCACCTTCACCAAAGAAGGATATTCAATTGTAGCATTTCCAGGGTAGAAGCTCGTGAGACTCTCCATACGGATGAGCAGAATCTCGGCAAGGCAATGGAACACGATGTTTTTAGGTGGTAAAACCGGATCAATTTCACTTGTACTTGTTTCCCCTTCCCCGTCCGAGATCACTTCCTTCAAACTTTTGCAATCCCAAATTGTTAGCCCTTTCAGATTGACAAGCCCTTGTGCTACACTAACAGTGAATAGCTTTTCTAACTTGGGACACTTAAAAATGAGAAGTGTCACCAGGTTGTTAAGGCTTATATATTCATCTGCACAATTCCATATCACTTTCAAACTACTCAAGTCAAATAAAATTAGTTTTTCCACTTCTGAAAGAATATTCTCTTTCACCCCTTCATGGTTTCTGATGGATGAAAAAAAAGAAGTCTGCATCTCATCTAGAGGTGGCAAAACGGGCGGGCCGGGCGGGCACGGGCTACGGGCTAAACGGACTATGGGCTAAACGGGCTACGGGCAAAACGGGCGCGGGCTAAACGGGCGCGGGCCAAATGGGCGCGAATCACTTTAGAAAAGACTTAAAACAACAACAAAAATTCCTCAAACGTAACACCTCATTTATATTTAAGTAATATATTAATAAGTTTTTCATTAAAAACAATTTAATGTTCTCCAATTTAGAGAAAAACATGTGTGTCCATTATGCCCATCTAACTTCTAAATGGGCAATGTATGCCCATTTCAAAAAAAAGAGGGGGTCCAAATATACCAAAATCTTTTAAAAATTTGCCCATTTAGCCCATTTTTTTGAGTTTGGGCACAAATTGCCACCTCTAATCTCATCCAAAGAGTCCACCAAATACAGAAGATTGGCACATTTATCGATATTAATAGTCTTGAAACCAAAACCGTCACAGTACACCATAGGCATTATTTTATCAAGTTTATCAAGATTATTTATCGATCGAAGAAATATACCATTGCATACCTCAATCAATTTTCTAACATGCGAGTGTGAGTTGATATCAACATAATTAAGCGTGACTAAAATTAACCTTCTATAACCAGCTGGGATATCATAATCACTCCAATTTTCCTCGCCACCAAATTGAATGGAAAATCTTTTCAATCTCTTCAGATAATCAACTTCAGGGATAAGACAAATATGTTTGACCCATAAATCTAGAGATGTGAGCTTCGACAGTTTACTTATCTCTACAAGACTGTTATTTTCCCCCTCTTCCACTTGATAGTATCCAATACTCAACTCTTCCAACCAACGCAGATTTGCTAGTACACCTGGTTCAATATGAGATAGGTCAGGACACCGTGCAGCATGAAGCAACCTTAATTTGTCCAGCTTTCCAATCTCTTGAGGAATTTTTTTAATTCCAGTCTCATTGAGAATTAGAATTTCAAGGTCTTCTAGCTCCCCAAGTATAGAAACATCACAGAGATGTTTATTTCCACCAAGATTGAGCATACGCAATCTTTTGAGCTGCTTCAGTGATTCTGGGAGGGAAATGATCTTATTGCTCTCAAAATCTATAACTTTAGCTTTTTTCACTGCTTGGATGAATTCATCAGAAATTTCTGACAATCTACGATTTTTTTGTATGAGGAAAATCTGAAGGGATGGAATATTAAGCTTATAACCAGCTGGAAGCTTACAAATATCGTTTTCCATGAGTGAGATACCTGTGTACCTCAGGCTTCGAGGTCTTGGTTCCCATAATTTCAGCTTCTTCCCAGCTTCCACCAAAAATTTGTTTTTACCTTCGTAAGCAATTAACAACGCCACTTCGCGAACAACATCATGCATTTTGGTTCGCGATCCATCATTCAACCCAAGCTGATTTTTCCCATCCAATAACAAGCAAGAGGATTTGAGGATTTTAACCGCACTTTGAACTTTATTTCTTGCATCCTCCAAACTATATGGTTCTTCGAAAAGCTCCAAACCAACCCCATAATATGCCAACAGTTCTAATGGGATATCAAAGTCTTCAGGGAACATACAACATAGTAAGAAGATTGATTTTGCATCTTCGCTTTTGAGGTAGTCATAGCTTAGCTGCAAATGAGCAAATTGTAACTCTATATCTTCATCAATATCCGATGTTTTATTTTTCTGTATGCTATCACGTGCAT
Organism: Artemisia argyi; assembly: GCA_030686995.1. NCBI lineage: Eukaryota > Viridiplantae > Streptophyta > Magnoliopsida > Asterales > Asteraceae > Artemisia > Artemisia argyi. The sequence continues at coordinate 189,340,258 of CM060685.1, read as the reverse complement.
TTTCCCATTCCTTTATGTTCTTTTTGTCTTTCAAAGCTATTCCTACAGCTTGAAGGATTAGTGGCAATCCACCACATCCTTCAACAATCTCCCTCGCAACTAGTTTCAGTTTGGCATTGGTTTCTACCTTTTCATTAACCACATGTTTGAAAAGAAGCCATGCTTCTTCTATTGGCAAAGAGTCTACGCCAATTTCCTGAGCATTCATAGCCCTACACACACTTCTTTCTCTAGAAGTTAACAAAATCTTAAAATTCGGATAGTCATCTACACATGGAATGCCCACCGTATGTAACTTCAAATGGGTGTCCCACACGTCATCGAGGATTATAAGAACCTTTTCACCATTTCGTATTCGCTTTGCTGCAGTATCAACCTCTTCTTTAATCTTTTTAGCATCCACAGGTCTCGAGACAATTACAAATTCAACATAATCAAACAGGTCTTGCACTCTTGCTTGAACTTCCCTGGCTAGTGTAGTCTTTCCTACACCTCCTAGGCCCCAGATTCCAGTCAATGATCTTTTCAAGAACTGACTTATGGATATCAAGATCATCAATAATATTCTTCCTTGGATAGAGATCTGAGTTTCGGAGTGAAGCAGTAGGAATGGAGATCATCTCATGACCTTCAAAAGCCCCACCTTCTCTATAGTGTTGTTCAATGAGAGAAACGTTAATAGCCGCGTGCTTACCATAGTGACGAAGGGTGTTGGGGTTGACACACATCCAAAAGCTGAAACATGTCTTCTTGGCACTAGCTTCTTCTTGAAGAAATTCTTCGGTTGTGGATATATGAGCAACCGCCTCCCTAACCCAATTTTCCAGACCAGGTAGGAGTTGATCACCTTTACCAGTAGCTGATTCTTTTTTTTGATCCAACCTAGTCTTCATATCCTTGAGCTTTTCAGTTTCCTTCCTTAAGTTCTCAACATTTTCTTTGGAATGCCAAATGTAAGCGAATTGCTGTTTAACCCTAGTTAACAGTGAGCCCACTACTTCTTCACCAACCTTAGTAGCAACCACTTCTGCCATTTTAGATTTTTTTTTTTTCCCTCAATGTATGAACTAAACTTACACCAAATGATTCAGAACAACAAAAGGATTCTTAATCTAACAGATTATATATACAGATTTGGACAATCTCAACAGGTTCGATTAGGAGCAACAGGTTTGGGTGGTTGAACAAAAAGAAAGATTGAAATAAATTGAGTGTTATGATTGATTGCTATCTCAAGTCACACACACTTGAATATTTAAAGGCAATCCACCTTTCATATATTGTCACAACCAGTCCTTACACTTCTATAATCTCCAAACCATCATGTTATAAATCTAGAAAAAAAAAGTTACAATTGTTTACAAGTTTCAACTTGGTATTCATGCATGCATATCTGTTTATTTGATTTTTTTTTAACATAAATAATGGCATGAAATGATTAAGTTTTGGGAATATGGAGGTAAATAAAAATCCATCGTTAATATGAGCACTGTAACACAGTAAAACCTATATTATTATTCAAAAGAATTTTCCACTTCTATTAAATGCTTCAAACTTTTTTCTTTTCCATGCTATACGTACCAATATTCTAAAAGGCAAGATTTTAGCCAAATACGAAATGGTTGAAAGCCCCCCTAACCTCTCGAGAAGTGAGTACTAAAACACATATTCCTTGTTGACATAATCTAGTAGAAGTTCTCTAAAACACATATTCATTGTGAACATAATCTAATAGAAGTTCTCTAAAAAATGTTGGTTGTTTAGCTGCAAAACAGTTCCAGATCAGGGTTAAGATAATCAATGAAGGTACCGGATATTCACTTGAAATCGTGGTATCACTTTCCAATAGAAACTATTCGACCCTATGCCTGGGTTACACGAATATCTCTATGGGATAAGACCAAGTGATGTTCTTGCTTTAGGCACAAACCAAGAACCAGATGCGTATTAGAGTGTTTAGGGTTTTGTGTTAATCGTATTGTTCAAAACGTATCTCCATGCAGAATGATGTGACCTCTATTTATAATAGAGCATACTCAAAACCCTAACCCATGGTATTATGTATAATTAACGGCCCATTAATTATAACATAATAATTTCCATAATAATAGGATCGGTGGTTATCAGTGGAAACTTTAATACTAGCAGTAGAATGCCAGCAGCAGAATCACACTAGCAGCAGAATGCTATCAGCAGAATCATCTGTCAGCAGCATCTTGCTTTCAGCAGAATCCTAGCAGCAGGATCAGCTAGCAGCAGAATCATGCTATCAGCAGATTCAATACATAACCACAATTGAGTCAGGGGATTCAGTGACCAAATGGGTGTATACTCCATACCTCCAAACCCATTACCAGGTGTGAATTGATCCCTCAAGTGCACTAAATTTTCCAACAATCCTCCCCAAATTTAGTTCACTACTTTTGCATGAAAATCAAACACAAACCAAAACAAGTGCATAAATGAAAATATCTTGAGGATTGAATTTCCACATTAGTACATATACTTTCAAATATTCGAGAATCAGGGTGTTCTAAGAATTGAACCCTTCAACCCATTTGAATACCTGATGATAAATACACACAAGTTTTCAAACACTAAAATACTCCTGACACTATACAAGCCATGTGTCCATATCCAATTCATAAATGTTGTAAAAGCTAAAAGTCCAAAGCTTCCTGAAGCGGCAAAACTTCAACATTTACATAGGTGGTTCATCTTTAATTCATGCTCCTGCTTAGCACTTTTTCAAATAAAATTAACCATTAAGAAGTGAAGACTTCATCCTCCTTTCAGCAGGTAACAAGCACAACCTTGGGATGTATTTGATACATGTGCTTCAGTCCACTAAATGATCAGCTTTCCACATTGAACTCAGCTTCCAAGTTTCCTTAGAAGGGAGTTGGGTATCCTTGCATTCAGTGACTATGTTGGACTTAAACCCATCCCTTTAGCAGACTTCAAAACCAAGTCTCTAGCCAAACCCTTCGTCAAGTGATCAGCTAAGTTTTGTTGAGATTTAACAAACATTATAGATACCACCCCATTCATGATAAGCTCACGAATCATGCTATGCCTAACACCTAAGTGTCTAGACTTCCCATTGTACATCTGGCTGTAAGCCTTTGCCAATGTAGCAGCACTATCACAACGGATAGAAATAGGTGCCATAGGTTTAGACCACAATGGAATCTCAAGAAGCAAGTTTTTCAACCATTCAGCTTCTTTGCCAGCAGCAGCTAAAGCCACAAATTCAGATTCCATAGTTGAACTGGTAATGCAAGTTTGTTTCTTGGATGCCCAAGAAATTGCACCTCCACCAAGTAGGAATACCCAGCCACTAGTAGACGAATTGTCTTCAGTGTTACTGATCCAACTTGCATCAGTATATCCTTCTAATACTGAAGGATAACCAGTATATGAGAGACTATAATCCATAGTTCTCTTCAAATACTTAAAGACCCTCTGAATTGCTTGCCAATGATGAGCACTAGGATTACTAGTATACCTGCTCAGTTTACCCACAGCAAAAGCAATATCAGGCCTTGTACAAGTCATGGCATACATCAAGCAGCCAATCACCCTAGAATACTCAAGTTGAGATACAGCTTTGCCAGTATTAGGCATTAGCTTCTCACTTGTATCCATAGGAGTACTCACTGGAGTACAATCAAAGTAATTAAATTTCTTTAACACCTTCTCAATGTAATGAGACTGAGAGATAGAAATTTTGTTACTTTCATGTTTAATCCTAATTCCAAGGATAACATCTGCCTCCCCCATATCCTTCATGGAGAACTTTGATGACAAAAATTCTTTTGTAAGATCAACTTGATTTTGGTCAGTGTCAAAGATCAACATGTCATCAACATATAGACAAATGATGACTCCTTTACCAAATTCATCAAATTTGCTATATACACATTTGTCAGCTTGATTAAGTAAATAACCACTAGACAAAACCACTTCATCAAACTTTTGATGCCATTGCTTAGGTGCCTGTTTTAGTCCATAAAGAGACTTAATCAGTTTACACACCTTGTTTTCATTGCCAGGCATGATGAAGCCCTGAGGTTGGTTCATGTAAACCTCCTCATCTAAATCACCATTTAAGAAAGCTGTCTTCACATCCATCTGATGAATAACCAGATTGTGAATTGATGCCAAAGCAAATAGCAATCTTATGGTACTGATACGTGCCACTGGAGCATAAGTATCAAAGTAGTCTATTCCTGACTTTTGTTTAAAGCCTTGAATAACTAATCTTGCCTTGAACTTTTCAACAGTTCCATCTACCTTCATTTTCTTTTTGAAAATCCATTTGCTACCTAAAGGTTTGCAACCAGGTGGTAGATCAGTCAACACATAAGTGTTATTGCCCATGATAGAGTCCATCTCATCATTAATTGCTTCTTTCCAGAAAGCAACATCATGGGACTTCATTGCTTCTTCAAATGTTTTGGGATTATCCTCCACAATGAAGCAATAGGAGTATTGGTCAGAGACCTCACTCCTTGTACCTTCAATTAAGTATAATTGAAACTCAGGTCCAAATGACTTTGGATTCCTAACCCTATTGCTCCTTCTGAGCTCAGGTTCAGGTTGTTGTTCCACAACCTCATCAGCAGGAACCTCATCAGTAGGAACCTCATCAGCAGGAACCTCATCAGTAGGAACCTCTGAAACACCATTGTCATTGGTTCCATTTGGAATCCTTTGACTTGGTCTAGGGATAGATGAGAATCTGTTCTCATCAAAGATTGCATCCCTTGATTCAATTATTGAATTAATTGAAACAGACTCATTAGGTTCTATAACATAAAACCTATATGCCTTGGAATGCTCAGCATATCCAACAAAGATGCATTCAATGCCTCTTTCACCCAAAGTTTTCTGCTTTGGATCAGGGAGTCTTACAACAGCCCTACAACCCCATATCCTAAGATAATTAAGGTTAGGTTTCTTTTTAGTCCAAAGTTCATAAGGGGTAACTTTGTTCCTTTTGTTGGGAACCCTATTTAATAAATAGCAAGCTGTTAACATAGCTTCACCCCAGAACCCTTGACTCAGCCCTGAATAGGACAACATGGAATTAACCATCTCCTTCAGCACCCTGTTCTTCCTTTCAGAAATACCATTTTGCTGAGGAGTATAAGGGGCAGTCGTTTCATGGATTATACCAACAGACTGAAAATACAGAGTATCCATGTACTCACCTCCCCTATCAGTCCTTAATCTTTTGATTAGAGACTCTTGTTGCAATTCAACTTCAGTTTTGAATACTTTAAATTTATCTAATGCTTCATCCTTAGTATGTAATAAATAAACATAACAAAACCTAGAAGCATCATCAATAAAAGTCACAAAGTATTTCTTGTTCCCTAAAGAGGGAGTAGCATGAATATCACATAGATCACTATGAATCAGCTCCAAAACTTCAGTTTCACGTTTTACACTTTGAAATGGTTTCTTAGTAATTTTAGTCCTCATGCAAGTTTTACACTTTTCAGTGTTCATATCAAAGGCTGGAATGAATCCATCCTTAGACATATCTTGCATCCTCTTAAAGTGTACATGGCCAAGTCTTGCATGCCATAGGTTTGAATCATTAAGTTTAGATGTAGAAATAAAAGCAGAATCAATATTATCATGAACAATATTAAGTCTGAACATTTGATTACATAAATAACCAAAACCAATAAACACACCATTTTTAGATAAAACAAACTTATTAGATTCAATCACTTGTTTATAACCACAATTATTCAAAACACTACTAGAAACCAAGTTCTTCCTGATATCAGGAACATGTAAAACATTAAATAAAGAAACACTCTTTCCAGAACTAAACTTCAAATCAACACATCCTTTTCCATGCACCAGAGCAGTTGACTCGTTTCCCATGTGAAGAATAGAACCATCATTCATTGACTTGTAGGTCTTGAACCAGCTTCTATCTTTACACACATGAATTGTTGCTCCAGAGTCAACCCACCACGCAACATCATCATCCTGCACAAAGTAAATATCAGATATATATGTAACATAATAAATCTTAAAAGACTTATTAAACACATTCTGACCTTTCAGAGAATTGGAGTTACCATTCCCTCCACTTGTGCCTGATCCATTGGATTTGTTTCCAACTTTACCACCCTTACAATCTTTCCTGAAGTGTCCAGGTTTCCCACACTTCCAACAAGTCACCTTAGGTTTCTTGTTAGGATCTGACTTGGTGTTATCTTGATGCTTACGCTTGCCCTTGTTGTCATTGTACTTGGTGGAGTTGTTATGCTCCACCATATTGACAACTGATGGACCAGTAGCAGTGCTACTCTTTGGCTTGTCAATGTCTTGAGCTTTGAGTGAATCCTCAATGGCAAGTGACTGCCCAACTCAACAAAAGTTAACTCCTCCTTCTTATGCTTAAGCATATGCTTGAATTCTTTCCAAGAAGGAGGTAGTTTATCGATGATACAAGAGACTGAAATAGCCTCATCCATGTTCATCTTGTGTTGTGTGAATCGACCAAGTATACCAAGAAGTTCATTGTATTGTTCCATGACAGGTCTAGAATCAACCATTTTGTAATTGTTAAAATTACTTACAAGGAACTTCTTACTTGATGCATCCTCAGCCATATACTTGGCTTCCAAGGAATCCCATAGTTCTTGAGAAGTTTCAACATTCTGATAAATATCAAATAAAGTATCAGACATACCATTGAGAATTAAACCTCTGCAAACGTAGTCATCATTCTCCCATTTGCTCCTTGCTCTCATCTGATCCATGGTAGCAGCTTCTCCAAAATCTTCTGGAATCTCAGTAGTAAGAACATACACCACGTTCATACTGGTCAGCAAGAATTGCATCTTCTTCTGCCATCTTCTGAAATCAACACCTTCAAACTTTTCCAACTTGGAAAAGTTAGCAGCTAATTGTCTCATAGCAGCAGCCATTGATTATCACTAAATAGTTTCTATTGATTGTTGGTTGTTTAGCTGCAAAACAGTTCCAGATCAGGGTTAAGATAATCAATGAAGGTACCGGATATTCACTTGAAATCGTGGTATCACTTTCCAATAGAAACTATTCGACCCTATGCCTGGGTTACACGAATATCTCTATGGGATAAGACCAAGTGATGTTCTTGCTTTAGGCACAAACCAAGAACCAGATGCGTATTAGAGTGTTTAGGGTTTTGTGTTAATCGTATTGTTCAAAACGTATCTCCATGCAGAATGATGTGACCTCTATTTATAATAGAGCATACTCAAAACCCTAACCCATGGTATTATGTATAATTAACGGCCCATTAATTATAACATAATAATTTCCATAATAATAGGATCGGTGGTTATCAGTGGAAACTTTAATACTAGCAGTAGAATGCCAGCAGCAGAATCACACTAGCAGCAGAATGCTATCAGCAGAATCATCTGTCAGCAGCATCTTGCTTTCAGCAGAATCCTAGCAGCAGGATCAGCTAGCAGCAGAATCATGCTATCAGCAGATTCAATACATAACCACAATTGAGTCAGGGGATTCAGTGACCAAATGGGTGTATACTCCATACCTCCAAACCCATTACCAGGTGTTAATTGATCCCTCAAGTGCACTAAATTTTCCAACAAAAAACATATCCCTTTTGGTTGTGGACATAATCTAGTGGAAGTTCTTTGAAACACATATCCCTTGTGGACATAATTGGAACTTCTTTCGACCTTACGAAGTTTGGAGAAGTGACAACTTCATCACTTTCACATGACAAACTTCACCACAAAGAGCAGGAAATATGATTAAATTTTCTTTATTTTTCAGCATAACATGTCTTTAATAACATGCCAGTTAAGCACATTATCACGTAACCAATTGCTTATCTTTGTATCCATTACATCCTGGTATACAGGTGAAACTTGCTTGGTATCTTGGTGTGATCTAGAAAGAATAATAAATCGTGGCATAATATCTTTGAGAAGTACCACTTCTCTCTTCCTTAACGTTACCTTTCAAATCCTTCAAAAGGGATAAAAAAAAAAAGTAGGGAAAGACTGCAACATACTGAACTATAGTTTCTTTATAACTGATGTGCTATGTCTAAAAATGAGATTTTAGACATGCAAACATACTTTTGTTCGTGATTTCATAATATGCATAACTTGCATCAATCTTGCAACAACACAGGTAGAAAAACACCTAAATAAGCAATCCCAAACACTCCCTTAAAATTTCTTATCAATAATAATAACTCAAAGCAATTAAAAGCATAAGTTTAGTACTCAAGAAGTAATCAAATCTTATTGATAATTCAAAATTTTCATTACATCCCCTTCATCTTCAATATTAATCCTCATTTACAAAAACCGCATTCAACTCATTCTAAAAACCATTATCATAAATCATAGATAAAGAGAGATAATATAAACAACTTTTGCAATATTAGTCGTGTTAGTTGTATCAAGTGGCACGCTTGGTTTGAACGCCAAATAAAAGAGATATTATGTAACAATCGCAATGTACCCACTGAAACACCATGCTTATCTAATAAACTTTCCAACAAATTCCTCGTATAGTAACAAAATCTTCAAAGCTTATTTATGCGAAAATAATTCAAAAGTACGGTCAACAGAAATTGAGAAAATATATTACCTAAATTATAATTTAAAAAATTGATAAGTTCCGGGAGCAGACACAAATTAGCCTTAGTCAGTTTAGACTTCCTCCACTATGGAAACAACACTGCCTACACAAATTAACCATAGATTTAAAACGATAACCAACATTACCACATTATAAACTAACTGATAATTAATAATGATGAAATAAATAATTTCCATGAAAGTTTAAAAAGCAAAAGCCTGAGAAGAAGTACCAGCCATCTTGGTTTAGGTCTGGACCAAGGAAATAGGAAGCACTAAATTTGATTCAACTCCGATAATAAGTTCCCGAAAGAACACTTATAGCATTTTAACAAAGGAATGTGTCAGTCTAGAATTGCTTTCTGCATAAACAAAGGCCAAACATGAAATAATCAAACTATACCAATTAGTTTGAAAGTATATAGTTTGGAAATGCAACAGTGATATAAGCAGCCTAGAAAACATTCCCCTTGTGAATCTTGTTGAATAAGCTTTACCCAAACATCACCTTGCCAATCCCGTTGAATAAGCTTTACCCAAACATCCCCTTGTTTAAGCCCATTGAATAGGATTTACCCAAACATCCCCCTTGTTTAAGCCTTACATAGTGAATCTCGTCCTAATCGTCTTTCAAAGTTTCCCTCAACTAACAAAAACATTTGTTGTCAAAATCAATTTTTGACAACAGAAGGAAAAAAAAAATATGTAAGTGAAATTCAACATTGTAACCATAAACATTATTGAGACTGTTGTTGTATCTTTGTCTCATCAAACAATGAAAAATGTTATTTTACCGGGTGGAATGCCCTTTGCCCAAAAAAATAATGAAAAATGTCAGATAGTTTTAAGTAGAACAATCAGAGATGCCAACCCTTACCTAAATCACAAACAATTTTAACCACATCCAAAGCATCTCTATTAGAAAACATGTAAACCCCATACTTCCTGGACCAAAAGCATCATGATACTCAAATAACATGTTCATTTTCAACAATGAGGAGTAGGAAAAAAAAGGCGGATGCAATCGACAACCTCATTAAAATTCTAAATTTTATGCTGTTAATCAATCAAACTCACATGAAAGGTTCATTGATACTACCTCAGCTAAGTCACAAACATAGAAGAGGACCAATATTAAACTAAGATGCAAACTAAGAGCCACTCATAGAGTGTTCCACCTCTTCAAATCCCTAACTAAATGAAATATTACGCATTTTGAGATGCGCTTCTTATTTTTAAACGTAAAACTTCAAACTAATATTTGAAGGATCAAGGATACCATATCAAAAGGCTGTAGTCTTTCTTGTTCCCGGTTAATATGTTCAATTACATCAAGACCCTTGGTGACGGTCATCGTATCCGAATATTCAAAATCTAAAATCTGCTTTCACATGAAAAATGTCATTTGCACATGAAATACAATGACCAATTGACGAAAACAAATGGGTGAGAACTAAAATACCAGATTTTTAACTTGCATCTTCAACATTTAAGTACCATCGTCATCGTATCTGAGATCAAAGATACTTGTTTTTAAGCTTATAAAATGAACTCAATATTTGCTGTCTATTTCAGTCACCATTTAAGTTCCATTTAAATGGTGACTGAACGAAAGCAATCAGATCATGTATTGTAGGATCACTTACATTGTCATGACATAACCTGCTTGGAAAAAGCTCCGGACAACACTCAGCTCAAAGCTTGCAATTCCATTAACTGTGAAAAAAAGGAACTTAAAACGTTATGGTTAGGAGAAAAATAAATTCAGATATATTTTGTAATGGTAGGTTTCTATCGAAAAAAAATGCACAAAACTTACAGGTAACAACATCTTGGAATAAGATTTATAATCGGATTTATGTCTAATCACCTGCAACATAACTTGTCCATTATAAGAAAAATAAAGAAGAAGCCTTTCTAACATTTAAAACTTGTTCTCTATGAGGCATTATATCAAACAGCTGGTGGGCATTCAAAACAGAGCATAGCTGGTGGGCATTCAAAAATCTATTTTAAATTTATTACATCAGCATTAATATTATTTAATTACATTAACCAATAGAAGATTGCCACTTATTTAAAAATGACATCACTCAAAACCCTCTTTTAATAGATTAAAATAGATAGTTATATGCATTGGACTTTGACATTAATCTTACTTAATGTGTTTTGACATACAATATATGTAAATTTTAGTTATTATGTGCATACAAATTGAATAATACAATTGGTTAAGAATGTAACTTGTTGAGGTAAAATCTTGCACTTTACTCCAACAAGCGAAATGGGTCCTCGGGACACTTGTTTGGTCCTTCGGATTAGAGCCTCTCCGGGTGACGAAGCTCAGTGATCAATCTACAAAAGAACAAACACGCGTTAGTCTCGTCCCGGGTTTCTTCGAGTGATTGATAAAAATCTGTTCTTGTGACCCGTTTCTTTGACTTTGATTGGCTAGAAGTGGCTTCGGGGTCAAAACGTGTTTGTGGTGTGTTAGCTGATGTTCTGGTGAATAGTGTGTGTAGTTCGTCAAAGAATGGGAATGAACGGGTGCTGTCTCCTGATGTCTCCTTCCCCTGAATAATGATTTGAATGAAGACCATGAATGAGCCATAAACATAAGAGAATTATACACCATAAACATACACACCCTTTACATTTCTTTTTTCGACTTTTTAAGCCGTTTATATTCACTGATTGATGACAGTTCTACACTAAAGCCTCTTTAGCTTTAATGTGTGTTCTGGCCAATAATACAGATCTTTTTGTATGAAGTATAGCACGAACAAAGTCTTAAATTATATAATTCTAGCCTCCCAATTACTAGAAAAAACTGAAGAACCAATAATCATATAATTACTCTTAGAAGTAGCAGGGCAATACAACCATACCATCTGAAGTAACGTAATAGCCATAATATTAACAAAAAATGTAAAATTATGTATCTATTTGATGCTTTTAAACAATTAATTAAGCCTTTATCAAACCTATTCTCGAAGTCATATTGATCCCTTGGTGCATCCAAACACCCCCTAACATTCCAGCAAATAATCAATAATGCAGAGGGTGTTTGGAATTGCTTGTTTTTTCTGCTAATTTCAGGCAGATAAGCAGCTTTGAGTGTTCAGATGACAAAAAATGCTTCTGCATATTTGCTTATATTGGGGTACAATAAACAGTTTTCAATATTAAGGATAGGACCAGCTATAAAATTGGTTTTTTTACCTTCTTAACTAACCCAGAAACCCTCACAAAGAGATATGTAGCCATTCAGTGCTCTTATTTCTGTTCCTCAAAAATTCATACAAGATAAACGTGAAATAGGCGAATCCAAAGTCCAAACATTATTTCCCGAAAATACTTACTTTAAGCAGCTTATCTCCCTTATAGGCACAAGATGTTGAAAATTTAAAAAACTCGTTCAAATGATGTTGTATTTTCCATTTTGAAGAAAGAAAGTGGAGGTTTTCAGTCACAAAGTAAATGCTGAAAACGTCGCAAATGTGTTTTGAAGTTTTCTTCAATAAGTTAGGAAATAGACATTTCCAGTAGAAAACTTTTTGGGAAAATAGCCAATTTGAACGCCATCTACTTGTTTTCTAACGAAATTCTTTCCCTTTTTTTCTTAAGACAAGTTAACAATGTCGCAATATTTACAAATATCCAACACAATTGTCACATACAGGACTCGAACCCACAAGCACCTGGTTTAGGAGCATCTCACGGATACAGCTTGGCTACAAGCCCTTTGGAATTGTACAAAACTTTTTTTGTCGAAATGAGGGATGTTTGCCTACGACTAAACACACCCTAAGCAATCCCAAACACCCTCTTACATCCAAATTACAAAATGCCTAATAAACCCTAAAATCATATTCTACAAAAAAAGCACAAATTCGATAAGAAAAACGACCAACCGTATACCTTATAACGCGTAACGAGATTCTTCCACTTACACTTACACTGATCACCACTCCTAGCATACCCCAACTCCTTCATCTTACTCCCCACCACTTCCCACAACCCTTTATTCCTCTTGGAAACCACAAAATCCCCCTCCAACTCCCCTCGAATCGCAATCAAGTCCCTCGTCTCCCTTTCGCTCCACGCGGCAACTCTTCCATACTCCTCCACTTCTCCTACACCACCAGAAATGAGAACTGGCTGTTGTTGTTCTTGGGGTATGTTCATCATCATCATTTGGGTTAAGTGAGCTAAGGTTTCGTTGTTGTTGGGGTTCATGTCCGAACCTGTGGTGCTGTTGAACATGGTAGTTTGTGGGTTTGGTATAAAACATGACTTTATTTCTCTAGCACATTTTATAGTGGGATGGGTTATAAGGACGGGGGTGGGTTTTTTATATTGACCCTCCTATTTTTTTTTTTTTTTATTTTTTTTTTATTTTTATAATTTTGTTTATATCAAAAAGCTAAAAACCTGAAAGTGCGGAACAGAAAATATAAAGTTTAATAAGTCAAACGGTTAAAACTGTCAGAAATACGGAACAGAAACTGACAAAAACTGTGTTGTACTGAAATAAAAGGGGACAAAATGAGGGGACAAGGGACTGCCCATGTGCCGTCTATGGGGGTAGACCCCGCTAATATAGGGCATCCCTTTATAGTACATGTTTTAGGTACTTGCATCTTTTATTCATTTTGAATCATTTATTTTTATAAGATAGAGTTAGGATCAAATAACAATAAAAAATAAAATAAGAATGATAAGAATAAATCAGAATTACTCATTTCAGATGCACATGTATCTTCTTTTAAAATTCTCACTCCTATTTGAAATGTGTGAATAGAAAGTCTTTTTATTCTTCTTATTTTAATTTTTTCTTCTTACCGGATCTCTTCTCTCATAACATATTCATTACGAATATGTAAATATTATTCATAATGAATAAAATGCAACTATGTTATGTTTAATATGATTTTTTTGATCCGTTATTGAAAATGAATAAAAAACATAAGTACGTAAAGCATATTTGGTCATAACAAAGAACTTCACGTGAAAACCAAAATTAGTGTTCTTGATCGTTAGTGTGCCAATTGATATGAAGAAAATGAATATGTTTAATTAACTAAACAGTTACCTAGTAATTACTTGGTGAAAATAGGGAAGAAGGGTAATGGGTTTTTATTCCTATCAATTTATTAAAGAATGAGTTATTACCTAAGGCTGATCATCGCAAACTCAAAATCAACCAAGACCTAAATGACCGATCAGACCGACCGAAAACCAACCGAGCCCTTTGCAAAATTTCACAAAGTTCAACAAAATCATAACTCTTCATACCCAAAGGACTAAAAATCTACAACTTCTCCAAACCAAAATCCTATCCTAGTAATTAAACAAAAACACAAATAGCAAACAAATTCCAAACAAAACTCTTATCCTTAAAAAACCCAACAAAACACCTTAACAGAATCTAGGGCTTGTTTGTGTTCTTCCCCAAATTCAAACCCAAATCCAAAATTAACCCAAATTCCAAACAAATCTCAATTCCTACTCTAAACCCCTTAAATTCCAAAGCCCCAGATTTTAGATTTCATCAAGAATCAATAAAAATCAAATATTTTTGCTTAATTTGCTAATATGTTTAATATTTTCAATACCCAATTAGCTTCTTTATCATATTTCGTTATAAAGTTTCAATCTTTATGCTTATTTGGACCTGGCTTGAATCCCCATATGGCTAATTATTCTCGTTAGATTAAATTTTAAGGTTCTTTTAAGGTTTGTTGTGGTGTTTTGGTCTTTTAAGGTTATTTTTAAGGTTGTTTGTGTTTTGGGGATTTGGGTTGTTTTTGAGAGAAGTTGGATGATGGGTGAGGATTGGTCGTTGGATTCGGATGGGAATCGTAAGCGGTTTAGGCGGTCGGTTAGTTTGATTGGTGATGGGAATGATAGAGATGATAGAGGATGGACTTTGCTTCATGTTGGTGCTCGAAAAGGCGATTATAAAGAAGTGAGAATTAGCTGTATTTATTTTATGTGAATTTGTTGTGGTATGTTTAGGTTTATGAAAGTTATTGGATTTTAGGGAATGTTTGGGATATATTATCGATAAGCTGTTTGCTTAAATAGAATATGTGTACGTTTAAATGGTAGTATAAGCAGGTACTAACATGTGTATTTAAGTGCTTAGAGTGTTTTTGGGATGGCTTACTTAAGTGCCTATTGCTTATTTTTGAAACACATAAGGAGTTCTGGCTGTATGAATACAAATATTTAGATTAGAGTAAATTAGTAAGCAGGTAGTTTGGTACATGCTCTCTTTTAAAAAGCTGGTAGGCTTTTTAGAATAAGCAATCCGAAACTCACCTTTAGAAAATGCAATAAGAGAGGAGTACTTGAATAGCCAATCAGAAAATCCCTTATCTCTGGTTATTGTGTTCTGATGCAACAATTAAACAGTTTTGAGGGTATTCAGGTTTCAGGATTTGCTTATCCAAAACTTTATTTGTGACTGAAATAAGCTATTTGAATAAAATGTTTAAAGTTGTTTTTTCCAAACTGCTTATTTCAAAAAGAAATTAAGTAGTTTTTCTATAAGCAATGCCGAACACCTCATAAGACAGTTTTGGAAAGTGATTACCCGATTATTGCGTTTTCAAGTTGTTTATATTCTGTTTTTAGTATTTTAGGTATAGTCTTTTCTATTCTGATTATGTGATCAAGTATTCAGTTGTGGATAACAGTTTGAGATTAGTTGCAAGAAAAGTGATTCCAACTATCTTATTATCACAACTTTAAACAACACGAGCACATGCAAACATCTAATCACTACCTGGTTTTGCGATACACTTCCTTAGACCTTAGTTAGGGTGTGTTTGCCTAAGCTTATATGATGGGCTTATAAGCTTATTGGCTTATATGTGTTCAATAAGCCTAAACTAAGTGTTTGACTTAGCTTATATGAGTGGGCTTATGAGCTTATTATTATTATTTTTTTTTGAAAGGCTAAAGTTTTTATTAGAAGAGGCTTCAAAGAGGAAGCCAAAAGGATACAAGAAATATACAAAAAACCAAAACACAAACTAAGAACAGATGCTAAAAGTTATAGCACCAAACCAAAAGCATGAGAACCAAGATTACACGAGAGTAAACAAATCAAAAGGGCGGGATATCCAACAATTCCAATTAGCGGGTCTGGAAGAAGCACGAGCAGAAATCCAAATCTTGGATATCCTCTGAATGGAAGGAAAAATATCCTCCTCTTTGATGCTATCGACACGATCCTGTTGAGCATTAATGACTTTATTCCTCCATTTCCATATTGCCCACAAAGTGCTTTGGAACACACCATGAATGGCCTTGTTAGACAACGAGCATGTATTTGAAGTAAACGTACCCAAAGCAATATCCTTGATATCAAACGAGGGGAAAGTATAGGGAGGAGGTAACTGCCACCAACTCCAAACTTTTTTCCATATAGGCAACACACGAGGGCAGTTTATAAGACAATGATCTAAATCTTCCTCCTCATTATTGCAAAAAGGGCATAAAGTTGTCGCCACTGGAACCCCACGAGAGGAAAGATTAATACGAGTGGGAAGCCTATTTAAAGAGCCTCTCCAGACACATATGTTAACCTTTCGAGGAATCCACGAGTTCCATTTGTGGTGAACACCAAGACTGCAGGCAGCGAGTGATATGGATTGAATAATATTCGAAAGAATACTAACCTTATAGACACCAGATGCGTCTTTAGACCACGCCCATCTGTCGGTAGAGGTTGTGGATAGAGAGAGGTTACCAATTGTAGAAACTAAGTCCATAACATCGCCAATAGCCCTGCCACGAGGCGGGCGTCTCCAATCCCATTTTCCACACCAAGAGCCATCAACAAGATGCCATCGATCAACAAGCTTACAATCTTGGAAGGAATCAAGAGCGTACAACCTAGGAAATAAGTCCATTAACCGAATCCCATTTTCACACCACGTGTCTTTCCAAAACGACACATTAGCTCCATTTGAAACTTTTATATGAAAAGACTGTTTAAAAGTGGGATCAATGATTTCTATATCATCCATAGCCTTTATAATATCGCACCAAATGCCATTGGGCCCAGAAAAACCTGTCAAAGACCCGAAGCCACCAGAATCCCCATAAAACTTCTGAATGACCATTCGCCAAAGGGCTTCCTTCTCCGTGAGGAAGCGCCATTTCCATTTTCCGAGAAGACTAAGATTCTTGGCGAGAAGGCTACCAACTCCCAAACCACCCATGCTTGGCTTTAAAAGGATACTATTCCATTTCACCCAAGAAATACCTCGTTGATCATCTTTGAATCCCCAAAAGAATCGACATCTAATGGATTCGAGGAGATTGATAACCTTTTTCGGAGCTTTGAATAAGGAAAGGTAATATATTGGAAGACTACCAAGAATTGATTTCACAAGCGTAAGCCTCCCACCAATTGATAGAGCCTTAGCTTTCCAAGCAGAAAGCCTTTCTCTAAAACGATTTATCACGTCATTCCATCCATCACATAATCGCATCTTCTTACCAACCGGGAGACCGAGATACATGAATGGGAGGGAATCATGAATACATCCCAATGAAGATGCAACCTCCTCAACCTCAATGTTTGGAATGCCAATCCCGAAAAGTCTACTCTTAGAGAGATTCACTTTAAGCCCCGAAGCATTTTCAAAGCATTTAAGAATAAGTATGAGGTTTTTAACGTTTAAACGCGACCATTCACCAATAAAAAGGGCATCATCCGCGTATTGTAGAAGAGAAAGATTTGCACCCCCATCTGCTAAAGTGATACCTTTAAAAACACCCTTACTACAGGCTTCTAAAACAGCGATTTGGAGGGCTTCAGCAACGATAAGGAATAGAAAAGGGGAAAGAGGATCTCCTTGCCGAAGACCTCTTTCCATTTTAAACTCCTTAGATGGTGAACCATTGACCATGACAGAGATAGAGGCCGAGGAAAGGCAAGCATCGATCCATTTTCTCCATTTTTCACCAAACCCCATTTGCTTCATAATTTCATGAAGAAAATTCCAGTTAACACTATCGAAAGCCTTCTCGAAATCGACTTTGAAGATCATGAGATTAAGATCTTCAATATTAGCCATACGTATAATCTCATTTGCAACTAAACAGCCGTCTAAAATTTGCCTTCCTTCTATGAATGCCGTTTGATTTGGGCCAATGATCGAAGGAATTACCTTAGCTAATCTTGCGGAAAGGATCTTAGAGATAACTTTATAAACACAACCTATTAAACTGATCGGGCGATAGTCTGAGAATCCGAGGGGGTTAGATTTTTTGGGAATTAATACGATGAACGATGGGTTACACCCATTAGCAAACTTGCCGGTGGATTCAAAATATTTGACACAACTTAAAAAGTCGTATTTAATAATCTCCCAATAGGATTTAATGAACTTGAAATTGAAGCCGTTCGGCCCCGGGGCCTTAGATCCATCACAGTCCCAAACAGCAGATTTAATCTCATCCATGGATATATTTGCTTCTAGAAGATCCGCATCAACCGTAGACAACCTTCGAAACAAAGAACTGTTGAAAGAAGGACGAGACCTGTTACATTCTGTGAATCTAGAAGAGAAGTGTGTAACAGCTGCTTGTTTTATCAAGTCGGGAGATTCACACCAAATTCCATCAACATGAATTCCTTTGATGTTGAAGTTAGCATACTTATGCTTGATAATGGAGTGGAAGAAACGAGTGTTTTCATCCCCTTCCACAGCCCACTTCAACCGACTCTTTTGCTTAAGATCATCCCTATGCAGTTGATCTAAATGATTTAAGTCCATTAACCATTCTTCTCTCTTTTCAACATCTATGTAATTGACTTGCCCTGCTTCTGCTTTAATGTCCCAATCTATGAGAGAACACAAAAGGTCCTCCTTAGCCTGCTTCTGTGCCGTGATTTGAGATGACGTCCAGGATTTAATAGCCAACCTTAAACTCTTGAGTTTATTCTTTAGCATAAGATCGGGGGTTGCATACCCAAAATTAGAAGCCCAAGCATTAGTAATAACCTCGAGAAAGCCCGCATCTCCAATCCACTTATCAAAAACTTTGAAAGGTTTAGGGCCGAAGTTTTGACGCCCAACTTTTAAAAGGATGGGGCAGTGGTCGGAGTGAGTTCGACAAAGAACAGAGACTGAAGCATCATTCCAAAAATCAAAGAAATTATGAGAAACCAAAAATCTATCCAATTTGCTAACCTTATTACCATCCTTGCTAAACCTTGTGAAGCGTCTACCGCTAAGAAGCAGATCAAATAAACCAGCCCGTGAGATGAAATCATTAAAAGCATTAGCCTCAACTTCATCGAAATGGGAGCCCAATCTCTCGTCGCGATTTCTCACCGCATTAAAATCTCCATAAATAATCCAAATAGCCTCCATAGAATTAATGAGAGACTCAATGGAGGCCCATAAAGCTGCCTTAACATTGATAAGACCCACCTTCACCGAGACTCCAACCCATGTACCAAGGACACATAGTAAGTTCCTATCAGCGAATTTCTGATCAGCACTGAAAAACCGCGAACTCCACATTGTAAGAATTCCACCCGAAGCACCTATTGCACTGCTAAAATCGAATTCAACATCTGAGTGAGGCCAGACTGACCGAATAAAAGAAAGATCAAAGGACTCGAGTTTAGTTTCTTGAACACCTAGAAACATAGGGGAATCCTTCTCAATCAGATTTCTAATCCACGACCTTTTATTATCCGCACCAAGACCATTACAATTGACAGAAATACCAATCATTAAAATACAAACAACACCTACGAAGAACCAGAGCAAGATCAATGGGATCTTGACTGATCCATTGAGCCATCTGGTTTCCTAAAAGAAAAACCAATATTTTCACCAATTATCTTCATGGCACACTCCTCATCAGCTAAACCCACAAAACCAGCATCATCAGATTGCGAGACCAAAGGTGGGGGACATGAAGCACCACCGACAGCCAGATTCTTTTTTCTAGGCTTAGATTTCCTTTTTTTCTCACCTTTGTCTGGACAATCATTAGCCTTCTGGGAAAGTCGTTGAAAGCTTGAAAGAAGTTCATCTAATTCAGGATCATCTTGAATGACATTCTCACCTTCTTGGACTATAGGAATGTTGAGGTCTGGGACTGACCTAATACTCCTTTCATTAATACGTGTCCCATTAAAAACGACATTTTCAATCGGCTCAACCAAAACAGTAGGACACGATATTTGGTCCTGATCAAAAGCCATAGATGGTGGGGGTCCATTTGGAGTATGGGCTGATTTTATACCTATAGATGGTCCCATACAATCATCGGCACAACCCTGACCAAGAGACAAAGAAACATTCACCGTCTCTTCAATAAATGAATTTATTGTACCGTAATTGACAGAGTGAGAGACACCAGGACTCGAACTTTGACAATGAACCGGTGTCGATGACATGTCTTCTGTATTCAATGGTTGGTGCTCCTTGGAGGGGATTCCAACATTCTCAAACACCATTGACGGACCGATGACCTCCTCCTCGAAGACGGATCCAATTTCAGAGTCAGACCCCTTATCCTCTTTTTGATCATATGGAGGTGGGGAGATCAAACTAGAGGCCTGGAATCTTTCTTCAAAAATACGAACCGAAAATAGATTTCCATTTAATTCAACAGTGAGAGTTTGACATACCTCAGTTGAATTGGCCACTAACATCAACACTTTAATCGGTAAAATCAATTTAGAGTCGAAATCTAACCTTCCGATCTCTAGGATTTTTCCAAAGTCCTTAACAACAGATTTCACATAATTCACATTTCTAGCAAGAGTAGGGATACCTTCAATATGAATCCATGTAAGCCTTCCATATGATTCTCCGTTGTCTTCCCACATTTTGATATCATCAAACCATTGTTGCACCCATATCTTGTTTTCTTCAAGACTTTTAATCGCTGTCTCCTTTGAGTCCCATTCGAATAGAAAAGACAATCCACCCACATATTTGACTTTGCATTCAGATAAGCCATTATTGTTAATGACATCCCAAGCATTTTGGAGAACATGGAAATTTTTAGCTTTTCCAACCCAACAACATTCAAGTTTCGATCTTAAATAACCATCTTCCTCAAGAGAGATGCTTTTGACAGTGGGCGAAAGACCATTTCTCTTATGTCCAATAACAGCTTCTCTAAAAGAATGCCCACTTGGTGTAACCTTAGGTTTTGGACGCAGTCCCGGATTGATCGGAGGAAAGTCTGAGGTTGGGACCTTAGATTTTGGGACACCTTGGCCGCCAACCTTCATAAACTTTGCTCGATTGACAATCAATCTCTCTGCTCCAATCATGATTCCTTTTAGCCTATTTTCAAAGCTACTAATTTCTTCTATGTTAATGAATCTAACAAAACCAAACCGTGTGTCCCTTTTGGTTCTCTTGAATGCTACATACACATCAATAACCTTACCATATCTGCTAAACATTTTCCAAAGAGCTCCTGAATCCCACGAGTCAGGAAAGTTGGTGAAGAAGAACGAGGTCGCTTTGTCCCTCATGACTCTGTCGAAATCAGAGATCTGCCTTCTACCCTCTTGACTGAACTTGTTGAATCTTATATCATCCTGGTGGGATCCGTTCTTTGGTCCCCTTCTTTTTCCGGTGACTTTCTCCCATTCTCCGTCTTTGTCTTGACCATTTTGTGTCGCGGTCCTTTGGTGTTCTTCACTAGTCCATCCATCTTCGTCATTATGGTTCCTGGTATAGTTGGTGTTGGTGTGGTGTGGTGGTTTGGGGTAGTAGTTAGTGGGGAGTGGTGGTTTGGGGTGGAGGCTGGTGGGGAGTGGTGGTTTAGGGTATTGGTTTTGTCTCACCATTGACTTTTTTTTTTTTTTTTTGCTACTGGGCTTATGAGCTTATATAAGGGGGTTTTAATGAGCCCAAACTTTGTGGCTTATTTGAGGAGGGGTGGGCTTATATAAGGATATTATATAAAAAGACTTTTATACCCTCATTTAATAATTGCACTATTTTCATGTTCATGTACTTTTTTGTCATTTTACCTTATTAATTATGATAAGCTAAGCCAAACACTTAGCAAGGGCTTATGAGCTCATGATATATAAGTGGCTTATATAACATGACTTTTAACTGATTTTGGTATTCTGTTGGCAGGTGAAAAGGCTTCTTAACGAAGGAATGGATGCAAATTTGGCCGCGTTTGGTCCCAAATCGCATGGTGTCACACCTCTACATCTTGCTGCAAAAGGTGGTCACGTAAAGGTTATGGATAAACTCCTTGAGCATGGTGCTAATATTGATGCACGAACCAAGGGTGCTTGTGGCTGTAAGTTCATTATAATATGCTGTCATATCTTCATGACCTAAAACACATTGACCTATTTGGTCGAGTGACATATTTCGCTTGATCACCTAAGCTTGGATTTATTGGGCCGTGGTTCATTTTAAGGAAATTACTAATCTAACCTTTTTTTGGGGGGTAAATTAACAAATTATCCTACTCTTTAGGAATCTATACTCCGCATAAAATTATCCAATAAGTTCTTAAAAAAAAAAAATTGCGGATTCTTTAGAGTCTATAAACAACCCAAAAAATGCCAATTGTTTTAATTTTTTAATTTTTTAATTTTTTTTTTTTTAAATCCCGCATAATTTTTGCTAATTTGTGAATTCTTCATATACTTTTACGAGCTAATGAGTTATCGGGTTCTTTTTGTTTAAATTTGTAAAGTAGGACATCTTTTTATATAATCCACTAAAAAGGGTTAGAGAAGTAATCTCTCTTCATTTCGATACCATAGACATAGCCATTCTTTAGACTATATTGGAGGTTGCAATTGTGAGTTTTGAGTTTTGACCTTTTATACTTATGAATGGATTAATTTGCGTTGAATTGATCGAAACTCAAATGTAGTATAGAGTCTTTATAATGCATGCAACCTCTTAAATCACTTTATACAAATATTTTAATGCTATTGTAATATTTTGTAAGGGAAAATGACAAAAATAACCAATTTTGCAACTATATTTCATCAAAACCCAATTTTTATTCAAAAAGCCAATCTACCCATGAAACTAGCAAGGTCTTGCTAGTTTTTATAAAAAAAATCGCAAGGTTGAAAAGTAGCAAGGTTCACCTTGCAAATTTTCTAAAAAATTTAGCAAAGTTTTGCGATTTTATGTTTTGGTCGTCACTGGTTGAGGAAGTTAAACTTGACTATCTTTGATCCGTTGAAGCTATTGTAAATCATCTCGTCAAAACCTCGGGTTCGCACTCATGTTTCTTCTCATCGGAGGAGTTACTATGGACAATGTTCGAATCATGATATACCACTCGTGGGTCTTTTTCCCGTGTCTTGTGGGTTATTGTTGCTCATATACTTTTGGTTTCCGGAGTTGTTAGGGGCATGGTTACCACGTTGTCAACACTGCAAGCTACATCATGGCATTTAAAACCTTGCTAATTTTTTAAAAAAAAATCGCAAGACCTTGCTAATTTTCAAACCCTGCTAGTCTTCTGAAAACTAGCAAGGTTGACCTTACCTTGCTAGTTTTCAACCTTGCAATTTTTAAAAAAATCGGCAAAATGTAGCAAGACCTTGCTAGTTTCATGAATAATCTGGCTTTTTGGATAAAAATTTGGTATTTGGTGAAATATGTTTGTAAATTTGGTTATTTTTGTCATTTTCCCCATTTTTTTAATTATCAGAAACTGCTTAATAGAACATTTTCTATAAGAAATTGGACCAAAGAGTACTTGTTGTGATGATCTATTTTCAATTGCAGGGACACCCCTCCACACTGCTGCAAAAGAGAAAAACAAGAGGGCAATCAGATTTCTAGTTGAAAACGGGGCGTTTTTGCCAGATAACATCGAGGACACGAGGTTTAATCCACCAGTCCATTACTGTCATGGTCTTGAATGGGCGTATGATGAGATGAAGCGTGTTCAACAAGAGAGTGGATCATCATCCTCGGGAGAGGGGTCATACAGCTCCGATAGCTAAGCCTGTTTTTATTTCTGCTGTTTCGTTGTAATGTTTGTGACATAACTTGATATGGACTTCTTGTTTACGGTTGTAATGAACTTTTGGTTGTTTCTTGTGATCGAATACTAGTGTGCTAAATGGATGTGATTGTTGATACAGTTGCTTTTAATAATTATCGTATCATGTTGATTTGTTGAAGCTGGAACTATCACTGACTTGCAATTTTACTTATTTTGGGGTTGTCATGAAATTCAAATTTTCATCTTTTTAGTTCCATCGTTCTGAAAATAGTTGCAAAATTTTGTTTACTCTAAGCGCATCTTTGTTGTATATACTAGTTATAATACCCGTGCACGCACGGGATTTTAACATAAATTCTTAGTTTATGTATTAATACTGAATATTGTGAGTTCAAAAGTAATTTGCTTTTGATTATATTACCTATTACGGAGTAATATGTTTGATTTTTTTAAAACTATTTAGAGCAAATGTTTAAATAGCTAAATCAACTAATATTAGTCGTTGAGTGACTACCCTAATTCACAAAATAAAGCTGTCATTTAGCATCAAACAAAACTTAATCTTAGGGTACGTAAATTATACATAATGACTAAATTAAAAAACAAATGATATACACATTTACTTCTGTTTCTCTTTATCTCGGGTACGTCATATTCATGGTATGATATTATCAATGCACATGCTCTTTCATTTTTCCATTAGC
Organism: Artemisia argyi; assembly: GCA_030686995.1. Lineage (NCBI taxonomy): Eukaryota > Viridiplantae > Streptophyta > Magnoliopsida > Asterales > Asteraceae > Artemisia > Artemisia argyi. The sequence continues at coordinate 189,315,909 of CM060685.1, read as the reverse complement.
AAAGTGCTTCTAGCTCCATGTTTTTTTTGTTACTAAAAGAATTATCGTAATTTCCAAATGAAAACCTAAATCGATAACCATCAGTATGTTTTGTTCACGACACTTTCATCATCCTCCGTGTCTGGTTTGAAGATGACAATATTGCTTCAACGTTGACTTTAATTCGCAATAATTCTCAGTTGAGAGCCCATAGCCTCATCAAGTTACCCACACTAAAAAGTTACTCATGTTGCTGTGATCACCGGAGTGTCTACCACGAACCCTTGCAAACCCACCAAAATGACTGTAGGATCATAAGCCAACCTGCACAACAACACAACAATAAGCTTTGCAACATGAGATTGAGCCTAAATGACCCGTGTTCTCAACTTTTAAGAAGTAAATGTATCTAACTTTATCTCAATTCTACCCCGTGGAGGGTCTTGTTTCCGGAGTCAATTTCAATCTGATAAAGGGTCAATGTGGGGTCTGTATTGTCTTTAACTGGTCAAATGAGTTAACAGTTACCCAAAGTGTATTTAAAGTTTCAAACTTCATAAAAATTAAAAAAATCCTATGTCGTTTTATATCAATATTATAAATTGTCGTTGTCTAGTTAGTTACTTTATCAGTAATAATTATAACTCAATACATTTTGACCCATACTAAAAAATGACCCATTACCTCACCACTTTTGTCATTTTGTCACATCTAACACTATCTAATATACTTACAATTAGACAATGGCAAAACTTATTAGTATATACTTCACCAACAGCTTTATATGTTGATTACGTTAAGTCACATGCCACTTATGATAAGGGGTAAAAGCACACGAAAATGGGAAACACCATATACATACCAAACAAACTCATGGGTTAAGTGTTGATATCAATGAAAATACCCCAGTCGGTGAAGTGAAAGGTCCAAATGTATTTGAAAGAGTAAAAGGAGGAATTTTGAAGCAATAAGGGAAGCTATTCATCATAAAGAAGATAAAAATCAAGGCTCACCTTCAAATGTTGAAAGGTACGGAGTAGTTGTTATCACTTAATATTTATACAGTAGTTTGCAGTGCTTTAGGTATTTCCCGATCATATAACTTTCAGGGATGATGCCTCACTTACAGGAACGAAACATGAGAAAAAAGATCACTTTCAAGTACAGGTATAGTTCAATATAAATATCATTCAGGTTGACTTGGTATATTCCTAGTCAAAACCTACTTGTCCCACAAAATAATACTCCGGGAGTGAGTGTTCCTTGGAGAGATACAAACTTATTACAGAATAGGAACGTGATAAGAACATTTGGAACATAATTGGTAAATGGAAGACATAATAAATGTTAAAAATTAGTAACATGACAAGAACATTCAAACTACTGGAGTCCGTCTGGCTGATCATATTAATTATAAAAGTTCTTAAGTGTCTTCATAAGACAGGTGATTGATTGGTTTCATAGCAGATAAAGGTCGCGGTTAAGATAACAAAGGGCAAGCTCATAGTACAGTAAAACTCAATGGAAATTGGGAAAGCATAAGATGGTTTCTTTAGTACTCATATTGCACTAATTCAATGGATAATCATTGCTTTTCAGCCACTAAAACCTAAACACTTTTATTAATAATTATACTTAAATTCAAGTAGTTATCGCAGACATAAAAGAATCCTATATAATTCGAGCTTGCACGATTGCACCTTTACAGAAACCAGCTAGATAAGTGTTAATCTTATGTTCAAAATGACCTACGTGCCTGCTTTCTACAACAGTTAAAGTTCTTAGTGCAGTTTGCAACCAGTTACTAATTATCTTCCAGTAGATATATTAGATTATAGCTGGATGGAAGGTACATGTATAAACTGATAGATAGTTGATATACCGGTCCTTTATAGAAAAACCTTTACTTCATAAGCTAATTAGAGATCTAATTTGATAGTACTCACCTTTAAAATGTGGCATAGTTATACAAACAGCCTATGATTATTCAATAAAACATAAGTTATAATAAGCAATCCCAAATACCCATAGCAGTTTCACTACATTCGTAAAAGCTACAACTTAAAGAACGTAATAATGGTTATTCAATATCTAACTTGCTGGTGCATCAGGATCGTATGGTAATGGTTATTCAATATCTAAGTAACTAAAACATAAGTCTGCAATTAGTGGGTATGGTTGTTAGATGCATACTGATACATCACTAATGCTATAGGGTGATTTCTATAAGATCAAAGTTGATGGAGTGTTGAGGGGTTTATTGTTTTGTTTCTATTTATGGGTTCCCTAAGTCTCTTTCCAACCCCACTAATGTTAAATCTGATATAAATAATCCATGTTTGGTCTCTTAATTCCATCTGTTTCATGAAACCATAAGTAAAAAGGAATATTCTATCTATAATTATGCCAGAAGCGAGTTAAGTCTCAAATGGATCATATGTTTTAGTTACCTTTTTGAGACAGTAGATGAGCCCAAAGCTACCAGAACCAATATCAAGTACTGTCCGGACCTGCTGATAAGTATAAAAAATCAATCATAATAAACTTGTTATTCGGTCAAAATCAAGATAATAAATGATATAAAGCCGATTATACTTACACCAGTCTGCAAAAAATATGCATTGCTCCATAATCCTATCTCTCTGCAACTTGGTGCGAATGATCCTTGACACGATTGAATATCATATCGTCTTCTGAATGGACCTTATATCAAATTCAATGAAATCAAGAAATTAGACATTAAAATCATACCTTTAGGTCATTGAAAGTCTTTTTGTTCTCCCATATCTAAATTATTAAACTTATCTTCGAAATCACTGAAACACTAATCAAATTAAAACAGCTTTAAAAGTATAATAAGATCAAATGACGTATCTTGCACAAAAGATTGAAGGTTGTAATAGCAAATTTGAAAGGACTTCCAATACTCATCACAAAAAAAGATCAGAATGGTTGGTTTGTTGAAGCCCAAAGTGATATAGATACTTTTGTATCAATCGTTGTTTTCCTCAAATTGTGTACAATGAATCAAAGAATAAAGTTTAATAATGGATATAAAGTTTTATATCCGAAATCATGACAGTATCATAATGGATATATGGATATCAAAATCCCACGGAGGCTTAGAGGAAACTATCACGTTTGCATTCAACAGGAAGACTAAATCGTTCATGCTTTGAATTGCAACAACGGGTTCATTTCCTGTTGTTTACCGAAAAATTGTTGGACCTAATGACACTGTAAGTCATATTAGGGGGTGTTTGGATTAGCTTATTTTGTGGGCTTATCGGCTTATTGAGATTTAGGAAAGCCAATAAGCTCACTGTTTTTTTGGCTTATTAGTTTATCCACTTAACCTTATGGCTTGTTTAAGCCATAAGCTCAAATGGGTAAGCCAAAAAATAGAAATAAAATAGGCTTATTGGCATTCCCAAATCTCAATAAGCTGATAAGCCCACAAAATAAGCTAATCCAAACACCCCCTTAATGTATTTTCCATAACCATAACATTTCAGTCTCAAGTACACAACATATCATGCACTTGTATAATAGTTGACTTTAATGCCTTTTCGATACTCATCTACACCTTAATCTCGACATTTTCTTTGGCCTTCAGTGTATTTGGGCTTAACCCACTTCACAACAACAACAATTCAACAAAATCTTCAAGACCCACAAAGGGTTTTGATCATAACTGGGTGAAAGTACCATCTTGATCCAACATAATCTTGTGAACACATCAAATGCAACCGGTTGGCTAACATAGATTATTTTTATGATATAGTATTATTAAAAAAATATACAACAATTTTTCAAAAACTGAGTTGTTGCAATGGGCGACTTAGGGATATATTGTCCATAAAAATGCATTGGGTTGGTTATTGTAGGAAACCCCTGCACAACCAAAGTCACAAATGAGCACTGGCTAAGATGTTTTCATGATTAGAACAGACAGATATATAATGAGGCTTACTATCTGAAGATACACGTATTCTTAAATGAATAGAAATGAATGTAAGCTAACAGTGTACAACCTATGTGCTAGTATTTCAGACCTCGAAGAAGCTGCTAAAGAAAGAACTGATGATGTTTATTGGCTACTAATAAGTATATAAAATTATACATTTCATATTCGTTTATATTAAATAATGGACCAACACAAGACACACGAAACCCAAAACCCTAAATGACCTCGAACCCATCTTCTATACAATACAATGACAAACAATAATCATGTTTATACATATTAGGTAGTAGCTAATGTCTATCTAATAACTGTAATCCATGTAAATTGATCAAGATTGCATGCATACCTAGACACCAGAAACCTATATAATTAGAGAAAGAATTAGTTTATTAAAAGCAATCCAAACACCCTTTAAGAAGGGTTGGTCAACCAGGTCAAAAGGGCGGGGTAGCTGACCTTTACCTTTTAGGTTTGAAAATTGAATATAACTCATGAATAAACGGATTTATTGAACCATTTAACCTTTTCTAAAAAATAAAGATTTAGGATTGTGTAAAAATTTGAATACATGTTTAGTAGCTTTGACCCATTTAACCCTTTCAAATTTCAACCCACTTGCCCAGTTGTGATTTAAGCCAAGAAATTTATATCTAACACAATAGACCTGATTCTATATAAATGGATCGACATATACACACGTAGAACCTACCTTTATACCAGAAGCATGTCATCTTTCAAGATCTTCATAAGCGTCATCATAAATAACTCCTTTTATCTCATTTTTCTCAAACCCCATTCGCCAGATATGCCCCTGAATCAGCAAATGTTAGCAGCGGGATCCAACTTAACGTTACATGTTCTAAAGATATTTTTTTGCGTACTTGTGCAAATAAATCCCAAAAGACTTTTCTAATCAAAAAGTAATTAACGTGGCTCATTACATCTCAAATATTAGACAAAAAGTTAATACAATCATATCTAGTCGATACATAATTGTAGGAGCTAATTAGATGTAGTAGTGAAGATACCTTGTAGGAGGTTGCGTAGGAGACAATTCAGATGGCAAGGAACCCACATATTTAACTCACCTATCAGATGATTGCATTCATTACATAAACTATATTCTAATGGAGACATGAGTAGCTTACACTACATTAAAAAATAACCATGTACCTTTCTTAAAAGTGTAATTTTTTGATGATGATGCCTCTTTTTTGGCTCAACACTTGAGTATGTGAATGGTCCACCACCAGCAATATCAGGTCCAACGCTTAGATGCTTGTTTTCTTGAACGCATAAACTTGTATGTGTGACCCTTTTTGTAGAAAAGCTTGCATGGTTTGGCTTTGTGTTCTCCTTCACAAGGATACCTGTTACCTTTGCTGCTGATCCTTGTATCATCAAGATGAGCAAAAATCATTATAACATAAATGTCATGGTATAAATTGAATATTGGATATGAAGCTTACACCCGCTGATGAAAAGGAATCAAGTAAGAGTAACCGAGCACCAAAATGTTTTGCAAGAGCCTTTGTCAATGTCTCTTGGTATATTTCACCTATGAAACGTTCAGTAATATAATATCAGTAGATATTAGTTATAACATAGATATGTTATCGATTAAACTATTTCATAAATTGATCAATTTGAAGCCTGTAATAAGTTGCTCCAAAACATCTTATCTTTCCATTTTAAATAACCGTTAATCATCCTTCTTTTATCCACAAAACTACATTTAATCTGTATCATTCTAAAACCGTTAGCATTCTTTCCTTTTTTTCTCGCCTAGCATGAAACACCTATAAATCATTACACTTTTTCTTTGTTTTCTAGTATGTCATGTCTAAACTTATGAACTTAGCTTAAATAAGTAGTCTAATCAACTCTTGAAAACCACATATAAGTGCCACTAAACTACTCGATTAAACAACACCCTCTGATCTTAACACTAATTACTACAACAGTTATCAATAATACAAAAAGCTACACTTACTTTACCAGGTTCTGGTTCATGCGCATTACAAACAATAGTAATGACAATAACTATAAGGTTCAAGTTGAGCAAAGCTAACTACTGTTTTTCTAACAAAGTTTTAATCTTATAAATGTAATGTTCATACACCATTTAGTAGAGTTATCAAATTATGTTTTCTTATTTGTTAAGTAAACAAATATGATTCAGGGATAAAAATAAATGGTTATATTAAAATAAACGACTTAAAGTGAGCTTTAAATAATAACTTTGGCAAGTCCCATATAACTTAAAGTACATAAAACGCTGACAAATAAACCAGTTATGTTTAATACTCTCTCCAAAATAATTTACTCATAGGCCATAAACACACTACAGGTGCTAATGCAACAGATCTGATAGAACAGATCTGAAATGGGTATTTAGCAGGCACAATAACACTTAGCAATGAAGTTCTAAGCCAACATAATCCAAAACAAAATGAGATCATACTATTGGCTATTAATAGATACAATTTTCAGGCAAGTTGGAGTACTAAGAATGCTTAAAAATCAGTGGACAAAACAGCAAGTTGAGGCAGTGGTGACTGCTGATGCAACAGGGTCTAAAACGGGTGAAACTGAACTTCTATGACTAAAGGAACTCCAATACCAGATAGTGCACTATTGCGACAACTTAAAATGAACATGATGAAAGCAAAGTAACAACTAAAAGTGGCTGAATCCATAATCTAATCTAGCTAATTATAAAAAACAGTTAATGTGGTAAAAATGAGTAAAACTTATAAAACTAAATCTAAACTACTTAAGAATGCTAGAAAACTGATTAAAAACTACTTAAAAATGCTAATAATTGCTTAAATTACACTACTACTAAATAATGAGATCTGAATCAAGGAAAGCAAATGGTCAAAAAGGTTTCAGTCACCAAACATTCCCCTATCAAAGGTCCATTGAAATAAAAATAGGGCTACAGGAACTGAAAAGCACTTCGGCTAAACAAACGGGTCCGAACAGGCGAGCACCCTCTAGCCCCCAATGTCTCCGCTATTGATAGCCAATAAAGTATACACTTGAATAAGCAATTCCGAACATCCCAATGAAGCATAAGAGAACAAACTTAAATCACCCTCAACATGTTTGGACTTGGATACAACTACTTTGTAATACATATTGATAGACCAAATAGGCATCATGCAACTGATTTTGTGATAGATATGGTATAACATCAATCAACCTCTATGTACACATGATACACATGATAATAATAACGTCAACCTTAAACATAACCATAATCAAACAACAACAAAAAAGCAAAAAACTTTCTAACATAGGTATTTTTAAAACCATTAGCAATTAAACTTTTAGAAACCTTACTATCAATCAAACAACTTCTAATCCTATTATCATCTTTTACCGCTGTTTACTCTTGTCAACTAACAACTATTTTGTACTACTTGATTCGTGGGAATAAATGGGGCTATCAAATTCAATTTATATAATGGTTAAATCCGGTCTAAGTTAAGGCCCTATTAGGATTCTAATTGTAAATGTAATACAATACAAACTGAGCTGTAGTTTTTAAAAATTAAAAATAAATAACAGTTAAGTACTACAATTTCTAAAAAGTTACTTAAACAACTAAAACTTATTAGAAAATTTCAGAACACAAATACATGAAAAAGAAACAACATTCTTTGTTACAAAGAACCTGAAAATTGTTTTGTAAAACTACATAGAACCTGGAACTGTAAAACTGCATAGAACCTGGAATCGGGAATAACATATCACACAACAATTAACCTTAATTAAATTAAACAATTAATAACCTAAAAACTAAAACAAATTCAAATAAATAAATTATAAACTTAAAATAAATAAATAAATTATTAACCTTAAAGCCCCGTCTTACTTTTTATCCAAAAACTTCAAATTTCTGTATGTAACCATGCACTTGTAGAATCGGATTGATGGAGGATCTGGTAATGCGTGTTGATATGTGTGTGTTTTTTGGTTGTAGGATCGGATTGTAGTTGTCATTGTTGAAGCATCCGATTATTGTTGTTGTTATGGATCTAGTAATGTGTTGATATGTGTGTGTTTTTGGTTTGATAATGAATGTGTTGGTGAGAATGTAATGGCTACTCCGGTTTTCATATAAAAGTTACCCTTTAGGATTAAAATATCCAAAAACAACAATAAAGTCCTTGTGTATTTTTGCCCAATTTTAATATTTAAGTATAAAAACGAATTTTAATCAATTATTACACAAATATAGAAAGATTATAGGTTTTTTAAATATTAAAAACCTTTTTAAAAATTAAGATTTAAAAAAAAGTTACCAAAATAAGTATGATTTGATTTTTTTGAAATGGAAAAGTCCCCACTAGGGGTTTTATTTTATTAGGTAAAAGATGAGAGGGTTTAAGTCAATAAATAACAATGAACTTTCTTCAAAATACCGTTTTGGTAAGTGAACTAAAAAGTGTATTATTGACAAAACAAGCTCCTGAACAGGAATGAGGCGTGAAAGAAAGTCAGTTTATTCCTCTGTTGAGAATACACAATTGACGTGACTGAAGCCAATCAACGCGCCACATGACTCATGTTTAAAACATATTGAAGTTCGGTCCATAGCCATTGTAGGCACTGAAATGGGATCTTTCGAAGTATTACGGAGTGTATGGGTTGTGGGTCTGTTTTGGACTTGTTTCGAGTGTATGGGTTCTAACCATTTGAGCTAGAACTCCCATACGCTATCAACAATTACTAATTAAGTTATCAGCTTCAGCGACTGTTGATAATTGCCACTTATTTACATCAAAGCCTTGTTTGTGCAACTGAGATACAAACCGTATTTCACATTACGTGTAGCTTTTTGTTCACATGAACAGTTGCAGTGTTGCACATACAAACACTCTTTTGTGTTTTTACACAAATACATAAAAACTCATCTTTGTAATTAGGCCCAACTCTAACCTCCTTCACGTGTAGCTTGATAAACTTATAGTGTATAACGTAGCTTTTTATGTTCGTTGTTTGTACCTTTAGACAACCCAGTATTGTGTTTGTTTCTCACTTTCTACAAGTAACATCCTATTTGATTTTCACTTTATACTCATGTGAATATCTAGATCACCAAGCAAAGAATCTTGGTCGCCATGTATTACGCGGTCAAACTTTAATCCCATATCAATTGCATGTGTTTAAAAATCATTTTGTCGACAAATACATATTTTTTTTCAACGCACAATAACAAGATTTGTCATTCAAAAGCAATAGGCCAATAATACCATATCTTACACACGAATCATCATAGGCTAGCTAGTAGCATAGTATTAAACAACCAACAGATTACATAATGTAAAATTCACGAAGTCTAAGCTTTTCTTATTACATTCCAACTTATTTTGAGAAAAAGAAATTGTAGACCAAATAAAAACACACAAGGATTTGTGATTAAGTTCCAATTCGTTGCCAAAACGATATATGAGAGAGATTCAAACACACTTTGAAGTAGCTTAAGCCTGCATGTAACCACCGCTACTTCTCCGCACCAACTACATGAACACTAGTCTCTGGAACAAACGTCAACAACAAAAGGTTTTTAAGGCTAAACTTTAGTGATATCGATTAATGAATTTTTTTGATACGATCACTATAATTAAAGCAAAAAATAATAATAATAAAATAAAAAAATATATGAAACTTGGTTAATTAGTTAGTAACATTTGTCATTCATAATAATTTTTATTTAGTCATATAATCAATCATTGATAAAGCTGAAAAACACATACGATAACTGTTGATACAAAAGTTGGGCGTACCTGGTTGTTGGGCTTTGCTCTTATATCAATTCGTTCCTTAGCACTTTGTTACCTGCGTACTAAGAAAAGTAAAACAACACCGTTAGGCTTATCGAGGGATTGTCTCCCCCGATTAGACTCCGGCGTGAGAGTAAGTAATCGAATTTAGGTTTTGGTTGAAGAGTTTAGGGATTATGTAAATCGTACCTTGGCTGAGAATCGTATGATTCTATATATAGGGGCTAAGAAACCGTGTTTCTTGCTCCTTACTCTTCGCACGCATGGTGCTTATCCGAGGTAAGGATATCTATTCCTTGAATAGATAATCCTTATCGGATATCCGGTGAGTTAGATTGGGCCTTTGGGCTTCGTGAGCCCAAGTGTTGATACCACGGCCCATACCATTTGTCATGGTAGCCCATTCGTGATGGGCTTAAGTGTAAGTAATGTCTATCATTTGGGCTTGCGGCCCAAATATAGGCTATACGTCATCATGTCCCCCCAGTCTAGTATGCGTGGCACGTAGCCGCGGGTACTAGACTTAATGTAAGCAGCGGTAAGCGTGGCGGGAGAATGAACAAATTGTTACCGCCTTTTTGGTGGTGCAATGCACCTAACAGGTTCAAAATAGTTACCTCGGTAATCGGGGGTGGTGTCCACGTATCACTTGGGATTCGGGAAAAAGTGTTGTACCTTTTGATCTTCTAGCCACACGTTTACTGTGAGTGGGATCCACGTGGGCGTGAATTAGGGTTTTTACCACCCTATATAAGAGTGCCGCCCCCCTTTATTTTCACCACACAGTAAAATACACACACAACCACTATTCATCTTCTTCATTTTGAGAGCGTATTTGCTAGAAAACCTTTGAACTTCTGTAGGTAATCTTTGTGTGCGTCCACTTAGTTTTAAGATGAACATGGTCGCTCAATTAGAGGAGTTTCGCTCTGCGTTGTCTGTTGAGGACGTGATGCACTTTTCTTCCGACTATTTTGTGCCTTTGGATGTGCATCCAGAGGCGCCAGATGTCGACGCGTGTATGGCCGACTTCCCCGAAGGGAAGATAGGTTTATACACGAAATTTTTCGAGTACGCTAACTACCGCGTACCTATATCTATATTTCTGAGCGATTTGCTCAATCACTATCGCCTCCACATCTCTCAGCTGCACTGTATAGGTGCGGCGAAGGTGTCGAATTTTGAGGTAAACTGCCGTTTACTAGCGATAGAACCGACCGTGAATTTGTTCCGCTCCTTTTACCACTCAACGTGGTCGAATGGTTGGGTGTCCTTTGCGAAGCGCCCGCGTGCGTTTCAATGTTACACGGAAAAGGTTGACGCCCTTAAGAATTGGAGGGAATATTTCTTTTGGGTAGACGACGTGGTCTTTCCCTCCAATTTTGAGTTTTATACTCAGGCGTCTTTACCAAGGGATGGGCGTCCCGCACCCGGTTCCTATAGGATTGCTGACGCGCAGACGTTAGATGCCAATCGATTGGCCATTAACCCCTATCCGGAGGAGTTTTTGGTACATGTAGGATTGAGTCGCGCGTATTTTGGCGCAGCAGATGAGGTTCCCACTTTCCTGAGTGAGGATGGCCGGGGTGGGTGTTCATCCTTTGTAATTGTTTTGTAAGTTTTTCATTCTGTATCTTCGCGCATTTACCAACTAATCTTTCGTTGTTTTCTTGCTTCATTTTTGTATGTGCAGAGATGGACTTGTTCGCAGTGGTGAAGCTTGACAAGCCAAAGCAGGTGACCATAGGGGTGCGTCCTCTGAAGGAGGGGGAGCTGCCTTTGCTGGAAGCGACCGCGGGGCGTTTGACTGTTCTGCCCACGACAGTCCCCGAGGACACGCCACCACTTGTGGTAACGCCCGTCCAGTGTGTGGCGCCAGAGGTAGTGGTGGCGCCCACTGTGGAGGCGGTGCCTGAAGTGGAGGTGGCGCGCGAGGAGGCGCGCTCAGGGTCATCTGACAGCATTCAGATCCTGAAGCCTGAGGAGGTGTTGAGGGAAGAGGTTGCGCAGAACTTAAAGCGCAAGGGAGGTGCTGGAACCAGTGGCACCAGCAAGAGGCGTCGACACGTCATCAAAGACGCAGGGTCGAACGCGGAAGAAACTTCGACCTCCGGCGCACGGTTGAAGGCTGATGCTTCTCCGTTTTTGTAAGTGTGCCTTCCTCCTTTCTCCTTTTTTTTTTTTTTTTTTTTGTAATTACTTGTTGTAATTTTTTGTTGACTGTCTTTGTTCCGTAGGGATGACGACGCGAAGGACGATGAGGTTTCCTCTCCACAGAATGAAAACAAGGAGGGGGATACCTTGACTGCTGATGGTGGTGAGGCGCAGCAGCTGCTTGATGAGTTGGCTGCGACTACTGCCCGTCAGGCTGAGCTGGTGGCGCAGCTGAAGGGAAAGCGTGCTGGGGAGAGTCGTGCTCTAGCCCAGAAAGAGGAGGAGCTGGAAAGACTTCGCGCGCAACTGGCGGGCGTGCAAGTTGAGCTTGGGGAGTCGAAGGCGTATGGGGAGAAAATCGCCCAGGACAAGATGAGCATCTTGGCTGATCTACTATATGCGAGGGCGAAGCTCGAGCAGATAAAGGCCAAGACGTCGTGGTCTGTGTCGTTCCTTGAAGAGAAGAGATCTGAGCATTATGCTAGGCTTCAAGAATTCAAGGAAAACATGGAGAAGACGCTTGTTGCGTATGAGGAGAAGCTGCGCGCCCTTAGCATTGAGTACGACGAGGAGCTGTACCCTCATCTTATGTCTGTGATAGCTGAGCGCAGGTATTCTTACACCCTTGTCTATTTAAAATTGCTTTCTTCACTCCATTGTTATCTTATCGTGTTATTACTTTTGTGATTGCAGGTGGTTGATCAGCCATGGGCTGCGTCTGGCAGCTCTAAGTACTCTAGAGTCTGCGGAAGTGGTGGAGGCCTTTGGGAAGGTCGTCCACTGCGCGATGGCGCGTGGCCGTTCGCAGGCCATGGAGGAGCTCCGCGAGGCCAAGTTGTTGGAGAAGGACTTAGCGGAGATTCCTGGTTATAGCGCAACAGCGTACGATGAGCTGGTGCAGGCGATGGCGGGGTTGAAGGTTCTTGAGCTGCCCCATATTGGGAAATTGGAGCGTGACCAAGATGACCCCATTGATGTGCTCATGGCGGGTCTGACGTTGCAGCGTCATCTTGAGGAAAACGCCGAAGAGGAGTTAGATTATTATCTAAAGCCTGATCCCTCGCAGCTTCAAGTTCCAGTTTTTGCGCGGCCCCGTGATATTCTCAAGCCCTTTGCTTTGGAGAAGGAAATCCCTTTGAAGGAGGTGCTGGAGCGTCACGAGCAAAGGGTCGCTGTAAAGAAGGGTATCAAGGGGAAGGCCGTGATGTGCGGCATCGGTGCTGCGCACCTTCCTCGATCTGATGGCGTGGCTGTAAGTGTTCCAACCGTTTTGCTTAAGGATGCTATAACCTTGAGGAAACTGAAGGAGGCGGGGAGTTCCGCCGCACCAGAAGAGAGCTATGATCACCGCCATAGTATATAGGTTATTTTGTAAATGTATGTATTTTCCTTGTAATTTTAATAAATATGGAATAAGATACATTTTGTTATAAGCTCGTAACTTAAATATACTTGCATTGTTTGCGAAGTTTGATTATTTTTCTAAGTCTTTTAAGTGCGTAACTTAAGTATACTTGCATTGTTTGCTAAGTTTTGTTTGTTTGACTAAGTCTTTTAAGTGTGTAACTTAAGTATACTTGCGTTGTTTGCTAAGTTTTATTTTTTGACTAAGTCTTTTAAGTGCGTAACTTAAGTATACTTGCATTGTTTGCTAAGTTTTGTTTTTGACCAAGTGTCTTGGCTCGTTATATTGCTAAGCTCGTACGGTGTACTTGGTATATGCGCATCCGTCGTGGGGTGCGCATGTAAAACTTACTTTGACGTCTCAAGAGTAAGGCGCTTAGCAAGGATACGTGATCCAATGTTGATGGGTTTGCAACCCTCTTATTCAACGAGTAAATTAGTAGGTTAACTCATCCTTTATGCCTTCGTGGGTCTTTAAGTGGTGCATGCACGCCATGTAGGCAAAAATATAAGATAGACAATATTGACATATATGCAATAAAGTAAAAGTGCGCTATGGAGTTAGCTAGAAACCATAACATTTTATTAATACTTGCAAGTTTATTGAAAAAATGGAAAACATAATTCCTAAAAAAGAAAAGAAAGACAAACACTTATTGGGCACCTCGTAGGGTGTGAGTGTGTTTGTGTGAGGGCCGTAGCCTAAAAGTAACATCTTTTGAGATTACAGATGTTCCAAGTGCGCGCCAGGTCGTGACCTTCCATATCGCGCAACCTGTATGCGCCGTTGCCGAGCGCGTCTGTGACCTCGTAAGGTCCTTCCCATTTGGGTCCGAGCTTGCCTGTGTCTTCTACGTGGCTTGCGTCATTGGCGCGGTAAACAAAGTCTCCTGGTCTGAATGAAGTGTTTTTGACTTTTGCATCATAATACTTCTTCATTTTTGCCTTAGCCTTTGCTTCACGTATAGCTGCGCGTTCGCGTCTTTCTTCCAGTATATCTAAGTCTATGCGCCGTTCCTCGTCATTTGTTGTAACGTTGACCTCTGCCGTGCGTATAGTTGGCATTCCTATCTCGGCTGGTATGACGGCTTCTGTTCCATAGACTAAGGAGAATGGCGTGTCGCCAGTACTGGTTTTGATTGTCGTGCGATGCGCCCACAAGACGTGCAGGAGCTCATCTACCCATCTTCCTTTATGTCTGTCAAGACGCGCTTTTATGCCTTCGCCTAGACTGCGATTAGCGCGCTCAACTAGGCCATTGGTTTGTGGGTGTTTGACTGAAGCAAAGTGTTGTGTGATGTTTAATTGTGCGCACCAATCTTTGAATGGGTTATCACAGAATTGTTTTCCGTTGTCTGATACGATCTCGCCTGGTAGGCCGAAGCGACAGACAATATTGTCCCAAACAAAGCGCTTGACTTGGTTTCCTGTAATGTTCACCACTGCTTTTGCTTCGATCCACTTTGTAAAGTAGTCTATGGCTACAATGAGGAACTTTATTCCTCCAGCTGCGACGGGGAAAGGTCCTGCGATGTCAATACCCCATTTGTAAAATGGCCATGGTGAGGTGATTGGTGTTAGCTCGTGCTGTGGTCGGCGCGGAATAGGCCTATGTACTTGGCAGTTGCTGCATTTTCTTATTAGATCGCGTGCGTCGCGGTGCATTGTTGGCCAATAGTATCCTGACCTTAGAGCGCTTGCCACCACGGATCGTGGCCCTGAGTGCATACTACATGACCCAGCATGGATTTCGCGGAGTACGTAGTCTGCTTGGAGGGGTCCAACACATCTGAGCCATGGTTGTAAGAAAGATCGCCGATAGAGTACGTTGTCGCGTAATTCGAATCGTTGCGCTGTGCGCCGTATTCTTCGAGCGTCTTTATTATCTTGGGGTAGGATTCCCTTGCTAATAAATTCGATGATAGGTGTCATCCACGTAGGATTTTGTTCTTCTATCACCGTTGATATCTCCATATCCAAGATTGACTTGTTCTTTAGGGTTTCCACCAATACCTGTTTTGAAAGGTGTGCGAAGCTTGTGGATGCAATCTTGCTGAGTGCGTCCGCCTTCCTGTTATCTCCTCTAGGTACTTGTTTTATTGTGAACCTATCAAAGTTTTTGATCAAAGATTTTGTCTTATCCATGTAGTGGATCATGTGATCATCCTTGGCTTCGTATTCACCTAGCACGTGGTTAGCCACTAGGCGCGAATCTACGTTTGCTTCTAAGTTGCGTACACCCAATTGGATTGCTATGCGTAGTCCGGCTAGTAGGGCTTCATATTCTGCCTCATTGTTTGTGGCTGTGAATTCAAAGCGTAGCGCATAGGTGAATTCCATACCTTCTGGATTTGTAAGAATAAGGCCTGCGCCTGATCCATCTGCGCATGAGGATCCATCGGTGAACAGTGTCCAAGGTTCTTGTAGGTCCGTTTTAGCTGCAGATGTTGGGCTGTCGCTATCTGGCTTCTCCACGATAAAATCAGCTAAGACTTGTCCTTTGATTGCAGTGCGCGGCCTGTATGAGATGTTGTACTCACTTAGCATTACACTCCATTTTTGTAAGCGTCCTGATGCGTCTGGTTTAGAGATAACTTGTTTAATTGGCTGATCAGTGATTACCGCAATTGGATGCGCTTGGAAGTATCTACGCAGTCTTTTGGCGGCGAACACTAAAGCCAAGACCAGCTTTTCCATGGCACTGTAGTTAACCTCTGTTTTCTTTAAGGCTTTGCTTACGAAGTATATGGGTGTCTGGACGGAGTCTCTGTCTGTCAATAGTACTGCGCTAACTGCTCCGTGGGTTGCTGATAAGTACATGATTAGTTCTTCCCCTTGTCGCGGTGCGACTAGTTTGGGAAGAGATGCCAGATGGTGTTTGAGTTGTTGGAAAGCTTCCTCCGCTTCATTGGTCCAGCGAAAGTCTCCCTTTTTTGTACACTTCGTGAGTGTTTTAAAGAGAGGAAGGGACTTGTCTGCTGACTTAGATAAGAAGCGATTTAGCCCTGCCAGCTTTCCATTAAGTGACTGAACTTCTTTGAGTGTGCGCGGGGAGGGGAGATCAATAACAGCCTTTGTCTTCTCTGGGCATGGTTTGATTCCATCGGGTTCTATCAAATATCCAAGAAACATGCCTTCAGTTGCGCCAAAGGTGCACTTTTTTGGATTCAATTTCATGTTTATCCGCCCCAACGTTCGGAATGTTTCCTCGATGTCGCGCACCAATTCGTCCTCTGTATGGCTTTTTATAACAAGGTCGTCAACGTAGACTTCCAAGTTGCGGCCTACTTGTTTTTCGAAAGCTGTGTCCACCAGCCGTTGGTATGTCGCGCCTGCGTTCTTTAAGCCAAAAGGCATTTTTGTGTAGCAGTATACCCCTTGACTGGTGTGGAAAGCTGTTTTTTCTTCATCCTCCACTGCCATTTGGATCTGATGGTACCCTTTATATGCGTCTAGGAAGCACTTGAAGGGGTACCCACATAAGGACTCGACCTTCCAGTCTATCTCTGGCAGTGGATAGCAGTCCTGCGGGCATGCTTTGTTGAGGTCCGTGAAGTCTACGCACATCCTCCAACTACCATCGCTCTTCTTTACCATAACTGGGTTTGAAAGCCAGTCGTGGTAGTACACTTCGCGCATGATGCCCGCGTCTACTAACTTGTGTACTTCTTCCAAAATAGCCTTTGCACGATCTGGTGCCTGGCCGCGCTTCTTTTGTCGTATTGGAGGGTATCCTTGTCGGATTTGTAACTTGTGCTCTGTGATAGAGCGAGGTACTCCCGTCATATGTTTTGGTTCCCATGCAAAGATGTCTAGATTCTTTTGCAAGAGTGCGCATACGGCTGCTTTACCTTTGTCAGATAAAGATCCTCCAATCGAAACTTGTTGTTCCGGGTAATCTGGGTGAATAGCGACCTTTAAATTTGGCGATTTTTCCGTGCGCTGTTCTGGAATAGTCTCTGCTTCAGTTGTTACTGCGATGCATTCTCTTGGTGGTACCGTTGTGTTGTAGAGAGTGACCACTCCTCCTTTAACTGGGAATTTGAGCATTCCGTGTGCTGTGGATGGCACTGCGCGCATGGATGATATTCCCGGTCTTCCAATTATACCATTGTATGGTGAAGGAGACTTTATTACCATAAAATTTATCCATGTCGCGGTTGAGTGTTGTTCATCTCCTACGACCACCAATAAGCGTAACTGCCCCATGGGCCAAATCTTTTCTCCTGTGAATCCTGTTAGTGACATTGTAGCTGGTGTCAACTGACTTTGGATTTCAGGTCGCAGCCTTTTGAAGCAGTGATCATACATAATGTCTGCGGATGCTCCTCCATCAATATACATGCGGTGGATGTCGTGTCCACCTGTATGTATTTCAATGGTCAGAGGTTCCACGACTGCGTTGTCCGCAGCTATTGTGGGGAAGGATATCTCTTTTTCTGGAGAGAATTTTTGGCTGACTTTTTGCTTTATTTTGCGCTGCCATGATTGTATCATGTATATAGTATCAGCCTTTTCCTTTGGGGGTTCTTTCTTGCCCCCATTTCTCTGTCTCTCTTTTCCTTCCTTGATGTTTTTTACGAGGTGGTCCATCCTTCCTTCTCTTACTAATTTTTCGATTAGTTGTTTCAGTTGGACGCACTCGTTAGTTGTATGGCCCTTCTGGCCGTGGTACTCGCAGTATCCACTACCTTGGCGTTTTTCTTCTGCCGTTTTAATTGGTGGTGGTTTTGGGAAGTTCGCACCTTCTGTTGCAAATATCTCCCTTGGAGTTTTAGTTAGAGGAGTATATTTGTCGTTGTCTCTCCCACTGCGATAGTTCCTGCTGCGGTTGTTATTCTGATCATTGGATTGTCTCCGCGGCTGTTCTTGTTGCCTATAGTTTGAATATCCTTTTTTGCTATCCGCAGCAGCTGCTTCTCCTTGTATAAAGGATCTGGTGCGTTTTGTGAGTTCATCGAAAGACTGTGGAACTCTATCATTGAGCTTTCGGATGAGTTCTGGATTATTAATTCCATTCATGAACCCTGAAATTTTTAGTATTTCGGGACATGCTTTGACTTGTATGCACTCATCCTTGAAGCGCTCCATAAAGGCGCTGGTTGATTCCCCTTACCGTTGCTTCACCCTTGCCAACTCTACAGGGTTTTTGGCGCACTTCTTTCGCTGGGTGAAGTTGTGGCGGAATGCTTTTCGTAATTCCTCAAAGCCGCCTATACTCCTACGTGGGAGTTTGCTGAACCATGTGCGCGCGTTCCCTACCAATGTGGAATTAAACATGTGACACCACACAGGCTGTGGCCAATTTTCGATAGTTGCGGCTGACTCGAAAATTTTTAGGTGGTCGTCTGGGTCACCTGTTCCATCATATGTCTTCACATTGGCGGGCATGCGCCTGCGCCTATCGTCTGAGTAATCACTTATGCGATGTGTGAACGCATCAATTTTATGGCGTCGCCATGGGAGAGACATATCCTCGTTCTCTTCCTCGCGACGTCTTCCTTTTGATTTCCAGTGCCCTGTTTCTTTATCCTCGTTGTCCGAGGAATCGCTGGAGGAAGGATAATCTCTCCTTCGGCGTTTGCGCCTGCTCCTTTCAGAAGAGGAGCCTGAGGGATCTCTGCTTGGGGATCTTCTTCTACCCAGTCTGTCTTGGATCCGCCTACTTCTGGGATTGGACGATCCTTGGCTCGGCGAATGCTGAGGGCCTAATCGATCATGTATTCCCCGACTGCCAAGTCTGGAATGAACATTGGTGCGTCTACCGCTGTTTCCAGAATTTTGTGAATCAGACACCGTACCCAACCTGTCATGGACATTGGTACGTTCTGTACGTCCTCCTCGTGGGTGACGTGATGGTGATGGTTCACGTTCTGGACCAAAGTTAAGTCGGGTTTGCAGATCCGCGCCTGCCCTTCTTGCCGTTTCTTCCTGCATGAGGGCGGTTAGGGTTTCATAATTTTGGGATACAAAATTACCCAAGGTTAGATCGGGGATGTCCTCAGTGGTTGCAAGGATCTCTGCCTCGGTATGGGACGCCCGGTTTCGTTCAGGCGCGCCTGGCGGCGCGGTGTTGTTCACCGCGGGTGTAGCCTGATGAGGAGTGGTGAATAGGAATGGCAATGGGGCGGGTTTGGGGCGGGGCGGCTCTCCCCATCCCCAAACCCGATTACAAAACTCATCCCCAAACCCGCCCCAATCCCCATTGGGGATCTTATCGGGGCGCCCCGTTGGGGCAATATACTCCCCCAAACCCGCCCCGTTCCCCATTGGGGTCTTATCGGGTTGTCTTTTTTGAACACCATGCTCCATCATACTCGTTTCGTTCCTTGTTTACTTTTATTATTACACTATTAACAATAACGCATTAATAACAAATTAATCATTGGAATAATTCACAATTTTTTTTAGAATATTATGATATAAAACAAGCTTCTTTCATCACAATTTGAAATATTACAAAGATGAAAACTAACAAAAGTTAGAGAAATATATGTTTAGTACGTAAATACTAACATAATATTTTATGTATATGCATATATGTATATGTATAAATATATTTCGGGGCGGGGCGGGGCGGGGCGGGGATGGTGTGACCCGTCCCCGCCCCAAACCCGATAAGAATCCCCGTTAAGGCCCCAAAACCCGCCCCAAAACCTGATAAGCCCGCTCCGCCCCGCCCCAAAAAATTCGGGTTTCGGGTTTCCCCATCGGATTCGGGTTTTTTTGCCATCCCTAGTGGTGAAGAGGGTGCGTTGGAGTTCCTCAACGCTTGGGACCACTGAAGAGATTATAGGTAGTTCCATTGTTGGAATAGGCTGGGTTGTTCCCGCCCCTTGGTGATCAGGTGCGCTGGTTGTCCCAGCGACCTGTTTAGAGGTCGAATCTTGTCGATTCTTCTTTCTGTGGTCACGTTTTTCCGACTGCGGAGTCCGCTGGCTCGAATTCTTGTGTTTCGTCATTCTAGTTCGTTGTAGGGTCCCACGGATGGCGCCACTTGTTGATACAAAAGTTGGGCGTACCTGGTTGTTGGGCTTTGCTCTTATATCAATTCGTTCCTTAGCACTTTGTTACCTGCGTACTAAGAAAAGTAAAACAACACCGTTAGGCTTATCGAGGGATTGTTTCCCCCGATTAGACTCCGGCGTGAGAGTAAGTAATCGAATTTAGGTTTTGGTTGAAGAGTTTAGGGATTATGTAAATCGTACCTTGGCTGAGAATCGTATGATTCTATATATAGGGGCTAAGAAACCGTGTTTCTTGCTCCTTACTCTTCGCACGCATGGTGCTTATCCGAGGTAAGGATATCTATTCCTTGAATAGATAATCCTTATCGGATATCCGGTGAGTTAGATTGGGCCTTTGGGCTTCGTGAGCCCAAGTGTTGATACCACGGCCCATACCATTTGTCATGGTAGCCCATTCGTGATGGGCTTAAGTGTAAGTAATGTCTATCATTTGGGCTTGCGGCCCAAATATAGGCTATACGTCATCAATAACTTTTTCACATATTATGTAAAAAGCTGAAAAACATAATTGCATTTCTAATTGAAATTTTAATATGAGATGTACATTTAATTTGTACCTTTTTTCTCTTCATTCCTCAACAACAGAGCTGGGCCCTCCTCAGTTCTTTGATTGTGCCTTTGTTTTACCCGTAACTCTTCGGCCTGTAAAAGAAATAAGTTAGCAAACTATTGTTAAAATAATTTTAATTTCAAAGGCAATTATGTGTTTTTCGTACCTCTGTGTTTTTCGCCAATGCTTCGTCTATTGTAGAACCATTTACTTTTCTATAATTGATCTCCACAAATTGGAGCTTGGGTGTATTATGGGTTCCATTACCCCATTTCTCCATTTTACCACACCTCACGATCATCACCTTCACCAAAGAAGGATATTCGATTGTAGTATTCCCAGGATAGAAGCTCGTGAGACTCTCCATAGCGTCGAGCCAAATCTTGGCAAGGCGATGGAACACGATGTTTTTAGGTGGTACAACCGGATCAATTTCACTTGTACTTGTTTCCTCATCCCCGTCCGATATCACTTCCTTCAAACTGTCCTTGCACCGAATTGTTAGCTCTTTCAGATTGACAAGCCCTTGTGCTACACTAACACTAAATAGCTTTTCTAACTTGGGACACTCAAAAATGATAAGTGTCACCAGGTTGTTAAGGCTTATATATTCATCTGCACAATTCCATATCACTTTCAAACTACTCAAGTCATATAAAATTAGTGTTTCCACTTCTGAAAGAATATTCTCTTTCACCCCTTCATGGTTTCTGATGGATGAAAAAAAAGAAGTCTGCATCTCATCCAAAGAGTCCACCAAATACAGAAGATTGGCACAATTACGGATATTAATAGTCTTGAAACCAAAACCCTCACAGTACACCATAGGCATTATTTTATCAAGTTTATCAAGATTATTTATGGCTAGAAGAACTATACAATTGCATACCTCAATCAATTCTCTAACATGCGAGTGTGACTTGATATCAGCATAATCAAGCGTGTCTAAAATTAAAGTTCTATCTGGGATATCATAATCACTATAATCATACTTGCCACCAAATTGAATGGAAAATCTTTTCAATCTCTTCAGATAATCAACTTCAGGGATAAGACAAATATGTTTGACCCATAACTTTAGAGATGTGAGCTTCGACAGTTTACTTATCTCTACAAGACTGTTATTTTCCCCCTCTTCCACTTGATAGTGTCCAATACTCAACTCTTCCAACCAACGAAGCTTTGATAGTACACCTGGTTCAATATGAGATAGGTCAGGACACCGTGCAGCATGAAGCAACCTTAATTTATCTAGCTTTCCAATCTCTTGAGGAATTTTTTTAATTCCAGTCTCATTGAGAATTAGAATTTCAAGGTCTTCTAGCTCCCCAAGTATAGAAACATCACAGAGATGTTCATTTCCACCAAGATTGAGCATACGCAATCTTTTGAGCTGCTTCAGTGATTCTGGGAGGGAAATGATGTTATTGAGCTCAAAATCTATAACTTTAGCTTCTTTCACGGCTTGGATGAATTCATCAGAAATTTCTGACAATCGATTTTCTTGTATGAGGAAAATCTGAAGGGATGGAATATTAAGCTTATAACCAGCTGGAAGCTTAGAAATATCGTTTTCCATGAGTGAGATACCTGTGTAGCTTAGACTTCCACTTCTTGGTAGCCATTCCTTCAGATTTTCCCCAGCCGCCACCAAAAATTTATTATCATCTTGGGAAGCAATTAACAACGCCACTTCCCGAACAACATCATGCATTTTCGTTGTAGATTCATTGCGACCATCTAATAACAAGCAAGAGGATTTTAGGATTTCCACAGCACTATGAACTTTATTTCTTGTATCCTCCAAACTATCGAGGTCTTTGCATCCTCCATAATATGCCAACCGTTCTAATGGGATGTCAAAGTCTTCTGGGAACATAGAGCATAGTAAGAAGATTGATTTTGCTTCTTCGCTTACGAGGTAGTCATAGCTTAGCCTCAAATGAGCAAATTCATCCTTTACATCTTCATCAATATCCGATGTTTTATGTTTCTGTATGCTATCACGTGCATTTTCCCATTCCTTGATGTTCTTTTTGTCTTTCAAAGCTTTTCCTACAGCTTGAAGGATTAGTGGCAATCCACCACATCCTTTAACAATATCCTCCGCAACTTTTTGCAAATTAGCATCGGTTTCTACTCTTTCACCAACCACGCGTTTGAAAAGAGCCCATGCTTCTTTTACTTTCAAACAATCTACGTATACTGGGGTGAGAGCATCCATAGCGGAACACACTTTTCTTTTCCTGGATGTTAACAAAATCTTACATCCTGGGAAGTTCTTTACACATGGAATGCCCACTTCATGTAGCTTCAATTTCGTCCATACGTCATCGAGGATTATAAGAACCTTCTCACGTTTTATGATTCGCTTTGCTGCAATTTCAAGCTCTTTTTGAATCTTTTCAATCTTTTTAGCATCCACAGGTTTCGAGACAGTTACAAAAACAACAAGATCAAATAGGTGTTTCACTCTTGCAACAACTTCCGTGGCTAGTGTAGTCTTTCCTACACCTCCTATTCCCCAAATTCCAGTGATTTGTGTACTGTTGACAGATTCAATGATTTTTTCAAAAAGTGACTTATGGGTTTCAAGATCATCAATATTCCCCCTTGGTAAGAGCTTTAAGATCGCGGGTGGATTAGTAGGAATGGAGATCTCAACTTTAAAGGCCTCACCATCTTTTTGTTGTTGCTCAAGGAAAGGAATCTTGTTTGTCGCTTCCTTACCATAGTGATGGAGAGTGCTCAAGTTGACACACATTGGCAAGTTGAAGCACGTCTTCTTGGCAATAGCTTCTTCTTGGAGAAATTCTTCCGCCATGGTTATGTGAGCGTCCGCCTCATTAACCCACTTTTCCACACCAGCTAAGAGTTCATCTACATTATGACGAGCTAGTTTTATTTTTTGCTCAACCCTCTCCTTCATATTCTTGAGCTTTTAAACTTCACTTCTTAACTTCTCAACATATTCTTTGCAGTTCCACATGTAACCGATCTCTTTTTTAACCTTAGTTAACAATGAGCCCGCTACTTCGTCAACAACCTTAGTAGCAACAACTTCTGCCATTCTAGATTTTTTTTTTCTTCCAATGTATGAACTAAACTTAAACCAAATGATTCAGAACAACAAAAGGATTCTTAATCTAACAGATTATACAGATTTGGACAATCTCAACAGGTTTGGGTGGTTGTACAAAAGAGAGATTGAAATAAATTGAGTGTTATGATTGATTTGCTTGAATATTTAAAGGCAATCCACCTTTCATATATTGTCACAACCAGTCCTTACACTTCTATAATCTCCAAACCAGCATGTTATAAATCTAGAAAAAAAAGTTACAATTGTTTACAAGTTTCAACTTGGTATTCATGCATGCATCTGTTTTACGACGGGAGATCCTAACAACAAAATGGAGCTTCACTCAGAAGTCAGAAGCTTGAAAATCTGGAAAAAAATGGCACATGGAATGGAACAACGATCATAGCCATACATTGAAGTCTCGAGTCAATTTGTAAACGAACAAAAACAAGAAATACTAACTAGATGTAGACGAACCATAATGACAGTTCGGAGAAAATTAATTTATAATGACTACTGATTTTGTTTAAGCACTTAAGAATTACTCCACGTAATTGATATTTAATAAACACAAAATATTTTATAGTTAACATCAACTTTTGAAATAAATAAAGGGCAAATTACCTGAAAATGTATTTAACTTGCCATTTTTTACCATTGTATGTAGCCATTTTTTTTCCCTATTGTGTGACTAAACTTTCGAATTTGGTACATTGTGTGTTTTTTGTGACTTTTTTGCCTTGTAAAATGACCATTTTACCCTTCGAAATTTTGAAAATGTAAGGGTAAAATGGTCACAAAATACACACAATATATCAAATTCAAAAGTTTAGTCACACAATAGTAAAAAAAAAAGATGACTGCATACAATGGTAAAAAGTGGCAAGTTAAATACATTTTGCCTATAAATAAAAGCATATAATTATGTAATATATAAAGTTTATTAATTGCAATTTTTATAAATTTGAAATAGTAATGTTTAAACAAAATACGGTTGGTGTTTACCAAATCATTTTAAAATAACTTCATAAGCATTGCCTAACAATAAAATTTTGGTTAATTATTCGAATTTTGATTTTGGTAATTTGGAAAATGACAACGATAATGATGAAGTTTTTGAAGTTGGAAATGAAACTTCTAGTTACATGACGAATGACGGTTTCACAAGTAGTGGTGGAGCTCGTAAGAGGATCTTATTTGAAAGATGAAAGAAGGATACCTATGATCAAAGCCTGTATGATGATGAAGATCTTGATGCTTGTGGTTTGACTAACGCATAATGGGAGTATGCCAATGCATATAACATTAATGTTCATGGTCAAATTAAACAGGTTTTTTTCTTGTTACGCATAAGTATAGCATGTCATTCTTATGCTATAATATGTCTTATTCTCTGTAGGAGTGTTTGCTTAGCCTTTTTAGACTGAGTTGTGAGACTCACCCTTAAACGTTGTACTTACCTGTTTTTTTTTTTTTTTTTTTTTTTGAAGTAATATATTTGATTGAGGAAACCATAACAAAAAAAAAAAAAAGCTTGCTTGGATATAACAAACAATACCAAATATTTATGGAGATGCATTGTAGTAAGGGGCCTGTTTGGAAATAGTTTTTGTTTGGATTAATAATGTTGTTTGAAGCAAGGATTATTTGTACATATACGTGTTTCTTTTTTCATACTAATTGATATATTAAGGAACCAAATATCCAATTTACCTTTGTCTTTAATTCTTTATAAAATCAATATATACTTTTTGTTTACTTGTGAGCCAATTTAAAAGAATAAAAATTTTAATGGTGAAAAGAACATATGCCAGCTTTATGGGCCATTTAGTTACAACTTTTATAGGTGGTTAATTTTCACATGGCACGGCCCAATATATGGGGTTCGTTAAATTAACTAAATTCAATAATTTGATCCAAAACATTTATTTTTCTTGACTTTTTTTTTTTTTTGGATCAGATTTTTCTTGACTTTTTAAATATTAGAAAACGAGTTGTTAAAATGAATTGTACCAAATATTTATGGAGAAGCATGAAGTGTGTGACAAATTTCAACTACCAAATTTTAATTGCATCATGTTTAATTCACATATGGTGTACGCACTTTAGAAGGGTGGCAGTGGGGGCGGCATCACCCACCGGCAAGGGCATGCCGGCGGTGAACACCGCCGCCACCCCACCGGCATGGCTAGCGGCAATCTCTCACCGGCATATATTGCCTCCGAAGCATGCGAGTTTCTACGAAGAATATGACCGTTTGACAATTAAGTTTATAGACGTTGGGTTGTTTTTGGAGCGTGTATTGGGCCAAAAAAAAAAAAAAAAAAAAAAAAAAAAAAAAAAAAAAATCCCGTATATATATTCAACAAACACATACATTTTTATCACAAATAATACAATTCATATATACAAAATTCACATATTTTTACAATGTCTTCTTCTTCGTCCGAATCATTAGTGAGTCCCCCCGGCGAATTGTCCGAACTAGTGTCATCCGGTAGCACCCTAGAAACCTTATTAGCCGCGTACGATGCAATTGACGACACGACAAGCTCTACCGAAAGTCGGGAGTATGTAACTCGTTTTCGTGAACAAGCTTTACGAACCCTTATGAATGATTATTTCGTTGAACGTCCAAAGTTTAACGACGAACGTTTTCGTGAACGGTTTCGTATGAATAAAAGCTTGTTTTTAAGAGTTGTTGCTGATGTTGAAGCGAATTTCGAATGGTTTCAAAAGGGCTTAGATACGAGGGGAAAAAAAGTTTCACGGCATTACAAAAATGCACATCGGCCATTAGGCAACTCGCAACGGGTGAACCTCCAGATAGATTTGATGACTATTTAAACATGGCGCGCCGAACGTCAGGTGAAAAGATTCGACAAATCGTTTATACGTGTATCATATTTCACAATATGATTTTAAAAGACGATGGGATGGCAATATCACCGGTTCATATAATGGATCCGCCAGTCGCGCCAGTTTATGACGATAGTGTATTACCGGAGTTAATCGACGAACAAATGCATTACCGACTCCTATATGATCTTACGGACCACATAGATGCTCAAAACTTAACATATCTCGATGATTAGTTATTTCATTTTTTTTAAGAATAATGTAATTTTCTTTTAATTATGTTTTTTTTTTAAGTATTATGTAATTTTCTTTTAGTTATTAATGAAATATTTATGTTTTAATTAAATTGTTTAATTTAATTAATAAAAAAAAAATTAAAAAAAAAAAGTTGAGAGGTATGAAAAAGGCATGGTTGCCACTAAAATGGGGTTGGGAGGTATGGAAAAAGTATGAATGAGTTGAAATGAGGTGGAATGATATTATTGGTGGATTTCGGAGGTATAGATGTTTTCGGAATCATGACTGTCAGTGTCCTTATGGGCCATTTGATTACAAGTTTTATAGGTGGCTAATTTTCACGTGGCATGTTTTATATATGGGGTTCCTAAATTGACTAAATTTAATAATTCGATCCTAACATTTATTTTCTTGACCTTTTGAATATTACAAAACGAGTTATGAAAGTGAGATGTTTCATTCATGATTATTAACGCTGCGTTCTCAAGTTTTTGAAATAAAAAAAAGAGAAAGATAAGAATTAAAAATAGGCAGAAAAAAAAAGTGGATAATTGAAATTAAGTTTTTTATATCATGTTCCCAAGTTATGAGAGCAAAGAAGAGATCACATATGATTTTACAATTATACCCTTGGTTATATATAAAAATTATGTTTTATATTAGCTCATTTAAGTAATTTTAATAATTTAAAGCTTCCTAATATAAATTCTCTCCAAATCATCCCACTTTTGAGAAGAAAGTTTTGGAGAGAAGTTTAGCAAAAAATTACTCTCTTCTTCTATTTTTTTTCTCTTCTAAAAAAAAAAGATCAAGAACACGAATTTATTTTGGCTAAAAAACTGATAGCTTTTTTCTCTCCAAATCATCCCACTTTTAGGAATAAAGTTTTTGAGAGAAGTTTAGCAAAAATTAGTCGATAGTCAATAGTTTTTTGTAGAAAAAACTGATATGACATATTTATTTTTGGCCAAAATTAGTCAATAGTCGATAGTTTTGGAGAGAAGTTTACGTCATGTCATATCAGTTTTTTCTGAAAAAAAAACTACCAACTAATTTATTTTAACAAAATGACCGAATACATAACTAAAAACATACCAAAAAAATAATTAAAAATACCCACACACACAAACTCTTGTCCCCTTCTTCTGTTCAATTCGGTCGCTCGGTCGACTACCCCTTACTACACCCAGTCTAATATACTGATCCTAAACTTATGATATTACGACACGACAGAGCAAAAAATGATTGGCTCACACTCAAGATCTTTATAAGTGTAGAATCCTAAAAAGATTTCGATCTTGATCAGTTGATCATGAAATCTTAGAATCTCGATCTGATGCTATCTTACTTTGTTTGAATCAAAAGATAAAAAAGCTGCAATTCTATAGAAGTTAAAAAAAAAAAAAAAAAAAAACAAGAGGCTAATCCTTGTTAGCATTCATAATAATTATTTAAGACAACATTTTTCATGAATATTCATATATCTTTTTGTTTGATATATAATAATTTGTAATATGTATAATATTGCAACACCTATTAAGAAAAACTAGTTTAAGACCCGTGTAATACACGGGCGGTCCAAACATATTTTTTTAAAATGCTCATATAAATGAGTGTCATCTAATTTTGTTTACGTTTGCTATTATACTAATTACTAAACTTCAATCTTTTCATTTCATGTAAAGTAATTGATGGTCTTTATATAACTATATATCACTGTTTATTTGATTTTTTTTTAAACATAAATAATGGCATGAAATGATCAAGTTTTGGGAATATGGAGGTAAAAAAAAATCCATCGTTAATATGAGCACTGTAACAGAGTAAAACCTATATCTATACTACTTATAATACATTTTGCACCTTATCTCTTATTTAATTTTTAAGATTTTCATATTTAGATTTTTAAGTAAAATACAAGTTATCAAACACAAAGAACAAGTATTTAAAGCACAATATTTTAAGGACCACATATCTATTACATCTCTTACAATTAATACACCCCATCACATATTAATACAAGTTATAAAACACAATGCACAAGAATTTAAAGCACAAGTATTTGTACATGTACAACAATTCTGTCGCCTCCTAATTTAAGGAC
Source organism: Artemisia argyi (assembly GCA_030686995.1). Lineage (NCBI taxonomy): Eukaryota > Viridiplantae > Streptophyta > Magnoliopsida > Asterales > Asteraceae > Artemisia > Artemisia argyi. Next base: position 189,286,750 of record CM060685.1, on the reverse strand, counting down.
CACAAGTACCATATATCTCTTACATCTCTTAAATTTAATACACCCATCACATATTAATACAAGTTATAAAACACAATGCACAAGAATTTAAAGCACAACTATTTGTACATGTACATCAATTCTCTTGACCTCCCTTTTCACACTAGTACAATATTTCCTTCCATCATTAACCTCCTTTTTCACACCTGTGATATTAAGAGAGAGAGAGAGAGAGAGAGAGAGAGAGAGAGAGAGAGAGAGAAAACCCTGTGATTTATAATGATTTTTTGTATTTGTATAAATTTGAGATTCTAAAAAAACAGTGATATTATTAAAAAAACTGGGATTTATAATAATTTTTTTGTATCAATTTGAGATTGTAAAAAACATATAGATCTATACGGATCTATAAAAAAAACTATAAATCTACGAAAAAAAAAAAGGTTAACGGGATCATGTTTTTAACACAAAAAGAATTGGTATTATAAAAACGGGAAAAGGAGAAAGGTGTGTGAGGTATTACCGAGTAGAAAGGAGGTCGTGGTGAGGCGGTGGCAGCGGCGGTTGTGTGGTGTTTGGTGTCAAACGAGCTCGTCGAGCGCTAAAAAACTCCAGAAATGGTAACAATGGATAGATCTATCGATTCGGGGAGTTAATATTTCGACCGGAAAATTTTCCGTGATGGAAGGTGGTGGCCGACCAGCAGTGGTGGTGGTTCGGCAATGTGGTAGAGAGAGAAAGGAGTGAGCGTATGAGGTGTGTTTAATAAAAGTGAGGTAGAGAGAGAAAATGAGATTTTTTAAAATAATGCGAGGTCTAAAAGTAGACAATCAAAACAAGTAAACTTAAGTGTCAAAGTAGTAAAACTTTTAGAATATTAACCGCGAGACCCATTTAATGTACCAAACGGACTCGAAAAATATGAAACTTGCGTCATTGTTCTCGAAATAATTTTTTCAATTTATTGTAAAAAAGAATATAATAAACTAAAATACGATTCACCGGAAAACTATATTTCAGGTACCCGCCGCCGCAACGCGCGGGTACCCTGCTAGTTATTATTCAAAAGAATTTTCCACTTCTATTAAATGCTTCAAACTTTTTTCTTTTCCATGCTAGACGTACCAATATTCTAAAAGGCAAGATTTTAGCCAAATACGAAATGGTTGAAAGCCCCCCTAAGTGAGTACTAAAACACATATTCCTTGTTGACATAATCTAGTAGAAGGTCTCTAAAACACATATTCCTTGTGGACATAATCTAGTAGAAGTTCTCTAAAACACATATCCCTTTTGGTTGTGGACATAATCTAGTGGAAGTTCTTTGAAACACATATCCCTTGTGGACATAACTGGAACTTCTTTCGACCTTACGAAGTTTGGAGAAGTGACAACTTCATCACTTTCACATGACAAACTTCACCACAAAGAGCAGGAAATATGTTTAAATTTTCTTTATTTTTCAGCATAACATGTCTTTAATAACATGCCAGTTAAGCACATTATCACGTAACCAATTGCTTATCTTTGTATCCATTACATCCTGGTATACAGGTGAAACTTGCTTGTTATCTTGGTGTGATCTAGAAAGAATAATAAATCGTGGCATAATATCTTTCAAATCCTTCAAAAGGGATTAAAAAAAAAAAAAAAAAAAAAAAAAAAAAGTAGGGAAAGACTGCAACATACTGAACTATAGTTTCTTTATAACTGATGTGCTATGTCTAAAAATGAGATTTTAGACATGCAAACATACTTTTGTTCGTGATTTCATAATATGCATAACTTGCATCAATCTTGCAACAGCACAGGCAGACAAACACCTAAATAAGCAATCCCAAACATTCCCTTAAAATTTCTTATCAATAAGAGCTCTAGGTGCAGTCAGCGTAGGCACGCTCGCCATCCGACGTGGAGTCGTCAACGGCGAGCCGTTCCTCTTCACCACACCAAGAGGGGATCGCCGTTCTTCCCCATAGCCAAACTCCCCGTTGTGACGACGAGATGGAAACTTTGACAAGCATCTTATTTCGTTTCTTTTTTTTTTTTTTTTTTTTTTTTTTGAACTTTGAATAGTGAAATTGAATGTTGAGTTTGTGTTGGAGAAATGAGTGAAAGGAAGTGATGATGTTAAGGTTTTTTTGTGTATGAATGAAAGTGAGTTTAGTGTGTGTTTGTGTGTGTTTTGATTGAAGAAGAAGACACAGTTGGGTTTTTTTTTTTTATTATTATTATTATTATTATTTTACAAAAGGAATGGGGTACAAAAGGTGTTTTATTAAATTTTGATGAAAAGGAATGGGTTTTTTTTTTTGGTTACACAGTTGGGTTTTATTAAATTTTATCAAAAGGAATGGGTTTTATTAAATTTTGATGAAAAGGAATGGGTTTTTTTTTTTGTTACACAGTTGGGTTTTATTAAATTTTATCAAAAGGAATAGGTTTTATTAAATTTTGATGAAAAGGAATGGGTTTTTTTTTTAATAAATTTTGATGAAATAAAATTAATGTGTTGTGTTATTTTTAAGTATTTGTGAAAAGAATTTAATTTTTTTTAATGAAATGAATAAAAAAATAAATGTGTAAGAGGTGGGGCCATAATGGGGAAGTTGAGGTTTGTTGTTTGGTGAGGGGGGGTTTGTTGTGGTTAGTTGAAGCTGAGGTGTTTGGTGATGTGGGAGGGGTGGGGGCCGAATGGGGAGGCTAAGCCTCTTCACTGCACCTAGAGCTCTAATAATAACTCAAAGCAATTAAAAGCATAAATTTAGTACTCAAGAAGTAATCAAATCTTATTGATAATTCAAAATTTTCATTACATCCCCTTTATCTTCAATATTAATCCTCATTTACAAAAACCGCATTCAACTCATTCTAAAAACCATTATCATAAATCATAGATAAAGAGAGATAATATAAACAACTTTTGCAATATTAGTCGTGTTAGTTGTATCAAGTGGCACGCTTGGTTTGAACGCCAAATAAAAGAGATATTATGTAACAATCGCAACGTACCCACTGAAACACCATGCTTATCTAATAAACTTTCCAACAAATTCCTCGTATAGTAACAAAATCTTCAAAGCTTATTTATGCGAAAATAATTCAGAAGTACGGTCAACAGAAATTGAGAAAATATATTACCTAAATTATAATTTAAAAAATTGATAAGTTCCGGGAGCAGACACAAACTAGCCTTAGTCAGTTTAGACTTCCTCCACTATGGAAACAACACTGCCTACACAAATTAACCATAGATTTAGAACGATAACCAACATTTACCACATTATAAACTAACTGATAATTAATAATGATGCAATAAATAATTTCCATGAAAGTTTGAAAAGCAAAAGCCTGAGAAGAAGTACCAGCCATCTTGCTTTAGGTCTGGACCAAGGAAATAGGAAGCACTAAATTTGATTCAACTCCGATAATAAGTTCCCGAAAGAACACTTATAGCATTTTAACAAAGGAATGTGTCAGTCTAGAATTGCTTTCTGCATTAACAAAGGCCAAACATGAAATAATCAAACTATACCAATTAATTTAAAAGTATATAGTTTGGAAATGCAACAGTGATATAAGCAGCCTAGAAAACATTCCCCTTGTGAATCTTGTTGAATAAGCTTTAACCAAACATCACCTTGCCAATCCCGTTGAATAAGCTTTACCCAAACATCCCTTGTTTAAGCCCATTGAATAGGATTTACCCAAACATCCCCCTTGTTTAAGCCTTACATAGTGAATCTCGTCCTAATCGTCTTTCAAAGTTTCCCTCAACTAACAAAAACATTTGTTATCAAAATCAGTTTTTGACAACAGAAGGAAAAAAAAAATATGTAAGTGAAATTCAACATTGTAACCATAAACATTATTGAGACTGTTGTTGTATTTTTGTCTCATCAAATAATGAAAAATGTTATTTTACCGGGTGGAATGCCCTTTGCCCAAAAAAATAATGAAAAATGTCAGATAGTTTTAAGTAGAACAATCAGAGATGCCAACCCTTACCTAAATCACAAACAATTTTAACCACATCCAAAGCAGCTCTATTAGAAAACATGTAAACCCTATACTTCCTGGACCAAAAGCATCATGATACTCAAATAACATGTTCATTTTCAACAATGAGGAGTAGGAAAAAAAAGGCGGAAGCAATCGACAACCACATTAAAATTCTAAATTTTATGCTGTTAATCAATCAAACTCACATGAAAGGTTCATTGATACTACCTCACCTAAGTCACAAACATAGAAGAGGACCAATATTAAACTAAGATGCAAACTAAGAGCCACTCATAGAGTGTTCCACCTCTTCAAATCCCTAACTAAATGAAATATTACGCATTTTGAGATGCGCTTCTTATTTTTAAACGTAAAACATCAAACTAATATTTGAAGGATCAAGCATACCATATCAAAAGGCTGTAGTCTTTCTTGTTCCCGGTTAATATGTTCAATTACATCAAGACCCTTGGTGACGGTCATCGTATCCGAATATTCAAAATCTAAAATCTGCTTTCACATGAAAAATGTCATTTGCACATGAAAAATGTCATTGTACCACGCTTCCTCGTAAATTTTCGGATCACTGCCCAATCCTTATGGAGTCGAATTCTGCGGATTTCGGACCTGTCCCTTTCAAGTTTTTCAATTCTTGGTTAAATGAGGATTCAATAAACTTGTTAGTTCAATCTTCTTGGGGTTGTGAACAAGGCTGTAATCGCCCTGACGTTAATCTGTGCAGAAAGTTGAAAGCTTTAAAGGCCAATTTAAAACCGTGGAGTAAAAACCTTAGGCAGAAAACAGTTCAGGATAGTGCTCTTTTAACAAAGCAACTTGAAGATCTTGATTTAAAGGCTGAAATTGGTGTCTTGTCTGAGTCGGATTGCAATTTAAGGTGTGATATTTCCAAACGTTTGCTCGAGTTAGAAACTAAAAACATACAAGACTTGCAACAAAAATCCCGATGTCGGTGGGCTCTAGATGGGGACGAGAACACTGCTTTTTTTCACTCAATTATCAAGGGCAAAAATCGGCGTCAGTTGGTTCATGGCATTACGATTAATGGAGTATGGGAGACTGATCCATGCACCATCAAAGAGCATTTTCTTCAAGTGTATTCCGATAGATTCATGGAGAATATCCCTCGTAGACCTCGCTTTCACAGTAACAAGTTCAAGACGATCTCGGAGCTTCAAAAATGTTTTCTTGAAAGACCTTTTGAAAATGATGAAATCAAGAATGCTGTCTGGAGCTGTGGAGGGGATAAGGCGCCTGGGCCTGACGGATTCACTTTCAAGTTCATTAAACACTTCTGGAATCTGATCGGTGAAGATTTTATAAAAGCAGTCAAGTTTTTTGAGATCAATAAATCAATTGCAAGGGGATGCAATTCATCTTTCATATCCTTAATCCCTAAAGTCTCTAATCCACTTCTTCCACAGGATTTCCGTCCCATCAGTCTGGTGGGTTGCTATTATAAAGTTCTTTCAAAGCTGCTTGCTAACAGATTGGAATCTGTCATGAGTTCTATAATCAGCAATGTCCAAACTGCATTTTTAAAAGACCGACAAATTACAGATAGAGCTGGCATAACAGATCCGACACGACACGACACGACACGACACGACACGACACGAACCTGTTAAGACACGAACCTGTTAAGGTCGAACACGAACACGACACGATAACAATTCGTGTCATTTTTTTCGAACACGAACACGACACGAAAATTAACAGGTTACACGACACGAACCTGTTAAGGGACCTGTTAACAAAAATACTAAATTTATACCAAATACATAACAAGTCAAATACTAAATTTATACCAAATACATAACAAGGCAAAAATACTAACTAGAGCAACAATCTGAATCATATAAGCAATCTGAATCAAAAATACTAACTAGAACAAAAATACTAACTAGAACAACAATCATCCTCATCTCTATCTTCGCTAAATAAGCACATCTTTTTATTGTTTTTCTTTTTCTTTCGCCAAATAAGCAATCTGAATCAATATCAGATTCATCTCTATCTCTATTGTCAATTACTAACTAGAACAACAACTAACAAACAACAATAATAACAACACCACAAGAACATCAACAATCCCAACGCATCACTAACCAAATCCATCACCCAAACCGAATTCAAACACTCATATATTGCAATTCAGTACTCGGCAACACCATCCATAACCAAAACTATATGGATGAATTACTAACTAAAACCAATCAAAAATACTTCCCAAATCCAAAACTACTCTCGGCAACACCATCCATAACCAAATCCATCACCCAAACGGAATTCAAACACTCATACCACACACAAACACTTCCAAAAACACTCCCAATCTTAAGGTTTTGAGTCGAATCGAGGCACAAACGCCCCCTAAAAGGTGAGTTAGACCCACCTTGGTCTTCAATTATCAAGAAAACACAAAAAGGGTGGTGATGTTGTAGAATTCGTGACCAAAACTTCAAGTGAGAGAGTGTTTGGGTGAGTTATACGGCGCGTGATATAGTTCAAAAGAAAGAGGATCAAATTTGGCGTGTGATGGTGGTAGAGGTGCGTTACCACTCGCGGTGGTGGTGGTGCGTTGGCCGATTTTTGTTGCCGGAAAAATAGAGAGAGAGGAGTTGGGTGGGTGCGGCTGAAAGAGAGAGAAAGGATAGTGAAACCCTAAAATATTATAACATGGGTATATATAGGTGGGTTTTGGACATATATATATATATATATATATATATATATATATATATATATATATATATATATATATATATATATATATATATATATATATATATATATATATATATATATATATATATATAATAACCTCTTAACAGGTCTCTTAACGTGTCTTAACAGGTCCGGACCTGTTAAGACACGAAACCTGTTAATTTTATTCGTGTCTTAACAGGTCCGGACCTGTTAAGACACGAAACCTGTTAAGACCTGACACGAAACCTGTTAAGAGCAGGTCGTGTCGTGTCGTGTTAACAGGTTTCGTGTCAAAATTGCCGGCTCTAATTACAGATGGGCCTTTAATCATAAATGAAGTGATTTCTTGGACTAAGAAAGTGAACGGAAAACTCATGATTTTCAAAGTGGATTTTGAAAAAGCTTTCGACTCAATAAACTGGAATTTTATCGATGACATTACGGGTCAAATGGGTTTTGGTATTAAATGGAGAGAATGGATTCATGGTTGCCTTCACTCGGGCTTTTCTTCGATCCTCATTAATGGTAGTCCCTCCAAGGAATTTAAGTTCAGCAAAGGTTTGAGACAAGGAGATCCGTTGTCACCTTTTTTGTTTATCATTGCAATGGAAGCTTTGCACATTGCTATGATGGAAGCAAGAGAAAAAAGAGTTTTTAAAGGTGTTAAAGTTGGAAAGAATAACGTGGAGCTCTCTCATCTACAATATGCAGATGATGCACTTCTTGTAGGTGAATGGTCCAAGTTAAACATATCAAATCTCATCAGAATTTTACGATGCTTTCAAGTATCCTTGGGGCTTAAAGTTAATTTATATAAAAGTCGCCTTTTGGGTGTGGGGGTGAAAAATGATGAGGTTAAAAGAGTAGCGTGGATTATCAACTGTAAAAATGCAACTCTTCCTTTTATATATTTAGGATTACCTGTCGGTGCAAGTATGAGAAAAACAATTAGTTGGGATCCTGTTATCAGTAAATTCCAACTAAAATTGGCGAAATGGAAGGCGAAATCTCTTTCTTTCGGTGGGCGTCTGACTCTCATCAAAGCTGTCATGACTAACCTACCGACATATTATTTCTCTCTTTTCAAGGCTCCAATTTCAATTATTAAACTGCTTGAGCAGATCCGAAGCAAGTTCTTTTGGCAGGGTGGGGTTGAAGAAAAGAAAGTTTCATGGGTCGCGTGGAGTAAAGTTGTTGCACCTGTGAAATCGGGAGGTCTCGGGATTGGATCTCTTAAAGCTCTTAACTTTAGTCTACTTTCTAAATGGTTATGGAGGTGGCACACAGAGAAGGATGCTTTATGGAACCAAATTGTTCATTCGATTCACGGTTCAAAGGGAGGTGATTTTCTAAACTACACTTCTATTGACATAAAGGGTACCTGCCTACCTGGTATGATATTTTAAAGGTGTGCCATGATGTGAATAGTCTCAATATTCCCCTTTCTTCTTTCTTTACCCGGTGTGTTGGTGAGGGAGTCTCAATTAAATTTTGGGATGAAGAGTGGCTCGGTACTTTCAAGCTAGCTGAAGTCTATCCTAGATTATATGCTTTAGAGTCCTTAAAAGATTGCAACATATCTGATCGCCTGTTTAAATTGAATGATCATCTCTCGTTTGATTGGAATTGGCGTCGATCCATTCGTGGGGGTAGAGAAAAAGAGGAAATGGAAAGCTTGGCTTGTTTAATTCAAGGAGTAGAGTTAAAGTCAGGACCAGATGGTTGGAGTTGGGCTCTTGAGAGCTCTGGGAAATTCACTGTTAAATCTCTTCGGGTCAAATTAGATGAGAAAATTCTCAATTTATCTCATGAGAAAACAAGATGGAATCCTTTAGTTCCGAAGAAGGTAAACATCTTAGTATGGCGAGCCGACAAAGATAGTCTTGCAACAAGATGTAATCTAGACAAGAGGTGTATTGACTTGCATTCGATTCTATGCCCGATGTGTGAAGAAGATGTTGAATCCTTAGACCACTTGATGGGTCGCTGCTCATGGTCTCGTATCGTCTGGAACCTCATTTTTAATTGGTGGGGTTTCTCTCTTTCTGGGGATCTCGATTACAAAAGTGTTTGCAATTTTGTTAATCGTTTGAGCACCGAGAAAAAAAGGATGTTCTTGCCATTTCATCTCCAATGCTTTGAAGCAGTTATTTTCACCTCTGTATGGCATATTTGGAGAAGCATAAATGCTAAGGTTTTCCGCTTAAAAGAGTGCAACAGTTGTGATACCTTCAAGGATGTTCAAAGCTTATCTTTTTGTTGGGTGAGTAATAGGTGTAAGAAATTCAGATTAGAATGGGATCTTTGGGTGAATAACCCGGTTTTAGCTATATCTCCAATCGTGTAATGTTATTTTGTAGCTTTCTAGCATCTTGCTAGATCGTTGTGTTCTAATGAAAAAGCCGCCGTTCAAAAAAAATAAAATAAAATAAAATAAAATAAAAAATTGACGAAAACAAATGGGTGAGAACTAAAATACCAGATTTTTAACTCGCATCTTCAACATTTAAGTACCATCGTCATCGTATCTGAGATCAAAGATACTTGTTTTTAAGCTTATAAAATGAACTCAATATTTGCTGTCTATTTCAGTCACCATTTAAGTTCCATTTAAATGGTGACTGAACGAAAGCAATCAGATCATGTATTGTAGGATCACTTACATTGTCATGACATAACCTGCTTGGAAAAAGTTCCGGACAACACTCAGCTCAAAGCTTGCAATTCCATTAACTGTGAAAAAAAGGAACTTAAAACGTTATGGTTAGGAGAAAAAATAAATTCAGATATATTTTGTAATGGTAGGTTTCTATCGAAAAAAAAGCACAAAACTTACAGGTAACAACATCTTGGAATAAGATTTATAATCGGATTTATGTCTAATCACCTGCAACATAACTTGTCCATTATAAGAAAAATAAAGGAGAAGCCTTCTAACATTTAAAACTTGTTCTCTATGAGGCATTATATCAAACAGCTGGTGGGCATTCAAAACAGAGCATAATGGTCAGCAAATACCTTATAATGCAAATGAATCTCATCATCTCTTGAAATGAATTTGAAACCTGCTAATGAAAGAATACCTCAGCTTTCAAGGAAGTCAGAGTGTGCTTGATAAGAATAAAACTTTTTATGATATTTGAAAAATATCACTTAATTTAACAAAACAAAAAATCTATTTTAAATTTATTACATCAGACTTGGTTTGGGAGCATCTCACGGATACAGCTCGACTACAAGCCCTTTGGAATTGTACAAAACTTATTTATTCGAAATGAGGGATGTTTGCCTACGACTAAATACACCCTAAGCAATCCCAAACACCCTCTTACATCCAAATTACAAAATGCCTAATAAACCCTATAATCATATTTTACAAAAAAACAATCAAACACAAAATCGATAAGAAAACCGACCAATCGTATACCTTATAACGCGTAACGAGATTCTTCCACTTACACTTACACTGATCACCACTCCTAGCATGTAACAATTCGCATTTTCAGGATAATTACTATTCCCGGAAAATTTCACTATTCACTTTTACTATTCATTTTTCCCGAAAATTTTCCCGAAAGTTGATTTTTATTTGATATTCTCAAGTGATAAATCATTTCCATGGCAAATTAAAAGTTTGACATTCATAAACTCATTTTCGTGAAAGTTATTAAGGAATTACACGGAATTACACGTTTTAGGGTAAAACGTCAATCAGAAATTCTACGCACAACGAAATTCAACCCCGTCAGGTGACCCCACATCAGTAAAATATTTTACACACTCATGATTTATTTGAGAATTAATCGTGACTGAGAAAAATATGACCAAAAACTTCCCAACAGGTCACCCAAGCCTGTACTACTCTCGCATGAGCACGCTTAATCGTTTGGGCGATTAACCGTTAGACCACAAAACGCGTTTCTAAGACTATTTGAGTTTTCAACTTCTTAGAAAAAGTCAACATATTCTTTCCCTCCTCGATTGACCAAAAATCATCCCTTGATATTATAAGTCATTTCGTGATTTTTAGGCTTACGGTTTGATGTCTAAAAGACATTTAATACCAACCGACACTAGACTGAGCTCAGTCTAGACATTATAAGTCATTTTAAATCATTTTTATCACATTAGAAAAGTAACATTTTACTTTTCTCAATTTTACGCAATATTCGTACGTTTTACGTATTACGCGTTTTAGACCCGTGTTTCCAGTTTTTAGCAGGGTTTTACACCCAAATGGAACCTACCACTCATTTTATATTTTATTATGGAACTTATTGACATGTTTATCAATACTTTCAAGTTCCATAATTTTACGACACCCGGTTTTACGTTTTGAGGCTTAATCATTTACGATTGGCATTTCCCGGAGTCAAAACTAACCAAGTATCTTGGATAATACCAAGAAAAGTCCACACCCTTGCTCTCCAAGCTCATGAACAGCCTTGGAGGGGGGATTCACCACCCATGTGGCTTGATCTTATGCCTTGTGTCATGAGATGTGAACATGTGTTCAACTTGGCCTCCAAGTGTTGACTAGTCAACAATGTAACCTCCTCATTTGCATATAAATGCTTCTCCTCCCACTCCTTGACCATATGAACGACCCACACACACAACACCCTTCATTTTACTAGTTTACTTCAAGTTCCATCCAAGAAATCAAGTGCAATATCCATACATAAACCCTAGTTTAGTTTTGATTCATCAAAACTACTTCAAATCTTTAGAACTTTGGTGATTTCTCTTGAGTTTGAATCCACTCAAGTCACCTCAATTTTCATCATCTCTCTTTCAAGATTACAAGAGTAGAAAGATTGCATGAAGTGAAGTGGGTTGAAGCAAGTCTATCAAAGTCCTATCCTTACATGTTAACTTCCTTTCATCTTTGAAAGCCAAAAGTTGTGAGCCAAACCCTAACTTGATTCTTGTTAAATAATCATGTTCATGTTATTTACATATTATTTGTGCTATATTATGTCTTGTATTAATGTCCATGATGTATAAAAGTGAGCAAAACAAGTTATTGTTATTGATTGTTACAACAAGTTACTAAAACAAGTAAACTAGTGACTTTCTTGGTAAGACCTGATTAAAATGGTAAAAATATGATGTTGGATCATTACATATTACAGTAGAGGACCTAACAAGGAAACCATAGCAATTTGAACCACCTAAAACGAGTAAACGAGTCAAAAGTTATGGCGATTTGAAGTTACCAAAGATTTCCGGCAAAACTGCCAAATACCATTCTGATCAAATTTGAGTTTTGAAAGTCATACTTCTGGTCCGATTCATCAAAAAGTTAAAACACGAAAGTTGTCCGGAACGACGTTTTCGTTCAGGAATAAAGAAGCTCGAGCCCTGAAAACGCTTTTTGAGTGATAAATTCTTCAAAATCTTAACAGCCCATTTTTAGACCAAATTCATTACATATAAGTTATGGTTTATGAAGACCAAAGGGGTCTTATGACCTAAATCAAGACCACAACCATGGCTAGAGCCAAGGTTGAGTCTCAAGACCATGGAACAATGACCAAAGGTCATGGCTAGGCCATGACGAAATGACCATACAAGCTTACCAAGGCAAATACATGAATTAGAGAAGTTGGCGATAACTTGAACATACAATTTGGATCTACTTCATCTAAAGGAAACCATGAGATTTTACCAAGAGAAAATGGTCATTCAAGACTTATGAAACTACCCCTAATAACAATCTTCATGTACAAATAAACTTTCCTAAGTTTATTCAAATATCGGACATGTAACCTTTCGGATCAAAACTTATATCTATATATTTCATCAACTACTACAATAGTAGGGAGCCTCATGTGAGGAGTTCATTATGTAAGCCGTCGAGTTGAGTTGTGGATTTACGAGTTAAAGTGTCCTGGCTCCTCGAACGTTTACTAACATGACTTCTGAATTATGTCGGCCCGAACGGTAGTAAACGATATACAAAACATACATGTTTCATGAATCTTCTCTTTCAAAGACTTACACTATACATCATACCACATCATGGACTAAATGCAAGATATATATATATAGGCACTACTTCATATTCTTTACTCCGATCTTAAGTCACAACATTCTATTATAGGTTGCTCGTAGAAACCTTCACGATTCAACCGTTACATTTATTACTTGCTATCTTACTTAAGGTGAGTTCATAGCCCCACTTTACATTACTTCATTGTTTTACAAACCCTTGGGGGAAATACATGCTATTTATAACCGAGCACAATGTTTTTAAATTGTATGCTTACCTAATTGTTTTATTATCACTAAGTACCAGCCTTGCTAAACCGATATCCTTGATTATGAACCATTTAATCACTAGCAATAGTGAGCGCGAATATTAATAATAGGCCTATTGGGATTGACGAATCCCATTTGTATTGACTAAGTTCAAACAAATGCATTAATATTTGAGATTTAGGTATGTTAGCAAAGTACCTACCAGGATAAATCTGCCGATCGATATTGGTACACGTTAACGTTATGGTGTCATAAGCTTAGTGTATAATACATGTTCCGGGCGTATAATAACGTAGCCTACCTGTTTTGTTTTCCAAACATTGGTGTGAGCCTATAACTCACACTACCAACATATTGTGTTCAATCGATTTAACAAACTCTATGAATATCACTCAACCTTTGTGTTGACCTCTCAAGCATGTATTTCAGGTTCATGACGATCAAGGATGGAACGGAAGGGCACGGATACTCAAGAGGGCTATAAATTTTATTATCATTCAAAACTCATTTATTATACATTGTAAACATGGAACCAATTGGGACCTCATTTTGTAATCTCTGATATTTATATAATTTGAATGATAAACCTTTTCAAAACGACTCAATTGGAGTTCGTTTTCTATCATTGTGACTATTGTGCCGTCGAGTAACACCCAGTTTGAATTCCGCTGCATCCATGAATTGGGGGTGTTACAGATTGGTACCAGAGCCATGGTTATAGAGAAACGGGTCTAAGTGAGACCTAAACTATAACTACAATCACAAACAAAAACATTTTATAGCCTTCCGCTCTCCGTGTCTTCCATCCTCCAGACGATTATGGACTTAGTAAGCATGTTATGATACACAAACATATTAGTATATTCATATATACCCATTTTGAGCATTTCCCCGAAGACATTTTTATGCTACACAAACATAATTGCATATTGATATATGTACCCTAAACCTAATTCAGCATTTCCCCGTAGGCATTTTATGCTACATGAACACATATAAGTATATTGATATATACACCTTAGGCATTTTATGCTATATGAACACATATAAGTATATTGATATATACACACTAAGCATTTTATGCTACATGAACACATATAAGTATATTGATATATACTAGGCATTTTATGCTACATGAACATATATAAGTATATTGATATATACACACTAGGCATTTTATGCTACATGAACACATATAAGTATATTGATATATACACACTAAGCATTTTATGCTACATGAACACATATAAGTATATTGATATATACTAGGCATTTTATGCTACATGAACACATATTTGTATATTGATATATACACACTAGGCATTTTATGCTACATGAACATATTAGTATATTGATATATAAACTCGGTTTATTTTCAATCATTTATCTAAACAATGGACTAAACATATCTGTGTATGCCTATTCTAAGGCATTTCGGCACAGCCACACTCTCCCAATCATGTTCCTACTCCAACATTATATGTCCAAGACATTGTAACGGATTGCAATGGTCTCATTCATTTTTCAAGACATTGTGAGATACAATGGCCTCATTCATTTTCCAAGACATTGTGAGATACAATGGTCTCATTCATTTTCCAAGACATTGTATGATACAATAGTCTTAATCATTTCTCAAATGATTTGAGTCACACAATGACTAACCTACTTCCTAGACATTGTGAATTACACAATGGTCTAACCTACTTCCGAGACATTGTGTTTTGTGCAAATGGTCTCTAGAATTATTCCATCACATCATCAATATCATTTCTTATGATATCAAAAACCCGTCACAATCTATCGATTTCAAAACAAGAAATATGAGATTTCTAAAGGACAAACTAATCCATCATCGACAAAAGCTGAACTTTCTCTACATTCACCAAAGTTTTCTTATGAAACCTTCATTATTAAAAGTTCGTGATCCTGGCCAAGTATGTTCTATTTTAGAACTACTTAAAAATTTCCTTTCCATATGTATCTACCCTTACTACCTTCTATTCAATGGAATATGAAAACATACGTTACAAGTCTTGTATGGACGGGACTTGCAACTTAAGGGTTTGACATCGCCTTTGTTTAGTGGACAGTTTCCCGAAAGCAACGGACATATCACAAGTATACCTAATTTAGGTATTTGAAAATTTTATCGAACCTTGGCTAAATATAGACTAGTCACCTATATTTAACCTAGGGACAGTGGAATATAGTTTGACTAACTATATTCGACTTAAAATTTTCAAATACTGAGAGTAGTTGTACTAGGGTTATGTTTAGGTTGATTTCCTACATGAACTCGATAAACCACCATAATACATTAAAACAATCTAGAGACACGATAATGTCTTACCACTCAGGGAAATCTTAACACCTTATTTGTGTTACCTAATTTCATTCTTGAAATTTTTCATTTATGAGATAATCCGAACTACTATCCTGGGATAGTTATCAATTATTCTCTTCATCCTGTAGAAGTACTATCCTGTTTAGGATACCATTCCATCATAAACTTTTAAAATCTCTTAAGATTTTTAAAGCAAACTCAACATCTATACCTAACAGTATTAATGTTAAGCATACATTACACACTTTTGTTCATCAACATATCACAACATTATCGTCACAACCGTTACAAACACAAGCTCATTAACAGATCTTGATGCACTTTTAAAGCTCAAATCATCCTTAGTTACACCACAAGTACCCTCATCAGCTTTACAAGATTGAATATTCATCTTGTACTTTTGGAACACCAGTATCATCTCGTAATACCCTACCTTGTAACTCACCGGCTAAGTATGAATGTTGTGTCGGGAATTCTTGAGTAGAATGATTTATAATGTCCTTATTTGAATGGATTGGGATGCCTTTCCATTTAAATAAAGAAATTATAAATCATCGAACCATAAGTTTATATTCCTTTAGTTACATTGTTTGGGATGCCTCTCTATGTAAATAAAGAATTATAAACAAGTGGGCTTATTTATATCCGAAATAACATAAATATGAAGTCAATGAACACTAGATACAACAACAGATTACCTACTAGGCTATTATTGCAACGACTATCCCAATTTCCATTAGTACGAGGTTTACATTTTGGTTTTCATAATGATAGTGCAATAACAAACAAACTCATTGCGAGGCCATGTAACCATATGCATGTGCAGCCGTACCAAACTCATTACGGGGCCATGTAACCATACGCATGCGCAGTCGTACCAAACTCATTGCGAAGCCATGTAGCCATATGCATGGGCAGCCGTACAATTCAAAACAGGACTTGGTCCAACCACATGTTCAACACTTAATCCATTATTCGATTCCTATATCAATTGCTATTGATACTTGACAACTATATCAAGTACTATTTGATATTCAACTACTATATTAATTCCTATTAATATCCGACTGCTATATCAATTTCCTTTGATATTCGACTATTACCATACCTTTCCTACATAAAAGGAAGCCTCATCCTACACCATACACCGAAATGACAAATCAAATCACATCACTGGTAATTCCAGACTCTAGTCCTCATAAGTAACCACACCTTTTCATCGATACCACTCCAACATATGACACACAAAGAACATCGGGACGAAGTTCCCCGTAAGGGGTAGAGACTGTAACAATTCGCATTTTCAGGATAATTACTATTCCCGGAAAATTTCACTATTCACTTTTACTATTCATTTTTCCCGAAAATTTTCCCGAAAGTTGATTTTTATTTGATATTCTCAAGTGATAAATCATTTCCATGGCAAATTAAAAGTTTGACATTCATAAACTCATTTTCGTGAAAGTTATTAAGGAATTACACGGAATTACACGTTTTAGGGTAAAACGTCAATCAGAAATTCTACGCACAACGAAATTCAACCCCGTCAGGTGACCCCACATCAGTAAAATATTTTACACACTCATGATTTATTTGAGAATTAATCGTGACTGAGAAAAATATGACCAAAAACTTCCCAACAGGTCACCCAAGCCTGTACTACTCTCGCATGAGCACGCTTAATCGTTTGGGCGATTAACCGTTAGACCACAAAACGCGTTTCTAAGACTATTTGAGTTTTCAACTTCTTAGAAAAAGTCAACATATTCTTTCCCTCCTCGATTGACCAAAAATCATCCCTTGATATTATAAGTCATTTCGTGATTTTTAGGCTTACGGTTTGATGTCTAAAAGACATTTAATACCAACCGACACTAGACTGAGCTCAGTCTAGACATTATAAGTCATTTTAAATCATTTTTATCACATTAGAAAAGTAACATTTTACTTTTCTCAATTTTACGCAATATTCGTACGTTTTACGTATTACGCGTTTTAGACCCGTGTTTCCAGTTTTTAGCAGGGTTTTACACCCAAATGGAACCTACCACTCATTTTATATTTTATTATGGAACTTATTGACATGTTTATCAATACTTTCAAGTTCCATAATTTTACGACACCCGGTTTTACGTTTTGAGGCTTAATCATTTACGAT
Source organism: Artemisia argyi (assembly GCA_030686995.1). Lineage (NCBI taxonomy): Eukaryota > Viridiplantae > Streptophyta > Magnoliopsida > Asterales > Asteraceae > Artemisia > Artemisia argyi. The sequence continues at coordinate 189,269,273 of CM060685.1, read as the reverse complement.
TGGCATTTCCCGGAGTCAAAACTAACCAAGTATCTTGGATAATACCAAGAAAAGTCCACACCCTTGCTCTCCAAGCTCATGAACAGCCTTGGAGGGGGGATTCACCACCCATGTGGCTTGATCTTATGCCTTGTGTCATGAGATGTGAACATGTGTTCAACTTGGCCTCCAAGTGTTGACTAGTCAACAATGTAACCTCCTCATTTGCATATAAATGCTTCTCCTCCCACTCCTTGACCATATGAACGACCCACACACACAACACCCTTCATTTTACTAGTTTACTTCAAGTTCCATCCAAGAAATCAAGTGCAATATCCATACATAAACCCTAGTTTAGTTTTGATTCATCAAAACTACTTCAAATCTTTAGAACTTTGGTGATTTCTCTTGAGTTTGAATCCACTCAAGTCACCTCAATTTTCATCATCTCTCTTTCAAGATTACAAGAGTAGAAAGATTGCATGAAGTGAAGTGGGTTGAAGCAAGTCTATCAAAGTCCTATCCTTACATGTTAACTTCCTTTCATCTTTGAAAGCCAAAAGTTGTGAGCCAAACCCTAACTTGATTCTTGTTAAATAATCATGTTCATGTTATTTACATATTATTTGTGCTATATTATGTCTTGTATTAATGTCCATGATGTATAAAAGTGAGCAAAACAAGTTATTGTTATTGATTGTTACAACAAGTTACTAAAACAAGTAAACTAGTGACTTTCTTGGTAAGACCTGATTAAAATGGTAAAAATATGATGTTGGATCATTACATATTACAGTAGAGGACCTAACAAGGAAACCATAGCAATTTGAACCACCTAAAACGAGTAAACGAGTCAAAAGTTATGGCGATTTGAAGTTACCAAAGATTTCCGGCAAAACTGCCAAATACCATTCTGATCAAATTTGAGTTTTGAAAGTCATACTTCTGGTCCGATTCATCAAAAAGTTAAAACACGAAAGTTGTCCGGAACGACGTTTTCGTTCAGGAATAGAGAAGCTCGAGCCCTGAAAACGCTTTTTGAGTGATAAATTCTTCAAAATCTTAACAGCCCATTTTTAGACCAAATTCATTACATATAAGTTATGGTTTATGAAGACCAAAGGGGTCTTATGACCTAAATCAAGACCACAACCATGGCTAGAGCCAAGGTTGAGTCTCAAGACCATGGAACAATGACCAAAGGTCATGGCTAGGCCATGACGAAATGACCATACAAGCTTACCAAGGCAAATACATGAATTAGAGAAGTTGGCGATAACTTGAACATACAATTTGGATCTACTTCATCTAAAGGAAACCATGAGATTTTACCAAGAGAAAATGGTCATTCAAGACTTATGAAACTACCCCTAATAACAATCTTCATGTACAAATAAACTTTCCTAAGTTTATTCAAATATCGGACATGTAACCTTTCGGATCAAAACTTATATCTATATATTTCATCAACTACTACAATAGTAGGGAGCCTCATGTGAGGAGTTCATTATGTAAGCCGTCGAGTTGAGTTGTGGATTTACGAGTTAAAGTGTCCTGGCTCCTCGAACGTTTACTAACATGACTTCTGAATTATGTCGGCCCGAACGGTAGTAAACGATATACAAAACATACATGTTTCATGAATCTTCTCTTTCAAAGACTTACACTATACATCATACCACATCATGGACTAAATGCAAGATATATATATATAGGCACTACTTCATATTCTTTACTCCGATCTTAAGTCACAACATTCTATTATAGGTTGCTCGTAGAAACCTTCACGATTCAACCGTTACATTTATTACTTGCTATCTTACTTAAGGTGAGTTCATAGCCCCACTTTACATTACTTCATTGTTTTACAAACCCTTGGGGGAAATACATGCTATTTATAACCGAGCACAATGTTTTTAAATTGTATGCTTACCTGATTGTTTTATTATCACTAAGTACCAGCCTTGCTAAACCGATATCCTTGATTATGAACCATTTAATCACTAGCAATAGTGAGCGCGAATATTAATAATAGGCCTATTGGGATTGACGAATCCCATTTGTATTGACTAAGTTCAAACAAATGCATTAATATTTGAGATTTAGGTATGTTAGCAAAGTACCTACCAGGATAAATCTGCCGATCGATATTGGTACACGTTAACGTTATGGTGTCATAAGCTTAGTGTATAATACATGTTCCGGGCGTATAATAACGTAGCCTACCTGTTTTGTTTTCCAAACATTGGTGTGAGCCTATAACTCACACTACCAACATATTGTGTTCAATCGATTTAACAAACTCTATGAATATCACTCAACCTTTGTGTTGACCTCTCAAGCATGTATTTCAGGTTCATGACGATCAAGGATGGAACGGAAGGGCACGGATACTCAAGAGGGCTATAAATTTTATTATCATTCAAAACTCATTTATTATACATTGTAAACATGGAACCAATTGGGACCTCATTTTGTAATCTCTGATATTTATATAATTTGAATGATAAACCTTTTCAAAACGACTCAATTGGAGTTCGTTTTCTATCATTGTGACTATTGTGCCGTCGAGTAACACCCAGTTTGAATTCCGCTGCATCCATGAATTGGGGGTGTTACATAGCATACCCCAACTCCTTCATCTTACTCCCCACCACTTCCCACAACCCTTTATTCCTTTTAGAAACCACAAAATCCCCCTCCAACTCCCCTCGTATCGCAATCAAGTCCCTCGTCTCCCTTTCGCTCCACGCGGCAACTCTCCCATACTCCTCCACTTCTCCTACACCACCAGAAATGAGAACTGGCTGTTGTTGTTCTTGGGGTATGTTCATCATCATCATCATTTGAGTTAAGTGAGCTAAGGTTTCGTTGTTGTTGGGGTTCATGTCTGAACCTGTGGTGCTGTTGAACATGGTGGTTTGTGGGTTTGGTATGATGAAGGGGATGAAGAGTTTTGATAAGGGTTTTGAAAGTTGGTTTTGACTGAGGTAGAAAGTCAAGAAAGTGCTTTTTGTTGTTTGACTATGGTGGGAAAACTAAAGTACAAAACATGACTTTGTTTCTCTAGAGAATCCGGTTGAAACGAGCCGATCTGAGCCCGAGCTTTCCAGAGCTCAAGCCATGCTCATTTAAGTTTTATAAAACTAAAGCTCGAGCTCGGCTTGATTTATGAGCATTGCTTTTTTTAAGCTCAAGCTTTGCTAGTGATATATAACAGTTTTGGCTCGGGCTCGACTTGTTTTTACGATGCTTCGGTGAAAAGTTAAAGCTTCGCTCGAGCTCGGCTTGTTGTGTATCTATTTTTAGCTCGTTAATAGGCTCACCTATTAAATGTGTTTAATATTTAAAATATCTTAAAGTGCGTTTGATATGCTGCCATGAAAGATAATGGGTATGAGTTTGATAATAGTAGTGAGTCTCTACCTATGAAAGATCCATACCTACCTCTTTTGATGTATATAAAAGATGGATTATATTTATCATTCATTACCATAGTGGTGGCCCCCTCATCTTAAAAAAACATCTTTATTCATTTTGATAGTCGTAGTCTCATTCCAATAGTGGGATGCCAAACGCACCCTTAGTGTCATTTAGGCTCGTGAGCTCAATCGAGCTTTGTATATAAAACGTATCCTCGAGCTCGATTAACAAATGAGCCACAACATAGGCTCGAGCTCGTTCGAGCTTTTTACCGATCCAATCTCGAACTTTTCACTAGCGGCTTGGCTCATTTCCACCCCTATGCACAATAAAGGACTCAAAAAATCCCATCATTCATAATATACTAGTATTTGTGATTTATTCCGCCTATGTATATTTGTCTAAAACTTGTGTGTAAAACCATGCCTAACAATATGATTGTAAACCATGGGCAAATTTAAAACGTTGAGATAAAGAAAAATAAAATGACATTTACATGTGCCAATCTTTATATAGATTAGACATGTGAGTTAATCATCTCTATCATTGTTTTATATATATTTTTCATAAAATAATTATTATGAATAAAAATGCTATGTTATGCATAATGAGATTTTTTTCAATCCGTTATTTGAATAAAAAAAATTAAGTACGTAGAACATATATATCACTTTTATCTTTTAAAAAAGAGGGGTGCTAGAAACACAATAGCACCCTCTTTTTGGGTTATGTACCATCTAAAAGGACATAAGTGGAATAAACGCTCCTACAGTCCTACTCATCAAAGATATGGCTGAACACTTGAACTTGAAGGATACTATAGTAGTCAATCAATATAAGCTTATATAAGTAAAGGATACTTACACAAAAATGTATCTAACTTGTCACCGTTTGTAGTTCTGTATATTGTATTATCTTTTTTATAGTTCCATATACTCAACTTTTGAATTCATGTAGTTCCATGTACTCAACTTTGCGAAGTCACCAATTGAGACCGATATACTCAAAAGTTGAATACATAGAACTACAAAAAAAAGTTTAAGAGTACACACAACTGAGTACCCTGGTACACAGAACTAAGTAAATTCAAAAGTTGAGTACATAGAACTATAATAATAATAATAATAATAATAATAATAATAATAATTATTGAAACCATGAAAAGTTACATGAAATTGGAGGGGAGTCTAGACACAATCTGAGCTCCCACCCCTTTTTGAATAATAATAATAATAATAATAATAATAATAATATGCACAAAACTACAAAAGATGAAAAGTTAAATACATTTCCGTGTAGTTATCCTATAAGGCTATAAGTAATTTAAATGTAACTAGCAGGGTACCCGCGCGTTGCAGCGGCGGGTACCCTGAAATTAAATTTTTTGGTAAACTATGTATTTTAGTTTATTATGTTTTCTTGATAATAAATTTACAAATATCAAGAATTTCGTTTAACCCGAGCTAGTTTGGGCTCGAGCCCGTTGGGCCCGTTTGGCCCCTACCCGTTCGGGCTCAAGCCCATTTGGCCCGTTACCCGTTCGGGCTTAAATAATATGTTTTATTATTTGTATTAGTGACATTTAATGCTGAAATTGTGTTTAATTTGGTTGTACAATATGCTTGATAATTTGTATTTCTTGTGTAAGGGGTGTTTTAATAACTGTATTAATTGTATTTATTAATCAATTAATTAATTGATTACATTAAATAGCATTAACACTTTTTAATGTGTGCATTAAAGTGGTGTATACTATGCTTCTTGTCTTGTAAGTATGAAAATTATGTGCATTAAAGTTGTGTACACTATGCTTCTTTTCTTGTAAGTCTTAAAAAATTACAAGCATGTATGCATCTTTCCTATTAAAGAAATGTTTTTGGCCTTAAACATTTTAAAACTTCTAAATATAGATGTCCTAAATACATTATAAGGTAGTATAGATAACTTCTACTTGAGAGACAAGTTGTTGCATGTAATGTCCAAATTGATTAGTCATCCGGCTACTTGTGAAAGTGTCTAAAGCTTTAGGAACATAATTCTTGTGAAGGCATGTATTCTAGTACCAAGATAAGTGTTAACAAAATATTCTTTAAAATAAACAATTTGTTATGAATAATTATATGTGGATGTCCATATAGCCCATAATAGGCCCACGGCCCATGTTCAGGGTTTTGCCCTAAGAGTTGCGATCCCCTAAAAAGGGGATGCAAATTAAAAAGGCTAAAAACATTTTTCCACCATCCGATCAGTCAAATGGTTGACCAAAACCAATCACACGGTCCAGATTTAAATGAGAAAAAAAACACGCTCTTTCTAATAGAAGGGGTATAAGCGTAAATTTACAACCCCCACTCTCTTCCTTCTTCCCACCAAACAACTTCTCTACTCTCACATTCATTTCACACACTAACTCACACACACAAAAACCGCCAATTTCCAATCAAAATTTGGGGGAAAAACTAGGGTTTCAATTTCCGATCATCTGTAATTGATTAAAACACATTATACGCTCGGAAAAGATGAATCTAACTGGTAATTTTAGATTAATTTAATTTTTAGGGTTTTTTATTTTTTTAATTTTTTTAGTTTGTGCATAAAAAAAGTATTTTTTACAAAATAAAATGCATAAGAATTAGATTTTTTTTGAAAAAAAATGCATATTTTTTAGAAAATACAAAATATACAAGATCTGTTGTTGAAATGTGATCGATATAATGATGCACACCAAGTGCTCGATGAAATGCTTCAACTTGATTCAGGTCATAAATGTGATGGAAATCTGGTTTTAGTGGCGATTGATGATCTTCAGGTTCATCATTTAGTGCATTTTTTGTTCACTTACTAGCTTGCGGGTTCGATAGAGTAACTTGTTAGAATAGGTTAGAATAAGGTTCATTAGTTATTGATTGGATCATGGTTTACTTAGTAGCTTGCTGGTTCGATAGAGTAACTTGTTGGAATATGTTAGAATGAGGTTCATCAGTTATTGATTGGATCATGGTTTACTTAGTAGTTTGCGGATTCGATAGAGTAACTTTATAGAATACATAAGAATGAGGTTCATCAGTTATTTGAAAATAGGTTCATCAGTTATTGCTAGTATGTTTGATCATCAGTTATTTGAAAAATAGGTTCATCAGTTATTGCTAATGCGTTTGATAATCAGTTATTTGAAAATAGGTTCATCAGTTATTTAAAAATAAGTTCATCAGTTACTATATGTTCATCATTTTTATTATGTTATGAGCTGATGAAAATATAAGCTTATGATGAACCGATGAACATACAAGCGTATGATGTATTATGAATTGATGAACATATAACTTTACTATATGTTCATCAGTTATATTGTACTATGAATTGATGAACATATAACTTTACTATATGTTCATCAGTTATATCTTGTAAAACCAATTAATTAAAATTAATTGTTCATCAGTGGTTGAAGAACAACGAATGGTGGAGAGTTCCAGATTCACAAGATAGGGGAGATGAAGAAAAACTAGCTGATGCACAAGAGAGTATGAAATTTAGGAATGAACTCATAGAAGCTGTACTTGATATGTGAGACTACCGTCTGAATGATGGTGAAAGAAGCAGGAGTACTCGATTGTTGAGGAAACTCTCAATTTGGTTGAATTATATTTGGGGTACACCGGTGGTTTATTAAATGGTGGGCATGTCCTTTTTGTGTTAGACAATATATTGCTAATTAATTAGTTGATTTAAATAGTTCATTTGTACCTCATATGATGTGTAACTCTCAGTTTGGTTGAATTGTATAAGTATTCTTGTGTTAAACTACTGTAATGTAAATAAAGATATTGTGGCTTTTATTAATCTCTCAGATGTATGTGTTACAGTGGTCTGGTCGTTTAATATAACATTGGTTCAAGTCATGTGGCGTGTCAAAACTAATTCAAGTTAAAAGACATTGTACAAAGATACTAATTCAAGTTAAGAGACATTTGATCAAATTGATGAACTTGAAAAAATTGATGAACCTGACATTTGATGAACCTAAAAAACTGTGATCAATTTGATGAACCCAAACATTTGATAAAATTTGATGAACCTGAAATTGATGAACCTAAAATTTGATGAACCTGAAAAAAATGATGAACCCAAACATTTGATCAAATTTGATGAACCTGAAATTGATGAATCTGTAAAAATTGATGAACCTGAAATTGATGAACCAAAGTAACTGATGAACAAGGTTCATCAGTTAATATGGTTCATCGGTTAATAAGGTTCATCAGTTAATATGGTTCATCGGTTAAAAAAAAAACTTTTTGAATCTTACATTAATAAAACGATTAGTGATGCGCCGTGGTACAAAAATTAATGCATTTAACGCAATTTTAACACTAAAATTCTAAGATAGACATTTTATCAAACACATTGTGTGCAACAAATATGATTAAAACGTCAACTTTCGCGTGTGATATCTTACTCGTATGACATTGGATTTGATTGATTCAAAAACCTGTGTAAAGAGTGAATCAAAATAAAAAACTTTCGTGTTTTAAGTTTTTAACGATTCGACATTTATGAGGGTAAAAAATAGGGCCGAAAATGACAAAAAAATCAAGGAAATCACTAACCATTTGATATGTAAAAAAAAAGTTTGAAATATTTAACAAGATTTATACCAATTTAAAGAGGATTAAACTTTAAAAATTATGGTGAAATCGGTTTTTTCTAAAAGTTTGTCGTTTAAAAGATAAGCGTGTTTAAAAATTGAGATGAAAAAGTAAAAAACGAGTAAAATTATAATTTTGCCCCTAAACGGATATTTTAAATAAAATATGTTTGGGACACGTGTCTTTTGCTGGTTACTTTTTATACTTTTTAAATTTGTTTCCCTTTCTAAGGGATCCGATACCTTTGCCCTAATGTTTGTCTATATATACACTCTTTGTAAATCTCATAGTTGATGATTACTTTCATTCCCTCTATTTTTGTTTATAACACGTTATCAGCACGCTCTAATGTTTTGGTTTACTCTCGATTCCCTGCGGTATGGCTCCGTCCCTTTACATGTATGATTTGGCATGCTATGTTTCTTAATACGCAATCACTTAATAATTTAATATGATATTCTTATGATCTTTTAATGTGTCACGGTACTTATTCTTATTAATACTGATTGTTCGCATCATATCTTTTATATAATAAAACAAAACCCTGGGAATTTTTCATTTCAAAAAAATGCATTCATACCTTATTTAGTAATAATTGTATTAAAAAAAAGATTATTTTCTTATTAGGTAACAATTTATATTTATCCATAACACAAGTAGAAGATAACTACAAAAAATATAGATAAGATGCAATTAACACAAGTAGAAGATAAATACAAAAAATATAGATAAGATACAATTAATAATAGGATTAAAATTTTTAAATAATTATCTTTAATAATAAAAAACTATAATTAAACATCATAAATCAAACAAAACAAAGATTAAATTATTTGTTTTTTAATAAATAAAAATATATGATTCAAAAAATTAAAAAAAAAACTCGCGCGTGCGCGGGTATTATAACTAGTGTTTTGTATACATTAAAACACTTGACTTATCAATATATACAATTTGTTTAATACTGTTTGCCTATAAATATGACCAGTATAGTTTGATGTGTGCCTCCATCGTACTACTAATATTGATATGTATGTCTTCAACTCTTTACACATATAATATGTATGTCATATAGTTTATTTATTTATTTATTATTAGTACCGCAAAACGTTACTCTTCGTCTTATGATTCAATCGTGTCATGATTCAATCATATATCAGTTATTTTATATTTGATATACCTAGTATACATTCTCTTGCTATGACAATTTTTTTTAACTACCCAAACTCCCAATTTGTCGAACTTCTAATATGAGGTAATATTAGAATAATGTGTTCTATGTCAACATGATATTTTATTAGAATAATAAATCTAAGTTTGTCAATAAACATTAGTTCTATATTTGCTTTGGTTACCAGTGATTAATGATATAATATTCTGTTCTGCATTGTATTGTACTACTAATTTATTTATGCTTGTTTGTATGAGAATGTATACTATATTGTCGAATAACACATTTTTAGTTGCTTGTTCCTTTAATGTGAATTATATTATATTAAGGTATATACAGTGGCGAAGCTTGGAATTTTTAAGTGGGGGGTCGGGATCTAAATTTTTTTTTTCCTAAGGCTATATTTCAGGTATACCGAAATTTTCGGGGGGTCGAAACCGAATATACCGAAATTTTTCTACACGAAAACTATATACCCCCTACATCGCAAAAAAATTTCGGGGGGTCGGGCGCCCCCGGCCCCTTAAAAGCTGCGCCACTGGGTATATATGTGTCACGCTAATAGCTAGTGCAACTTGATTATCTTTATGGATGTAAGAGTAATTACTTATTTGTGGAATTACTTATTATGTGCCTATTTATATGTTTTGAAATTGTTAAAAAAACTTGTTTGGTTTTTCTTTTTAGTCACCAACTATTTTATTAGTTATGTTTGCATAATTGATTTATCATGGCGCATAGTCTTTTTATCTAATTAGAAGTGATGCTTATATAATAAGATAGTTTTATAAATTTTGGTAATACTATCATGGTTTGATTTGATACTCGTGAAAGGGCGATTTAATATTACCTTGTCAAGAAAGAATATATGTTGCTATGTTTACAAGATCTATGATAATTGTAATTTTGCTAGAAATTAATTTCAATCCGTTATAACGAAACAATGAATTTTGTTCTGAAATAATAATATAAATATGTGTGGTATTTGGTTATTGATGAGAATTGAGAAAAGTTTTCGTGTATGCAAAAGTACTATGAGATATTATTATTTGAATATTGGTGCTGAGCTATCTTATAGTGATTAGCAAAGTTTTAATATTGTGTTGCACTCCCATTTGACAATATATTGATCTGAAAAGAGACCTCATATATCGCTGAAGATAGATACCTAAATTGTTCTAGATATTTGTTTGTATTGATATGTCTGTTATAATTAAATTATGGTATCTATATAATTGAAAGGTCATTTGTGGTGAATTGAATAGTGATGATATAACCTGTTACTTGGTTCTTTAATCGCATGTTGTTATAATGATACCAATTGTTTGATTTATAAAAGATAAAATAGTTTTATGTGTTTGATTTTATTTATAAAGGAAGCATGAGAATTTATAATATATGCTATACTTCACGATGTTCATTGCTAAGTGCAAAATATATAAAAAAAAAAAAAAAAAAAAAAAAAAAATCTTGAACTGATTCTTACTATGTGGGACTAAAGCCTTGGTTTGCACACTTGACATGTTACTTGAGTTCCAAGATTTTGTATGAGTTTGACACCTACTCTTTAATTGTTAGTATAATAGTTAGTTGGATATATTGAAAATCCAATAGTATGATTTTTTAAGCCATTAAACCTTAATGTTGGATCATGTAAAACTGGATCATGTAAAACGTGATTTAGTGGCTTTTACACAACTACATCGTGAATGTGAGCATTTTTGTGTAAGTTGTCAAAGGAGAAAATGTAACTCGAAATTATTGTGAAGTTTGTAACATTATTGTTACGGTTGCCAAAGGATAATTGAGCTATTAAGTATAAGAAAAATATCTTAGTTGACTCAGATTGTCTCATTAAGTTTATCCCTACTTATCATATGTTTTTGTTTGCTTATAAGAAATTTGATTAATTGAGTAATTGTATGCATGTGTTTTGCAAATTGTGCAACTTCGTTGGTATATAAGATGTGTTTCCTGTTTAGTAATGTTCCAGGGTAATATAAATATATTGAACAGTGTAAAAGTCAAGAAGAAACTTATATCAATTTAATTGGAGAAATGTGATGATGTATTAAGCTCTTTATATTATTTGATTTTTAAATAAAAAAAAAAGTGCAATTGAAGCACACGTGGTCATAAAGTAGAAGTTTATGGGGTAAAGTACATAGAATAACAACGTACTTTCTCAATTTTACCGAGATGAAACACTTACTTTTTTATTAACATTTAAGCCAACTAAACTTATTTTCTGTGTCTTAATATCAACAAAAATATAATTATGCTTTTCCACGTAATATATATATTTTTTTTAAATCCCTGGTAATTCCACCATGGCGGTGCCCGTTTGCCTACATGGCATATTATAATACCCAAAAAAAAAACCCGAACCAAACCCGAAATTCTTCCCCCTTTTGTTTTCAGTCACCACGAGTTCAGGAACCCAATTTGTTAACACCCCCTTGATGCATTATAGCTTTAAGCCTGCTTGGTTTTCCCACACTAGTGATAACCTCAGCCCGAAAGACATGGCACACATACCAAACTGCCATCATCGATCATCTCCTTTCTTCACCAACCGCAACTCCACAACTCACACCGTTGAAAAAAAAAATGAACTCCATAACTCTCACACCCTCATCATCATCATCTTATATCACCCCCAAACATCTCAAACCACTTTACAAAACAACACTCCATCACTTCCACACTCTAAACATCAATCAGGTACTTACTACTCATATTTTTATTTTATTTTTTTAGTTTTTTAAACATCTTTTGCTGATTTATTTATTTAATTTATAGAAGCGGGGAATGATGAGGAGTAGTGGTAGGTGTAAGGCGGAGTTACTACACGACGCGCCTTTTTTTCTAAATATTGTCTATTGATCTCACACTTGGATCATGAAAGCATTTTTATTGGACATATGAAAATCTCATTTAACAAGCATTTTTGAACCACACATTTTATCAAACCCTTTTAACCATTTCACCACAAATCTTCCTTCTTTGTTCAAACCCACCATCACTTCCATTCGAGATTCTACCTTCCGCCGCTGCAGTCGCCGGATTTTTTGTGTTTACATCGAAAGTTGGTTGGGTTTAATTGATCTTGATGATTTGGTGTGGTGAAAGATAAGATTAGATCGTGGGTTATGAATCTCTGATGAATATATGATTTTTCATTTGTATTATGAAAGTGAAGTTGTAGATTGAGAGTGTGTTTGTGTTTGTGGTGTGGTTGAAATTTTGAAAGATAAGATTAGACCCTGGCTCCTCAACTTACGTGGATTTTTTTTTATTGACTAGGATAATAAGCATTTAAATAATACAGGTGTAAATTAAATGAGCTACACGTGGAAAATCAGTTATTTTTTTGTTGATATTAGGACAAACAAAGTAAGTTTGATTGGCTTAAATGTTAATAAAAAAGTTAGTGTTTCATCTCGGTAAAATTGACAAAGTACGTTGTTATTCTATGTACTTTACCCAAGTTTATGAGCCAAAGATTGTTGTAATAATTGGCATGACCGGTTAGACCATTCCGGGTCAATGATGATGCGAATGTATAGAAGAACCATAAGTTTCTTCAAAGATAGATTTAAATGTTCTCATTGGAAGTTAATTGTTCATCTGTCACCACCAATTAAAGTAAGGATTTCGTCCTATAAATATTTGGAAATAACATAAAGGGGATGTACGTAGGCGTATACATCTGCCATGTTGATCATTTTGAGTTTTAAAATCGATGCATCGTCAAAATGATCATCAAAGACGCAACTTAAGGTTAGCGTGATTAGTGGCTCGGCTTCTATAATGCGAGCATGGTTTTTCAAATTAAATTATTGAAAATGGTGGCGAATACTTCCAAGTATTGGACGATTATTGGAATAAGTGTTGAACATAAAAATAGCCCATGTTTATACGCGAATTGCTTTTGTTGAAACGTTTATAAAACGTCTTCAGTTGATTGCAAAGCCAATAATATTATGAGAACAAAACTTTTAGTTTATGGGGCATGTTATGACATATGAATTTGCATCTTGCCAACAATCTATAATGAATCCTCCCCGTTAGAATGGTTTTGGTCACAAACTATATTTCCCATGTGAGATTTTGTAATTGTGTGATATATTGTAAATCCACCACAACACACAAAATGGAATGCTTAAATTGATAATTCATTCAGGGGGAGAGTATGAGCAGTGAGATGGAATGAATTATGATATAAATGTTGATCCTCACACTAATGAATATGAACTTAAAGTTCAAGGGACAAATAACATTCCAGATCTAGTAATTGCCAGCATGATTGTGATATTAAATAAGTGACTAGATAATATAAATGTTGCTAATGCTCCAATTAAAATATATGTCCCAAAGGTACAACCATTCAATGGTAGTAAGTCTATGGTACGGCTACAGCGTGATAGACAAATCGATTCCAAATAAAAGTCCTTGAATGATTAGATAAAATGGAGCAAGAAAATGAAGATGGTCAAATCGAGGTAATAAGACCCCATAATAGTCAAGAGACACTAGACATGAAGGTTATTGAAAAACCCTGGGTACATGAAAAACTATGAGATCTCGATAAACGATATATAATGTCTAGTAATGTGTTGAATCGAAAAGTAATGAATCGACGTCGATAGTACTATTGTATATTTGTATATGATAATGGGCATGGTAATGATTATGAGAATATAAAAGATAGCGTTATAATCATGGTGAGGATCATGGAAGCAATACCTGCAAGAAGTGCAGATGTATAAGTGAATGGCCAAAAGAAGTAAAGACGCAAAGAGCTAATGAAAGATTAAAATCTCTTGTGAAGAGATATGGTTAATGGGACTTGAAGTCTGTATATATGAATGTGTAAAATTATTGGATATGCGTTGATCTTTATGAGAAAGTGAAATTAAAGTATTGAAATTTTGGTATATAAGACATAACTAATGGCATGCAATACTTTCGTAAAGACATGTAAATGATTATAAGGAGATATGTTCTCATGTGGTGGATTCAATAATGTAAATAATATTTATAAGTCTGGCAATGTAATAAGTAATCGATATGCGTCTAAAAGTTAATTAATAAGAGCTCATGTGTTATTGAGATTTCATTATAGCATATAAAATGCATGGAGCATGCTAGCGATATTTAGAGCATATAAGAAAAGTTCTCGAGAAACTACTTGATTGTATTGAATTAATCATGTGTTTGGCAAATATGTTATAATCGCCTTAGTGTATAGTATTGTGCCAAATAAAGAATTTTGTTAGCCCATGAAACTTTATAAAGAGATCTAGATGTGAATATGTTTTAAGTTTCATACAATTTGATTTTATGATTGTAAAGGCGATTGAATGCATAGAAGTTGAATTTGAAACAAAAAGATGGAGCTTGTCTTAGCTTATGAATTGAACATCTTAAAGATGTAATCATTATGCATCATGAAAGCTAAAAAAAGATGATACATATCTTTATACGAATAAATGACGCTCATGTTTATGAGGTCGCATGATGAAGAAAGACCCCTTGATTTATAAATATGATGATCACAATATCGATTTAAATGTGTCATACTAAAATATGTATATGTGAATTACACAGATGTACTTGTATGAGATGTATAACGTATCTTAATCCTTAAAATGGATATGAAAATAACATGTAGAGAATATTTATTCACGTGATTCTATCAAGACACTTGAATGTGCATTTCACTCAATGAGATTAAGTGATGTGATCATCAAGGGGAGAGAAGATACGCGTTTCACTCTTTTTCCCTTGACCATGGTTTTGTCCCCACAGGGTTTTCCGGCAAGGTTTTTAATGAGGCAACATCCCCGAGCGTATAAAGGATTTATGTACTCTTTTTTCCTTCACTAGAATTTTGTCCCATAGGGTTTTATCTAGTAAGGCTTTAACGAGGCATAATCCTCAAATGGAGTAAAACAAATATTTCAGTATCTTCAAGGTACAAAGGATATGGGTTTATATTTCACTAACCCATCAAATACAAGTCTAGTTGGTTTTGCAGATGCAGGATATATGTCTGACCCTCATAATGGTTGATCTCAAACTGTATATGTATTTATATGTGGAGGAACTACAACTTCATGGCGTTCAGTTAAGCAAACGATGTCATCGACTTCATCCAACCATGCAGAAATTCTAGCGATACATGAAGCAAGTCGAAAATGTGTTTGGCTTAGAAGTATGATACAATACATATGTAGATCATGTGGTAACTCTTCAGAGAAGGAGGAACCAACAGTTTTGCATGAAGATAATGTAGCATACATTGCTTAATTCAAGGAAGGTTACATCAAAGGCGTCAAGACAAAACAAATTGTGCCAAAGTTCTTTTCCAATTATGACTTACAAAAGAATAGTGATATTATTGTTCAACAAGTTCATTCAAGTGACAATTTGGCGGATCTAATTACCAAGGCGCTTCTACCTCAACATTTAAGACATTGAACAACAACATTGGAATGCACCTACTCGAAGAGCTCAAGTGATGTAGTCATCAGAGGGAGATAATACGCGCTGCACTCTTTTTCCCTTAGTCATGCTTTTGTCCCACTGGGTTTTCCTGACAAGGTTTTTAATGAGGCAGCATTTTCTAAGCGTATTAACAATATGGACATCCAAGAGGGAGTGTTATGGATAATTATATGTGGATGTCCATATAACCCATAATAGGCCCACAGCCCATGTTAGCTATTAGGGTTTTTCCCTAATGTTTGTCTATATATACACTCTTTGTAAATCTCATAGTTGATGATTTAATTGATGATTACTTTCATTCCCTCTATTTTTGTTTATAACACAATTCATTAAATAACCATTTAGGCACATTGATTTTTCTAGCTTTATAAGTAGTGTAAGAAGTTAATTTTGAGTGTATGGATACTCGGATAGGATTTAACGCATGTATTTGGTTTATGGAACTAGGTCCGATGATACTTAGAAATTAAGATTTTGTCATGTCCGAACGAGTCATGAAAAGGGTTAGAAATGGTACCACCAATGCAAAACTTGCCCCAAATGTTGCATGGCCTACATACACGTGATTGGTGTGATTTTGTGAATGTTAGTTGTTGATGAATGTGTCCGGACGACACGTGCCGGTCCGAAGAGTCTCCATCAGTCCAAAGGGAATTATCGGAAGGCAAATGCTACTCTTGTCCAAGGGGCATGTGCCGAACGACCGTAAAGGTATACATTCCTTTTTATATAGGTACATCCTCTTACCCAACAGTCCGATGCAAGAACCGGACTACGCCGCCTAACCCGGATATTACGGGGTTGTGTCTTACACGTGACCTGACATCTAACACCTAGACTAGGTGTAAGCCGACGTGTTCCTTCACGAGACACAAACAAGTTATTATCCAGCAGACATTGTACAAAAGTTTGGCTAAAAATAGCCAAACCTCTCTGCCTGACAAGGCAGGTTCAACCTCTCTCTCTCTCTCTTTACACTTTACTTCACCTCTCTACAACATATCTCTCCTTTCATCTCACATATCTCATACAACACACTACAACAACTCACATACATTATGATAATAAATCCTCTACATATGAGGTACTGACTTGACCGTCGGAGGGTGGTCCCCGGGGCTTCGGCCTCGGGACCCCTTCTAACGGCTTCTTTTATGTATGACAGTATACTTTCAAGCTCGGGACAAAGACGGAAGGCACGTGAGAGCCGTCAAGATCTACCCGACAGAAATATGCTTCAACGTTAGTCTTTGTATGAAAGCCTAACTTCACAACTTAGATCGTATGCATGTGGAAGGAATCAACACCATATCACTATATATATCATATCAAATCAGAATTCATCACCACGCTAATCATATTTAACATCAAAATATAACAGACTCATGCTAGGCCATATTTCTACTTGCACAACAATTTCATCACACAAGAGCAAGAAACTTACTTTATGATGATTACTAATCCCACAACGAAAAAAAAAGGACACACTCAAATGTTTAGTTGCCCCATCTTCCAAGACACATTAAACATAGAGAAAGGACCAAATGACATAGTATGATGACTATCAAAGATGTGACTATTAGAGTATTAGTAAGATGAACATAAACTATTAAAACTGCATTCTAAGAGCATATTTCCAAATGTGCCTCAATAGAACTTGATCTATTTAATCATCAATTCAACACATGATTTATTGTTAGAACATTTGATTCTTAGAGCCGTGGGTGTAGTCACTTGGCACCCTCGCCAAGTTGACATGCGCTTGCGCCAAGCCAAGCCACTGCACCGGAACCACACACCAAAGTGTAAGTGAAAAAAAATGGTGTGCGCCAAATAGAGTTTTCTTTTTCTTTTTCTTTTAAGCTGATTTTTGTGTTGAGTTTGTATTTTAATTGAGTATGGTTGGTCTCAAAAGTGGTGTTTTGGCTTGAATTACCATGAGGGTATTTTTAGATGTGTAAGTGAAACAAAAGTGAAAAGAATAAAAAGTAATATGACACTAAAGTAACAGTGTAACTTGGGCCGCTTCACGTGACACTAGCCTTCACCAAATTTTCACAAAGTTTAACAAAACCATATAGGGCTGAGCACCGCAGGTTCAAAACCAAACCGGACCGACGGCTCGTCGGTTCGGTTTCGGTTCCGGTTTTTTATGAATTTCGGTTTCGGGTCGGTTCGGCCCAAAACCGACAAAAACATGCCAAAATACACATGGACCGACAAACCCGAACCGAACCGACGAAAACCGAACCGAACCGACGGCCCGTCGGTTCGGTTTCAGTTCCGGTTTTTAATGAATTTCGGTTTTCGGTTTTCTTGGTTCGGGTCGGTTTCGACCCGATGCTCAGCCCTAAAACCATACCTCTTCATACCCAAAAGGACCAAATCTACAACTTCTCCAAAACCATAATCCTTATCCTTAGTAACTAAACAAAAACATTAACACAAAACACCCAACAAAATCCAAGACAAAAATCTATCCTTAAAAAACAAAACATAAAAACACCTTAACAAAATCCAGGGCTTGTTTGTGTTCTTCCCCAAATTCAAATTCAAACCCAAATCCAAAATTAACCCAAATCCCCATATGAAACCACCAAACGAATCTCAATTCCTACTCTAAACCCCTTAAATTCCAATACCCAGATTTTAGATTTCATCAAGAATCAATAAAATTTAATAAAAATCAAATCTTTTTTCTTAATTAGCTAATATGTTTGATATTTTCAGTACCCAATTAGCTTCTTTATCATATTTCGTTATAAAGTTTCAATCTTTATGCTTATTTGGACCTGGATTGAATCCCCATATGGCTAATTATTCTCGTTAGATTAAATTTTAAGGTTTTTTTTAAGGTTGTTGTGGTGTTTTGGTTTTCTAAGGTTAATTTTAAGGTTGTTTGTGTTTTGGGGATTTGGGTTGTTTTTGAGAGAAGTTGGAAGTATGGGTGAGGATTGGTCGTTGGATTCGGATGGGAACCGAAAGCGGTTTAGGCGGTCGGTTAGTTTGATTAGTGATGGGAATGATAGAGATGATAGAGGATGGACTTTGCTTCATGTTGGTGCTCGAAAAGGCGATTATAAGCTGTTTGCTTAAGTAGAACATGTGTACGTTTTAAATGGTAGTATAAGCAGACACTAACATGTGTGTTTAGGTGCTTAGAGTGTTTTTGGGATTGCTTACTTAAGTGCTTATTGCTTATTTTTGAAACAAATAAGGAGTTCTGGCTGTATGAATACAAATATTTAGATTATAGTAAATTAGTAATCAAGTAGTTTGGTACCTGTTCTCTTTTAAAAAGCAGGTAGGCATTTAGAATAAGCAATCCCAAACTCACCTTCAGAAAATGCAATAAGAGAGGAGTACTTGAATAGGCAATCAGAAACTCCCTTATCTCTGTTTATTGTGTCTTGAATAACTCTTGATACAACAATCAAATAGTTTCGAGGGTGTTCAGGATTTGCTTATCATAAGACTTTGTATTAAGTAGTTTTTCTATAAGCAATCCCGAACACGCCATAAGACAGTTTGAAAGTGATTGCCCGATTATTTTCAAGTTTATATTCTGTTTTTAGTATTTAGGTATAGTCTTTTCTATTCTGATTATGTGATCAAATATTCAGTTGTGGATAACAGTTTGAGAGTTGCAAGAAAAGTGATTCCGACTATCTTATTATCACAACTTTAAACAACACGAGCACATGCAAACATCACTACCTGGTTTTGCTACAACCGAGTTACATAATTACAAAAAAGCGCAATGCTATACACTTCCTTAGACCTTAGTTAACCTGGGTAGCCTTTATTTTGGATAGCTCGTTTTTAATGCTATTAGTCTTAGGGGCTGTCTGTTGTGCGCTTAAAACCATCATTAATAGCGGATAAAAGAAAGATTTTGTATACTTCGATTGTGAAGCATCTCCAATTTGTAGGGTCCCATTCTTGCTATATTAAAGAAAATGACGTGTCTTGTTTGCTAGATTCTATGTCTTTGAATCAAAAGCTAGTATATTGACGTAAAGCAGCTTATATAACACGGCGTTTTAACTGATCTTGGTATTCTGTTGGCAGGTGAAAAGGCTTCTTAACGAAGGAATGGATGCAAATGTGGCAGCGTTTGGTCCCAAATCGCATGGTGTCACACCTCTACATCTTGCTGCAAAAGGTGGTCATGTAAAGGTTATGGATAAACTCCTTGAGCATGGTGCTAATATTGACGCACGAACCAAGGGTGCTTGTGGCTGTAAGTTCATTGTTATATGCTGTCATATGTTCATCACCTAAAACACAGTGACCTATTTGGTTGAGTGACATATTTTGCTTAATCACCTAAGCTTGGACTTAGTGGGCCGTGGTTCATTTTAAGGAAATTACTAATCTAAGCTTTTTTGTGGGGGGTATATAAAAAATTATCCTACTATTTTGAAATTTATATAAAATTATCCCATAATAATAATAATAATAATAATAATAATAATAATAATAATAATAATAATAATAATAATAATAATAATAATAATAATAATAATAATAATAATAATAATAATAATAATAATAATAATAATAATAATAATAATAATAATAATAATAATAATAATAATAATAATAATAATAATAATAATAATAATAATAATAATAATAATAATAATAATAATAATAATAATAATAATAATAATAATAATAATAATAATAATAATAATAATAATAATAATAATAATAATAATAATAATAATAATAATAATAATAATAATAATAATAATAATAATAATAATAATAATAATAATAATAATAATAATAATAATAATAATAATAATAATAATAATAATAATAATAATAATAATAATAATAATAATAATAATAATAATAATAATAATAATAATAATAATAATAATAATAATAATAATAATAATAATAATAATAATAATAATAATAATAATAATAATAATAATAATAATAATAATAATAATAATAATAATAATAATAATAATAATAATAATAATAATAATAAAGTCAGTGCATACTGCATTCTTAATAATAATAATAATAATAATAATAATAATAATAATAATAAAGTCAGTGCATACTGCATTCTTTAAAGTCCATAAACCACCCAAAAAAAACGCCCATTGTGTTTTAAAAAAATCCCGCGCAATTTTGCTAATTTGTGAATTCGTTATATACTTTTACGAGTCTCTTTAGGTGTTTTCGGGGGTTTAGGTAGTTTTGGCGTTAGGTTTTTAGGAGTCTCTTTGTTGCCTTGCCCTTTTTGTTTTAGTTTCTAGTGCCCCGTTTTTCCCTTAGGTTTAGGCCCCGTGCGTTGCCCTAGCTTTAGGCCCTTTGTGTTGCCTTTCCTTTTGGTTTTTGCTTTTGCTTTGCCTTAGCTTTAGGCCCCGTGCGTTGCCCTGCTTTGCTCTGTGTTGCTCTCTTAGGTCTGCTTGCTTGTCTAGGTGCTTTGGTTCTTTGTTCTGTTTGTGTTTTTGTTTGCGTCTTTGCTTGCTTGTGTGTTTGCCTGCTTTACATGTTCTCTTTTGCCTGCTTCTGCTTTTTGTTCTTTGGTTTTTGCTCTTCATTTATTTGCTCTCTTACCCGCACACCTGCACTTGTCGGAGGTCTCATTGGAAGCAGTCTCCCTACCTCCGGGTTTATCCTGGGGTAGGGGTATGATCTGTCTACATTCTACCTCCCCATACCCTGCCCCGGCGGGATTGGGTTTTGTTGTTGTTGTTGTTGTTATATACTTTTACGAGTTAATGAGTTATTGGGTTCTTTTTGTATAAATTTGTAAAGTAGGACATTTTTACGAGTTAATGAGTTAATGAGTTATTGGGTTATATAAATCCACTTAAAAAAACGGTTAGGCAAGTAATCTCTTTTTCATTTTGATACATAGACATGATCATTGATTATATTGGAGGTTCCAATTGTGAGTTTTAACTTTTGACCTTTTATGCTCGTGAATGGATTAATTTACGTGAATTGTTCGAAACTCGAAAGTAGTATAGTGTCTTTGACTAAGGATCAAATGAGAAGAATCCTTAAAATAAGAAGGATGAGAAATAACTATAGCTACATATTAGAGATCCATCAATTTGAATTAGATGCATTATAATATATTTTATAGTTAAAAATTAGATGCATTTACATATATTAGATGTATTTCATTAAGTTAGACGAATCCTATGTATTTTTCGTCTTCATCGGGTCAAATTTGTTGCTAGTACTACTTTGCATCGTTTTTACTTCAAAATCACTTTCGAAACTAATTGTGATGCATCTAAATGAATAGAGATGCATCTAATTCAAGTCGATGCATCTCAAATATGCGATTATAGTTATTTCTCATATTAAGTTTTCTTTTGACTGGATCCTTACCCGTGTGTCGTTTTATAATGCATACAACTTCTTAAATCATTTTATACATAGAGTTGCAGTCATAATAAAAACTTTAATTAATCATCAGAAATAGCTTAATAAAACATTTTCTATAAGAAATTGGACCAAAAAGAACTTGTCTTGTGATGATCTATTTTCAATTGCAGGGACACCCCTCCACACTGCTGCAAAAGAGAAAAACAGGAGGGCAATCAGATTTCTAGTTGAAAACGGGGCGTTTTTGCCAGATAACATCGAGGACACGAGGTTTAATCCACCAGTCCATTACTGTCATGGTCTTGAATGGGCGTATGATGAGATGAAGCGTGTTCGACAAGAGAGTGGATCATCATCCTCGGGAGAGGGGTCCTACAGCTCCGATAACTAAGCCAGTTTTTATTTCTGCTGTTTCGTTGTAATGTTTGTGACATAATTTTATATAAACTTCTTGTGTTACGGTTGTAACGAACTTTTGGCTTTTTCTTGTGATCAAATGTTGGTGTGCTACTTGGATATGATTGTTGATACAGTTGGTTTCTGTAATTATCATATAGTGTTGATTGGGTGATCTTGTTTTGTTGAAGCTGAAACTATCACTGACTTGAACAATTACTTATTTGGGGTTGTCATGAGATTCAAATTTTCATCTTTTTAGTTCTATCGTTCTGAAAATGGTTGCAAAATTTTGTTTATTCTAAGCGCATCTTTGTTGTATATATGAGAGGGTTTAGGTCAATAAATTACAGTGAACTTTCTTCAAAATACCGTTTTGGTAAGTGAACTAGAAAGTGTATTATTGACAAAACAAGCTGCTGAACAGGAATGAGGCGTGAAAGAAAGTCAGTTTTTTCCTCTGTTGAAAATACACAATTGACGTGACTGAAGCCAATCAACGCGCCACATGACTCATGTTTAAAACATATTGAATTTCGGTCCATAGCCATTGTAGGCACTGAAATGGGATCTTTCGAAGTATTACGGAGCATATTACTGACCAAATGGCTTGAACCATGTGACCACTTTCTAAGCAACACAATTATTTTTAAAGAGCATCATTAGTTACTACATTTTTGGTCCCTACGGTTTGCTACGTATTTAAATTTTAGTTGTAACGGCATTTTGGGATAAGATCCCAGTCTGGCCTTTGCCTGGATGTGTCCATCCAAACATGTCTTGTCTGTCATCAAGCCTGAGAACTTGCTTCCCAGACAGGGGTGTTGTGGGTCTGTTTTGGACTTGTTTCGAGTGTATGGGTTCTAACCATTTGAGCTAGAACTCCCATACGCTATCAACAATTACTAATTAAGTTATCAGCTTCTGCGACTGTTGATAATTGCCACTTAATTTACATCAAAGCCTTGTTTGTGCAACTGAGATACAAACCGTATTTCACATTACGTGTAGCTTTTTGTTCACATGAACAGTTTCACATACAAACACTCTTTTGTGTTTTTACACAAATACATAAAAACTCATCTTTGTAATTAGGCCCAACTCTAACCTCCTTCACGTGTAGCTTGATAAACTTATAGTGTATAACGTAGCTTTTTATATTCGTTGTTTGTACCTTTAGACAACCCAGTATTGTGTTTGTTTCTCACTTTCTACAAGTACATCCTATTTGATTCACTTTATACTCATGTGAATATCTTGATCACCAAGCAAAGAATCTTGGTCGCCATGTATTACACGTCCAAACTTCAATCAGATATCACTTGCATGTGTTTAAAAATCATTTTGTCGACAAATACATATTTTTTTTCAACGCACAATAACAAGATTTTTCATTCAAAAGCAATAGGCCAATAATACCATATCTTACACACGAATCATCATAGGCTAGCTAGTAGCATAGCATTAAACAACCAACAGATTACATAATGTAAAATTCACGAAGTCTAAGCTTTTCTTATTACATTCCAACTTATTTTGAGAAAAAGAAATAGTAGACCAAATAAAAACACACAAGGATTTGTGATTAAGTTCCAATTCGTTGCCAAAACGATATATGAGAGAGATTCTAACACACTTTGAAGTAGCTTAAGCCTGCACGTAACCACCGCTACTTCTCCGCACCAACTCCATGAACACTAGTCTCTGGAACAAACGTCAACAACAAAAGGTTTTTAAGGCTAAACTTTAGTGATATCGATTAATGAATTTTTTTGATACGATCACTATAATTAAAGCAAAAAAAATAATAATAAAATAAAAAAATATATGAAACTTGGTTAATTAGTTAGTAACATTTGTCATTCATAATAATTTTTATTTAGTCATATAATCAATCATTGATAAAGCTGAAAAACACATACGATAACTTTTTCACATACTAGTATTATGTAAAAAGCTGAAAAACATAATTACATTTCTAATTGAAATTTTAATATGAGATGTACATTTAATTTGTACCTTTTTTCTCTTCATTCCTCACCAAAAGAGCTGGCCCCCTCCTCAGTTCTTTGATCGTGCCTTTGTTTTACCCGTAACTCTTCGGCCTGTAAAAGAAATAAGTTAGCAAACTATTGTTAAAATAATTTTAATTTCAAAGGCAATTATGTGTTTTTCGTACCTCTCTGTTTTTCGCCAATGCTTCGTCTATTGTAGAACCATTTACTTTTCTATAATTGATCTCCACAAATTGGAGCTTGGGTGTATTATGGGTTCCATTACCCCATTTCTCCATTTTACCACACCTCACGATCATCACCTTCACCAAAGAAGGATATTCGATTGTAGCATTCCCAGGGTAGAAGCTCGTGAGACTCTCCATCCTGTTGAGCTGAATCTCGGCAAGGCGATCGAACACGATGTTTTTAGGTGGTACAACCGTTTCAATTTCACTTGTACTTGTTTCCCCATCATCGTCCGAGATCACTTCCTTCAAACTGTCGCATTCCTCAATTATTAGCTCTTTAAGATTGCGAAGCCCTTTTGCTACACTAACACTAAATAGCTTTTCTAACTTGGGACACTTAAAAATGTAAAGTGTCACGAGTTTGTTAAGGCTTATATAATTATCTCGACAATTCCATATCACTTTCAAACTACTCAAGACATATAAAGTTAGTTCTTCCACTTCTGAAAGAATATTCTCTTTCACCCCTTCATGGTTTCTGATGGATGAAATAAAAGAAGTCTGAATCTCATCCAAAGAGTCCACCAAATACAAAAGATTGGCACATCTATCGATATTAATAGTCTTGAAACCAAAACCCTCACAGTACACCATAGGCATTATTTTATCAAGTTTATCAAGATTATTTATCGATCGAAGAAATATACCATTGCATACCTCAATCAATTTTCTAACATGCGAGTGTGAGTTGATATCAGCATAATCAAGCGTGTCTAAAATTAAACTTCTATCTGAGATATCATAATCATTATAATCATCCTCGCCACCAAATTGAATGTAAAATCTTTTCAATCTCTTCAGATAATCAACTTCAGGGATAAGACAAATATGTTTGACCGATAACTTTAGAGATGTGAGCTTCGACAGTTTACTTATCTCCACAAGACTGTTATCTTTCCCCTCTTCCACTTCTGCCGGATGGTATCCAATGCTCAATTCTTCCAACCAACGAAGCTTTGATAGTACACCTGGTGCAATATGAGATAGACCAGGACAACGTGCAGCATGAAACAACCTTAAATTGACTAATTTTCCGATCTCTTGAGGAATTTCTGTAATTCCAGTACCATTGAGAATAAGAATTTCAAGTTGTGTGAGCTCCCCAAGTATAGAAACATCACAGAGAGACCAATTTCCAGAAAGATTAAGCATACGTAATTCTCTGAGTTGATTCAGTGATTTTGGGAGGGAAGTGATGTTATTATACTCAAAATCGATAACTTCAACTTCTTTCATTGCTTGGATGAATTCATCAGAAATTTCAGAAATTTGTCGCAACATAAAATTTCCTTGCATGAGGAAAATCTTAAGGCATGGAATATTAAGCTTATAATCCGGAAGCTTTCGAATATCATTAAACATGAGTGAGATACCTGTGTAGCTTTCCAGACTTCCATTTCTTGGTTGCCATTCTGTCAGATTTTTCCCAGCCTCCACCAAAAATTTGTTATCACCTTTGGAAGCAATTAACAACGCCACATCGCGAACTACATCATGCATTTTGGTTGAAGATTCATTGCGCCCATCCAATAACAAGCAAGAGGATTTGAGGATTTTGACCGCACCCTTAACTTTCTTTCTTGCAGCCTCCAAGCTTCTGAGGTCGGTAAAAATTTGCAAGCCCACACAATAATACGCCAAACGTTCTAATGGGACGTTAAAGTCTTCCGGGAACATACTGCATAGTAAGAAGACTAATTTTACTTGTTCGCTTTCGAGATAGTCATAGCTTAGCTTCAAACGAGCAAATTCTACCCTTAAAGCTCCACCAATATCCGAAGTTTCATCTTTCGCTATATTAACAAGTGCTTCTTCCCATTCTATGAAGTTGTCTTTGTCTTTCAGCGCTTTTCCTACAGCTTGAAGGATTAGTGGCAATCCACCACATCCATCAACAATCTTCTTCGCAACTTGTTTCAATTTGGCATCGGTTTCTATTTTTTCACCAACCACACGTTTGAAAAGAACCCATGCTTCCTTCATTGGCAAAGTGTCTACGCATATTGAGGTGCGAGCCTTCATTGCAGTACACACACTTACTAGCCTGGACGTTAACAAGATCTTACAACTTGGAAAGGCATTTTCACATGGAATGCCCACTTCATGTAGCTTCACTTCCGTCCACACGTCATCTAGTATTATAAGAACCTTTTCACCTTTATGTATTCGTTTCGCTGCAGTTTCAACCTGTTTTTTAATGCTTGCAGCATCCACATTTTGTGAGACAGTTACAAATACAACAAGAGCAAATAGGTCTTTCACTCTTGCAGCAACTTCAGTGGCTAGTGTAGTCTTTCCTACACCTCCTATACCATAGATTCCAGTGATCTGAATGTTTTCATCTAAGACGGATTGAGTGATCTTTTCGAGCAGTGACTTATGGGTATCAAGATCATCAATATTCTCCCTTGGATAAATGTCTAATATTCCTGGCACAGGTGCAGGAATGGATACACCATCTTTAATTAAGTCCGCACCTTCTTTTTGGTGTTGCTCAAGGGATGAAACCTTGTTTGTCGCCTCCTTACCGTAGTGATGGAGGGTGTTCAAGTTGACACACATCCGCAAGTTGAAGCACGTCTTCTTGGCATCAGCTTCTTCTTGAAGAAATTCTTCGGTCTTGGATATGTGAGCAAGCGCTTCCTCAACCCACTTTTCCACACCGGCTAAGAGTCCATCTCCATTATCAACAGCTTGTTTTATTTTTTGCTCAACCCTCTCCTTCATATCCTTGAGCTTTCCAACTTCCCTCCTTAGCTTCTCAACATTTTCCTTGGAACTCCACATGTAACCGATCTCTTTTTTAACCTTAGTTAACAATGAGTCCACTACTTCTTCAACAAGCTTATTAGCAACCACTACTTCTGCCATTCTAGCTTCTTTTTTTTCTTTTTTTCTTTTTTTTTTAATGTATGAACAAAAGTTACACCAAATGATTCAGAACAACAAAAGGTTTCTAAATCTAGCGACAGATCATACAGATTCGGATGATCTCAACAGGTTAGTTTGAGTAACAAACAAAAACACTAGTTATGGACTTCTGGTGGTTGAACAAAAGAGAGTTTGAAATAAATGACCAATAGCATGTGAGTGTTATATATAAGAGATGTGGTACACTCACATACAATTTACACAATTTTGTCCACACGCTGACGTGTCAGGGTGTTGATGGGTTGGTTTTTTGTGGCCAACAAAAAACCAACCAATCAACACCCTGACACGTCAGCGTGTGGACAAAATTGTGTAAATTGTACGTGGATCTAGAATTATTCTATATATAATGGGTTGTTGACTATTAAGAGTGAAATGACAATACAGTCATAGGGTAAAAGGAATACATAACACTAGATACATTATTCATGATCCAATGGTGAATGTATATACGTCGTACACTACAAACATTATTCATGATCCAATGGTGAGTTTATATGTCGTACAATTCATAAGGATTGGTGTCACGTACAAAGAATTTTAGAATATAAACATAAACGCATGCAACAAACTTTTTAGCTATTTTATTTACGACAATTTTTTATATTTGTATTTATTATTATTATTAATATTATTATTTTTTTTATCTTTTACCGTTTTTGACTAGTTAAATTATATATTTGTGTTTCGTTCTTTTTTTTCAACAGTTTTACTCACTTTATTAAATGAAGACAATTTTCTGTAGTTTTCTGCATCGTATTTTTTGTGTTCTATTATTTTTTGCTTGTTAAACTTTAATTTATGTTTTCTAAACAAACTGAGTAAATAATTCCTTTTCAAGAGGTTGACATGACCACTTAAGGTGTGCTTGGCGCAACAGTTTATGAAAGATCATAATAGCTTAAAATTATTTTGCCAAAAAAGATGTCACACTAGAAAAATAATATCTGTTTGGATGACAAAGATTGTGGATTATTATTGAAAAATAAATTCCCAAAAAAGTACCCGGCTTTTAAAAAGATGTTGGAGATTATATTTCACATTTACACTTTTAATCTACAATTACAGCTAGTTTGTCAAAAACAACTACAAAAAAGTTACAATTTTATTCTTTTCCACCAGCAACAACAACAACAACAACACCAGCATCATCAGTATCTATATCATCACCATCACCAGTAACATCTATTTTTGCCAAACATACCTTTAATGTTTTCTTGCATCTAGGAACTTGAACCTCCCTCACTTTAGCGAATAGTTAAGAGTCTCTTATCACTGTTTAACCCTTGAGTTACCCAATTTATAAGCAACTTAAAAGGAAATTGATTTGCACATAATTGTGACGCTTTAATTCGCGCATTAAGTACTTGTTCAGTTGTTCATATTGACATCCTGTTTTAACATCCTATACATAGTAGTATAGTACATTATGCAAATCATTTCCCTTAATATAAAATGATCAAAAGTGTATTCAGCTGGGTTCTTTTATGTTTTAATGTTTAAAGGTTGACATGTGTAATCATATTATTTGATAATCTCACAAAAGTTACAATTATTACACAAAAAAAATAAAAGTTTAATACTTTTCTTTATCATTTATTAAAATATTGTTTAATTAAGGATTTTTTTATAATTGGGTACATTTAATTTGGCACATACAATATCATATGTGTAATTGAGTGTTGTATAATTTGCACAAAGAGGGTCAGACGACCGAGTCCTCCTCACCATGATCGCGTCACATTTGATCACCCTTATTACACCTCCCTCAGTAAGACGCGTCCTGCATGGAAAGAAATCAAGACTCGGTTATCGGCACGACTGAGTCGTGTGACTTGTGTGTATAGATGCTTTTTATTACTTGATTTTGTGAGATATATTTATGTTTAAGCGATGCATATTTTTATTGTGATCACGATCATCTTATTACGTTAAGTAACTTCTTAAATATTGTTTGAAAATAATTCTTAAATAAAGGAAAGAAAGTCGGTAAGAATAATGTTAAGTTTTGAATATTACATCGATATCCAAATTTCTTTACCTTACATAGCTTCATGACATTTGACATCCAAAGTATCCAACAACTTTGTATATATTATCACAACCAGTCCTTACACTTCTATCTCCGAACCAACACTGTAAGACTAGGAGGTATGGTGGCGTTGTTAGGTGGTGCCAAAAAACGACACGAGAATCTTGAACAGCGCACCATACTCGAGCTCGCGCCATCCCATCCACGCCACACCATTCAATTTTTTCTGCCTTTTTTTGACCGTTACATTTGAATTTAAGAAGAAAGGGGAGCGTTTGGATTTAACGGTAATATTACCGTTTGGTTTTAATGGTTGACAATAATAATAATAATAATAATAATAATAATAATAATAATAATAATAATAATAATAATAATTACCCTCAAATTAACTATAAATAACCCTTTTAATTTTTAAAAATCACACACACTTCCAATTCTCAATTCTTTTCCAATCAAAATGAATTCTAATAACTCACCATGGATTAATAGCATGCTAAATGACCCGTCGAACCAAATGACGGGCGCGTCTCAAAATCCGGCCAACATTCCGGGCTCATCTTCGAATCCATACAATCAATCGGCTTACTTTCCTACCTTCCCATCAAACCCATACATGAATCCCGAAGAACAAATGCTATTTAATCAATGAAAAATGCAACAATATCAACAACTTACTCAACAAAATCAACAACAACAAAACCAGGCCATCACTTCACAACCAGATTCCGACTATGGATCCTTTCATCTACGTGACGAAGACTTAGATGAATATAAAGATGAAGACGAAGATGAAGAGGAGGCGATCCCGACCCCGACGTCGAAGAAGACGAAGACGAAGGAGAAGACAAAGACTAAGGGGAAGGTTAAATCAGCTCGCACTCACATAGATGATACCTTATTGCCTATGGTAGGTGCCCCTACTAGATGGGTGAAAGTTGTCCTAATAAAGATCACTATATTTGCATGGAAAGTGTGTTTGGATAAGCTGCCTACGAGGTTAAACTTGTCTCCGTGGGATAGATATTCCGTCTATTATTTGTCCCATTTGTAGTTCCGCTAGAGTCTGGTTCTCACCTTTTCTTTTCGTGCAACATGGCTTGTCTTCTCCTTCGTAAAGTTGGCCGATGGTGGGATTTGGATTTTCGAGAACTTCACTAGTATGAAGAATGGCAACCTTGGTTTATTTCTCTTCGTCTTCCCAAAGGGCTTAAAGACGTTCTAGAAGGTGTCTTTTACATTATGTGGTGGGTGATATGGAAATTCTGTAATCACATCCTGTTTGGTAGTTCTCAACCTCGCTTGGATCTTCTTTTCGATGAAATTGTTTTATTATCTTTTACGTGGTGTTCTAGTAGATGTAAAAGTAAATTTGTTTGGATCTCTTGGTTGAAATGTCCTAGAACCATATCTTTGTAATTTTCTAACTTCATGCTAGCCTTTTTTCTATATAATTTGCCGTTAAAAAAAAAAAAAAAAAAAAAAAAAAAAAAAAAAAAAAAAAAAAAAAAAAAAGTTTTAACGCAATGACAACTAATTTGTAATATGTTTGTTATTCAGCATCGTGTTTCATGGAAAGTCAAATTCCTTCGGTAAGAAATTTTGGTTTCTTAAATTATTTAGTTTTTTTAAGTATTTGTGTCATTCCATTTCTTAACCACTGAATTATTTTCTAATTCTTTAAACTTCAAATTAATTCAACTTGATATAAAAGGTGTATTATATGTAATTTAGAAAATGGGAATAAAATATTAGTTTTGGCATCGTCAATAAATTCTGAAATATAATTTTAAGGAAATTAGACCTTGTGATTCTTAAAAATATACTAATTTGAGATAATTTTAACATGTTCATGTTTAGCTACTCTTAATGATAGGTTGATTGTATTAAAATTTGACAGATTTTATGTAAATTAATTTATTTACAAACTGTAGTTGGTGGTATAAATTTTGACATGATGTTCGGATTAGATTATTTAGAGGAGTTTATGGGCTTATTGTGTTTTAAAATCCCACAAGCTTAAAAATTGAGTGTGGATATTACCAAGTAGCTTAAGCTTATGAGCTTATTCGAGCTCAAATAAGCCCAATTTCAAAAGTCTCTTTGTATTAACTTTTCTCGACTATATGTTTTATTTACAATTTTAATCTGATAGTGTCTATGATTGTCTCCAAAAGGTTTAAATTGGTGGTAAAACCCTGATCCTGTGCACCATTTTGGGTGCCGACCTACTCTTACGCAATGACAAAACGCTAGGCAATGCTCACCTGTTACAGTGACCTTTTAGCCAAGATTTAGAATCAAACCTGTGACCTATTTCTTCAAAAGTTCTCCTCAAGTGGTCAACTATGATAACTATTATTTACCAATAACTTTTGATTGTAACTGTTATTTGTTAATATTCTTTATGGGTCGTTGTTTTTTAAACATTTTACCAACAGTACGGTTTGAAAATGCATAAGGTAATCCAGACACTATTTGAAGAGGTGTGTTTTCATAATAAATCAGCTCATAAGCTCTTTTTGTAAAAAAAATAAAATAAAAAAGCCTAAGAGTGTTCGGTGTGGAGCAATTATTCACCCGCCAAAGACCCAACAACGCATGAATGGCATGTTGTGTTGCACCGTGCTCCCTCCGTTTGGCTTTTAGCCATTGCACCAACTGGTGACGTTGCGTGTTTTTTATTTTTTATTTTTTTTGTGAGTGAGTGTGTATTTATAGTCAATTTACCGAACCCTTAAGGGCCATGCCACGTGAGAATTAACTAGGGGTGTTCATGGTTTAGGTAATACCCCGAATAAACCAAAACTGAACCGAAATAACTCAATCGAACTTGTAACAGAACCGTTTTGTCCAAAACTTAACTGAACCGAATTAAATATTCGGTTTTCAGTTGGTAGTTTTGGCAATTTAAACCGAAAACCTAACCGAAATCCGTACATATATTTTTAAGTTTGATATATAATAATTTGTGTTTTTTTTTTTTTTTTTTTTTTTTTTTTTAAATATTACAACAGCCGTTAAAAACTATATACCTGCACTAGACTTTCAAATTTACTTAATGTGTTTTCACTCACAATATATCTAAATTTTGATAATTTATGCATACTTATTGTATAAAGAAGGGTACCCGCGCAATGCGGCGGCGTACTATGTGATTAAATTTTGTGAAGAGTAAATATTGTTCACTTATACATTATTTCTAACGATAACTTTACGAAAGAATGATAAATTTTAATTAAAATAACTATAATACATAACAATTCAAACTATTTGATCTCCAAATATACGTGTGAGAGAGATATGAAATGGTTATAGATTTATATGGTAGATGCGATTACACGTTTTTAATAATCATTATTGATAATAACTAACTTTTAGCGGTAACAAGTATTAATATGGTGACATTTTTTTTTTCTCATTAAAAATCACATTTATTTCATTAATATGACAGGTTATAAGTTTTGACCAAGTAAATTACATTTAAGTTTTCATGGCTTTCTTTAATAAGAAATGTTTTTTGTCTTAAGAATTTTAAGACTTTCACATTTAGAATGTCCTAAATGCTTTATAAAGGAGTATAGATATATGATATTAATAATCCAATTAGTTAAAAATGTAACTTCATATCTCGTAAATCTCTACCTTGACATAGCAAACTCTGTCAGGATACATATACAAGGTTATTAAACAAGATTTTTTTTATAAGATTATGTAAAAACATTTATACTTATATAGTTATAATACGGGTAAAAGTCATAAAATAACAAAATACTTTCTTCAATTTGCAACCAAATGAGCCTAGCTCAGATGGCCACCCAATCTGGGGGGAGGTCTTACCCTCCTAGGAAAGGTCTCAAGTTCGAGTGTGTAAAGGGAAGGGTGTCATTGTCTTCTAGGCTGTACCCAACCTGGTTGTGTGGGCTCGGTACGCCTTCTGGGCTAGAGGCCATGTAGCCACAAATTGCCGTTAAAAAAAAATTAAAAAAAAAAAAAAAAAAAAAAAAAAAAACTTCAATTTGCGGAGTTGAAACACTTTTTTATTACTTTACTATACTAACGAACATTCAAAATTTGTTTCTATTTCACCAACATGGCAAGTTTATATTAAAATAATAGCTGAAATGACTATATTACTCTTGTCTATAATAAAAAAGCAAGTGTTTCGACGCGTGAGTTTTTCAATAAATATTATGTGTTATAACTAATCTATAATTTGCATTACACAATGCTAAATGAATATCATTTTGTTTACGCAGATAGTTTTTCATTGCATGAATTTAAAAGTACAACATTTTCTCTTTAGACTTTTAACGCCTCATGTTAAAACGTCTTGAAATTACCTTAACACTCAAGTTCCGTATATTAAACTAAGTTTGATTCATGTCTAAATATGCGCCCATGACTTGAAAACGCATATGCTTGAAAGTAAAAAACAGTGTTACAAACTACATACTCTTAAATGATTTCAACATGCTCTGAAGTGACAAATTAAACAACCCTAGAATTCAATTATGAAAAGAACGGTGGGTTTGGCCAAAATAATTCTGTCAAGGGGTGCACGACAATGACGCGGCTATAAAGCTTAAGGGCAATTATCAAAGTTGTCATGATCCCGATCTTGATCTTAGGATTTTACGATTTTACGATTTTATGATACTACAAAGCAAAAACGACCCGGATCTTACATAGGATCTTTGAAAGCTTAAGATCTTATAGGATTTCGATCTTGATCATAGGATCTTAAGAAAATGATATTACAAAACTATGATATATAATAATTTTGTGTTTATGATATATAATAATTTGTAAATTTGTATAATATTACAAAACTATTAAGAAAATGATATTATAGTAGGATCTTAAGATTACAATCTTGCAAAGACGAAAACGAACCTGAGTAGAATCCCGATCTTGAAAACCTTGGCAATTACGTACCAAATCTATATGGTATTTATAAAGGACGAGTGACTTTTTTTTAAATATTGAACTCTTGAAACTTGAAAATTTTGAAAATGGTTTTGCCAAATAACGCTTACTGGCAATTTTTAAGCCACCGTCAATATGAATATAAAAGGAAATTTGAACTTTGTTAAAAAAATAATAACATATATTTAAGTTAATTTTTATATTCATTTATTGTTTATTAAATATATAACAACTTTAAATATGAAAATAACATACTATTCATTATGCCTTAAACATTGCCTAGTGGACATTCCTTAGCAAAACCTAATATCTAAATTTAATTTTGATCGAATCTATTTAGGAAAGTCTATTTAAACGATAGGCCGAAAGTTCGACCATGTATTATCTCTTTTAAACTTAGGATCTTGTTAGACTTTCTTAATAACATGGCCTATACGCGCTTAAGTTGGACTATTATGAATTTTGGACCAAAAAGTATACACATGTGGTGAATGATACCACAAAGGGTCTTCAATAATCACATGGCATGGCCCAGATATGGGTTCCATAAAATTCAATAATTTGATCAAAACATTTCATTTTTTGTTAAATTGGTTTTTCTTAAAAATCTGACTTTGAAAAAGACTTCAGCAATGAGAAACCAAAATTATGCTATCAAGGACCATCGAACATGGACGTTCACATGGTATGGTCGCAAAGACTTATTCACCACCACATCTATAGTCTTGCTAGCTGTTATTCAAATCGGTTCTATTAAAAAAAAAAAAAAAAAACTTTATAGTTTTTGGTATTTTGAGACCTTAAAAGTACAGAACTTAAAACCCATGTTTTACAATTCGCAAGAGTGACAAACCTGTGCAGTGGATATGAGCATATAAGTCAAAAGAGTTTTCTACTAAACTCAATAGTTTCCCATTAATCAATATTGAATGTCGTACAACGGTACAAGTACAAAAGTCACAAGTATAATTTTTCCCAAAGAATTGTTTTGCTTGACATTTTTGATGATAAAATTCGAGTTAGTGAAATGTTCCAAGAATTTGTCTTTGAACAACACTCCAGCAATCAAGTTGCACGGAAAATGCATGGAAATTACACTATCAATTTATCAAACATGTACGTTCACATGGTATTGACTAGAGACTAATACACCACCACAGATATAAGGGTCTAAAAATATCAGTGTTACATCTTAAAGGCAGTAATAGAAAATAAGAATAACTTCGATGACAAAGATGTTTCTGATATATATTTTTTTATTTATTTATCAAAATTAACTAAAAGAAGATTTTTCCTAATGTTGCATTATCGAGTGGGAAAGGGATAGTTAAGAAAAATGAAAAGAAAAAGGAAGTCGGGTAAAAAGAATGGGACTCGTAAATACTACTCGTACTTTATACTTGTTATTTTGAGACCTTACAAAAAAGGAACATTATGCTATACAATTTACAAGAATGACGAACCCGTGCCTTCAGCCCCTCAAGGTTTTTAGGGGCAGGGGCGAAGCTTCATAGGGCCCGGGGGGGGGGGGGGGGGGGGGGGCGCCCGACCCCCCGAAATTTTTTTTGCTATGTAGGGGTATATAGTTTTCATGTAGAAAAATTTCGGTATATTCGGTTTCGACCCCCCAAAAATTTCGGTATACCTGAAATATAGCCTTAGGGAAAAAAAAAATTAGATCCCGACCCCCCACTTACAAAATCCAAGCTTCGCCACTGTTTAGGGGGTCTCATCAGTTTAAATCCTTCTGGCCCTTGAATAAAATACATGACACCATCCGCATATGAGTTAAACGACCACCCGTTAAGTTTGCCACTCTAGATGGGCGGGGTAAAACTTACAGAGTATCCAAAATCTTCATACATGCCATGGATTCAATAATCACATGTACTAGCTCGTCTATTAGACACAAAACACTACAAACTGCATAGGAGCATACCGGCCTGACCCGTAAAACACCCAAGTTTTTTTTAAAAGATGTAGCCTCTATGCCATAGAGACCACAATGTGTCAATGTATCTACGCCATAGAGACTACAAATGCATAAATCCTGCACTTATCACTTTTTATAAAACTAGACTCATACAATACTTCAAAATATGCATAATTGAATACTAACTTCATTTGTATAAACATGAAAGTATAAATACATGATTTCTTCTAAAACGCGTGGAAACGATACTATACAAAAATATACCCCCTTTTTGACCCATTTGCATACTTTGTACATGACACATTTACATACACCATGGACCAAAATTTTGCTTGAAAACACTTAAGTTATCTGAAATGACCAACACTTTACAAATAACCATTCCTTAACAAAAAAACGTGAGGGTTCAAACTCGAATTATACATTGATCCAAAAGCTCTTGCCTATTAAGCACAAGATGGCCATGTAAACTCTACTTCAATCACTTCAATCCTCATAACCTTTACCTTTATCCTTATGTTGAGGTAAAAATCTACTCAACGGTTAGATCACACGTAGGTTCCTACGGACTGTTGAAAGCGTCATTCAAGTACCTACACAAGGGGTAACACACGTTAGCCTCGTCTTGGGTGTTGATCCCAAAACCAAGCTCCAGTGTGAGACAATATAGTAATAAATTAGAGTAAATGTGTGAAAGTGAGATTAGTTACGCATTGAATGTGCTTGATGAATTTATACTTCCCCAAAGTATTGTACCTGACAACATGGGCATGGAGCGAGCCGAGTTACACCTAGTCTAGGCATTAGGTGCCAGGTCACGTGGGGGATAATATCCCCAATATTTGGGTTAAGTAGCAAAGGTATAGGTCTCGATACGACTGATGGCTAAAAAGATCCCCAGATAAAAGGGCCGCTATACTTTGTCATCTGACTCACGTTCCTTCGGACTTGGTCATCGATCACACGCGGAGTCGTTCGATCCGATATGTGCTATCTGAACCATAGTCACATGGAACGCGGTACGCCCCGGTATGGGAACGCGGTTCGCTAGGTCCTTAAAATTTGGTACGAAGGGGGGTATGCTCATTTCGGTATGCTCCGGTTCGGTTCGGTTCGGTTCGATGTACCACATAATTTAGTACGATGTACCTAATTTGGTACAATGTTCCATGTTATACTTATACATATATAATTTTTAATAGGTATATATGTGTTTTATTTAATTATTTACAAATTTTTATTAACTTTATTATTAAATATAATAATCCATACACCAGCCTAACTCAGATTTCCGGATAAGTCCATTATTGATCCAAATATTTGATTAAGTCCAATAGGCAAAATAACAAACAAGTAATCTCAGCTAGGGGTGTTCATGGTTCGGGTAATAAACCGAACAAACCGAAAAAAACCGAACTGAACTTATAACCGAACTGAATTTGTCAAAACCGAACCAAACCGAACCAAACTAAAAATTCGGTTTTCGGTTTGGATATGGTTTTAGCTATCTGAACCGAAAACCGAATTTATATATATATATATATATGGGGAGCGTTATTGTGGTGTACACCCTTAAAGTAGAAAACAATAGGCACACTTATGGACCGTTAGATTTAATAATGATGATGTCACATGGTCAAGATACATTCAATGGCATTTTTGTTAATTATATCAAGATAGATGGTAGTTTACAAAGTCCATGCCTAGGAGCATTAAACTACGGAGTAACATTTAACACCAATTCTAAAAACGAGATATGACCTGTATCTCCCAAAAAAACGACAAATTATGACCAGGCTTTTCTTTTTTGTTTGTTTTTAATACCATTTTTTGAAATAATTTTCTAGTCGTATTTAATTAAATTGATACACAATTATAACTTTGATACAAAATAAGTAATTTTTCTATGGTCACACATTAATTTATACTAACACACCAATTTTGGATACATATATAGTGTCACAACCCGTAATTTTAGGTCATTTTTCCAAACCTCGAAAAATTACTATTCACAAATTACTATTCATCAAGCACTATTCATCGTTTTACTATTCATCGTTTTTGAGGTCAATTTGACATTCCGAGACACATTCAGAAATTTTACTATTCACTTGACACTATTCATTTCCGAGAGAAAATCACTATTCACGTGCATTACTCATGACGTCGTAAATTTAGTTTACGAGTGTTCAAATTCGCGTAACCGTATTGGTTCAGGAGCGAATTCATGCATTATTATCAGGGACATTTCATACGGACTAGAAATAGTCTGCATGTCATCATTAGGGCACTTGCATACTATTCCACTCGTAGGATAACTAAATTTATACTTTTGGTACGATTAACGATTTACGTATGTTTATTTTGAATAAACGCTAATACGCGAACTATAAATGTGTCTAACATGTCCGACACTCCCGACTAAGATCCCAATATATTTTTATACTCATTTCTATAATATAAAAACTATAATATTAATTTACCCGGTATTTTGGAAATTTATTTATTACGTATCGTACGTCTAACTTTTTAACGACGGTTTTCACCAAAATTAAACGATAATTTCCCAAACCCTCCGTACTTGTACCCGACATATTTTTACAATTTTTACGACTTTATTACGTCCCGAATAACTTCAATAAAATTTATTTCTAACAAACCCGGTACCCGATTAAACCTAAAACTAACATAACTACACTTTACCACTAATTTCCCTAATTAAACCCAAGACAAACTCCCCCCCCCCCCTTTTCCCTCCTTTAGGGGCCGGCCAACCCCCCCCCCCCCCCCCATGGTCTTAAAATATCTAAACCACACCAACCAAATTTAATGCTTACCAAACTTTTGTCCCTAAGTATAAATTAAACCTTTTCATCCATTATTACCACAAAAATCATTTTTCTAGTTCAAGCAAACTTTTTTCTCTCTTTTCTCTTAAGGTGTATTCGAACTAGGGTGTTCAAGGATCAAGGAGAACAAATTTTACAAGATCTTGGTATAAACTTGATCATATAGTCATCCTTGTTGGAGTTTTGAATTAAAAACTCAAGGATTAGTAGGTTTTTCATCATCTAATCTCTCTAAACCATCAAGTAAGTTAACAAATTCATTTTTATGATTTTTACAAGTTATTATTATGTTTATATATTTTTCTTACAAGATCTCATACATGCATCAACTTATACCACTCCATTTTTGTATATATTTAACTTTGAAGCCCTAGAAATGGACACATGAGTAACCCTTGTTAGACCTAGTGGATTGATGATGTTTAAGGACCCATGACACCCTAAGAAGGTGTATGGTAGGATTAGACTAGCTTTGTGGTGTTTGAAAGTGGTTTGATGGAGGATGGAACTAGTTTGGAGACTTGAAAATGGTTTTTGAAACATTTGATATACCTACTGTCCCTATTTTAATTTCGTGGGAAAATCAGTAGATGGTGGCTAAGTTTTGACCAAAGATTTAGAAAATACATTCAAAAACGAAACTTTAGGCGAAAGAACGGATTAAAACGAGTTTATAACGAAGGAGATATGATTTTTGCAAATTTAACGACGAAAACTATTTCTTATAAAGACTGCTTGCTGTTTGGCAGAATACGACGGGTAAATAGAGGCATTAAACGTAACCTAGAGGAGCCGAGTTATCAAAAATATATTAGTTTATACAAAGACGAATCCGTGGACATAAAGAACAAGGAAAACGAGCTTAAAACGACCAAGTTATAACCATTCTAACATCGTCAAACTATATATATATATATATGGACACAAATAAAAATAATAACATACGCACTAAACGGTATATTTTCTAGAAAATATCACTAAGGACTATTTTCTTAACAAATGAATACGTATGACCCAAGGGAATACTTATACGACTTAACGACGTATTTCAAGGTTTTCAATACAAGGAATTTAACGCTAACTTTTTCGTACGAGTTAATATGACAAGTATATACTTCTATATATGGACTTATTTTTCCTAAGTATGGAAACTATTTTACTATGACGATAACTAGTATTTCCAAATTACGAGTGGTATTGGTATCATGTGCATGTGCATTCATTTCATCACGACTTGATCTAAATTAGATCACTATCATTCATTTTAGGTTGCGGATAGTGTTCGCTCCCTGTTGTCCTTATCATTACGCATATTTGTATCTTCACTCCAGGTGAGTCATAGCCCCACTTTTACTCTTTATACTTGTTTTAACTCTTTGGGGGAGATACATGCTCAACTACTTGCTTACTAGTATAAATACTCAAAACATACTTTCTTGATACTCAAAACATTTATACTTGATTGTTTTATACTTGATGTTATACTTACGTGATTGTGCTATACTTAACTGTGTTATACCGAACTGTGATGGTATATTCTTGAGACTTCCAATGGCCCCAGATTAAGTTGCTGGACACAACCATTGAGACATACATACATACTTCCAATGGCCCCAGATTAAGTTGCTGGACACAACCATTGAGACATACATACAAACGTGAGGTCTTCGGAGATGAAGTGTAGACTCACGACTAATTGCTTAACTGTTGTGATAAACTTATACATATTTTACTCATACTATATTTTGTAGCAGTGGGTTGTGAACACACAGGTTACAAGTCTCTTATGGCGGGACTTGTAACTGAGTGGATTTACGATGCCTTTGCTGTGTGACCATTCTTCTTTAAACTTTATTTATTAAACAACTCTATGAACTCACCAACCTTAGTGTTGACACTTTTAAGCATGTTTATCTCAGGTTAGAAGGGCGATAGCAGGTATGTGGAGCGGAGAGTCTTAGGGCATGCATTTTGAAGACTTTCGCTTTTATCTTTTACCATTCGATACTTTTTAAAAACTTATGTACTATTCTAATTTGGGATCTTTTGGTTTGTAAACTATGACTTTTATCTATTCGAATGGTAACTTTTTTAAAAACGTCTCATTTAGAGTTCGTTTTCTATATCTTGTACTTTGTGCCCTGAAGTAGCATCCCTATGACACAGTCTTCCGCTGCGGTATTTTGGGGGTGTTACATATAGTGACACTATTTTTTTTATACTTTATTTATAACACACTAACTTTATAATGACACGTCAATTTTTGATACATATATAGTGACACATTAATTTTTTTAGACTTCATTTATGATAAACTAAATTTATACTGACATACCAATTTTTGATACATATGTAGTGACACGTCAATTTTTTTATACTTTATTTATGACACACTTAATTTATAGTGACACACCAATTTTTGATGCATATATAGTGATACGTCAATTTTTTTATACATATATACATAAATATCTGATACATATATAGTGACACACTAGTTTTTTCTGACACATTTATAGTGTGAAATTTAATTTATTGATACATATATATTGACACACTTAATTTCTTGATACATATATAGTGACACAAATTTTTATTTTTTACATCTTGAGTGACTCATTAAAATTTTAGTAGACTTTTAATGACCGCACTACAATATTTTACTATATTTTCAGTGACACACAAATTTTTATTTTTTACATCTTGAGTGACTTATTAAAATGGATTTATCTAACTTGTGCCCTTAGGCACATGATAAGGAGCCAGGGACCCACAAAAAAGACTAAGGAACCTGTAAAAAGGACACAAAAGAATAGTTTTTTATTTGAAAAGTGACAAAAACCCATACAAAATAATTCGGGGACCCACTTCTTAACATGTGCCTGGTGAGTGCTTATTTACTCACCATTTTATGGCCAAACACCAACCCAAAACGACGATTTGAGCTAACAAATTGCCAAGAAAACACGTGTTTTTATATTTGTGATGTGCAGGTACGGATATTACGGAAAACAAACAAAAACCGGAAAAACCGGGCATGAGAGTATGAAAAGGTTCAAAAGCCGAGGCCGGGAAGAGTTTTCAAGTCCGGATCAGATTTATGCTCAAATTAATCCTTGAAGATTCATTATGGTCAATTTCAGCCCTTGGAAGTTATTATTGAGAAATGGCAGAAGTAGTCCTTGTATTTTAGTATAATTCACTTTTGGTCCTTAAATTGTTAAATAACAAAAAAATCTGTTTCACTGGCCTGGTCCAAAGATAATCCCACAGCCCACTCAACTTTTAATCCCAAGCCCAACCTTAAACCTTGACCCGAGCCCACCCACTACTTTCGGTCAAAAAGTCAAAACGTTAAATAACTAAACAAACACACCAAACGCTCTCATTTCCCCCAATTTCACCCCCAGTTACCCTCACATGAACCCTAGTTACTATTCACTTATTCAATTAATTAAATTAACTGAGATTAAGGGCAATAAAGTAATATCCAAGGGTTTCTAGAAGGAGGTCAGTGTGTCAGAGATTGTCAGTGAATCCAAGAAGCACACAAATGGGCAACGTGGCACAATTTGATTTGATGAGACGCGTCACTTATTTTGATCGAAGGGTTGTTATTGAGCTAGCAATGATTGGTAGAAGATCAAGGGTGCTCAGAGGCCTCAAAGAAACACAACTCACACGGATTGCCAACCTGGCAATCCGTGAGCTCCTCACCCTCACTCGCTATAAATAGGTGTTAAATTTTAGTTCATTGTGTGTAATTTTTTAGTAGAGTTATGCTGTCAAATTTCATTCAGACATGTAATTAGTTTAGTAATTGTATTTTCTTTCAGTTTCAATAAAAATTTCTAGTT
Source organism: Artemisia argyi (assembly GCA_030686995.1). Lineage (NCBI taxonomy): Eukaryota > Viridiplantae > Streptophyta > Magnoliopsida > Asterales > Asteraceae > Artemisia > Artemisia argyi. The sequence goes on along the minus strand of CM060685.1, from coordinate 189,225,994 downwards.
AATTTCCATTTGTCTCAGCTTATATTTCAATTTAGTATTGCTTATTATGTTTTCTAGTTAGCTTATTACTAGCTCATAATCACTTAATTTCAGCTTATTTAGTTTACTATATCAGCTTATTACTTGTTTTAAATTAGCTAAGTCTTACTTCAATCTACTACTCTTATCTCAGGTTTTATTCTCATTTACACAAAACAAAAATAAAAAAAAAAAAAATAAAAAAAAAAAAAAAAAAAAAAAATTAAATAAAAAAATATCATAACTACTATTACAGCTTATCAATAGAGCTTATTTTACAGTTTTTTATACACTTCACTTTAGCTTCTTAGCTATTTGTGAAGTAAATTGAGTTTGAGTTTGTTAATCAGTCAAGATCAAAAGCAGTTTATATTAATGATGCTGAGTTGTTTGGAATCTGAATGTTGCAATGGTGTAATTTGGATAAGTTTGGTCAGATAAGGAAGGGCCAGCCTATCCTAGAGATAGGCGACTGGGAACTCCCTCTTTTCTAGCTGAGGGAGAATTGTGGTAAAGCCTTATTCCATTTTTAGATTATAGTATTGATATAGATAGTGTATTAGTAGCTTTTATATGATTGATCTCTGAGTTTTGAGTATAAGTTTGGATAGCATAATTTTTAGACTTGTATTGTTGAAGTAATTCTTAGTTTGATTCTGGTTTGAATTAGTTTTTGATACTAATAGTGATAGCTAGTTGATAGAATTGTGCATCTAAGTAGTACTTTGAGTTTGATAATCTGTCTTCATTCTTGTTACTAGTAGAATTTGATATTAGATCTGCATATCTATGTTAAGGATGTGTATTTGGTTCTCAGTTACTATTAGTTGATTGAGTGTGATCTAATCTAGTTATCTCAACTGTGTGGTATATTGTTTAGTTGGAATTTAGCTTGTTGCTTCATCTCTGTTTGAAACTTGTTGGATCAGGGGTGTTTGGATCAGCTAGTTTAGCTGATCTAGAGTGGTAATTTTGTTGTTCTAGTTACATTTGTAGTTAACTTTAGGTGTACATAAATTGAATCTATCAATAAATCAGCAGCTCACTTCATTGACAGTCAAAATTAGATTTCATTTCTCTTGTCTGATAGTTCAAATTAGATTCAGTGAGTAAATCAGATTTAGTAGTTGCATTTCAGTTCTCATTAGCTTAATTCAGATTAATATAACATTTAAGAGTAGATTTGAGTAGTTAAAATTGGATTAAGTCAAGTTTATTTGCAAACTAATTAGTCAACTGTTTCAACATTCAGTTTACGGCATGAAATTCATTTTAGTTTGTAGGTTTTATTAGTTAGCCTAGATAATTGGGAATTGTGGATTAGTAATATTTGGTAGCTAATAATTCAGTTTCAAAAAGAAAATTTGCTTTTGGAACCTGCTAGCTTATCTGATTCTTCGTTCAAAGTTGCCTGAGTGAGCTCCATTTCCCCTGCATAATTGTTGAGAATCTGTTTTCTTGGACTGATTCAAGTGGTTTAAAGTACTTAGAGATCTTAATTGTTGTTTGTTTAGTGTTCACTAGTTGGTAGAGTAGTGGTATTTACATTTGGTTTCTCAAAATTAGTTTGTCTCAGCAGCTTAATTAGACCTTGTAGTTCATAGTTTAAGCTGATTTCTGGAATTATCTCTTTGGCCTGCTAAACTTGTTCTGAGCTTGTATTTGTGTGTTTCTCAAGTGAATTGTGTCACAGCTGAGTAGTTTGAGTTCTGAGTATGGTTTCTGAGCTTCTGTGTTAGCTTATTCTGTTTCTGCATTAGCTTATTGAGCTTGTCCCTTAGCTTTTTGCTTAATTTCTGAGTTTCTGTGTAAACTTTGAGCTTATTTCTGTTGATTTGTTGCTTAATCTGAGTTTTATTCATCATCATAAGTTTGTAATTTCAGTTTCATAAGTTTTTTTATCACAAGTGCTTATTAATAAGCACTTGTGATAAGCAGTTTTGCTTGGATAAGCAGTTTAGATTATCATTTTTCTTTCAAAATTTTATTTTAAGTTCTTTTTATTATTTTTGATTTTCTGGAATTTTTTCAGATTTTTCTGAATAGTATTACTATTTTTAATAATTACTTTTGATTATTTTCAATTTTTAAATCATTTTTAAATTCCAAAAATCAATAAAAAATACAAAAAGGTTCTAAAAAATACAAAAATAATTTTTAAATTTCTTTTATAATATCTTAGAATTTTTAGAATTTAATTTTTATTTTTCCACTTTATTTTTCTATTTTTCTTATTTTTAATTCATTTTTAATTCAATAAATGCAAAATTAATTCTAGAAAATAAAAGAAAAGTCAAAAAAATATTTTTCTTTTTCCTAAAATTCTTTTTATAAGTTTTTAATTTTTAGAAAATAATTTCAAGTTCGTAGGGTCATTTTTCGTAATACGTACGTTTTAAATTTTGCGTGTGCATTTCCGTTTTCGCGTTTTTCAATTCGGTGCATAGTTAGCTTGTAATCTTTGCATGCTTTATTGATGTTTGTTAATATTTGATTTCCTTGATTGCTATTCTCACTATATCACTCTTTCACCACTCACTTTCACTACACGATTCCTGATTCGATAATTCAAATATTCCATTTGAACTTTCGTTGGGAAGAACGACCCGGGAATTACTTTAACCGGTATTTCCTCGGAATATTATTATACTATAATTGATATTTCTCGTATCAATTTTTGGCGCCGCTGCCGGGGAAGGCTTAAAGTGAATTTTTGAATAATTGTTTTGAAAAATCGTGTTTTGATAAGCCTTCTTCTACTTTGTATATATATTTCTATAAAAATTGAAAAATCAAAAACACTTTTCCTAAAGTGTTTTCAAAAATACCAAAAAAATAATAAAAGTTACAGCCTCGTCTCGATCGCAAGAAAGGGCGTTGTAAACCAAATAAGTCTCGCAATATAACGAAAACGTAATTTAGTTGTTTATCGGACTATTTCAATTACTACAACCGAATAAGCGGGAAATACGGATAGCTAAGACATTAAATTGCTAGCTGAAGAGAGATCCATTCTTCTCTCCCGTCCCGTCGCGCGTGGTTTTGAAAGAAACGGTTTTCGATTAACGTTACGTTTTAAGAAAAGAAAAACAAAAGAAATAAAAAGTTTTTGTGAAAAAATATAAAAAACAAAAAGATTTTCTTTTTAATTTTCTTTTTAATTTTGTTCGTGGTGTATGCACACCCGATCTTCGTTTGAGAGTCTTACGTCTCCGTTCTCTAACCCCGAGCGGGTTTTACGACATACGAGTCGAGTTCATTTCCTTGACGAGGAGGAGATGAACCAAAACGAACACAACGGACCCCCGCCGATGGGTGGTCCGCAGCACAATGTTATCCCACCGATGGGACAACAACCGGCATTTGATCCGCGTCCGATGGAAGAACAACTCCAATCACCATTTAACGGTGTGAGGAGAGCTATTGTGATTCCGGACATCAATGCCAATTTTGAGATTAATCACGGATTACTCAATTTGATCACGGGTATATCCTTTCACGGGTTTGATAACGAAGACCCCTATGCTCACATCAGAAATTTCACCGACATCGCTGAGACGATTAGAATGAACCAAGTTCCTCACGATGTGGTGAAATTGAAGTTATTTCCTTTCTCCTTAAAAGGAGCAGCCCGGACTTGGCTGGAAAAGGAACCGCCGAATTCGATTCACACTTGGAATGATCTCGCTTCCAAGTTTGTGAATTACTTCTATCCTCCCTCTAAAACTTCTAACCTACGTTCTCAAATCTTTCGGTTCCAACAAGCTTTTGATGAAACGTTTAGTGAAGCTTGGGACCGTTTCAAAGATTTGAAGGAGAAATGTCCGAACCACGGGTTTACCGACCTTCAGCAGATTGATACGTTTTATAATGGTTTATGTCATGCTGATCAAGATTCGCTTAACTCTGCTGCGGGTGGTAACTTGTTGGCTAGGAACACGAATGATGCTTTCATGATAATTGAGAATAAAGCTCGTGTGAGGATGTCAAGGAATAAACCTCAAGTTTCTAATAATGGTAAAAATAATGATGAATTGGTAAATATGATTGTGGCTTTAACAAAGAAAGCTGATTCAATGTCTATTGAAAAACCAAACCATCAAGTCAATGTGGTTAGTCACGGTTGTGAGACTTGTGGTGGTCCACATGTGTATTATGAATGTCCGGCCACCGGTGCCTTTTCTCGTGAAAACGCGTATGCTGCAAACGCGGGTAACACCGGTTACCCACAACCTCAAGGAGACCGTAATCTCCTCAGCTACCGTTCTTCTCATTTTCAAGGACCACCCGGTTTCGAACAACCAAACCAAGTCAATCAAGTCAATCAGAATCATAATTTGCAAAATCGTAATAATCAAGGAAATCAAAATCAGAGTCGAGTTAATAATGGTTTTCAAAATCATAATCAAGGGTTTAATCAGAATCGGGGTTTTCAAGGTAATTACAATCAAGGCCCGCCTCAAGGGAACAATTTTCAAAACCATCAAAACCATGGAAACCCTGGGAATTTTCAGAACGCTAATCATGGAAATCAGAATAATGGTAATTACCAAAACCGTGGGCAGAATTTTAATAATAATCAAAATCAAGCTGTTATTCCAAATCCGTCGCCCACGGAAGATTTGATTAAGCAATTGCTTCAAAACCAACAAGCTTTTATGACAAAACAAGAGGAAACAACAAGGTTGTTAGCTAATCAAATCAGTGATATCAACAAACGTTTAAATGATCGACCCTCGGGTTCGGGTATTACATCTTTGCCAAGCAACACGATCGCAAACCCGAGGGGCGAAGTAAAGGCGATCATAACTCGCAGTGGTGCTACATATGAGGGACCCACAGTTCCTACTACCTCTTCTTCTTCTTCGTCTCCACCCAAGGTAGTAGACTGTGAGACCGAGGCGACAAAGGACCCGGTTCCTCCTATTAATAATGGAGGAGCTGAAAACGTCCAACCTCCGGTTGTCCAAAAATCGAAAGATAAAGAAAAGGTTGTTTTTGAGAATAATGTGAAATACAAGTCTAAATTGCCATATCCGTCACGATTTAACGATGAAGAGCTCCGTGCAAAGTCAAAAATTCAAATGGAAAAATTTCTGGATATTTTTCAAAAATTGCACTTTGATATAAGTTTTATGGATGCTCTTGTGTATATGCCGAAATTTGCTTCAACGTTCAAAAACCTCATAAGTAATAAAGAGAAATTGCTTGAATTAGCCGAAACGCCAATAAATGCTCAATGCTCCGCGATTCTTCTCAAAAAGCTTCCCGAAAAGCTTGGTGACTCGGGAAAGTTTCTCATTCCTTGTTCATTGAAAGATCAAGAAGTTTGTAACGCCCTGGCCGATTCGGGTGCGAGTATAAACCTCATGCCATTATCAATCTACGAACAACTTGGAATGGGGGCTCTTAAACCGACGAGAATGACTTTGGAGCTTGCTAATCGATCGATCACTCATCCAGTTGGAATTGCTGAGGACGTTTTTGTTCGTGTGAATTCATGTACTTTTCCGGCAGATTTCGTTGTTGTCAATTTTGAAGCTGATCCAAGAGTTCCTCTAATACTAGGGCGACCGTTTTTACGAACCGCTAAAGCCCTAGTAGACCATTATGAGGATACTCTTACTTTACGACACGACGATGATATTATGATTTTCAAAGCCGATGCTTCGAAATTGAAGAAGTACTCCGTCAAAAGCATCGATGTTTGTGATTTTACCTTTGATGATTTTGTGAAAACGTTCGTCTCCGACTCTTCCCCATCATTTCCTTCGAATAAGGAATATGATTCTTTTTGGGAAGAGGTCGATGAATTTCTTGCAGTTGAAACGATTCCGATTTCTGAGATTGACGATTCTTACTTTGATTCGGAGGGGGATATTATTTTTCTTAACAATTTGTTGAACGATGAACCGTTGATCCCTCCGGATAAAGTTAAGACGAAGATTGAGCTTATAATTGACGATCCTCTGGAGCCCGAGCTCGAGGAATTTTTACCAGACTTTGAGAGTTTCTCCTTTGATACGACTGAGGAAATGAGTGGCAATCCCACTTATCGTCATGATTTTTATGATCCGACGTTTCAAGCTTTTCATTTTGATCACTCGGAAGAGACGAGTCGTGGCAGTACCACTTCTCATGCTTTTATCTCTCTTCCGGAGTTTGAGTCATTTCGTTTTGATGAATTTGAAATTGAAAAGTTTTCTAAATCTGAATATGAGAGTTTCAGTTTTGATCTTGAAATTGATCATGATCCGGGTGGTGTTTTTAAGAATGAGAGTTTTAATGAAAAGTTTTTCCCAACCCTCCCACCCGGAAAAGTTTGTAAAATGAGCTTAAATGATAAGATTCATAATTCCACAATTATGAAACTTTCTTTTGAAGATGATGAGTTTTTCAAGATTGTTATCATGACATTCTTGCCATTTATAACGTTTGGTGTGATTTCTCTTATCCTTCATTCCGTAGGGAGTGAGGATGTTGTTTTTGACCCTGGTATCGGTTTTCAAAGTTTTCAAAATTAACGTACCAGCGGTTATCTATTCGGGATGGAACTTTCAAATACGTCATAAGTTTTTCAAAATATTTTGAATGAAAGCCCGAATGAGATTATTTTTCCACGGTTTTTCCCCAAGGACGAATTAATTCGGGGATCGAGTCAAGCTCATGTGACTCGGTGAACAAAAACAAGCGCTTCGTGGGTGGCAACCCATGCCTATCATTTCATCTTCTTAATATTTCTATTTTCTAACACCTAATGTGAGGAGGGGGTGCCTCTTCTACTCTTGTGTTCCGTGGTTGTTTGTGATGTTTGTTCAGGATTGTCCATGATTTATGATGACTCTCGTGCTCGTTATCTCTTCACTTGGAGTATCATTCATCAGTGCTACTTGGAAATCCTATATCCGTTAAATCTTATCGACTAACGTTTTCTTTGGCATAATTAATAAACGGCCTAGAATTTTGTTAGGATTACCTTAACCCATCAAACATTGAGGACAATGTTTTGTTCTAGTCGGGGGGAGGGTGAATCTTCGATTCGATTTTGACCTTGCATGTTTCATAAGTCGTGTACTCTTGCAACTCCGTTTTTCCTCAAAAATAAAAAAATTGAAAAAACTGAAAAATTTCAAAAATTTTGATGAAAAAGCAATGAAAAAGTACAAAAAGATGTGAAAAATTGAAAAAGTTGTGCAAAAATATAATAAAGTTTGAATAAGTGTTTTGACACCTTGTTGACTTTCTTGCTGGCGAGAGTAGGAATAAATATTTTGACTTGACCGGGCGTGTTGAGCCCTAGCTTGTTCCCTTAACCAATGATGATCACATAAGCTTGTGCTAGTTTTGTACACAAGGAACTATAAAATGCGAATTCTTTCTTAAGAATCTGCAAGTTCCCGTACTTGACTTTATACATGCGCAGCTTAAAAGCTTTCGCTAGTCTTTTACATCAGGAGCTAGAAAACGCGAATTCTTTCTTAAAGAATTTGCAAGTTTCCGTATCTGACTTTATATATGCGTGGCTGATTATCGGCTAAGTATTCGCGGGTTTCATTATTTGGAATCTTAAATTGCGAAGAGCGAGAAATGATAGAGTTTATTTAGAAATTAGATGCTAAACGTGGAGTAGTGGTTCTCTTTAGAGCTCATGAGAGGTACTTGTGGCTTTTTACTCCCATCAGAAACGTCACCAATTTATAATAGATGTTCTAGGTTAATTAGTGGTATTTCGGTTTGAATAATATTTAGTTCTTTGTTTTCTTAAGAGAATTTTTGCTTTAGAAATTGGGTACATATCAAGGAACACCAAAAATAAAAGCGAAAAAGTGAAAAAAATCAAAAGTCAAAAGTTGATTATCCATGTGGTTTTGGAGCTACCCGTTAAGCTTCCATTTATGTTGAGAAAAAAGTAAAGTCAAGAAAGAAAGAAAAAAAAAGTGAAAAGTATGAAAAAAGTGAAAAAAAAAAAAATGAGAAAAATGAAAAAATGAAAGTTGTAGTATTGTTTAATAAGAGCTATGTATGTATCAATAAGTTGTTGGCGCGTGAGGTGCATGTGATACGTGATTAGTAATCAGTCACATGAGGTGCACGTGATCGTACTCCGCAACTTATATCCTTGATATTGTATGTACCCTTAATTCCTTGAAATGGACCGAATTTCTATTGCAGTGGTTCTTAAGAGAAAATGAATAACTATTTATCGTTTTAACTTAGGTATCACTATCGGACTAAAAATTATTGAAACGAGAAAATATAAAGAAATTCATTTCTCAACAAAATAAAATATTGAGATACAAAACCTAGGAAATGGGAGTAAGAAGTTTCCACAAGTAACTGTTATGAGTAGTGTTAGCATCTAATTTGTAGATAAGCTGTGATCTCGTTTGTACGCTTAGTTTGGGGACTTGTGAAAAATCAAGGATGACGATTTTTATCCGTATGGTCACTTTTCTATGAGAAGTGTTTCTACTCGTTGACCCTAATAATTATTGCAAGATAATGAAAGTTCAACAAACCGTCACAAGTGTGAATTATGGAAAAGTCCAAAAATAGTAAGTATAAGTGGAATAAAAGAATAAAAGGAAAATTTTGGAAAACGGAGCGTTATTGGGAATAAATGATTTTGTAATCTCTTTTGAACCGCCTTGCTACTTTTCAAAGTTAGTAAAAAGAGTATCGAAATTATTTATCCTAAGAACGTGAATTGATCACATTGCGTGAGGGCACGGCAATACTTTAGTCGGGGGGATTTTGGTGAGTGCTTATTTACTCACCATTTTATGGCCAAACACCAACCCAAAACGACGATTTGAGCTAACAAATTGCCAAGAAAACACGTGTTTTTATATTTGTGATGTGCAGGTACGGATATTACGGAAAACAAACAAAAACCGGAAAAACCGGGCATGAGAGTATGAAAAGGTTCAAAAGCCGAGGCCGGGAAGAGTTTTCAAGTCCTGATCAGATTTATGCTCAAATTAATCCTTGAAGATTCATTATGGTCAATTTCAGCCCTTGGAAGTTATTATTGAGAAATGGCAGAAGTAGTCCTTGTATTTTAGTATAATTCACTTTTGGTCCTTAAATTGTTAAATAACAAAAATATCTGTTTCACTGGCCTGGTCCAAAGATAATCCCACAGCCCACTCAACTTTTAATCCCAAGCCCAACCTTAAACCTTGACCCGAGCCCACCCACTACTTTCGGTCAAAAAGTCAAAACGTTAAATAACTAAACAAACACACCAAACGCTCTCATTTCCCCCAATTTCACCCCCAGTTACCCTCACATGAACCCTAGTTACTATTCACTTATTCAATTAATTAAATTAACTGAGATTAAGGGCAATAAAGTAATATCCAAGGGTTTCTAGAAGGAGGTCAGTGTGTCAGAGATTGTCAGTGAATCCAAGAAGCACACAAATGGGCAACGTGGCACAATTTGATTTGATGAGACGCGTCACTTATTTTGATCGAAGGGTTGTTATTGAGCTAGCAATGATTGGTAGAAGATCAAGGGTGCTCAGAGGCCTCAAAGAAACACAACTCACACGGATTGCCAACCTGGCAATCCGTGAGCTCCTCACCCTCACTCGCTATAAATAGGTGTTAAATTTTAGTTCATTGTGTGTAATTTTTTAGTAGAGTTATGCTGTCAAATTTCATTCAGACATGTAATTAGTTTAGTAATTGTATTTTCTTTCAGTTTCAATAAAAATTTCTAGTTAATTTCCATTTGTCTCAGCTTATATTTCAATTTAGTATTGCTTATTATGTTTTCTAGTTAGCTTATTACTAGCTCATAATCACTTAATTTCAGCTTATTTAGTTTACTATATCAGCTTATTACTTGTTTTAAATTAGCTAAGTCTTACTTCAATCTACTACTCTTATCTCAGGTTTTATTCTCATTTACACAAAACAAAAATAAAAAAAAAAAAAAAAAAAAAAAAATTAAATAAAAAAATATCATAACTACTATTACAGCTTATCAATAGAGCTTATTTTACAGTTTTTTATACACTTCACTTTAGCTTCTTAGCTATTTGTGAAGTAAATTGAGTTTGAGTTTGTTAATCAGTCAAGATCAAAAGCAGTTTATATTAATGATGCTGAGTTGTTTGGAATCTGAATGTTGCAATGGTGTAATTTGGATAAGTTTGGTCAGATAAGGAAGGGCCAGCCTATCCTAGAGATAGGCGACTGGGAACTCCCTCTTTTCTAGCTGAGGGAGAATTGTGGTAAAGCCTTATTCCATTTTTAGATTATAGTATTGATATAGATAGTGTATTAGTAGCTTTTATATGATTGATCTCTGAGTTTTGAGTATAAGTTTGGATAGCATAATTTTTAGACTTGTATTGTTGAAGTAATTCTTAGTTTGATTCTGGTTTGAATTAGTTTTTGATACTAATAGTGATAGCTAGTTGATAGAATTGTGCATCTAAGTAGTACTTTGAGTTTGATAATCTGTCTTCATTCTTGTTACTAGTAGAATTTGATATTAGATCTGCATATCTATGTTAAGGATGTGTATTTGGTTCTCAGTTACTATTAGTTGATTGAGTGTGATCTAATCTAGTTATCTCAACTGTGTGGTATATTGTTTAGTTGGAATTTAGCTTGTTGCTTCATCTCTGTTTGAAACTTGTTGGATCAGGGGTGTTTGGATCAGCTAGTTTAGCTGATCTAGAGTGGTAATTTTGTTGTTCTAGTTACATTTGTAGTTAACTTTAGGTGTACATAAATTGAATCTATCAATAAATCAGCAGCTCACTTCATTGACAGTCAAAATTAGATTTCATTTCTCTTGTCTGATAGTTCAAATTAGATTCAGTGAGTAAATCAGATTTAGTAGTTGCATTTCAGTTCTCATTAGCTTAATTTAGATTAATATAACATTTAAGAGTAGATTTGAGTAGTTAAAATTGGATTAAGTCAAGTTTATTTGCAAACTAATTAGTCAACTGTTTCAACATTCAGTTTACGGCATGAAATTCATTTTAGTTTGTAGGTTTTATTAGTTAGCCTAGATAATTGGGAATTGTGGATTAGTAATATTTGGTAGCTAATAATTCAGTTTCAAAAAGAAAATTTGCTTTTGGAACCTGCTAGCTTATCTGATTCTTCGTTCAAAGTTGCCTGAGTGAGCTCCATTTCCCCTGCATAATTGTTGAGAATCTGTTTTCTTGGACTGATTCAAGTGGTTTAAAGTACTTAGAGATCTTAATTGTTGTTTGTTTAGTGTTCACTAGTTGGTAGAGTAGTGGTATTTACATTTGGTTTCTCAAAATTAGTTTGTCTCAGCAGCTTAATTAGACCTTTTAGTTCATAGTTTAAGCTGATTTCTGGAATTATCTCTTTGGCCTGCTAAACTTGTTCTGAGCTTGTATTTGTGTTTTCTCAAGTGAATTGTGTCACAGCTGAGTAGTTTGAGTTCTGAGTATGGTTTCTGAGCTTCTGTGTTAGCTTATTCTGTTTCTGCATTAGCTTATTGAGCTTGTCCCTTAGCTTTTTGCTTAATTTCTGAGTTTCTGTGTAAACTTTGAGCTTATTTCTGTTGATTTGTTGCTTAATCTGAGTTTTATTCATCATCATAAGTTTGTAATTTCAGTTTCATAAGTTTTTTATCACAAGTGCTTATTAATAAGCACTTGTGATAAGCAGTTTTGCTTGGATAAGCAGTTTAGATTATCATTTTTCTTTCAAAATTTTATTTTAAGTTCTTTTTATTATTTTTGATTTTCTGGAATTTTTCCAGATTTTTCTGAATAGTATTACTATTTTTAATAATTACTTTTGATTATTTTCAATTTTTAAATCATTTTTAAATTCCAAAAATCAATAAAAAATACAAAAAGGTTCTAAAAAATACAAAAATAATTTTTAAATTTCTTTTATAATATCTTAGAATTTTTAGAATTTAATTTTTATTTTTCCACTTTATTTTTCTATTTTTCTTATTTTTAATTCATTTTTAATTCAATAAATGCAAAATTAATTCTAGAAAATAAAAGAAAAGTCAAAAAAATATTTTTCTTTTTCCTAAAATTCTTTTTATAAGTTTTTAATTTTTAGAAAATAATTTCAAGTTCGTAGGGTCATTTTTCGTAATACGTACGTTTTAAATTTTGCGTGTGCATTTCCGTTTTCGCGTTTTTCAATTCGGTGCATAGTTAGCTTGTAATCTTTGCATGCTTTATTGATGTTTGTTAATATTTGATTTCCTTGATTGCTATTCTCACTATATCACTCTTTCACCACTCACTTTCACTACACGATTCCTGATTCGATAATTCAAATATTCCATTTGAGCTTTCGTTGGGAAGAACGACCCGGGAATTACTTTAACCGGTATTTCCTCGGAATATTATTATACTATAATTGATATTTCTCGTATCAGTGCCTAAGGGCACTTGTTAGAAAAACCCTATTAAAATTTTAGTAGACTTTTATTAACCGCACTACAATATTTTACTATATTTTCAATGACGCACTATGTTTATCATACAAAATTTCTTAACACACCTACACATTTTTATTTTTATTTTAATACGTGAAACACTAATTCTAGTAAATTGTCCTTAGTCCTTACCGTCACCATCGCCGGTAAACAAATACCTTTCCATGGATCTGCCATATGAATCAAAATATAGTACTCCATCCGTTCACAAATATAAGTCCACTTTGCTACTTTTTTTTGTCTCAAAATTTTTGTCCAATTTCAACAAATCAAAATGATTTTAAGTGGGTGACAATGAATTTTTATTGGTTAATATTGTAAGGCCCCCTTTACTAAGTGGACATATAATTTAGGACGGAGGAAGTAAATTTTCCTTACCGTCACCATCAAATCGCCAATCGCCGGTATGACCAGAAATATTGTGGTGGTCAGTCACCGCATCAAATTCGGATTTTATTCACTTGATTTTTTTATTTTTTAATTTTTAATTTTTTTTGAACTAGATTTTATTCACTTGCTTAAAAGCAGATAATCAAGTGATTTTCCACTAATGACTATATGAAATCATGAAGACCTTTAGACCAAGACCAAAAACCTGATACATAACCAGTAGTACGAACATGATACACAACCAATATCAAAGAAAAAAAGGTAATACACAACTGATAGTACATCATTCAAAACCCGAATAAAATACACAACCAACAAACTATTCCTTGATAACAATTAAAAATAAAGAAAACCCCAATTAAAAGTTCAAGATCCGAAGAATACAAAACTTAAAAAGCAACATGTACACTAATTAATGATATGCACTAACCAAATGCTACGCATTCATACTGAACCTCGTATCTCAGATTCCAATAAGATTGAGGTTAAATGAACCATAAGATTCAAGTTTTCTCACATCGGTTCCCATCACGGATATATAAAAATGAAAAAAAAAAGAGGATAACATGGCGACATCTACGCCGGAAAACTAGTCTGCTATCAACAAAGAATTGATATACAGATTCTAAAGGAGAAGAAGATGGGACGTTTTTTCTCTTGAGATCTAATAAATGAAAGGGATGAGTAAAGAGAGAGAGGGTATATATTTTAGGGAGTGTCAAATACCCGAGATACCCTTTTTATTTAATTTAAAATTTCGTTTTGTGCTAAATTTATGTTTTCCAAATGTCACAATTTAATTAGGAGGATTGCCACTTGTCTGATTTCTATAGGTGCTTATTATATTTCATTTTAAGTTGTACACCACATGAACACAAATATATATATATATATATATATATATATATATATATATATATATATATATATATATATATATATATATATATATATGGTGAGGTTATTTTCAGAACCAAATAAATTGCGAGAACTGCGAGAACCAAAATCAACCAATCAGATTTTTTTAAATATTTAGTTTTACTATTTAATTAAAAAGGGTACAACAGTAAAGTTACATTTTATTTTCTTTTTAATATTTTTAATAGAAAAACCTTTTTTTGGTTCCTTATTTTTAGGGATTTTTTTTATCTGAAATAACTTCTTTTTTCAAGAATGCATGATTTGATAATGTAATGTGCACATGTGTTTTTTTTCGTATAATCTAGTGTTCAATCTCTTAAATCCTTTGTTATTGGAATTGTTTTTTTCCTTTCTACATTTATGTTTTCTAAAAGTGAGGTGCATATGTGTTTATCTAAAATAACGTGTTTTGAAGCACAATTTTTTAATATACAAAACTTAAAATCAAGAACATAAACATTATACGAATGTCTAAAAAAAACGGAAGTACAATATATTGATTATACATGTGTGCACTAATAATAATTAACGTAATAAAAGACTCTCGTGATCTTTGTATATACATGTTGCCGTATATGCACATGTATTTTTCCTCATTATCCACTCTCGATCTCTATGTATGCATATGTGCATTTGAGTTAGTCCATATGGCCTTATTTATAATACGTATGTGCACTCTTCTTATTGCTCATTATACTCATACCTGTAATCACAAACAAATAATAGAGGAATTATTTAATCATAAAAACTAACAAAACACATATGCACAAAAGGAATAAGTTCATGAAAATGTAAAAACACATATGCATAGAAGGTTTCAAATTCACAAAAAACTATAAAAACATATACGCACTCTCATTAACACATATGCACACTTGATCAAAACCAATCCGAACCACCCAATTAACCTTCTGTTAATCTTTCTAGCTCACTGTAGAAGCTCTCCAAATATTGGAAGGAGCAAATGTCGGTAACAACATTTGGCATTCATCATTATTGAATAAAAAAACCGAATCTAAATATTCACACTTACATAGAACATATGTACAAACAACGTAATGATAAAACAAACTTAAAAAAAGAAAAATAATTATGAGTGAAACATGTGATGAAATACCAAAACAAAATCAATTAAAGAAACAGTTACCCTCTTATCAAAGTTTCTTAAAGAATAATAACAACTAATGATTCCAAATCAAATTTGATCATCCATTCAAAATACTTCCGTTATTTTAAATTTTTTCTTAATTTTTAAAAGGTCAAAGACGAGACCTGCACGAGATTCATAAACAATTAAGATAAAATCAAAAAAAAAATATTGATAACCTTCTAAAAACCACTCGTTATTTAAGGCCAAAATAAACCCTTTACTCCGAAACAAATCAATGAACCAATGAACCAAAATTCTTGCAGGTCCTTTTCGAATATAAAACATGGAGTAAAAATTCAGTTTCATATATATATATATATATATATATATATATATATATATACGTGAATCAAAGGAAAGCATAAAGATAATTTTAACCTGGATTTCAAATATATCCATGTTGAACATCGAATAAGTGCACGAGATATATCCATGGAGCGGACAATATTAATAATCATGGATCAATAACAATTATAATGAAATTCTTTAGTGCTTTTCTTCATCACCATTTGGGTCTAAGAGAATCAGATCTACAGAAAGATGAAAGAGAAAAGTGGTGGTGGTTAGATCTAGAGGAAGGGATAATGACGTATGGGACGTGGTGATGAGTATATTTAGAGTATGAGTATTTTTGTGGAGAATAGAAATACCTTATTTGCCCCTAATTTAATTTTTTCTTTCAAAATAAGTTATAAATATTTTCAGAAATGCCATCTTGCATTGATATGATGTACATACTGCATTATTAGGAGTAAAAAAGTGGTTCTCGCAGTTCTCGGAATTTATTTGGTTCTGAAAATAACCTCATACTATATATATATATATATATATATATATATATATATATATATATATATATATATACAGGGGATATCTTGGCTACAATTATTGTAGCCAAGATAGCTACAATCCTCATTAAAATTACACAAAAAATGATTCAGGACCCACTAAAATGATTCAGGGACCCACCAGAAAATTCAGGGACCCACAAATTATAACATGAAATTGTAGGGAATTGGCTACAAAAAATTGTAGCTAATATATTCCCATATATATATATATATATATATATATATATATATATATATATATATATATATATATATATATATATATATATATATATATATATTGTAACACCCCCATTTTTAAGTTTGTCGCAGCGGAAAAGTAATTTGGGTGTTACGGTGAGGATCGAAGTTTTAACCACATAAAACGGTTTAAAAGAAACGTTTTGAAAGCTATTTGTCATTTAAAAAAAAATGTTTTTGATAAAAGATGAACAATTTGATTTAAAATCTTATGAAAAGATATAAAGGCTTGTAAAAATGACAAATTTGATTTTTACACCATTTTAATTTATCAGAGTAATAAATGTCCACTCCGTGTCTTGTCTTGCTCCGTTAAATTACCTGAAATACACATGCTTAAAAGTGTCAACACAAAAGTTGGTGAGTTCATAGAGTTTTAGGAAAAACCCTTTATTTTGTTAGATTTCAGGAATATTTGGTATTAATAAAATACAAACAGAAATGAAACAAGTATCGAGTATATTCACAAATAAATCATATAAATATTCAATCACATTCCATAAAGAATCAATAATCTTAACATGAGCTGGAAACTCATGATACTAAATCAATTAAATATACAACTCACGTATGGTCAAACCTATACAGCTGTATCTAAATATATGTTGAATACATATATATTTCCTTTATAGATATTGCACCAAGCCTCATGACACCAAAGCTTAACCAGAAGGGGGTGTTCTATCAAATCAATGACAGATTTTGCCCTCTAACAATAGGTGATTTGCCAATTCCTATTTGTCTACGAATATAGTGTATCACGACTAATGCGACTAACCAATTGCAATTGGCATTCCGTCAAGCATTAGTGGGACAGGGGGTCAATCCTTAACAGGTTTCGAAGCTGTTCACTATATTCGCACTCACTTTCATGTGGTTAATGGCTCATGATTGAGGAACTATATGGCGATAAGCTAACTTAGGCAATATCAAGGACTAATGGGCTCATTTAGCATAACATCATTGATGAGGCGAAAAATGATCCGTTTTTAGGGGGTCATTTAAGCCCGAATCCGACTTTATTTGATCAAATATTGCCCTAAATCGTTCCTTTTGTGATTTTAGGTACTTGGAGAGTGAATTCTGGAAAAGAAGCCATTTCGGACGTTTTTGTAGCATAAAAGTGAAGAAAACGGCAAAGTCTCAAATTTCTATGCTGGGAACAGTGCATGAAGGCGTCAAGAGGTGTTCATGACGGCGTCAGAGTCCCAAGAATAAAATACCGTGGTTGGTGACGGCATCACATAGGCCGTCATAAGTAGATCAAGGCCGTCCGAGGAAGTATTTGGCGGCGAGATGACGGCGTAACACCATTGCTCTTGATGCCGTCACCTCGGTTTTCCTATATATAGTTTTCTAGTTTTTTCATTAAAAGAGAGAGAAGTTTTGGTGAAACCCTAAAGACGAATTTGGTGCAACTTTTACAGGTTTTTCAAGGGTTTCAAACCCTTGATACCTTGCATTGTAATTGAGATAAGTGTTCTTCTAATTCAATCAATATGTCTATGTGTTGGTTGTCTATATCTTGTTCTTGTCTCAATTCCATTATGCTAGGCTAGATCTCTTTTGTATTTGCTTAGATCTAATGAAACCTAGATATTGATTATGTGTTGATTACTTGTTTATTCTTGTCTTGGATGAATGATTTTATATGTTAGGCTTAAGAAAACTGGCAGATCTCCAAATGCTAACATGCTTGAACGTCTTATGAAATATGAACCGAGGCGTACTAGGTCTTTATTGGTTGTATTTAATGCATGAGCCACTGTTTACAATCCCTATAGTTGTGCTGGGTCATGGTGTAGGAGGAGATAAGAGCTCATAGAATTGGGGAGTTATGTATGCCACCCCATGAATGGTATTAAGGAATACAATCCGTCATCCATACAATTATAACAAGTAATTAGCGTGTAAAAGATATCTAGGGAGTAGTGAAGTCTAAGTAAACACAATTTCTCCAATTACTGCTCACAACCTTAGTATAAATTTGTTTAATTTCATTTTTAGTATTTTATTTTGATTATATATTAGTTTTGGGTTAGTTGAATAGCAACTAATTCCGCCCACTCTTCCAAAACCCGAGATTTTATTTGCTTTCATAAAAATATAAAAATACAAAAATAATCATCCCTCACCTTTAGAACTAGTAATTAGGTTTTCTAATCCTAGCGACACTATTCCTAAGCTGAACGATCAATCCCCCGGTACTTGTCACTATACTATACTACAACGATCAGGTACACTGCCTGGTGGGGGTTGTAAGCTTCTCGAGATCCCTTGAGAGGTAAAGCCTGTTGCGATTCCCACGCATCAAGTTTTTGGCGCCGCTGCCGGGGAATAGTTATTGTCTAGGTTATGTTTTCTTTTTATTAGGTCTACTTGCTAGATTCCTTTCTAGTAAGATTTTTTATTTTCATTTTTAGGTCTTCTTTAGTCTATCTTATTTCTTTGTGTCTTTGTTCGTAAACTGTTTCGATGGATAACAATAACATTGATCGGTTGATTCCTGTTATTCATGTTTTTCGTCGTAGGATGTTCCAAATGCCCGCCCCACTTCCTTTAGCAGAAAATGAGAACCCACCTAACCTCTCACCCAACCACCACTTTGACAATAATTCTAAGCTAGAGGAGTCTGATCATGATGATGACCGTAGGGCTAGTCCTTTTTACTATTCAGACTCCGATGAGGATCTTGATGACGGTGACGTGATTAATGAGGATAGAATGGAAGAGGAAATAAACCCTCTTAGGTATGTTAACCCTAGAACTAGGATTGAGTGTGATAGTTCATTTAACATGCAATTCCCTTGTAAGATCGGATTTAAGAGCTTTAACACCTATCTCAACTCATCTCTTCCAATGAACATAATCTTGCGTAATGAATACAATAAAATCATGGTAGATGAGTTAGAATACAAAGGAGACAACATTATTGCTAAGGCAATACCATTGCATGTGTTTGTAGGAAGGTTGGTTTATCTTGTTGAGTTCATGGTTATGGAGAATCTAGGAGAGTTTATTGATAATAAATTGACCCAAGTTGTGTTTGGAAAACCCTTCAAACGGTTGACCAACCTCGATGAAAAACTCATAGAAGGGCTAATTACATTCTCGGATGGGGATAAAGATTTTGTTTATCAAATGCCCCGCGCACACCCTAGGTTCAAAGATTTTTCCATGGAAAAGTGTAGTAGGTATCCGCCCATGGAAATGCTAAGTGAGAATGATAAGAGAAAAGGGCTTAAATACACGCATGAAAAGAATAAAAAAATACTATCGCGGGTGCTTAGAGTTAGGAGAAGAGTATAAGAAAGATGAGGTGACTATTAGATGGCTCACACTTGGTTATGTGAGCATAAGCGATACGCGATAGCCCATGACCTTGAGTCTAGCTACAAGACTCCTAAATAAAGAAAAGCGCTTCTTGGGAGGCAACTCATGTTTTGTGTGATTTTATTTGTTTGATTGTTGTGGAAAACTAGAAGGGGGGTTGAATAGTTTTACGTCTTTTTAATTTTATTTTGAAAACTTAGTTTAGTTTTAAAACCTTGTTTGCTTTTAAAACTTTGATTCAATCTTATGTGAACTCAAATCTTGAACAATATGAACAAGTATATCTAAGTATAAACAATAATAATAATGTATGCTAAGTATGTGAAATCAACACATGCATAATATAAACAATTGTAGCTATATACGAGAGATAAGTACGTAATCGTTTATTTTATAATCCTTAGTTATATTTTGTATGAAAACTATACTTGATCGAAATGATCAATTATATGTATGTAACCTTTTTAGTTTGATTGTAAAAACTTTGTTTTGTGAATAAAACTTTCGTTTGATCTTTAAGTAAAATTAATACTAGCACTATATGAGCAACTATATATATATACGTCTACGTCTACAAAAATAATAACGATATAAGCAAGATAATAAGTAAGATATGGAAAGATCTAACCGCGAGACAAAGGATTTATAGTGGTTCGGCTACAAGGACACCTTTCTTGCCCTACTCCACTCCTCGAGTCACCTACTCGAGAGTTTTCTTCACTATATCAACAAGCTCCCTTATGGCGGAGAAAACCTTACACACCTTGGCTTACACAAGTTAACGACACTAAGCTAAATGTCGAGTTCTAATCGTAGCTAGAACCAATCTCACACCAAATATCACACCACGTGATCTTCACACCTTCACACCTTCTTCAAGACTTCACACCGTCTTCACACCTTGTCAATCTTCACACCTTCTTCACTACTACTTCACACCAATCTACTACACACCTATCTTCACAACTACTTCACACCAACTATCTTTACTACAATCTACTAGCCAATCACATTATCTATATTCCTAACACAACTATCTACAATCAAATATTCACAACACACTACACAAAGATATATGTAAATATTCTTGATGATGCACCAACAACTTGGATGTGGAGATCACAACAAGTTGTAATACTTCTTGTCTAGAAGATAGAAGTATTCTTCTCTTGCACTTGAGAGGATGGAAATTGGATCACTTTGAAACAAAGAATATATATACACTTATGATCAAAGGATGAGAGAATAGAGAAATAGATCTAGATCAGAAAGTTTAGAAGTGCAAAAGGTGAGAAAAATCTGAGGGATGAATCAGTATTTAAAGGGGGGGAAAATATTGTTCTGGAGCGTGGCCGGTCCCCTTAATTGTAGGCCGGTCCCCTTAATCATTAAGGGGGCCGCCTAGTAAAATTAAGGGGGCCGCCCTCCTGAACATTGGGTTTATTTGTCTTTTTGTAGGGAAGGTTTTTCTGGATTAGATTTGCCATTTTTGGTTGGAAATTTGAATTCATATATTTATAATGAATTAAACATATTCCTTTAATTTCAAAAATGTTTTGTAAAAGATATAAAATGTTTTGTGACATTTTATAAAAAGTCTAGTGTTTAAGAAAATTGTTCCTTTGATCATAGAATGCAATAAACACTTTGTTTATTCATACCTTAAGTGATTTGGATGTAAAGACAAATGTTAAGCACTAAAAACTTGTTTACGTCATAAGTTTTAGATTAATGAGTTTAAGGTTTTGTAATTATCAAAACCTAGAGACATTGTTAATATGTTAACAATGTTTTTAGACATTATTAATTTATGTCAACAATCTCCCCCTTTTTGATGATTACAAAACCTTAAACTCTTTAAACCTAAAAATTAATTTTTAGACAAGTATTAGAGTTTAACATTCACTTCTCCCCCTTTTTGTAGAATCAAAAAGGTTATGCCGACTAGCTTCATAAATGAAGTTAGACGGGATGAAAGCTCCCCCTTGATGTGTGCTCCCCCTCGTTCGATGGCACCAAGGGATCGAGATATGGAATGCTCGCAAGAAAAATAGCAGAAGCACAAGCATATATAGAAGAATATGCAATATACAAATAACAAGCATAGCAAACAAATATTAAGAGATTATGTTAAAGATTCTAATTTGCCAAAGAGATCCATCGGACTTGCTTGTAACAAAAGGTTGGTTGATTCGTATTTGAAAGTGAAAATCATAAGCATATAGTATGCATAGATGGTTGATGATGGAGTGTTTGGAATGAAGATGGTTGAGTTAGGGTAAGGTTGTTGGATTAATGGAGGTATATGTTTGGGTCATGAATGTTGGAGAGTTTGGTTGTGGAGAGTTTGTAGCGGAAGAGGTTGATTGAGGTTTTGGATGTTGTTCAAGTGAGGGTATTGGATGTGATCTAGTGAGAAGATATTCAATCCAAGTGTTCATTGAATGCAATGGTTTTTAGGAGAAAGATGCAACAAGGTCAATTGTTGACATGCTTCTCAAGTTGATTTATGTTGTGTGATGATGAGGGTGATCTAGATGAAGGTGGATCCAAATTGCGTTGAGCAAGATGTAAGGCTAAAAGAGCACTAAGCTCATGGGCTTCTTTTAGCGCCTCAACGAACTTCAAGTGTTCGGAGGAAGGTGATGGTGGTGGAGCATGATAGTTGTCTTGGGTGATGGTTTGAACATGCAACATGGGAATGGCATGTGAAGTTGTAGGATGTGGTGGTGATACTCTTGGTGGTGGAGACATGTTTGAGCTGGGTAATCATGAAAACATGATATGGGTGGAAAAGATCCTTCATGAGTGGATGGTGTTTTTGTTGAATGAGCAACATGTAAAGTGTTGGTAATGAGGTTGGGATTATTGTTTTGGGATTGTGCATGCTCATCATAAGAAGGAGCATTAGTCGAAGTACGAATGGATGATTTGTTGTTAAATGGATCATTTGTGTGAGAGTGAGGTTTAGGTGTTGGTTGATTATGAACAACATCGCTTGAGTTGTGAAAAGATTATGAGGTTTGAGTGTAATGTAGAAGGATATGGGTGAGTAAAGGTTTTTGATATGTAATGTTGGTGAGAAGGAAAGTGAGGTGTTAGGTAAGTAATTTTTGAAAACATAGGAGGAATTTGGTGTTGGATGTTTGACAACGTCATTTGATTTGACGAAATTTTAAAGGAAGTTAGGCTTTCTTCTCCAAACAAGTTTCTTGGTGGTTTTGGTTTAATGGGAGAGGAAATGATGAGATGAGTGGAGATTGAGAGGAATGAGAGTGTTTATAATGTGGGATTGGTGGGATCAAGGATGGATAAACATTGATGGAAGGTTTAGGATAAAATAGGTTTGTGAATTTTGGGAAGTGTAGGATGAAATGGGCTAAAAAATAGAAAAGGGAAACAACACCTTCGAACATCAGATGGCCGGTCCCCTTAATAATTAAGGGGGCCGCCCATCTGGTGATTCCCAGATTGCTAGAAAAGGGTTTTTGGTAGTGAATTGCAGAAAGGTTGTGTTTTTGGTTTTAAACAAGTCCAACTCTTTGAGGCAATTAAGCATATACTAATTATGTAGGCAATTATGTAGCCAAAGCATGTTAACCAAAGAGATTAAGTAAACAAGCAATTTCATCTAGCATGCAAACATACTCATCATGCAAGTAAAATATAAGTGCTAGGAAACAATAAGCAACATTAAGTATTTCATAACTACATAACAATGAGGATTAATCCTAATGTGTATCAATGTGCAATAAGTGGGTAGTTATGATAGCATGTATTTCTAGACTTGTTACAAACAAAGTCTTAATGAGCAAACCATGGTCCTCTTGATTTGATTTAGTTCACTTATAAGTGTCATTTATATAAATATAGATGACAAATATGAGATCACCATGCATGATTTTAAAAGAGACGTTTTTAACAGTATTCAACAATGTTTGAAAGTAAGTTTTCACTTGGATGTGAGAGTTATTTGAATGAAACAGATTGGGTTTTTACTTCAAAATGTGTGAATGAACGGTAAAGAATATTTTCCCAATCTTTAGTTTTGATCAAAACAAAATTGTGGATATTGATAGTGAAAATATGTTATTTAAAAGTGGGATAGTTATTTGAAAGACTATTTTCCAAAATGTGAGGTTTTTGCATATTTTTAGAGATATTAGATTTTTGACAACAAATATCATAAATCAAATATTTTAAAAAAAATGTTTATTAAAGATCTCATGCTCAAGAGGATTGGTTAAGCCTATTATTATCTCATGCTATCGTTTCTACATATCCTATGATCCTAAAGGAAATGAAGACGATAATTTATATGTTAGATGCGAGAGTGTTGAATGGGGTATAACCTAACATCTATAGTTCCTTTGTTTTCGCACGCTTATCTGACTTAATGCCATAGTCTACGAGAGCTTGTTTCATCCATAGTTTTCTTACGCGAGGGATCTAATCCTACTTCTATATTAACGATTGATCCACTTAACTCATTTCACTTCATCACCATGAGTTTCCTAATAGTGGATATAGAAGATTTCCATTTTCTATTTTGTTCGGCAATGAACAATTTTATCTTATTCCTAGGAAAGTCAACCAATGATGTTTCTAGGTTATAAGAATATAAGCAATTATGTACTAAGCATTAATCTAACTAATCATTTATCTAAGCATGCAAATTATAGTGATGAACTTAAAAGAAACGCGTACCTTTTAGTCTTCAATGGAATATCTTCAAGCACTTCAAGTGACCATGTTGACTTATAGAAGTCACTTGTGGATGATATTCCAACTTCTTCCAAGATTGACAATTTAGCCACTTGGTCCCCATTGTCTCATTGGTCCAAAGTTGTTTGGTCCAAACATATTTAACATTTGGCAAGGATGCATGTATGGTGGTAATATTTCCCAAGGATTGTAACTTGGTTGATAATTCCACATTTGATTTCTAGTGTTATTGTAATATTGTCTATTTAGATTTCTTCTAGGTTGAGATGTTTTAGATCTTGGATGATGATTTTTAGGTTTTCTTGGTGGTGGAGTTTTAGATCTAAATTTAGGTTTAGAGGATCCTACTTCGGTCTTTAAGGATGGTTTATAAAAAGTTTTTACTTTTTCATCATTCGCAATGGGTATTTTTCTATCTTTTGTAAGTATATACTTAGGATTTGATTCTAATGATTTTTGTTTACTAGATTCACATTCAAACTTTATACTTTTATTTTCACTAGTTGAGACATTAGTTGAAGTTAATCCTAGACCGGTTTTATCTCCTGAAGTTTCTTGAGCACTTAGTATTTTCTTAAGTGGGTTATTATTATTTTTAAACCTGTCAAGTTTGAAAATTTCATCTTTAAGTTTTTCGTTTTCATTTTTAACCTCTAAGCAAGTTTTACATTTTACAAAAACTTCTTTTCCTTTTTCCAAATGTTGTAGTTTAATTTTTAATTCGAGTACTTCATTTTCTAATTGATTATTAATATGTTTTAGTGACTTATTTTTAGCTATAACCTTTTGACCTAATTTGCATAACCTATTATATTCACTATCTAGGTCTTTTTCATCTAATGATAAACTTTCGTCATTAAAGTATTCGGTTTCGGAACGTACCTCGCTTGATGTCTTAGCCATAAGACACTTTTCTTCATTTGTGGTTTCTTTCTTGTCCTCATCGCTATCACTCCAAGCACCTCCAATAAACGCCTTTTGATTTTGATCTCTTGACATCATTGGACACTTTCCGATGAGATGATTTGGATTGCCACATTTAAAACACTTCCTTTTATTATATGGTTGCCTAATGTATCTTCCTCGTCTTTTGAAGAATTTCTTGAAGTCTCGTAATGCCATAGCATACTCTTCATCGTCACTTTTGGAGGTTGAGCATTCTTCGTCACTAGAGTCCTTTTTAGCTTTCAACGCAATTGATTTGCTTTGCTCTCTTTTTCCATTGAGAATCTCGGAGTCTTTCTTTATTATTGCTTCGTAGACTTTCAGGTTGTCGATCAACTCATCAAGTTGAAGAGTTGACAAGTTCTTCGATTCTTCAATCGCCGTAACTTTAGCTCGCCATTTTGGATGAAGAACCCTAAGAAATTTCCTAACAAAATTCTTACTAGAAAAATTCTCATCAAGTGCTTTTAAACTTGTGATAATAGTGTTAAATCTAGCAAAAGCATTATCTATTGATTCCTCATCCGGAATCGTAAATTGTTCATATTGTTGAACAAGAAGATCTATTTTGTTATCTTTAACTTGACTATTACCTTGGTGAGTGATTAGTAAAGAATCCCAAATTTCTTTTGCGGTTTTACACATAAAAATTCTTTCGTATTCTTTACATGGTAACGCATTGTAAATAACCATTTTTGCTTCATTGTTTTTAGAAAGTCTTCTTTTTAAATCATCATTTTGTTTTTCAAAAGGTACTATTTCATCTTTATTTGTTTCGGGATTATTTTGAGTAGGTAAAAAATCACCATTAGTAATAACATGCCAAAGATCTAGATCCTTTGATTTCACATAAGTTTCGAATCGATTTTTCCAATATAAAAATCCATCACTTTCAAATAGTGGTGGTCTTTGCATAGATTGCCCTTCTAAATATTTTTCAGATTCCATAGATCGTTACAAGTTTTAAAATACAATATATTTTAAAAATCTTGCTAGACGTGGCTCTGATACCAATTGTGGAAAACTAGAAGGGGGGGGGGGGTTGAATAGTTTTACGTCTTTTTAATTTTATTTTGAAAACTTAGTTTAGTTTTAAAACCTTGTTTGCTTTTAAAACTTTGATTCAATCTTATGTGAACTCAAATCTTGAACAATATGAATAAGTATATCTAAGTATAAACAATAATAATAATGTATGCTAAGTATGTTAAATCAACACATGCATAATATAAACAATTGTAGCTATATACGAGAGATAAGTACGTAATCGTTTATTTTATAATCCTTAGTTATATTTTGTATGAAAACTATACTTGATCGAAATGATCAATTATATGTATGTAACCTTTTTAGTTTGATTGTAAAAACTTTGTTTTGTGAATAAAACTTTCGTTTGATCTTTAAGTAAAATTAATACTAGCACTATATGAGCAACTATATATATACGTCTACGTCTACAAAAGTAATAACGATATAAGCAAGATAATAAGTAAGATATGGAAAGATCTAACCGCGAGACAAAGGATTTATAGTGGTTCGGCTACAAGGACACCTTCCTTGCCCTACTCCACTCCTCGAGTCACCTACTCGAGAGTTTTCTTCACTATATCAACAAGCTCCCTTATGGCGGAGAAAACCTTACACACCTTGGCTTACACAAGTTAACGACACTAAGCTAAATGTCGAGTTCTAATCGTAGCTAGAACCAATCTCACACCAAATATCACACCACGTGATCTTCACACCTTAATCATGGGCAAGTACTTATTTTATGGAGTAATGGGGAAGAACATAATATTATTACCCCCATATGTACGTTAATCTTAAAAGTGCTCCAAGTGTTTTGATTTTCTTAATTCGAGTCATTAGAATAGTTAAATGTAAAGATTCAAGTGTAAGGGGAATGTTCATACCCCTATGATGTATTATTTTTGATGGTAGGGTAAGAGTGTATGCAAAAAAAAAAAAAAAAAAAAAAAAAAAAAAAAAAAAAAAAAAAAAACATACGGACTACCATCCCGTTTTTATTCTATGTTCATTTTATGTTTTTGTTATTTTTTATTTATTAGCTTAAGTCGAGTCTAGTCTTGGCTTAGCAACGCCATCTTGTACATGTAATTAACCAAGATTGTTAACTCGCCACCAGTAAAACTTCTTTTATCCAACAAAACCGTGTAATTCATATCCCTATACCTAACGTTACAACCCTTTAAAAGACCTCTTTGATAGTTTATCCTAGGTGCTTACGCCATGTGGTGGAGGTTTGATCCTTTCCCAAGCCTATGGTAATCTATTTTGCTATGACAGGTAGTGAGAGATATCTTCCATTTTCATAATGTTATATTACTTTATTACACCCGAGAGATGTGAGTATCTAAACACTATTTGTGAGGTGCTTGTATATGACCTCCGTGCTTGTCTATTGGTCTTTAGTGGAACGATTATTTGTTGTAATTA
The DNA here is from genome assembly GCA_030686995.1 of Artemisia argyi. Classification (NCBI taxonomy): domain Eukaryota; kingdom Viridiplantae; phylum Streptophyta; class Magnoliopsida; order Asterales; family Asteraceae; genus Artemisia; species Artemisia argyi. Next base: position 189,198,499 of record CM060685.1, on the reverse strand, counting down.
CTTTTATATTAGTGTTAAATGACCCCTAACTTGTCTTTTGAGTAGAATAAAAGCGCATTTGCTTGAGGACAAGCAAATCTCAAGTGTAAGGGTATATGATGAGGCGAAAAATGATCCGTTTTTAGGGGGTCATTTAAGCCCGAATCCGACTTTATTTGATCAAATATTGCCCTAAATCGTTCCTTTTGTGATTTTAGGTACTTGGAGAGTGAATTCTGGAAAAGAAGCCATTTCGGACGTTTTTGGAGCATAAAAGTGAAGAAAACGGCAAAGTCTCAAATTTCTATGCTGGGAACAGTGCATGAAGGCGTCAAGAGGTGTTCATGACGGCGTCAGAGTCCCAAGAATAAAATACCGTGGTTGGTGACGGCGTCACATAGGCCGTCATAAGTAGATCAAGGCCGTCCAAGGAAGTATTTGGCGGCGAGATGACGGCGTCACACCATTGCTCTTGACGCCGTCACCTCGATTTTCCTATATATAGTTTTCTAGTTTTTTCATTAACAGAGAGAGAAGTTTTGGTGAAACCCTAAAGACGAATTTGGTGCAACTTTTACAGGTTTTTCAAGGCTTCCAAACCCTTGATACCTTGCATTGTAATTGAGATAAGTGTTCTTCTAATTCAATCAATATGTCTATGTGTTGGTTGTCTATATCTTGTTCTTGTCTCAATTCCATTATGCTAGGCTAGATCTCTTTTGTGTTTGCTTAGATCTAATGAAACCTAGATATTGATTATGTGTTGATTACTTGTTTATTCTTGTCTTGGATGAATGATTTTATATGTTAGGCTTAAGAAAACTGGCAGATCTCCAAATGGTAACATGCTTGAACGTCTTAAGAAACATGAACCGAGGCGTACTAGGTCTTTATTGGTTGTATTTAATGCATGAGCCACTGTTTACAATCCCTATAGTTGTGCTGGGTCATGGTGTAGGAGGAGATAAGAGCTCATAGAATTGGGGAGTTATGTATGCCACCCCATGAATGGTATTAAGGAATACAATCCGTCATCCATACAATTATAACAAGTAATTAACGTGTAAAAGATATCTAGGGAGTAGTGAAGTCTAAGTAAACACAATTTCTCCAATTACTGCTCACAACCTTAGTATAAATTTGTTTAATTTCATTTTTAGTATTTTATTTTGATTATATATTAGTTTTGGGTTAGTTGAATAGCAACTAATTCCGCCCACTCTTCCAAAACCCGAGATTTTATTTGCTTTCATAAAAATATAAAAATACAAAAATAATCATCCCTCACCTTTAGAACTAGTAATTAGGTTTTCTAATCCTAGCGACACTATTCCTAAGCTGAACGATCAATCCCCCGGTACTTGTCACTATACTATACTACAACGATCAGGTACACTGCCTGGTGGGGGTTGTAAGCTTCTCGAGATCCCTCGAGAGGTAAAGCCTGTTGCGATTCCCACGCATCAATCATGAAATCAAGTATCGTATCACAGTAATCAATTTGGAAACAGTATCGTTTGAGTATCAGAAATTCAGTTTGAAAATATTATCGTTTGAGTATCAGAAATTCAGTTTGAAAATATTATCGTTTGAGTATCAGAAATTCAGTTTGAAAATATTATCGTTTGAGTATCAGAAATTCAGTTTGAGTATTTCGCCAGTAACATATATATATCACATATCACAATAATCAAATTGGAAACATTATCATCAGAGTATCAATATTTCAGTCAAGTAATTCATCAGCAAATTATATATATCACATATCACAATAATCAAATTGGAATCATTAACATATTATTTTAATATCAATTAGGAAATTGATTTGAATCACGTATTTTATTTTATTTCATATACTTATCAAGTTATCAAAGTATATGTAAGCATGTATCTCTCCCAATGAGTTAGAAACAATTATTGGAAATGGGGCTATGACTCACCTGGATTGATTTGGAAATGATGAAAGTAAAGTAGGATGAGATTTATGGGAACGATTATGGAAACGTCTTTGATACGGAACCTTATAAATGAATTTATCAGAGAATATAACCAAATACTATTTGGTAAATACGAACGAATAACGAATAATTATTATTCGTTATGATGAATAGATGAGGTGCAGTGTAATTATTATGTCATGTATGATATGATAAAATACTTTATTTAAAATATACATCGTAGTTTTACCTTTTTTAATCGTAATTACAAATATTAACTTTTTGAAATATCGTTATATATATTATTAACGTAAAAATAAATAATATATATATAAAACGTAATAAAATGCATATGACGTGATGGTTGCCGTAAAATAAAAATAAAACAAGAATGTCCAATATAATATGTTGGTCCTTGTCCTTTTCCAGTTTTTACACTTTTTATACTAACGGCGTTAGCGTTACACTGTTAGTCCTTTTTATATATAATTTACAATTATAGTCCACTACATGTCCGATATTACAATCTAAGCTTGGAATATTAAATAATATCAAATTTTATCCTAAACTTTCTGTTTTGACAGTTTTAGTCCAAGTTTTTAAGGTTTGGCAGTTTTAGTCCTTTTAGGTGTCGTCGCGTTACATTTTTAGTCCAAATTTGCAAAAATGATTATAAAAATTTTACGAAAATTTCCATGGCTTCCTTTATTAATTTCAAGCTTATTTCAACTGCTTATTTTATAAAAAGCTTATTTATTTAGCTTATGGGCCTTAATTCGAATCAAACAAAAGCCCATTTAAAAATTTAGAGGCGAGGGCATGAAAATGATTTTGGGCTTGAACTTGGGCTTCCTTTGTGATTCTAAAAATATATTTTATGGGCCCTGTGGGCTGTTAAATCGTGAAGTCTTATTGGGCCTTAGTTAAGCCCACTCGACCAAATATTAGGTTGTATATAAGTTTGGATTTGCAAAAACTGGTTTGTGTCGATTTACTTTGGCTCGATTTGTATGTCAATACGTGATTATTTTTATAAGTCGTGTATATGAAACTAATAGTTTTCTAGGTGGTCTATTAGTACGTAGAAAAATATAATATGCTTGTTACGTGAAATTTTGAGTTATGCGTGTACTTTGTGACATGTTTGGACCGATTACTTATTTTGAAAAACATTGAAATATTTACTAAGTGTTTCATGAAATTTATACGTGTGACATACTTTGAAATGGATGCATGAAATGATCGTAACGTTACAACTAAAGTGAATTATGGTTGCTACGCGACTCCTAGGTCTTCCAAGATAGAGGCTAGTCACGTTTCGTGTTCTAAAAATAAATATGTACGTGTATTATATATATGAAATGATATATGATTGAACAAATATAAATATGATGCATGACCAATATTTAATGTGTGAAATGGATTGAGAAAGGATGGAAACTACTTACAAACACCTTAGAGATGATCAAAGGTCGAGAGTGATAGGATAGAACACAAGAATATCACGTTTCCAAGTATAACCCAAACGTTATACTTATTATTAAAACCCGATTTCTTTTTCTTGAGTCCCAACTAATTTAACCTTCGACTTCTGAGTTTGTAGGAGTAGTTTTAAGGAGGAAACGTTTATGTGAAAGTGTTTGAGAATGGAGGAAACCAAGTGCATGCATGGTTCGTATATATGGTACCAACATATCACACGTATATGTGATAATTTTCAAGGAAACCATTCTACTATTAAATGTCAGTACCTCTGGCTTCTTAGGACGATTTTAATACTAAAGAAGTGAATTGTGAGAGCATAAATGAGGGGATGTGTCTTGGTGACTCACTTAAACATGTCGACAATCATATATATACATACACGATTTGCTAAATCGTGTAAACCTTGAATGTAATTGATCATTCTTAACATTTAAGCATAGAATCATCTTAGAAACATTATTAGGATCATTTAGAAACAAACGAGGATTAAAACGGTTAAGAATTGAATAAATTACAAATCGTTTGAGCCTATTTATGACTAAACACTTTGCCTCGTAAAAACGTATCAAAACTCAACGTATGAACGTGATATTCGACACACTAATAGTTGGCTAGGAGCTTAATGAGAATGTGCAAAGATATACTTAGGTCATGTGTACGAATTAAAAATGAACGAGACGTTTTGTAGCTTACTTAGTCGATCTATACTAAATTTTATAAAAAAAAATGGGTTTAGTAGTGGGCCGGTTGGGCTTAGGGAGGATTAAGGGCCTGATTGGTTTTTAATGAATTTTAGTAATTAAGTTTTTATTAATTAGGTTTAGTGTAATTAATGTTTTGTTAATTGTGTCGATAACTTGTTTTGTCGTTTGACGAATTTGACAATATCGTAATCGTGACCATTTTAATATACAAAGAAAATTTTAAATTTCCCCGTGAAAATGGTAATTACAATAATGACAAAGATTATTTATTTAATTAACCGAAGTTAATTATACGAATTTTCGCGAGGTTTTACATATATATAGGGTAAAGATCAAATAAAAAGACAAATTTCCGTAAAAAGAATAAAAAGTTTTTTTTTTTTAAAGTTCTCGAAAAATTACAAACAAATTCCACAAGATCGGGTATGTTGGTGCATGAAAAAGTTGTAAAGGAAGTTTATCTAAAAGTGGATACTTTATCCGAAAAAAAATTATAAAAAAATAAGTTTGTGCGTTAAATCGCTTTTTTGTGCATCAAAAAATCGTTTTTGGACCCAACTTCTTTTGACTTTTTTCATCAAAATAACATTGCGCATCTAACTAAAACAACTTGAAAATTTTGTGCATTAAATTTTTTTTTGTGCATTGAAATTTTTTTTGCGCATTAAAATTCGTTTTTTGTGCATTAAAAAAAATGTATAAAAACTCAAAATTAGAAAAACTTCTTTCACAAAAGTTTTATGCACCAACATACCCGATCTTGTGGAATTTTTCTGAAATTTTTTGAGAACTTTTAAAAAAAAAATTATTTTTATTCATTTTACGGATATTTGTCTTTTTATTTTATATATATATATATATATATATATATATATATAAAGATATTAAAATTTTGTCCTAATATAAAAAAACACCTTTTATCCTTGAAATACTTAATTTTCCTAAAAATCTATATAATTAACTTTTAAAAAATATAAATGGTGTAATTCAAGTACAAATTTTGGTTTTCGGTTTTGACCCATAACCGAACCGAACTTTGGTTTGGTTCTTGGTTCAGTTCGGTCACAAATATTTTTGATTCGGTTCGGTTTTCGGTTATGACCCAAAAGTTTTTTTTAACCGAACAACACGAACCGAATAAACCGATTAACCGAGAACCGAACCGATGAACACCCCTAATCTCAGCCCATCATATACATGTAAATACCCACATACACAAAACCCTACCTCAACCCTAAAGCATCCACAATGGTGAAACTTTATATAAGTCCATAATCGTTAATTTATAAACCTTTTGATGTTGTAAACCTATGTTCGCTATACATAAACCTTTTACAACTCTTTCAAATGATTTATAATAACACATGCATTAAATTATGAATATGTTCAAGAATATGAACCTCTTCATGCCACATGTACATGAAACAAATGATCACTATGGTTAAAATGAAAGATAAAGCTTTACATATGTTTTAGACCTTTTGATGAACCTACCATCGTGGATGTCCTAACAATCCCTAACATTCCGCAGTCACTATATCTCCTTCCTCCCAAAACAAAATATAAACACCTCCCATTACTGATCTTTTCTCCTTACAGCCGAATCACAAACAATTTAGTCACAACTCACAGCGCATCATTACTGATCTCATACAACCAAATAAAAAAAAGTTCTGCTTCACTTTGATACGCCGTACCGCTTCACTTTGGTACGTTGTACCGATCCATTTCGGTACGTCGACCCAATATACTTAGGTACGCTGATTGATGTTGTTTGGGAACGCAGGATATAGCGATCCAGATCGCGATCCAGAGTAATCCGAGTAGCGATCATACCGCGTTTGGGTACGAATGATCCGAAACGCGGTCAAGTCAGCGTTTCCTGTGACTCTCTGAACACATACGCCAACATGTCCCCGAGTATTATTACCGGTTAAAGACCGATGATTCAATGCTCAAATATTTTAAATGCTCGGGTTTAATTTTACGGAAATACTCCCTCCGTCTCAAAATTATATTGTCAGGAGACAAGAATCACTAAGTTTAATAAAAGTAGGGACACTACAAATCACAACCACTCAAATGAAATATTCTCTCACTAAATTCTTTAGTTTTTACTTTAAAAGGAAAGTGGACAATTAATTTGAGACATCCATAAAAAAAATATGGACAATAAATATGAGACGGAAGGAGTATTAATTAACCTCCCCGGGTTTGACCCGATGGGCCTGGACGGGCCATATGAAAAGATAACCCATGGCCACTTAACACAATTAAAAAATTACTTCGTTTGATCAGACTTTGCCACGCGTCCTCATCACAGAATTTGAACGACGTAGATCGTGCCATGGCACAATAGTACTTTATGACACGACGTTTCGTTTTTCCCATGCTGCCTATTTTATATACAGCTCCTTTCATTTTTATTTTTACCCCACTTTTTTCTCTGATGCCGAATGATTTTCTTGAAGTATATACTTTTCTTTTAGGGATTGTCTAACCTATGCCCTAAGGGCATTGGTTAAGAACGGTATGGACCCATAAAAAAGGACTAAAAAAATATATTTTAATTTAAATAGTGTACTTGATGTGTGGGTCATATGTTTTTTTATTTAATGTCCATACCTTCTTAACCAATGCCCTTAGGGCATTGGTTAGACAATCCCTTCTTTTGGAGGCGCGTTACGTGCTTTTCTTTTATATTAATTTGTCTATATTTCCACCTTCGACATCCTTTTAGACATGTCAGGTAGTGAACCTTGGGAGATGACTCCACCGAATGTGACAACATCCGTTGTACCTAAATTTGACATGCACACTCATACTTCCATTATGACACAAGAATAGTAAGACTGGAAAATTCCAAATTTGACCCGGAGGCATCCCATGACATCAAAAAAATTCCTCAATTTTCAAAAATACTCAAGAATAGCCTTTGGATGACTGTCAAATGGGTAACTGAACATTTTTGTGACACATGTCCAAACAATGATTGGGATACGGGCTATTTTAAGAAAGAATTCTGAAATACTTGGTATTTTGGGGGAAAAAAAAACGTATAAACGTATGTACAAAAAATTAAAAAACATGGTATTTTGGTCAAAAGAAAAAGTTGCGTTGACCGGTTGCCAGTCGGCCAAGGCATTTAGGAGTAAAAATGTCGGCCGGGGCATTATTTGATGTCACGGTAGTTACAACATATGGTATTTCGTTAGATTTAAACCCCCGACTTCCGTCGACCGGTATGACCATGAACGAACTTCAAGAAAATACCATAGGCACATAACCCAAGGGTGTTAGAATACTTTTTGGTAGCGTTGCTAAGGCACTTTAGAGTACATGTTTCATGCATATTGAACTTCTACAAACTTTGTCATAGCAGTACTAGTATCTTTATTCCTATACACAACCTCAATCTTATCCTTAAAATTCTTTTCAGCACTAATCTCAACTAGAACCCTAGCAAACCGTAGCCTCCCAATCCCTGTCATACACATCTTAGTAGTGACTTCATCCATGATAATGGGTTTACCAAGACAACTAGCTAGAATAATTATCCCCTTCACACTCCAAGCCTCTAGAGGAACATTTAAAATTCCAAACCGGTAGTTTCTTAGGTTCTGATCTGTCCAAACACACATCTATACTCCATCTTTGCACAAACATAGGCTTGTTATTAACCATCCATAGGCCATTACTTATTACCTCCATAATGCCCTATTCATCATGAAATTTGAAAAAGAACACACCCATATCATTAGTTGTTACATCTTCAAGCCCATATTTGTACAACATCCTTCTTAAATGGTATCTAGCCTCATTCAGACTCATGCTACAACCTAAGAATTGACCACAGACTATCTTATTCCAGTTCAAACTTCCCAAGTTCAACAGTTTCCTCATAAAAATAGCTACTTCATTCCCATTCTCAGTTAGCTCTGTAGGGATTAACAACAATTTGTTATCAGGCTTGTTAGCATTGATTATATCTACCATAGTATCCACCCTACTATCCTTAATCTCATCATTCTTAGTAGTTTGATCATTCTTAGCATTCAATACATTGACAGTATTAACAGTATTCACATTACCAGGAGTCTTCTTGGTTACCTGATTAAGAGCAGGAAAGTTATCTCCATTCAAATCCCTCCTTATTCCCATTACTCTTAGCCTCATCAATCCCTTTCTTACCCACATTATTATTCTAATCTTCACCCCTACCTTGCTTTTGGTTCTCCCCTGAATCATTACTTCAGTCACAATTCCTCTTTGGTAAAGCATGTATAGAATAAGTCTGATTTGAATTTTTCAATTTGGTTCGGATTGACCTAATTTTGTTGAATTTGGGGCTTTTTTGTATCTTGATGTTCTCTTTAGGTTTTATTCATAAAAATCAAAAAATTTGTATAATCATTCTTGAATTGTTAGATTAGTATAGCCAATAAGTATGTCAACTAAAAGGAGGTCGGTCAAAAGAGAACTTAAGGTTCTATACATGCTTTACCAAAGAGGAATTGTGATCGAAATAATGATTCAGGGGAGAACCAAAAGCAAGGTAGGGGTGAAGATCAGAATAATAATGTGGGTAAGAAGGGGAAATACGTGAAAAAAGGTGTAGGGAAGTGGCGGGAAAAGTTGTTAGGCGGTTAGAGAGGAGAGAGAAAAAAAATGATTCTCCTTGTTATGTTAAGTGCACAACTTTGAATGATAAAATGGTTCATATGTATGTACCTCTAAAACTTTGGGTTCTAGACCTAATGGCTCAAACTGTCTTTGGTCCCTTGATTTCTAATTGGAAAATCCAACTGTTGCGTTATAACTTTTTGACATGTACTATAACATAACCCGTCTGACTCCTTTTTCGCCCTTCTGATTTCAGGCGCAAATGTTGTAGCAGGGAGAAGCAACATTCACAAGGTTAGTGTCCATGTGATCTGTAGATTAGACTATTTTATATGTTGACTAGTCTAATAAAACTATCAGCACTCAAGTTTACCTTGTTTTCCTTATGCATAAACACTTCATTCTGGACGCTGTGTTGTCCTATTTAATCCTTTTTGACATGTACTATAACATAACCCGTCTGACTCCTTTTTCGCCCTTCTGATTTCAGGTGCAAATGTTGTAGCAGGCTTATTAACAGCTAAAGATAGGAGAATTAAAAGGTAAGTTGTTAACGTTATTCACATTATTTCGATGTGGTCCACAACGTGAGTGGCACACTAATCTAGTGAAACCACTTGCAGGCGACTGGACCGTTGTTCAGATGGCCTATTATGAACTGTTGATACCTTGGGTAGTTGGGTTCTGGAAAGGTTAGACCATTTGTTGTAACTTTGTTGAAGCATGCCTATTTAGGGTTATGTTTAATAGATTATTGGTGAAAATGTTAAAAGAGTTTGAATGCGTCAAGTTGCGTTGTTGGATCTTAGGAGGGAATGTTGGCTGTTATTAAAGTTAGTTCTTGTTAAAAGGTATATGCTATCCCCTTATTTCCATATCCTGGACATCTCAATGCTCCTTTAAACCCAATACCATACCTTTAAACTTTTAACATGTATAGGCGGCTAATGTTTTTAAAACAAACGGGTAGGTTCGGTTTTTTAATTTATTGGGTCAAAAGGAGTTCGGGTCATTCTTATATGTTTTGACACATGATACACAATTGATTTTCAAGTTATATAGATCATTGGTGTATCTTTTAGGAAATAATTGTGTTTCATTAAATGCTTTTTTTGCATACTCTTATTCTTTTCAGGCAATGTCGTTCATATATCCATTTATATTATTACAAACTCTTATCAACATCATCAGGATACAACTATACAAGTCCTTAAAAGTTCCAAGTTTTGAGGTTAAAGACATGAACAAAAAGGGGACAGACAACTTACAAGTGCCTTTGTTTATAAGAAAATTAGTTTTACTTGCTGGTTGGACAAGCTATAGTGCAAGACCATATATACAACCTTGTGTACATCATAATGAACTTGCTATAACTTCAGGTAGATCTTTTAACTAACTTTCAAGAATTCTATTTTAATTTTGTAACTCATCTCTATCCTAGTATCTAATATTAATCGTTTACTACATAGACACATTCCTTCAGCTCATCCTACACAGAAGGGAGTTAAGAGCTATAAAAGTGTTAAGGCCTGGTTAGTTACTTTTTCTTTTACCCTTGATGTGTTGTTATTTCACATGATCAGGGCCAAAAAATAGATATTTCATAAGAAGGAAGGATATAATTTTTTGTTGTGGTTTCAGAAGAGGGAACAAGCATAATGGATCACAGTGAGACTTATTTAGGCATACTAGATATATACTTAATCAATGAATAACAGCTTCTTGAAGACAATGTGGTCTTTTTATTTACTAATGAAGTGCATTATTACATTGCAATTTTTGGTAAATTTAATGAAAACATGTCTTAATTACTGTGATTCACCTGGTTGGTCTCATATAAAATATATCATTATTATCATACAAATCGATTTTTTCAGGTAGTTTCATGATTACTACTTGGTAATTTCGATCTTGCATTCAGTTTCAGGAAAATTGTTGACGAATGGGTCTCAAATTCACAGATGATATGCTGCAGCTCCTTAAATATATACTTGGATGAAAGAGCTACTCATTTCTCTACTTTGTTTCTTGCGAAGATCGGTAGTTTTTATTTTTAATAGGTTATAGATGAGTTGATGTTTGCTCTTTTATTGTTAGGAACGTGATTACTGGTACATTATGGACATAACACCTGATGTTGTATTCGGATCGAATAGTATTTCATTACATTAATGGAATTAGTATTTAAAATTTTCAATGCAAATAGCATAAATTGAGCATATGTTCTATTTTTATAATACCATATGATAGCGACCATCTTTGTTGTCTCTAAAATTGACAGCTAGTGACGAAATATTTCGTGACTAAACTCACTAACGGAGGTTAACTCAGTGACGACTTTCACTATATTAGTGACGCATTTCAGTGACGGAAAAGTCGTCATAAAATAGTCACGACATGATTTTCGTCACTTTTCAATTTTGTGACGGAGCTATAGCGACGACAAGTGACAACCTTGATTTTCATGACTAAACCGGTTTCGTGGCGATTTTTCCACCGACGAGTTCCATGTCGTCACTATAGCCCTTTTTTCTTGTAGTGATTCCTGTAAAAGATTTAAGTTAGCAAACAATATTAATTTATCAAACTATTGATCACTCGTTAAAATAATTTTAATTTCAGAGGCAATTATGTGTTTTTCATACCTTTCTATATTTCGCCAATGCTTCGTCTATTATAGAACCATTTACTTTTATATTATTGATCATCACAAATTGGAGGTTGGGTGTATCATGGGTTCCATAACCCCATTTCCTCAATTTATCACATCGAATAACCTTCACCGTCACCAAAGAAGGATATTTGATTGTAGCATCCCTAGAGTAGAAGGTGGTGAGATTCAACATATAGAAGAGATCAATCTCAGCAAGGCGAGGGAACACGATGTTTTTAGCTAGTACAACCATGTCAAGTTCACTTGTTCCTCATCCTCATCCCAGATCACTTCCTTCAAACTGTCGCAATACCGAATTGTTAACTTTTGCAGATTGACAAGCCCTTGTGCTACACCAACAGTGAATAGCTTTTCTAACATGGGACATTTATGAATCTCACATGTCACCAGGTTGTTAAGGCTTATATATTGATCTGGACAATTCCAAATCACTTTCAAACTACTATTCCAAGATAACATTAGGTCTTCCAGTTCCGAAAGAAACCTTGTATTCTCTTTCACCCCTTCATGGTTTTTAGATGGATGAAAAGTCTGCATCTCATCCAAAAACCCTGAGTCCACCAAACACAAAAGATTGGAACACACTTGTATGTTAATATTCTTCAAACCTAAACCCTCAGTACAACACATCATATGCATTATTTTTTATATATACAAGATTTATACCATCGCATACCCCAATCAATTTTCTAAAATGCATCAAGTGTGAGATATCAAGATAATCATGTGTGTCTAGGTACAAAGTTTTATTACCCGGGATAACATAAAACCTCTCTTTTGTAGCAATTATAATGGAAAATCTTTTCAATCTCTTCAGGTAATCACCTACGGGGAAAAGACAAATATGTTGGACATATAACTCTAGAAAAGTGAGCTTCTACAGTTTACCTATCTCCACAAGACTGTTATATTTCCCCTCTTCGACCGGATAGAATCCAATGCTCAACTCTTCCAACCAACGAAGATTTGATAGTACACCTGGTGCAATATGAGATAGACCAGGACAACGTGCAGCATGAAACACCCTTAAATTGTCTAATTTTCCGATCTCTTGAGGAATTTCTGTAATTCCAGTTTCACTCATAATTAAAATTTCAAGGTCTTTTAGCTCCCCAAGTATAGAAACATCACAGAGAAGTTTATTTCCACCAAGATTAAGCATACGTAATCTTGTGAGTTGATTCAAAGACTTTGGGAGAGACCTGATGTTATTATTCTCAAGATCAATAACTTTAGCTTCTTTCATGGCTTGAGTGAATTCATCAGAAATTTCTGACAATCTACGATTTTCTTGTATCAGGAAGATCTTAAGGAGTGGAATATTAAGCTCATAACCAGCTGGAAGCTTACAAATATCATTTCTCATGAGGGATATACCTGTGTAGCTTTCCAGACTTCCAATTCTTGGTTCCCATTCTGTCAGATTTTTCCCAGCCTCCACCATAAATTTGTTATCATCTTTTGACGCAATTAACAACGCCACTTCACGAACTACATCATGCATTTTGGTTGAAGATTCATCGCGCCCATCCAATAACAAGCAAGAGGATTTGAGAATTCCGACAGCACCTTGAACTTTATTTCTTGCAGCCTCCAAGCTAATGAGGTCTGTAAAAATTTGCAAGCCCAGACAATAATACGCCAAACTTTCGAATGGGATGTTAAAGTCTTCTGTGAACATACTGCATAGTAAGAAGACTGGTTTTACTTGTTCGCTTTCGAGGTAGTCATAGCTTAGCTTCAAACGAGCAAATTCTACCCTTAAAGCTCGACCAGTATCGGAAGTTTCATCTTTGGCTATATTATCAAGTGCTTTTTCCCATTCTATGAAGTTGTCTTTGTCTTTCAAAGCTTTTCCTACAGCTTGAAGGATTAGTGGCAATCCACCACATCCTTCAACAACCTTCCTCGCAACTTGTCTCAATTTAACATCGGTTTCTACTCTTTCACCAACCACGCGTTTGAAAAGAACCCATGCTTCTTCCATTGGCAAAGATTCTACGTATATTATAGTGTGAGCATTCATTGCAGTACACACACTTCTTTGCCTGGACGTTAACAAGATCTTACAACTTGGAAAGGCAGTTCCACATGGAATGCCCACTTCATGTAGCTTCAGTTCCGCCCAGACGTCATCTAGGATTATAAGAACCTTTTCACCTTTATCAATTCGTTTCGCTGCAATTTTAACCTGTGTTTTAATGCTTTCAGCATCCACAGGTTGTGAGACAGTTACAAATACAACAAGAGCAAATAGGTCTTTCACTGTTGCCGCAACTTCAGTGGCTAGTGTAGTCTTTCCTACACCTCCTATACCATAGATTCCAGTGATCTGTTTGCTTTCATCTAAGACAGATTGAGTGATATTTTCGAGCAGTGACTTATGAGTATCAAGCTCAACAATATTCTCCCATGGATAAATGTCTATTATTCCTGGCACAGGTGCAGGAATGGAAACATCACCTTCATAGGCCGCCCCATCTTTTTGGTGTTGCTCAAGGGGAAGTACCTTGTTTATCGCCTCCTTACCGTAGTGATGGAGGATGTTCAAGTTGACACACATCCGCAAGTTGAAGCACGTCTTCTTGGCATCAGCTTCTTCTTGAAGAAATTCTTCCGCCATGGTTTTGTGAGCGTCCGCCTCATTAACCCACTTTTCCACACCAGCCACGAGTTCATCACCATTATCAAGAGCTAGTTTTATTTTTCGCTCAACCCTCTCCTTCATATTCTTGAGCTTTTCAGCTTCCCTCCTTAACTTCTCAACATTTTCCTTGGAACTCCACATGTAACCGATCTCTTTTTTAACCTTAGTTAACAATGAGTCCACTACTTTACCAACAAGAGAACTAGCGACCTGCTCTGCCATTTATTTTTAGTGGTTCGGATGTAAAATTAGTTCAAATGGAAATTTATGACGAATAATGAAACTTGTAAATCTGATAGAACAATATGATGAAACAAGAATTTATGAGAACATGGTATAATTTATAAAAGAAAAAGTAAAAGGAAAAAGCAATCTGTAAATAAATTTGTTAACCCCACCCCTTTTTTATTATTGATGTCAACTTTTAAAAGAAAAAGCAAATAAATTATTCATGTCTTGACAAATAACTTTATTCTATTGCAAAGCAGTTATCTAGAAATCAAAATTAATTTAACATATATTTATGATCAATTCAATTTTAATAGAATATAGTTGGTTTTTATCTTCAAATGCAATATTACTTGGGGAATTTATCCAATAAAGAGTGGAAACGAATTATAAATTACCAGCATTGGTATCGTAATATCTAATATGTAAAAGTAAGATAAAAATATAAAAAATACGATAGATTGTTGCTTCAATTTGCCCAAAAATAATTTATAGACATCAAAACCATATCAACAACAAGGGTTGCGTTAAGAGATTTGGATTACGAAACTTTAAGTTGGATTTATTCCTACAAATACCACACCTTTCGTAATTAAATCTTTAACCTTGATAATATGAAAATCAACTGTTATAAAACGTGATTATAAAATTTAGTGTTTCGATTTGATTATGTTGTATGATAATGCAATAATCAGATAAACAGTTTCTTTTAACGTTTGACAAATCAGATTATTCAATGATCTAATGGGTAAAATGACAAAAATAGAAATTTCTACATATCAATGTGTAATATAAACATCAACGAAGTTATAGTGGGTTGCTAGAAAGTGATATTTGATGTTTAGTTTGTAATTTTTCGAAGAAACGTGAATTGTGTTTCCAAAAAGCAGGTATGTGCTTGCTTTTTTTCAAAATGCGTTTTGGATGGTTGTAATCGCACATAATCAATTATTCACTTTCCCTGTCCAAATACTAGTGACCAGATTGTAGTAATTTCAAAACGAAATAATCAAATAATTTGCATACGAACGCAATTCCAAACACCCTCTAAAGTATTGAGTATCCAATGTGCACACCAAAAATCAAACATTTTTTATTTTTTTATTTTTTTTTTCCTTCTTTTTAGAATTATTCTTTATGATATTTTACCTGACTAATTTACGGGATTTGAACTCACTACCAAATAGATAGAAATCGGGTAAACTTTTCATTTACAAAAGGTTGACGTAACTATTTAATATTTGTTTCCACCTAGTAGGAAGTGAACTTGAACCTCCCACACTTTAGTAATTATCGGAAGTCTTTTGTCACTAGTTCAACATTGAGTTAGGATAGTCAATTTATAACTAAGGTAACACAATATAAAATGATCAACAATGTATTGAACTTACATTTTTTTTGTTTGATAAAGGTTTCTTTTACATTTTTAAGGGGCCCAAAAAACACCAACGAAGTTATAGTTGATAGCTAGAAAGTGATATTTGATGTTTAGTTTGTAATTATTCGAAGAAACGTGAATTGCGTTTCCAAAAAGCAGGTATGTGCTTGCTTTTTTCAAAGTGCGTTTTGAGTGGTTGTAATCGCAGATAATCAATTATTCTACTTGTTGCAATTTCATATGAAAAATTCACAATTTAGACTATCATGTTCATGGATATAGTTTGTAGTATGATCATCTTGGATGCTCAGCCATGTGCATACTTCACCGAATTACCTTCCATAGCTAAATAAAGTACAATGGATCATCGACTTGATAAATGTGCAACATGTTGTTGGAATTATTAGTGAGCTTGGTAAGTTTTATTATTCAAGATGCAAAAGCTGCAAGTGGGTGATGCAGCAACTACTTGTACATGTAGCTAAGTAAGAGAATCAGTTAGTGTAGCATTGACTTGGTAAAAGAACATGGGTTTAATTTGGAAGGCAACCAATAGTTTGCAACCATTATCCCCATGATCCCACATTTTATGGCAACTAACATAATCATGCTTGATCACCATGATGTAAGTTACTAGCTATAAATATTTGAAGTCAATACACAACTGAAAATTGATAATGTAGTGACGTGAATACAACAAACCGAAAACCACACATGCTATACATGTTAGAGACATGAACATCTTGTTATCCAGATTTTCTGCTTCGCCATTTACATTACGTTGAAATTGTTCGCTAACAATATACAACGTGGGTCTGCATCAATCCTGGGGTCGTTACGTATGAGGCTTGCAGCGAATCGGGCACGTAGACACCTTTTACGGACAGGGAGCTTCTTCCCGTGCTAGACTCTTAACAGGTGTTTCGATCGTGTTGTTTAATGAAGACACCACACTGATGAAAAGTTGCTGTTACTTTGCTACTTGAGGTCGGTTTCAACAGGTTTATTTACCTTTTATTTAATGTTCCTTATCGTTTCGTAGTCGATAAAGGTTTAGTGTATTGGTAGGTGTCCACAAAGATTCTTAAACAACATGAACATGATATAAGATAGCATATATGTTCCAACATATGTTAACGTCACGTCTGAGGTCATTAATCAAGCCATAGTTTTTACTTTTAGCTATATAACTTGAATCATTAGCAAACTGAACATCTTGTTATTAATTGTGTTACAAGTCGAGTAACAGTTGTATTAAATGTAAAACAGAAGAGAACAAGAGGTTTGCACCAGTTTTTGTAGTTTTCACACTTTTGATACTATCATAATTGTCATCTTTCTTGTAGACAAGTACCAGGTTTCTTCTATAAACACAAAACAGAAATTTTGAAAATAAGCCGATCATATCATCGTGTTCTGCAAAACAAGAAACTGATCATTCAGAGTTGCTAGGAGGCTTCTCCTTCGGATGCTTGGAGCCGTAATGATCCACAAGCTGGTTTTGATTTGCTAACTGCACCTGAAAACCCCAAGGAATCGAGTTAGTATAGGCCAAAAACTCAACAATGTAGAATCAAAATCATAATTAAACAAGATTACTAGAACAATAACTCAACAGTTCAAGCAGGACTACAATATGATATCTACATTAATCAGAATCTAGTATTCTAGTGCTTAGGTAAGCTTAACTGATTCTCATTGTGTGATTATTTACGGGTCAAATAATCAGTTTTTGAAAATATGATAATTTAGATGTCATTTGACATGTAAATCCTTATAATATAAGAAATTCGTTTCCAAACACATCTAAGCACACGAATATCTTAATATCATAACTTCAAACATCATAAACATTACCAAATGATATCAGCGGGTTTGGGACTGTTCGTTTTTCTAAGCGCTTATTCCTTATAAGCAATTTTCAATAGTGTTTAGGATTACTTATCTGGTTTAATACAGTTGCCTAAAGCACATAAGCACTTATATATAAGCAATCCAAAACACAACCATCCGTTTTGCTATAGCTTTCATATGTAGATTACTTTCAAAAGTCAATCCCAAACACTCCTTAAGCCAGAAAAAAACTTAACCAAGCAAACAATACACCCACAACATCAAGTCTAGCGTGGCCAGATGGTTGGGTGAGAGGATATCCAACTAATTTCTAAACTGCATATTCTTGTACTAGTTCAAGACAAAACTGGTACAGTTAGAGGGCCTAATAAGAGGAAAAGAATTGTTAAAATTCTATGCGAAAAAACCCATATGAGATATGAAATAAAAGGGCTGTCTGATTAAGCTTATATGTGAGCTTATGGGCTTATTCGATTTCGGCTTATATTTCATAAGCCTCATTCTTGTGGCTAATTTTCAGACTTATCGGCTTATTTAGGCATGTTATATCACAATAAGCTTATATACCCCACAAGTCTCAAAATAAGCCACAAAATTAAGGTTTACGAAATATAAGCCAAAATCAAATAAGCCCATAAGCCGACATATAAGCTTAAACAGACACCCCATATAAAGAATCAAACTTTATGATCATATAAACAAAACCCTGATGGGAAATTATATAAAAACACAAATAATCAACAAATTAAGCTAAAACAACACCAAATTTAGTGATCATTATATAAAAAGATTCAAACCCATATGAGATATCAAATAAAACAGTAAAATTCAATCAAATCAGAGCTAAAAGACAGTAAAAAAAAAGGGGGGAAATTCATAAAGATTTAAACTTTATAACCATTTAAACAGAACCCAGATGGGAATTCATATAAAAATGCAAGATTCAATTAAATAAGAGATAAAAGATGGTGAAAAA
The DNA here is from genome assembly GCA_030686995.1 of Artemisia argyi. Classification (NCBI taxonomy): domain Eukaryota; kingdom Viridiplantae; phylum Streptophyta; class Magnoliopsida; order Asterales; family Asteraceae; genus Artemisia; species Artemisia argyi. The sequence continues at coordinate 189,180,014 of CM060685.1, read as the reverse complement.
GATTATACTTTGCAAACAGGGCAGACGATTTTGAGAGCAACAGCACGAGCTTCGAATTGGGATCCTTTGTTTTTCTGATTCTTTTCTGCGTTCTTCTTTTGTGCTTCGATCTTTTGTTTCCCTCTAGTCATCTTTCTTCTTTCTTGTTTCTTGTTTTGTTTCTCTCTCTAGAAAGTGTAACAATGAGACCAAGATTGGATTTTACCCCTTTTGCAATTTGTTATCTAACTTATTACTACTTTTTATAGTTTTGTGTATTGGTGATCAAGATAATTCGAAAATCGAATCGAGTCGAATCGAAAAATCGAACTAAACTGATAAACCAAGCTGAGCTGGTTTGATCGAAACCGAATTGACATATTCGGTTCGGTTTTCGGGTCTATATTTATGATTTTTGGAAAATCGAGAAAAACACACATGAACCGTATAAACCGAACCGATTCGAACGGACCGACACAAAACCGAACCGAACTGAGATAGTTTGATTCGGTTCGGTTCTCGGTTCTTGTCTTCCATAAAATATTTTTTAGTACAGTTTAGTTTTGGTCTCTTTGTGTCGATTTTGACCCGATGCTTAACTCTAGTTTTGTGCAACTAATTATTTTTTTCTAGATCTATGCAGCATGCGTTTAATTTCATCTTTTCTTTTTGGTGTATCTTATAACCAATTTTGTGTATTATTTGACCGATTTACTCTTTTTTTGAGTGTATAAATTAAAGGTAAAATCGTCAATAATACACACAAGTGATCATATTATTAATTTTTATATTCTTATATTTGTTTTGCTTTTAAATTAGTTAAATTGAAAAATCACCAACCCTATTCGCCGCTTGGCCTATTTCTTAAACAGGTTAAATGAGTCACAAACGGATTACACATATTATGCAAGTTTGGGTTAGGGTTGAAATTCTTGACAAGCTTAATAAATGGGTCGTGTTCGGGTAAAGGTTATAATAACCCGCGCACCTGAATAGATTAACCCGAACACAACAACACGATTGCCACCCTATCTAATACCTTCTTCTTTTGAAACACAAACGTCATTCCATTTTATTTTGGGTTTGCCCCCTTTTCATTTCTCCTTGACACTAAACAAAACCTCTCATCAAATTAATTGGCCCAACACGACGATATGACATTGATGGCCTATTTGTCACAAGCACAATTATAACACTCAAGTGATAAAATCAAATAGATGTAAAACTTGCAAAATTTTATTTCAAATAAATTTAAGTGTCAAATTATAGTTAAACAAGAGTAATATTAAATCTGTAAAAGGTGTTGCACATAAAAGTTATGATACAACACTAGTCTTAGTTGTATATCAATTTTTTAAACTTTGTGATATCAAATTTTAGTCTGTTAAGAAACAAAAGTTGATGGTTACTCTGAATAATAACAAAAGTAATGGTTGCTCGAAGTATTCTCGAGCCTTGGCCTGTGTGGGAGTGAAAACTTGTTCACATGGCAATCATGATTCACAAAAAAACAAAAATGATGGTTACTCGAAGTTTTAATCAAGCCTTAGTCCTTGGTGTGTGGGAATGAAAACTAGCTCACATGGCAATCATGGTTCACATAAAAACGAAAATGATGGTTACTCGAAGTATTTTCGCGAGCCATGGCCTTTGTATAATTGTATGTGGGAATGTGAACTCATTCACATCTGATTCACATCAAAGCAAAAATGATGGTTAGTCTAAGTAAATCTTATTCATCTCAAATTAAGCAATGGATGAACTTTTGGCTTGTTAAATAATAATAATAATAATAATAATAATAATAATAATAATAATAATAATAATAATAATAATAATAAAAAAAATAATTAAAAAAAAAATCACTGAAAGTATCTTGGCCCATAAAATATGCAAAATTCATGTTTTAAAGCTTATCACCTAAGAACAATGATCACCTCATGCCTTGCCTCACATGAAAAGGGTGGTTCAAATATAAACAAAAATGATGGTTACTCAAAGAATTCTTGAGCCTTAGCCCTTCATGTGTGCTATCATGATTCAAGAGCTTGCTCACATGGCAATTGTGGCTCGCATAGAAACAAAAATGATGGCTACTAGAAGTATGCTCTGAGTCTTGGCTCTTCACAATTTACACATCCTATAAAAAGTTAACACTCCATTAGTTTTCTTCATCGTCCAGCTTTCGTGTTACTATATGCACTACAAATTTCAATATCTTAGCTAGCTGCAATGGAGTTTCTGTAGGATAATACTATGAATCGTATATTGAATTCTGTTATGCCAATGACAATGTATATATAGTATACGATACAATACACATGGGCCATATGGGCCTATTACTAAGACCAACATCGTCTAACACTCCCCCGCAGTTTGAGCGGGAGGAGACCGAACACTCAAGCTGTCACGAAACTCGAGAAACAATGCAGACGGTAACCCCTTGGTAAAAATATCAGCATACTGAAACCGAGAAGGAACATGTAGAACGCGAACCTGACCAGTAGCAACCAAATCACGAACAAAATGAATGTCAATCTCTATGTGCTTTGTCCGCTGATGCTGAACATGATTAGAGGACAAGTACACTGCACTCACATTATCACAGTAAACAATAGTGGTAGAGGACAAAGGTGTATGAAGCTCACAAAGTAGATTCCGAAGCCAACATGTCTCTGCAACAGCATTAGCAACACCACGATACTCAGCTTCAGCACTGGAACGAGAAAGCGTCGGCTGACGCTTAGAGGACCATGAGAGTAAGTTGTTGCCAAGAAAAACACAATAACCCGAGGTAGACCGTCTAGTAGTAGGGCAACTAGCCCAATCAGCATCCGAATAAGCAACCAAGGACGCAGTGGTAGAAGAAAATAACTGTAAACCATAATCTAGAGTCCCCTGAACATACCGTAAGATTCGCTTGAGAGCAGAGAAATGAGGCTCACGAGGATCATGCATATAAAGGCAAACCTGCTGAACAGCATATGTAATATCAGGTCTAGTGAAAGTGAGATACTGAAGAGAACCTGCAAGACTCCGATATAACTTAGGATCAGAAACCGGATCACCATCATCACCCAATTTAGACTCAGTGTCAACAGGAGTCCTAGAAGGGTTACAACCAGCCATATGTGCACGCTCCAAAATCTCCATAGCATACTTACGCTGTGACAAAAACATGCCAAAAGAGTCACGCGTAACCGACACACCCAAAAAATAGTTAAGAGCACCCAAATCAGTCATAGAGAACTCCTTATGTAAAGAAGCAATAAGCCGCTGTAATAAACGATTAGAGGAAGCAGTGAGCACAATATCATCCACATAGAGTAACAAGAAAGTTGTATCATCACCCTGTCTGTAAATAAATAATGAAGAATCACACCGACTCGGAGTAAACCCAACAGTAGTAATGTAAGTAGCAAACCGCTGAAACCATGCCCGAGGTGCCTGCTTAAGACCATAAAGAGACCGTTGTAATAAACAAACATAATCCGGATGCTCAGGATCCCGAAAACCGGGAGGTTGATGCATATAAACAGTTTTAGCTAAATCTCCATGTAAAAACGCATTCTTGACATCAAGCTGGTGAACAGGCCAATGTCGAGAAATAGCTAAGCTAAGAACAGTCCGAATGGTACCCGGTTTAACAACCGGACTAAACGTCTCATCAACATCAACTCCCTCAATCTGCGTGCTACCGTTGGCAACAAGACGTGCCTTGTACCGACTAAGAGTGCCATCAGCCAAATACTTATGACGAAACAACCGCATACAATTAACAACATTGACACCCTCAGGTCGAGGTACACGTTTCCAAGTTTTATTCTTAACAAGTGCATTATACTCATCATACATAGCATTACGCCAATTTGGATTATTAAAAGCATCCTTATACGACCTAGGGGAAGGAGAAACAGTAGACACATGACCAACATACTTAGGATTAGGACGCGTAGTCCCGACATGAGAACGTGTGACCATGGGATGAGTTGATAGAATAGGTGGAGGCATAGGAACAGGAACAGGATCATCTGGTGGAGTGGGTGGAGGTGTTGGTACAGGAACATGATCATTTTGTGGAGACGGTGGAGGTGTAGGTGGTGCAGGTGATGCAGGTATATTGACAGGTGTAGTAGGAATTGGGTTGGAAGGTGAACCAATGGGTGTAGGGTTGATAATAGTGGAAATGAGTTTGGAAGAATCTTCCAAAAAATCATATGAGGGTGTGGGCTTGGAAGGATGGGATTGAAACGAAAAAACCGTTTCATCAAAGGTAACATGTCGAGAGATGATAATTTTGTTGGTGTTGAGATCAAGACAACGATAGCCAAAATGATTGGCGGCGTGTACCAAAAATATTGCAGGTGTGGCACGGGGTCCCAGTTTATGATTGGTATCGATATGTGGGTAACAAAGACATCCAAAAACACGAAGGACACGGTAAAGGGTATTTCATTATTAATTGCACGAGAAGGTAAGATATTCAATAAATAAACGGCCATATTAAGAGCCTCGGTCCAATAGTTGGGTGGTAGGTGTGCTTGAAACAATAAAGTGCGAATAAGATTATTTATAGTACGAATCATGCGTTAAGATTTTCCATTTTGTTGAGAGGTGCGAGGGCAAGAAAACTAAACTGGATGCCATGGGTTGAAAATAATTTATGAAAGGCAGTATTATCAAATTCACCACCATGATCACACTGAAACGATTTAATTTCACACTTAAACTGAGTACGAACATAACTACGAAACAACTGAAACTTAGACAAAACATCAAATTTATTCATTAACGGATAAACCCAAACATACTGAGAATAATGATCCAGAAACAAAACATAATACTTGAAACCAGAAAGACTCGGAATTGGAGATGTCCACAAATCCGAGTGAACAATGTCAAAACAAGAAGTAACTAAACTAGACGAACTAACAAACGGAAGCTTCACATGTTTACCAAGCTGACAAGCATGGCAAAGAACGGGAGGCTTCTCTTTATTACAAGAAATAGAATCACTAGACACAAGACGTCGCAACACTTCACTCCCTGGATGTCCAAGTCGTTGATGCCACGTATACTGACTGGTAAGATATGCTTGAGGAATGGGAGAAGGCTTTGTAACAGGATAGAGATCGCCCGTGCTATCACAACGGAGGAGTACCCGTCGAGTTAGGAAGTCCTTCACAGAAAAACCAAAAGGATCAAATTCAACAGTGCAATAATTATCACGAACAAATTGACGCACAGAAATTAAATTTTTGACAATATGGGGAGTGATCAAAACATTATTTAAACGTAAAGGACGGAAAGGAGTAGACAAAAAACTATGACCAGAGTTAGTGACGGGAATGAAACGCCCATCACCAACTGCGACAGAGGGATAAATGCACTCATTAAGAATATCACTAAGACACTGTACAGAATCATTAAGGTGAGAACTCGCACCTGTATCCATGTTCCAATTTCCAGCAGCCGGTTCCTGAAGAGTAGGAGTAGCAAAAGCATTTGGTAAAATAGTTGGCTGACCTGAACCCTGGTTACCTGACACACGAAGCTGAGCCGGATTAAAACCGGAGCCACAAACCGGACCCGTGCCGTGACCTGTCATGTGAACCGGCGTTGTGAACCCCTGCTGCTGACCAGGCGCTGTGAACCCCTGCTGCTGAACAGGCGCTGTGAACCCCTACTGAACATGCACTGTGAACCCCTGCTACTGAACAGATACTGTGAACCCCTGCTGCTGAACAGGTACTGTGAACCCCTGCTGTGACTGTGAACCTGTCATAAGTTGAATCCCCTGTGGAAGTATAGAAAACAGATTGGACCCCCAAGGTGAAAGCGGTGATGGACTTTGAGTCAAGTGGGGTGGCTGAGAATAGGGGTACAAGGTGTGGGCCATTGTATGGTAAGCAACAGGACGAGGAGGAGTAGCAGTAGGCGTGGTAGGATAAGTAACAGGAGATGTGGTAGAGGTAAATCCCAATTTAGCCAACAAGTGTTGCAAGGTTTGCATGTCCGAAGAATAAGAACTCGACACAGTAGATGACGAACCAGAACCACGAGGTAGTAAAGTAGACTTGCCAAGAACCCCATTGTGAAGATACCGACAAGCCTCACCAAAACGACAATGTCCCTTAGCAAACAAAAAACAAGGTTTGTTAACCTTTTCCAATGGATTAGACGAGCGCCGAGCATTATTGTTATTCGCCAACAAGACCATAGGAGAAGCAGATGTGACATCCACAAGCGTATCTTGAACCTTGGATTTCATACGCATCTCTTGCGTGGTTAACGAAGAATGAACCGTCTTGAGATCGGGAAAGGGTTCCCGACTAGCAATAACTGTAGAAATCACATCATACGTGTTTGGCAAACCTTCAAGTGCAAATGTAACAATATCATCATTGCTAAGAGGAGAACCAAGACCAGCTAAGACCGAGATAATTGACTCAATTTTCTGAAAGTATGCATCAATGGTTAAGTCCCCAAGCTTCAAATTCCGGAGTTCCGCCTTTAAAGCCATAGCTCTTGGGCGTTTATTGTCTTGAAAAATCGTCTCAAGATATACCCACGCCTCTTTGGCAGTTGTGGGATTAAGTACAACCAAATACTTTTGAAGATTTGACGCAAGTGTGGAAAAGATCCAAGATCGAATAATAAAATCAACCTTGAGCCACTCCGGGTCCCTAGTCGGTGGTGTAGGAGGTGTAGTAGAGGAGGATGCGGGTGGATCAACAAGATGGTCCAATATGACATAGCCATGGCAAAGATGAGAAAAATAATACACCCATGAGGAGTAATTCATCTCATCAACATCGAGTTTGATAGGCACAAAGGTGGTTAGGTGATTCATAGCCATAAGTTTATCCGATAAGGTGAGAACCGGTGCGGGGGGAGTCGTATCAGCAGTCATGGTGAGGGTTTGTAGTATTCGAATAGTAAAGTAGGTTAATTAAAACCTCTAACAATGCAACTGCCTTTAACCAATTTAATAAAAACCAACCTATTACTAGTAGCCTCAATTTAATAATAGAATGTGATAATAAATCTTACCCCAGGCCACCTGAAGACCAATAGCTTTGTGATGGATACAATGAATTTATCCCAAACATTAATACTCCACTAACTCTTGGTAGTACGCATGAATAACCATGTAACACGTTAGCATACAACTTGCAGAATCTGGAAACAAAAAACCTTAACGAGCAGTACCTTGAAATCGTAGAACAAACTGGAGCAAACAAACAGGATCAAACAGTAGAACAAACTAAAGCTAACAAACAATGTCGACAACTCAGAAGGTCGACAAACGAAAACTGGAAACAACCGCCGACAGCTCACACTGGTCGACAAACGAAAACTGAAAACGGGATAGAAGCAGAAAGAAAAAATAATAAGCGACTAGGTTAGGTTTTGTTTTAGGTATGCGGAAGCAGTAAAGGGTTTAGGGATCGTTTGTTAGGTCTGATACCATGTAGGATAATACTATGAATCGTATATTGAATTCTTTTATGCCAATGACAATGTATATATAGTATACGATACAATACACATGGGCCATATGGGCCTATTACTAAGACCAACATCGTCTAACAGTTTCATCGTCTTTTAAGTTATATGGTTCTATTGGTTAGTTTACTATCATTTAGACATTTATAAATCATAATGTTGTTAATCTTCTAATTATAATAATGATGGTCTATAAGTCTTTAGCTAACTCTCCTTTCTTCTGTTATACAATGGTTTTAGTTTATACTTGTTGCAAGTCAAGCAACGGTAGAACATGAAGTTTATTTCAAAAACTTGTTACCTAAACTCCTATCCCGAAATCGACCAAAGACTCTCTTTCTAATGGTTAGTAATGACTTTATTCAAAGATAAATTCTAATTTAATCTTTTTTTTTTTTTTTTTTTTTTTTTTTTTTTTTTTTTTTTTTTTTTTTTCATATTGTTCTTCTAGCTAGTATATGTTTTTTTTCATTTCATGCATATGTTTGCTTCAATTTTTATAAAATAGACATCGCTACAAAGAGGAGCTCTTCATTTGTGTTAGGCAAGCCAAAATCAAATTTCCCGGGATATGATGATGCAGCATCTGATGAACAGATTATGGGAATGAGAACCGCGGCCCTTTTCATCTTGGAAAAGGACATGCATCAAGGAAAAAGTCTCAACTTCCACATTGGCAGAGACGGAAGCTCATTACCCGCCATTTGTATCTCGTCAAATGGCCGATACATTGCCCTCTGCATCAAACAAGTTACAAGACATATACGACTCATTCAAAGTTAACCTGATTCACTAGAGGCAAAATTAATCAAGAAAACGATCAACACTTGTGAAAAGGCTTTCAACCAAGGACAAGATAAATATTGCGCAACTTCCTTGGAGTCAATGGTGGATTTTGCTTCTTTAAAGTTAGGGGGAAAAGTTAAGACGATTTCAACCCAAGTGACTGGTGACGAGAGCACTCCATTGCAAATTAAAAAGTCAACTAGGTAGAAAAGCTAAATGGAGATAATGGCGTAGTGTGCCACCAAGAATACTACGCGTATGCAGTCCATTTATGCCATAAATCACCTAGATCAATGCATATATTGTTGGTTGGTGAAAACTGTTAGTTTTAACAGATAAAAATTAATAAATATGTTCGGACTCGAACACGAGACTTCGGGATTGCACACTTTACGTATGAGTTTAAATTAATTAATAATTATTGTTTTAGTGACTTAACGGTACCTAACGACCGTTAGACGAAAGTTAAAGGACTAAAGATGAAATAAGAAGGCAAGAAGGATCTAGAGACCCCTCTTGGGCCTAGGTTCGGCCAAAACCCACATCCCATAGGGTTTGGGATTGCCTTTTGGTCCAAGCTTTGTGATAGTATAAATACATGGCCTCATGTATTCATTCTTCTCATCCCTTGGTTCATTAGCAAGCAATTCACTTTTTTCCTCTCTTTCTCTTGAGCTATAGACGATCCATGGTGATCAACTAAGGCTCAACTAGTAGTGCTTACTCGTGAATTAAGAACCTAGCTTTTCTAATTGAAACGCTAATAGTACGTGTGTTCGAGAACGAAGTGTTAGCATACTTTTGCTAACAAGGTGGTTGCCCATTCGACTAACTCATTAGTCGATTCCCAATTAAACCCTAATTAGGGTTTATAGTTCTTGTTCCATTGATTTCTTGTTCTTGCTAGAAATCACAAATAGGTACGCATCCTTTTATATTCGGTTAATTTAATTACATGTATTTGATCTATTTCCGCTGCGTGCTTGATATGTTTATATGTTTATGATTTTCATATATTCTAACAGCGGCATCAAGAGCCAGGTTAATACATTGTAATTAATTACCGAAACACATAAAATTGAATCGTTATGATTATTACATGCTTGGTGTTATTATGTTTTTTAAAATTTTCAACCCCTAGAACTTTTATTTTTTTATATCGATTTCTAATTTATTTTATAAATGTCAAAAAATTTTTATTGAAAAGAAAATTAGGGTTTTGAATTTTATTATAAAACTTGTAGAAACCCTAGGTTGCATGTAATATTTATGTGTATTTAAATGGATATTATGATATGCCGTTTTGGTTGTCTTCCTTTATTGGCATGATTATATGTTATAATATGTGCAATGTGGGCATCCATGACAAACCATGCATGTGTTGTCTTGAATTATGGTGATTTGGTTTTATAGATTTCATGCTTAATTATGCGATTTAATTATAATTGATACGTTTTTTTAGTAAATATTATGGCTATAAAGATTACTAAAATTTAATTAATTATAAAATTAGGGAAGACCCTATTAAAAATCGTGTAAATCAATTGTGTGTTTTAAACTGATTTAATTTGCATGTCCATTATTGTTGTTTGTTTATTTTATTTAAATTACTTTTGTTTTTATATGTTGTGTGACATGATAGTAAGCAAAGGGTAATTTTATAAATAAAATATTAAACGGACTTAATAATGGTGAAATCTTATTTTGAGCTTACAAAAATCTTGAACTTTTGATTGATTGATCGCGACTATATTAAGTGGTTGGAAGGTGAGACTAATTTTGACAAGCTATTAAAGTGGGTATAAGGTTGGCTTCGCATTAAATTGCGGCCTTAGATAGCCTCCATTTGGCTTAGCGCTCGCCTGTGAGTCAAAATTTAGTTTTACCTGACAACCATGATAAGTACGAAGCACTTAAGGCAAAGTTGTAAGTTTCTCAACGCCTCAATCAAAACTTTGGAGATTTAAGCTCGTAAAAAAACTAACGAGTAAAGGTTTTTTACATGAAACATATGCTACAAGATGAAGGCATGACATCTTTGTACATATATTTTGATTACACACATCAAAATTTACTACCCTTAAATTTAAGTTATATGCCATCCAATGAAAAGGAAACACCTAAAATTGGGTCTACGTCAGGGCGTAACCTGTCTAGATTGCAATGGAAGGGCAAATTACATGATCTCATCACTAGCAGATCAACTGATGTGGTGAAATTATGTAAGTTTGCTGTTTCTTAAGTTGGTTAACTTAATTGAGTTGATAGCGGGGTCTGATCACTCAAGGCATAAGATGAGGATAAAACATGCTTACATTGCAACTGCGGTTGGAAAATATGTAAATCACATCCTTTCTAGGAATTGCAATTGAATATTGGCAATTGGGACTCGTCTCGTACCTTATTGAATACCGTCATCACTAGCAGATCAACTGATGTGATGAACCTATGTCAATTTGGATCCTAGTTTTCAATGTAAAATTAAATGGTTATACGATTATGAACCAAGGGTATTTAATTTTCTTGAAATTTATTATCGAAAGTACTAACTTTTGAATTTTTTTTCTATAGAAATGGCTACACCTGAAAACACTAATATGAGCAACATGAGTTCTGCGTTCAAGCAAATGATTGATCGAGACAAGTTGACTGGTGAAAATTTCAATGATTGGTATCGATCCTTGAGGATTACCTTAAGGATGGCCAAAAGATATGATTATCTTGGTGAACCTCTTCCTGCTGAACCTGCTGCAAATGCAACACAAGCACAGAAGGATGCATACAATGTTGCATATGAAAAGCACAATGATGTGGCATGTTAGCTGGGATGGATACTCAATTGCAGAAACAGTTTGAGCACTATGGACCCATGGACATGATAAATGAACTCAGACGAATGTTTGAGAAACCACCTGCTGCAGAATTATATGACATAATAGAATCTCTGCACAATTGTAAGCATGAAGAAGGAAAATCCAAGAGTGCCCATGTATTGTCAATGAAACATTATTTGGACCAATTGGAGCGACTCGGTTGCGGATATCAGGAAAGCGTGTGTATTGGTCTCATCTTTCGATCCCTTAATCAGGAGTTGTATATTGAGTTTGTACGCAACTACAATATGCATTGCAAGGGGAAGACAGTAAGTGAAGTTCATGCAATGATTATTGACTATGAGAAAGGCCTGAATAAGAAAGCACCTACACCTGCTGTAATGGTGATACAAGGTGGTAGGATCACCAAGAAGAAACCCAACAAACCGAAACATGCGAATAACAAGGGTAAAGGCACTGGTACTGGAAAAGGCAAACAAGTTTTGACTCACCAACAGAAACCTAAGAAGCAAAATCATCCTCCTCCTACTAAGAAGGAAACTCCCAATAAGGATTTGGCTGCTTGTCACTACTGCAACACCCCTGGACATTGGAGGTGAAACTGTCCATTGTTACTAGAGGAGTTGCGCCTCAACAAGAGTAAAATGCCTAGTAACGTTGCTAGCACTTCAGGTATGTTTATGATTGAATTATTTTCTTTTCCTCGTAAGAATAATTCCTGGATATATGATACAGGATGTGGTACTTACATTTGTAATACGTCGCAGGGACTTAGAGGAGCAAGGAAGCTGGCCTATGGAGAAAGATACTTATACATAGGGAATGACATACGTGCAGCAGTTGAAGCCATAGGGACTTTCAATTTAGTTTTACCTTCGGGTTTGATACTAGTATTGAATAATTGTCATTACGCACCCTCTATTTTTAGGGGTGTTGTTTCAGTTTCTTTGTTATTGGATAATGGTTTTGTTCACACATTTATTAATCATGGAATTTCTGTTTCTTTAAATAATGTTTTTTACTTTAATGCAATTCCAATAAATGGTGTGTTTGAAATTGATATGGAAAATTCCGTGTCCAATAGAAATAATTCTGTGTATGGCATTAGCAATAAGAGAATCAAGTCTAACTTGGATTCGTGATGCGTGGGAATCGCAACAGGCTTTACCTCTCGAGGGATCTCGAGAAGCTTACAACCCCCACCAGGCAGTGTACCTGATCGTTGTAGTATAGTATAGTGACAAGTACCGGGGGATTGATCGTTCAGCTTAGGAATAGTGTCGCTAGGATTAGAAAACCTAATTACTAGTTCTAAAGGTGAGGGATGATTATTTTTGTATTTTTATATTTTTATGAAAGCAAGTAAAATCTCGGGTTTTGGAAGAGTGGGCGGAATTAGTTGCTATTCAACTAACCCAAAACTAATATGTAATGTAAATAAAATACTAAAAATGAAATTAAACTAATTATTACAAAGGTTGTGAGCAGTAATTGGAGAAATTGTGTTTACTTAGACTTCACTACTCCCTAGATATCTTTTACACGTTAATTACTTGTTATAATTGTATGGATGACGGATTGTATTCCTTAATACCATTCATGGGGTGGCATACATAACTCCCCAATTCAATGAGCTCTTATCTCCTCCTACACCATGACCCAACACAACTATAGGGATTGTAAACAGTGGCTCATGCATTAAATACAACCAATAAAGACCTAGTACGCCTCGGTTCATGTTTCTTAAGACGTTCAAGCATGTTACCATTTGGAGATCTGCCAGTTTTCTTAAGCCTAACATATAAAATCATTCATCCAAGACAAGAATAAACAAGTAATCAACACATAATCAACATCTAGGTTTCATTAGATCTAAGCAAACACAAAGGAGATCTAGCCTAGCATAATGGAATTGAGACAAGAACAAGATATAGACAACCAACACATAGACATATTGATTGAATTAAAAGAACACTTATCTCAATTACAATGCAAGGTATCAAGGGTTTGGAACCCTTGAAAAACCTGTAAAAGTTGCACCAAATTCGTCTTTAGGGTTTCACCAAAACTTCTCTTTTTTTAATGTAAAAACTAGAAAACTATATATAGGAAAACTGGGGTGACGGCGTCAAGAGCAAGGGTGTGACGCCGTCATCTCGCCGCCAAATACTTCCTCGGACGGCCTTGATCTACTTATGACGGCCTATGTGACGCCGTCATCAACCACGGTATTTTATTCTTGGGACTCTGACGCCGTCAAGAGCAATTCTTGACGCCTTCATGCACTGTTCCCAGCATAGAAATTTGAGACTTTGCCGTTTTCTTCACTTTTATGCTCCAAAAACGTCCGAAATGGCTTCTTTTCCAGAATTCACTCTCCAAGTACCTAAAATCACAAAAGGAACGATTTAGGGCAATATTTGATCAAATAAGTTCGGATTCGGGCTTAAATGACCCCCTAAAAACGGATCATTTTTCGTCTCATCATATACCCTTACACTTGAGATTTGCTTGTCCTCAAGCAAATGCGCTTTTATTCTACTCAAAAGACAAGTTAGGGGTCATTTAACACTAATATAAAAGTAATTACAACAAATAATCGTTCCACTAAAGATCAATAGACAAGCACGGAGGTCATACACAAGCACCTCACAAATAGTGTTTAGATACTCACATCTCTCGGGTGTAATAAAGTAATATAACATTATGAAAATGGAAGATATCTCTCACTACCTGTCATAGCAAAATAGATTACCATAGGCTTGGGAAAGGATCAAACCTTCACCACATGGCGTAAGCACCTAGGATAAACTATCAAAGAGGTCTTTTAAAGGGTTGTAACGTTAGGTATAGGGATATGAATTACACGGTTTTGTTGGATAAAGGAAGTTTTACTGGTGGCGAGTTAACAATCTTGGTTAATTACATGTACAAGATGGCGTTGCTAAGCCAAGACTAGACTCGACTTAAGCTAATAAATGAGAAATAACAAAAACATAAAATGAAAATAGAATGAAACGGGATGGTAGTCCGTATGTTTTTTCTCTTTTTCCTTTTTTATTTTATTTTATTTTATTTTATTTTTTTTTTGCATACACTCTTACCCTACCATCCAAAATATTACATCATAGGGAATGAACACTCCCCTTACACTTGAATTTTTACATACTTTACATTTAACTATTCTAATGACTCGAATTAAGAAAATCAAAACACTTGGAGCACTTTTAAGATTAACGTACATATGGGGGTAATAATATTATGTTCTTCCCCATTACTCCATAAAATAAGTACTTGCCCATGAGTCCCAATCGTCCCAAAACAATATGTACAAGGATATGACTCGACTTAGCAACCATGTAATCAATTAGAAAGTTAACTTAGGGTTTAACAAATAACAATAATGCACTAAAAATGAGCGCATACACGGAAGGCTAAGGCGATTTGGTTGTACATTTAAGTGGGGTGTAACAAATTCTTCCTTTAAGTAAAATGCTTAAAGTTAGAAACGAAAAGATAGGCTCGGAGGGGTGTACTAGGGGTTTCGTGTACTAAAAATGAGTACAACGCTAAGGGTGTGGGAAAAATTAGTTGACTTAACTAGCCAAGTAATATGACTTAAATGGTCAAGTAATTATGATACGGGTTTAACACAAGGGTGATCCTAATGCCTTTTATCATGTAGTAAATCCTACCACACGAATGTAGTCTCACTAGCGGTCTCGGGATGCATCACTAACGCAAGTTCTAGAATCTAAATGCTACCGGTACACTCATAAGCACTAATAATGAATGCTTTTCCTATCAAATCTAAAGGCGAACCTCACATTTTTGGGTGGAAAATTTTTCTGAATATACGGTTATGTGCTAGTCATACAACCTCCTATCCATGAGATGCTTGCTATGGCTAAAGTTTCACTCCTAAATGTTGTAAAAAATTTTAAATTTGGTGCTAAAATTACACTAACAAGTATTTCTCATAGTTTTATTACACATCTACTATCAAACAAAACAAACTCAAGCGAAAGTGCATATGTAAGGTATCATCTTTTTACCCTCCCCTTACACTTAAGATGAACATTGTCCCCAATGTTCAAGTAAAGAATGTAAAAGTGAAAAAGTAAAGAGAATGAAATCAAATACTCCCCTGATTTGCTCGGTATGGATTATAGGTTGGCCAGGTTAGATCTTCCTCCAAGGAAACGAACAATCAAAGCTTCCCTTCCAGAATATAAATCATCTCCTTGTCGAACATAACCTGTAAATCCTGACAACAATAGACAAGACAACCTCGCGTAAAATCGGCGGCATCCTATATAAGTTACTAAATCCTAGAAAACAAAGTAAGATATAATGCTTGTGGAATGAAGTTTGCAGATTTCCTGGAGATTATAAAACTTAATAATTCACAAAAACCATAAGACTCCGTTAGAAAAACAAAACCGGTAAAATTTCCAGATTTTAACTCTTGACGCCGTCAAGAGTAATACTCTGACGCCATCAGAATGGACCTGCAGAAATTCTTATGTTAAGTTTCCGGAAAATTTCTGGAAAAACTTGGTCCTACTTCCTGGAAAATCCAGCAAAACTTCATTATGACTCAATACAAGCATTTGACTCTAACAAATACGAATATACATGTCCATTTACTATTGTGGAGAATCATGCTCGGTTTGTTTCTTGAAAAACATATTTGGGGTTTCCCCTTACACTTATCTTTTGCAAAAATACTTTTAGGTTGGAGTTAAGACTAGGCCAAACAACGTAGTAAAGTATTTCCACATTTTAATTTAGAGACATGATCTACCAACAATAAAAATAAAACATGCATACGGAAGCAAATAACAATCAAACAAATAAAATCACACAAAACATGGGTTGCCTCCCAAGAAGCGCTTTTCTTTATTTATGTTGGGAATTATACTACCAGTTACCACGGCTAGTGAAGATATTACAACTGCAGAAGATTGTACTTGCAGTGGAAACTCATTACCACTGCAAGAACAAATATTACCACTGCTCATTTGGTAACTGTTAGAGAAACGCGCTTAGATAAACATAGAAAAGATTTTGTGTATATCTTATTCTATTAGTATTATACTTATCTTGTAGAAGAGGACTCCTTGTTGTATAAAAGGAGATCCTAGTTCATAGTTAGGATAGATCTTTGTAATACGTTTTCTTAAGAGCTTCAAGGTGTAACCCTAGTGATATTATAGATCACTCGTATTATTATCATTAATAATATTGGAGCTATTTGTTTGTTACATACATTGTTCTTACATACACACAACTGTTCCATTTACAATCAATCTTCTAAGTATCATTAAGTAGATTCCGCATACTTAGTGGTATCACTCAAAGTATCATTATTAACACAAGTTCAAGGTGTTCACGATCCAACAAGTGGTATCAGAGCAAGGCTTTGATATTTTGATTTAGAAGATCCTATGGCAGACTCAAAAGAAACAATGGAGACAGAAACAAGCCAATCAAACATTGCTGCAAAGCTTCCTAAGCTTAAGATTAATGACTTTGAGATGTGGAGGCTTATGATAGAACAATTCTTTATGGTTCAAGGCTACACATTATGGGAGATTATAATGTGTGGAAATTCATTCAAACCTGGTACAACTGTAGAGCAGGTTGGTGACAAGACAGTAACAAAAGTTAACACTGGTCCTGTCTATCACACCCCCAAAATCGGGTCCAGCGGAAGCATACGTGTAGCTGGGGTGTAACTCAATTGGTATTACAACACAAGTTCAAAAATGGTTTTCACTTCAATCATTTAGAATAAAATAGTTAAATCAAAAATATTGAATTTACATCGTTAAAAGTAGTGCGGAAGTAGGCCCTTAAAATAGTTTAAAACGGTCCCCAAATGAATAATCAGAGTCTTCTATGACCATGCCATGCCCTGCCAAAACCTCAAGTAGCGTGCCATTGCTTACTACCTGAAGATACATGCTAAAGTGTCAACACGAGGTTGGTGAGTTCATAGAGTTTGTTTAACAAATAAAGTCTATAGAAAATGATTACACAGCAAAGGCATCGTAAATCCACTCAGTTACAAGTCCCGCCATAAGAGACTTGTAACCTGTGTGTTCACAACCCACTGCTAACATATATAGTATGAGTAAAACATGTATAAGTTCATCACAACAGTTAAGCAATTAGTCGTAAGTCTACACTTCATCTCCGAAGACCTCACGTTTATTGTATGTCTCAATGGTCATCCAGCAACTTAATCTGGAGCCACTGGCAGTCTCAATGGTCATCCAGCAACTTAATCTGGAGCCACTGGCAATCTCAATGGTCATCCAGCAACTTAATCTGGAGCCACTGGAAAAGATTACTGGGTGCCATTTCCCAAAGTATAAAAGATTACTGAGTGCCATTTCCCAAAGTATAAGTTGCTCAAGAATACACAATCACAGTTTAGTATAACGCAGTTAAGTATAGCATAATCACGTATGTATGAAATCAAGTATAAATGTAATCAAGTATAAGACAATCAAGTATAAAACAATCAAGTATAAATGTTTCAAGTATCAAGAAAGTATGTTTTGAGTATTTGTACAAGTAAGTAAATAGTTGAGCATGTATCTCCCCCCAAAGAGTTAAAACAAGTATAAAAAGAGTAGGGGCTATGACTCACCTGGTGCGATAGCTACGATGACAAAAGTGGATACACAGAAATGAGGTTCGATCTCTAACCACAACCTAATATGAATGATAGTGATCTACTTAGATCATGAAAGGATGTAGAGAAAATGCATGCACATGATACCTATACCACTCATAACTTGGAAATAATTGTTATTATCAATGTAAAGTATTTTCCATACTTAGGAAAAATAAGTCCAACTAGGCTTATAAAAACTTGTTGTATTATATCAGATATAAAAGGTTAGTGTTATATTCCTTACTTTGGAAAACCTTGAGATAACGTCTAATCGCCGTAAAGATAAATTTATAATCCTTAGTACTTCATTAGTTATGAATATAACTCTTGAATAAGAAATCTAGAAAATATAGCATTTAGTACGTAGTTATATTATTTCTAGTAGTGACTAAATATATATATATAGTTTTGACGATTTTAAAACATGTATAACTTTGTCGTTTTAAGTACATTTTCCTCGTTCTTTATATCCCCGGAATCGTGGGACAAAATACTAACATATTTTTGATAAGTCGGGATGCCTAGATTTATTTTTACGCCTCGAAACAGTCGTGACAACTGTTCATCAGCAAAGAATTTTCAGAAAAATAGTTTTCGTCGTTAACTTCGGAAAATCGTATCTCCTTCGTTATTAACTCGTTTTAATCCGTTCTTTCACCCACGGCTTCGTTTTTGAATTTATTTTCTAAATATTTGGTCAAAAATTACCCATCATCTACTGATTTTCCCACGTTTTAAAAATATGGACAGTAGGTATATATTGTTTCAAAAGTCATTTCTAGTGTTCCAATCTAGTTCCAACTTCAACCAAACCATTTTCAATCACCACAAATCTAGTCTAATCTTACCATACACCTTCTTAGGGTGTCATGGGTTCCTAAACATCATAAATCAAGTGGATCTAACAAGGATCTAACTATAATCTATTTCTAGGGATCAAAAGTTATATATATATATATATATATATATATATATATATATATATATATATATATATATATATATATATATATATATATATATATATATATATATATAAATGAGTGGTATAACTAACATATGCATGTAGATCTTGTATATAAATCATATGATCATAAAAATAACATGAAGAAATTATGGAAAAGAGTTTGACAACTTACTTAGAAAGATTATAGAGCTTGGATGAGTAAAACCTAAGAAACCTTGAGTTTTTATCACAAAACTCAAACAAGGATCACTAAAGGAACTAGATAATGACTTGATCTTGGAAAAATGATGGATTCTTGATGTTCTTCTTGTCTTGGCCGAAAATGGTGAGAAGAGAGAAAGAGAGATGAAGTCTAGTGGTTTGATTTGGTGAAATGAATGAGAAAAAGTGTAGTTTATGTTTTATATAATTATCTCCTAGACATTCTATGACAACATTAATGAGTTAGTAGAGATTTTTCAAAGTGTAAGTGATTAGTATGGAGGGGGAAAGAAAAGTGTGATTGGTGTAAGATAGTTGGTGCAAATTTTAAGTATTAGTATGTATATATTAATAGTTTTAGAGTATACCGGGTACCGAGTTAACTAAAAATAATTTTTAACGGAGTTAACCGGGACATAATAAAGTCGTAAGAATTGTAAAAATATGTTGGGTATCAATATTGAGTGTTTGGATGATTATTGTTTAGTTTTTACGAAAACCGTCGTAACTATATTAAACGTATGATATCAATTAAATAAATTTCCAAAACACCGGGTAAATTAATATTATAATTTTTATATCATTATTATGAGTATAAAAATGTGTTAGGACTATAGTTGGGATTGTCGGATCAATTATTCAAAATAATAGCTCATAAGATAACGTTTATTAGGTAGATAACCGTACGTATACAGAAATGACGCAACTCACGCATAAATGACAAATTTTCTCCGGGGTGAATAGTGTTTTATGAATAGTAAAATTTTTGAACGCTTCTCAGAATCACAAACTGACTCCGAAAATGATGAATAGTAAAGTGATGAATAGTGTTCTGTGAATAGTAACTGATGAATAGTAAATGTGAAAGTTCGGGAAAAGACCAGAATTTACGAGTTGTGACAGTCTCTACCCCTTAAGGGAACTTCGTCCCGAAGTTCAGTTAACATTGGTCTCTGAAGTGTTATAAAGGTGAAGATTCATGAGATGAAATGACAAGTTGACGTGCTTCCAGGCGGCGGTTTACGAGGCGATGAAAAGTATAAGTGTTCTAACAACGAGGGTATACACACACATAAATGAAACATTTAGAAATTGAGTAGAGGATTCAATCCAGACAGAATTTTATTATAACCATTCTCAGTGTTGCAAAATTCATTTCTGAGTCGGATATAGGTAGTCAGCCTATGTCCCACAATCCCAGGTTGAATATAGGTGACTAGTCTATATTCCACCGAGGTTCCATGAATTTTGAAATACTCAGCTCAGTTATACTAATACTATGTCCTTCACAAATACCAAGACGTTTAGAAAGACTAAGGCAGGTGACCCAACTCGAGGTCAAATGATGAAACTATGCAAGGAGAAGGCGTAACATGAGGCGCATAAGTTATGTAAGCATACTAATAGGGAAGACAATTATAGTAATCAACCAGAATAAGTGAATATAATATACCAGATAATGAGACACAATTCTCACCACCTAAGTCAGCAACAAACCACAAGTAAGGCTTCAGCTTGGCAGGCAGGCACGTGACGGTCATAGGGTTAAGTTTTTCGTAAAAGTAGCTATAGTCTAGGTTTTAAAAACACTTAGTTCGCTATAGCTAAAGCTCTGATACCAATCTGTCACACCCCCAAAATCGGGTCCAGCGGAAGCATACGTGTAGCTGGGGTGTAACTCAATTGGTATTACAACACAAGTTCAAAAATGGTTTTCACTTCAATCATTTAGAATAAAATAGTTAAATCAAAAATATTGAATTTACATCGTTAAAAGTAGTGCGGAAGTAGGCCCTTAAAATAGTTTAAAACGGTCCCCAAATGAATAATCAGAGTCTTCTATGACCATGCCATGCCCTGCCAAAACCTCAAGTAGCGTGCCATTGCTTACTACCTGAAGATACATGCTAAAGTGTCAACACGAGGTTGGTGAGTTCATAGAGTTTGTTTAACAAATAAAGTCTATAGAAAATGATTACACAGCAAAGGCATCGTAAATCCACTCAGTTACAAGTCCCGCCATAAGAGACTTGTAACCTGTGTGTTCACAACCCACTGCTAACATATATAGTATGAGTAAAACATGTATAAGTTCATCACAACAGTTAAGCAATTAGTCGTAAGTCTACACTTCATCTCCGAAGACCTCACGTTTATTGTATGTCTCAATGGTCATCCAGCAACTTAATCTGGAGCCACTGGCAGTCTCAATGGTCATCCAGCAACTTAATCTGGAGCCACTGGCAATCTCAATGGTCATCCAGCAACTTAATCTGGAGCCACTGGAAAAGATTACTGGGTGCCATTTCCCAAAGTATGAAAGATTACTGGGTGCCATTTCCCAAAGTATAAGTTGCTCAAGAATACACAATCACAGTTTAGTATAACGCAGTTAAGTATAGCATAATCACGTATGTATGAAATCAAGTATAAGACAATCAAGTATAAAACAATCAAGTATAAATGTTTCAAGTATCAAGAAAGTATGTTTTGAGTATTTGTACAAGTAAGTAAATAGTTGAGCATGTATCTCCCCCCAAAGAGTTAAAACAAGTATAAAAAGAGTAGGGGCTATGACTCACCTGGTGCGATAGCTACGATGACAAAAGTGGATACACAGAAATGAGGTTCGATCTCTAACCGCAACCTAATATGAATGATAGTGATCTACTTAGATCATGAAAGGATGTAGAGAAAATGCATGCACATGATACCTATACCACTCATAACTTGGAAATAATTGTTATTGTCAATGTAAAGTATTTTCCATACTTAGGAAAAATAAGTCCAACTAGGCTTATAAAAACTTGTTGTATTATATCAGATATAAAAGGTTAGTGTTATATTCCTTACTTTGGAAAACCTTGAGATAACGTCTAATCGCCGTAAAGATAAATTTATAATCCTTAGTACTTCATTAGTTATGAATATAACTCTTGAATAAGAAATCTAGAAAATATAGCATTTAGTACGTAGTTATATTATTTCTAGTAGTGACTAAATATATATATATAGTTTTGACGATTTTAAAACATGTATAACTTTGTCGTTTTAAGTACATTTTCCTCGTTCTTTATATCCCCGGAATCGTGGGACAAAATACTAACATATTTTTGATAAGTCGGGATGCCTAGATTTATTTTTACGCCTCGAAACAGTCGTGACAACTGTTCATCAGCAAAGAATTTTCAGAAAAATAGTTTTCGTCGTTAACTTCGGAAAATCGTATCTCCTTCGTTATTAACTCGTTTTAATCCGTTCTTTCACCCACGGCTTCGTTTTTGAATTTATTTTCTAAATATTTGGTCAAAAATTACCCATCATCGACTGATTTTCCCACGTTTTAAAAATATGGACAGTAGGTATATATATTGTTTCAAAAGTCATTTCTAGTGTTCCAATCTAGTTCCAACTTCAACCAAACCATTTTCAATCACCACAAATCTAGTCTAATCTTACCATACACCTTCTTAGGGTGTCATGGGTTCCTAAACATCATAAATCAAGTGGATCTAACAAGGATCTAACTATAATCTATTTCTAGGGATCAAAAGTTTTATATATATATATATATATATATATATATATATATATATATATATATATATATATATATATATATATATATATATATATACTAGATGTAGAAGCCCGCCCGATGGGCGGGCATGACTTATAATTATAATTTTTATGGTGTCAGTTAACGAAAATTATTTTTAAGGACGTCGATTTTATTTAATTTTGTTATAGTATTAGTTTACGTTTAAAATTTTTTAAGAAAAGGGGATCTTGACGTACATTTTAATTGTTTTTTTGTATTTAAAAAAAAAAAGAAGATTTGTTTTGTTATTTTTAAATTTTTAGTAATTTTTATGATGTTAGTTAATGGAAAATTATTTTTAAGGACGCCGAGTATGTTTAATTTTGTTATCCACGATTACAAAATATATGTTTTTAGTTAAAATGCGAAATAAAGCTTCTTTATACACAACGTGTGTCGTTGAATTTGTGTATTTATCATCTCTATCACAATATAGAATCTTCAAACCCTCTATGCTCTTGACCCTTGAGACAACGACATATAGTTGCCCATGAGAGAAAATCGAACTCTGAAGAAACAACCCTACCTTGCCTTGACTTTTATTAATGGAAACTAAGAAATAGATTGACAATGTAATCATAACAGCCACTCTGTTTGAATAATGAGCATTATCGTTCACTTGAAAACGCGTATAAACCAAATATGGCGAAAACCAAACACCTAATAGATGAGTAAACTGCACCATCCGACCCAATCTTTCGAGCACTTGACAAACTGTATTCATTCAGATTTCGTGCCCATTGCTGCCATAGTACCCCAATGTTTGACGACCTCCTTTATTTTCACTCGAAGTTCCTTAATATAATGTGTTTGAATAGTTTCCAACGACCGTAGAGTGAATTCATAAGGATCTTGTACACATAGGACAAAGCATCATTTCCTTCTTTCCTTGCTTCTAACCGGCTTGAAAACAGCGAGCTAACAAAGTCTTTGAAAGGACTTTCCTTCCTCTCAAACAGTTTTCGTGTGTCTCTGTTCTTCCAAAAAAATACCACCATAACAGCTTACTCATTCTTGACATTAATGAATTTCCATAATACCTTGAAGTATAATTGCAACTGTAATGTGCACACAATATTAACTCCCGGAGATGTTTCAACGCCCAATGCGGAGGATATGCATGTGTTAACAATATATAATGACCTGTCTAAGCAACAAAGAAAAAGAGGCACACATGAAAATTACAGTTAAAGTTGAATCGTATAGGTTGGTAATTTTGGTCCATTGTTATTTTGGTCCATATATACTTGAATAATTAATTCAAGTTGGGTAAAATAGATTATAAGTATATTATATAGAAAGGCCAAAGAATCAAAACCCATCCAAATTAGTATATTCTAAAGCTTAAAACCTCCAACATTATATTTAAATGTAGCAATTCTATGAAAACAAAGCCTCATATGTTTCTTACTCTTTTCTATTTATTTGAAAACACATGTTTATAGATATAATTATAAACAGTTTGCAACTTTTAATTGGGCCACTTCAATATGCAAGCAGCTTTATAAGCTTGAAACGGTTGATTGAGCACCAAGAGCTACTGGGCTCGCCATATGTAGAATTGCTTTATTTGGGGACACATCAAATAGTACTGAAAAAACAGATTGACACTGGCTCTTTATAAAACGCGCCAAACGCCCCCAACAAACAGAATCGACATTTAAATTAGCTGCTCAACGTAGCACAGTTATGCCCTCACCATGCCTATAGTCCTATAATACCAGTTGTCCAGTTTACAATTGTGCTTACATTTATCATTAAGACCACATGTTTGTATCAGCTTAATGGGTGTTTGAGTCAGGATTCGTCTTTATATCAGCTATTACATCTTTATATCAGCGGGAATCTAATATTTGTATCAGCTTAATGGGCGTTTGGGTCTGTGTTTTTTTATCAGCAAAATTGGGCTTGCATATTGGTATGCCCTTTGTTTGTTTCCTGAATACACGTGCCCCAAACATCACTTCATCCATATTATAGTCGTAAAGAAAGACGAGACTTAAATTTAAACTCAAACTTCTTCGAAAGGTTACCCCCCATGTGCTTCCGCCCCCACTACCCTTTTCACCACTACTGCCCTTAATCCGGCCCAAATTTTCAATCTCTTGTTTCATGTTAATTAGAAAATTCTTTTTATATTTCGGATACCCTCCTCATCCTCATAGTATCCATACCTACTTTCAAAACTTGGTTTTCTCTCACGGCCATGTTCCAGCTTCCCTCCTATGATGCACCTAACCTGCTTCTTAACTGTCTTGACCCTTTAAGATTCTCTGAGACCAAAAAAATAGCAGGCTATTGTGGTTATAAGTTGTAACTGCTCAAAGAAAAGAAATTGGACTATGATTCGTAAAGGTAGTCTTTCATTCTATGCAGCATGCGTGCATGCTTCTAATGATAGTTTCTAGCAATCCATGAGTCTGCATAATCGGGATCTGCTAACCATGAGTGGGACTGCATTTTTAAAATTAGCAAGAATTAGATGGGATGATTGTACCGATCAAAAACCCTATCTTAGTGAAAACAAAATGACTTATGTAATTTGTATTTGAAGCAATAAATAGCAGGGGAAAAAATTTTACAATTTTCGGTCAAAAAATAGTATCAGTTCAAATCAATCCACCCGTCCTACCCTGTTTTAACATGTTCCAAAAAGTCACCCGTTAGCCACAGATAATGAGTATAATTTGTTACCTTCAAATAAATGTCAATTGCGCGAACCATCATCCAACAGGCTAGCATACTCAGGAACAGCCTCAGTAAGAGACACAAACTTCCCAAGCTTTAAATTAACATTCGGTGCAACTTCTTCCAAGTAACAATCAATCAACTTAGCCACCATCGTGACAGGTGTCAAAGATGGCAAACACCCATTTTACATGTATAAAAATTACTTTACATCAGCAAACAGATTCATTCTCATATTTTAATGTCTGTTTGGATTAATTAGTATATACTTGAATCGTATAGCTGTAACACAAAATGAAAAATAGATAAAAGATAAAGACCTTGAATTCATTAGTATTAGGTAATCTGAAATACATATGATGTTTAATAAGGTAAATATCAAATGTTCAGCACGTAAGTATTTGGGCATTTGTGTGAACGTATAAGGTAACATGCCCGTGCTCACTGATTGTGTATGCCCATTCTCTGTACCCAAATCATCACGCACACCTAGCACCAATTGATTTACACTTGGCAAAATAGTTCAATGTCAACGACAATGGATGCAACCACGTCTGGATAATCAGTTTTGTATTATATATGGGCAATGCATCCATAACTGTTAATATGTATGCTTAACTCTTAATAATGTAGACCTGATTGTTTTGTTTTATTCCTACATAGTTTTTCTATCTTTAGTGTAACTGCTCATATTTTAGCGTAGTTTAGTCTAGGAAGATTACCTTAGCATATGCAGTCAATAAGAAAGAAATGAGTGCCTTGAGTTTGAATGCTCTTTGACTTTCTTCATTCAAACATGCTGAAGTCATGAGTGCTCGTTCTCTATAGTACGTATCTACCTCCCATCAGTGCACTTTTTCACGACTTAAGGCTTGTTCGTTTTCTTTACGTTCTTTCTTCTTGTTTTCAGAATCACAGTAGACTTTTTACTCACACTATAAAGATTACCATGTTTGGCTACCTTTTTGTAACAACTGTTGTTTAGAACTTTAGTTGTTTTTACAGCACCGATGTTGTACATATATCGACGCTACTCCTGAACCCTGTGTAACACTTTCTTCCACCCAATCCAAATGACCACCAACCACAGGTACCTTTGTCTCTAACCAAATTGATATCAACAATCTCGCCATACCTAGATGGTAAAAATTAGATAAGTGTCTGGTGAGAACGGCGTTGCATTTCATAAACACAATATTAAAGCTACCCATTTAAATGCACTAATATTATATACACCTACAACTAATACAACCAAGTAATACATGTAAGTACGTTTCATGTAATATTATACCTGATTCTCATACGAAGTTCCTCGTTGCAACGCAACTTAGAGCGCTGCCACAATGATTCAAACACCTGATATAGGATAACCCACAAAACATTCAAAACATCACAAGAAACGTTGACGTTATAGTTTATAAACAGAAAACTGAATCTCAACCATACACGATAATATCATATATAAATCAATAAGCATATAGAAACCATGCCTTTCAATATGCATAAATCAAGATGTCTACCACTTCATTGTAGTACCTAATATACATATAATGATTGATGTGATGCATACCAGGTAAAAGTTAACAAAATCGCCTAAAATTGAAAAATAAACGATAATGATAAATCCTAATATATTCGTGTAAAGAATTGAAAGAAGTTTATCATTAGAAGGCGTACCTAGTATGAGATTTAGGGTTTGTTATTTAGAAGCCGAATGTTATTTAGAAGCTGTATGAATATACGAAATTTAAAAAGAGTAGATTAGAAGTAAATGGGCCTTTAGTATGTTTTAGGTTAGGGGACATTCTTTATACATGTATTTTTGGAACATATATTTCAAAAAACTGGTTTAGTCTATTGGTTAGTGGCTTCATTCATATGTGTGAGGATAAAGGTTCGAATCTTATGCATGTAATATTTTTTATTATTTTCGAAAAATTTAAATTATTAAATTAATTGAGCATTAATTTCAGAAATTTAAATGAGGTGGCATCATAAATGGCATTAATTTGTGATGACATGGAAAATGCAAATAAAATAAATTTAAAAAATTGCTTACATGGCGACAATGTAATGACATGGCTGATGACATGGACTTAATGCATGATTATTTGGCAGTCAATGGTCAAACGCCTCCTGTTATATATAATATATATATATATATATATATATATATATATATATATATATATATATATATATATATATATATATATATATATATATAAATGAGTGGTATAACTAACATATGCATGTAGATCTTGTATAGAAATCATATGATCATAAAAATAACATGAAGAAATTATGGAAAAGAGTTTGACAACTTACTTAGAAAGATTATAGAGCTTGGATGAGTAAAACCTAAGAAACCTTGAGTTTTTATCACAAAACTCAAAAGGATCACTAAAGGAACTAGATAATGACTTGATCTTGGAAAAATGATGGATTCTTGATGTTCTTCTTGTCTTGGCCGAAAATGGTGAGAAGAGAGAAAGAGAGATGAAGTCTAGTGGTTTGATTTGGTGAAATGAATGAGAAAAAGTGTAGTTTATGTTTTATATAATTATCTCCTAGCCATTCTATGACAACATTAATGAGTTAGTAGAGATTTTTCAAAGTGTAAGTGATTAGTATGGAGGGGGAAAGAAAAGTGTGATTGGTGTAAGATAGTTGGTGCAAATTTTAAGTATTAGTATGTATATATTAATAGTTTTAGAGTATACCGGGTACCGAGTTAACTAAAAATAAATTTTAACGGAGTTAACCGGGACATAATAAAGTCGTAAGAATTGTAAAAATATGTTGGGTATCAATATTGAGTGTTTGGATGATTATTGTTTAGTTTTTACGAAAACCGTCGTAACTATATTAAACGTATGATATCAATTAAATAAATTTCCAAAACACTGGGTAAATTAATATTATAATTTTTATATCATTATTATGAGTATAAAAATGTGTTAGGACTATAGTTGGGATTGTCGGATCAATTATTCAAAATAATAACTCATAAGATAACGTTTATTAGGTAGATAACCGTACGTATACAGAAATGACGCAACTCACGCATAAATGACAAATTTTCTCCGGGGTGAATAGTGTTTTATGAATAGTAAAATTTTTGAACGCTTCTCAGAATCACAAACTGACTCCGAAAATGATGAATAGTGTTATGTGAATAGTAACTGATGAATAGTAAATGTGAAAGTTCGGGAAAAGACCAGAATTTACGAGTTGTGACACTGTCACTATTGAAGAAAGAAGTCAACTAAAGAATGATTTGAAGGCTAGAGGTTTGTTATTGATAGCTCTATCCAGAGAACAAGTTCTGGCTTTTAGCAAATACAAGTCTGCAAAGACTCTTTTTGATGAGATCTGTGAAGTGTTTGGTGGTAATGACTCTACCAAGAAGACTCAAAAGACTTTACTGAAGCAGACTTATGAAAACTTTGGTTCAACAAGTAATGAATCTCTTGATAGCATATTCACAAGGCTACAAAAGATTGTTACTCAACTCACTGCTTTTGGAATTGAGGTGGAAAAGGAAGATCTCAATCTTAAATTCTTAAGAAGCCTACCTTCTAAGTTTGATACCAATGTTGCTGTATGGGAAGATAAATCAGATCTAGAGACCATGAAGCTTAATGATGTGTACAATAACTTTAAAGTTATTGAACAAAGATTAAAGAAAGCTGGCAAGTTAAGAACAAGTTCTGCAAGTGTAGCACTCATATCATCATCAGGTAATGATAGTTCAGATGATGAAAGTGATAGTGATGATGACAGTGGTAACATGATTGTTTCCACTGGTAATGGAAATGTTTCCACTAGGGGCTCAAAGAAACAGGTTGCAGGACTAAGTGATGCTACTTTCTATGCCTTTATATCAAGCCATGTGGGTGGTTCAATTCTCAATCATGAGGATTTGGATCAAATTGATGAAGATGATATGGAGGAGATGGACATTAAATGGCAGGTGGCATTACTAAGCTTAAGATCAAAGAAGTTCTGGAAGAAGACAGGGAGAAAGATACATATAAGTGGTGATGAGACTGTAGGTTTTGACAAAAAGAAGGTGGAGTGCTATAATTGTCACAAGAAGGGGCACTTTGCAAGAGAATGTAGAAAACCAAGGAAATCTGACAACAAGTCAACTTGGTACAAGAAGGAAAAGAACAAAGAACCTACAACAGAAGAGCCAAAGGTGCTATTGGCTATTGATGGAGTGAGCTTTGATTGGAGCTTTATGACTCAGAATGGAGAAGATGATTCAGAATCTGCAATGCTAGCTACTGAGCATGCACTCATGGCTTTCTCTGACTCTGAGGTACATACTGATAATGCTTGTTCTAAAAACTGTAAGGCTGTAAAAGAGTTAGAGGTTTCTAAAACACAATATTGTAACAATTCACAATTTCAGGTTAATTACTTTTCCCGGAAAATTTCACTATTCACTTTTACTATTCATTTCTTTTCAGAAACTTTCCCGAAAGTTGATTTTTATTTGATATTCTCAAATGATAAATCATTTCCATGGCAAATTAAAAGTTTAACTTTCATAAGCTCATTTTCGTGAAAGTTATTAAGGAATTACACGTTTTAGGGTAAAACGTCATTCAGAAATTCTACGCACAACGAAATTCGATCCCGTCAGGTGACCCCACATCGGAAAAATGTTTGACACGCTCATGATTTATTTGAGAATTAATCGTGACTGAGAAAAACATGACCAAAGACTTCCCGGCAGGTCACCCATGTCGGTACTACTCTCACATGAGCACGCTTAACCGAATGGGCGATTAACCGTTAGACCACGAAACGAGTTTCTAAGACGATTTGAGTTTTCAAATTATTAGAAAAAGTCAACATATTTTTCCCTCCTCCATTGACCAAAAATCATCCCTTGATGTTATAAGTCATTTCGTGATTTTTAGGCTTACGGTTTGATGTCTAAAAGACATTTAATACCAACCGACACTAGACTGAGCCCAGTCTAGACATTATAAGTCATTTTAAATCATTTTTATCACATTAGAAAAGTAACATTTTACTTTTCTCAATTTTACGCAATATTCGTACGTTTTACGTATTACGCGTTTTAGACCCGTGTTTCCAGTTTTTAGCAGGGTTTACCACCCAAATGGAACCTACCACTCATTTTATATTTTATTATGGGACATATGGACATGTCTAACAATACTTTAAAGTTTCATAATTTTACGACACCCGGTTTTACGTTTTGAGGCGTAACAACTTACGATTGGCATTTCCCGGAGTCAAAACTAACCAAGTATCTTGGATAATACCAAGAAAAGTCCACACTTGCTCCCCAAGCTTGACCAAACCGCCCTAGGAGGGGGGAGTCACACCCATGTGGCTTCATCTCATGAATTTACCCCTAGATTATCACTAAATTACAACTTGGTCACCAAGTTTTGGTAATTTCCTACTTGTTTCCTAACCTCCTCATTTGGACTATAAATAGCCCCCTCCCCCTCCTCTTTTGCCGTCCACTTCCACACACACAAACACTCTCATCTTTGCTTGATTTCCTTCTAATTTCTAGCAAGATTCAAGTGCAAGTTCAAGGTAGAAAACCTAGTTAGGTTTCCATTCATCAAAACACTTCCATAACCTCATATACTTGGTGATTTCTCTTGAGTTTGAATCCACTCAAGTCACCTAAACCTTCATCATCCATCTTTCAAGAATACCAAGGGTAGAAAGATTGCATGAAGTGAAGTGGGTTGAAGCAAGTCTATCAAAGTCCTATCCTTACTAGTTACTTTCCTTTCTTTGTTGAAAGCCACAAGTTGTAAGCCAAACCCTAACTTGATTCTTGTTAAATTTCATGTTCATATCATTTACATGTTATCTTTGCTATATTATGTGTTGTAATTATGTCCATGATGTATCATGATGAGTAAAAGATGTTGTTGTAATGAATTATTGAAACAAGTTACTAAAACAAGCAAACTAATGAATTTCTTGGTAAGACCTGATCAAAATGGTAAAAATATGATATTTGATTATTACATATTACAGTAGAGGACTTAACAAGGAAACCATAGCAATTTGAACCACCCAAAACGAGTATACGAGTCAAAAGTTATGGCGATTTGAAATTACCAAAGATTTCCGGCAAAACTGCCAAATAGCTTCCTGATCAAATTTAAGTTTTGAAAGTCCCACTTCTGGTCTGATTCATCAAAAAGTTAAAACACGAAAGTTGTCCGAAACGACGTTTTCGTTCAGGAATAAAGAAGCTCGAGACCTAAAAATGCTTTCCGAGTGATAAAATTCTTCAAATTCTAAACAGCCCATTTTTAGGCGAAAGTCACTAGATTATGGTTATACTTTGAAAGGAACAAGAGGTCTTATGACCTATAATCAAGACCACAACCATGGCTAGAGCCAAGGTTGTGTCTCATGACCTTGGAACAAGGACCAAAGGTCATGGCTAGGCCATGACGAAATGACCATACCAATTTACATAGGCGTAAACATGAAACAATGAATTAGGCGATAACATGAACAAGCAATTTGGATCTACTTCACTAAAAGGAAACCATGAGATATTACCAAGAGAAAATGGTCATTCAAGACTTATGAAACTACCCCTAATAACAATCTTCCTGTACTAATAAACTTTCCTAAGTTTATTCAAATATCGGACATGTAACTTTTCGGATCAAAACTTATATCTATATATTTCATCAACTACTACAATAGTAGGGAGCCTCATGTGAGGAGTTCATTATGTAAGCCGTCGAGTTGAGTTGTGGATTTACGAGTTAAAGTGTCCTGGCTCCTCGAACGCTTACTAACATGACTTCTGAATTATGTCGGCCCGAACGGTAGTGAACGATATACCAAAACATACATGTTTCATGAATCTTTCTTTCAAAGACTTACAATATACATCATACCACATCATGGACTAATGCAAGATATATATATAGGCACTACTTCATATTCTCTACTCCGATCCTAAGTCGCAACATTCTATTATAGGTTGCTCGTAGAAACCTTCGCGATTCGACCATCACATTCACTACTCACTACATAACTTAAGGTGAGTTCGTAGCCCCACTTTCTACTGTTTAACTACTTTACAAACCCATGGGGGGGAATACATGCTATTATTTTTCTACTCGAACACGATGCTTTCTAATGTATGCTCCACGACGATGTTTTATTATCACTAAGTAACGATTGCCATGTTCGAAGTCCCTATATCATGAACCATTAGTCACTACCTTTAGTGAGCGCGAATATTGTGAATAGATCTATTGGGATTGACGAATCCCATTTGTGTTGAGCAACGATGAGTTCACACAAATGCACTATATTTGAGATTTAGCGGTATAACGGCAAACGTACCTTGATAGGGCTTCTATAATGCCAATTTTGTTGGTTCAATGTTAACGCTTTGGTTGTATGAGCTTAGTGAAATAAATAACGATTTTGTTTTCTAACTATGAGTGTGAGTCTATAGCTCACACTACGATTATTGTGTTCAAACGATTTAACTAAACTCTACGAATTCCACTCAACCTTTGTGTTGACCTCTCAAGCATGTATTTCAGGTTCATGACGATCAAGGATGGCACGGAAGGACACGGATACTCAAGAGGGCTATAAATTTTATTATCATTCAAAACTTATTTAATTTGTAAACATGGAACCATCTGGGACCTCATTTCGTAATCTCTGATATCTATATAATTTGAATGATAAATCTTTTAAAACGACTCAATTGGAGTTCGTTTTCTATTATTGTGACTATTGTGCCGTCCAGTAACACCCAGTTCGAATTCCGCTGCGTCCATGAATTGGGGGTGTTACAAATATGATGCACTGATGCTAGATTTACATCATACTAATTATAATTTAGCAAATCATAAAAGAGGTCTAGGTGTTTTAGAAAAACAGATAGAGCATTATAGGGCTAATGAATCTAAGTTCAGTGATGACATTGCTGTTTTAAAAAGAGACTTAGATTTTTATGTTGAAGTAAATAAAGATCTTAGGGAAGAGATTGAAAAAGTTAAAAAGGCTAGTGAGAATATTCAAATAACTAAGCAAACACTAGACCATCAATCCAAGAGCATTGACAAAATTTGGGAAGCCCAAGTAGTGAGCAAAGCTAAATCAGGTCTTGGATACAAATCTGTTCCACCACCTCTAAGAGGTGTTCCAGCACCTCCTGGCATTGACCTAGCTCACACAGGCTTAGAAGAATTTCAGGATCCACCCATGACCTATGGACCAAAATTTGTTAAACCAGTTGAAACTGAAATGGTTCAGGTTGAGGTTGAGACTTTTGATAGTGCTAGTGACTCATCTCTTAAAGATGAATGTTTGAATGTTGAGTCTAAAACTAGTGTTACTGAAGATGTTAAAGTTGAGGAAAGAAAAAGTATTCCTGAAGAAGTCAAAGAGAAGCCTAGGACACAGTCAAATTACACTAGGCCTACTACTAGGTATGCAGAGATGTACAGGGATAGGTCTAAATCTCCTAGAGGGAACATGAGAAGTTGGAATCATGTTAAAACTAGGCAGTTTGGTAGTGATTTTGTGTTCAACAATAAGGCTTGTCATATATGTGGTAGCTTTGACCATTTAGCTAAAGACTGTACCTACCACATGGGAAGAAGGGAAGTATTTGTGAATACTAGGGTGAATGGACATAATTCTAATAAAATAACTCACCCAAACCCCCTAAGCAAGATGGTTCCCAGGTCTGTTATGCTTACCACTGGCATCAAAGCAATTTCCACTGCTAGACCAGTAGTTACCACTGCCAGTAGTAAAAACAGAGTTTATCCTAAGTCCCCTGTCACTTCTTTTGTTAAACCATATCAAACAGGGAAAAAGACTTATTTTGAAAAGAATAATCCCAAGAATCACATGTGGAAACCCAAATTTACAAATTCAGCAGTTTCCACTGCTAGGCATGCAGTTACCACTGCAAGACCAAATGTTTCCACTAATGTCTATGTGAATAAGAAAAGGGTAAACTTGGGAAAAGCTGTTAAGGCCTCAGCTCGTTGGGAATGGAAACCAAAAGGAACTACAACCTCAAACAATCCCAATGGTGTATCAATGACCTTTGATAGATACAATTATATTGATACACGAGGCAGATCCAAGTCATTTGTGGCTTGGGTCCCCAAAAGGTACTAATTCCTTTATGTTGTGTGCAGGGACATTCAAAGACAAAAGAAGATCAAGGTTATTCAGATAGTGGGTGTTCCAGGCATATGACTGGCAATAAGACCTATCTTTCAAATTTCAAATCACTTGATGGGCAAGCTGTCAGTTTTGGAGGAGGAATTGGTGGCAAAGTTTCTGGAAAAGGAACTATCAAGGCTGGAAACTTGGACTTTGAGAATGTATACTATGTACCAGAACTCAAGTACAACCTTTTCAGTGTGTCACAAATGTGTGACAAGAAATACAGAGTTCTATTCTCAGAAGATGAATGCTATATTTTATCTAAGGATTATAAGCTACCTGAAGAAAAAGACATTTTGCTCAAAATCCCTAGAAAAGGTAATCTATATAGCATTGACATGAAGAAGATAGTGGCTAAAGATGATGTTCCTTGTTTACTTGCAAAAGCCACTTTGGATGAATCTATGCTTTGGCACAGAAGACTTGGTCATAATAACTTCAAGACCATCAATAAGATTGTCAAAGATGGTCTAGTCATAGGTTTACCTGAGAAGAGATTTGAAAATGATCAAACATGTGTTGCTTGTCTTAAAGGTAAACAACACAGAGCTTCTTGCAAGACCAAGGCAGTAAACACTATTGATCATCCACTCTACATGCTGCATATGGACTTGTTTGGTCCTACTTCTGTTAGCAGCATCAATTTGAAGAAGTATTGCCTTGTTGTGACTGATGATTTTAGCAGATTTACATGGGTTTTCTTCTTAAATACCAAGGATAAAACTACAGACATACTCAAGACTTTTATCACTGAAGTTGAAAATCAAGCTGAAAAGAAGATAAAGATCATCAGATGTGACAATGGGACAGAGTTCAAGAATAGAGTAATGGATGATTTCTGCAAAGACAAAGGTATTAAAAGAGAATTTAGTGTTGCAAGAACACCTCAGCAAAATGGTGTTGCTGAAAGAAGAAATAGAACACTAATTGAGGCTGCTAGAACCATGATAGCTGATTCAAAGCTTCCAGTGACATTTTGGGCTGAAGTAGTTAACACTGCTTGCTATATTCAAAACAGGGTATTAGTGGTCAAGTCAAAGAACAAGACACCTTATGAGCTTTTCAGAGGAAGACCCCCACTTTTGGATTTCTTGAAGCCATTTGGATGTCATGTCACAATTCTCAATACCATTGATCATTTGGGAAAGTTTGAAGAAAAGGCAGATGAAGGTTTCTTTGTTGGTTACTCCATGGTTAGTAAGGCTTTTAGAGTCTACAACTTAAGAACAAGAAAGATAGAAGAGAATTTGCATGTTCAGTTTCTTGAAAATAAAGCTAACATAGCAGGTTCAGGACCTGAATGGCTATTTGATCTTGAGACTTTATCAAATACAATGAATTATGTTCCTATTACTTCAGATTCAAGTGATGCTGATCTTGAGGACTCAGAGGAGTTTATTGATGAAGATGAATCTTGCCAAGATGATGAAGATGATAAAGATCAATTTGTTATGCCAATTTGGGAATTTGATGCTAATGCAGACCCACAACCTTCAAAGAATACTAATCAGGAAGATGAATTTGTGAATTTTGATGTTCTGCATGATGATATTCCTGAAGGCAGTGGTAATCCTGTTACCACTGCAACACATGATGTTTCCACTGAAGGACCAGATGTGGAAAATATAGCTCAGGAGACATCAATTAATGATGTTGAAATAACAAATATGCCATCATCATATGATATTCCTAACACATCACAGTCTACAGTTCATAAAGCTCACCCAATTCAGAATGTTATTGGTGAAATTAATTCAGGTGTGAAGACAAGAAGGCAAACAAGGATGACAGATGTTCATGGGTTCATAAGTGAAGTCTATGAGTCCAAGAATCACATTACTAAGAATGAATGTTTATTCTTCTGCTTTCTATCACAAATGGAGCCTAAAAATGTTTCTATGGCTTTAGGAGAATCAAGCTGGGTTGAAGCTATGCAGGATGAGTTATTGCAGTTCAAGCTTCAAAAGGTTTGGGTTCTTTGTGATTTGCCTGATGGTATGAAAGTGATTGGTACTAAATGGGTGTTCAGGAATAAGAAAGATGAAAGAGGTATTGTCATCAGGAACAAAGCTAGATTAGTTGCTCAAGGATACACTCAAGAGGAGGGTATTGATTATGAAGAAGTTTTTGCTCCTGTTGCAAGGATTGAGGCTATTAGACTATTTCTAGCCTATGCATCATTTATGGGCTTTACTGTCTATCAAATGGATGTTAAGAGTGCCTTTCTGTATGGTACTATTGATGAGGAGGTATATGTTGCTCAACCTCCAGGCTTTGAAGATCCACATCACCCCAATAAAGTTTATAAAGTAGTCAAGGCTCTTTATGGTCTACATCAGGCTCCAAGGAAGTGGTATGAAACCTTAGCTACTTATTTATTGAATAATGGGTTTCATAGGGGCAAGATTGATCAAACTTTGTTCATCAAGAAAGACAAGGGTGATATTCTACTTGTGCAAGTATATGTTGATGATATTATCTTTGGATCCACTAAACAAGAGATGTGCAAAGAGTTTGAGAAGCTGATGAAAGATGAATTTCAGATGAGTTCTATGGGGGAACTCACATTCTTTTTGGGGCTGCAAGTACAACAGAGTAAAGAAGGCATCTTTATCAGTCAAGACAAGTATGTGGCTGAGATAATTAAGAAGTTCAAGTTCACTGATGCAAAATCTTCTAATACCCCTGCTGACAAGACCACTCACTTATTGTTAAAGAATGCTAGTGGTGTAAATGTTGATGTCCATACTTACAGGTCAATGATTGGCTCTTTGATGTATCTCACTTCATCAAGGCCAAACATTATGTTTGTTGTGTGTGCCTGTGCAAGATTTCAAGTGACTCCAAAGACATCACATATGACAACAGTGGAAAAGATTTTTAGATACTTGAAGACTTATCCTAATCTAGGATTGTGGTATCCAAGGGAATCTCCTATGGAGTTGATTACTTACTCAGATAGTGATTATGCTGGTGCAAGTTTGGATAGAAAATCAACCACAGGAGGATGTCAATTCCTTGGATGTAGATTGGTGTCATGGCAGTGCAAGAAACAAACAATGGTTGCTACTTCAACTACTGAAGCAGAATATGTTGCAGCTGCTAGTTGTTGTGCTCAGATCCTTTGGCTTCAGAATCAACTCTTGGATTATGGGTACAATTTCATGAACACCATCATTTATATAGACAATAGTAGTACAATTTGCATTATTAAGAATCCTGTGCAACACACTAAAACTAAACATATTGAAATTAGACATCACTTTATTAGAGATTGTTTTGAGAAAAAGCTTATTAATGTTGTCAAAATTCATACTGATGACAATTATGCTGATTTATTAACAAAAGGGCTTGATGTGGGTAGGTTTCAGTACTTGGTAACAGGTATTGGAATGCTTAATCCATAAACTTTTGATGTCTAATACTTTTTAGTGTAGCAGGATAGCTTTTAATGTACTATTATTGTTTGTATATGTTTGTATGGTTTTCCACTAACACTTATGAAGGAGAAACAAGCTCAGTGGAAACTATGCATCACACTGTGGAAAGATTTGTTCTCACAGTGGTAATAAGGAAACAGAGAAGATCATTTATTTATCACTTCAAAAGGTTGCAGAGTACATTCTTTCACTAAGACAAGTTCAAAACACATGTAAACTTAAACAAACAACCCACAACCTAAGATCTTCAGACACTACATAGGCTTCTTTCCTTTTCCCTTATAAGCATGCTTGCTCTTAGCTGGCTTGTTCCTCTTCTCATCAAAGGATAGTTGTTTTCTTGGACAAGCAAGCCCAAGCACTTGTGGTGGAGGTTTCAGATCTTTTGCAGGCTTTGATGACTCTGGCCACTTCATGTTGTGTATGGCAGTCTTCAGGGCAGTTGTAAGTGCTTTTGGTAGTTCCTCAGAAAGGTTGAAGGTTGGATCATCTTTCTCTGAATCAACATCAACAGATGGAGCTGATGCAGTACTTGGTGGAAAGTATCCACTCCATCCAGTAGAATGCTCCTCAGAATCTGAAACATAGCTAATCTCTTCATCAGAAGAGCTGTCAGAGGAGATGTACACGATTGGGAAACTCATATTTAAGATTAGGGTTTGTTAATGTGATGGTTTCGTTGCTGCTGATTGATGTGTTTTGAGACCTCTATTTATATGCAAAGTCAAGGCCAATGGATAATTAATGAAGTATCTTTACTTCTATCCGTTTTGGTAGTTCGAAGAAGTAATTATGGAAGATATCGGGTTGACTTTGGAGCAATAAATGTATAAATAGTAACTTGGTTAAAAGTTACTTGGGTTAACTAATATTGGTTAAGTTTGGTCTTTAAGATGTTTAAGTGAATGGAGTTATAAGATGTGTAACTTAAGACACATAACAAATGGTTATTGATTCACCATGTCTAATCCACATAAGAATCAACTAGTCCTGAGCAAACGGCTACAGGTAAAGACACATCAAATCCGTTCATGGTTGATAGTTTACCAAAAACTAGGTTATCAACTCACCATACATCCTTGTGATCAAGAGTTGGCTAGTCCATAGCAAACGGCTCATGGTAAAGACATATCAAATCCGTTGATAGCTGATAGTTTGCTAAAAACTATGATCAGAGCAGAAAATTTTTACATGTTTTACTTATCATTGCTCTTTGAAAATTCTGTTGATTTTTACCACTGCAGGTTCACAGTTACCACTGACAATGTAAAATTTTTCCTTAATATGTGTAGATGCAGGACATGACAATATCATTCATAGCTCTACCATGGCAACACTTCATGTGTCTGATTCTAAGGGATTGGATACAGGTTGTGAAATCCCTAGCCAAATTCAAACATATGGGTGGTTCAGAAGTACTATCTAGTATCACTAGGTAAGAAACTGAATCTTTGTCTAATGATGCACCTCTCTCAGAAGGTAATACATCTGGAAGTGCTGAAGGCAGTATATTACAAAAGGAATTGATGGAACTGTGTACCACATTCTCATAACAGGTGGATATTAATTGATGGAAGTTCTTCTGAATTTTATCTGATTGTGCTGATTTTGGTGGAGATTCTCCCAAACAGGGGAGGATAAGAAAAATGATGATCCGATTCAGGGGAGGTTTGCTCTCAATAAGAAAAATGATGATCAGATTCAGGGGAGGTTTGCTCTCAGCATGTCAAAGTTAAGAGTTTATGCAGATAATGAAAAGGTTAGAGCTTTGATTCAGAAGATTCAAGATCAATATGCAAGAGCTGATAAAGTGTTGAGAAAGACAAGATAAGTGTTTGGAAGAATTCCCATATCCTCAGGTTTATTGTATACTTGAAGAAACTTGTTGATTTACAAATAAATCATAAGTTTAGGGGAGGATTGTTGGGAATTATACTACCAGTTACCACGGCTAGTGAAGATATTACAACTGCAGAAGATTGTACTTGCAGTGGAAACTCATTACCACTGCAAGAACAAATATTACCACTGCTCATTTGGTAACTGTTAGAGAAACGCGCTTAGATAAACATAGAAAAGATTTTGTGTATATCTTATTCTATTAGTATTATACTTATCTTGTAGAAGAGGACTCCTTGTTGTATAAAAGGAGATCCTAGTTCATAGTTAGGATAGATCTTTCTAATACGTTTTCTTAAGAGCTTCAAGGTGTAACCCTAGTGATATTATAGATCACTCGTATTATTATCATTAATAATATTGGAGCTATTTGTTTGTTACATACATTGTTCTTACATACACACAACTGTTCCATTTACAATCAATCTTCTAAGTATCATTAAGTAGATTCCACATACTTAGTGGTATCACTCAAAGTATCATTATTAACACAAGTTCAAGGTGTTCATGATCCAACAATTGATAAGATCGTTTATAGCTCGAGGTTGTTTAGACCTCATCTAGGGATTACACAATAATAAAGATAAAGAACATGTACGCAGCGGAATAAACAAAAACATCTTTATTATTGCTAACAAGGTTTCTCGTCATCATCTCTACTCTAACATACATCAAAGCCTCAATGCTACGTGATCAAGTGTAGCACGGTTACACTCTAACAGCGATCTAAGATCGTTGAGGCTTAACACTAATCAACTAACCTAGGCGTTTACATAAGCATACTTACGCCCTAGGTTTACACACACACACCTTTAATGACTACATTATGGAAGACACATTGAAACCTATTCCCTGTATTCTGTTTATATAATACAGAATTAGGGTTACAATAATACTACGAAGGACTATATTGAAATAACTTCTTTGTAAAGCAAGTCCTTTGTCTTTTGCATTCTTCACTTTGTCTTCATAAGTCCTTTATCTTTCATATTTGTCAATATCAACTCAAAGTATAATTCCCAACAATCTTCCCCTAGTTGATACGACAAAACCAAGTATATGAAAGATGTCGTCTTCCCCTCAAACCATGCATATCATCAAGGATCTTCAAGCTGCAATCTTCAAAATATTCTTCTTCCCCTTTTTGTCATCATCAAATAGGGGACAAATGTATGCAACCTTGATCTTCACAACCACGAATCAATATTACACGTCCAATCCATTTTTCCAATGTTTCTAAGTCGCCCACCATTAAGTTTTCCGCATCTATAGATGTACTTGAAACAATAGAAATCAAAACCATCAGTAGTAATAACAACTAGCAGTAGCAAAAACCTTCACCTCGAT
Source organism: Artemisia argyi (assembly GCA_030686995.1). NCBI lineage: Eukaryota > Viridiplantae > Streptophyta > Magnoliopsida > Asterales > Asteraceae > Artemisia > Artemisia argyi. The sequence continues at coordinate 189,138,835 of CM060685.1, read as the reverse complement.
GTAGCATATAAATGATTAAACATTTAAACACTTAAGCTTCCCCTGAAACCCATATGTTAACCATTTGTTGAATCTTCAATTCTGTAGGCTCTTATGTAATGATTACTAATGGAGAAAACTAAGTATAACCAACTTGATGCTGAAGTAGAACCACCCAAACTTGTGTCTTATATCTTGTACTAAAATTGACTTCGAACGTATACCTAACGTATAGGGAGATCGCAACCTCTTGACAAAAAAATCACTGAGCACAATAACGTAACTCCTTCAAGTGTTTTGTCAATTCGTAGTCACCTGAACGAACAAACAAGTTACCTCATGCTGAAAAGGTATGATAAAACACAAACCTGTGAACTTCCACTTCATCGTCAAATAGGTGATAAAAACCTTTCTTCGTAATCAATTAAATCAATAAAAACGAGCCTTGAAACTGTTTAAGCACCAATAAATCAAACATCCAAATTTCCATCCTGTGTGTGTATCTTCCCCCGTGTGTGTGTTGGAACCAACCTGTTCCAAATTAATATATACTTCCCCTCACAGCTTGTAACTCATGATTGCCAATGAAATAATCAAAGTCTCCACGTGAAATATAGCAACATGAATAAGTACCAACCACATGCCCTTTAAGAAATATGAACAGCAGTGGAAACAATTAAGGCATCAGTGGTAACTTGTATAAGGAGTGGAAAAATAATTACCAGCAGTGGAAACAAATAACTAGTAGTGGAAACCACAAAGCGTAGCAGTGGTAACTTTTAACTAGCAGTGGAAACGAACAGTGGTAACAATCTTGACAGCAGTGGAAATAAATAAGCTTGCAGTGGTAACTATCAACTTGCAGTGGTAACGATATAAACTTGTAGTGGAAACCATGTATGAGCAGTGGAAACAAATTTGTTTAGACCACATTAATTCACCACAGCAGCAGCAGCTCAGAATCTTTAATATCATCAGTAGACCACGCAGCAACAGTAAACTCAGAAAATAGAATACGAGTACCAGTAAGGTTACCAGATCTGCTCTTAACAACAGTATCGTATTAACTCAACCATTAATATGCGCTCTCCTCAGTCACCTTATGTAACAACCATCATTAATGAATACGAGGAAAAGTAGCAGCATAAAACCTATCGAGCAAACATAAAGGCCAAAACCCTAGAACAACGATAGCACCAATTCTCATCAATTAGGGTTTCTTTAGTAGTCGTCTTTTTTTTTTTTTTTTTTTTTTTTTTTTTTTTTTTTTTTTTTTAGCCTTTAGTGACACTTTTTAGAGTCACGAAAAACTCTAAAAATTAGGGTTTTTTTAGCCTCTAGACGACACTTTTTAGCCTTTAGTGACACTTTTTAGAGTCACGAAAAACTCTAAAAATTCGAAATAATATACCTCTCTGCAACAGTTTTCAAGAATTTTTATCTTTTTATTGGAAGCTCAGATTGAAGATCCCTCCGGTGAAACTCTTCTTTGACATGTAGAGAAGCTCCAATAAAAATTTCAGCCCGATCCAACGGTTAACGAAGGAGATATCGATGTTTGAAAACTGACCTGCAGTGAGTTTGGAAGATACAAACCAGTTACGAATTTTCTTCAATTTTCGACAAACCAAACCTTGTTTAATCCCACGATCACGAGCCCCATGGCTCTGATACCAATTGATAAGATCGTTTATAGCTCGAGGTTGTTTAGACCTCATCTAGGGATTACACAATAATAAAGATAAAGAACATGTACGCAGCGGAATAAACAAAAACATCTTTATTATTGCTAACAAGGTTTCTCGTCATCATCTCTACTCTAACATACATCAAAGCCTCAATGCTACGTGATCAAGTGTAGCACGGTTACACTCTAACAGCGATCTAAGATCGTTGAGGCTTAACACTAATCAACTAACCTAGGCGTTTACATAAGCATACTTACGCCCTAGGTTTACACACACACACCTTTAATGACTACATTATGGAAGACACATTAAAACCTATTCCCTGTATTCTGTTTATATAATACAGAATTAGGGTTACAATAATACTACGAAGGACTATATTGAAATAACTTCTTTGTAAAGCAAGTCCTTTGTCTTTTGCATTCTTCACTTTGTCTTCATAAGTCCTTTATCTTTCATATTTGTCAATATCAACTCAAAGTATAATTCCCAACAATTTACGAGTCTTGTAGCTAGACTCAAGGTCATGGGTTACTACGTGATCTCATCATTGGTTCCACTCTCTAGGTCGTCTTCTAAACCAGTTTTGTATTCCGGACCTAGTTGTAAGCACTCTTTGTAGAAACCAAGCATCCTATTTCTAACATACTCTAGTCCTCTACGTCTATCCTCCTCATTCTTATAATAAGCCGCTTGCTTATGTTCCTTTTCGAAATTTGAGAGAAGGCGGTATTGTTCGATCTTGTAGGGCATTTGATAAGCAACCTCATCATTCTCTTTCTTGAACCTAACTAACCCTAAAGTCGGATCATAACTCATCCTAGTGGCCTCAACAAATGGTTTTCCGAATACTATTTGGCTTAGGCAAGCATCTATCACCGGACGAATGTCTTCCACTATCATAAAATCAATCTCATAGGTAAGATTCCCTATAATCACATGTAATCCCTTAACTCTCCCTACAAAATTACTTATCAGGTTTTTACCGGGCATCATCCTAAAATTGAGTTGCTTCTTCATCACCCAATTGTAATAGGTCCTAGTCATGATGTTCACGGGGGATCTAAGGTCGATGTAAGCTTTCCATATATGCATGTGCCCGATATTACATGGGATGTTAATGTTAGAGGGGTCTCCCATTTTGATAAGGGGGTCGCCGAAGATATATGTTCTCTCGGGACCATCGAATAAATCCTTAGGGTATTCCCGTTCTTCCTTGGTTGGCAACTTATCAAAGTATTCTTCTATATGTTCTACCTCCTCTAATTCCTCACCCTTATTAACCTCAACTTTCCTACTCTCATCCTTACTGTCGGCTTCTACTCTAACTTCATCCTTGTCACTCTCCTCTATCTCCTTATCTATCGGCTTAATGGTGACAACATTGACAAAGTGGACATGTTTGGATGATGAGGGGTCCTTAATTTGGATTCCACTATTGGTGTCCCTAGTGTCCTTCCTAGGCGTGATTAATGCTTGGTTGTTGAGGGCTTTCAACAAGTTGTCAATCTTGTTGGTCATCTTCGTTTGTTGTTGGTTGAATTCGGTTTCGAACCTAGCTATGCGGGCTTCTTGAGATGCCATGAACTTTGACATCAATCCTTCAAGATTGTTGGTACTACCATAGTTGTTAGAAGGATTGTTGTTGAAAGTACGGTTGGATAGTGGACCGTTTGGTTGGTAACGATTAGGCGGATTGGAAGAATTGGGTTGATTTTGTCTCCACCTAAGGTTTGGGTGATTTTTCCATGAGGGGTTGTATGAATCACCATAAGTGTTTGGCTCGGGCTTGAAAGTGTACCACTTATCTCCCGCTTCGTCGGTACGCGTGGATGCGTAGTCCGCAAAAGCTGTTCCGGGGAGTTCCACACAATCACGAGTGTCATGGGGACCACTACATAATTCGCATGAAGAAGTGATTTTGTTCACTTGGCTTGAAGGCTTCGGAGCTTCGTAAGATTTCATGAGAAACTTGACTTGGTCCTCAAGTTCCATGATCCTACGGTCAGGAGTGCTAGAGTTGTTCGAAGGCAAAGATATTGCCTTGACCGTTTTGTTCAAATCACGGGGATCATTCCAACTTTCGTTTTCATAGAGAGCAAGATCTTCTATGAGTTCCCATGATTGTTCCGCACTAAGATCACGTAGCTTACCACCGGCCGATTGGTCAATGGTTCGCCTCGTGGAGATGTCGATATGGTCATAGAAGATTTGGACTTGGAGCCAAAGATCTATGCCATGATGAGGGACTTTTTGGAGTAAGTCCTTGAAACGAGTCCATGCTTCATAAAGAGATTCATTTTGACGTTGTTGGAACATCAAGATGTCATTCCTAAGCTTAGTAGTTCTCCCCGGTGGGAAAAATTGAGCAAGGAAACGAGTGGTGAGATCATCCCATGTGGTGATGGATCCCGCGGGTAAACGCTCAAGCCATTGACTAGCTTGATCCCGTAGAAAGAATTGGAATAGGCGTAAACGGGTAGTCTCTCTAGTTTCAACACCTAGGTCTATGGAATCTACGATTTTGAGAAAGTCCTTAAGATGTTGGTTTGGATCTTCGGAACGAAGTCCATGGAATGCACATCCGCTTTGCACCAACCGGATGGTGTCGGATCGCAAGGGGGTCACATTGTCTCCGGTGAGCTCAATGGTGTTTCGGTAGCCTTGGTGGCTAGGTCGGGAATACTCACCTAAGGTTCGGGGCCTAAGGGGTTCTAGTGGTGGGTTTTGTTGTGGTGGGATGACGGGTTCAAAGATGTTACCACCTTCCATGATGTCGGATGGTAAAGAGTTACGAACAAAAGCACGAAGAAATAAGATAGACTAAAGAAGACCTAAAAATAAAAATAAAAATCTTACTAGAAAGGAATCTAGCAAGTAGACCTAATAAAAAGAAATCCTAACCTAGACAATAACTATTCCCCGGGCTGCGGCGCCAAAAACTTGATGCGTGGGAATCGCAACAGGCTTTACCTCTCGAGGGATCTCGAGAAGCTTAAAACCCCCTCCAGGCAGTGTACCTGATTGTTGTAGTATAGTATAGTGACAAGTACCGGGGGATTGATCGTTCAGCTTAGGAATAGTGTCGCTAGGATTAGAAAACCTAATTACTAGTTCTAAAGGTGAGGGATGATTATTTTTGTATTTTTATATTTTTATGAAAGCAACTAAAATCTCGGGTTTTGGAAGAGTGGGCGGAATTAGTTGCTATTCAACTAACCCAAAACTAATATGTAATGTAAATAAAATACTAAAAATGAAATTAAACTAATTATTACAAAGGTTGTGAGCAGTAATTGGAGAAATTGTGTTTACTTAGACTTCACTACTCCCTAGATATCTTTTACACGTTAATTACTTGTTATAATTGTATGGATGACGGATTGTATTCCTTAATACCATTCATGGGGTGGCATGCATAACTCCCCAATTCAATGAGCTCTTATCTCCTCCTACACCATGACCCAACACAACTATAGGGATTGTAAACAGTGGCTCATGCATTAAATACAACCAATAAAGACCTAGTACGCCTCGGTTCATGTTTCTTAAGACGTTCAAGCATGTTACCATTTGGAGATCTGCCAGTTTTCTTAAGCCTAACATATAAAATCATTCATCCAAGACAAGAATAAACAAGTAATCAACACATAATCAACATCTAGGTTTCATTAGATCTAAGCAAACACAAAGGAGATCTAGCCTAGCATAATGGAATTGAGACAAGAACAAGATATAGACAACCAACACATAGACATATTGATTGAATTAGAAGAACACTTATCTCAATTACAATGCAAGGTATCAAGGGTTTGGAACCCTTGAAAAACCTGTAAAAGTTGCACCAAATTCGTCTTTAGGGTTTCACCAAAACTTCTCTTTTTTTAATGTAAAAACTAGAAAACTATATATAGGAAAACTGGGGTGACGGCGTCAAGAGCAAGGGTGTGACGCCGTCATCTCGCCGCCAAATACTTCCTCGGACGGCCTTGATCTACTTATGAAGGCCTATGTGACGCCGTCATCAACCACGGTATTTTATTCTTGGGACTCTGACGCCATCAAGAGCAATTCTTGACGCCTTCATGCACTGTTCCCAGCATAGAAATTTGAGACTTTGCCGTTTTCTTCACTTTTATGCTCCAAAAACGTCCGAAATGGCTTCTTTTCCAGAATTCACTCTCCAAGTACCTAAAATCACAAAAGGAACGATTTAGGGCAATATTTGATCAAATAAGTTCGGATTCGGGCTTAAATGACCCCCTAAAAACGGATCATTTTTCGCCTCATCAATTCGTCTTATCTTTGGCACTGTCGTCTTGCTCATATAGGCAAGGATCGCATGGAAAAGCTGCAACATGATGGGCTTTTACAAAAGATCAATGATGAATCATTTGATAAATGCGAATCCCGCATATCTGGGAAGATGACAACGAAACCTTTTTCACATCAAGTGGAAAGGGCAACAAAACTACTTGGATTAATACACACTGACGTATGTGGTCCACTTAGACATGTGTCAAAACGTGGTGCTAGCTACTTCATAACCTTCACGGATGATTATAGTCGTTATGGTTATGTTTATTTACTTAAACATAAACACGGAGTCTTTAATACCTTCAAGGTTTACAAAAACGAAGTAGAATTATAACTCGGTAAGAAGATTAAGGCACTTCGATCCGATAGAGGCGGTGAATATATAAGCCAATAGTTTAAATATTTCTTAAGTAAGTGTGGCATAGTCCAGCAACTCACGGCTCCTTATACTCCACAGCAAAATGGTGTATCTGAAAGGAGAAATCGTACTGTGCTAGACATGGTACAATCAATGTTTAATCTTACAACTCTACCCTTATCCTTTTGGGATTATGCCCTTGAAACTGCAATTCGCATATTGAATATGGTTCCAACTAAGAAGGTTGATAAGACTCCATATGAATTATGGACAGGAAAAGCTCCCAACTTTTCTTACTTAAAGGTTTGGGGTTGTGACACGTTTGTTAAACGTGATTCACCAGATAAACTCCAACAGAGATCTGTTAAGTGTATCTTCGTGGGATACCCAAAGGAAACAATGGGTTACTACTGTTACTTTCCACAAGAGAATAAAGTCATTGTGGCTAGGTATGGAGATTTCTTTGAAAAGAATCTCATATCTCAAGAATTCAGTGGGAGAGTTTATGATCTAGAAGATGAAGATACGTCACCTTCTGAAAACACTAGCTCACTTCCTGTGGAACCTGAAAGTTTAGGTCCTCCACCTGAAGTTGAAGTGGTACCCATTCGCAGATATTCAAGAACTGTGAAAGCACCCGAACGTCTATGTCTTACCATAAAATGTGAGGAAACTATACTAGGGGATCTTGATGAACCTACTAGTTATGAGGGTGTGTTTTGTACTTCAGTATTTCTATTTTGTTTCGTTACTGTTATATCCGTTCACTGGGCTTTTTAAGCTCAGCCGCATTTTCATTTCACCGCGGCAGGTATTCAAGATTAGTTTATGGGATAGCTTATCTGGGGATTGAGAGTAAAGGCTTTCGCTTTTGTTAGGTATGTATGTTCTGATATGAAACCATATTGTGACATCTTTGCCCTTGTCGGGTTGGGGTGTTACAGCTTCAGTAGTAGGATCTATCATGTATGCTGTTAGATGTACAAGACCTGATGTGGCGTATTGATGAGGCGAAAAATGATCCGTTTTTAGAGGGTCATTTAAGCCCGAATCCGAATTTATTTGATCAAATATTGCCCTAAATCGTTACTTTTGTGATTTTAGGTACTTTGGGAGTGAAATCTGGAAAAGGAAGCAATTCGGACGTTTTTGGAGCATAAAAGTGAAGAAAACGCCAAAGTCTTAATTTTCCATGCTGGGAACAGTGCATGACGGCGTTAAGAGGAGTTTCCTGACGGCGTCAAGAGTAAAGTCCATGACGACCCAGAAGAGTTTTAACGGCGTCATGAGTTAAAGTCGTGACGGCCTGGAAATGCAATGTTCTTGACGGCGTCAAATGTTGATCTAGGCAGTCCGAGGATTGTTTTGGCAGCAAGGTGACGGCGTCACCTATTTGGTCTTGACGCCGTCAGACCCCTTTTTCTATATATAGTTTTCTAATTTTTCACATTTAAAAAAAAAGAGAAGTTTTGGGAGAAACCCTAAGTACGATTTTGGTGTAACTTTACAGGTTTTTCAAGGGTTCCAACCCCTTGATACCTTGCATGATTAATCAGGATAAGTGTTCTTCTAATTCAATCAATATGTCTATGTGTTGGTTGTCTATATCATGTTCTTGTCTTAATTCTATCATGCTAGGCTAGATCTCTTTTGTGTTTGCTTAGATCTAATGAAACCTAGATATTGATTATGTGTTGATTACTTGTTTATTCTTGTTTTGGATGAATGATTTATATGTTAGGCTTAAGAAAACTGGCAGATCTCCAATTGGTAACATGCTTGAACGTCTTAAGAAACATGAACCGAGGCGTACTAGTTATTGTCTAGGTTAGAATTTCTTTTTATTAGGTCTACTTGCTAGATTCCTTTCTAGTAAGATTTTATTTTTTATTTTTAGGTTTTCTTTAGTCTATCTCATTTCTTTGTGTCTTTGTTCGTAAACTATTTCGATGGATAACAATAACATTGATCGTTTGATTCCTGTTATTCGTGTTTTTCGTCGTAGGATTTTCCAAATGCCAGCCCCACCTCCTATAGTGGAGAATGAGAACCCACCTAACCTCTCACCCAACCACCACTTTGACAATAATTCTGAGCTAGAAGAGTCTGATCATGATGATGACCGTAGGGCTAGCCCTTTCTACTATTCAGACTCCGATGAGGATCTTGATGATGGTGATGTGATTAATGAGAATAGGGTGGAAGAAGAAATGAACCCTCTTAGGTATGTTGACCCTAGAACTAGGATTGAGTGTGATAGTTTATTTAACATGCAATTCCCTTGTAAGATCGGATTTAACAGCTTTAACGCCTATCTCAACTCATCTCTCCCAATGAACATAATCTCACGTAATGAATACAATAAAATCATGGTAGATGAGTTAGAATATAAAGGAGAAAACATTATTGCTAAGGCAATACCATTGCATGTGTTTGTAGGAAGGTTGGTTTATCTTGTTGAGTTCACGGTTATGGAGAATCTAGGAGAGTTTATTGATAATAAATTGACCCAAGTTATGTTTGGAAAACCCTTCAAACGGTTGACCAACCTCGATGAAAAACTCATAGAAGGGATAATTACATTCTCGGATGGGGATGAAGATTTTGTCAAAAATGCCCCGCGCACACCCTAGGTTCAAAGATTTTTCCATGGAAAAATGTAGTAGGTATCCACCCATGGAAATGCTAAGTGAGAATGATAAGAGAAAAGGACTTAAGTACACGCATGAAAAGAATAAAAAATACTATCGCGGGTGTTTGGAATTAGGAGACGAGTATAAGAAAGATGAGGCGACTATTAGATGGCTCACACTTGGTTATGTGAGCATAAGCGATACACGGTAACCCATGACCTTGAGTCTAGCTACAAGACTCGTAAATAAAGAAAAGCGCTTCTTGGGAGGCAACCCATGTTTTGTGTGATTATATTTTTGTTTGTTTGTTATTTGCTTCCGTATGCATGCTTTATTTTTATTGTTGGTAGATCATGTTTCTAAACTAAATAGTGGAAATACTTTACTTTGTTGTTTTGGCCTAGTCTTAACTCCACCTAGAAGTATTTTTGCAAAAGATAAGTGTAAGGGTAAACCCCAAATATGTTTTTAAGAAACAAACCGATCATGATTCTCCACAATATTAAATGAGCATGTATATTCGTATTTGTTAGAGTCAAATGCTTGTATTGAGTCATAATGAAGTTTTGCAGGATTTTCCAGGAAGTAAGACCAAGTTTTTCCAGAAATTTTCCGGAAACTTAACATAAGAATTTCTGCAGGTCAATTCTGACGGCGTCAGGGGTTTACTCTTGACGGTGTCAGGAGTTAAAAATCTGGAAATTTTACCGGTTTTGTTTTTCTAACGGAGTCTTAAGGTTTTTGTGAATTATTAAGTTTTATAATCTCCAGGAGATCTGCAAACTTCATTCCACAAGCATTATATCTTATCTTGTTTTCTAGGATTTAGAAACTTATATAGGATGCCGCCGATTTTACGCGAGGTTGTCTTGTCTATTTTGTCAGGTTTTACAGGTTATGTATGACAAGAAGATGATTTATATTCTGAAAGGGAAGCTTTGATTGTTCATTTTCTTGGAGGAAGATTTAACCTGGCTATCCTATTATCCATACCGAGCGAATCAGGGGAGTATTTGATTTCATTCTCTTTACTTTTTCACTTTTACATTCTTTACTTGAACATTGGGGACAATGTTCATCTTAAGTGTAAGGGGAGGGTAAAAAGATGATACCTTACATATGCACTTTCGCTTGAGTTTGTTTTATTTGATGGTAGATGTGTAATAAAACTATGAGAAATACTTGTTAGTGCAATTTTAGCGCCAAATTTAAATTTTTTTACAACATTTAGGAGTGAAACTTTAGCCATAGCAAGCGTCTCATGGATAGGAGATTGTATGACTAGCACATAACCGTATATTCAGAAAAATTTTCCACCTAAATATGTGAGGTTCGCCTTTAGATTTGATAGGAAAAGCATTTATTATTAGTGCTTATGAGTGTACCGGTAGCATTTAGATTCTAGAACTTGCGTTAGTGATGCATCCCGAGACCGCTAGTGAGACTACATTCGTGTGGTAGGATTTACTACATGATAAGAGGCATTAGGATTACCCTTGTGTTAAACCCGTATCATAATTACTTGACCATTTAAGTCATATTACTTGGCTAGTTAAGTCAACTAATTTTTCCCACACCCTTAGTGTTGTACTCATTTTTAGTACACGAAACCCCTAGTACACCCCTCCAAGCCTATCTTTTCGTTTCTAACTTTAAGCATTTTACTTAAAGGAAGAATTTGTTACACCCCACTTAAATGTACAACCAAATCGCCTTAGCCTTCCGTGTATGCGCTCATTTTTAGTGCATTATTGTTATTTGTTAAACCCTAAGTTAACTTTCTAATTGATTACATGGTTGCTAAGTCGAGTCATATCCTTGTACATATTGTTTTGGGACGATTGGGACTCATGGGTAAGTACTTATTTTATGGAGTAATGGGGAAGAACATCATATATTACCCCCATATGTACGTTAATCTTAAAAGTGCTCCAAGTGTTTTGATTTTCTTAATTCGAGTCATTAGATTAGTTGATTGTAAAGTATGTAAAGATTCAAGTGTAAAGGGAACGTTCATTCCCTATGATGTATTATTTGGATGGTAGGAGAAACCCTAAGTACGATTTTGGTGTAACTTTACAGGTTTTTCAAGGGTTCCAACCCCTTGATACCTTGCATGATTAATCAAGATAAGTGTTCTTCTAATTCAATCAATATGTCTATGTGTTGGTTGTCTATATCATGTTCTTGTCTTAATTCTATCATGCTAGGCTAGATCTCTTTTGTGTTTGCTTAGATCTAATGAAACCTAGATATTGATTATGTGTTGATTACTTGTTTATTCTTGTTTTGGATGAATGATTTATATGTTAGGCTTAAGAAAACTGGCAGATCTCTAATTGGTAACATGCTTGAACGTCTTAAGAAACATGAACCATCGCGCACTAGGTCTTTATTGGTTGTATTTAATGCATGAGCCACTGTTTACAATCCCTATAGTTGTGTTGGGCATGGTATAGGAGGAGATAAGAGCTCATAGAATTGGGGAGTTATGTGTGCCACCCCATGAATGGTATTAAGGAATACAATCTGTCATCCATGCAATTATAACAAGTAATTAACGTGTAAAAGATATCTAGGGAGTAGTGAAATCTAAGTAAACACATTTTCTCCAATTACTGCTCACAACCTTAGTATAAATTAGTTTAATTTCATTTCTAGTATTTTATTTTGATTGCATCTTAGTATTGGGTTAGTTGAATAGCAACTAATTCCGCCCACTCTTCCAAAACCCGAGATTTTAACTTGCTTTCTAAAAAATATAAAAACACAAAAAAAATAATCATCCCTCACCTTTAGAACTAGTAATTAGGCTTTCTAATCCTAGCGACACTATTCCTAAGCTGAACGATCAATCCCCCGGTACTTGTCACTATACTATACTACAACGATCAGGTACACTGCCTGGTGGGGGTTGTAAGCTTCTCGAGATCCCTCGAGAGGTAAAGCCTGTTGCGATTCCCACGCATCATGTGTGCACAAAATATGACCAGTCGTTATCAATAGAATCCAGGTGGAAAGCACTAGCACGCTGTTAAAAGCATTCTTAAGTATTTAAGGAATACGAAAGATATGTTTCTAGTATATGGGGGAAATCCAAAAGCAGAACTTGATGTTACAGGTTACTATGATGCGTCCTTTGAAACTGATAAAGATGATACGAAGTCTCAGACGGGTTATGTCTTTGTTATTAATGGAGGAGCAGTTGACTGGAAGATCAAGAAGCAGACAACAATTGCGATGTTTGTTATAGAAGCTGAGTATATTGCTGCATCGAAAGCTGCAATGGAAGCTGTTTGGATTAGGAAATTCATTTCGGGGCTTGGTATTATGCCGTCAATTGAATTACCTATTAATATGTATTGTGACAACTCTGCCGCAGTTACATTCGCCAATGAACCTGGAGTTATGAAGGGCGTAAGTCATTTTCCTAGAAGATATCACTATGTTCGAGAACAAGTCGATATAGGTGAAATCAATTTACTCAAAATTCACACAGATAACAATCTAGCTAATCCGTTTACGAAGGCTTTATCTAAGGAAAAGCTTACTCAACATGCTAATGGCATTGGACTTCGTTTAGCTAGTAGTTTCATGTAGATCTGTGGTTAGTATTTGGATAAAAGATATTGTAAACAATAATTATTCAAATGAAATGAAGTATTTTGTTATGTTTATTTCCATTTATAAATATTGTATCCTATATTTGCATGCTTAATCCATGAATTACTTAAGTTATTCTAAATAGTCTGTTGTCAATTAATGATATGGGAGTATCATTGAACTAAGACAAATCTGAGTTTTGGTATAATATATTTAAATATATCGATGCGTAGACATGCCAAATTCAAATGATATTCAATAAATGAAAAATTGGATATAGGACAAAATCCCAATTACATGATTATACTTATGGATGTTGTCATTATAGTAAATCATGAATATGTATCCTCAGACTTGAGATACCAGGTAGCTACTGTGGATGTAGCTCATTTTCTGTGAGATAGTCTAACGCTATCCGTAACTTGTAATTATAAGGATTATTTTCAGAGGTGATGCGAAGTTCATAGGTTATGCTTGTAGTCAATACAGGATCTGGTTCCTTCAAATTTGTTTTGAAGTTTAATATTGTTTGGCCACTCGTAGGATTAACAAGATGTTTGCATGGCCATGCCCAAGGTCTATCTGGAATGCGTTCAGATGAATTGGTAATCTTGTTTGATCATAAATAACGAGAAACACAAGTTAATTATGGAATGACTTCGATCCATATCCATATTAACATAGTATTAGAATCAAAGGATAAGTATTGTGATGAATCATCAAATGTGGTTTTTTCCAGGAAACCATACTCGTGATCGTTCTGGGACATTGGCGTGTTATGCTAGACTAACCATTGTCATTATTACATTAATGTATATCCGAGTGGGAGCTGTTAGTTTTAACGGATAAAAATTAATGAATATGTCCGGACTGGAACACGAGACTTCGGGATTGCACACTTTACGTATGAGTTTCAATTAATTAATAATTATTGTTTTAGTGGCGAATAATTATTAAATTCACGAAATGAGCACTTAACGGTACCTAACGACCGTTAGACAAAAGTTAAAGGACTAAAGATGAGATAAGAAGGCAAGAAGGATCTAGAGACCCCTCTTGGGCCTAGGTTCGGCCGAAACCCACATCCCATAGGGTTTGGGATTGCCTTTTGCTCCAAGCATTGTGATAGTAAAAATACATGGCCTCATGTATTCATTCTTCTCATCCCTTGGTTCATTAGCAAGCCAATTCACTTTCTTCCTCTCTTTCTCTTGAGCTATAGACGATCCATAGTGATGAACTAAGGCTCAACTAGTAGTACTTGCTCGTGAATTAAGAAACTAGCTTTTCTAATTGAAACGCTAATAGTACGTGTGTTCGAGAACGAAGTATTAGCATACTTTTGCTAACAAGGTGGTTGCCCATTCGACTAACTCACTAGTCGATTCCCAATTAAACCCTAATTAGGGTTTATAGTTCTTGTTCCATTGATTTCTTGTTCTTGCTAGAATTCACAAAGAGGTATGCATCCTTTTATATTCGGTTAATTTAATTACATGTATTTGATCTATTTCCGCTGCGTGCTTGATGTGTTTATATGTTTATGATTTTCATATATTCTAACAAAAACAATGTACAAATGAAAGCTATATCAGTTTGCCATGAAGACACCACGTCATGGAACCCCAAACATTTAGCGTTTCAAGTCCTAAATGTAAAACCTGGTAGTTATTTTCTTGTTGAAAACGATGTAGCTTGGGTTCCTTATTAAGTTATGGTTTATGTTACTTACCTTGCAATGATAAACTAAGCTCAATTATGTACTCTTAACCTTCCCAATATCTCTCAAATTTACATCTACTGTATTTGAAATCTGAACAAATTATTCAACTATATACACATCTACCATCACATATATAACTTTTTAAAGAAGACTACACTTACTTTTCCCTTTCTTTTTAAATAGAGACAAATTTATGTTGCTACCTCCATTATTGTTTGCCTTACGAAACACTCCCTCTTACATATTTCATATTTGGTTGTTTCTAACACTTATTGAATGCGCAGTACAAACGAAAAGAAAGATAAAAATTAAGTTGATACAGTACTTGTTATTGTGTAAAGTTAACATCAAATCAGAAATAAAATTTGAATAGAATAGTGAGAAGAAACCACAATCAAATATTTCAAATGCACCAACAAAATCTGTCGCAGTTATATTACCATGAGCTTCCACTAGGTAAACAATGCAAGAACGACTAAGAGCCTTACAAACATGTCATTCTTTGACTCTCATCAGCTTACGAAACAATATGTCTATCCGTTATTATCATCGTATCATCCACCAGTAGTCAAATACTTTCTGTTCAGGGTAGATAAAGTTTAAGTCACGAATAAGACTATACATAAAAAACAGTTAATGTATAGACAAAAGGTTCCTTAAGCAAGAAACTATTATGATCCTGATGCTCACATCAGCGGGAGTTGTGGGTAGAGCAGAGCTTACTTGAAGGAACTGAATACTAATCACATAATGTAGTGCCAAACAGGTAAGAACCGTTAGCAATGCGAGTGGAATGTCATTTGAGCTCTGCAAAAGAACCAAAAGGCTAATTAATGTCATAGGCAACAAAACGCAATGTAGTAATATTGTATTACTACTGCAATACCCCTGGACATTGGAGGCGAAACTGTCCATTGTTACTAGAGGAGTTGTGCCTCAACAAGAGTAAAATGCCTGGTAACGTTGCTAGCACTTCAGGTATGTTTATGATTGAATTATTTTCTTTTCCTCATAAGAATAATTCCTGGATGTATGATACTGGATGTGGTACTCACATTTGTAATACGTCGCATGGACTTAGAGGAGCAAGGAAGCTGGCCTATGGAGAAAGATACTTGTACGTAGGGAATGGCATACGTACAGCAGTTGAAGCCATAGGGACTTTCGATTTAGTTTTACCTTCGGGTTTGATACTAGTATTGAATAATTGTCATTACACACCCTCTATTGATAGGGGTGTTGTTTCAGTTTCTTTGTTATTGGATAATGGTTTTGTTCACACATTTATTAATCATGGAATTTCTGTTTCTTTAAATAATGTTTTTTACTTTAATGCAATTCCAATAATTTGTGTGTTTGAAATTGATATGGAAAATTCCATGTCCAATAGAAATAATTCTGTGTATGGCATTAGCAATAAGAGAATCAAGTCTAACTTGGATTCGTCCTATCTTTGCCACTGTCGTCTTGCTCATATAGGCAAGGATCGCATGGTTAAGCTGCAACATGATGGGCTTTTACAAAAGATCAATGATGAATCATTTGATAAATGCGAATCCTGCATATCTGGGAAGATGACAAGGAAACCTTTTTCACATCAAGTGGAAAGGGCAACATAACTACTTGGATTAATACACACTGATGTATGTGGTCCACTTAGACATGTGTCAAAACGCGGTGCTAGCTACTTCATAACCTTCACGGGTGATTATAGTCGTTATGGTTATGTTTATTTACTTAAACATAAACACGAAGTCTTTAATACCTTCAAGGTTTTCAAAAATAAAGTAGAATTACAACTCGGTAAGAAGATTAAGGCACTTTGATCCCATAGAGGCGGTGAATATATAAGCCAAGAGTTTAAAGATTTCTTAAGTAAGTGTGGCATAGTCCAGCAACTCACGGCTCCTTATACTCCACAGCAAAATGGTGTATCTGAAAGGAGAAATCGTACCTTGCTAGACATGGTACGATCAATGTTTAATCTTACAACTCTACCCTTATCCTTTTGGGATTATGCCCTTGAAACTGCAATTCGCATATTGAATATGGTTCCAACTAAGAAGGTTGATAAGACTCCATATGAATTATGGACAGGAAAAGCTCCCAACTTTTCTTACTTAAAGGTCTGGGGTTGTGACGCGTTTGTTAAACGTGATTCACCAGATAAACTCCAACAGAGATCTGTTAAGTGTATCTTCGTAGGATACCCAAAGGAAACAATGGGTTACTACTTTTACTTTCCACCAGAGAATAAAGTCATTGTGTCTAGGTATGGAGATTTCTTTGAAAAGAATCTCATATCTCAAGAATTTAGTGGGAGAGTTTATGATCTAGAAGATGAAGATACATCACCTTCTGAAAACACTAGCTCACTTCCTGTGGAACCGGAAAGTTTAGGTCCTCCACCTGAAGTTGAAGTGGTACCCATTCGCAGATATTCAAGAACTGTGAAAGCACCCGAACGTCTATGTCTTAACGTAGAATGTGAGGAAACTATACTAGGGGATCTTGATGAACCTACTAGTTATAAGGCTGTCTTTTGTACTTCAGTATTTCTATTTTGTTTCGTTACTGTTATATCCGTTCACTGGGCTTTTTAAGCTCAGCCGCATTTTCTTTTCACCGCGGCAGGTATTCAAGATTAGTTTGTGGGATAGCTTATCTGGGGATTGAGAGGAAAGGCTTCCGCTTTTGTTAGATGCACAAGACCTGATGTGGCGTTTGCACAAAATATGACCAGTCGTTATCAACAGTATCCAGGTGGAAAGCACTGGCACGCTGTTAAAAGCATTCTTAAGTATTTAAGGAATACGAAAGATATGTTTCTAGTGTATGGGGGAAATCCAGAAGCAGAACTTGATGTTACAGGTTACTGTGATGCGTCCTTTGAAACTGATAAAGATGATACGAAGTCTCAGACAGGTTATGTCTTTGTTATTAATGGAGGAGCAGTTGACTGGAAGAGCAAGAAGCAGACAACAATTGCGATGTCTGTTACAGAAGCTGAGTATATTGCTGCATCGAAAGCTGCAATGGAAGCTGTTTGGATTAGGAAATTCATTTCGGGGCTTGGTATTATGCCGTCAATTGAATTACCTATTAATATATATTGTGACAACTCTGCCGCAGTTACATTCGCTAATGAACCTGGAGTTATGAAGGGCGCCAGAAATTTTCCTAGAAGATATCACTATGTTCGAGAACAAGTCGATATAGGTGAAATCAATTTACTCAAAATTCACACAGATAACAATCTAGCTGATCCGTTTACGAAGGCTTTATCTAAGGAAAAGCTTACTCAACATGCTAATGACATTGGACTTCGTTTAGCTAGTAGTTTCATGTAGATCTGTGGTTAGCATTTGGATAAAGGATATTGTAAACAATAATTATTCAAATGAAATGAAGTATTTTGTTATGTTTATTTCCATTTATAAATATTGTATCCTATATTTGCATGTTTAATCCATGAATAACTTAAGTTATTCTAAATAGTCCGTTGTCAATTAATGATATGGGAGTATCAGTGAACTAAGACAAATCTGAGTTTTGGTATAATATATTTAAATATATTGATGCGTAGATATGCCAAATTCACATGATATTCAATAAATGAAAAATTGGATATAGGACAAAATCCCAATTACATGATTATACTTATAGATGTTGTCATTATGGTAAATCATGAATATTTATCCTCAGACTTGAGATACCAGGTAACTACTGTGGATGTAGCTCATTTTCTGTGAGATAGTCTAACGCTATCCGTAACTTGTAGTTATAAGGATTATTTTCAGAGGTGATGCGAAGTTCATAGGTTATGCTTGTAGTCAATACAGGATCTGGTTCCTTCAAATTTGTTTTGAAGTTTAATACTGTTTGGCCACTCGTAGGATTAACAAGATGTTTGCATGGCCATACCCAAGGTCTATCTGGAATGCGTTCAGATGAATTGGTAATCTTGCTTGATCATAAATAACGAGAAACACAAGTTAATTATGGAATGACTTCGATCCATATCCATATTAACATAGTATTAGAATCAAAGGATAAGTATTGTGATAAATCATCAAATGTGGTTTTTTCCAGGAAACCATACTCGTGATCGTTCTGGGGACATTGGCGTGTTATGCTAGACTAACCATTGTCATTATTACATTAATGTATATCCGAGTGGGAGTTGTTAGTTTTAACGGATAAAAATTAATGAATATGTCCGGACTCGAACACGAGACTTCGGGATTGCACACTTTACGTATGAGTTTCAATTAATTAATAATTATTGTTTTAGTTGCGAATTATTATTAAATTCACAAAATGAGCACTTAACGGTACCTAACGACCGTTAGACGAAAGTTAAAGGACTAAAGATGAAATAAGAAGGCAAGAAGGATTTAGAGACCCCTCTTAGGCCTAGGTTCGGCCGAAACCCACATCCCATAGAGTTTGGGATTGCCTTTTGCTCCAAGCATTGTGATAGTATAAATACATGGCCTCATGTATTCATTTTTCTCATCCCTTGGTTCATTAGCAAGCCAATTCACTTTCTTCCTTTCTTTCTCTTGAGCTATAGACGATCCATAATGATCAACTAAGGCTCAACTAGTAGTGCTTGCTCGTGAATTAAGAACCTAGCTTTTCTAATTGAAATGCTAATAGTACGTGTGTTCGAGAACGAAGTGTTAGCATACTTTTGCTAACAAGGTGGTTGCCCATTCGACTAACTCATTAGTCGATTCCCAATTAAACCCTAATTAGGGTTTATAGTTCTTGTTCCATTGATTTCTTGTTCTTGCTAGAAATCACAAAGAGGTACACAACCTCTTATATTCGGTTAATTTAATTACATGTATTTGATCGATTTCCGCTGCGTGCTTGATGTGTTTATATGTTTATGATTTTCATATATTCTAACAAAAACAATGTACAAATGAAAGCTATATCAGTTTGCCATGAAGACACCACGTCATGGAACCCCAAACATTTAGCGTTTCAAGTCCTAAATGTAAAACCTGGTAGTCATTTTCTTGTCGAAAACGATGTAGCTTGGGTTCCTTATTAAGTTATGGTTTATGTTACTTGCCTTGCAATGATAAACTAAGCTCAATTATGCACTCTTAACCTTCCCAATATCTCTCAAATTTACATCTATTGTATTTGAAATCTGAACAAATTATTCAACTGTATACACATCTACCATCACATATATAACTTTTTAAAGAAGACTACACTTACTTTTCCCTTTCTTTTTAAATAGAGACAAATTTATGTTGCTACCTCCATTATTGTTTGCCTTACGAAACACTCCCTCTTACATATTTCATATTTAGGTGTTTCTAACACTTATTGAATGCGCAGTACAAACAAAAAGAAAGATAAAAATTAAGATGATACAGTACTTGTTATTGTGTAAAGTTAACATCAAATGAGAAATAAAATTTGAATAGAATAGTGAGAAGAAACCACAATCAAATATTTCAAATGCACCAACAAAATCTGTCGCAGTTATATTACCATGAGCTTCCACTAGGTAAACAATGCAAGAACGACTAACAGCCTTACAAACATGTCATTCTTTGACTCTCATCAGCTTACGAAACAAGATGTGTATCCGTTATTATCATCGTATCATCCACCAGTAGTCAAATACTTTCTGTTCAGGGTAGATAAAGTTTAAGTCACGAATAAGACTATACATAAAAAACAGTTAATGTATAGACAAAAGCTTCCTTAAGCAAGAAACTATTATGATCCTGATGCTCACATCAGCGGGAGTTGTTGGTAGAGCAGAACTTACTTGAAGGAACTGATCACATAATATAGTGCCAAACTGGTAAGAACCGTTAGCAATGCGAGTGGAATGTCATTAGAGCTCTGCAAAAGAACCAAAAGGATAATTAATTTCAATATAAACTAGAACTATAAATTGATTTTTTTTTGTTTTTTTTTGCGTTTTCTTAATATTGTATAAAGTTAATGTCATTTTTCGTCCCTGTGGTTTGCCGTTTCAATCACGTTTAGTCCCTGCCGTTAAATTTCTTCGGATTTGGTCCCCGTGGTTTACAAACCCATACGGGTTTGGTCCCTCTGAAGGGTATTTTTGTCATTTGACAAAAAAAATCGAAAAAAAATTGGAAAAAAATTCTTAAAAAATTCTAAAAAAAATTTTTAATAATTTTTTTTTTTAAATTCAAAAAAAAAATTAATTAAATTTTTAATTAAAAAATTTTGAAAAAATTATTGAAAAATTCGAAAAATATTACAAAATTCTTGAAAAATTCTAAAAAAAATTTTAATTATTTTTTTTAATAAAAAAATTATTAAAATTTTAGAAAAAAGAAAATTATTTTTTAGACTTTTTATTTAATTATTATTAATTAAAAACTATTTATACTAAATTAATTACTAAAAATACTAAACGATTTTGGAAAAATATGAAAATTTTATGGTAAGTGTTTTAAGTGATAAAGAAGCTGGGAAAAATAAAATGGAGGCAACAGCTTATCCAGATAAGCTGGAATAAGCAAAACAGTTGGAATAAGCAAAATAGGCTAATACTACTATAAGTAAATAGATTATGCAAGGGATAATGGAACTGGTGCCCCAGAGCAGTTGGAAGGGGGTTGTGTTGTGTGTCTGTTGTGAAGGTGAGGTCCTAGGTTCGATTCCCATAAACCCCACTTTTTTCTTTTATTTTTCTTTTTGCTATTTTCTGTTACAACACTACTCAACTGATGAAAACATGAAACTTTTACAAAGGATATTTTTTTAGATCTTGAAAATAAGCTAAAAATGAGCAAATAAGCTCAACAGAAGGCTATATGAGCCAAAAATGGATTTTTATCACTAATAAGCTACAAATAAGCTACTTGAAGAAAACTAAAGTTGAAATAAACTAAAAACAAGTTAAACAGATTTAAATTAAGCTAAAGAAAAGAGAAAGGAACATGTAATAAGCCAAAAAGTTGAAATAAGCAAATCCAAAAGCCACTCAGACCAAACAGGCCTAATGGGGAACTTTGAGACCTCTGTGGGGTCCACATAGGTGAATGGGGGTCTAGAATGAACCCTGACCCTCAAAGTTGACCTGGTCAACTTCCAAATAAGCCAATAAGCTGGGCTTATGGCTTATTTGTGAAAACTTGGTGGGCTATTGAAATATGATGCAAATACTGAGGGCTCAGTATGGGTACTGAGGACAAGTCATAACAAGGGGTCCAATAAGCTAAGTCCAATAAACTAGAGACCAAAATAAGCCAAGGCCTGAGAAGCTTAGCTGATAAGCTCCTCAAAAAGCTAAAGGGCCAGGTGTGGGGTCCACAGGAGAGGTCACAGTTGACCAAGGAAAATGAGCCAATGGCCCTGGTGCAGGGGAGTGTTTGCACCCTGCACCCTCAAACAGACCCTTGCACAGTTCCAAAAGAAAATCTTAAAAATAATTTGTCCATTGATTCCTGTAGTTTAGGTGGTGTATTTTTACCACAAAAAATTTCAGGTTCCAATTCCCAACACAAAATTCTAGAAAATTATCACAAAAACTGAGATTCTGATGAAACAAAAGCATGAGCCAAGTGCTTATTTGCCCTTCCTGGCTTATTGTGAGTGCTCATTTGAATTTTTGTGCTTATTTCTTCATATTATTGTTAGTTGTTGGTTAATTTTGGGTTGTGGCTCAATAGTGTAGCTTATTCAAGCAATTCCAAATCCTAATAAGCCATTGGCTTATTCTGTCTTGTTCATAAGCTCACCATTTGCTTATTCTTGATACTCAGCCAAACTTCCTTTATTAAAGTTGCTTATAAATAGTATATAAACAGATTTGAAAAAGAAAAATCCAAAAAAGACCAAAATAATAGAAGTGATATCTTCTATTTAAGCTATTTAGCTTATTCTCAGCTTTTTGTAAAAGCAATTTTCATTTTTATATTTTTCTTAGGTTCCTGGTATCTTGTAATATTTTTAGTAATTTTTCCAGTTTTTTCTCTTTTCATTTAATACTTTTCATAATTTAATTTAGTTTTTATTAATTAATAATTAGTTTTTAATTAATAATAAATATTTAAAAAGTCAAAAAAATACAAATTTAATTTTAAAATTAGTTTTAAGTTATTTTAGATTTTTCCAAATATTATTTTCATTTTTCTAGTGTAATTTAAAAAAAAAATAGAATGTTTTTTAAAAAAAATTTAAGAAAATTTTTTATTAAATTTTTTTTAGAATTTTTTTTTATTAAAAATTTGAAAATTTTTAAAGAAAATTTTTTAGAAATTTTTTCGAATTTTTTAAGAAAAAATTTATTAGATATTTTTTTTCAAAATTTTTTTTTGGAATAAAAATTTTTCGTCAAAAAAATTTTTTTTTAGAATGTTTTTAGAATTTTTTAGAAAAATTTTTATTAAAATTTTTTTTTGAAAATTTTTTAAGAAAATTTTTTTAGAATTTTTTTATTAAATTTTTTTTTAATCATGATTGGTCCCTGTGGTTTGCATATATATATAACTAAGGGTGTTTTTGTTTTTTTGCATATATTTAACGGTCAAGGGACCAAACACATATGGGTTTGTAAACCACGGGGACCAAATCCAAAGAAATTTAACGGCAGGGACTAAATGTGATTGAAACGGCAAACCACAGGGACGAAAAATGACATTAACTCTATTGTATATATTGAAATTGGACAAATACCTATAAAAAATGCTATGAAAAATAAACATATGTATAGAACCGGTTTGACCCGACGGTTGAACTGGTGACCCGGTGAACCGGCGACTCAACCAGGTCAATTAAAAAACCTGGTTTTAAAACATTGATTTTGATCAATTGAATTTATGATTTTTCATGTGCCAAAATTCAGCTTTCTTATCGATCAATGTTATGTTTAATGAAATGTCTTGAGAATAATGTTTTCCTTTATTATTTAAAAGATTCCACGAAAATATCAAACCTATAATCGAAAGCAATGTAGCTAATTACCGTTCTACCGCTGTTAAGGGCACCTTTGGAAAGAAGCCCTTTGAGTTCCTCTGAGGATTCGTAGATCAGAGGAGTTACTGCATCCTTCACTTCATGTGTTGGCATCTTCTTTGGCCAATAGTTACGACCCTCCTGGATTTCAAGTGATAACTTAAGTTGTTTCACTACATGAGACATTGGCGGCCGTCCTTCACGAGATTTATGCAAACATTGATACGCAATATTTGCAAATATTTCCAGAGAATTTGGGTCCATTTGTGGAACAAGATCTCGCATGATGATCTGATCTAATTTCTTCTCCCTGTAGATTTCCTTCCAAAAAGGCACGTGAACCTTTAACTGACGATTGCTATATTCTGCACATAGCCTGCCGCACAAAACTTCAAACAAAACTACCCCAAAAGAGTACACATCCGATTCTTTTGTTAGCTGGTATGCCTCCATGTACAGTGGATCACAGTACCCAGGGGTACCTACAGGATTCGTGATAAGATGAGAATATTGCTGATAAGCAGGACCCATCTTTGAAAGCCCAAAGTCAGAAACCTTGGCAATCTTATTCTTGTCAAGTAGGATGTTGGCACTTTTTACGTCACAGTGGAGTACTCTTTGCTGTGTCCCATTTGGATCATGCAGGAAGCTTAGTCCCTTTGCAGCGTCAATGCAAATCCTGAGACGCTGCGTCCAAGTGAGATCGGCGGAACTTAAATAGCGATCGAGACTTCCACCGGATGCATATTCATACACGAGGATCATCTCACCCTCTTCGCTACAAAATCCCAGGAGAGAGATGAGATTTTCATGCCTGTAACAACAAAGCATCCTGATTTCCCTATAAAACTCGGGGTCTCCTTGCCCATAATTTCGACGAAGACGCTTTATAGCACACATGTTTTTATTCATGTTAGAGTGAGATAGTTTTCCTTTATATACTTTCCCAAAACCACCCTTCCCGATCACTCTTCTTTCATCAAAGTTTTTGGTGGCTGTTTTGATCGCTTCTAGTGGGATTTTCAGATGTTCAAATTCCTTCATGAAAAATGCCATTATCCGAGCTTGAATAATAAGGAGAAAAGTCAAATAAAATGTAGAGTTGAAAAGAAGCACCAAAGTTGGTGTTGGGATTACTCTAATAAAAGAAAAACTCACAACGCTCGCACTCAAGATCTTAGGAATGTAAATTAATGGTACACTTTAAGGCAGAGAAGGATTGATTTGCTGTTAGTAGTTCAATACCTGGGATGCCTTTATATAGGCATAAAGAGCAAATTAATATGCATCACTTAAATTAACCAACATTTTTCAAATAAAATACAATTAAACAAGTTCAGCAACTTGGTCCTTTAACCAAAACGCGTAGATGTACAGAGGTGGTAGTGAGATGTCCAAAGTCAATCCTAATGTGTACGTCACTTTGATTAAAAATATATTTTATCCCAAGTATGGTTATGTTTATTAAAAAAGAGAAGAAGAAGAAGAGAAAAAAAAAAAAAAAAAATCACAATTCCTGTATATGGCTTGGTCTGTGTTTCTTTTGCTAACAATTATTTACTGCCATGTCATAAGTAATAGAATCTATACGGGTTTAAACGCCTTGCACAATGAGACCCATAAAGCGAGTAAGTTGAAGTGGTCAAGCCAATATGAATCAATTTCACTAGGCGGTACTACCGTGCAGTTCAAGATTTCCTTACTTGAACTTCCATCCAAATAACTAAGGGTGGGGAGTAACCGAGTAAGTAAATAGATAATCCAAAAATTAGATACTTGACAATTACTTGCCTTACTACAACTAAATATATATCATAGCCACTCTCAGTTTATTTAGGCTCTAACAGCCAGAAATACACATTCTTTAGGGTTGATGAAGGCCTCTTTTAGGACAGTCGAGTTTTGTACATGTGATTGTTTGGCGTTAAAGTGGCATTTTTCTAGTTAATGGTGAGTCTCTCAACTCACAAGTCAGAACCACTGGTTCTATGTAGCTGTCCATAATTAGAGGAGATACATAAATAAAAACGATGACCAGATAACCGGTGAAGTTGAGATCAGATTCACAAAGTCAACCCTCTATCAGTGCGCGTTAGTATTTTTCATCTTAGATGTCAGGATTACATAATTGGGTATAAAATTCTTTTAGTTCCAGCTATTATGGCCTAAAAAAATTAGTGAGATGCCCAAATTCAACCATCTCTTTGTGTGTCAGCTGAGATGTATTGATCACATAGTAGCATATAAAGAATGTCAAATTCCAACTAATATAACTTAAACAATTAGCAGCCTGTTATCTAGTTTCTTTAGTTGACCTTGCATATTAAATTTGGCACACAATGTAATTCCATCAATTGAGCATTATCAGCTTGTAACATTCACCTTAATTTTAAGTACTGGTTGTTTGTTTAAAGCTTAACGATGGTCACTTTAGCAGGTATTCCAATTTCCAAGCAATCTCATATGCACAATTTGTAAAGAGATGCTAAGTAACCTAATGAAATTAGGATCGGATGCCCAAAGTCAACCTACAATGCAAATGTGCGAGTGTGAGGCTAAACATGAATGCATAAAAAATGTTTTTATTAAGGACTAAAGAATTTTGTTATACATTATCAAAGTCAGCTCTTTGTGTGTTTGGTAATATGCCTGATTGCGTGATCTCACAGATAAACTATATACTGCTAACTTGTGAATGGTTAGCATGTCGTTTTAGTTGACATTGAATATTTCTCAGAGTTAACGTGTTGAATAGTCAATGCTAACGGTGTAACAAGAGATGTGTGTATTGAATTCATCCAATTCAGAAAAACTTTGTATACAGCTAGACAGCATCATGTTTTACTTGAAGTATTTCATCAAAAATTAATGCTCATAAAGACATAAAGCTTTGAGTCTACTTCCTAACTATCCGTCTATCCTATCAACACAATTTTACTAATCAAACAACACTGACGATTAACAATTTTACTAATCAAACAACACTGACCATTGGGGTATTGCGCTAGTGGTATCACTCCCCCGCAGGAAACGTTCAATTGACCGGTCAGGGAGGGCGTTGGAGAAATACGTCCTAGGTTCAATCTCAACTCCTCACTAAAGGTCACGGAACAAGTTTTCATTGCCTAGGCTTGGTGCTTGAGGAGGAAGGGTCACTCAGCACCCAAAAAAGGTGTACGGCGCACGGGTTAGGGTTTCCTGCCGATTTAAATTTTTTGAGGGAATTAGCATTGTACCCATCTATAAGGCTAGAATGCATGTTCTTAAGATTTAATAAAACAAATTACGGAGTAATTGGCAGTGCAGTAAAATAAACTTTGCTTATAGCCATATTTCTGCGATAATTATCAATTAAATAGGTGGATTGGGTAATGGGTCAAAACAGGTGGTTTTTGGTATGGTTAACACAAAATCTTGACATAACCAATGAAACTGCCCAAGAAAACATTTACAAAATGTATTAAGCCACTCACATTGCTATTATCCGAATCGAAAATTCACTTTTGAAGCATCTTAGATCCCAGAGTAAATTACACGATGGCGTTGACCAACACGTATAGCCGTTTGACTTTTCTTTCTACGAAATAGTCCTTAACCCGGAAACCCATAACACTCACAGTCCCTCCCCATGTAGCCGTTAACTATACCATTAAAATCTCTCAAATGCCACGTAAACAAGGGTAGATCAGTTCTCACTTTCTTATTATGAGACCCATTTCATCAAGAAATATATGTGTTTGATGATTTCGGGTAGTGGCACACTTGAACCAAACATTAGTAGGCAATTTCTAAAGTTTATACATCGTAAATAAGATACATCAAGAATAAATTCCAACCTAATACTGTAATAAACTTATAAAAGAAACAACAATAAGTAAACAAGAACTGGTGGTGGTGTTCTTAAGTTTGTGTCAAAAGGTTTGAGTGACCGGGGAGACTTCGACTTACGTGTGACACAGAAAAAGGGTTTTGGTTAAGTTTGTGTGCGGGTGTAAACGAGTGTCAAACAGAGCTCGACTCGACTTGACAATGATTTGTTTGACTCGAGTTCGGCTCGATAGCTCAACGATCTTTGTGAGGGAAGCTAGAACTCGGTTTGAGAAAGTTTGAACTAAGCTTGAGCTCGGATTGAAAGTTCAAGTTATTGTAATGATGCGTTTTTTAACTAAATAAATGTAAAATATAAGATAAGTTATGAATTCGACTCGAGCTCGGCTTGAAAAGCTTTATACTTTCATAATTTCACATATAAACCCTTAAAACATGTACGTAGTATAATGTATAAATAAAAGACGTATTTTTGAAAGTAGAAAAGCTCAATAATAAGTCGAGTAGAATCAATATAAGCTCGAGCTCGACTCGATAAATATTTCGAGTATATGGGCTCAAGCTCGAGTTAAAGGCTTAATAAAGCCCGGCCGAGCTCTAGTCAAACTCGAGTTACTCGACAAAAGCTCGGCCTAGTTTTTTATTTTCACGTGCTTTGCACATGTGGAGCTCTAACCCTAACGTATTTTTGTCAAGCAAAATAAGTTGTAGTTTGTGACTTTGTGTTACTTATCTTACAATGACTTAAAATAAAATAAAATAATAAAATATGTGCTCGTAACCTTCCATTTTCTCTCTTATTTACATCTACCCTTTAAAATCTTAAGATTGATGGTTATTACGGACACCCCTTTACAACTCATCGTGGGTCAAAAAAATAGAGAACTCGGCCGTTACCAAGACCGAGTTGCGGAGAGCGTCTTCGATAGCCAACGGTCAGACAAGAAGCCATTGGGCATTTTAATAACAAATTTATATAATTTTATCCTTACAAATACCACAATATACTATTTCATTTTTATTCACTCTTTCAAACACATTATTTCTTTATACACTCTACACTTCATATCCAAAAACAATGTCTCAAAAAATTCCTAAAATCAAAACACAAAAAACACGTGTCCAACAAAACGTTCCAACACCCAATTCTAATTTTCATTTAGGTCACTCACGAACCATTAATTTTTGATACGTTAATTATTTTATGTTTTTAGTATTTTATATTTATGTTTCTAGTTTAAGGGAATTTCAGTTATTTTCTAGTATTATGCAAGGGGTATGATTGTAACTTGCATATCTATTTATGTTTAAACGTATCAATGAATAAGCAGATCAGATTTGGTGAATTATCCCTCTCTTTAGCTTCTTCTTCTCTAAGTCTGTTCTAACCTATCAAGTACCTTATCAAGGGTATCAGAGAATTCCAGTCGATCCCTACCGGTATCTTCCATCACCATGACAAACACTCGCAATCAAGAAATTGACAACACTCTCAAGGAACATGGCAAGGCTATCTCAGAACTCCAAGAAACCCTAGCCACACTGTTGAAACAGCAAGAACAGTCAATGAAACAACAAGAAGAGATCTTACGAGCAGTCACGGAATAGCTCAGCGGCGGAGGGTTCAGAGGCGGCGGCGGCGCCGGTTCCAGTGGCGGAGGCGGGGCTGGTAACGGGCTGTTTGGTGATGATTTACGGAAGGGTACTCGGCCTATGCGGGTCGGGAACGTTGACTTTCCTCGGTTTTCAGGTGAAGATGTGGATGGATGGCTCTATCGCTGCGAACACTTTTTCGCGCTTGATGAAACTCCGGATAACCTCAAACTGAGATGTGCAGTTGTTCACCTCGACGGAGAAGCCATACAATGGCACCGGTCCTTCATGAAGGTAAGAGGGGTAACAGTGGTGGACTTTCCATGGGCAGATTATGTTAGTGCAATATCTAGTCGTTTTTCTAATGCAATGTTTGAAGACCCTATGGAAGAGATTGCATCTCTCGTTCAACTTACTGATGATGCCAAGGGTCTACAAGAATATAATTCAGGTTTCGATCGCTTGCTTAACAAGGTTACTGTTAGCGAATCCTATGCGGTTACCTTTATTTGAAGGGTTTGAAGCCGGAAATTAAAGGGCCGGTAAAGATGTTCAAGCCTCCAACACTACGTGACGCGTATGGGTTAGCAAGAATTCAAACCATCAACAACACAAGCTTGATGAAGCGTCTCAACGAGGAGGAGGGTGGGCCGCAAACCGAAGATGTCAAAATAACACCTCCGGTTAATGCTTCAAAACTTCCATTGCTCCCAACCCCAACAAACGAGTCACCAAGTAAACCGGGAACGCTTAGCTCGAGGCGTTTGACGAGCAATGAACTCGAGTTAAAAAGGGCAAAAGGGGAATGTTTCTGGTGTACCGAAAGGTTTGTTCCGGGCCACAAGTGTAAGAACAAACAAATCTACATGCTCAAGGTGATAGATGATGAAGATGATGAAGGTGATGAAGATAAGGTCACTTGAATCCCTTTTTGAGGGCAAAAAGTGGGTTAAGAAGGGAGTATTGATACGTTAATTATTTTATGTTTTTAGTATTTTATATTTATGTTTCTAGTTTAAGGGAATTTCGGTTATTTTCTATTATGCAAGGGGTATGATTGTAACTTGCATATCTATTTATGTTTAAACGTATCAATGAATAAGCAGATCAGATTTGGTGAATTATCCCTCTCTTTAGCTTCTTCTTCTCTAAGTCTGTTCTAACCTATCAAGTACCTTATCAATTTTAGAGCGGCAAGTTTTGCACACGAACCACAACAACAACAACAACAACAACAACAACAACAACAACAACAACAACAACAACAACCACCTATTTACCCAAACAATTCGTTTGCACCTCCATTTAACCAATAAATGTACCACCACCAACAACAACAAAATTTGTATAGTCCATAAATGTATAATTCGTGATCACTACCTTTGTTTCGTGATTCATAGTGACCACCAACATGCCAATCTCAAAGTTATTATATGGTTCACCCTTTTAATGTTGATGGAATGGAAGATTTGGGTCTGTTTTTTGGTGTTTAATATTAGTCTCCGACTCAAGCTTCAGGTGATCCATCTGAACCCGTACAAGATGACTCACCCGTTGAAGATGTCCTTATCATAAAAAATAAGTTGTCAAAAAGGCAAGAAGACTACAAAAGAAGACAATAGAATTCTTTGGAACCATGAGGAAGAGATAGCGCTGTGTAAAATTTGGATCAACACGTCCAAAAATAGTGCCAAAGGGAATGCTACAAAAAATCGTGGGTTTTGGACGGACGCACTAACATATCTTGAGAGGGAAATGGGGGAATCGACAAGAGGCTACAATGCCCTCAACTGCAAATGGAAATCGCAGATTCGTCCTAAATGTAACAATTCGCAATTTCAGGTTAACTTTTATTCCCGAAAATTTTACTATTCACTTTTACTATTCACTTTTTACTATTCACTTTTCACTATTCATCTCAAAAATTTTTATTTCATATTCTCGTAAGTTAAACTATTTTAACGATAATCCGAGAGTTTGACGCTCGTCGGATTATTTCTGCAAAAATCACAAAGCCGTGTCCGAGATTTACTTTTAGGTTTAAACGTCCTTCTAGCATCCCGATATGTCCATAAAACATTATAAACAATAGAAATATGATTTTCTCTCATTTTAGGACAATTCCAAAAGTTTCAGAATTTTACGTTTTTCAGTTCAGCGTTTTACGCGAATTGCGCGTTTTAGACCCGTGTTTCCAGTTTTTAGCAGGGTTTTCGCACCCGATAGAACCTACCACTCATTTTATATTTTATTATGGACTATATTGACATGTTTAACCATATTTATAAGTTTCATATTTTTAGGATACCCGGTTTTACGTTTCGTGACTTAACAACTTACGGTTAGCGATTAACGGGACCAAAACTCACTACGTAACTTATATAAGGCCAAGATTCATCCACCTAGTCCCTTCCCCTTGTCCATGAACGTGTATATGGTGGCCTTGGTGGCTTGATAATAAGCCTAGGAAAGTATGTGGTCTAAGAACAACCAAGTATGCATAGATGTGTTTAGTTTTTAACCATTAGTTCATTATACTTCATGTGTTCCAATTTTAACCACAAGTAAGTACTAGCTAACCTCCTCACTTGCACTATAAAAGGAAACTCATCTCTTCATTCTTTTCATCACCATTTAAAACTTCCCAACATAATTCCATAGCTTCATCATCTTTGATCTTCAAGTTACAAATTACATACCAAAGTTCAAGGTCTTAGTATTCTCTACCTAGTTCTTAAGTTTGTTTGGTGATTCCATGGTTGAATTAGGAGCTACACAAGGTTACTAGGGCTGAAGTTAAATGATTTTCACAAGGGTTAGATCAAGGCTAGCAAGGGTTACAAGAGTTATGGTGAAGGGTTTACAAGCTTAGGTTTAGTGTCCTAGTTCTATACTTGACTTCCTTTCTTTAGAAAGCCAAAAGTTGTAAGCAAACCCTTATACACTTTCTTGCTCAATATCATTTCATGCTTATTATGTTTCTTTCATGCTATATATGGTCTTTGTATTGTGTTCATGATGTTTAAAAATGGATAAAACAAGTATTGGTATACATATGTTAACTTATGACAAGTAAACAAGCAAACTAGTGATTTTTATGAAAAACCACGACCACAATAGTATAACTTTGATATTTGACACTTACTTACTGTTAAAGAGGACTTAACAAGGAAAACATAGCAATTTGAATCACCCAAAACGAGTACACGAGTCAAAAGTTATGACCATTTGAAGTTAGCGAAACCAAAACGGCAAATCTGCCTAAATAGCATTCTGATCAAATTATGATTTTGAAAGTCCCACTTCTGGTCCGATTCATCAAAAAGTTAAAACACGAAAGTTGTCCGGAACGACGTTTTCGTTCAGGAACAAAGAAGTTCGAGCCCTGAAAACGCTTTATGAGTGGTAAATTTCTTCAAATTCTTAACAGCCCATTTTTAGACCAAAGTAACTATATAATTGTTATAATTTGATGAGACCAAGAGGTCTAATGACCTAAAGCCAAGACCACAACCATGGCTAAAGCCAAGGTTGAGTCTCAAGATCATGGTAACAATGACCAAGGTCACAGCAAAGCCACGGCTAAAGACCATATAACTATTAAAGATCAAAAGCTTATATATATATATATATGTTATCGAATACTACAATAGTAGGGAGCCTCATGTGAGGAGTTCATTGAGTAAGCCGTCGAGACGAGTTGTGGATTTACGAGTTAAAGTGTCCTGGCTCCTCGAACGTTTACTTCATGACTTCTGAATTATGTCGGCCCGAACGGTAGTAAGAGATATACAAACTATACATGTTTCATAGACCACTTATATTCAAAGACTTACACTATATACTAAGTACTACATCATGAACATTATGCAAGACATATATGGGCAATTCTTCGTATTCTTAGACATTACTCCAAACCTAAGTCGCAACGTTCTATTATAGGCTGCTCTTAGAGACTTTCGCGATTCGACTACCACTTTCATTTCTCATTACATAGACTTAAGGTGAGTCATAGCCCCTACTCTTTTCGTACTTGTTTTAACTCTTTGGGGGGGATACATGCACAACTACTTGCTTACTTGTACAAATACTCAAAACATTTATACTTGATTGTTTCATACTTGATTGTCTTATACTTGATGGCATTATACTTGATTTCATACATACATGACTGTCTTATCTTTGGGAAGTGGCTCCCAGTTATCTTTGGGAAGTGGCTCCCAGTGTCTTTGATACATCCTAACATTTGCGAATGTTGGATACATCATAAAAGTGAGGTCTTCGGAGATGAAGTAGAGACTCACTACTAGTTGCTTAATTGTCTTGATGAACTTATACATGTCTTTATTATACTATATGTTAGCAGTGGGTTGTGAACACACAGGTTGCAAGTCTCTTATGGCGGGACTTTCAACTGAGTGGATTCACGATGCCTTTGCTGTGCGAATATTCTTTTAAGGCTTTTCAACTGTTTTAAGACAAACTCTATGAACTCACCAACCATTGTGTTGACACTTTAGCATGTTTATCTCAGGTTAGTAAGGCGATAGCTAGTGCGTGGAACTTAGAGTCAAGCTGCATATTCTGAAGACTTACGCTTTTATCATTTACCATTCAAAACATTTTGTATACATTTATGTATCATACTTTGGAATCTCATGTTTGTAACTTTGAATTCATTAATCGAATGGTAACTTTTCAAAATGTCTCATTTAGAGTTCGTTTTCTATACCTTGTACTTTGTATTATGAAGTAGCACCCCAGTGACACAGTCTTCCGCTGCGGTATTTTGGGGGTGTTACAGATTGGTACCAGAGCCTTGGTTATAGAGAACTAGGTTGCATTTAGTACCTAGACTATAACTGCTATATACGTTGGGACCTTCCTCTTTATTTGCCTTACACACAATACATACACATATGCTTTTGGTTAGAGGTTTACTTAGTTCCACGCTGTTAGATGATGTGACTTTAGTATTATAAGGAGCCCCAGAGATTCGTCGAGTCATTAAAAACATGAAGCTCAGTAATAACTAATTAGTTAACTTAATCTTGTGTTTGATGAGACACAAGATTTGAGTTAAATAATATTATTGCTTAGCTTTAGGGATTTGATGACTGGATTATCTTACCATCTGCCTCAGAAGGCGGATTTTGTGTCGGAAATTCTTAAGTAGGATGTTTTAGAATCTCCTTATTTAAATGGATTGGGACGCCTTTTCAGTTAAATAAAGAAATTGTAAATCACCGAACCATAAGTTTATGAGACCTTACTTACATAAATTTGGACGCTTCTTTATGTAAGTAATGTGTTATAAATAAGTGGGCTTAATTGTAGCCGATACAACTCCTTAACCAGAATCTTAGACGAATCAGAGTGAACACCACTATATTAGAGATCCCAAATTCTCTTAGACACACCGTAAGTAGTTAACATCAACTGAACTTCGGGAAGAAGTTCTCCTTAAGGGGTAGAGACTGTAACAATTCGCAATTTCAGGTTAACTTTTATTCCCGAAAATTTTACTATTCACTTTTACTATTCACTTTTTACTATTCACTTTTCACTATTCATCTCAAAAATTTTTATTTCATATTCTCGTAAGTTAAACTATTTTAACGATAATCCGAGAGTTTGACGCTCGTCGGATTATTTCTGCAAAAATCACAAAGCCGTGTCCGAGATTTACTTTTAGGTTTAAACGTCCTTCTAGCATCCCGATATGTCCATAAAACATTATAAACAATAGAAATATGATTTTCTCTCATTTTAGGACAATTCCAAAAGTTTCAGAATTTTACGTTTTTCAGTTCAGCGTTTTACGCGAATTGCGCGTTTTAGACCCGTGTTTCCAGTTTTTAGCAGGGTTTTCGCACCCGATAGAACCTACCACTCATTTTATATTTTATTATGGACTATATTGACATGTTTAACCATATTTATAAGTTTCATATTTTTAGGATACCCGGTTTTACGTTTCGTGACTTAACAACTTACGGTTAGCGATTAACGGGACCAAAACTCACTACGTAACTTATATAAGGCCAAGATTCATCCACCTAGTCCCTTCCCCTTGTCCATGAACGTGTATATGGTGGCCTTGGTGGCTTGATAATAAGCCTAGGAAAGTATGTGGTCTAAGAACAACCAAGTATGCATAGATGTGTTTAGTTTTTAACCATTAGTTCATTATACTTCATGTGTTCCAATTTTAACCACAAGTAAGTACTAGCTAACCTCCTCACTTGCACTATAAAAGGAAACTCATCTCTTCATTCTTTTCATCACCATTTAAAACTTCCCAACATAATTCCATAGCTTCATCATCTTTGATCTTCAAGTTACAAATTACATACCAAAGTTCAAGGTCTTAGTATTCTCTACCTAGTTCTTAAGTTTGTTTGGTGATTCCATGGTTGAATTAGGAGCTACACAAGGTTACTAGGGCTGAAGTTAAATGATTTTCACAAGGGTTAGATCAAGGCTAGCAAGGGTTACAAGAGTTATGGTGAAGGGTTTACAAGCTTAGGTTTAGTGTCCTAGTTCTATACTTGACTTCCTTTCTTTAGAAAGCCAAAAGTTGTAAGCAAACCCTTATACACTTTCTTGCTCAATATCATTTCATGCTTATTATGTTTCTTTCATGCTATATATGGTCTTTGTATTGTGTTCATGATGTTTAAAAATGGATAAAACAAGTATTGGTATACATATGTTAACTTATGACAAGTAAACAAGCAAACTAGTGATTTTTATGAAAAACCACGACCACAATAGTATAACTTTGATATTTGACACTTACTTACTGTTAAAGAGGACTTAACAAGGAAAACATAGCAATTTGAATCACCCAAAACGAGTACACGAGTCAAAAGTTATGACCATTTGAAGTTAGCGAAACCAAAACGGCAAATCTGCCTAAATAGCATTCTGATCAAATTATGATTTTGAAAGTCCCACTTCTGGTCCGATTCATCAAAAAGTTAAAACACGAAAGTTGTCCGGAACGACGTTTTCGTTCAGGAACAAAGAAGTTCGAGCCCTGAAAACGCTTTATGAGTGGTAAATTTCTTCAAATTCTTAACAGCCCATTTTTAGACCAAAGTAACTATATAATTGTTATAATTTGATGAGACCAAGAGGTCTAATGACCTAAAGCCAAGACCACAACCATGGCTAAAGCCAAGGTTGAGTCTCAAGATCATGGTAACAATGACCAAGGTCACAGCAAAGCCACGGCTAAAGACCATATAACTATTAAAGATCAAAAGCTTATATATATATATATATATGTTATCGAATACTACAATAGTAGGGAGCCTCATGTGAGGAGTTCATTGAGTAAGCCGTCGAGACGAGTTGTGGATTTACGAGTTAAAGTGTCCTGGCTCCTCGAACGTTTACTTCATGACTTCTGAATTATGTCGGCCCGAACGGTAGTAAGAGATATACAAACTATACATGTTTCATAGACCACTTATATTCAAAGACTTACACTATATACTAAGTACTACATCATGAACATTATGCAAGACATATATGGGCAATTCTTCGTATTCTTAGACATTACTCCAAACCTAAGTCGCAACGTTCTATTATAGGCTGCTCTTAGAGACTTTCGCGATTCGACTACCACTTTCATTTCTCATTACATAGACTTAAGGTGAGTCATAGCCCCTACTCTTTTCGTACTTGTTTTAACTCTTTGGGGGGGATACATGCACAACTACTTGCTTACTTGTACAAATACTCAAAACATTTATACTTGATTGTTTCATACTTGATTGTCTTATACTTGATGGCATTATACTTGATTTCATACATACATGACTGTCTTATCTTTGGGAAGTGGCTCCCAGTTATCTTTGGGAAGTGGCTCCCAGTGTCTTTGATACATCCTAACATTTGCGAATGTTGGATACATCATAAAAGTGAGGTCTTCGGAGATGAAGTAGAGACTCACTACTAGTTGCTTAATTGTCTTGATGAACTTATACATGTCTTTATTATACTATATGTTAGCAGTGGGTTGTGAACACACAGGTTGCAAGTCTCTTATGGCGGGACTTTCAACTGAGTGGATTCACGATGCCTTTGCTGTGCGAATATTCTTTTAAGGCTTTTCAACTGTTTTAAGACAAACTCTATGAACTCACCAACCATTGTGTTGACACTTTAGCATGTTTATCTCAGGTTAGTAAGGCGATAGCTAGTGCGTGGAACTTAGAGTCAAGCTGCATATTCTGAAGACTTACGCTTTTATCATTTACCATTCAAAACATTTTGTATACATTTATGTATCATACTTTGGAATCTCATGTTTGTAACTTTGAATTCATTAATCGAATGGTAACTTTTCAAAATGTCTCATTTAGAGTTCGTTTTCTATACCTTGTACTTTGTATTATGAAGTAGCACCCCAGTGACACAGTCTTCCGCTGCGGTATTTTGGGGGTGTTACAGATTGGTACCAGAGCCTTGGTTATAGAGAACTAGGTTGCATTTAGTACCTAGACTATAACTGCTATATACGTTGGGACCTTCCTCTTTATTTGCCTTACACACAATACATACACATATGCTTTTGGTTAGAGGTTTACTTAGTTCCACGCTGTTAGATGATGTGACTTTAGTATTATAAGGAGCCCCAGAGATTCGTCGAGTCATTAAAAACATGAAGCTCAGTAATAACTAATTAGTTAACTTAATCTTGTGTTTGATGAGACACAAGATTTGAGTTAAATAATATTATTGCTTAGCTTTAGGGATTTGATGACTGGATTATCTTACCATCTGCCTCAGAAGGCGGATTTTGTGTCGGAAATTCTTAAGTAGGATGTTTTAGAATCTCCTTATTTAAATGGATTGGGACGCCTTTTCAGTTAAATAAAGAAATTGTAAATCACCGAACCATAAGTTTATGAGACCTTACTTACATAAATTTGGACGCTTCTTTATGTAAGTAATGTGTTATAAATAAGTGGGCTTAATTGTAGCCGATACAACTCCTTAACCAGAATCTTAGACGAATCAGAGTGAACACCACTATATTAGAGATCCCAAATTCTCTTAGACACACCGTAAGTAGTTAACATCAACTGAACTTCGGGAAGAAGTTCTCCTTAAGGGGTAGAGACTGTAACAATTCGCAATTTCAGGTTAACTTTTATTCCCGAAAATTTTACTATTCACTTTTACTATTCACTTTTTACTATTCACTTTTCACTATTCATCTCAAAAATTTTTATTTCATATTCTCGTAAGTTAAACTATTTTAACGATAATCCGAGAGTTTGACGCTCGTCGGATTATTTCTGCAAAAATCACAAAGCCGTGTCCGAGATTTACTTTTAGGTTTAAACGTCCTTCTAGCATCCCGATATGTCCATAAAACATTATAAACAATAGAAATATGATTTTCTCTCATTTTAGGACAATTCCAAAAGTTTCAGAATTTTACGTTTTTCAGTTCAGCGTTTTACGCGAATTGCGCGTTTTAGACCCGTGTTTCCAGTTTTTAGCAGGGTTTTCGCACCCGATAGAACCTACCACTCATTTTATATTTTATTATGGACTATATTGACATGTTTAACCATATTTATAAGTTTCATATTTTTAGGATACCCGGTTTTACGTTTCGTGACTTAACAACTTACGGTTAGCGATTAACGGGACCAAAACTCACTACGTAACTTATATAAGGCCAAGATTCATCCACCTAGTCCCTTCCCCTTGTCCATGAACGTGTATATGGTGGCCTTGGTGGCTTGATAATAAGCCTAGGAAAGTATGTGGTCTAAGAACAACCAAGTATGCATAGATGTGTTTAGTTTTTAACCATTAGTTCATTATACTTCATGTGTTCCAATTTTAACCACAAGTAAGTACTAGCTAACCTCCTCACTTGCACTATAAAAGGAAACTCATCTCTTCATTCTTTTCATCACCATTTAAAACTTCCCAACATAATTCCATAGCTTCATCATCTTTGATCTTCAAGTTACAAATTACATACCAAAGTTCAAGGTCTTAGTATTCTCTACCTAGTTCTTAAGTTTGTTTGGTGATTCCATGGTTGAATTAGGAGCTACACAAGGTTACTAGGGCTGAAGTTAAATGATTTTCACAAGGGTTAGATCAAGGCTAGCAAGGGTTACAAGAGTTATGGTGAAGGGTTTACAAGCTTAGGTTTAGTGTCCTAGTTCTATACTTGACTTCCTTTCTTTAGAAAGCCAAAAGTTGTAAGCAAACCCTTATACACTTTCTTGCTCAATATCATTTCATGCTTATTATGTTTCTTTCATGCTATATATGGTCTTTGTATTGTGTTCATGATGTTTAAAAATGGATAAAACAAGTATTGGTATACATATGTTAACTTATGACAAGTAAACAAGCAAACTAGTGATTTTTATGAAAAACCACGACCACAATAGTATAACTTTGATATTTGACACTTACTTACTGTTAAAGAGGACTTAACAAGGAAAACATAGCAATTTGAATCACCCAAAACGAGTACACGAGTCAAAAGTTATGACCATTTGAAGTTAGCGAAACCAAAACGGCAAATCTGCCTAAATAGCATTCTGATCAAATTATGATTTTGAAAGTCCCACTTCTGGTCCGATTCATCAAAAAGTTAAAACACGAAAGTTGTCCGGAACGACGTTTTCGTTCAGGAACAAAGAAGTTCGAGCCCTGAAAACGCTTTATGAGTGGTAAATTTCTTCAAATTCTTAACAGCCCATTTTTAGACCAAAGTAACTATATAATTGTTATAATTTGATGAGACCAAGAGGTCTAATGACCTAAAGCCAAGACCACAACCATGGCTAAAGCCAAGGTTGAGTCTCAAGATCATGGTAACAATGACCAAGGTCACAGCAAAGCCACGGCTAAAGACCATATAACTATTAAAGATCAAAAGCTTATATATATATATATATGTTATCGAATACTACAATAGTAGGGAGCCTCATGTGAGGAGTTCATTGAGTAAGCCGTCGAGACGAGTTGTGGATTTACGAGTTAAAGTGTCCTGGCTCCTCGAACGTTTACTTCATGACTTCTGAATTATGTCGGCCCGAACGGTAGTAAGAGATATACAAACTATACATGTTTCATAGACCACTTATATTCAAAGACTTACACTATATACTAAGTACTACATCATGAACATTATGCAAGACATATATGGGCAATTCTTC
Organism: Artemisia argyi; assembly: GCA_030686995.1. Classification (NCBI taxonomy): domain Eukaryota; kingdom Viridiplantae; phylum Streptophyta; class Magnoliopsida; order Asterales; family Asteraceae; genus Artemisia; species Artemisia argyi. Next base: position 189,098,936 of record CM060685.1, on the reverse strand, counting down.
GTATTCTTAGACATTACTCCAAACCTAAGTCGCAACGTTCTATTATAGGCTGCTCTTAGAGACTTTCGCGATTCGACTACCACTTTCATTTCTCATTACATAGACTTAAGGTGAGTCGTAGCCCCTACTCTTTTCGTACTTGTTTTAACTCTTTGGGGGGGATACATGCACAACTACTTGCTTACTTGTACAAATACTCAAAACATTTATACTTGATTGTTTCATACTTGATTGTCTTATACTTGATGGCATTATACTTGATTTCATACATACATGACTGTCTTATCTTTGGGAAGTGGCTCCCAGTTATCTTTGGGAAGTGGCTCCCAGTGTCTTTGATACATCCTAACATTTGCGAATGTTGGATACATCATAAAAGTGAGGTCTTCGGAGATGAAGTAGAGACTTACTACTAATTGCTTAATTGTCTTGATGAACTTATACATGTCTTTATTATACTATATGTTAGCAGTGGGTTGTGAACACACAGGTTGCAAGTCTCTTATGGCGGGACTTTCAACTGAGTGAATTCACGATGCCTTTGCTGTGCGAATATTCTTTTAAGGCTTTTCAACTGTTTTAAGACAAACTCTATGAACTCACCAACCATTGTGTTGACACTTTAGCATGTTTATCTCAGGTTAGTAAGGCGATAGCTAGTGCGTGGAACTTAGAGTCAAGCTGCATATTCTGAAGACTTACGCTTTTATCATTTACCATTCAAAACATTTTGTATACATTTATGTATCATACTTTGGAATCTCATGTTTGTAACTTTGAATTCATTAATCGAATGGTAACTTTTCAAAACGTCTCATTTAGAGTTCGTTTTCTATACCTTGTACTTTGTATTATGAAGTAGCACCCCAGTGACACAGTCTTCCGCTGCGGTATTTTGGGGGTGTTACACTAAAGTTGGTCAATTTTGCACGATTTACGATTGTGTTGTTAGGAGAAACCAAAGTGGGTTAAATGACCAAAGGGTGCTGGATTACGCAATATCTGGATATCGTATGATGTATGCACAAAACTTCACACTTGTTGAGCCGTGGAAAATTTTCACATGACATAAAAATTGGTAAGAGATAGAAATGACAAAGTTTTATAAAACCAAAGCCGAAGCAAACAAAAAATCAAAGACACCGGATACCACCCCATTCAACATATTGGACTTAGCACATGGTCGTTTTATTCTCAATGCCAAAACGGATGATTCAGAGGATGAAAGGGTTCGTGAAGTTCGACCAATGGACAAGGACAAAGCTAAGAAGAAAACGTCATTCTCGTCCATTGCATTGGAATCTTCAGCTGCTCCTCCTCCTACACCATTTGTTGATTTGTTGGTCGATAAATGGAAAAACGTCCACTTGAATATCTTTTCCCCAAGGAAGATCGAACATATATTTTGGAGATGAAGCAGCGGCAAAGGGAATTGCAAGAAAAGAAAGCGAGGAACAAAGTGAGCTACAAAGTCAAATATTCAACTTTCAACAAGAAAAACAACACAAAAAAGACATCTTATTACGTCATAGTCCCGATGATCATTTGACCGGAAGATAAGGAGAAATGGTGATAGAGATGATGCAACAAATTTAAGGGAAATATAACTTATACTATTAGTTTAAGTTTTTAATTTTTATTTTAATGTTTTTTTTTAATTTGAATTATTAATGTAATGTTTTTTTTATTATTAATGAAATATTAATTTTAATACTTTAAATAAAAGAAAAAAAAAAGTAAGTGGTGATATTGGTTATCTTAGTATACTAAGTTTGTAGTAATGTTGGTCGGATAAGTCTAACAACTTACATATTCAAATATCTTGTATACTACTCCCTCCGTTCTAAAATTATTGTCTCATTTTGATTTTTTTCTTTACTCCTCAACTTTAACTTTAAGCATTTTTGTTTATATTACATAATACTTAATACAAAATATATGAACGTATTAAGTTTTAAATGTATTTTTATTGGTATAATTTTTTTCAAAAATTGTATAACACAAATAAAAATTTAAAGTCAAAGTTGAAAAAAAAAAAAAAAAAAAAAAACCGAAAAATTTCGAAAAAGGACAATAATTTTTAGACGGAGGAAGTAGTACATTATTATCACTAATATAGCCTTTTAAATAAGTCTGCACTTATTTTTCCCTTTCTTTTTAAATAGCAAATTGCATAGAGCACAACATTCATTTTTAGATAATTAGTCTTTTCAGAATAAGTAACAACTTACATTAATTTTGTTTCATTTAGCTAGTCTACAAAAGATAGGTAGCTATCTCGCATAAAGAAACAAATTTATGTTGATGTTTGCCTTACGAAACACCTCATCATAAATATTATGGCCGTTTCTAAATTATTTATCACACAGTACAAACAAAAAATGAAACATAAAATACTTATTATTAGGACTCCTAAAAACATTTTACTCCTATGTCTACTAAAAATCATAAAAAGAATAAGTAATAACCAAGAGTAATGGGTGACAATCATGCCACACCATAATTCATCTTGATGCAAATTTTACCAATTAAATGTTGCCAACACATTTCATAATTCATCATGTCACACCCTCATTTTTTAGTGACAATCATGATGCAAAAAAAACTAATTATATTATTATTTTTATTTTATTCTTAATTATATTAAACAATTTAAACAAAAACATTAAATTTTATTAATAATTCAAATAAAATTACATAATGTTTAGGAAAAAACAACATAATAATATCTAAAAATTGCAAGGCCATCCATATTTCGCCGCGTACTCACGTTTTCTGGCAATAGCAATTTCTCGCATATCCGGATCAACTATTTGATCGTGCGGGTCGTTGAAGAACTTCATCGCTCGTAAAAAAGTCTTTTCTTCAACACCTTTGAGTTGTGCGGACATCAACTTTTCGGCCAACTCATCCTTTGCACGTTTTTTCTCCACAGCCTCCTCCATGAGTTGTGATTTCTTTGCCGCATAAGTTTCTGAGGTCGCAGCAACATTATTCATAGACGATGACTCGCTAACGGTCTTTTTGCCCTTTTTTTTCCGTATAGGAGTTGTGTCGTCATTCAAATCCGGAAGAATAGTCTCAACATTTTCATTGCTAGATTCTGACGACTTTCTCCGTTTATCGGAATTAGACGAAGATGTTCAACGACACATGGTTGTTTTAACCATTTGTCTGCTTTCCTAAGGATCTCCCATGCTTCATTATGAGTAAAAGTCTTGCCTTTTGTTTTCCTTTTATAATTGGCCATGGCATTTTTCATCAAGTCAAGATCGTCACAACCACTGTCACGAACACGGTTCTACAATTATAAAAGTAACAAGTATAAATTACTACAACTATATCAAATACAAAGTATAAAAAAGTATAAAGTTTAAAAACATACCGATTGGATCCATAGCCCGTTAAAAGTATGTATTTCGGTATTCATATTTTTCCATTTTGTGTTCAAGCTATGGTGTGTTCGATTAGTATTTCCCATGGTTATCGTGAAATGGTCTAGAATTTTTTTCCAAAAGCTTGCACTCTTTTGTTCATTCCCGACTTTTGGGCATGTCGAGATATGAACCCAAGCTTTCGCCAAAGCGACCTCTTCGTCCGTCGACCAATGTTCTTTTCTGGCTTTAGTCGGGTTTTTTATTTCTTCAACTTCTTAAACATCATCATCATTTTCTTGACCACCTATTAAAAAAAAAGAAAAAAAAAACATAACGATTTAAAAAAATATATGTAACGATTTAAAAAAAAATATATGTAACCATTTAAAAAAAATGTAACGATTATAAAACAAAAACTATACAACGATTATAAAACAAAAATTATAACAATTTAAAAAACAAAATACAACGATTATTATAAAAAAAATACGATTATAAAAAATAAAAATGTTTAACGATTAAAAAAAATTACCGATTGGATTTGGAAATTGAGTTTCGGGAACAAAATAAATTTCGTCATCCTCGTTATCGTAAAGTGGTAGTTCACGTTTTACACTTGGTTCACGTCTTGGTGGACCGTCACGGAAGTCGTTGAAAGGGTTAAATTCACTAGTCATTGTTATATTATAAAGGCTTGGATTCATCGGTGGATGTTGGTGAAAATATTGCTGTTGTTGTGATGGTGGATTCACCGGTTGTGGTGGGGGATAGTAGGGTTGAGGTGGAGGTTGGGGATAGTAGGGTTGAGGTGGAAGTTGCGGACGAGTTGGTTGTGATTGAACTGGTTGTGATCGAAAGCCCCGTTCACGACCTTTTGATGAGTGTGAACCACGTTTTGATTGATTTGGATCCATTCTTTTTATATGAAAAAAAGAGTTGGAAGTGTAGATTAGTGAAATAATTAGTAATTTTAAAATGAATGTGTGAAGAGATTAACAAGATTAAGTGTATATTTAAAGGGATTTTTTTTCCGAAAAAAGCATCAAACGGATCCCCATTTAATGCTCCAACGTTCGACTATTTATGGGGAAACAAGCATGCCGAATCGGTAATCCATACCGAAATGCATGCCAATTTGATCATGCCGAAATGGTGGTTTTCTTTGATGCCGCTCGGCATGGTTTGCTGAACCCCCATACCGCATAGATTGCCACCCCCCTAAGGAGTTGGAGACTTGGCGTTGTGTAGTTGTATTAAAAAATATAAAAAAAACAATTGTTGTCGGTTGTGATTAGGGTGTAAAAAAACCAACCCGACCCGAACCTAAACTATACTATTCGGGTCGGGTCAATCGGGTTCCAAATTATATTCAGTTCAACCTGGCTAACTTGAGTTTATATAGGTTTGGGTCTAATATAGTGTCTTACTCCGGTTCAGGTCAACCCGAGTGACATAAGTTTAACTTTTTTTTTTTTCTTTTGAATTTTTATGTACTTTCAAGTGTAAACATCAAACTTGTATAATTTTTAAATGACCTAGATCCGAACCCAAGTTGACGTGAGCCGAATTGACCCAAGTAACCCGAGTTTTAAATTAGGTCGGGTTTCAGGTATGGTTTTTTTGCCTTGACCCTAATTGACCCGACCTAAATTGACCTGAACCCGACCGGGTCAACCCAAATAACACCCCTAGTTGTGATAAATAATAATACAATTACTGTGATTAGCTAAAAATAACCCGAAAAAGTCACTTGCTAGTGATCAAAATAATTGATTGCTATGAAATAATACTTTTGAAGAACATTCTTGACTTAGATGTATACGACCAAACTGATTATATCCATGACCATTTTTGACCATTTTCCATAATTGCACACAAACGAGTGAAGTTGTTTGCGCGTTGTTGCGTAGCTTTTTTTCATTATATTGTTATATCACATAATTGAGAATTGTCACTAAGCTTTAAATATAAATAATATTAAAAAAAAAAAAAAAGGATGTCTTCAAAAGGCTGAAAAGTTGAATGACGTTGGAGACATGAATAAAGTTGCTCAGATTGCTACTGAAGGAGGATGGGGACACAAACAAATCCACTCGAGGTTGGTCATGTGGTTAGTGCATGTTTTGTTTCGAGCGTTTTGTAAATGACAACTGAATTATCAGGGTCGTGATCGTTATTTTTTACTTTATTATTATTATTTTTTTGTAATTAAATTTATTATTAAACAAACTTTAATGTAGTTTTTAAAGTTATTTAATGTGCTTTAAGCATTGCCCAATAGATGATGAGATTTTTACATTAAACCTTTGGTGAGAAAGATGTTTCTTAAAACTAGGTCATTCTAACGATAGTCGAGTTATATTCACAAGTATCGATTAAGTCATTAAACAATCAAACTTTGGGTCATGAAATAATTGCTCAATCAAATTTCACAAGTATCGATTAAGTCATTAAACAATCAAACTTTGGGTCATGAAATAATTGCTCAATCAAATTTCAAGCTTTGTAATCAAACACAATTTGAGTTTAACTTAGTCGTGAACCCAACTCGGTTCACAATTCGGATATTACCAACAAGATCCAAAAACTAATCCGAACCAAATTTATAATCGCTCCGAATTTGTCAAAACTGAACCGAACCAAATTGTATATTCAATTCGATTTTGATCTAAAACCCGAACCGAGAACACCCATAGGTTCATATGGAAATCTAGAAGTAAAACTAGTTTAAACAAGTGTAGGCCCACATGTCTCTCAGAACTTCGTGAATTTTTTCAATGTAGTGTTATTATTATTATTATTTTTTTAAGTCGATTTTTCTTAAATACATTTTATATACACACGATTTATCGATTTAACTCTACTATATCACGGCTCTATCATATTTGGTACTGGTTCCATCCCTCGTGAGGTCGAAACTAAAGAAAGTCCCAAAATGATTGCAAGCAAGCAAGGAAGCGTCGGTCACAAGAAGTACGGACAAACACACTCACACTCATTCCCACTTGTATCACTCTCTCACACACACTGAAAAAACACACACATAGATAATCTCTAACTAGAAACTACTTTACAACACCTCAATCAATCACTTCAATTCATAACAGATCCAAACGCTAGCTAGGTATAATCACTTTTTTTTCGATCTATTTTCTACCAACTCATTCTGTTATTATCATCATTAGGTTATTCCTGTAATTCAATTACTTACATTATTATGATTAATTATATGCATTTTATTAATTATTTTGATCAGGATTAGTTTCATCATTTCTTGTTTAATTACTTACATTATGTGTTTATTAATTGTATAATTATATTTTCGACGTAATTTGAGCGGCGTTAGGTTATATTTGTACTAGTTCAGTTGCTTGCTTATATATGAATCTGGGGGGGGGGGGGGGGGGGGGGGTGGTTATTATAGTGATTTGGTTATTGTTGTTGTTATGAGCGTGAGTGTAACACCCTAGGCAAATCTCACATCGGCTGTGACCGGGAGGGATACTGGGTTCATAAGATAACATTCGCCTTACAATGACACAACGTGTTTTGTGGTCTACTGCGGGTGGAGTTCTTAAGAACTGGCATTTAAGCGTGATATAATAAGACCCTCCCTAAAATATTGTGGTCTGAGTAGGCGGGATGTTAGAGTGAGACGGTGAAATTATAGTGTGTTTATCGAGCAGGATTAGGTTACTTACACTTATAGTAGTTCAGTTGTTTTGTATAATGATAGTTTTATTAGGGGGTGTTTGTTTAAGCTTATATCTGGGCTTATGAGCTTATGTGATTTTCGGCTTATATCTCATAAGCCCCAATTTTCCGGCTTATTTTGAGACTTTTTGGCTTGTATAAGTTTATTATGATACAATAATAAGCATATATAAGCCCATAAGTCTCGAAATAAGCTGGAAAATTGACGCTTATGAAATATAAGCCGAAAAACAAATAAGCTCATAGGCTCACATATATAAGCTTAAAAACACACCCCCTTATTATGATGTGTTTTCATATGTTATTTTGCTAGAATGTAATTCTGAATCTCTATATGTTTTTACCTTGCTAGTTCTATTGTTAATGTATTAGGTTATTTTGAAATGAATAGACTAGGATTAGCTTACATTTGTACTTCAGTTTCTTGCATTATGATTGTTTTATGTGTTTGTTGCTTATTACTGTATTAATATTATCGTACATTATATAATTGTGAATCTGTATATGTTTTTAGCTTGTTGCAGTTTTCGTTGATGTTTTAGGTTACTTTAGGGGTTTTATGAATGGTGATTATTTAAGGTTTGACTAATTATAGTGTGAGGTTTGACTTAAAAGTAGGTAGTTGACTTGAATTGAATTTAGGTCAGTTTCAGGATGTTGAGTAGGTATGATGATTTGTAGCTGTTGGCGGATTGTTTTTGGTATAAGATGGGATCTGAGGAAAAGTACATTGTATTCAGAATGAAACCGAAATTGATTTGAATGCAGAATGGAATTGTGTTAATTTTTGTACAGCGTCAATCTTTATTGTAGTGTTTTTGTGTGGACGTTATAGATTTAGGGTGTTCAAGTGTGATGCTTCTAATTTATTGCGAGTATAAGCCCATGAGCATGCTATTGCCTATACGAGCATAACTTGTAATAAAACAAGGATATTCATACATCGTTGTGTGTGCATTAGGAGATGCTCTTGATGCTAAAATGTAGTGGTAAACAAATTGTGATTAGTTGACTGAACATGTAGTAATTGTCTGGTTTATGCATTGCAGGTGCATAGTTCTGTAAGCCCTTGTCTGAAGCTACTTGCATCTGCAGGGCTTACGTTCAGTATTATCTATTTATCTTCAACCCTGCATTTTACATCTACCGAAAGCTGTCATATTTTGTTTCGTAGGCTTCCTTAGCTTGATTTCTACAACAATGTAAGCACTATCTGTGGTCATTGTTCATTGTCATTTAAACTTTCAGTAACCGTGTTTATTTCTTTATGTATTTAAATGTTCGTGTTCTTGTATGATTTATAACACTGCATTAATTTTTGATAAAATTTATCAATCTCACAGCTATCAGTTGGTATCATCTATCAAATGATTGTATGTTGATGGGTGGTTTTCCGGTGCCTAGTGCCTCAGATGAGTTGTAGGATGCTTGATCATAACATCAATGGGCATTCTCCATACGGTTTTTCAAGGGCCGTTGCTATTCTACTTTTTATTTTTCAGCTATCTTGTGAACAATCTTAAAGGTCTCACTCCTGATGGTATGTCAGTTTGTACAAATAGGAAACTAGATAGAGATAAAACAACAAGATATCTAAATTTTCTCATATTTTTTTTTGATTTATAAATACTATTTATTGAATATTTCCAGGTGAAGCCCTTGTTAACTTCCGAACAAGCATTATCAGTTCGGATGGCCTGCTTCGTCAATGGAGACCAGAAGATCCTGATCCATGTGAATGGAAAGGGGTAACATGTGATAAAAAGACTAAAAGAGTTGTTTATCTGTAAGATATTAAAACCCCAAACGTCATCTTGAACAAGTTAACTTTTTTTTTCTATGAACGTATTCTTATGCATATGCAAGTATTGTAATTTATGTGATTTTTATATGTATACCTTTTCAGGAATCTATCAAATCACAAACTGAGTGGACCTATATCACCAGATATTGGAAAGCTAGATGGTTTAAAATTTTTGTACGTGAAATTCAGGCTCCCTCACTTTTTAATGTTTTTTTGGACTGATTTTTACAGTAGTTGTTTTGCTAGTCGTTACTGATGGTATGTATTATGTGATGTAGAGATCTTCATTACAACAACTTCTATGGAGAAATTCCTCCAGCGTTGGGAAACTGTACAGAGCTGCAAGGATTGTAAGTACAATAGTTATAGTTTATGATGCCTTAATGTTAACATCATGCTTTAAGTTTTCAATGGATCTGCGGAAAACATAATCTGAACCTTCAACCATCTTCATCTGAGAAAATATAAGTTACTGTCAAATTAAAACGTAAACTGTAGCACATCCTAAAAGTTATATAATGTTGCTTATATGATGACGATGGTACCAAACCCATCACATGACTAGATTTTATCCTATGGGATATTTGATGCAAGCTTATATACATCCGTCAGTTAATTTATTGAACTGTTGATTATCTTTATTATTTATCTGTATCGATAATATTATCTTTTGACAGATTTTTGCAGAATAATTACTTAAGTGGATCAATTCCTACTGAAATAGGAAATCTTTCGAAGATTCAAACATTGTAAGTTAATCATCATCTGCAACTAGTACTTTAGTAGGATCATATCTTGCCATCAAGAACTTTTTGTTATCATAAATTTGAGTATTGCCATCAGAATTATCAAGTGGGTCCAAAGGTGGTTGATTTTTGAAATACTGAATTCATGTTCTCTAGTTTTGGCATTTGGGGTTTCGATCAGTAGAATAGATGAGAGATTGTTATGTGGTCACCATGTGCCATTATTTAAGCTCCATTTATCATTTGTTATAATAGCAGGTTGTAAAGTATGATACCACATTAAATGTGTTACAGTTTTTGAGGGTTTTTTAATGTTAACAAGCCATTATGTACTTGACCAACTCCTTGTATCAATATTTAAGCTACTAAAGCTGTTATGAATTATGAGTTTATAATTCAAGCTTTTAATTGAGATTTTGTTTCTGTATGTTGCAGGGATATCTCTAGCAACTCTCTTAGTGGAAGTATTCCCCAATCACTTGGAAATTTGAAGAGCCTTTCAATTTTGTAAGGGTGATGAACTTATGTAAATTTTTTTCATTTTTCTTATTGAATCTTGTGTTGACTTCTGTTCTTTGTAATCATGAAGCAACGTATCCAACAATTTTCTGGCCGGGCCAATACCGTCAGATGGGGCTCTTGACCAATTTGGAACCAATTCGTGAGTTCTAAATTCTCTCTTTCCTTGATAGTGATATTGCATCTAAGGATTTCACTAAACATAAATGCCAAATGTACCATTTGTAGGTGAAGATTTTATAATCAAACACTAAGTCTTGTACTTGCATTTAGTGTTAACTTCTACAGAATACCTTAACAATATTAACATCTGAATGTTCTACAACTTTCTAAACAGTAAGTTAATTTGATGCAATTTTAATATGAAATATTGAAGAGGACTGTAACTTTTGTTCCACCACTTGCAGTTTTCTTGGAAACCGTGGCTTGTGTGGGCAGCATATCAATCAGTTGTGCAAAAGTGATGCTGGAGGTCCAACAGGCTCACAGCCAGGTCTGCTATAACTTTTTCATGATATTGTATTCTAATTAATTAGTCACAAGTAGTCATTAGCGTAGTTGGGATAATTGAAATTAAGATGTTAAAGATCTTTTTAATAGCATTTCCCCATACAACAAATATTACTATTTGTGCATTGGGAAAATTTGTTGTAGGCAATCATGTTATCTACTGTACCATCACATTTCTTTTCCTTCTCTAAATAAGTAGTTTACTTGGCCTTCTACAAGAACATCGTGATTAACATATTTGTTTTTTGTTTTTTTTTTTTCCTTTATATTTTATAACAGGAAGCCAGAGTGTGAAGAAGAATTCTGGGCGGCTACTGATTAGTGCTTCTGCTACTGTGGGTGCATTGCTCCTGGTTGCACTAATGTGTTTCTGGGGTTGTTTCCTTTACAAGAGACTCGGTAAAAATGAAGTTAAAGGTCTTGCAGTGGATGTCAGTGGAGGTGAGGTTCTAATAATAGTTATGTAGACATATATACACCGAGATTTATAAGAACATGAAATGCTTTTTGTTTTCACAAAACAACCTATGTCAACTAGCTTCCAAAGAAACATCTTTTATACTCCGTAATATCTACTTATGTACTCAACCATACTGACATAGAACGTAAAATAAAGAAGGCCGCCAATGTTTCATACAGTGTGTGGCTAGAAAATGAACGCGAGTTTCATGTTGTATGTTCAGTGTTCACAGACAAACTTGTGAGCTCAACCACATGTTTATTTTATAATGATTTCTTTTTGGTTCAGGTGCATCAATCGTGATGTTCCATGGGGACTTGCCATACTCTTCAAAAGATATTATCAAAAAGCTGGAGACCTTAAACGAGGAACATGTAATTGGTGCTGGAGGTTTCGGGACAGTATACAAATTGGCAATGGATGATGGAAATGTATTTGCCTTGAAAAGAATAGTGAAATTGAATGAGGGATTTGATCGTTTCTTTGAGAGAGAGCTCTCGATTCTTGGAAGCATTAAGCATAGATATTTAGTGAATTTAAGAGGATATTGCAACTCTCCAACGTCAAAACTGTTAATCTATGACTACTTAGCAGGTGGCAGTCTAGATGAAGCTCTTCATGGTAAATAATCTATCCCTCCCCATCAATTGTGAGAAATACCAACACATATGTGCATGGCAAATAGATTCTGATAATGTAACAAAGCTCATGAAGTTAATACACATTCTACTCATCACACAAGTACCAGAATTGTCATCTCGAACCAGCAATGGATACATGTTTAAATTAGATTATTCTCATTATGTAGCCTTGGATTTGCTCTATTAAAAATATACATACGGCATATCAGTCCAATCTATACTCAATGATACGATAAGAATAAACTCATGAACCTTTTCCCTTAAAATTTATGTGATAAATGTCTTTCAGATCACCAGTTTCGAATATAACCACTTTATAAAGCATTATGCAGTTTTGTGGCTAATTATTGTATGATGATGTAGTTATGTAAGTACCAGGGATGATAACAATTATGATCTCCTTTTCAGAAAAAGCTGAGCTACTAGATTGGGATGCTCGACTTAACATCATAATGGGAGCTGCCAAAGGGTTGGCTTATTTGCATCATGATTGTTCCCCCCGAATCATTCACCGAGATATAAAATCAAGTAACATTCTGCTTGATGGAAATTTTGAGGCTCGAGTTTCTGACTTCGGACTAGCAAAATTGTTAGGGGACGAGGAATCTCACATCACTACTATTGTGGCTGGAACATTTGGATATCTAGCTCCAGGTAGAATCCTGTTTGCTTGTACATTACATATTCTCATTGTTACTGTGACATGGGTTAGGTGGCAATTTTGACCCGTTTACTTATAAATGGCTTGATTGGTTAAAATACAAAACATTAGATCAAAGAAAAGGGTTGTAAGTCGCATAAAGTGTATCTTATATGCATAAAATCTTCATTTTTTTTTATTTTTTTTTTATTTTTTTTTTTATTATTATTTTTTTTTTTAAGCCAGATTTATTAGAAAGTATTAGTAACATATTTGGCGACAAAGTGTTGGGTCTGTAAGATATCCGTCTGAATTCCTGTCTGTGACTTTAATTGCAGAGTATATGCAGAGTGGTAGAGCAACAGAGAAGACAGATGTTTATAGTTTTGGTGTACTTATGCTTGAAGTTATTAGTGGAAAACGGCCCACAGATTCATCATTCATTGAGAAGGGACTTAATATTGTTGGCTGGGTATGTCTCCTTTTCTTAAAATATTTTCTGTTGCAAAAGCAGGAAAATGTGGATGCCCAATACTTTATTTATGACGTAGTCGTTCATGTTTGAATATATTAGAACAATGTTAAATTGTTTTCTTTTGGATATATCTCATAAAAAATGATCATAATGAACAAATACATATCTAGTCTAGAGATATACTCCGTATAAATTAGATTTAAGATAAAGTATAATTAGAATTTCGAGTTAACGATAGCATAGCTGATAAATTACACACAAGTTAAAAACGTGTGAAAATTTGTGAGAGATGAAAACAGTAGACTTGCTTTTAGGTCTTTAAGCTTTGCGTCTTAACTCCATTTATTTTTTTTCAGTTAAATTATTTAATAACGGAGGATAGACAACGTGAGATCATTGATACGAACTGTGAAGGAGTTGAGTCAGAAATCCTTATTGCTCTGCTTTCACTTGCAATTCAATGTGTATCTTCAACCCCAGAAGATCGGCCCACCATGCATAGGGTGGTACAAACACTTGAATCCGAGATTATGACTCCATGCCCAAGTGATTTCTATGATTCTGCTTCCGACTAAATATATGTCACCAAAACGGGTGTATAATGGAGAATGTCGCAAGGAACAGATAAAATGGATCTGCCAAAATTGTTTTCTAGTTCATAGGTTATTCTTTGAGCAGATCGACAGTAAGTAATCTTTGCACATCAACTTCAAGATTTGGAAGCATCATCATCATCGTCTGCAAGTGTGTTTCTTTTGCAGTATTTATGCTCGTTTTTTCATGCCTCTGTGATTATATTTTTGGCTTGTCATATTGAAAAATGGCTATTTGCACCTTTTCGTCCTGATACCCCCAAATTGTATATTGATGCTAGTTTTAACTTATTTATGTCACTTTTCTTGTTCATGCTGTTTTGTATCATATGTTTCTTTTTCTAAATTGACATTTAGAAGTTTTGCTTCCGTGTAATGTTCGATTTTCGTGTAGTTATTATCTTGCCTTTGGTTGTTTAGTTTCGTTAGCTTCATGATTGGAGAATTTGCTCAGTGGGTGACTTTTCTTATTACAGTGCTTTATTTATGGTTTCTGGAAGTGGTGATTAGAATTGAAATGAAGCCTTTTTGTACTTGCTTGAACACGTGTTTTTCTTGGCCATACTACTGTGGTTTGGTAACCCGATATGCTATATTTTGCTAGTTGGTGTACAAAAAAAGTCTGGAACCAACTGTTTGCCATATCTGGTTCTGTTTTTGACTTGGTTTTTGGTTTTAGTTTTCTAGACTCGGGTCTCAGTCTTGTCTAGAACAAGTACTTCTTAAATAGTTGCCATGTTTTAACATTTGAAACAACTGGTGTTGGAGTGTTTGGAAGTTCCAATTATAGAAGTAAAACAGGTAAATTGTGAGGATTTAGCATTAGGTTATATGGAGAGGTTGAGTCTTTGACTAAAAGGTCGGCCATGCGAGGTATTGATTTAACATTAGTATCAAATCAGTTATCTTGACTTTTTAGAGAGAGAAAGTGATGACATGTCCGGTGAACGGAGATATGAACTTCCGGTCTAGTTTGTCGACCGGAGATGTAAAAGTCTTGAAATTTCATTTACACACCTATGGTTGTACTCGATTGTCATTATGTGAGTTGAGACTGGTCGAGTCGAGCTTGCGAGTTTACTAGAGGACACGACTAGGGGTGAGCAAACGACCCGAACGGACCAGACCGACCGAGACCGGACTGGACCGGACTGACCACATTCGGTCCGGTCCTCGGTCTAGGCTTTTTGGCTAATTCGGTAGTCGGTCCGGTCCGGTCCGACCAAAAAACCAAAAATCTTGCCAAAATCTTGCTTTTTTGGACCGGACCGACCGAAGACCACCGAACCGGACCGACCATATTCGGTCTCGGTCCCGGTCCCGGTTTTTACCTTAATTCGGTCTCGGTTTTTGGCGGTTTGGTCCGGTCCTGGACCGATGCTCACCCTTAGACACGACGTCGAGCATTATTGCCAGCGTAGATTATCACACCGCAATCAGTGTTGTTTTTGTTATAGTTTTCCAAAATGGTTAAAACCACACTATTTAGTGTCATGACTGCGGGTAACAAAGTATTCAATTTGATGCTCATGTGCCACAAGTTTTCAATGGGGTTGGACTGGCGACACCTTGTGCTTTAAGGAGGTTTAATAAGTTTTGGCGGAGGTTTTTGGGCTAAGTTTAAAATGTAGTCGTTGATATAAATATCAGGGCCGGCCCATGATTTTTAGTGGCTTTGTGCGATAACCACGAAGGAGGCCCTTTAAAATTAAAAAATTATTAGTTCGTTGATAACCATGCATTACTAGAAAACTGTTTGAATCGGTCCTATAATTAAATACAAGAAAATCTATTGTTTGATAAAATATTATGACATACCTGATTTTATTTTATATTTTCTTATTAAACCTTAATATACATGGTGTACGCAAACAAAATTGAAGACCATTTTAAAAATGAGGCCTAAGGCGACCGCTCCACTTGCACATGTGGATCACCAGCTCTGCCATATAGGGAAGGGTAAATAATGGTTAAACCCGAGTCAATTTATGAATTTTTTGGTTATGTTTTTATCTTTTACCTTGCTTGACTTTATGATTTAAGCCCATAATTTTGTTAGACAATGTTTTAATCCCCAACGAATAAATATTTGTGTGGATAAACCCCTTAACATTAAATGTTCGTGCTATTAACATATTTAAATTTAAATGACCGTTTAATTATTACTAACACTTTACGGTTTTACCAACACTTTATTACTAACACAAAAACATAGTAAAAAGGTCGGATGCTAACTCACATGATCCGATTTTAGTAAATAATAATTTGTTGTAACACGGTTGTTCAAAAAATGGGAATAATTGATCCGTTGATCTGAATGAGAAAAATAAGAATAGAAAGACTTAAAAACCAAAAAAGTTGGTGTATCATGAGGCACGTCGATTCGAGTATCAAGAAAAGTAGATAATTTTCCTCACAAGGCAAGTACTCTAATTTACAGCTACATCCGTTCTTTTCGGTTAGGGTACATGCCTCCATTAGGTCGGGTTTGGGTTGGTAAACATGATATTGACAAACCAACTTGTTTTGTTTTTATTTTCTTTTAACTCTTAAGAAAAAACACATTTTTGTTCTAAGCAAAATTTAAACTCATAATCACATGTGAACCTTTGTCTTGTCGATACAATTTACGCAGGATTTGGATTATGTGATACTAGTCTTGATAAACGGTCTACTAATGAAGTAAAAAACATTTACAAAACACTCTTTTTCAACCCTAAGTTACCTGTAGTATCTATCTCAAAAGTTAACAACTCAATTATTGCAATTTTTATAGGATGATGTTGACTTTGTTTTTATAAATTGTAAGAGGGAGACAGATTCTCCTTAAACTATTGAAAAGTACTAGCAAGTGAACCAACATTATGTGGAAATCACCTATTTTACACCAAATCCTAACCATACCTTGAAAATAAATAACTAATCATGGTCACTAGGGCCCAAACCATGCAATATACCTATACAAAATCTAAGCCAACAAAAATAGTACTATCTCCATCTAATATTTATTGTCCACATTTTTATTTCGGATCATTCAAAGTTAAATGTCCACTTTCAAAAATAGATAAGGAATTTAGTTCGAGTTTACCATATTACCCTTACTTGAGGTTATTATTACAAACATTAAAAGTTTTAAATTTATTAATTAAAGAGAAAGTTGTAATGATGATGTTTTTTTTATGTTTTTTGTCTGCGGATAATTATTTTGGGACGGATGGAGTACGAGTTATTGTTAATGTAAATTTAACTTAACAAGTCTACAATACAGTTTAAACTCACAATAAAGGGTTGGGCAATGATATGTTGTTGTTTACTGATACTAATCATTTAGACATGTTAACCTTGTGAGCCTCGAAATTTAATGGTCACGAACTACAACTCAACCTGAAACGCTCGGGGTCAAAGGAATTACAACATGTTGGCAGCCGAGAGCGAGCTGAGTATGATTAGTTGTGGTCTGGTTCTGTATACGGATTTGTTTCTTTGTATACATAACCATTATTTCAATATATAAACTCTTTTATGAAGTTGATGAAAACGGCGATCCAAATATTTCAACCCATTGATGTACACATTTGACATGAATTTGTTTCTGTTGTTACCTTACCCGAACCAACCCGAATCAAACCATTTTGACCTGTTTGTTCGGAATCCTTTTGAGCCCTTTTGGAAAGTTGAAACCTATTACTAGTTCCATGCATCACTACTATACAAAAACACCAGTGTCCTGCTTCACATGTTTAAAAATAAGATTAGTGGTTGCACCAAAATCAACACAGTACCCTCTCAATCTAACTTCACTATTGACTCATAACCTAATCCCACCACACCCCATGTGTATATAAACCACCCCTTATTGCCATCTTTAGCACACACCAAAACTTCACACTTCTTCACTCAGAAGTGTTAAAAAAAAACAAGACACTCATAATGTCGATCTCACGGGATCTCTTACTGAGCCTTCTGCTTTCCTTTGCCCTTACTACATTCGCAGAAACGCATAACTATGCCTTCACAGTACGTGACTAACAAATAGTCTTCTTTTCTGTTTCTGAGTTGTGCATTTTTTTTTTTTTTTTTTTTTCTAGAGTTGATAATAAAATTAATAATCATATTGCCACAGGTTCAAGAACAAGCAGCAAATAGGCTATGCAAGAACCATAGAATCGTTAATGTTAACGGGCAGTTTCCAGGCCCGACTCTAGATGTACAAAACGGGGATAGTGTTGCTGTTAAAGTCACAAATGCTTCTCCTTACAATGTCACCATTCATTGGTACATAAATTTTGTTCATTTACGCGTATTTAGTGTACGTCTAACACTTAAAGTTTTGATGCTTTGTCTAATGCCTTATTGTATTTTTCAGGCATGGGTTACGCCAACTGAGAAACCCTTGGGCCGACGGACCTGAATTTGTGACCCAATGTCCAATCCGGCCCGGGGGAAGTTACACATACAAGTTCACCATACAAGACCAAGAGGGAACATTGTGGTGGCATGCTCATAGCCGATGGCTACGAGCTACGGTCTATGGTGCACTTGTTATCCGCCCTAAGTCGGGTTCTTCTTACCCCTTTCCAACACCTAAAGTCGAATTTCCTGTTATCTTAGGTAAAGAGTCCTTAATTACATGATCTCAGTTTAGGCCTTTAAGTTGTTTTCTAATAGGTTTTATATATTTATGCATACAATATACATAATGTTTCATTTCCGATGTTTTAGTAATTTAAGTACTTTTTATTAACAAATGACTTCTCTACTGTTCGGGTCATTTTTTTCTTAATATTCTCATATAAAACACCATAAAATTTAAATTTTTTACATAAAGAATCTTCGTTTTAGAAAGTGTTTTTTAACTTGATTAATTATTTTTTGGCTACAAAATGACTCAAACGGACACAAAGCCATCTTTTAATGACTAAAGTAAGAAATATGGAATAAGTACGTTGATATTTTTTGCGAAATACAATACCCTTTTCTGATTAAGGAAACTGATGTGTTTGTTGTTGATTATGAAATAGGTGAATGGTGGGACCGGAAAGTGATCAGTGTGCTACGACAAGCATTGTTCAGTGGTGGAGCTCCTAACATATCAGATGCTATCACAATTAACGGGCAACCTGGTGATCTTTTCCGATGCTCCAGCCAAGGTACTAATTACAGTCCACCGAAAAAAGTTCATTTTGCTGAATTTTCAACGTTTTTGAATATCAAAAAACTTGCTTTTACTAGGTACCACGAAACTTACGGTCAACAAAGGCGATACAGTTCTTCTAAGGGTTATCAATGCTGCACTCAATCAACAACTCTTTTTCAGCGTCGCCAACCACAAACTTACTGTTGTCGCCACTGATGCTGTTTACACCAAACAATTTACAACCAATGTCATCATGGTGGGGCCCGGTCAAACCACAGACGTCCTCCTGACTGCTGACCAACAGCCCGGTCGTTACTACATGGCTGCAAGAGCGTATGCGACTGCTCAAAATGCTCCATTTGACAACACAACCGCCACAGCTATCTTAGAATACAAATCTGCCACTACACAACCAATTCTACCACAACTTCCTTTCTACAACGACACAAACACAGTCACCGCATTTTCAAACCAAATAAAGAGCCCTGGTAAAGTAGCCGTCCCAACTAAGATTGACGAAAATTTATTTTTCACAATGGGATTTGGGTTTTTTAACTGCACTCCTGGACCTAGATGCCAAGGGCCTAAT
The DNA here is from genome assembly GCA_030686995.1 of Artemisia argyi. Classification (NCBI taxonomy): domain Eukaryota; kingdom Viridiplantae; phylum Streptophyta; class Magnoliopsida; order Asterales; family Asteraceae; genus Artemisia; species Artemisia argyi. Next base: position 189,079,731 of record CM060685.1, on the reverse strand, counting down.
AACACACGGTTTGGTGCTAGTATGAACAATGTATCCTTTGTACTACCAAATCGAGTGTCTTTACTTCAAGCTTATACACAAAAGATTCCCAATGTTTACACACCAGATTTTCCACCTGTTCCACCCTTGCAATTCGATTACACCGGTAATGTACCTCGTGGGTTGTGGCAGCCGGTTAAGGGAACAAAACTTTACAAGCTAAAGTTTGGTTCGAGTGTGCAGATTGTTCTTCAGGACACTTCTATCTTTTCAACTGAAGATCATCCTGTTCATCTTCATGGATACCATTTCTACATTGTTGGTCAAGGTTTTGGTAATTTTAATCCGTCACGAGATACTGCTAACTTTAATCTTGTTGATCCACCACAAAGGAATACGATCGATGTTCCAGTTGGAGGATGGGCTGCCATCAGATTCGTAGCGGATAATCCAGGTAACATTAAGGGTTAATTTCATATATGTTCTTGTTAAACGTTAAACTATCATATGTATCTTGATTATCTGAAATAAAAACACGAACTAATTAATCATGAGATCTTATACAGGAGTTTGGCTGATGCATTGTCACATTGACACTCATCTTGCTTGGGGTTTTGCAATGGCTTTCATCGTTGAAAATGGAGTTGGGGAATCAGAGACGTTACTACCTCCACCATCAGATCTGCCAAAATGCTGAGATCAGCAAATGTTGTCCATGTTTGTGAGGCGTCATCGTCAAGTTCATGTGTTTTTCCTTTCCACTTTGCTTACTTACTCGAGCAAAGTACATAGCATCGTTCATAGGTTTTAGGTTTATCGTACTTGTTCAATCCATGTATTCGATAGCATGTGTGCAAACAGAATGATTCATTGAATTAATATATAGACGTCGATTTGTTCAGTCCTGGAAACAATGCACGACCTTGGTCTTGAATTCTTGTTTCTCGAGCTTTAATTTTGTTACGAGTTTAAAAATAGCAAAAAATTAAAATCGGGCCTCTTATAAACCTCCCAAAGAAAGAAAGAGAACTAGTAGTGACCCCTTTTTACCGGGGGCTTTACTTTGAACCAAGCCAACTCCCCTTTCGTCATAAGGTGTGGAATTAGACATAAGGAAATAGGAACAAGTACCTTACGTTTATTTTACGGTATACACATTTTTTCAACATTTTGACCGACTAATTCACAAGGTTAAGCTCAATCTCCGCACAAACTTAAACCGGGTAAAGCCCTCCCTTTTGGGAGGGCTGGAGTGGCCACTTCGGGTCTATTGCGCTAAGCAGGGTTTGAACTTGAGACACTTTTCATCAATTTTTAAACCACTTCATTTATTTTTAACCTTTTTATAAATCTTAATAGCGGATTACACTATGTTCTAAAAAAAAGAAAAAAATAAAAATAAAATAAAAATAAAAAAAGTGGAAAGTAAAAATAATGGAAGAGAGAATAGAGAAATGAGAAGAAGAAAAGTTGTGTTTTATTTTTTGTTCTCAATTTAAGAATGAACGTTATAGAAAGATAAAAGTTTTTATTTGTCGTGAGAAGGACAAAAAAAAAAAAAAAAAAAAAAAAAAAAAAAAAAAACTAGCAAAAATAAACTTTTGCCATTCAAAATCCATGTTTCAAAATTGTGCGGTTCAACAAATAAAAGGGTATTGTTGACTAAAGAAAATGTAGAAATTTCTTTCCCCGACCTTCATCTCAAAAGCGAGGTGAATCTTTTTTAATAGAAAATACTCAAACCTCCCCCCTTTATAGAAAATCTTAAGAACATTTAACTTATTTATTGTTTCTTCCATTTCCTTTACCCTATATGGAAATCATGGGTGTTCAGCTGATTGGTTGCCAATGAACTAGTTTTTGGATAATCAACCTATGAATCGAGTTGAGCCAAGAATAAAAATTCGCTGTGAGAGCGAAGAACTGAATATTGAGTTGATCCAATCATAAAGAGTCAAAAGCATGTTCGATTTTATGTAAGGATAGATTTTCTAAAACAAAAATTGCCTTAGAGAAGTTCTTTTTATTGTGTGAACGGCTCCACACGTGTATAACTTAGTCGATATTTCATCTAATCCGACGTGAATAACTTGGTCGATATTTCATCTATATCAAGACGATAATGTGACCAACCAATACATAATCCAATTGGTATCGCTTTTATGGAAAGGTGGTCCGCAAACATCTTGGAAACTAAGGTGCTTCCATAGCCATGTAGTGGTACGCAACGGTCCACACACAGCTTGGAACCTAGGTGACCACCATAGCAAGAAAATGGTCCATGTTTCCATACTACAGCTTTGGTCCGCAATGGACCATGAGCAACTTGTAGCCTAAGGTTCTTTTGGATGGTCCGGATATTAAAGCAAAACCACCATTGACAGACAATTAATTGTAAAGATGCATTTAAAGTGCTGTATTCTCGTTAAAAACTTTATGCTCGATACAGAATCACTCAATTCTAATTCCTACAATAGAAGAAAGTATCGAGCCTAACATAAGTAATGAACATCATCAGCTCAGTTAAGATGCTTACAAAAGCGAAGTAATTGAGCTTCACGTGTCATATTATTCATATCATCCGATTCAGTGGGGTTAAGTAAAGCAGTGTTATCAGAGTATTCTTGCTGGTTCAGCTGTCCATAGCAATAGCACCAGGAAGACGAATAAGTTTACGGGGTGACATAGGGGACTTTGGCTTAAGTGTTGGTCCAGTTAATCTGGTTGTGGCAGAGGTGTTCTCCTTTGGTATGCCAAGACCTGTGATTCCGAGTACTTTTCTTACTTCATTTGCCAACTCTATAACCATATCGTCTTCATGACCTGTTCAACAAATATAAGGAAAAAAAAAGGTCAATTTCAAGCAATGGCAAATTGGAATAAATAGACTATTCTTCTCTCATATGCGTCAGACAAATTAAAATTCATAAAAATCTATATAAAAAAAGCGGTGGCCAGTTTGCAACACAAAGCCAAGATAGTTCAAAAGGTCAGTCATTATAATAAGCAATTTAGTATTTTTTTTGAGCTGAAAAGATTACAAAAAGAAGAAATTCCTATGTTCTTGGGAATTAGATTGGTTGGTAGTATTAATAGGACAGAAGAAATATTTAGGTCCAATATGCTTGACAACCATCACGATAGCGAAAGAAACGGCAAAGTAATAAATTTATTTTTTGTTTCATCTAACATACCTATCAAGAATGATAAGCAAGAATCTTTTGGGGCAAAAGCAAATAGATGACAATGGACATATAAGTAATTTTATATGGAACATATGCCAAATTGACATCCCTATCATGGATATTGATTGATCTTTAGTGGGACAAAAGCCAGTAGATGACAATGGACAATTAAGAAAATTCCGAAGAGTCATATACACACAGAAACTGACATCCACGTTATGAAATTCGGTGCATATTTGTGGGACATATGGCACATTAAGAATTAAGAAACTAAAACGTGGACGGTGACGATGATATAAATATTCATGCGTCTACTTTTTTCAATTTTCATGTTTCTTCATAAGTTGATGACATATCCAGTTATATTTTATGATGTTTAGAAACTATAATAACGGTATTATGTTAGTAAATAACATACCAATATCAAACATTGCCTTCTCCAGCAAGAAAATATAGTCTCTGTTGTTTCCACAAGGGCCAAAAGCAGTTGCAATTTGTCTGAAAATGTAAAAGTAATAAGAAAACCAGTCAAGCAAAGGTTTACCATATGATAGAAACGATAAATAATACAGAATGGCAAGTATGTTACCTAGCCATATCCTCCAATGGTGCGGGCCCAAGGTAGTACTTATTTGATATCTTATCTGGAGTTGATGTGAAACTGTAACAAGTAAAACAAAATTTGTTACTTTCTAATTTCGTCTTGTGGGTCAAATTTGCTGAACAATTTGCACAATGAAAGAAAGCGGTATAGAAAATATTAGGATAACTTACACCATGACTCCAGATAAAGTAGGTTCGTCATCCCCTTCCTTGAAAAAGTCTACAGTTGTCTTCTGATCATACTCACATTCTCTGTTCTCTAAATACTGAAAGAAATAAGAAACAATATACATAAGTTCTGTAACCTTTTAACCTGCAAGTTTAAATCTTTTATAATCTCACTAGTTTCAACATACCGCCATAGCCAATCTTTCCTTCTCTTCACCGCCTCTTACACAATACACAGCACCCCACTAAAAGAAACATATAGTAAAAAATTAGCAATTGGGGAAGCTTCATTTAATCCAATCACATAAAAGGAAACAAGGCAACTTACGCAGACAGCTCCTTCCTTGTATTCAAGTGTGCAGGTTCTTGCAGGGTGTTCAGGTGTACCTCTATGATCAATGCATGCTGTAGTAACACAATAGTTAACCAGATTAACAAAAAGACGCATATAAAAAGGACCCAAAAACTGTTGCAAAAACCGCTTACCAAGATCAAACACACGGCGATAGTTCTTGATGCAGCCAATCATTTTCTCATCATACTCGAACCCAGGGTTCCACACCAATGAGCCATACCCAAACACCCAGAAAACCATGTTTTTTGCAACTCTTAACAAACTACAAAAGCTGTGGACAATTTAAAATATAAATAAGTAATCGCTTAATATATCAACAAAATCGAAAGACTAAATTTAGCCATTTAAATAACCAATGTTTAGGTTGTCTACCCACTACAACCAAAAGACAACTTCTAAAGTTCATGCCCACCACCTTCTAACATCATAGTATTTTAATATTTTCATATCATACCGGATAATAAATTCATTGACCTTTTCATTAAAAGTTAACATTTGACTTTTTATATCAATCATATGACTTTCCATATGTAAAATTAATACTGCTTTTATTAACATCTAACAACACTATAACATCAAAACGTTACAAACTTTATACAATAACCATTTACAAACATGCCATTGCAGATTTAATACACATCTTCTTAACATCAAGCTACACTTATAAATCAAAAAGTTACAAACTTTATTTCTAAGAAACAAAAAAAGGTTACATTTTTATACTATTTCAGATCAATACAACAACAAACACACCCACAAAAATAATCATAAAAGCCCAAAAAATTAGGGTTTATCATTCTTTTAGTACTAATATCAACTAATTACCTAACATAACTACATGAGCCAATCACAATAATACAAATTAGCTGAACTAACACCAGATCTAACATATCTCTTGTCATCATCAATAAAAACATAAACCCATATAAAAAACACTCACCAAAACACAACTAATGATGACTGTGATATTAATTAAGCTTAATTAGGGTTATTTAATAAAAACCCAAACTTTATCAAAAAATAACACATACCCACATCAAAATAACAAAAACCCATATCAAAAAACACAAATAATCACATTTTCAATCAATTGAATGCTAATTAGGGTTTATCATTTTAACTAACTAATTACTTATCAAAACCACCTAAATCATCATTATCAATAAAAAGCACAAACTTTATAACAAATTAACAAAAACCCATATAAAAAAACCAATCAAATATCAAAACCCATCAATTAATTCAATATTTATCTGCTTAAATAAGTGTAAAAAATGTTTACCTAAATGAATAAAAACCCAAACTTTATAAAAACCAACACATACCCACATCAAATTAACAAAAACCCATATCAAAAAACCAATCAAATCACAAAACCCATCAATTAATTTCATCATTCAAGAATCAAAAGCTTACGTAAAGTGTAATGTGAAACGATCTGACGATGAATTGAAGATTGGTGTAGGTTAATTAGGGTTTTTTGATTTGGGGATTTAGGGTTAGGGTTAGGGTTAGGGTTAATCCGGCAAAAATGGGGGTGGAAGAAAGAGATGGGGACGTCACCCTGGGGGATCTCTTTCTGTGGGGGGTTTTTTGCCGGATGGTTTGTGAGGGTCGGTGGGAGGTAGAGGCTATTTATAGAAAGTTTACCATGTGCGTTTTCATTAAAGATTGTGTATAATCATCATGTTATGTGGTATGTACATGCATGGGATGTAATTCCTACCAAATTCACTTTTTACTTTTTCCTATTTAATAGGTGTTATTTTAAGAGTATATTTGCCAAAATCGTCCATGTGTATATCTAAATTGCAAATATAGTTATTATCTTTTCGAAAATGCAGATGTCGTTTATGTGAGAAACAATTGGTGCAGATATCGTCTTTGCCTCGAAAGAAAATGACTAAAACGACGTAAAGTGAATAACAAAGTCTCGTTGAAGGCAAGGGCATTTGAGTCAACTCACTTTAGGACAAGGATGGTGTCATAAGGATGACGTCTGCATTTTCAAAAATGTAGGAACTGATTTTGCGATTTTGTGGTATATCTAAATTGCAAATACAGTTCTTATCTTTACAAAACAGCATGCGTCGTTCATATGGGAAACTATTGGGGCACATGTCGTCCCTAACCTAAAGAGAAATGACTAGGCAATATCTCGATGGTTAACTATCAACATGTCCATGAACTCATAAGAATGTCTACTCAAATCTTACTAAATTTTTTCTTTTTCTTTTACTTTTTCTTTTACTTGATGAATATTCGCGCAAAGTAATGGTGTATAGCGGCAAATAATTTTACTTGTGAAATAGTGATTTACATGTTTAATTTGTAACTATTGCGAGAAAAAAAATCATGGGTTAGAAACAAAAAAGTTTAAGGATTAAACAATATATTGGGGATTTAAAATTATTTAAAGAAGACTCGACTTAAATCACATTTTCAAATTAATACTCAAGCGTACATTACAAATTGATTTTAGAAAATTTATCTTTGTAAACAAACCTTGTTTGTTAGACCGTATATCTCATTAATACATATTTAGGGAAAGAGGATAATTAGCACTCAATCCCACAAATCATGCTAAGTGATTTGGACTAATTTACAATACAAATATGGTTATATATTTAGGGAAAGAGGATAATTAGCACTCAATCCCACGAATCATGCTAAGTGATTTGGACTAATTTACAATACAAATATGGTAATACAAGATTTGGTATTAATGAGATATACGGTCTAACATTGTTTTCCAGTGTTAACTGTCACACACTAGTGTCTGCATGAAGCATAACTTTTTACAGAAGTGTTTTCGACATAATATGTGTGAACTAGTCATATTATAAAGTGGTAGAAATAATTCGTTACAACAATGGGTGTTCCGTGTATTGTCAATAAGCAGGAAGGTCCTAGTATCGTTTTGTTAAATAATATTCAATAATGCTTTTCAACCATTGAATGCTGAAATTGTCGATTTCTAAGAAATTACTTGTACTAAAGTTTGTACAAGAACTTTGACCTTTTTGTTGGCTATGGCATATGAAAGTAAGGTTTTCAAGATCGGGATCCTACTCAGGATCGTTTTCGTTTTTGCAAGATCGTGATCGTAAAATCGGATCGCGATCTTAAGATCTTATTATAATGTATTTTCCTAATAGTTTCTGTAATATTATACAAATTTACAAATTATTATATATCATAAACACAAAATTATATGAATGTTACATCAAAATGTTGTCCTAAATTATGGTTATGAAATGTTTAATAAGATTAACATGTTGTTTTTTAAATTCTACAAAAAATAATTCAGAAATTTGCAATTTTTTAGTTTGTTATCAGAGAAAAGTAGGATCGGATTAGATCTTAAGATCCTATGATCAAGATCGAGATCCTATAAGATCTTAAGATTTCAAAGATCCTATGTAAGATCCGGATCGTTTTTGCTTTGCAGTATCGTAAGATCCTAAGATCAGGATCGGGATTCTGACAACCATGATATGAAGAACTAGATACAACTTTTACTTTTAAAATACTAACTAATATGAAATATAAAAAGTAAATATGCGGGGCCAATGTCCCAGTGATATCATTTGTTGCGTTAGAAATTCCTCAACTAAGAGTTGTGGGTAAGGTAACGCAGGACCCCGGTTAAAAATTAACGCAGCTCCATTTTGGGGTGTGTTACCTTACCGTTAAATGCGTTAAGAGCCCACGTTAATGAGCACGTTAAGCTCTTGTCGTGCGTTAAAGAGCATAGTTGCGTTAAAAAAAATTACAAGAAGCCCCCCTCTAGCCAACGGTAATGTTACCGTTTATTTCAAAAAAATGTTTCACATTAGACCCCTATGTTTTAAACCGTTTACAAACGGCTATTTTTGTAAAAAAAAAAAAAAAAAAAAAAAAAAAAAAAAAAAAAAAAAAAAATCCTTTTCCAAACCCTTTTTATTACAACTATAAATACCAATTCACCCCACACAATATTTTTTCACACTTTAACTTCTCCTTTCATCTACAATACACTTCTACTAGCTAAAAAATAATAATATCGGGTGGCAAAAACAACCAAAACTCGTTCATGAATCTTCTCGGTGGTAGGTGGAATAACCCATACGCGGGTTCTTCCTCAAATCCAAACGAGGGTTCGTCACAAGCGAATTGGGTTTGTCGACTGAAGAAATGTACGCACAACATCAAACATTGCAATATTGGAACGAAACTCGACAATCCAACTGAAATTCCAATTTCCAAAATCTTCAATTCTCTCAACACTCACAACATTCTCAAACGGAAACAAATGAAGTTCAGGAAACACCTACTTCTCTTCAAAAACCAAAAAGTCGTGGAAAATGTAAGGCAAAACAATCCAAAGAACCTGAACAAGCCGAGGAAAATGATGTTGAAAAAGCGAAGGAACGTTGGACGCCAATTGAGGAAAAAATACTTGCCAAGTGTTGGGTGGCATGTTCAGAGGATCCTAAGGTCGGGAGATCCCAAGAAACAAAAATCCGAGACAACGACAAGCACCGGAGGCACGGCTAGCACCGGTGGTTCCTTTTCTTCGTTCAATTTCCCGGAAATGATGCGCGAAGAGTACCGGTCAAAACGTGAAGAGGCGAGTAGGGCGTACCAGGCGACCGCAGAAAATCAAGGTACACAACAAAGGTTGAAGGAGCTAGAATTTTTGATGCTCGACACTACCGGCAAAGATCCACATTGGGTGGCGTTCGTTAATGCGGAAAAGGATCGAATCGCCATGAAACTTGGGTTGCCTCCTCGTCAATTATGAATAATTATCTCGTACTTTTTTTATGTGATGTTGTGTTTTATTTATCTCGTACTTTTTTTTTTAATTAGCGTTTTTTTTTTTTTTTTTTTTTTTTTTTTTTCGTAATGTAATATTGTGTTTTAATTAATATTTTAAATAAATAAAGTGTTTGTTAAAATTTGAGGTTGAAATAGAAAATATTTGGGGTGGAATTGAGTTAAGGTGAGTTAAATGTAAGTTATGTTACCGGGGTGAAAAATCAAGAGTTAAGGTTAAAAGGTAAAAGCTGATGTGGCGCTGAGGTGGCAGTTTGTTAACTTTTAACCTTGAGTGATCTTACCGAGTGCTCTAAAAAGTTGATAATTTGTTGCCGTTAAAAAAATATACCATGTTTTAGATCAACAACACAACTATTTACTCTATTTTTTAAACAAACACATCTTATTGTCAACATGATACATATGTGCATACATGTCATCCATACATTGGGGAGGTTCATTGAACTTGGACACTTATGCATATTAACTTATGCATATTAACTACTAGCTTATAGACCCGTGGAATCCACGGGATTTTAGAGGGTTTTTGCATAAAAAAATTAAGTACGTGAATAAAGTAAAAAAGAACAACGTACGTAAACGCTATGAAATTTTCTTATAAATATCTGTGTAATAAACGTTCATTGCCTCGTAAACTCCTATATGTTTGTCTCCAGAAGCAAATGTATGTAGTGACCATTCTAACACTTCAACGAAAAGTCCATTACGTAAACACCTAATAAGTTTAAAAAATATGTAAGTAAAAAAAGTTTGGGATTTATAATAAGTGTAAATAAGAAAAATGTGATAAAACATGTAATATGTATAGATCCGCGGAATCGCGGGGTTTTAAGGGAAATATCATCTTTGTTTACTGTCGTTTAAGTGTAGTTTGCATATCATCTATGTTTAATGTCGTTTAAGTTCTTCCGGCGGCCACATTTTATTTTTTGTTAGTTTGATACAATCATAATCGTATGGTTGGTCAAACTTCTTAAGTTATTTGACCTAAAATTCCAAAATTATATTTATTTTATAAATAATTTTAATTGTTTGAAACTTTGGATAGATATTGAAAATGATGTTTATTATGCAAGTTTATGTATGTTACTCAAGAATAATGGGTTTTACTGTAAATAAAATAATAATTCATAGTAGAATTTAACCTCTAAATCCCATAAAAGCTAGACACTGATAGGAACTTTTTGTTAAATACAGATAATGCACAAAAACCTTTATATGTGAAACTAAATCTTTCTCATTTTCTCAACTATATCAAACACAAAAATAAATGAATCATAATGGCAATGGTACAAAGCATCTACTCAGCATCACTCCAGACACATAATCCCTCATATCTTAACTCCTGTGAGAATTACTTATGATTCTTCATTTTAAGAAGGTGAAATTACACCATATCTTTCTCGGCAAGTTCTCTAACATAACGTACTAATTAGTTTTGTCAACTGATGTCATGATCTAAGTATGCCAATTAGGGGTGTCAGTAGGGTCGGGTTGACCTAACCCGAACCCAAACCCGGTAAGGCTTATCAGGTCGGGTTGAGTCGGGTTAAAAAGTCTTATCGGGTTGTGTGACCCAAATACGATATTAGTTTTGTGTTTGCAAATTAGATACATGTTTTCAAAAAGTATTAAAAACGCATATTGTAACTTTTTTATAGTGGTTTGCGGAACAGTTGTATATTAACTTGTACTACATACTAATTTTTCCTTATTGGTTTTTGTTTCCTTTCTCTATATACTTGTATATTAACTTGTACTACATACTAATTTTCACTTATAATCCTTTGCTTGATTGAATAAAAGGTTACGTTAAAGACACAACAGCAAGTTGCAATTTGAAAGGTGAGAAATGACGAAATGAATAGAAAATTATAATGAAATAAGTCGTTTTAATAGGTGCCCAATCTTCACATCGTTTTATAGATTTTCTGTAGTGATTTTCCTCCAGTGACCATGTAGACGATGTTAACGCCTACTTCTCATATATCAATTGTTGTGGCAAATAACCATTTTTCATGAAGTTCAATACCGAATTGTTCTACAGATTTGTTTCATATATCAAAATTTAATTCTTCATCGTATGATTAGCAACAAATAATGCACTTTCAAGGATTAAAGACAAAGTTACTTTTTTATGGGTAAAAAAAGTTAAGGAACCCGATTAACCCGAATCACCCGACCCGATAAAAACCCGAACCCGATAACCCAATTATTTATCAGGTCGGGTTATGAGTTACTTTTTCCGAACCAAAGCCGATTCAACCCGACCCGATAACACCCCTAAGTCTAAGGGAAGTAGTAGTAGTTAGTACATGATGCAATCTTCTACGCTCCTGTAGCCTAATTCATGGAAGAAGCTATAAACAATCTTCAATACTCCCCACCACTTCTTTATAATGATCTAAGAATTATTTTGTTGCAACAAACTATAATCATGAGAATTTAATACTTGCAGTAAAATTATACATTGCATTCAATGCGGTTTCCACAGTAACATCATTTATAAGTGAAAGTGCATACACTATGACAGGCACAACATACTTTATATTCATTGCGGTTTCCACACTTGCATCAATAAATTGTCAAGAGTACAAACACCTTTAATACTTATCTTAGCTCTAATCAACAACATAAAATTTTGGTAAAAGTAAATGATCTCCATGCTCCATAAGGTTAATAAATGACTTAGGCTTCTTAAGGAATCTGCAAACAAAAAGATACTATAAGTGACAATCAAACCAGGTATTAATATGCTTCCAAGTGTGTTATTTGCAATGTTGGTAACTGATATCATATATAGTAAAACTGAAAAGTTCATCATTTGTACATTGTGCACATGTGTTCTTTTCTCGCAAGATGAGTCACAAAATGGTCATCCTGATTTCCACATGGCCCAAAAACTGTGACAATAAGTCATTTTAACATCTGAACTATCCATCAATTGCAATTACAACATACAAAAGGAAAGAGAGCAAAATTAAAAAGAAACGGTTAAGGGTTGTTTAGACATATTCAGTCTAAGGGAATGTTTGGACACATGTAAATTAATTTGGAGATAGATGAATTGGTAGCTTTAATAATAAGTACATGTTCCAGTCGTAACATTGATCTGCTGTTCGTGACTTGATATGCTATTCCACTCGTGAATGCCACTACAAATTATCCCTTCGTGCAAAGTTTCCCGGGCTGAAGACGTTTCACCGGAACTGATAGACGACACACCAGCATGTCAGATTACATAATCTGTATTTAGCGCTTCTTATCGGTTTATTGGTCTCAACGTTGTCATAATTAGTCGAGGATCAATATAATACGTGAACTGTATCATTCAAAAAAGCACCTAACGTGCTATAAGTAGTTTCATAAGAAATGGCCAATAACACCTAAATGTAGTTAATCTAATAAGCAATAACAAACATACTTAATTTTGGTCAGTTTACTATAATCATCAAGCCTATCCGGTAAACATTATTAGTGTTAGCCTGAAAACCAAAACCGTAAAAAGTTTAATAAAAACCAATTGGAATAGCACTCGCCTGATATCATTACGCCTGCGTGGAGACGGGTAAGAACAACTTTTGAGGTTATGGCTTATTAGCTCAAGCTAATAAGCTCTACCAAGTGCCTGCAGTACAAAAAGTTCAAAAAAATAAAGCTGCACAAATTAGAACATTTTAAAAATACATTTTTGTTGTATGACTCATCCTTGTAGGAATATACTCCTTTATTAAAATCGAGGGATTATTAGTTCTTAAAAGGATAATTTGACCCAATCATCCCAGAAATTGATTTTCGTTAGCAAAATTACCAAGATTAGCAATAAACTTGAACAACATTGAAAGTTTTATTGTAAATTAACATAGAAAATCAACTTTTTTATCTCTTAAAAGAAGTATGTCCGCAAGTGCAATTTATGAAATATCATTAAGTTGAGTAGTAATCCTTCAAAGAATAACAGCTTATGTTAAAGAAAATCATATTGTAATCAATTGGATATTGCACTTAACGCAAAAATTAAAAACCGAATGCATATTTTTAATGACTATACCCAATTGAGTTAAGTCTACCTATATTTTACTCGATTTTACCCAAACCTGTTTGACCCTTTATCTTAGTATCTATTTTACAAAGTAAGATAGAAGTAGTGTATACAACTCACATGTGATGCCACAACTACAATAATCTCTTCAAGGACCTACTCAAATACAACAAATTTTATTATAATATATCCAAAAATACTAAGAAAATGAACACCGGAATAAAAATCATAGAATTTGTTACCTGGTACGTGAGTCTTCCTGTTTCCTATTTTGTTTCGTCTTTGTCTAAGGTTTCATCAGTGGGCGCAGACATGTGACTTCAATCATAGCATCATAGGCTAATCAAATACGCAAATAGTTGGCCAAAACACCAAGCAGCAACACATAAAGAACCAAATGAGGATTGGAAGAAATGTAAATTCAAGCTAAAAATGAATTTTTTTTGGTACTATAAGTAGCTTGATATATATCTGTTAATCCACTATAGTGTTGTGCTAAGCATGTATGTCCAAAAAAACAACCTGGTGATGTCGATCACACATGCTTGCCAAACGAAAACTTTATAGTTGGAAACAAAGATTAAATATAGAGAAAAGGATGTTGTTTTCGCTTTTTTTTTTTTATTATAATAAATGTAAATGACAACAGCGCTGCACTTAACCAACACATCCGTACCCACATGTAAAGTTATTGTCCCAAATAGAACCATAAAAAAGGTCAGAAACCGAATAATCTTTTGAATATGACATCATTATTTACCTTCTCACTAAAAAAAAGTTAGAGGTTCTCCCTATGACACCATAGCAGAGCCAATTGCTGATCTGAGAGCCGGCTACCATCATGATACCTATAATGCATCATAACACTATCCAGTAAAAAGCATACCCTTAACATTTAATATTATGTCTGAACTTTCAAGGAAATGTGATGTAAATAATCAACCAAGTAATAGCAAGCAGATCAACGAATAGTCAATTCTAATATAATGCATCATAACACTATCCTATATAGTTACTTTTTGCAACCCAACTACCATTAATAGAAGCCAAGTTAATTACTTGTTTTAAAATAACCTTCTACCATACTACTCAGAATAGAATTATGCTTAAATCAGAATTATGAGATGTCCTAAACTACGTCTACAACCCACGTATAGCCCACTAAGGTTTAGTCACATTAAACATAATATCAATATTTGAATTTTGTATGTGACATTTGTATACTATAAGTTCGGATTTTTAAAGAAATATGAAAATGAAATAATAATAATAAAAGCACCTCCCCACCATCATAGTTATTTGTTTAATCATGATAACGGATTTTTAATCATGATAACGGATTTTTAATGAAAATGAAATAATAATAATAAAAACACTCAAACAACATATCTTACATTTTTTACATTTGGTCATATTCACTGGTTTGAGCTTTTGCGAATCTGACAGAATACTTCTTGTTGAAGAATCACTTTGGAAATCGGATTGTGAGGCCATTGCAACATCCGTATCAAAAGTCCATGCTTTTGAAACTTGGGAGCCACTTATTGACGTTTCTTGACTTCCTATCAGTAAATGACAACGGAAAGAGCACGTTACTAAAGAGTATATTCAAACGATTTAGAGGAATGAGTACAAAATGTTACACCGAAGTTAATTTTTACACATAAGCGCAAAGTTAATAAAAACGATACATAGTATAATATGCAAAATTAGCAAGTGGACACCAACTTTAAAAACCACTGCCATAGCCGACTGCTTAGGGATGTTGAATCTCGTATAATCAAATCGAAACTGTTTTGTGTTTTTTTTAATGATTGCAAAAATTGAAAATGATATCCTTTAATGGTTGACAATTTTATCAACAACCTAAAAACAATTAAAAAAAATGCAATAAATAACAATTTTATCAAACACATAGTGTGCATAAAATTCAGTACAAATGAAACTCAGTTCAACCTATATCAAAATCACAACCACATGTAAAAAGAGAATAAAGAATTGCAAAAGTAAGAGGATAAAGTAACTAAATCAGTGACGATATAAAAACGGACTGAAAAATTACCTGATTGGTTGTTGAAGAACATAAATTCGATTTCCTCGACTCATCACGTGTTACGCTATTGGCCTACAAAAAACAATGGCACAAAGATAATTAAATCAAAACAAATGAATAGTCACTAAAACATAAACAAAGACACTAACATAATTATATCAAAACAAATGAATCATTATACAAAACCCGCAAATTAAACACATTCAACGGAGGAATCATCAAGTACAACATCATCTCTTGGTTATAATCAATCATAATGAGCTTCATTTTTTTCCTACAAATGACATTTACACAAATACAATTTATCAAATAGTTGGCGTGCATAGAAAACACACATAGAACATAAACTACAAATAATCATTTTCATCAATCCATATCATCTACTAACAATTAATTTGAAGAATGAAAAGAAAAACTTGTCAAACCTGGATAATCTTCTTTAATCACATTCTACCTACAAAAATAAATTAAAACAAATTAAAACGTACTAAATCAAAATATATGAAGGTAATTTCCGGGAAAAAAAATTAGGGTTCTCATTAAAAACAAATAAATTATAACATATTCAATAGAAATATATCAATTAGCAAATATATGGTGTGGATAGCATAGAAATCACTGGCAAATCAAGAACAATTGTAAACCTTTTGAAATGTGCGATTTAATACCTGAGTTTGTGTATATGTTTTTGATTCGGTATTAGTAAGAGGAGTGGTTTTATCAAAAGACTGATATGTATTTTTGAATAGTCGACATAAAATGAGGATTCAAACTGGCAATTGAAAAGGACGCGTATACATTAAATGGATTAATCGAAACGTAACTTATTTTTGGAAATGATTCACGGATTGAAACTGAGTATTGTAACAGAATTTTCATGATTTAATTGGTGAATTGATTTAATTGAATTGGTGAATAGATTTATGAAACAGTTAAGTTTGGGTGTTTTTTTTTCCAACTATTTAATGAGTTTCTTAAAGGGTGAAAGAGGAGCGTGTGTGGGAGCGTGTTTATGAAGGGGGAAGCGTATAGAAGAAGATGATTATAGACAGGAATGAATAATTGGAGCAAGTGTAATTACATAGACTCAGTATTTATCTTTGACTATTGACTATTTATGAAGCTGATTATAGACCCAATTGAATAAGAGGAGTTATATTTGACTATTGACTATTGACTATTTATTTTAGACATTCCTCTTTTAATTATATGGACCGAGTATTGAATGACTTGAATGACTATTTAATGTGTAAATGTTTTTTTGTTTTTTTTAATGAAGAGTGTAAAACATGGATGCATAGAGTAGTTGTACGCAATAAATATTCGACCAATCACAGAACAGACACGTCACCGAATTAATTACAATGGCTGCTTCAATGGGTAGTAAATTATTTTGGTTTATTATAGTTTATAGATTAAGTCCATGTTGAACCGCTCATCTTAATAACACATTAATTAACTTCCTAACTAATAACAGCATTTATTTTGCTAATAGTAACAGCTCGTGAAAAATCTTGAGATAGTAACTGCCTAGCTTGGAAGTTTAGTTATAAATAGGTCACCAAACATTTAAACATTGTTATAAATAAATTATGGTCGACATCAAATAAGCAAAAATCGTACAAATGATGTTAACTCCTCATTTTGCAAGTCCTTTATTAATCACCTATGTCTTATATATTTATTCAGCTGACGAGATCGAACGTCAATATCAATGCTAAAATGAAGAAAGAAAAAGAAGTATGGGAATCAGAGGTCGATATGGTGAAAGGATTTTCTAAAGATGACGGATTGGTCTGAGCGCTACATGTGCTTTGCATAGACAAGAAGTTATAGTTCGTTCATTTGATGAAGCATGGTATGTTCGATAGGTTACGGTTAAATTTGATGTTCGTTTTTTAGCAAACTTATTACCTATATCTATAAGATTGAGATAATGTTTTTTTTTTTTTTTTTTTTTTTTTTTTTTTTTTTTTTTTTTTCTCTCTTTTTTAAAAAAATAATAAAATAAAAAATAAAATTTCTCAAGTCGTCAACCTAGCATGAAATCTTATTAACAAGGATCCAAAAAGAAGGCTACTTTGGAGCCTTTCAAACTTAGTCACTGTAGAGACTTTGCTATCAATTATGACTCATTCTTCCCTTCTTTAAAAAGTTGAGGATTAGAATCAAATTATTATAAGTATTCAAATATTGGTTCTATCGTAATCTTCTTAAAGGTTTATGGGTCATCTTGAAGCTTTATTAACATAACAGGCACAACCCTGCTTTTCGTCATGTACCAAAAAAAAAGATGGCCCTTTCTTCCATCCTTCAAGAATGGCAGGTGACTAAAGAGAAACATCAAATTGTCTTTGAATCTCGAATTTTGTGAAGTTTCTAGATTATGAAACTAGTCCATGGTTTCTTCACCACAATAGTCGGCCATTAACTATTAAAGGTCGTGTGATACTGTGAATCATTAATTGTTGTCTCTTTGATCATGTGTGTGTGTATATATATATATTTCTTTAGATTGGTTAGATTTGTTAAGAGGATGTTTTGTTAGAAAGAAAAAACATTTTATACTTTTAGTATCAGTATAAAGGTTTTTCTTTTTTATAATCAATATCAAACACCAACCTTAACAAATCTAACCAATATGGGAAAAAAAATGCAATTAATGATTCAAACGACCTTCAACAGCCACTGACCTACTATTCTAATGAGTTAACCATACACTTGTTTCAAAATCTAACTTCACAAAATCCAATATTCAAAGACAAGTTGGGTTTTTCTTTTATCATTTGCCATTCTTGAAGAAGAGAAGAAAAGACCATCGTTCTTTTGGTACATAACGAAGAGTTGGGTTACACCTGTTAGGTTAATTAAGCTTCAAGATGACGCATGAATCTTTTAAGAAGATCACAAAAGAACCAAGATTTGCTATCTTTTAGAATTTGATTATAATACTCAACTTTTTAAAGAAGGGAAGAATGAGTCACTTTTGTTTTTATATAGGTCGAATAGCTAAGTTGCATAATTGATAGCAAAGACTTTGCACTGACCAAGTTCGAAAGACTCCAACTTCGAAGCTTTTTTTGGATCCCTTTTAATAAGCTTTCGAGCCAGGTTAAGGACTCTAGAAACATAAAAAAAGAACAAACATTATCTTAATCTAGATAGATAATAAGTTTACAAATAAGGAACATCAAATTTAACCGCAACCTATATATCATATCGTGTTGCATAATATGAACAGATTTTAACTTCTTGACTATGCAAAGCACATGTAGTGCTAAGACAAAGCTCGCCATATTTGGAAAATTCTTTTACCATATCAGCCTCTGATTCTCATATTTCTTTTTCTTTCTTCATTATATCATTGATGTTGACATATGAATCTAAGCCGAATGTTATTAATAACTGACTTGTAAATTGGACTGGCTATTGCCTAACAAAATCGAAATAATAGATGAGAAACAAGGAATGCGGAAGTGTGACAAGTAGGAAAGGGGTTGATAATTAATGTTGGCCAAAGGCGGATCAGAGATGAGAAAAGATGGGATAATAGATGACCCCGGTAAAAGATGAAGACATTAGTCAAAGAGACTTTGACGCATTGCTTGGAACATGTAAAAAAGTGTCGAATACTGTTTTTCGTATAAGAAGCAAAACCAGTAAGTGCAACTATAAAGAGAAACATATATGAGAAAGTAGAGTGCCATTTGCGTGTGTAACTATGCTTTTTAATGAAAAAAATATAAATCGTCGTAATTAAACAAAACTATATGGTGAATTTATTTATGGCCCAACATACCGTAAAGTTTTTTTTTTAAAGAAAGGCAATATATTATAAAGAACCTCGGACGAAAACCAAAATACAAAACAAAGCGCCCCACATCTATTAAACAAGATACTTAAAAGAGGATGAGACCCAAAGGAAATAAACATAACGAACAAAACTACAATCAGTAAAACTAAATATTTCCTAAAGAAATTAGACTATAACAACTGTCACAAGACTTAGTACAGCAAAACAAGGCGATCCCCTGTGTAAACTGACAATTGCAACAACATGGTCAAAATAGTCACAAGAACAGCCAACAATGTCAATAGGAAAATCACAATGTAATCACACTTGTCATTTTAAGAGCCATACCACATCAAATGTAGAATTATACCTTTTCTGGCCATGTATAAGTACGCATGACAGAATCATAGGACCAACTGACCCACAACCATTTTTTGCTCCCATAATATCAATCACGCAGCCACACTTTTTGGAACTGAACATATTATAACAGATACCTGCAACCTCACTGAACTATCGAACCTGCACTGCTGAACACACTCAGTACTGATAATACAAACCGAGTGTTACTGTAGACGTATACTCTGAGGGTCATGTAGCCATTGTTGCCAATCTACCGCTTTATATTTCTTTGACCTTCTCACTATCCATTCGAAACTTTTAAGTTGAATGTCTTGTAAAATCTTATTAACACTTGATACTTTATTGCCGAATACGCGAGCGTTTCTCTCCTTCCAAATGAAGTAACCGTAACACCATATTACTGCTTGCCAAATATACGATAAGGGGTAGGAACATTAACATTTCTGCTATGAGATAAAATATTATCAATAGTAAAAACATTAAAGCTCCCCACCTTCCACCAATTAAATAGTTTGGTCCACACGCACATTGCTAAATCACAAGTGACTAAGCAATGAGCACATGTCTCCACACTATCATTACAAGATGCACAAAGTACCGAATCCAAATCAATGCCTCGTCTATCTAATTCCACTCGAACCGGAAGTCTACCGTTGTGTGCTCTCCAAACAAAAATGTTGACCTACTTAGGCACCAACTTGTTCCAAATCGTGTCATGACTACCACTTTCCACTTGAAGAATCTTCTCATCGATCAAACTCGTTAGCGTTTTGACTTTGAATACGCGTTCTTCATCAAGCGCCCACCAATATCGTAAAGTTTTAATGGACCCCATTTCGCTCAAAAACCACAAAAATGTAAATTAGCCAATTTCTTGCATTAAATTAAATTTAGGTTATGATAAAAGTAAATGTAATGCATTTTCTCAAGATTTATTTATTTATTTATTTATATGCCTGTTGAGGAAATGTCATAATTATTTATATATATTATAACATGAAGGTATATACCTTCTTGAGCGATGTGAAATTAACAAATGTCTCTTCAGCCAATAGGATAATTAGCTAAAGAATAAAATAATAATAATAATAATAATAATAATAATAATAATAATAATAATAATAATAATAATAATAATCAGGCCGAAGCATATAATTTGTGTGGCCCAAAATAATTTTACAAAACACACCCTGAACTTCTTACTATTTATGACTTTTCTAAATTACAAACTTTATTTATCAAGTATCTAACAGATATGTAGCGATTTCTTTTATAATAAAAAAAACCCGCAAAATAAGTCTCTCGATAACGATCAAAACGAGCCCAATATTAATATGGTTTGGACCTACATACGATTTTATAAAAAATGTTGAAGTTTAATATATATATATATATATATATATATATATATATATATAAACTCTTTCAAAATGCACCCTTAACCTTTAAAATAACTTTAAAAAGTATTTTAATATTTGCTTAAACTACAGGGATTTAAGAAGTACAATTCTATAAAAGTTTAAATTATATATAAATAAATCTTTTTTTATATAACAAAGTTTATTTAACAAATATCTGACAAATATTTAGCAATTTTGTCGACAAAAAATATACCGTCAGAAAAGCCTCCGGATTACAAATGAAACGAATGAAATATTGATATACTCTTGACATAAAACAATAACGAAACTACCCGCTGCAACGCAGCAGGCGCCTCCTCCTTGTTTACAAAATGTTGCAAACTTTATAACATATTCATAACAAAAAGATGTTACTTGTGCAGGGGAAAGATAATATCGATACTACATTATAAAGCATTTGGGACATTCTTAAATTGAAAGAATTAAAAAATTAAGATTCAACACTTGCTTATAATGGAAAATTTTAATAAGTACATCTATAATAGCATTGGTTGCAATACTTTAAAGCACTTTTTATAGATACATGTTTTTTTTTAAATAATAATAAAATACAAAGTAATTAAATATAAAGGAAAAAACGTCCATAACAATAATTACCTAATAAATGTTATTTTTAAAACACCCTTAATATGAAAAATAATTGTTATTATACATATTGTACAAACTAAAAAAGCTTCATACAATTTATATGTAAACAAGTTGATGGTACATATGGTTTTTAAAAAACAGACCGGACCAACGGGTTCAACTGGAAACCGTAGTCACCACCGGTTCGGCTAGCTCATAAAAGTCATCCGAAAACAACATTATTAAATCAATAGAGTTTCAAAATGCATAATAAATTACAATGTTCAAAAAATATTATTGAATCGAAAAAGTGGCTCGAGAACCAACATATACACCTTTTAGATTTTTTTGATAAAACTTACCATAAAAACTAAACACTTTGTTTTATAAAAATCGGAAGATTTTTTAAAAGCAAAGGATGCAAAGTGCTAATTATATTTTTATATTTATTATATATATATTTGTATAATAATAATTATACTTTTTAAACTAACCCACATGACTTCTTGAATATTTAGTTTTTCTTTATCTTTATAAGTAGTTTATTACTTGTATCATTTATCAATGTAGGACAAATATAACAAACATTGTTTTTAGAGAACTAAATTTTCTTAGTATAATGTAAGTGATTTTTAAAATTCACCATGATGTTATTATTTAATGATAACTTGCGACTCACGTCATTGTCAACTATTTTAACCTCATACCTTTAGAATACACCAGCTACCAAATCACTGTTGTCACAACATCACGTAGATAATCTACAGTTTTTAGATGAACAATATTGTTATTGCATAAAATTATTCAAAACTAAAATTATCGTCATCCGTATATCTATTGTATCGTAAAATATAGAACTAAAAGAATTTTTCGATGAATATTTCAATTGTATGGTACTCACTGCTGCAACGCGCGGGTACCCTGCTAGTATATATTAAGTCCCCATTCTCTCGTAGCAAACGTCAACAAGTGCAATACCTGTGCGTTGCCGGGTACACTTTCTCTTTTATAACGTTTGCACAAAATAGGAAGTCTTGAAAAATGTAGAGTTAGAAAATATATGTATTTTACTTTTGGAAAGCAACAAATAACAATTAAGGCCTTAGCCAATGAAAAATATTTGATATGAGAAATCAAATCAACGCCATATCGTAAACTACGTACTTCATATATCAACAATCGGGTATAAAAAGCATCATATATTGAGAATTTAAATTCAAAATCGATCTTAAGTAAATATATAAGATACGTAAAATTTATAAGATATAACCAATCGAGTTGAAAAGTATATATGCGTTGCTGAAGTCACATCTTTAAGATAAAAACGCTTATCATATTTGCAACTATTCCGAATAACATAGTTTTATATGATATGTGAAGGTTAAACTATCATCTTTTTTGTTTTTTCATTAATAACACATATAATAAAAGGTTATTACTATTATACAATTAAATTAACGAAATCTTTTATATAATACAAGAATTACATCATTTCAGAGTGTTTTTACAAAACCTTTTTCATTGAAAAAAAAATTGAACTAATAGGAGAGCTCGATTTTGACACATAAGCAAAATCAAGCAATGTGATTGGCTAATAAAAAGTCAAAATTGAATTGATTTTGGTCAAACTTTAATAAATTTGGTGGAGAATTTGATTGATAAAAAAAACACATAAAAATATAGGTGTCAAATTTATGAAAATAAAAACTTAAGAAAAGAGGAGGTAATTAATAAAACCTTAGTGGTTATGTGTAAAATTATAAGTCTCCATGTTTTTTAATAACTTTAGATAATAAACAAATAACCCCTTACACTTCATACTCCCTATACTTTATAATGTTATCGTTGTTTAAAATTACATGAGTAATAGTATTAGTTTTTTTGACTTTCATATATTAAAATAAATTTGGTAAATATGCGAATTAGTTTTAATATACGTTAAATATTTTTTAGACTAATGTTTGTTTTAAACTTTCATCCATTAGAATATTTTTTTAAAATAAGGGCTCATGTTACTATTTAAAGGTTTAATTTATGCGTACACGAGTTTGAAATACGGTTAAATTATTAGTGACGGGAATATAAATATCAAATGGTAAGCATGAGTTACTGTGATAAAAATTAAATATACGTGATTCTACTTATAACAACGACTCATGAAATTGTTATTTAAAATTTATATATGGATATCCATAAAAATATTTTAAAAACTTTATGGAACATATTTTAACTTTATCAACGCTCATTATGTGCAACTAAACTCGCACATTTTGTACAACATGATATCAATAGTTAAAGTTAAACAACAACATTAACATCAAACTCAACATCTCTGTCAGTTAAAAATGTTATACAAAACTAATTATTAAAAACAAACAAACAAACAAAAACACATCGGCTAGATAGTCATTCTTTAATATAGAAGGTGTTTTTCTTAAATTATAAAAAAAAAATGCACGCATCACAATTCTTATTTGATAAGAATCACCTCCTAAATCAAAAAAAGAAAAACTACGTAGGTGATAACCTAACTTTATTCATTGACTTGATGTTCAAAAAAAATAATAATAATAAAAAAATAAAAAATAATAATAATAATAGTTGGTTGTTGTAAAGGAATTAAAAGTATGTACATGAGAATTATTCAGCAAGAATATATAGTTTTTAATTAGATTATTACGTTACTATACTGCGATAATGTTATTGACTTGGTAATCACGGATGTGAGATACAACCATTATTCTATACTTATGATTTATGTGTAAACCCCTTTTTGCTTATGAATAAAATCCGAAAGAGACCTCAACAACACTTTGACATATGCCTTATCTAGCTGATAGTTTTTAGTAAAATTTTTTATAGTTTAACTTTTTTATTATACATACCAACTTTTAGTAATTTTTTTTTTTTTTTTTTTTTTTTTTTTTTTTTTTTTTTTTATGTTTTATTGAAAATTTCTACACTTAATATTTGTGTTTTTACTATAAACACACTAAGCTATGATAAAATTAGTTGGGAGTTTAGGAGTTTTTGACTAAGCTTCTCAAAAAAGCTTATAGTTTTATCATAAACTTATTGTGTTATGGTAATTAAATAAGCCAATAAGCACCTTTAATAAGCATAACCAAACACCCCTTTAGTTCTAATCTGAAGATTTCTGATTTGATGTTATGACTAACTTTGTTGTTATCCTTACTATAATGCAACATGTTAGTGGTTTTTGTAGTTTTATGATCTTATCGCACACACTAAAATGTAATGCAATTTGTTGTGTGCGCTTTTTAGAGGAGAATTAAGTATCAACACATGATTGTCATGGAAGGTTAATGTACCAAAAATGTGTTTTAGTACCTATATGGGGAATTTTATGGTAGGAATTCTTTTCGGAGTGTAATTTGTCTTTGAATGAATTAATAAAACTTAGCAGGTGTTTGCCGTCATTGATAACACTATGGGTGTCAACCAACGGTCTAAAATATGGGTGTGTTTTACCTTGTTGATTTAGGCCAATTGTGAAGAAAGTTGCATTAAAGTAAAAGGTCGGTAAGGATTCAAACAATCCTAAAAGACTTGCGGATGTACTTCGTCATTTTTTATGCATTTATAATTTACTTATACAAGTAATAATAATTTCCTTATATAGTTTGGGGTCAGAGAAAAATTTTTCTTATACATTATAAATAATCGTAAGATTAAATTTGAGTTCTACCAATTACATTTTTTTTTTTTTTTTGTTTCTCTTTATGTAATAAAGAAACTATAGTGTAAGAATCTATGTTAATTTGGTAATTTTAAACATGAGAAGTAAATAGCGCAAACTTATGAAAATACAAATTTTCAAACAAAAAAGTATATTAGTAAACATTGTATGATGGTTATTCATAATTAAAGAAATGAATCAATCTTCAAATCTATCTAAATATGCTACATATATTAACGAAAATATAAGTAAAAAAAATACCAGAATTACAAAACACATCGTAAATTGATAGCACGGGTTTGCAAAACTAAAAGCATATATCACTAACATCTCATGCAAATCAAGTATCAACATGTGATTTTGCTTGAATAATAAAATATAAATTTTAATCCAAAACCATTCTCCTAAAATAATAGGTAGATTATAACATATATACATATGATTTTTTATTTTTAGTCCACTAAGTAAAATATTTGAAACATGTTAAGTGGTTCATTTTTTAATCGATAATAATACATAATCAAAACGAAATTTTAAAAACCCTGTGCGTGCACAAGTATTATAACTAGTAACATTAGTGAGAATATAAGTAGATTAAATTGTTATGCTTTTGAGTTATGATCATATTTACTTTAAAATAAATAATCTATACTATATATAAAGCATAAATGACTATTTCTTCAAAATTTTAAAACTTACAAGAAATTAAACATGGTTTACAACACTTTAATGCACTCAATTTTCAGAACTACAACAAAGTAAGCATATTGTACAACAAAATAAAGCGTGGTGTCATTTTTAAGACCAAAATTCTATCAAACAACATTAATGCTATTAAAAATACCATTTCATCAAAAATTACAACCATTTAAGCACAATGTACAATAGCTGTAACCAATTTTCAGATTTACAACAAAATAAGCATAATGTACAACAAAATAAGCATGATGTAATTTTCAGACTTACAACATTAATGCTATTAAAGTAGTCAATGTTATTAATGACTACTTACAAAATAAGAAACATAGTGTACAACACTTTAATGCACATAATTTTCAGACGTACAAGACAAGAAGCATAGTGTACAACAAAACACCACATTAATGCTATTTAATGTAGTCAATTATTTAACTGGTCAATAAATACAGTTATTAAAACACCCCTTACATAAGAAATACAAATTATCAAGTATATTGTACAACCAAATTAAACACAATTTCTGCATTAAATTTCACTACTACAAATAATAAAGCACATTATACAAATATTCAAGCCCGAACGGGCAACGGGCCAAATGGGTTTGAGCTCGAAAGGACCAAACGGGCTCGAGCCCGAACAGGCACGGGCCAACGGGTTCGAGCCCGAACGGGCACGGACTATACGAAATTCTTGATATCCGCAAATTTATTGTCAAAAAGAACAGAATAAACTAAAATACATTATTCATCGAAATTTTTTATTTCAGGGTATCTGCCACTGCAACGCGCGGGTACCCTGCTAGTAAATATTTAATATACGAATGAATCCATGCTGTTTTCTTCTCATTCTAAAATATCACCCCATGCTTCTTTAGATGTTCAATATATGAGAACATTTAATGTACCAACTATGATAAAAATATTTACGTTCAAGAGTGATATTTTCAAACACTCATTTAATAGTATCAATAACCATCATCTATAACAATAATAAAGCACCTACTATACGTTTTCAAGAGGTATAATATCATCTCATCTACGGAGTTTTTGTTGAACATCACAATGTCCTAGCATTTGTAATCTTGTAGAAAAGTTAACAACGTAACTGCTAGAGTGTATACATGCATGGTTTAACGATATGAAATTAAAGAAGATATCTATACTATACATAATGGGAAAAAGCAATTAATCTTGAAAGTGAAAAAACTTAAATTATTGTTTTGCCTAAATTACTTTTATTACTTAAACAATTAAAAATTTAATGCATGATTCTTATGCATTGCAAGTTTGAAAAACTTATATTTGTTAGATGCTAAATTAAACATGAACTCTTTTTCTTTTTTTACAAATTCATCTCAATCCCTATCCATTTCAACAACGTTAACACGAAACACTTAGTCACAATATATCTCGATTATAACTATATACCGCTATAAAATTCCGTCGCTATCCACGGGTACACGTCTAGTTAAAAATAAACGAACTTGATATTGGGCGCATACGGCCATAAGAGATTTACTTCTTCTTTGGAATCTACTGATTGATAACTTATACAATGCATAATCCTTTTTAAATGATGTTGTATCCATATAACACCTGATGCTTGTGCATGCTTGTGAAATGAGGTTCTAACTCAATAGTACAAAATGTTTTGTGAGATACATAAATTTAAGTTGACGGATGATTAATATTTTCTAAACTTATCCATAGCTTTTTGAGAATGTTACAATGAGTTACACAAATAAAGGTAAGTTAGTTTCATGATATTTTGGATATAGGAAACGTGCCAAAATTTGCGGCCTACCTTATCAATCTAGAGTTACTTGCTACATGTCAGGGCATAATGTATTTTATACGGTTTGGATGAATTTTTATGTCAATCGAATGGTTGATAAATGATACCATGTCATCATTTTTCTCTCAGCTTCGTCAACAATATATAAGTATAATTTTCACGTTCTTGATCTCTACCTCGATGCTAGTTTTCTCTGCTAATGTGGAACCCCTAGTATCATTCATAGCAAACGAGAAAGGACTTCTTTGGGTCCCATATGAAATCGAGGTTCCATCTTCTCGTGCTGTCAAGCCCACTTCATGATCCACGAGCCTGAGATTGAAATCTATGAGCAAGAAAATGACTTGCCAAATGGTGTTTTGAAACAAGAAGACAGTATGCTCGCCTACCCTCCCCTCGCCTGTAACCTCGCCTAGTTTTGAAACCAGAAGACAGTAAGCTCGCCTGCCCTCACCTCGCCTAGTTTTGAAACCAGAAGACAGTAAGCTCGCCTGCCATCACCTCGCCTAGGGCCTCGCCCGTAACCTCGCCTAAACCCTCACCTCGCCTAAACCCTCGCCTATAACTTGCCAACAGCTCGCCTAAACCCTCCCATCTTTCTGAATCACATAGGCCTCGCCTACACCTTGCCTAGTATTCATTTTATACATGTCTACTAGATATAACGGTTAGAAACTAATTTAGTAATACATCTAACGGATAATATCTGAAATGTTCATTTCGGATAATTTTATGTGCGATGTTCATATGTGTAAACTAGTTGTATAAAGTGTTCATTTAAGTAATTTACTCAAAAATATTTGATATGAGAAATCAAAGCAACGCCATATCGTAAACTACGTACTTCATATATCAACAATCGGTATAAGAGCATCATATATTGAGAATTTAAAATCAAATCGATCTTAAGTAAATATATAAGATACGTAAAATTTATAAGATATAACCGATCGAGTTGAAAAGTATATATGCGTTGCTGAAGTCACATCTTTAAGATAAAAACGCTTATCATATTTACAACTATTCCGAATAACATAAGTTTTATATGATATGTGAAGGTTACACTATCATCTTTTTTGTTTTTTCATTAATTAACACATATAATAAAAGGTTATTACTATTATACAATTAAATTAACAAAATAACATTTGAGTGAGAATATAAGTAGATTAAATGGTTATGCTTATGAGTTATGATCATCTACTTCAAAATAAATAATAAATATTTAATATGCTTATGAGTTATGATCACCCATTTCATTGAATTATTAGCATGCTTCTTTAGATGTTCAATATATGAGAACATTTAATGTACCAACTATGATAAAAATATTTACGTTCAAGAGCGATATTTTCAAACACTCATTTAATAGTATCAATAACCATCATCTATAACAATAATAAAGCACCTGCTATACGTTTTCAAGAGGTATAATATCATCTCATCTATGGAGTTTTTGTTGAACATCACAATGTCCTAGCATTTGTAACCTTGTAGAAAGTTAACAACTAACTGCTAGTGTGTATACATGCATGGTTTAACGGTATGAAATTAAGGAAGATATCTATACTATTCATAATGCAAAAAAGCAATTAATCTTGAAAGTGAAAAAACTTTAATTATTGTTTTGCCTAAATTACTTTTATTACTTAAACAATTAAAAATTTAAGGCCCTGTGGAAAACTAGAAGGGGGGGTTGAATAGTTTTACGTCCTTTTAAAATTTATAAGTACAAGTTTGTTTTAAAAATCTTCGATTCTAGTTTATGTGAATTCAATACTTGCACTATATGATCAATTTGTATAATAACTAACTAACAAAACTAATATAGTAAAGATAAGTAAATAAGTAATGAGAAGAGTTAGAAAGATCAAACCACAACACAAAGATTTATAGTGGTTCGGCTACAAGGACACCTTCCTTGTTCCTACTCCACTCCCCGAGTCACCTACTCGAGAGTTTTCTTCACTATGTCAACAAACTCCCTTATGGCGGAGAAAACCGTACACACCAATATACACACCAATTTACACACCAATCTTCACACCAATCTTCACACCAAGCTTCTACACACCAATCTTCTACACACCTTCTTCTACACACCAATCTTCACAACTATCCTACTTCAATACTAATCAACTTCTATTATCTACACAACTTCTATATCTTCTAAACAAATAATAACAAGCACAACACAATATTCACAAATGAATATATATATACACTATACACAACAACTCTTCAACACTTCTTAAACTTGGTTGTAGAGAGTTCTTCTTTTGCACTTAGAATGAGAATGGATGATGAGGGATTGAATCACTTGAAACAAGGATTAATATACAAATGATCAAAGGGTTTTTGATGGGTTTAAGATGATTGTAGATCTGAAAATTTCGTGCAAAAGGTAAGGAAAAATTCCAGAATTAAGGT
The DNA here is from genome assembly GCA_030686995.1 of Artemisia argyi. Lineage (NCBI taxonomy): Eukaryota > Viridiplantae > Streptophyta > Magnoliopsida > Asterales > Asteraceae > Artemisia > Artemisia argyi. The sequence continues at coordinate 189,049,755 of CM060685.1, read as the reverse complement.
GGTATTTATAGGGGAAGAAATCTGACAGTTTCTGACAGGGGAGCCTGGCCGGTCCCCTTAAAGCATGGCCGGCCCCCTTAAAATTAAGGGGACCGCCCCTTATAATTAAGGGGGCCGCCCAACTGTAACGGCCAGAAAAACTGTCTTTTAGTGGGGAAAGTTTATTTGGTGAAAAACTAACTGATTTTGGTTAAATATTTGAAATCATATATTTAGTATGATTAAAACATTTTTCCTTATTACCAAAAGTGTTTTTCAAAAATATATAATAAGATTATATAATTAAATAAACTTTATATTAGTTAATTAAATACCCCTTTGATCATGAGATGTATTAAGCACTTGTTTGTCCATACCTTAAGTGATTAAGTTGGATATAATGATATAGACTAGCTTAATACTTGTTTACGTAGTAATCAAACGATTGACGAGTTTACATTTTGTGATCGTCAAAATATAGAGATATCGAAAAATATAAATAACGTTTTCATACATTATTTATGTCAACAATCTCCCCCTTTTTGATGATTACAAAATTTAAACTCATTAGTCGAAAATTAGTCTATATACAAGTATTAGAGTGAGTTTATATCACTTCTCCCCCTTTTTGTTAGCATCAAAAAGGTTTTCCCAAGTTGATGGAAGCTCCCCCTTGAAGTATACTCCCCCTCATTTTGAGGCCAAAAGGAATTGGGATATGGAAATCTTGCAAAAATATTTAGTAGCAAGCAACATATATATGTATATAGCATGCAAAAATATAGACTAAACACAACCATATCATTAATCAAGGAAAATAATACATCAAGCATTACATCAACAAAAGGAACAAGTAATGCTACAACTAACAAAAGCCTTTAAAGGCTTACAATGATCATAGAAATAATAAACCAAGTCTCAAACATGAGAGTCCTCTTTAGAGCTTGCCATCCAAAAAGGTTTAACACAATTTTATTTGTGAAACACCAAGCATGTTTAATTGGGAGGAATGGATGGTGAACATGGAGATGGTGGTGGAGGAGGAGTGTTTGTTGATGGTGGTGGAGGGGTTGTGTTCATTGTTGGTGGTTGATGCAACATGTTTTCAATATGAGAAAACATGTATTGGATCTCATCTCTTAATCCGAACACAATTGTTCGGTTGTGAATGCAACAAAGGCAAGTGTCTCCATGAGCTTCAAGTAAGCTCCATGGGACGGGGTTATAGGTTGGTGGGTTGATAGGAGATGATGAGAAATGTGCATCAAGAGGTGTTAATGGTGATAATGAGAGAGTGAGTGCAAGGGTGGAGTGTTCATTGGTAGGTTGTGATGGTTGAACCATTGGTGGAGAGGATAAGTGGGTGTTTATGTAGTCATTAATGGATGAAGTGGATGGTATGGAGGAAGTAGAATGTCCATTTGTTGAGGGTGTTTTGGAGGGTGCATTTGGTGCACTAGGAGATGAACATTGAGGTTGTGGTGATGGGGTGGTGTTGTCTTCATTTGTAAGATCAATGAAGAGTTGTTTGGGTGGTATAATGACAAGTTTTTGTTTCTTGGCATTGTTTGAATGGGTGGTTCTTGGTGATGACATGATGATGGTTTATGAGTGATGAGGATGATGAATTATGAATTAAACATGCATGGAGATTATATAGTGGGAAAACATGTTTAGAAGTGGAATTATTTTGAAATTGTAATGTTATATTCCAAAATTAGTTTGGTTTTTAAGAGTAATGGTAGCTGGGACTAGCAAAAGGGATCACATGATGCAAAAGAAAATAGTGTAAAAACTGTTTCAGATGGCCGGTCCCCTTAAATGGTGGCCGGTCCCCTTAATTTTAAGGGGGCCGCCCTTTATGATTTAAGGGGGCCGCCCATCTGACGACCCAGAAACCAAAAATTTTCAAAAAATTTTCTGGAAAGATGTTATGTTCTGGTTTGAATGTGCAGCAAGCTCAATTTGGACATTTCACATTTGTCTTGGTTTATTAGAAAGCATACATGTCATATAGTTATATAACCATTAACTAATCATGCAAACATATATATAGATCAAGAGCAACATGCATAAAAATATCAAGTTATCATCCTAAACACATATTCAAATGACAAGTATTTCCGAATAAACTTCGGACAAATAACACACAAGACATAAAAATAAAACATTGTTAAACAAACATAATCCGACCATATCATTTCTTTTTCTTCCTGAAGATCCCCTTCAAAGTCTTCCCAATAGATTTGAAGCCACCTCTAACTTCTTCGTGCAAGCTCTTTTGTCTTCTAAGCATCTCGGTAGTTCGTTCATGAAGCACTTCTTCAGTTTGATCACTTGGAGATGGAGTAGAATAGTTGGGATAGTCTAGATCCTCTAAATTGTCAACGAACTCAGAAAACGAAGGGGTACTAACATCATCGATGTTTTCCTCCTCATCGTCATCATCTTGCCTAGAGGATGATCCATGAAAGCTATGACGACGAGGTTTACCCTTGTCACTTCGAGTTCGTCGAGCTTGTTTTAGAGCGAGAGTACGTAGAGTGGGGTAGATGGACTCATAAATACTATTGTCAAGATCGGGGTAGTACTCGATAACATGACGATAGATACGAGTAAGGAACATTCCATATGGAAGGTTGGCTTTGGGAGTTTTTCTAGCACACTCAATCCGTTTGATAAAGAAGTAGGCCAAATTGTACGGCTTTTCGACAGCTATACAATACAACATGTGAGCAAGGCTAGCCGGGAGATGGTCCCGGTGACCTCCAGTACCAAACGCATTCTCACGAATGAGTTCTTCCCAACGCTTCATGTGTGGGCTTAATTCTTTGAGGAGAAGTTGGTATGGAGAAATTTGAACGTTTTTGGATTTTATTTTTCGACTTGTGGTGGCACGATCTATACCAAGGACTTGACGAATTTCGTCGGGATGAGGAATTTCGTCGAGATATGGACCGAAGGTTGGTCGATAGCGATTAAGAGATTCGAGGTCCCACTCGTTTGAGAAAACGGCTTGACCTCTAAATGGAATTTGGAGGATATGACCAAATTGTTCGAGAGTAAGGGTGATAAATTCATTTTGAATCATGAAAGAGATGGTGATGAAATCAAGATCATTGGTTTGGACGGTGACTTGGCTATAGAAATCCATAATGAAGCGAGGAATAATAGGTTCATTTATTTCATAAAGACAATTGAAGTTGATGCTTGAAAACAAGCGATTTATGTACTCGGATTGAGCAAAAGCAAGATCTACTACACGTCCCTCATGAATGTTTCTATCTTCAATTTGACGATAGATAAGTCCAATGGAAGGAGATGTGGTAGGGAGTTGAGAAACTTTGGGAATGTAGTTTTTAGTGTGAGAAAGATCTTCGGTAGTTGCTTTGGGCATTTTCACCTAAACACATCAACAATTCAAAAAGACCAAAATAAATATAAAGAAAGATAAAAATATATGTTTATTGTCAAGGCTTATGTTGGAACGTAAACGTACTTCGTTACTAATCCTAAGAAGTAGATTACCATGTTCCTTAATATTGTTTTTAACTCGTTCTAGATATACTTTACGATGTTTAATTAGTAGTTATGGACAAATCCAAACGCCCCTTTAAACATCTTAATATATCATGAAATTTACTAGATTTACATTAGATTGTAAAACTAGCTATTTCTTGCGAGTTTCTTATGCATGTGATTTGTTTTTGAAAAAGATGGTTTGTATTTTTACTTAAAAATGTCATTTTTAGTAATAAACCAAACGCTCCCTTAACTAGTGACTTATAACTCAAGTGCGTCAATATACATATGAATTATATATCTTGACGAGTTCGATAAACAATTTTAAGATTTATAATTATAACAAAGTTTTATAAAAATTATAATGACTATGTTTCGATATTATTTGGACATAATCCAAACACCCCTATATTGTGAACCAATATAATTTTTCTTAGTCGAAAAATGTAATTTCAAGTTTTACAAGTTACAAACGTACAATGTGATTAGTTTTAACACGTTTTCAAATCATTATTCAACAATGTGTTTACTAAAATTTTGAAAAGGAGTGTATGAAATTAAAAAAAATTTCGACATGATAGTTCATAATAACTAGTTTCTAGTGTTAATAAATCATCCTAATCCTAAGGGAAGCATTTGGTTATGGAGTTTTAAGGCTTAATTCGAAAGAAATAATGAAATTTGACGAATTTTATAAAACATGCATAATCATGAGTATGATCAAATAAGATGAAATTAGATGAAATGTGTTATGAAAAACTTACAATAAGTAATGGTGATTGTGTTAGATGAATTTGCCCTTTGCCAATTAACCCGAATTATGTTATTTGGAAGTGATTTGAGAGGTTTTTGGGTTTTGGTTTTCGTTACAGCAGAAGCAGTGGAAGAGGTATGTGAAAAAGTGGAGTGTTTGGCAAAAGGAAAAAGGAGAAAAAACGGGCTTGATCAATCAGATGGCCGGTCCCCTTAAACATTAAGGGGGCCGCCCTCCAAAAATCGATTTTTGTGATTTTGGTTTCTGGAAAGAGCAAAAAAAAAAAATATTTATTCATATGTATGTATTAGATTTATATTTAATCAAAAATACGTTGGAGGGTATTCGCATGAAAGGAATTACTTGACACTTTTAATCAACAATTTGCCAATTAAATTTTCTTGATCATTTCGGATGAAATTTATCAAGTTGTCAAGTACACGAGAACGTTGTGGAAAGTTCATAAGTATATATATATATATATATATATATATATATATATATATATATATATATATATATATATATATATATATATATATATATATATATATATGTATTTTATTAGCATGGGCTTATAAGACGAGAACATAGGAGGGAGACGTATGCAATGGAAGCCGGGAGTTTGTTTCATCCATAGATTTTTCGACTCATCTCACTTCATCAGCATGAGTGTTGATTGAACATTAAAGTTCAATAAGGCAAAAAGGGGAAAAGAGATGTTCGTAAACGAACAATCTCTAGTTCTAGAAAATCAACAAATGAATTTCCTAGGTTATAAGATCCTAAATATAGCTAAGTATATAAATATATATATATATGTATATATGTATATTTAGATATAATATAGAAGAAGATAGAGATTAATAAGTCAAGTAAAATCACATACATATAACACACTAAACTAAGCATGCATTTCTAGACAAGGAACTTAAAAGGAAATGTGTACCTTTTGTCTTTAATGCGTTAATCTTCAAGGTCTTCGAGAAGTAAATCGGACAAGAGGTGACAATGAAAAGTTCCATGTTTGGATGGCGAATATTATTTACGTTGGTGCCCATTGTTTCATTTGTCCAAAGTTATTTGGTCCGAACATGTTTTGTATTTGACTTGGATGCATATAAGGTGGAAACACTCCCCACGGATTGAAGTTCCACATTTGTTGATTATAGTTAAAGTTTCGTCTATTATGGTTTGTTCTTGATTGAGGTGTTTTAGGTCTAGGATATGAATTATTTGGTTTCCTAGGTGGTGGAGTTTTAGATCTTGTTTTAGATTTAGATGATCCAACTTCGGTTTTTAAAGATGGTTTATAAAATGGTTTTATTTCTTCATTACTAGCTATAGGTATTATTTTATTTTTTATGAGTAAATGTTTGGGATTAAGTATTGAAGGTTTTGGTTCATTTTCAAATTTAACGTTTTTAGCTCCACCTGTTGAAGATTCAGTTGAGTTAAATCCTAGTCCGGTTTTATCTCCTGATATTCTCTGAATACTTATAATTTTACTAAGTGAGTTACTACTATTTTCAAATTTATCAAGTTTGCAAATTTCATCCTTAAGTATGTTGTTTTCACTTTTAAGCTCTTGACATGTTTTACATTCTTCAACAATTTCTTTTCCTTTTTCAAGTTGACGTATTTTAATTTTTAGTTCAAGCACTTCATTTTCTAGTTGGTTGTTTATGTATTTTAGTGATTTATTTTTAGCCATAACTAGTTGTCCTATTTTACATAATCTATTGTATTCACTATCTAAATCTTTTTCATCTAATGATAGATTTTCATCACTAAAGTATTCGGATTCGGAACGTACCTCACTTGATGATTTGGCCATGAGACACTTTTCATCCTTTGTTATTTCATTCTCATCTTCATCACTATCACTCCAAGCACCTCCAACGAATGCTCTTTGATTTTGATCTCTTGTCATCATTGGACATTTTCCAATTAGGTGATTCGGATCACCACACTTGAAACACTTTCTCTCATTCTTGCTATACTTGTCATCATTATTCTTTTGAGATGTTCTTCTTTCATCGTGTGGTTGTCTAACAAATCTTCCTCGCCTTTTGAAGAATTTCTTGAAGTCTCTTACGGCCATGGCATATTCTTCGTCATCGCTTTCGGAAGATGAGCTATCTTCGTTGTTGGATTCCTTTCTAGCTTTCAAGGCGATTGACTTGCTTTGCTCACGTTTTCCTTTAACCATTTCAGAGTCCTTCTTTATAATTGCTTCGTAGACTTTCAGATTTCCAATTAATTCATCAAGTTGTAGTGTTGACAAATTCTTTGATTCTTCAATAGCCGTCACTTTAGCTCGCCATTTTGGGTGAAGAGCTCTAAGAAATTTCCTAACAAAATTCTTACTAGAGAAATTCTCATCAAGTGCTTTTAAACTTGTGATGATAGTGTTAAATCTAGCAAAAGCATTATCAATTGATTCCTCTTCTGGAATCGTGAATTGCTCATATTGTTGAACAAGTAGATCTATTTTGTTATCTTTGACTTGATTATTACCTTGGTGAGTTATTAATAAAGAGTTCCAAATTTCTTTTGCGGTTTCACACATAAAGATCCTTTCGTACTCTTTACGTGGTAGCGCATTATAAATAACCATTTTTGCTTCATTATTTTTAGCAAGTTTTCTTTTTAAATCATCATTTTGTTTTTCAAAAGGTACGATTTCATCTTTCTTAGTTTCAGGGTTATTTTGAATAGGTAAAAAATCGCCATTGGTAATAACATGCCAAAGATCTAGATCTTTTGATTTCACATAAGTTTTGAATCGATTTTTCCAATATAAAAATCCATCACTTTCAAATAGTGGTGGTCTTTGCATAGATTGCCCTTCTAAATATTTTTCAGATTCCATAGATCGTTACAAGTTTTAAAATACAATATATTTTAAAAATCTTGCTAGACGTGGCTCCTGATACCAATTGTGGAAAACTAGAAGGGGGGGTTGAATAGTTTTACGTCCTTTTAAAATTTATAAGTACAAGTTTGTTTTAAAAATCTTCGATTCTAGTTTATGTGAATTCAATACTTGCACTATATGATCAATTTGTATAATAACTAACTAACAAAACTAATATAGTAAAGATAAGTAAATAAGTAATGAGAAGAGTTAGAAAGATCAAACCACAACACAAAGATTTATAGTGGTTCGGCTACAAGGACACCTTCCTTGTTCCTACTCCACTCCCCGAGTCACCTACTCGAGAGTTTTCTTCACTATGTCAACAAACTCCCTTATGGCGGAGAAAACCGTACACACCAATATACACACCAATTTACACACCAATCTACACACCAATCTTCACACCAATCTTCACACCAAGCTTCTACACACCAATCTTCTACACACCTTCTTCTACACACCAATCTTCTACACACCTTCTTCTACACACCAATCTTCACAACTATCCTACTTCACTACTAATCAACTTCTATTATCTACACAACTTCTATATCTTCTAAACAAATAATAACAAGCACAACACAATATTCACAAATGAATATATATATACACTATACACAACAACTCTTCAACACTTCTTAAACTTGGTTGTAGAGAGTTCTTCTTTTGCACTTAGAATGAGAATGGATGATGAGGGATTGAATCACTTGAAACAAGGATTAATATACAAATGATCAAAGGGTTTTTGATGGGTTTAAGATGATTGTAGATCTGAAAATTTCGTGCAAAAGGTAAGGAAAAATTCCAGAATTAAGGTGGTATTTATAGGGGAAGAAATCTGACAGTTTCTGACAGGGGAGCCTGGCCGGTCCCCTTAAAGCATGGCCGGCCCCCTTAAAATTAAGGGGACCGCCCCTTATAATTAAGGGGGCCGCCCAACTGTAACGGCCAGAAAAACTGTCTTTTAGTGGGGAAAGTTTATTTGGTGAAAAACTAACTGATTTTGGTTAAATATTTGAAATCATATATTTAGTATGATTAAAACATTTTTCCTTATTACCAAAAGTGTTTTTCAAAAATATATAATAAGATTATATAATTAAATAAACTTTATATTAGTTAATTAAATACCCCTTTGATCATGAGATGTATTAAGCACTTGTTTGTCCATACCTTAAGTGATTAAGTTGGATATAATGATATAGACTAGCTTAATACTTGTTTACGTAGTAATCAAACGATTGACGAGTTTACATTTTGTGATCGTCAAAATATAGAGATATCGAAAAATATAAATAACGTTTTCATACATTATTTATGTCAACAGGCCCGTTTGGTTTGTAAGTGGGATTAGAATTGGATTTGAATTTGGGAAAGATTTGAATGAAATTGGATTTAAGTATAGGTTTGAATTAAATGAGGAGAGAGAAAATAAATGATTAAAAAATTGAATAATGATTTTTAATATTGTTTTATTTTAATAGAAAATATGTACCGCATATAATAAAATAAAATAAAAAAATAAGCAAATTGTATTGTCATAATTTAAAGAGAGAATAAAGTGATCAAATTGTTGTACTATATGTCATAAAAGTCGGACAAAAGTCACCAACTAGTAGATGAATGACTGTATGGGTATTGTTTCATTGATGGTAATTGAAAAAAGAAACCAAACAATGATTTAGCGTCACATCAATACAAAAACCCATTCCAAATCCTCAAACAAACGGGCCCTTAATGCATGATTCTTATGCATTTCAAGTTTGAAAAACTTATATTTGTTAGATACTAAATTAAACATGAACTCTTTTTCTTTTTTTACAAATTCATCTCAATCCCTTTCCATTTCAACAACGCTAACACGAAACACTTAGTCACAATATATCTCGATTATAACTATATACCCTTATAAAATTCCGTCGCTATCCACGGGTACACGTCTAGTTAAAAATAAACGAACTTGATATTGGGCGCATACGGCCATAAGAGATTTACTTCTTCTTTGGAATCTACTGATTGATAACTTATACAATGCATAATCCTTTTTAAATGATGTTGTATCCATGTAACACCTGATGCTTGTGCATGCTTGTGAAATGAGGTTCTAACTCAATAGTACAAAATGTTTTGTGAGATACATAAATTTAAGTTGCCGGATGATTAATATTTTCTAAACTTATCCATAGTTTTTTGAGAATATTACAATGAGTTACACAAATAAAGGTAAGTTAGTTTCATGATATTTTGGATATAGGAAACGTGCCAAAATTTGCGGCCTACCTTATCAATCTAGAGTTACTTGCTACATGTCAGGGCATAATGTATTTTATACGGTTCGGATGAATTTTTATGTCAATCGAATGGTTGATAAATGATACCATGTCATCATTTTTCTCTCAGCTTCGTCAACAATATATAAGTATAATTTTCATATTCATGTTCAACTAGGTTAATTGTTCATTTATCTTACATTCATAACTACGAAAAAAGATATTTATGCATCTTAACAGCGTAAAACTAGCTGGGTGAGCACCCGTTTATAGTCACAAAATTTAAAGCGCCAAATAATTATAGTTACGAAATTGTGGTGAAGTGTTTCATGTATGAAATAGATTAGTATTGTTCATTTGGTCAGAATTTTCGCTTAGAATAGTTATGTAAGGAAATTATATAGATGGAAAGTAAGTCATCAACTATGGTAGTTTCATCAAAAGGTTTAAAACTTATATAAAACTTTATTTTTTACTAGTATTTTAACTATAGTGATAATTTATATTCTTAAACCTTTTTATAATTTAATGCATATGTTATTATGAATCATTTGAAGAGTTATAAAAGGTTTACATACACGGAACATAAGTTTATAACATCAAAATGTTGTACTCCCCGTCCCAAAAAAGTGTCCACTTTACTATTTATGTATTTCTCAAAATAAGTGTTTAGTTTTTATATATGGATAGTAATTATGAATAGTTTTTTTACTTTACCCTTGTAATCAAAACTTGCATTAATTAATCATTTTTTTTCATTTTTTATTTTTATATTAAATATGAGGGTAAAAATGACATTTTATAAATTAAAACTAGCATTAATTATACATATCATAATTTTTCTATTTTTTTTTTATTTGTAAACAATTTTTTTGAAACGGAGGGAGTAATAATTCTACAATAGAAAAAAAGAAGATAAAACTACCTATTCATTTAAAACAATAAAAACATTGTTTGAGAAAAACATTATTCCTACAAAAAAGTACAATAAAGAATATAACTCCATTGCATAATAATAATAATAATAATAATAATAATAATAATAATAATAATAACAACATGTAATTGTCACCGCAACGCACAAATAACCTACTATACATTGAGGAGGTTCATTGAACTTGGACACTTATGTCGTATTAACTATTAAGTCCATGTTGAGATACTAACTGTGTAGCTTGAAACTTTAGTTGACAAATAAGTTCCCTAACATTTCAACATTGTTATAAATTATTGTCTGACATCAAATATGCGAAAATCGTACAAATATAACATATGGGCAGGTGTTTTAAGCTAAAATTCAACATTGTAGCTATGGGGTGACACGTAGCAGTAGCAGTAGCAGTAGCAGTAGCAGTAGCAGTAGCAGCAAGCAGCAAGCAGTAAGCAGTAAGCAGTAAGCAGTAAGCAGTAGCAGTATGTGTTTAGTAACGTAGCTGTAATTGTAATTATAAAGTGTAAAACAAGTAAATGCTTACCGCTTGTCGCTTGCTGCTTCTTCTTGAAGCATTAAGATTGGAGCGGTTGGTCATGCTTCAGACGCTTGTTAAAGTGTTACCAAACAAGCAAATGCTTACCGCTTGTTGCTTGTCGCTCTTAAACGCTTCAAAAGAGTTGTTGCCAAACATAGTGTTACCTCCTTTTTTTTCCCTCAACCACCACATTACCAAAACAAAAACCACAAATGATCACAAATGCCAACTTAATACAAACCTACAACTACATTACCAAATCGAAGACCACAAATAAGCACAAATGCCAAATTAATACAAACTGTAACATGAAAAATCAAAATGACATATAAAAAGTTCAGAGTGACACTTTAAATAGTTATGTGCTCGATAGATTAAGGTGTCATTCTCAGTGTTAATAAATTGGAATAGGTGTAATAAGGATACCTCAAAATCGTATTCATCACCGTCACATCAATGACGCTTCAGTTTTTTCTCTTCACAACCAGCTTTACAGTCAATTTAGTGTAATAAGACAGCCAACTTCACTACAAAAATATACCCCACATAACATATACCCAACCAAAACACACACACAAAAACACACACCGGACGACTCGATCGTCCACAAGACCTAGTCTTCATTTATGAAGCTTGAAGATGCGTGCTCATTTGGAGCCGTAATAAGGTAGCACACGTGCTATTTTGCTATGTAGGAGTACGAAGACCAAGTCTTGTAGGGCTTATTACGGCTGGTCTAACCAAATTGCTAAATAATTACTCCGTGTTTAATTATGCTCAATGTATTGACTTTTTAAAGGATGTTTACACAAGTTGGAAATTGGAAACATAAAATTCCTCTAAAGTATATTCTATATATTTGGATTCATTGAACCTAGACTATATGTTTATTCTGGGTTGAAAATGTCCCATGGACTAAGACTTTTTCTTTCAAAGCTCAAACCTCAAATGTCAAATGTCGAATGCCCAAAAAGCATTTTCTCTTCAAAGATTTTTAACGCACACATATAACAAACCATCATCTCCATGCTCAATAGTTAGTCGGTCGATAATTTGAAAAACCAACAATCTGCATACGCAAACTGTGTAGCTTAGACGTTGATTGTGTTAGGTTCGCAAATAAGGTGGTGGTAGTCTTTGTCGATGTTCCATCCGGCCGTTTTATGTTGTATATCAACATTAATAGATTTTTCCACATTTTCTTAAATTTATATTAGACGTAGAACCACACGCGAACCTTTAAAGCATGTAACAAGAACCAAACCTGGTCGTATAGTCTTCACTCTTCACGATTGAACCATGTCATTACTATGGATAGTCTTAACGGTAGAATATCCTGTGTTACTCACCTATAAGGCTGTAAGCAATCATGTAACTCCTATCCCAATTTTCTTTAGTCCAAAACCAGAAGTAAGGGTGTACACTTCTCTCGTTAGATTTCCTAACACATTTTCACAAATTATAGACATAAACACGTACAATATACCAACTCGAAATAGAACATTGAGTCAAGCTAAATACCCCCACTCGTGGAGCTAGCAAGTCGAGCTTTGGGTTATATAGGAGTTCAGTACATTATCGATTCGACTTGACTTACAAAAACCATTTCTAAGCTTTAAGTCACTATAAAATAAATTAAAAGAATAGTATTAATTCAAAAATTAGCTAGCCTAAAAAAATCGCGAGACCCATTAACCCATATTCTAGATCTAAAGTTTCATGCCAATAAATACAAATAATCAAAAATATAAAAAAACTGTATACCAACTATAGCACCTCTAAACTAGAAAGCAGTTGACTAGTCGGTTATCCTTCAAGGTTTCAACTAAAAATCATAGTCGAAAGATACTAGTAGCTGATTAATTCAAGCTTATAAGTGTTTTAATTGTCTTATATCCTACCAATGTGGCTCGGGTTCTTACACCAACAATATATAGCTAGCACATACATCAATATAGAGAGCATTTAAACTATAGTGAGCATGTCATGCAAAGTCAAATAATAAAAAATGGTGAATGAAGAAGATTAATTTGGTACCATATTATCAGAGTAAATGTTGACCAATCGAACTAGTCCTTTTTTTTTTTTTTTTTTTTTTTTATTTTTTTTTTTTTATTTTTTATTTCACCATTGGAGTACTCTGACGCATATTCAAATTTGGAAATTGGCCACCTAGGCCGTAAGAAGTTTACAACTATTTAAATCGTTACATTATGTACTTGGTTTGAATTGTTGTAAAAGTGACTTAAACTTTAATAGGCGTATGGTAATATACTCTATAGTATTTAGCTTATGGTACATTTCATGATTTGAGTCATTTTAGAATTTGGCATTTAGGTTATTGACTTATTGTTTTTTACAAATTTGGATAAGTGATCTTAGTTTTCTTTGTACTTTTGAATTTGAATTTTGTATTTGGTAACTTTGAATTTGGTTTGACAATTATGAATAAAGCTTCCGCTTCGTTGTCGAGTTTGTTTTTTAGTTTCGTCCTTTGATTAACGAACAAGTGGAATTCAAGTTAGTTTTGTTTAACCATGAAGAAGAAGAAGAAAAAAAAGGTTCGCTTGTTTTGCTCCAGGTGTTGTGGTTCGATGAAAAAATAGTTTGATTTGTGTTAGTCATAACTTTTGAGAATTTTTTTGTTTAGTTGATTTGTTTATAAGGTGAACAATTTTGGTTACATCAAGTTCTTCTTGATTCGTTGGGAAACTTGATATCAATTGGATTTTGGCATCTGTTAATGTTTTGGACATTTGTGGGCCACAAGAACATAAACTAATTGGGCTACTTTTTATATTTTGGGCCATTGGAATTTGGAAAAACCATTTTATCGACAAATAATTTTATTTTTCCAATTGACAATAACAAGATTTGTCATTCAAAAACAAATTTCGTAAAATATTACTAATAAAAAGAAGCAATAGGCCAATAATACTATTTATTAACCAACCAACATATTACATAAAGAGAAATTTACGAAGTCTAAGCTTTTCATTCTTGTTATTACATTCCAATTTATTTTTAGAAAAAGAAATCGTAGACCAAATAAAAACATATAAGGATTTGCGACTAAGTTCCAACTCGTTTTCTGCTAACACAACATGTGAGAGATTCCAATGTACTTTAAAGTACCTCCAGCCCGCACGTAACCACTCCTACATCTTCGCACCAGCTCCAAGAACACTGGAACAAACATTAACCACAAAACATTGCAGGCTAAAGTTTAGTAAATCTCAAAGTTTTTTTTTTTTTTTTTTTTTTTTTTTTTTTTTTAAATTACAATCACTTCAAATAGTGCAAAAAGAATTTATAAACTTGGTTATTAGTTAGTAGCATTTTTCCTTCTTTTAACCATAACAATCATTGATAAGGTATTTATATTAGATCTAAGGTTAACCGAAAAAAAATATATACATACTTTTTAAAGAAATGTGATGAAGTCCACAAAATATTTTAGTTGTTGATTCACTTCTTCAAATTTAAATTGAGATTTTATCCTTGTGAATTTCTGTGTAAAAACATTGTAACTTTAGATATCTAACCACTAAATTGTAGAGGTGGCAAAATAAATTGATCGAGTAGGGTCAAGTCATGTGTCTAGATGAGTTTGGTCTAAACGGGTCCGGGTCTATATGGGTACATTGGGTCTAATTGAGTCCGTGTTTAGATGGGGTAGGTTCAAGTCTAGATGGGTTTTGGGGTTTTGAGTACAAGAGGGGTTTTGAGTACAAGAAGAAAAAAAAAGTAAAAAAAATAAAATAAATAAAGATTGACCCGCTAGACATATTGGTTAATTGCTATATAATTTCATTTTTTATCAACTAATTCATCAAATATTAAGGGAGACCCAACTATACCCCATCGCCTAATATATATTTACTCAACTAGACACATATTTAACCAATGAACATCTCAAATTGACACCTCCACTAAATTGATAGAAATTTTGAGATAATTCATAAATCCATAAATTTATTCATACCTTTCTATTTTCATTCATCACAATCTATCAACTAACCAATTAGATCCATCTATAATATTAACGGTGACCCAACTAAATCTATGTTTAACCGATGAGTCTCAAATTAATACCTCTACTAAACTACTAAGGGCCCGTTTGGTTTGTAGATGGGTTTATGATTAGGATTAGGAATTGGATTTAGATTTAGATTTGAATTTAATATAGTTTTTGAATTAAATGAAAAGAGAGAAAATAAATGATAGATAAGTTTATTTTAAATAGAAAAAAAATATAAAAGATAAATAACATGTGGCTAATAAGAAGTTACAAAATTATGAAAATTGAATAAAAAATGGTGTGGGACCTCTTTCACGGATTATAAAAGGTGGCATATGAGAGCGGATTTGTGAATCCCTTTTTATTTGGGGAGAGCCCCAATTTCAAAACCCCTTCACCATTACCAAACATTGGATTTGAAGTCTAATACTAATCCCATTTTAAGTCTAATCCTAATCCCAAGAGCAAAAGGATGAAAACAAATGGGCACTAAATTGACAGAAATTTGAGATTATCCATAAATTTTATTCGTACCTTTTTATTTTCATTCATCACCTTCAGAATTACCCATCAATAATCCAAAGTTGGGTCCCACCTGAGTTGAGTTTAATTCTTCACGTAACTTATCATGTAAAAGAAACTGGTTAGCAACATGTAATTTCGACTTCAATTAATCAAATATAATTTCATCGGTGATTATGTTTTTTCGTACCTCTTTGTATTTTGCCAATGCTTCGTCTATACTAGAACCATTTCCTTTTGTATCAATGACCCGCTTGAGGTTGGGTGTATCATGGGTTTCATAACCACATTTATCAATTATTTTTACAAAATAATTAGATATCCACCGTCACTAAAGAAGGATATTTGATTGCAGCATTCATAGGGTAGAAACTTGTGAGATTCAACATACAGTAAAAGTTAATCTCGGCAAGGCGTGGGAACACGATGTTTTTAGCTGGTATTACCGTATCAATTTCACCTGTACTTGTTTCCTCATCACCATCCCCATCCGAGATTATTTCCTTCATACTTTCGCAACAATGAATTCATAGCTCTTGCAGATTGACAAGCCCTTGTGCTACACTAAGAGTGAATAGCTTTTCTAACTTGTGAGAATCACAAATCATAAGTCGCACCAGGTTGTTAAAGCTTATATATTGATCTAGACAATTCCATATCTCTTTCAAACTACTCAAGCTTAATAATGTGAGTTGTTCCAGTTCCGAAAGAAACATTGTATTCTCTTTCACCAAAACACTAGAGTCCACCAAATGCAAAAGATTGGCGCACTTATTGAGATGAATAGTTGGTGAGTACTTATTCACTCACCTTTTCTTGTCTAAATTTAGACTAAATAATCAAAAAACTAACCCAAATTGCCAAAGAAACTTTGTTTTTGTGATTGTGAATGTGCATGTAAGGATATTTCATAAAAAAACAAAAATCAAACGAAAAACCGGCAAAAATGAGCACGAGAATGGAATGAGTGTTGAAAGTCAAAGCTGGGAATCTAAAAGTCAAAGTTGAGCTCAAAAAGTCCAAAGGAGTCCTTAGAGTTTCATCCTTGAAGTAAAGTTTGATGAAATTGCAAGAATGGCCCTTATACTTTCCAAAGTTGGCAAAACAAGTCCCTCAAAGATATATTTTGAAGAAAAGTCAATAAGAACCCTTCATCGATTCAAGATTGGCAAGATTGGCCCTTGATTACATTTTCGAAGTTTGGCATTTTCAGCCCTTGAAGTTTCAGCAAACTACTCAATTGGTCCTTGCTAATAAATCTGAAAATTACAAGTCCAAAATACAAGTTGAGTCCAAGTAAATCCTAGTCCAAAAAAATGAATCCAAATAAACAAATCCCAAGCCCATTTCCTTAATACTCATACCCGGCCCACACCAATCCCTCGGTCAAACACACTCACCCACGGTCAAACCTAATAAAATAATATTTACCCATTCCCGCCCCTCTTTTCACCCCATTTACCCAGAAGATGAACCCTAGAAAATCACTCGGCCAAATTAACCATGATTAAGGGCAATTGGGTCAAATCAAAGCCCTTCTAGAAGATGTCAGGTGTCAGAAGATCCAAAGAAACACACTCTTGGCCACATGGCAGCTTCCCATTGGATTCTACACGTCACAAGGATTTATCAAACGGTTATTATGATTGGGGAATGATTGATACATGATTTAAGGGCTTGGATGAGCTTCAAAGAAGCACAAGGCACACGGATTGCCAGCTTGGCAATCCATGACCCCAACTTACTAGAACCTTCTTCGTTCAGCTATAAATAGAGGGCTAGGATAGCTTATTATGTATGTAGTTTAGATATAGTGTTATGCTCCTAAATTTTTCTTTCAATTGTATTAGTTAAAATTCAGTTTTCATTTGTACTCTCTTTTACAATTTAATAAAATTAGTTTACCTTTTTATGATTCAATCTTATTGTTTACTTATTGTTTAGCTTATTTTATCTTAATATCAGTTTATCTTAATCTCATTTACCATTTATACACTTTCAACATTAGTTTCAATTTTCATTTCATCAAAAAGTTAAAAATAAGAAAAATATATAAAAAAATACAAAAATATATTTCAATTAGCTTGCATCAAAGCTTATTTGTAGTTGTATGCACCTCATTTTAGCTTTGTAGCTTCTGTGAGGATGTTTGTAGCTTAAAACTGATCTAATTACTCAAAAGTTCAAAATAGTCAACGAAAGTCAACTACAGATGATGGTGATGATTAAGGGGTAAAACTGATAGTCCAATTGAAGATTTTGAAGTCAGTGGCCTATCTAAAGATAGGCAAGCTTAGTGAACTCCCTCTGTTTGAGCAGAGGGGAATGCTTTTGTAAGTCCTTTTTGTTTCATTTTCTAGCTTATAATTGCATAATAGAGTAGGATAGTATATATATGTTATTGTTGGTTGATTTCTGATTTAATAGTTTTATTTGATCAAATGTGAGTGTATTTGATTGATTCTAGTCATAATTCTGTTAGATTAGTCATTATTCATTAGTTGTTCCTTCATATCTGTGATATACTTCATCACTGTGAATCTGTGGTTTTAGTGGTTGTTATCTGTGGAGTAGTGCTTAATTCAGTTAATCTAATCAGAATTAGAGTTGGTATAATTGATTTGGGCTTTAAATCTTTCATTTGCTTAACAAATGTTCATCAAAACTAATTTAAGGAGTGTTTGGGTGAAGTAAGTTTGCTGAGATTAAAGGAGATTTAGTGTGAGTTAGTTATTGAACAAAGTTGCAGTGGTATTATACAAGGTTGTAAAAATTGCTAGGCGCTAGTGAGACGGTTGGGTAGGGCCTAGCGATTAATCGGTTAGGCGGGGATTAATTGGATTGAAATTTTTATGCACAAATATGTATGAGATAAACATAATGCATCAAAGTTCAAATATTTCAAGTGTTCAAATATAAACATAATACATAATTCTTCAAAGTTCAAAGTCAACCATGGATATTACTTGGTTTGTTGACTACTTTTAAGTGATCTTTGACTGACTTTGTCCGATTGATCGGTTTGTTGATCGATTTTTAAGCGATTTTGACTGATTTTTAAGCGATTTTGTTGACCATTTTAAGCGATTTTGTCCGATTAGACCGATTTTCTCCGATTAATCGGTTGGTTGACCGATTTTAAGCGATCTTTGACCAAAGCGATTAAATAGACCGATTATGATAAATCAAGGCGCTTAGTGAGTGATCAGCGATTATTCGGGGATTAATCAGACGCCTGGACTGATTTTTACAATAGAGGTATTATATAGACTAGATATAGCATTAAAACAGTAGGTTGATTAGTAAATAGTCAAATTTAGGATTCAATAATAATTTACTGCTCATAATAGTATACAGTTGAGATAATTGTAGTGATTAAGTGTTGAATAGCGTAGGAAAGCTCAAATTAGTGTAACTTTTGTTTAATATAACATTTAGGATTAGAATTGTTGATTTGAGATTGGATTTAGTCAAACTAGTTGAGCAATAAAATAGTCATCTGTGTCAGGATAATAGGCTCAACAGGCTGCTGAACTTGACTCTAATTGAAGTGGTAATTGGAAATTGGTGATAAGGATTTTGTGATTTTTAGATATTCAGTAGTACAAGGTTGCATTTGCCTCACTCATTTTTTGGTTTAGAGCTTATTAGGATAGTTTAATCAAGCCTGCAAGTTAGTGGCTTAAAACTAACAAGCTTATTTGAGAAATTAACCTGCAAATGTGTAATTGGCTTGTATCTGAGTAAAGTTTGCATCATTTTAGCTCCTTTGTGTGTACTTAAGTGTGTTTTATTGAACCTGAACATCTGGCTTAATTCTGTGATCAACTGCTTATTCATTTGGCTTATTGAAACTGCTTATTGCTCTTTGGTAGTGTTTCTGTGTAATACCTGGTCTGATATGAGTTTATTTGAACTTATTTGAGTATTAGACACCTTCTGTGACAGTTTCAATAACTTTGGTTGCAAGTGCTTATTAATAAGCACTTGTAATAAGCTGATTTCACTTGTTAAACACTTTCTTTAGCTTATTTTTCACTTTTAAAATTTTTCTTAGATTTTAATTATTATTTTAGAATTTTCATGAAAAATTCATATTTTTCTGAGTTGTTTTACTATTTTTCTTATTTTAATTTAGTTTTTAATCAATTTTTAATACTTTTTAATAGATAAAAATCAAATAAAAATCAGTAAAAGCTTGAAAAATCTCAAAAATATTTTAGAAAATTCTTTTTAGTTATTTTAGATTTTTTAAAACTCATTTTGTATTTTTCACAATTATTTTTACATTTTCTTTTATTTTTAATTCCTTTTAATATTTCAGAAATAGAAAATAAATCATAGAAAATAAAGAAAAGGTCAAAAAAATATTTTTCTTTTTCTCAAAATTATTTTTAGTTGTTTAAGATTTTTAGAAATTATTTTACATTTTTAGGACCATTTTTCATTAAAACTCACTTTTTAATTTGTACGTTACATTTTTAAATTTGCGTTCGATTAATCGTTTTTCGTTTTTGAATTTGCAACGAATTTCGACCATCGCATTTGCCTGGTTTTGTTGCAGTGATATGGCATTGATCTAGTATTACAAAATACATTAATACATAACGTGACATTTCACATTTATTCGTACCCCTAACCTTCCCTTGGAGCATGCATCTTGGTAAATAACAACATATTACCCGTTAACTTTGTAGATCTCGAAGATCATGTGGAGTTTCATTTTTCTAAACTTGTGGGGTTTCAACGCTCTAAACTGACAAAACTACCTACTGTTCAATCATGAAGAGAATGGTTTGTGGGTTTGACCAAAACCCTGAAAGTAATTTTGTCAAGGAGAAAGTATAAAAAATAAAGTAGTAGGTGGTTTAAGAAATTGGTTTTAAATTGCAAAGTTGTTTTCATTGTGTATGAATCCATCCAATGCTTGCATAAAATAGTAATCCCGTTGCCGGCCAATGAAACTACACGACAATGAGGCTATCAACTACCATCTTAATAAACCATTAAAAGAAGACTAATATTCCAAAAGTATCACTACTCAAATGTTTTTGGTCATCATCTATAGATTTAAAATTTTTAACTCTATAAAGGATAAGCATATGGGAGATTTGTTGTCGTTTTCGCTAAAGGCACAACCAAACCGAAAGTTCAGGTTTTCAGTTATTTAAAATCAAAACCAAACTTTTTTTTTCCCTTGCTGCTGCTATTGCTCACTCTTGCTCTATATTTTGCATACGGGGTACATATGACTATATTGTTTTATAACAAGCATTACATATGAGTTTGGTGATTGTGAACCTTTTTTTTTTTTTTTTTTTTAATTTTTTTAATTAATGAATATAATCTTTGATATATTGCTAAAACTAGTATACCAAATACGTCCGGCCTATTTTACCCTTTGGCACCCATTGCACATTTATTTCTAACATATTTATTATTTTATTTAATAGCCTACAACACACAACTTTTAATCTAGCATTTTATGTGAAAAAAGTGAAGTTGAAGCATCTTCGCTTTAGATGCTTAACTTCATCTATGATGCATCACACGAAAGGATTTATATGGGGGAATGATGCAAAAAGTAAAGTGGCGGGGGTTATGGTTGATAAACAACCATATACTCTAATATGGATGGTTTGTTCATGTTCTCACCTTTGGTCCAAGCAAAGTGGCTCGACCATGTTTTGGATGCCCCTGCATCTTGTAGGTTATTTGAAACACTTCAGGGCAAACAATCATAGCATATTGTTGATGTTTTAGAAGCAAAGTACCACCGCCTATAGTATCTTGGTGTTACCACAACCATTTTATTGGAAAAGTTTGAAAAATTGGACAGTTGGAAAACTTTATGTCAAAGTTCTGGGTTTCCATTGAACTCTGTCGTTAACTTTCGTAAAGCTGTAAATACAGAGTAGACGGAAATATCATAAGTAGATTTTAAGATGGTTTTTATTGGCAAGGAGAGTTTAAGATGAAAACATTGCGGTACGCAAATGTAAAATGGATTTACAAGAAAGAAAATCAACTAGATATTGATGATAAATTTAAAGATCAGGTAAACATGGTGTCTTCCCAACGTTCTCTCTCAACATTCGCGATAACTTTGAAAAACAACATATCTCTTTGAAACATTCCTAATCAATTTGCAGCCTCGCAGGGCAGTCGCAATAAAGAAACCGGTGGTGTGAACGGGTTCCCATTTTTTACCACGTGACATCACTTCACAACTCGATCGCAACATCCTCGCAATCGTTCTGGTCAAAATCCGTTGTGCATGAAAATGGACGAGATGGGATGTCATCATTATCGGAATGAGATGACGGGAATACAATACAATTTCTGGTAAGAATTGAGGTGTGTGCGAGGAGATATGGAATTAAATTTTGGCTGCGTAATACTTGGCGACCAAGATTCTTTGCTTGCTATTCAAGATATTCACATGAGTATAAAGTGAAAATCAAATAGGATGAGAAGAAAAACACAATATTGGGTTGTCAAAAGTACAAACAACAAATACAATAAGCTACGATATACTCCATAAGTTAATCAAGTAAAACAAAGAAGAGTTGAGACGACTTCTTTAAAGGAGGTCACCGTTGGGCCTAGTTAGAAGTGTGATTTTATGTGTTTATGTGTTATAAAACTAAAAATTCTAAAAAGTGTTATTATCTACGTGAACAAATAGCTACACGTAATGTGAAATCCAATTTTCATCTCACTTGCACAACTCGAAATCCATATCCTGTAGTCTTGTGAAATCGGTCTCAACTAATGTTGTTTCCTTTAAAGTGATTATAACCTAATAACTAATTTATACACTTTCCATGTCTATATGATGTAAGGTTTAAACATTTAATGCAATAATACATAAAGCAGTTCAAACCAAATAGCACACCAAAGTTTTTTAATGTCTAATTTTTTTTTGAATGAATCAAAGAATTTGACAAACAATCACAGTTAATTGAGGTGATCCTCTCTAACTTAAACATAAAACAAAATTATGGGTTAAGTAAGAACTTATACTTACTCGTTGAATTGTTCAACGACCTACGTTTTATTCGAGGTGTAAATGCTCTTGAATGTGTATCTTATTAATTGAAAGAGATGCTTTTTACTCCTTTACAAACATTATATTTTATAATAGATAATTAGGGTTACACATGCTTTCTACTTTACACGTGTTGAACATCTAATGGGTGGGTGAGATTGCATTAAATCCTGCTATACTAGGTAATGGGATAATGTCTTCTTTAGGGAGCGGTGATTGACATTGTTGTAGATTTTTACTAACTCTGAAAGGTGTAGATTCTTAGACGACTTGCTTTATCCTTCTTTTTTTTCTTCGTAATAGCAGTTTCTCGCCTTTGACCTTTTAGATACTTGAGATTCTTCGCTCAACATCATTGTGAATGAGGAGATCAAACATCGTTTAGTGAGGCATTGGCATCTCACTGAAGTGAACTTCTTTGAATCTTGTGCTTCACTAGATGAACCACATTGAATCTTGTGCGTCAAGGTTCTACAAGTGACGGCGTCAAGAGTGACAAAAGAGGTGGATGTGGAACTTATAACGTGACGGCCCATAGAGTTTTCAAGCTTATTGGCCTGACGGCGTCACCAAGGCAGTCAGGGTCCAAATAATAGTGACGGCCCAGATTATTTCTACACATGACAGCGTCACAATTGGATCTAGGCAATACGAATTTTATCATGACGGCGAGTTGACGGCGTCACAAGCTATAACTTGACGCCGTCAAGGTGTAAAATCTATATATAGTTTTCGAATTTTCATTTATTAGTGTGCAACTTTGAGGGAATAAACCCTAGGCGAATTTTCCAGCTTTTCAAGGGTTTCAACCCCTTGATTCTTCCATATTCAATTGAAGATAAGTACTTATTCAAATCATTCAATATGTCTATGTGTTGTGTGATTATATCTTACGCTTGTCTTCTCTTTAACATGCTAGGCTAGATCTTTCTTGTGTTTGGTTAGATGTAGTGAAACCTAAATGTTGATTATGGGTTGATTGTTTGTTTTATAATTTTTACGGATGATTGTATTCGATGTTAGGCTTAAGAAAACTGGCAGACTTTCATTGGTAACTTGCTTGAACGTCTTAAGAAACATGATCGGAGGTGTACTACGATTGTTGGTTGTATTTAATGCATAAGAGAATTCTAATAATCCCATGTTAGGAGCTTCTAACGGCTCGACATAGGAGAGAAGTAGGATCTTATAGAGTTAGGGAATATTGTACACGGCCCTACGTCTAGTATTAAAGAATATGACCCGTCATCCATGTAATTGTAACAAGCTAATCAACATGTAAAAGATATCTAGGGAGTAATTAAATCTAAGTAAACACAACTTTCCTCATTATTGTTTCCACCACATTAGTATACTAGTTTTATTTTCATTTCTTTTATTTTATTTTGATTGCATCTTTAGTTTATTGGGTTAGTTGGCTAGCAACTAATTCCGCCCACTCCTTCAAAATCCGAGAATTTACTTGCTTTCCAAAAAATATAAAAATACAAAAAGAATCATCCCTCACCTCTAGACCTAGTTTAGTAGGCTTTCTAATCCTAGCGACACTATTCTTGAGTTGAACGATCAATCCCCCGGTACTTGTCACTATACTATACTGCAACGATCAGGTACACTGCCTGGTGGGGGTTGTAAGCTTCTCAAGATCCCTTGAGAGGTAAAACTTGTTGCGAGGGCGCAATTCCCACGTATCACTTGTGCATAAGTAGCTTGTATCTTCTGCTTATTTTCTTATTTCTTATTATAATTTTAGTTTTAGAATCACAATTTTCACTTTTCCACTTTTTCACAACACGATTTAACGAATCGAATATCACGATTCCATTCGCTCCTTCACGGGAAACGAACTCGGGATTTGTATTTCTTGCAAATCCTTTGGAGTATATATATATATATATATATATATATATATATATATATATATATATATATAAATTCCTGAATCAATAGTCTTCAAACCGAAACCCTCACAATACATCATAGGCATTATATTTTCAAGATTACTTATAGATACAAGACCTATACCATTACATACTTCCTCAATCAATCTTATATAATGCATCAAGTGTGAGATATCAAGATAACGCGTGTCTAGAATCAAAGTTTTATTACCTGGGCTACCATTAACACTACCTCTTCCACTACCAACAATTTGAATGGAAAATCTTTTCAATTCCTTTAGATAATCACTTTTAGGCAAAAGACAAATATGTGGGACACATAAATTTAGAAATGTGAGCTTCAACAGTTTACCTATTTCTAGAAGACTCTTATCATTCCCCTCTTCCACTGGATAGTATCCAATACTCAACTCTTCTAACCAACGAAGCTTTGATAGTACACCTGGTGCAATATGAGATAGACCAGGACAATGTTCAGCATAAAAAAAAAATCTTAATTTGACTAAATTTCCAATCTTTTGAGGAATTTCTGTAATTCCAGTATGTACATTTCTTAGGGTTTAGTTTCATGTTTATTTTTCTCAACATTCAGAACGTCTCCTCCACATCTCTTATTATTTCATCTTTTGTGCGGTTTTTTATATTACTAAGTCATCCACATTTACTTCTAAATTTCTGCCTATTTGCTTGTGGAAAGCTTTATCCACCAGCCGTTGGTATGTTGCTCCAGTTCTTGAGCCCGAACGGCATTTTTGAGTGGTAGAATATGCCTTGACTTGTTATGAACGTTGTTTTTTCTTCGTTGTCTTTTGCCATTTGTATTTGGTGGTAGTCTTTGTATGCATCCAAAAAACATTTGAAGCGATAGCCACAAAGAGATTCCACTTGCCAATCTATTTCTGGAAGCGGATAGCAGTCTTGTGGGCATGCTTTGTTTAGGTCCTTGAAGTCGACATACATTCTCCAGCTGTCGTCATGCTTCTTTATCATTACTGGGTTGGCTAACCAACAATGGTAGTGCACTTCTTTCATAATACCAGCTTTGACGAGTTTTTCAACTGCTTCACGTATTGCTTTGCTTCTTTCTGGTGCCTGACCTCGCTTCTTTTGTCTTACAGGAGTGTATCCTTCACGGAAGTTTAGGTGATGCTCCGCTATATGCCGCGGAACACCCGTCATGTCTGCCAGGCATTAGGCGAACACATCTAGGTTGTTTCAAAGCAAGTAACATAATTTCTTTCGACCTTCCTATGTTAAGGTAGAGCCTATTGCTACCGTTTGCTCTTAATATCCTGGGTAGATTGTGACTTTGATTCGTTCCTCCGCTGGCTGATTAACCATGGGAGTCTCTTCTGATGGTTCGGAAACCATTGTGCATTCAAGCGGGTTAATCATGCTGCTTTGCAGTGTGAGTAGTCCTCCCTTAACTGGGAACTTCAACATACCATGTGTCGTTGATTGTACCGCTTATTTTTTTGATCCCCGGTCGCCCTATGATTTAGTTGTAAGGTGATTGTGACCTTACTATAAAGAATTTCATCCACGCGGAAGTTATCTTTACTAGAAGTGGTATCTGTCCTAGTGGTCATATGACTTCACCATTGAATCTGATAAGAAGTGCCGTGGCTGTGACCATTTTTGGTGATTGCAATATCAATTGCATAGAGCCTATATGCAATATTGATAATGTTTGCAAATTTGTAGCAAAAAACAAATGTACAATTTCATTCGTTGCATAACGGTCACAAACAATTTTTGGTGATTGCAATATCAATTGCATAGAGCCTATATGCAATATTCAAAATCTGTTGCCAGAAACTATTTGCAACGAATTTCGACCATCGCATTTGCCTGGTTTTGTTGCAGTGATATGGCATTGATCTAGTGTTACAAAATCTTTTATATAATAAAAGAATTACATTCTTTTAGAGTGTTTTTGCAAATCCCTTTTTATTGAAAAAAAAATTGGACCAATAGGAGAGCTTGATTTTGCCATGTAGGCAAAATCGAGCAATATGATTGGTCAATAGAAAGTCAAAATTAAATTAATTTTGGTCCAACTTAATAAATTTGGTGGAGAAATTTGGTTAAGGAACAAAATGCGTAAAAATATAGGTGTCAAATTTGTGAAAAGAAAAACTTAAAAAAGGATGAAATAATTAATAAAACTTTGGTGGTTGAATTTTAAATAAATTATAAAGAGCTAAGTGTAAAATTACAAGTTTTCATGTTTTTTAATAACTTTAGAAAAAAAAACAAAAAACAAATAACCCCTTTCACTTTATGCCCCCTATACTTTATAATATTAACTTTGTTTAAAATTACATGAGTATTAGTATTAGTTTTTAGAATTTTATCCATTAAAATTATAAAATTTGGTAAATATGCGAATGAGCTTTAATACACGTTAAATATTTTTTAAACTAATGTTAGTTTTAGACTTTTCTAGAATATTTTTTTAAATAAGGACTCATGTTATTCTATTTAAAATTTTAATTTATGCGTACACAGGTTTGAATATTAAATTCGGCTAAATTATTAGTAACGGAAATATAAATATCAAATGCTAAGCACGAGTTAGTGTGATATGAAAATAAATATACACGATTCTACTTATAACAACGACTTATGAAATTGTTATTTGAAATTTATATATGGATATCCATAAAAACATTTTAAAAACTTTATGGAGCATATTTTAACTTTATCAATGCTTATTTTGTGCTATTAAACTCGCACATTTTGTACAACATGATATCGATAGTTAAAGTTAAACAACAACATCAACCTCAACGTTAACATGTCTGTCAGTTAAAAATGTTATACAAAGCTAATTATTTATTTAATATATATATATATATATATATATATATAGTCGTTGTTTAATTTAGAAGGTGTTCTCTTTTAGTTATAAAAAAAATGCACGCATCACAATCCTTATTTGATAACAATCACATCCTAAATCAAAAAAAGAAAAACTACGTAGGTGATAACCTAACTTTATTCGTTGACGTGATGTTTCATCAAAAAAAAAAAAGTTATAATAGTTGACTGTTGTAAAGAAATTAAAAGTATCTACGTGAGAATTATTAAGCAAGTATATATAGTTTTTTTAATCAGGTTATTACGTTACTATACTGCGATAATGTTATTGAGTTGGTAATCACGGATGTGAGATACAACCATTCTTCCATACTTATGATTTATGGGTTAAACTCTTTTTGCTTCTGAATAGAATCTAAAAGAGACATCAACAGAACTTTGACTTATGCCTTATCTAGCTGATAGTGTTTAGTAACTTTTTTTATGGTTTAACTTTTTATTATACACACCAACTTTTAGTAATTTTTTTTTAATGTTTTATTGAAAATTTCTACACTTAACATTTGTACTTTTGCTATAAATACACTAATCTATGATAGAATTAGTTGTGAGTTCAGAGGTTTTTTATTAAGCTTATCAAAAAAGCTTATAGCTTTATCATA
The DNA here is from genome assembly GCA_030686995.1 of Artemisia argyi. Lineage (NCBI taxonomy): Eukaryota > Viridiplantae > Streptophyta > Magnoliopsida > Asterales > Asteraceae > Artemisia > Artemisia argyi. The sequence continues at coordinate 189,021,858 of CM060685.1, read as the reverse complement.
AACTTATTGTGTTATGGTAATTGAATAAGCCAATAAGCAACTTTAATAAGCATAACCAAACACCCTTTTAGTTCTAATAAGTTTTTTTTTATTTGATGTTAGGACTAACTTTTAGTTCTAACATGTTAGTGGTGTTTGCAGTTTTATGATCTTATCGCACGCATTAAAATGTATTGCAATTTGTTGTGTGCATTTTTTAGAGGAGGTTTAAGTATCAACACATGATTGTCGTGGAAAGATTTTCTACGCTTGCTCAAGGTATGAATGTATAATTAAGTTGAGTTGCTGATTTAGATAATACATGAATGTATTTTAATGTGTCGAAGATTTGTTTTAGTGCCTATATGGGGAATTTTATGGTAGGAATTCTTAGCAGATGTTTTTGAATGAGTTAATGAAACTTAGCAGGTATTTGTTATCATTGATAACACTATGGGTGTCAACTAATGGTCTAGAATATGGGTGTCTTTTACATTGATGATTTAGGCCAATTGCGAAAAAAGTTGCACTAAATTGATAGGTCGGTAAGGATTCAAACAATCCTAAAATACTTGCGAATGTACTCTTTGTCATTTTTTCATGCATTTATAATTTACTTATACAAGTAATAATACTTTCTATATATAGTTCACTCGAGAGAAAAATTATTCTTATACATTATACATAAACGTATTCTACCATTACATTTTTTTCTCTCTTTATGTAATAAAGAAGCTATAGTATAAACATCTATGTTAATTTGGTAATTTTATGATCAAACATGAGAAGTAAATAGGACAAACTATGATAGCACGGAGTTTGCAAAACTAAAAGCATATATCACTAACATCTTATAAAAGCCAAAGTATCATCATGTGATTTGGCTTGAATAATAAAATATTATTTTTAATTCAAAAGCATTATCTTAAAATAATAGGTAGATTATCACATATACACATGTGGTTTTTTATTTTTAGTCCACCAAGTAAAACCATTTGAAGCATGTTAGGTGATTCATTTCTTAATCGATAATTATACATAATCAAAAATAAATTTTAAAAACCATGTGCGTGCACAAGTATTATAACTAGTACATTAATACATAACGTGACATTTCACATTTATACGTACCCCCAACCTTCCCTTGGAGCATGCATCTTGGTAAATAACAACGTATTACCAGTTAACTTTGTAGATCTCGAAGATCATGTGGAGTTTCATTTTTCTAAACTTGTGGGGTTTCTACGCTCTAAACTGACAAAACTACCTATTGTTCAATCATGAAGAGAATGGTTTGTGGGTTTGGCCCATAGTTACCGAATTCGCTGGGTGAAGGACGAATTTAGTATTGGATCGAATTGTACCAATTCGAAATTCACTGCGTTCCAATTCGATGCGGTACGATGTACCAAATCGAAATTCGGTGCGTACCATTAATTGCAAATCGGCGTTCCAATTAACTACAATTCGGCGTTCTCCTTTCATGAAAACAGTCCCGAGAAAAAGATAAAATGAATAAGAAGAAGAAAATTTTTTTGACTGTTGCTTTCTTGTTGTTGGCTGCGGGAGGAAGAAGAAGACGGTCAAAAGATAGGTTTTATAATATACTTGGGCTGTTGGGTAGCTGTTGTTGTTGTATAAGTTAATAACTTTTTCAGCCCACCCATTTCTCCTTTCCAAGCCCAACCCATTCACTTTATTAGTTTTGTACTTTTGTAAGTGTTTTAGTAATATTGTTACAATAAAAAAGGTTGAGGTCCTTCTATTTTTACTTCTTATTTTTAAAACTTTTATTTTTTCTTTCAGTAAATTTATCACGTGTAAAAAAAATTAATACTTTATTAGTGTAAATTTTTTTTAAGACCTTTATTAGTGTAAAAAAAAATTATCACGTGTATTTGATTTTCAATTATTTTTTTTATAACATATAATTATGAATTATAATACCCCGTGTCCCCGAGTCCATATTCAAAATTTGGACTCTTTCAAAACGAGTCCACGAATCCTTGAAATTATATATTGAAAGGTCCGACCCTTGGACACGTACCCGAGTCCGACACCCATACCCGAGTCCGAGCATCCTAGCATTCCATAATTCCAATACAATCAATCAATTAACTACAAATCAGCGTTCCAATTAAATACATTCCATAATTTCCATTATTCCAATACATCAATTAACTACAAATCAGCGTTCCAATTAAATACATTCCATAATGCCAATACATTCCATTATTCCAATACATCAATTTACAAGTATAAATACATCCCCTTAACTAGTATTACGTTGCAATATGTTTTTCAAATTAAGTTTTTGTTTTGTATGGTACAATGAATTTCGAATTTTAATATACGTACCACTTCGTACTGTTTCGTACCGAAATGAACCTACCCCCCTTCGTACCGAATACGTGACCTATAGCGAATTGCCTACCCGAATTTCGTATTCGTACCGGAGCGTACCACGTATTAGGTAACTATGGTTTGGCCAAAACCCTGAAAGTAATTTTGTCAAAGAGAAAGTATAAAAAATAAAGTAGGTGGTTTAAGAAATTGGTTTTAAATTGCAAAGTTGTTTTCATGGGTATGAATCCATCCAATGCTTGCATAAAATAGTAATCCCGTTGCCGGCCAATGAAACTACATGACAATGAGGCTATCAACTACCATCTTAAAAAACCATTAAAAGAAGACTAATATTCCAAAAGTATCACTACTCAAATGTTTTTGGTCATCATCTATAGATTTAAAATTTTTAACTCTATAAAGGATAAGCATCTGGGAGATTTGTTGTCGTTTTCGCTAAAGGTACAACCAAACCGAAAGTTCAGGTTTTCAGTTATTTAAAACCAAAACTTTTTTTCCCCCCTGCTGCTGCTCACTTTTGCTCTATATTTTTCATACGGGGTACTTGTGACCATATTGTTTTATAACAAGCATTACATATGAGTTTGGTGATTGTGAACTTTATTTATTTACTTATTTATAATTAATGAATATAATCTTTATAATTGATAAGAGAATTGCTAAAACTAGTATACCAAATACGTCAGACCTATTTTACCCTTTGGTATGCATTGCACACTTATTTCTAACATATTTATTATTTTATTTAATAGCTTACAACACACAACTTTTAATCTAGCATGATGCGTCACATGAAAGGATGTATAGGGGGGATGATGCAAAAAGTGAAGTGGCGGGGGTTATGGTTGATAAACAACCATATACTCTAATATGGATGGTTTGTTCATGTTCTCACCTTTGGTCCAAGCAAAGTGGCTCGACCATGTTTTGGATGCCCCTGCATCTTGTAGGTGATTTGAAACACTTCAGGGCAAACAATCATAGCATATTGTTGATGTTTTAGAAGCAAAGTACCACCGCCTATAGTATCATGGTGTTACCACAACCATTTTATTGGAAAAGTTTGAAAAATTGGACAGTTGGAAAACTTTATGTCAAAGTTCTGGGTTTCCATTGAACTCTGTCGTTAACTTTCGTAAAGCTGTAAATACAGAGTAGACGGAAATATCATAAGTAGATTTTAAGATGGTTTTTATTGGCAAGGAGAGTTTAAGATGAAAACATTGCGGTACGCAAATGTAAAATGGATTTACAAGAAAGAAAATCAACTAGATATTGATGATAAATTTAAAGATCAGGTAAACATGGTGTCTTCCCAACGTTCTCTCTCAACATTCGCGATAACTTTGAAAAACAACATGTCTCTTTGAAACATTCCTAATCAATTTGCAGCCTCGCAGGGCAGTCGCAATAAAGAAACCGGTGGTGTGAACGGGTTCCCATTTTTTACCACGTGACATCACTTCACAACTCGATCGCAACATCCTCGCAAGCGTTCTGGTCAAAATCCGTTGTGCATGAAAATGGACGAGATGGGATGTCATCATGATCGGACTGAGATGACGGGAATACAATACAATTTCTGGTAAGAATTGAGGTGTGTGCGAGGAGATATGGAATTAAATTTTGGCTGCGTAATACTTGGCGACCAAGATTCTTTGCTTGCTATTCAAGATATTCACATGAGTATAAAGTGAAAATCAAATAGGATGAGAAGAAAAACACAATATTGGGTTGTCAAAAGTACAAACAACAAATCTTTTACCTAATAAAATAAAACCCCTAGAGGGGACTTTTTCATTTCAAAAAAATCAAATCATACCTTTTTAGGAAATATTTTTTAATTATTATTTATTTATTTTAAATATCTTTCATTGAAAAAACCTAAATACTTCCTTATTTTGAAAAACCATTCGTAATTTCGTCTTTTACAGAAAATTTGGGCTAAAAAATACATGTGTCAAAAATTAAAAATATAAAACTATGAGAAGGCGGGGTAGTTTACAAATACTAAAGGGTGTATTATGTAATTTGAAACTAACAAAAAACACAATTACCCGATCCACAACTCTCTCCCCCAAAACCTTAAACACCCCTCACTGATCGAGTTTCTAACCCTAAATCGTTGCAGAACCAAAGTCGAATATCACAATCACTTTGATTTCAAAATTAATTACAATTCAACAGTTAGGTTGTACCTCAAATTAGTTGAATGAATAAGATATGATCCTTAATTTTGGTAAGATTTTGGTTTTCATGTCTAATTTTCTACTTTCACTTCAATAATATTAATGTTTTTGATTATATTAGTTGTTATTCTGGCCCATAGTTAATTTTTTTAATTATGTTTTTTATAGTGGATTTATATTGAATTTGTGTATTGTTGTTGTTTATAGTGAATGAATGTGTTTGTTATGTTATTATCGAGTTTGGAACATACAATATATGAGCGAATTGATGAGAGAAAAAGGTTGGAATTTTATTAATAATTATGAACTGATGACACGGTTATGGAATGTAATTCTCTTGAGTTTTAGTGTTGTGATTGAGCGAACATTTTTTTTCCGATGAGGTTTATTCATATAAGAGTGGATATGCAGCTTGAAGAGGATAAGTGACATATTGGTTATAATAAATTAATCGATGACAAGTTTAAGAAGTATTAATTATATGTGGGATGATGTGATGGGTCAACTTATTCAACTTCTTGAATCACAAAGCTAAAAGGAAAGGCCTGGTGGAGTGTACAAATGTATAGTTCCGAAAGAATTTGTTGTTCGTTTACTAACTACCAATTATTTACGAAGCTTGCATCAAACTATCTCCACTAGGCTCATGCGTACAGGTGGTAAAATGGGCTGGGTGGGACTGAGGGTTGGGTAACGCCTCAAAAAAGGTGCAGATGAAAACTGTAGAACTTTAGGCAGGTGAAAACAAGTTGGGTTGACCAGCCAACACTTTTTCACCCATCTCTATTATAAAATATCGTAAGCCATTCAAATATGAAATATGATTGCAGAAACTTGCATTAAAAAAACTATCTACTTTTTTTTTGAAAAAAACAATTGAGGGGTTGTATTCACTTGAGTATACTTTGAACTTTTCTCAAACCATTCGACCCATTTCCACTTTAAGCTGATTTTGTAAGTTTACCTACTGACCCATAACCAATAGAATATTACATAAGTTTGACCTGTTTCCACATGAATTAGTTAAAATTAACCCGCTCAAAATAGTATGGAATGCCTCGAATACATGTCATTTTAAACGAATTTCAATCCTTATATATACTCAAATCATGGTCAATCATGTTCCTACGATATGTGAGGGGGAGGAAGTGTGAGGGAGACTGCTTCTTCAATTATGTTTGTTACCTCCTAATCGTGGTTTGGATACCTCATTGTGTAAAAACTCCTAATTGCTCATAAGCATATATGTGTTAATAATTTTATTCAAATTTTGACGCATTCATAGCGTAAATGACCACCCTTAACACTCCCGCTACAAAGCTTAGACTGAGATTTGTAAGTATTATACGAAATTTGTTTGACTGTGTTTTCCGTAATTGGGTGTTAAATATGATGGAACATAAATCTGAAGATTTGAAGAAAATTATCAAGACCTAATAGAATTTTTAGTCATGTTCCTAAGGCTCTATGTATTCAGAAGGTGAGTTATGGGGATTAGGTACTCTGATTCTGTTATTAGTTTGAAATGTATGTGACATTGAAGTTATGTTCAGATCTCACTTTTAAGGAGTGTTTGGGTAAGTTTATTATAGAAGCGTTATTACTTTTTGTGTTTGGATAAAGCTATAAAGCACTTTAATGGTTTTCAAATTAAAAAGACTTTGTAGGTAAAATTTTAGCCGTACTTCATGTGTACTATCCCTAACATTCTAAATTCAAACTTTCATAGGTGGCTATGCTGATTGCCAAAGAAGTTTCAGTGGCTTAACATGTGTACTGTTTTTTTAATTTGATCAAAGTGCTCAAGCCTCTTCAGGTGGTGATAGTAGTTGGTGTGGGTACACATTGGAAGAAGCTACTAATATGATAGCATACATCTTATCAACTTGGGTAATGTTTTGTATCTTTTTTTTTCTTTCTTTTTTTGCCAATGGCAACTCTCTATGTTACTTTTGTTTGAAACTTATTAGAACTTGCTGCATGGTAATTGATTTGGTGTTGCATAATACCAGGAATGGTCAATAGGATCTCTTAGCCATAATAGTCTTGGTGGTAGCAAACTGATGTTACTAGACTATAGTGTAGAGAAGAGGCCTAACTATGCATATAGCTTAAAGTTCACCGAAAGAGCCTCCACAAGGATCATGTGTACTGGGAGGAAAATGGGCTGGGTGGGACTGAGGGTCAGGTCACGCCTCAATAAAAATATCAGGATGATAAAAATGAGCGACCAGCCAACACGCTTTCGTTCGTCACTTTTATAAATTTTATTAGTCATTCATATAATGAAATATGATTCCTTAAATCAGTTGTATAAACAACCATGTTTAGAGAAATATTAACTATTTTTCATGTTCAGTTATGGGCTAAAATTAAGTTACGAGTGGTCCGTCTATCATCGACTAATTAGCCAAATTTACTCGCTAGAGAAGATACATACATGTATAAGGTTTAGTCTTATACAATAAATTTCATTATGGCAGTCTTCATTTCTTCAACACCTACCCCGAACAAACCTTGCGATAAGGTTGATTAGATTGAGAATAATAACAAGCCATTACCTGAAGCTAATGAATAGAATAAAACTTCTGTTTTGAAACAAAGCAAACCTTTTATATTCTGAGATTGAAAATGGATGGTTCCAACAGGAACCAACTTTGTGTGCCAACTGATTATAAAACATATATTAGAGCTTTCTGGTAACGAAGCTATTTAATTTGGAAATTGTCTGAAGTTTGTGAATTTATTACTAAAATTTGGTACTCTTTATAGAACCTGCAAAGAGATTTAGGATTCAAGCATATGGGAAAGAAGATGTGACTGCGGTTAGCCGATGACCGGTTTGATGGCGTATATCCAAATAGAGTGAGTTGGTGAGCCTGATTGTATATTTTATTTATGGGCTGCAATGTGTGTCTATCGAGATAGGTGTATATTTTATCCAACCCACATTGATCAGGTATGTTTTGTGTTACTTTTTGTGTGATGGACCACGTTCATTGATTTACCTAGGTGATTTGTGTATGGATCCATCATAGTTTTTAAATCATTTTCTTAAGGAACCCAATGTTACTGGCGAAACGTAGATCCAGAGTTTAGATAGTATTGGAACATCTAAAATATATCCAAGTAATCAATCAAAAAAATTGAAAGAATTTATGAAAAACTTATACAAGTATTTCGTGTTTAAGTTATCATGGAAAAAAGTATGTGCAACCAGAGATTATGTCACCTCCTAATACCCTGTCGAAAGCAAAGGTACTCTTTTCTTTCTATAAATGCAAATGCTTTTTGTTCTAGATTTGTTATGTGATATTATGTAATTCTTGGTCATGTATCATGCTCTTACATACATTACTAGATATCAATATCCTGAAGTTTTCTTGAGTGATCGATGGGGCACGAGTGGTCATTTAAAACATGGATACAGTTTTTTGTTGTACATATTAAAATTCTACATGTTCATGCTATCACATGAACAAATGGATGACTCTAAAGTCACTTAGAATGGACAGCAACTGTTTTATTATGTCACCCATTTGGTGTGTTAAAGTAAAAATAAATAAACTCATTCCAATTATGACCCAAATAGAACATTGCCCATATTAGCATGTTCTTTTGAAATAAAAAGATAAGATTAACATTATTGAAGAAAATATAAGTAGGGCAGATTAGTGATATGCAGATTGTTATTGGTATACAAGGATGGCTTCATTTACAAATTAATAACGATGATATATGGATTAGTAGATTGGTCGAGTTTCTTTTGTATCTAACATGTTTACTGTTGTAGAGGTAGTTCTCATAAGTGTAGTATGAGGTTTCGTAACAGCATTATAAACCAATTTTTGATAAATATTATTGTTTTATAAGATGGAGATGAGTCATTGGGTTGTTTGTTTAAGCTTTATGAATTTCATTTCTGAAGGTTTTATTTATATAGTTTTTATTTGTTTAATTATATAGTTTTGTTCATTAACAATAGTAACAAAAGGGCAAATTTATATGAACATAATATAGGAATGAAAGGTTCAGTTGTTGCTGTTGTTCAATACCTATTTGCATATCATTTTCTTTGAAAATCTTTTTTAGATAGACAATGTACTACTTCATGTTTTTATATGGCTAATTATGGAAAAAGGGCAGTTTGAAAGTGTAAACAGGTTAAGAACGAGTTATGTAGTGCGGCCAGTATAAGATTTCATGTCGTGCTCGGGTTTATATGTTTCTAATAAAAACTTACGCTTCCTAACCTATGATAATCTAATTGGCTTTGATCACTCTCTTGCTTTTGTATGTGAAGCAATATTTCATTCAGACTTTAGTATGTGAAAACTATGATTATGAACATTTAGGTAATTTTCTACTTTTTCCAGTTGTGCTTTCGTTTTGACTTCCGAGGTCAAAGATGATCATTTCAATTTCGTAATTGATACAATTGGTATTGGAATGGCGTCAATGGGAGTGATGAGGCCTGAGTTGGTGATGAAGTCTATTGTGCCTGTTGTTATGGTAGGGGTGTTGGGTATTTACGGTTTGATTATTGATGTTATTTTAAGTACTCGAATTAACCCTAGGGCTAAATCTTACTACCTATTTGATGGATATGCTCATTTTTCTTCCGGTCTTGCTTGTGGTCTTCCTGGGTTGTCTGCTGGTATATGGCTATCGTTGGTGATGCTGGTGTTAGGTAATTTTTATGTTTGATGTATATTAATTTAATTTTTTTTTACTGTTTCTATCATCATTATGATTTCTTACCAGTTAGAGGTGTATTTGGTGTTGCGTTTTCAAAAAAAAAGTGATTTGATATGGAGTAATGATAATCAGTTGTTGCATAACAGTTATCAGATAATCACTATATGCTAATATGTGACTTGAAAATATAATAACCAGATAATCAGTTTCAAAAGCAATGCTAAACATATCCGTAATGTATTGATTCTTTGATCATATGGTGTGTGATAAATCTTAAACACTTGTGTAGATTATAAATGTCGTTTTCCTGCATTGTTTGTATTTAAATTTAACATGTACTCATGACTTTGTTCAAATTTATGGATTATATAACGGGTTGAAGGAATGACTGATTGATCTTCTAAATTGACTGTAAATTTTTGTTATTTGTTTTCTTTGCTTGCTTGGGCATACTCTTATTAGGAGCATAATAGGATCAATTAAGGAATGAATTTATGTTTTAGATCTTGAAAAGTTCTCAAGCCTTATTTATAGGAATGATCATGTTTCTCTTCTTAAAAATGGTACATAAGTTTAATCTTGATATATTCATGTCATAAAACAAATAGGTTTTACATATGCTACATTAGAAAAATAAAAAATATTTTGAAAAGGCAATACAAATCAGTCATTTTTTTGACGTGGTGACGATTTTATAATCTAATTTAGGGGCATCTAAGTTTACAATAATCGATCACACTCGATCATCTTAATATAGTATAATTTAGATCCATGCTCGAAACAGGAAACGTTTTCTTCTAACCAAGGGATTTAGGAAAGCATATTATATCCACTGTAACTAAATTTAGCAATAATGGGTCGTTCGGGAGGGGTTGGGTAGTGGTCAGTTGGGTAATTTTGGGTGCGGGTTTTCAGTCACCTGAAACACTTTTTTCCTCATTAAAACAGAAAATTCTTATGTTAAATATGGTGAAATTGGTGGCTGTGCAGGGTTTGTAGGTTATAGGGCATTGAAAGTATACTTTGGGTGACTTTTGATGCGAGTAACGATTTTCCGTGACTTTGTATTTTCACATCGATAGTTATTTGCAGTTTTTTCTAGGCTAAGTGGAAAAAAAGAGTGGGTTTTATTCCCCAAAAGCAAAGGTTCGAGGAAGGCATACCGCCCGTTCTAAAAAAAAGGTGTCAAAGGGGGGTGTTTTCTTTTTTTATTTTTTTAAAGCTTATTTGGTTATTTTCAGTCCTTACGGATATATAACACTACTTGATTCATAATTAAATGAGTAAAATTTCCAATCTGTATTTACAAGTGTCTTGATTTTCCTTTTTACCATTTGATGAATTCTTGTAACTGTTTTATGCATCAAAACACATTTGTACCCTGTCATTTGATTTGATTTAAAACACCTTGACCAAGCTCTTTTAATGTGTGAAATTTATCTTCTTTGTGCAAAATGATGATTAACTTTTTTGTGTTTCATGCCCAGTGCACAGCTACCAAATCTTTTTGTTGGAATGATCCTCATGCTGATTTTCGCTAAAGTACTTGCTCTCTATGGTCTTATTGTCCACATCATCCTTTCTCATTGAGCTGTTTAGTCCAGAGCAGATTGAAAGGTTGGCACTCGGTCCTATACTCCTGTGTTTACAGCTGCAACTTCCGCATTTTTGGAATCACTTCCAGTAGAGTTGAATATTTAGGTGTGTCGTATTTTCAAAAAATATGGGTGGTAAATGGTGATGATATGTTGGTGTGTTAAGGGTAGTTGTAATGTTTAGAGTGAAGTGAATATACGTGTTTCTTAAGTGGTAAAAATATATTATTTTCATTAAGGTACAATGTTCGTTCAAAAGTATTTATAAAAATATAAAGATCATTGAAACCTAAATGCAAAAGTATTTATATAAGATACATGCACACACAGGATTCGGTCATGTCATGAATCTTTCTAGAAACAACTTATAACAAATACATTTTTTCAAAATATAAATTGGAGCGTACCTGTCGGGCACGGTACCATTAAATACGACGGTACCACTAAATTTAGTGGTACCGTCCAAGGTTTAGTTGTTTCGTCCCTGTGTAACAGTCAGATTTCTCATGCCTATAAATACAAACCAATTTCACAGTTTTTAGGCATCTTTTTTCACACACAACTTTCCTTTGATCATTTAGATAGTTTTCTTTTATTTAATAGCGAACAAAACAAAAACTATAAATAAAACAAAACATAAATTAAATTATTTGATTTTTAATAAATAAAAATATATTATCCAAAAAGTTTATAAAAAACCCCGCGCGTGCGCGGGCATTATAACTAGTACAATAAGCTACGATATACTCCATAAGTTAATCAAGTAAAACAAAGAAGAGTTGAGACGACTTCTTTAAAGGAGGTCACCGTTGGGCCTAGTTAGAAGTGTGATTTTATGTGTTTGTGTGTTATAAAACTAAAAATTCTAAAAAGTGTTATTATCTACGTGAACAAATAGCTACACGTAATGTGAAATCCAATTTTCATCTCACTTGCACAACTCGAAATCCATATCCTGTAGTCTTGTGAAATCGGTCTCAACTAATGTTGTTTCCTTTAAAGTGATTATAACCTAATAACTAATTTATACACTTTCCATGTCTATATGATGTAAGGTTTAAACATTTAATGCAATAATACATAAAGCAGTTCAAACCAAATAGCACACCAAAGTTTTTTAATGTCTAATTTTTTTTTGAATGAATCAAAGAATTTGACAAACAATCACAGTTAATTGAGGTGATCCTCTCTAACTTAAACATAAAACAAAATTATGGGTTAAGTAAGAACTTATACTTACTCGTTGAATTGTTCAACGACCTACGTTCTATTCGAGGTGTAAATGCTCTTGAATGTGTATCTTATTAATTGAAAGAGATGCTTTTACTCCTTTACAAACATTATATTTTATAATAGATAATTAGGGTTACACATGCTTTCTACTTTACACGTGTTGAACATCCAATGGGTGGGTGAGATTGCATTAAATCCTGCTATACTAGGTAATGGGATAATGTCTTCTTTAGGGAGCGGTGATTGACATTGTTTTAGATTTTTACTAACTCTTAAAGGTGTAGATTCTTAGACGACTTGCTTTATCCTTCTTTTTTTTCTTCGTAATAGCAGTTTCTCGCCTTTGACCTTTTAGATACTTGAGATTCTTCGCTCAACATCATTGTTAATGAGGAGATCAAACATCGTTTAGTGAGGCATTGGCATCTCACTGAAGTGAACTTCTTTGAATCTTGTGCTTCACTAGATGAACCACATTGAATCTTGTGCGTCAAGGTTCTACAAGTGACGGCGTCAAGAGTGACAAAAGAGGTGGATGTGGAACTTATAACGTGATGGCCCATAGAGTTTTCAAGCTTATTGGCCTGACGGCGTCACCAAGGCAGTCAGGGTCCAAATAATAGTGACGGCCCAGATTATTTCTACACATGACAGCGTCACAATTGGATCTAGGCAATACGAATTTTATCATGACGGCGAGTTGACGGTGTCACAAGCTATAACGTGACGCCGTCAAGGTGTAAAATCTATATATAGTTTTTGAATTTTCATTTATTAGTGTGCAACTTTGAGGGAATAAACCCTTGACGAATTTTCCAGCTTTTCAAGGGTTTCAACCCCTTGATTCTTCCATGTTCAATTGAAGATAAGTACTTATTCAAATGATTCAATATGTCTATGTGTTGTGTGATTATATCTTACGCTTGTCTTCTCTTTAACATGCTAGGCTAGATCTTTCTTGTGTTTGCTTAGATGTAGTGAAACCTAGATGTTGATTATGGGTTGATTATTTGTTTTATAATTTTTACGGATGATTGTATTCGATGTTTGGTTTAAGAAAACTGGCAGACTTTCATTGGTAACTTGCTTGAACGTATTAAGAAACATGATCGGAGGTGTACTACGATTGTTGGTTGTATTTAATGCATAAGAGAATTCTAATGATCCCATGTTAGGAGCTTCTAACGGCTCGACATAGGAGAGAAGTAGGATCTTATAGAGTTAGGGAATATTGTACACGGCCCTACGACTAGTATTAAAGAATATGAACCGTCATCCATGTAATTGTAACAAGCTAATCAACCTGTAAAAGATATCTAGGGAGTAATTAAATCTAAGTAAACACAACTTTCCTCATTATTGTTTCCACCACATTAGTATACTAGTTTTATTTTCATTTCTTTTATTTTATTTTGATTGCATCTTTAGTTTATTGGGTTAGTTGGCTAGCAACTAATTCCGCCCACTCCTTCAAAACCCGAGAATTTACTTGCTTTCCAAAAAATATAAAAATACAAAAAGAATCGTCCCTCACCTCTAGACCTTGTTTAGTAGGCTTTCTAATCCTAGCGACACTATTCTTGAGTTGAACGATCAATCCCCCGGTACTTGTCACTATACTATACTACAACGATCAGGTACACTGCCTGGTGGGGGTTGTAAGCTTCTCAAGATCCCTTGAGAGGTAAAACTTATTGCGAGGGCGCAATTCCCACGTATCACTTGTGCATAAGTAGCTTGTATCTTCTGCTTATTTTCTTATTTCTTATCATAATTTTAGTTTTAGAATCACAATTTTCACTTTTCCACTTTTTCACAACACGATTTAACGAATCGAATATCATGATTCCATTCACTTCTTCACGGGAAACGAACTCGGGATTTGTATTTCTTGCAAATCCTTTGGAGTAAAATATATATATATATATATATATATATATATATATATATATATATATATATATATATATATATATATATATATATATATATATAACCCTCACAATACATCATAGGCATTATATTTTCAAGATTACTTATAGATACAAGACCTATACCATTACATACTTCCTCAATCAATCTTATATAATGCATCAAGTGTGAGATATCAAGATAACGCGTGTCTAGAATCAAAGTTTTATTACCTGGGCTACCATTAACACTACCTCTTCCACTGCCAACAATTTGAATGGAAAATCTTTTCAATTCCTTTAGATAATCACTTTTAGGCAAAAGACAAATATGTGGGACACATAAATTTAGAAATGTGAGCTTCAACAGTTTACCTATTTCTAGAAGACTCTTATCATTCCCCTCTTCCACTGGATAGTATCCAATACTCAACTCTTCTAACCAACGAAGCTTTGATAGTACACTTGGTGCAATATGAGATAGACCAGGACAATGTTCAGCATAAAAAAAAAATCTTAATTTGACTAAATTTCCAATCTTTTGAGGAATTTCTGTAATTCCAGTATGTACATTTCTTAGGGTTTAGTTTCATGTTTATTTTTCTCAACATTCAGAACGTCTCCTCCATATCTCTTATTATTTCGTCTTTTGTGCGGTTTTTTATATTACTAAGTCATCCACATATACTTCTAAATTTCTGCCTATTTGCTTGTGGAAAGCTTTATCCACCAGCCGTTGGTATGTTGCTCCAGTTCTTGAGCCCGAACGGCATTTTTGAGTGGTAGAATATGCCTTGACTTGTTATGAACTTTGTTTTTTCTTCGTTGTCTTTTGCCATTTGTATTTGGTGGTAGTCTTTGTATGCATCCAAAAAACATTTGAAGCGATAGCCACAAAGAGATTTCACTTGCCAATCTATTTCTGGAAGCGGATAGCAGTCTTGTGGGCATGCTTTGTTTAGGTCCTTGAAGTCGACATACATTCTCCAGCTGTCGTCATGCTTCTTTATCATTACTGGGTTGGCTAACCAACAATGGTAGTGCACTTCTTTCATAATACCAGCTTCGACGAGTTTTTCAACTGCTTCACGTATTGCTTTGCTTCTTTCTGGTGCCTGACCTCGCTTCTTTTGTCTTACAGGAGTGTATCCTTCACGGAAGTTTAGGTGATGCTCCGCTATATGCCGCGGAACATCGGTCATGTCTGCCAGGCATCAGGCAAACACATCTAGGTTGTTTCAAAGCAAGTAACATAATTTCTTTCGACCTTCCTATGTTAAGGTAGAGCCTATTGCTACCGTTTGCTCTTAATATTCTGGGTAGATTGTGACTTTGATTCGTTCCTCCGCTGGCTGATTAACCATGGGAGTCTCTTCTGATGGTTCGAAAACCATTGTGCATTCAAGCAGGATAATCGTGCTGCTTTGCAGTGTGAGTAGTCCTCCCTTAACTGGGAACTTCAACATACCATGTGTCGTTGATTGTACCGCTTATTTTTTTGAACCCCGGTCGCCCTATGATTTAGTTGTAAGGTGATTGTGACCTTACTATAAAGAATTTCATCCACGCGGAAGTTATCTTTACTAGAAGTGGTATCTGTCCTAGTGGTCATATGACTTCACCATTGAATCTGATAAGAAGTGCCGTGGCTGTGACCATTTTTGGTGATTGCAATATCAATTGCATAGAGCCTATATGCAATATTGATAATGTTTGCAAATTTGTAGCAAAAAACAAATATATAATTTCATTCGTTGCATAACGGTCACAAACAATTTTTGGTGATTGCAATATCAATTGCATAGAGCCTATATGCAATATTCAAAATCTGTTGCCAGAAACTATTTGCAACGAATTTCGACCATCGCATTTGCCTGGTTTTGTTGCAGTGATATGGCATTGATCTAGTGTTACAAAATCTTTTATATAATAAAAGAATTACATTATTTTAGAGTGTTTTTGCAAATCCCTTCTTATTGAAAAAAAATTGGACCAATAGGAGAGCTTGATTTTGCCATGTAGGCGAAATCGAGCAATATGATTGGTCAATAGGAAGTCAAAATTAAATTAATTTTGGTCCAACTTAATAAATTTGGTGGAGAAATTTGGTTAAGGAAAAAAATGCATAAAAATATATGTGTCAAATTTGTGAAAAGAAAAACTTAAAAAAGGATGAAATAATTAATAAAACTTTGGGTGGTTGAATTTTAAATAAATTATATAGAGCTAAGTGTAAAATTACAAGTTTTCATATTTTTTAATAACTTTAGAAAAAAAAAAAAAACAAATAACCCCTTTCACTTTATGCCCCCTATACTTTATAATATTAACTTTGTTTAAAATTACATGAGTATTAGTATTAGTTTTTAGAATTTTATCCATTAAAATTATAAAATTTGGTAAATATGCGAATGAGCTTTAATACACGTTAAATATTTTTTAAACTAATGTTAGTTTTAGACTTTTCTAGAATATTTTTTTAAATAAGGACTCATGTTATTCTATTTAAAATTTTAATTTATGCGTACACATGTTTGAATATTAAATACGGTTAAATTATTAGTAACGGAAATATAAATATCAAATGCTAAGCACGAGTTAGTGTGATATGAAAATAAATATACACGATTCTACTTATAACAACGACTTATGAAATTGTTATTTGAAATTTATATATGGATATCCATAAAAACATTTTAAAAACTTTATGGAGCATATTTTAACTTTATCAATGCTTATTTTGTGCTATTAAACTCGCACATTTTGTACAACATGATATCGATAGTTAAAGTTAAACAACAACATCAACCTCAACGTTAACATGTCTGTCAGTTAAAAATGTTATACAAAGCTAATTATTTATTTAATATATATAAATATATATATATATATATATATATATATATATATATATATATATATATATATATATATATATATATATATATATATATATATATATATATATATATAGTCATTGTTTAATTTAGAAGGTGTTCTCTTTTAGTTATAAAAAAAAATGCACGCATCACAATCCTTATTTGATAACAATCACATCCTAAATCAAAAAAAGAAAAACTACGTAGGTGATAACCTAACTTTATTCCTTGACGTGATGTTTCATAAAAAAAAAAGTTATAATAGTTGACTGTTGTAAAGAAATTAAAAGTATCTACGTGAGAATTATTAAGCAAGTATATATAGTTTTTTTAATCAGGTTATTACGTTACTATACTGCGATAATGTTATTAAGTTGGTAATCACGGATGTGAGATACAACCATTCTTCCATACTTATGATTTATGGGTTAAACTCTTTTTGTTTCTGAATAGAATCTAAAAGAGACCTCAACAGAACTTTGACTTATGCCTTATCTAGCTGATAGTGTTTAGTAACTTTTTTTATGGTTTAACTTTTTTTATACACACCAACTTTTAGTAATTTTTTTTAATGTTTTATTGAAAATTTCTACACTTAACATTTGTACTTTTGCTATAAATACACTAAGCTATGATAGAATTAGTTGTGAGTTCAGAGGTTTTTTATTAAGCTTATCAAAAAAGCTTATAGCTTTATCATAAACTTATTGTGTTATGGTAATTGAATAAGCCAATAAGCAACTTTGATAAGCATAACCAAACACCCTTTTAGTTCTAATAAGTTTTTTTTATTTGATGTTAGGACTAACTTTGTTGTTATCCTCACTATAATGAATATGTTAGTGGTGTTTGCAGTTTTATGATCTTATCGCACACATTAAAATGTATTGCAATTTGTTGTGTGCATGTTTTAGAGGAGGTTTAAGTATCAACACATGATTTTCGTGGAAAGATTTTCTACGCTTGCTCAAGGTATGAATGTATAATTAAGTTGAGTTGCTGATTTAGATAATACATGAATGTATTTTAATGTGTCGAAGATTTGTTTTAGTGCCTATATGGGGAATTTTATGGTAGGAATTCTTAGCAGATGTTTTTGAATGAGTTAATGAAACTTAGCAGGTATTTGTTATCATTGATAACACTATGGGTGTCAACTAATGGTCTAAAATATGGGTGTCTTTTACATTGATGATTTAGGCCAATTGCGAAGAAAGTTGCACTAAATTGATAGGTCGGTAAGGATTCAAACAATCCTAAAATACTTGCGAATGTACTCTTTGTCATTTTTTCATGCATTTATAATTTACTTATACAAGTAATAATACTTTCTATATATAGTTCACTCGAGAGAAAAATTATTCTTATACATTATACATAAACGTATTCTACCATTACATTTTTTTCTCTCTTTATGTAATAAAGAAGCTATAGTATAAACATCTATGTTAATTTGGTAATTTTATGATCAAACATGAGAAGTAAATAGCACAAACTATGATAGCACGGAGTTTGCAAAACTAAAAGCATATATCACTAACATCTTATAAAAGCCAAAGTATCATCATGTGATTTGGCTTGAATAATAAAATATTATTTTTAATTCAAAAGCATTATCTTAAAATAATAGGTAGATTATCACATATACACATGTGGTTTTTTATTTTTAGTCCACCAAGTAAAACCATTTGAAACATGTTAGGTGATTCATTTCTTAATCGATAATTATACATAATCAAAAATAAATTTTAAAAACCATGTGCGTGCACAAGTATTATAACTAGTACATTAATACATAACGTGACATTTCACATTTATACGTACCCCCAACCTTCCCTTGGAGCATGCATCTTGGTAAATAACAACATATTACCAGTTAAATTTGTAGATCTCGAAGATCATGTGGAGTTTCATTTTTCTAAACTTGTGGGGTTTCTACGCTCTAAACTGACAAAACTACCTATTGTTCAATCATGAAGAGAATGGTTTGTGGGTTTGGCCAAAACCCTGAAAGTAATTTTGTCAAAGAGAAAGTATAAAAAATAAAGTAGGTGGTTTAAGAAATTGGTTTTAAATTGCAAAGTTGTTTTCATGTGTATGAATCCATCCAATGCTTGCATAAAATAGTAATCCCGTTGCCGGCCAATGAAACTACATGACAATGAGGATATCAACTACCATCTTAAAAAACCATTAAAAGAAGACTAATATTCCAAAAGTATCACTACTCAAATGTTTTTGGTCATCATCTATAGATTTAAAATTTTTAACTCTATAAAGGATAAGCATCTGGGAGATTTGTTGTCGTTTTCGCTAAAGGTACAACCAAACCGAAAGTTCAGGTTTTCAGTTATTTAAAACCAAAACTTTTTTTTCCCCCTGCTGCTGCTCACTTTTGCTCTATATTTTTCATACGGGGTACTTGTGACCATATTGTTTTATAACAAGCATTACATATGAGTTTGGTGATTGTGAACTTTATTTATTTACTTATTTATAATTAATGAATATAATCTTTATAATTGATAAGAGAATTGCTAAAACTAGTATACCAAATACGTCAGCCCTATTTTACCCTTTGGCATGCATTGCACACTTATTTCTAACATATTTATTATTTTATTTAATAGCTTACAACACACAACTTTTAATCTAGCATGATGCGTCACATGAAAGGATGTATAGGGGGGATGATGCAAAAAGTGAAGTGGCGGGGGTTATGGTTGATAAACAACCATATACTCTAATATGGATGGTTTGTTCATGTTCTCACCTTTGGTCCAAGCAAAGTGGCTCGACCATGTTTTGGATGCCCCTGCATCTTGTAGGTGATTTGAAACACTTCAGGGCAAACAATCATAGCATATTGTTGATGTTTTAGAAGCAAAGTACCACCGCCTATAGTATCTTGGTGTTACCACAACCATTTTATTGGAAAAGTTTGAAAAATTGGACAGTTGGAAAACTTTATGTCAAAGTTCTGGGTTTCCATTGAACTCTGTCGTTAACTTTCGTAAAGCTGTAAATACAGAGTAGACGGAAATATCATAAGTAGATTTTAAGATGGTTTTTATTGGCAAGGAGAGTTTAAGATGAAAACATTGCGGTACGCAAATGTAAAATGGATTTACAAGAAAGAAAATCAACTAGATATTGATGATAAATTTAAAGATCAGGTAAACATGGTGTCTTCCCAACGTTCTCTCTCAATTCGCGATAACTTTGAAAAACAACATGTCTCTTTGAAACATTCCTAATCAATTTGCAGCCTCGCAGGGCAGTCGCAATAAAGAAACCGGTGGTGTGAACGGGTTCCCATTTTTTACCACGTGACATCACTTCACAACTCGATCGCAACATCCTCGCAATCGTTCTGGTCAAAATCCGTTGTGGATGAAAATGGACGAGATGGGATGTCATCATGATCGGAATGAGATGACGGGAATACAATACAATTTCTGGTAAGAATTGAGGTGTGTGCGAGGAGATATGGAATTAAATTTTGGCTGCGTAATACTTGGCGACCAAGATTCTTTGCTTGCTATTCAAGATATTCACATGAGTATAAAGTGAAAATCAAATAGGATGAGAAGAAAAACACAATATTGGGTTGTCAAAAGTACAAACAACAAATACAATAAGCTACGATATACTCCATAAGTTAATCAAGTAAAACAAAGAAGAGTTGAGACGACTTCTTTAAAGGAGGTCACCGTTGGGCCTAGTTAGAAGTGTGATTTTATGTGTTTGTGTGTTATAAAATTAAAAATTCTAAAAAGTGTTATTATCTACGTGAACAAATAGCTACACGTAATGTGAAATCTAATTTTCATCTCACTTGCACAACTCGAAATCCATATCCTGTAGTCTTGTGAAATCGGTCTCAACTAATGTTGTTTCCTTTAAAGTGATTATAACCTAATAACTAATTTATACACTTTCCATGTCTATATGATGTAAGGTTTAAACATTTAATGCAATAATACATAAAGCAGTTCAAACCAAATAGCACACCAAAGTTTTTTAATGTCTATTTTTTTTTTTTTGAATGAATCAAAGAATTTGACAAACAATCACAGTTAATTGAGGTGATCCTCTCTAACTTAAACATAAAACAAATTATGGGTTAAGTAAGAACTTATACTTACTCGTTGAATTGTTCAACGACCTACGTTCTATTCGAGGTGTAAATGCTCTTGAATGTGTATCTTATTAATTGAAAGAGATGCTTTTACTCCTTTACAAACATTATATTTTATAATAGATAATTAGGGTTACACATGCTTTCTACTTTACACGTGTTGAACATCCAATGGGTGGGTGAGATTGCATTAAATCCTGCTATACTAGGTAATGGGATAATGTCTTCTTTAGGGAGCGGTGATTGACATTGTTGTAGATTTTTACTAACTCTGAAAGGTGTAGATTCTTAGACGACTTGCTTTATCCTTCTTTTTTTTTCTTCGTAATAGCAGTTTCTCGCCTTTGACCTTTTAGATACTTGAGATTCTTCGCTCAACATCATTGTGAATGAGGAGATCAAACATCGTTTAGTGAGGCATTGGCATCTCACTGAAGTGAACTTCTTTGAATCTTGTGCTTCACTAGATGAACCACATTGATACTCAAGTGAAGTCTCTTTGTATTCAAGAGCTCAGAAGGAAGCTGGGCTGAACTATTCTCAACGACTAAGTTATCCTTAGCCTATTTTCTACTCAAAGCTATTCATGGAATGCTAGACATTAAAATGGCCTAAATCTCCCCCTATTTGGATATACAAATAACCTAAGTTTATTAGGTGTAAGTGAGCTAACAACTTCTTCTTTCTGATAAAAATAAAGTAAAGTAGTAGCAGGTAAACAAAAGTTCATTTGATATTCACCGATTACATTACAAAATACAACATCTATCTAGTGATTACACTACTTATTGCTTCAGGTATGGTTTTTGTTTGCTTCCATGGGTTTTTTTATTTCTTTTTTCAGCTTTCGTGACTAGGAAGGGAACTGAAGGTTCTTGTAATATTAGTTTTCCTGGGCATTGGTGATGTCTGTGAAAGATCCCTTGTATTGAGTACAATTGTTCATTGGTTAGTTTTGAGAGCTCCTCAATATAAATGAAGTCTTGTCTGTGGTGAGTTGAAGTAAACTATCCCAAGTATAGGTTCATTGAGCGCACACCCAGCATGATGGTTTCCATACACTATAATATCTTTGTAGCATTTGGTGGACCTAAATACTTCTTTGAGATTCTTATCTTCTAACTTCCTCTTCTTGGTGATTCTATTCAGCTCAAGAAAAGGATCTTTCTTTTCCGAGGAATAATACCACCTTGAATATTGACTGAGGCTTCTAGTGCCATCACTTTATCTAACCTTTTCCTCATTGCTGAAAAGATATTAACCCAACTTTTGCCTTTCTTTGTTTCTAATGGTGTCACTTTATCTAACCTTTTCCTCGGGCTCGGGCTTGTTTATTAAATGAGCTTTAATGAGGCTAGGGTTCAGGCTCGAGCTCATTTAGGCTCGGCTCGTTCGAGCTTTTTAATGATCCGATCCCGAGCTTTTTACGAGAGGCTTGGCTCGTTTCCACCCTAATCAGTACGTCTTTAAACTCTCTATCATGGTTCTCATTTCACATTAGTAGTGTGATAGGTGTGAATACAGATTTTGACGTTTTTAGACCAGCATATATTTTCATTTTGTTTGCTCCCAAAAAGAAAATAACTTTTTGTTTCAGCAGTTTGAATGAACCTTAAATAAAGATTAACCTAGGAAAACACCAAGTATTTTCGAAGGTTGATTTTCAAATTAAATCCAAGAAATGCCTAGTCATGTAAAATGACATGATAACCTATCCACAATTATTTGGCTAACACGGAAAAAATTAAAATAAAAATAAAAAACTATTTTAGTGCAAATATGTGATGAAGGAATCTCACCTAACACAATACACAAGCATAAAAGTCTGACCTCGGCATCAAGTTCTGCATTTGCAATTGCCAGAAACACAAAATTTGATATTCTTCATTGTTATTTGATCCACGAATTATAATGGCTTCTTTCATGAACGAGTTCAAACATCTTGAAATCCAACTGGAAGAGATTAAATCAGCCACCAACAACTTTGATGAAAGCAAAGTTATCGGAATTGGTGATTTTGGAAAAGTGTATGCAGGAGAATTATCTTACTCCAAGGGGCAAGGCATGGTTGCTTTAAAGCGTTTAGATAAAAGATATGGACAAGGAGTCCCTGAATTCTGGAGGGAGATCATGATGCTTTCCCGGTACACACATGAAAATCTCATCTCTCTCCTTGGATATTGCAACGAAGAGGGTGAGATGATTCTCGCATACGAATATGCACCTTGTGGTAGTCTTGAACGCTATTTAAAAGATGCCACTCTCACGTGGACACAACGTCTGAAAATTTGCCTTGATGCTTCGAAGGGACTAAGCTTCCTTCATGAGCCCAATGCGAAAAAGCACAGGGTACTTCATCGTGACATTAAAAGTGCTAACATACTACTCGACAAGAATCTGAATGCCAAAGTTTCTGACTTTGGGCTATCAAAAATGGGCTCCACTGATCAGCAGTACTCACTTATTGTTACCAACGCCGTAGGTACAGCTGGTTACTGCGATCCACTGTACATGGAGACGTACCAACTAACGAAAGAGTCGGACGTGTACTCTTTTGGAGTGGTGTTATTCGAAGTCCTGTGTGGCAGACAATGTTATGAATTTAGCAATGGTCAGTTAAGACTTTATGTGCCCTTATGGAAAAAAACCTATGAAGAGGATAAATTAGAAGAGATTGTCTTTAAAGACCTCAAGCAAAAAATGGATTTGGTTTCCTTGAAAATATTTACTTCCATTGCATATCAATGTTTGAAGAGATTGCGAGAAGAACGGCCAGCGATGTCTCTTGTCGTTGAAAAACTTGAAAAAGCACTTGAAGTGCAGGAGCATTATGATCTGATATCGAAGCTACCAAAAGGTTATGAAGAGATAGTTAATGCTGCATCAGACCCTCTCTCATACAAATCCGTAGAGGAATTGGAAGAGCTTTTCTCGGAAGGGGTCCTGCTTAACGAGGGCAAAACGGTAATTAGCTATGTTGCTTTAAAATAATTGTTTTATTTGAATTCTTAGTAAAATGGTGACTTTTTTACACCATAATTCCATATTTCCTCAAGCTTAAAATACATTGTACTTATGCATTAAAAACTTGTGTTTAAAGGTAAATATAAAATTTTGATATTTTTTTTTTTGAGCAAAAGAATTTTGATATTTAAGTTAGGTAAATATGAATTTTTTTAAATAAAAAATGTTTTCTTTAAATCTTGAATGTTAGTAACTTTAAGAAAAATTTAGGACGTGCTTGGCTTGAGGTATTAAGGTGTAAGAAATAATAAATATAACAATATAAGTGCTGGTAATTGGTTTATTATAATGCAATTAATCATTGCAATCATTCCTCACTATTTGGAGGGTGATGACACTATTATGCTTTGCAATTAATTTATTTTTTCTCACCCACTATTCCTCATATGGTAACTTCTCTTTTTCACTTTCAATCTTTAAAACTTCGAACATGAGTATCCTCTCCCTTATAGATTCTATAAATCAATAATTTTCTTAACTTCACATAAGTTATAACCTAAATTACTACAGGATTGAACACGTATTAGATGAAATGTGAAGAATTTAGATGTTGCAAATAACCCTCACACCGATAAGTGTAGAATTGTTTTCTACACACTTAAAAGTGTGAAATTTTTTTTAATCTATACTACTTATAAAATAAAAACGGTCAAAGTGAAATGTGAAAACTGAATTTTTGGTCAATCCCCATAATGCCCTTATAACATTTAATAACGAAAGTATTGAATGTGAAGTTGAAACATGGCTGGAAATTTCAAATTGCGGAAAGTATTAAATGTGAAGTTGAAATCTATGTATGGCAACTTCTTTATTCCATTCCAAACCTAACACATTAAAAACACACAACTTAGAAGCATAACATCAAAAGTATAACTGTTTACCGCCAGAAATCCCGTTGCTATGCACGGATACTCGTTTAGTACAATTATAAGTGTAAAAAATCTATTAGTTTAATATTTTTTCACACTTATTAATATAA
This sequence comes from Artemisia argyi, assembly GCA_030686995.1. NCBI lineage: Eukaryota > Viridiplantae > Streptophyta > Magnoliopsida > Asterales > Asteraceae > Artemisia > Artemisia argyi. The sequence goes on along the minus strand of CM060685.1, from coordinate 188,996,864 downwards.
CCAATTTTTACATTTTATTAACTGTTAATAAACTAATAAAAATGTACACACTTTTTAACAGTATGAATAAAAATGTGTGTAGAATTGAACTATTTTTTAGTAGTGTTATGAAAATGTGAAGAGGTCTATTATTTTGTTAACTATAGTTGAAATGTGTTTTATGCTTATGTGAAAAGAAAAAAAGTCTAATATTTTGAACCTCTTCTAAATTAACTGCATGTGTGTTTAATGAATTTTTTATGAAGCTTTAAGAAGTTTATGCACAATAGAAAAAGATTTATAACAAGAAAAAGGTTTTTGAGTTATTATATAGGACGACTTGACATTATTATAAATATTTACAAAGGTTCATCATAGTAGATGGGTTCTGCACATAAAATATGTTCTGTATCAAACTTTCACTACAAATTGTTATATAATGAAAATAAAAGATCACCAATTATGTGATATTTAAATCCCTACAGTATTGTATAGCCAGCTGAGTATGTAAATACTAATGGATGTTAATTAAGGTTTTCACGACTTATTAAAGCTCATGGGTAGTAAAAACTATAATCATTTGACTCTCATATATAGATCCACATACATTTATTTACAGACCACTATATATGGTACACATGATACTATGATAGCATAGGCTCTTTAAATCTCTACATTGATCTTTATTTCCAGTAGCTTATATATTAATGGACTTGCAGTGGTTATCATTGAATGACAAGGGAGAACATTATGTAATGGTATCCATAGAGGATTGTCTGAGTTTGGATGATCCAAATGGTCATTACTGCGATCAATGCTTGTCCGGGGAAAAATCAAGGTGACTTGACGTCCTCCCAGGAATCCCTTTTATATCTAATCTATTTCAATGTACATGTCAGATTTTCAATAATGTGTTTCTTTGCCGTTCCACGCGCAGATTTGAAGTTGGCTTCTACAAGACAAGTGTAATGGACTTTATACTACGTGTCAGAACTCTATTATTCCTTTCACCAGACGTCAAATATGGGTTAAACCTTGTCTTTCACTATAGTGAAAGAGAGAAGATGAAACAACAACATGCAGGTGTCAGGTACCAATTACACGGGAAGAGAAGGATTTCAATCTTGCGCTTTGCAGATAAGAAAGAAGATAAAAGGTTGGTGGCAGAATTATATCAGTTTACCAACAATGAGAGCATTCAAGATCTTGAAATTTTGTTGGAAGACTGTGGGCTCTCTGGTGACTTCTACATAGAAGGCATCGAGTTCCAACCCTTGGAAAGAGTAAGATAACAAATACCGATTTATCTATCTACATCATATTTATAATTATTATCAATGGTTCTAGTACTTTTGTATAACATCTGCACGAAATAGGTCAGCATACAGCATGCAGATTATTTTGAATAAGAGACTTAACCGATACATATGCCTCAGTTACTTAGGATTTTTCTTCCTGTGGTGGAGTAATAATGTCTAATATGTGTATGCTTCATAGGTGGAACGTCAAGTGGTAGTAGCGAATGAGGAGATGGTTAGGGCTGTCGTACCCCCTCCGTTCTACGGATTCACAGAAGAATCGGAAGTGCTTCTCTCCCAAGGGGTCCTCCTTAACGATGGAAAAATGGTAATTGGTTTATAATACTTGCATTTGCTCTCCAAATCTCTACATCCATCTTTTTTTTGCAGAACTAATTCCATTAACTTACTTATATAATGGACTTGCAGTGGTTGTCTATAAATGACAAAGGAGAACTTTGTGTATCGATATCCATAGAAGACTGTTTGATTCAAGATGACCTAAATACAGATTACAATGCTAATTTTTTGTTAGAGAAAAATTCAAGGTGACTTAGCATCCTGCTGCTAATCCTTAAAGTATTAAAATGTATTGAAATTGCGTATTACATGTGCAGTAATTAATGCAATCATTCTTTGTTTTTTCTTCATGCAGATTCGTAGTTAAATGCTACAAGGCATCTTCAATGAATTTCAAAATACGCATCAGAACTGCTTTATTCATGTCACCTCACGTCACATATGGATTAAACCTTGTATTCCAGTACAGCAAAACAGAGCAGATGAAACAACAATCTTTACTCATTAGGTACAAAGTACGAGGGGAGACCAAAGTTTCAATTGCAGATAAGAGAGAAGACGAATGGTTCGTGGCTAGATTGTGTCTCTATTCGAGTAATGATAGAGAGTGTCTTCTAGATCTTGATATTATATTTGAAGACTTTAGACTCTCAGGTTACTTCTACATAGAAGGCATCGAATTCCAACCGTTGGGAAGAGTAAGTTGAATAATAGTGGTTTATTCATCCAAGTCATTTTCTTTAGTTATTATGGATGGCTTAATTACTTTGGATAATAGCTTGGATTTTCCTTTCGTGATCGATTAATATATCTATACTACTATATAATGCATTTGGGACTATTCTATAATTAGAAAGGCTTAAAATTCAGACTTTTACTTGCTTATTATAAAAGGATTTCAAAATTAATTGGTTAGGAAGCAGGTTGGTTAGGAAAAATTGGTTAGGAAGTTTGTTAGCAAGCAGTATGTTGTTCAAACAAAAATTATTTGGCTTAACCATCTCTACTTATAAAGCATAAAGATAACTAAATGTGTAACCGAAAGTATAGTCACAGGTACCCGCCGCCGCATTGCGCGAGTACTGTTCTATTATAGTCTGATATGCGTATGCTATACAGGTGGAACATCCGGTGGTAGTGGGAGAGTATGAAGAGATACTCAAGGATGCGGTAACTCCTCTGTTCTACACATCTGTAGAGGAATTGAAACTACTTCTCACTAGTGGGATCCTCCTTAACTGGTGCAAAACGGTAATTAGCTTTGCGTTGCTTGTTTATTTTATTTTGTTAACTTTGGAATGGTAATTTTATTTTTTTTAATTCATCTTTTTACCAATATCATATATTTTTGTTCGGAATGGTAATTTCATTTAATTTAAAAATAATAATATAAATGTTGTTCGTTTTGAAATTACAGGATTATAAACCCAATCCCATAAATTCATTCGCATGTCACTGATATTTTTGGTACCTGTTAATTTTTTTATTTTATACAACCAATGTTATTAAAAATTAATATTGAGAAAGAAATCATATATGTTAACCCATTTCCGAGTATTCATTAATGAGGTCAAACTTATTTTGGTTATGGTAATTTATGATATAGGTAATGCTCCAGAATAACATATAATATTTATAAGTATATACATAATTTTTTGTATTTGGATCAGATCAAGTTAATTATGACGTTGACATTTATTTATTTATTCATTTATTTATTTTAATTTGAAAGTCACAGGGGAATCTCTAAATTTATAAGCTTATAAAAAGTATGAAAACTGTTAATTATTCACTAGATTGATTTTTTATTTAAATGCTTAATACTTAATTTCAAATTTATTCGTCAATCAGATTATGTTACATTTAGTCCAAAAGAAAAAGCTCTTAAGAATAACTTAATTTGTGATATATGTAATGCTCCAGAATAACGTATAATATTTATAAGTATATACATAATTTTTATATTTGGATCTGATTAAGTTAATTAAGATGTTGACATTTTTTTTATTTTTTTAATTTGAAAGTCACAGGGGAATCTCTAAATTTATAAGCTTATAAAAAGTATGAAAACTACTAATTATACACTTAGGTTCACTAGATTGATTTTTTTTTTTAAATGCTTAGTACTTAATTTCAAATTTATTCGTCAATCAGAATATCAGATTATGTTACATTTAGTCCAAAAGAAAAAGCTCTTAAGAATAACATACTTTGTGATATAGGTAACGCGCGCTCCAGAATAACGTATAATATTTATAAGTATATACATAATTTTTTGTATTTGGATCAGATTAAGTTAATTATGATGTTGAAATTTATTTATTTATTTATTATTTTTTTAATTTGAAAGTCACAGGGAATCTATAAATTTATAAGCTTATAAAAAGTATGAAAACTGTTAATTATACACTTAGGTTCACTAGATTGATTTTTTTTTTTTTTTTTTTTTTTTTTTTTTTTTTTTTTAAAATGCTTAATACTTAATTTCAAATTTATTCATCAATCAGAATATCAGATTATGTTACATTTAGTCCAAAAGAAAAAGCTTTTAAGAAGTTGTGTATTGTTACTTTTCGCTATCATACATATATGATTCAATTTTGAAAAAAATTGGCTCAATTTTAACTATATTGTTTCATGTGTCGAAATTGAACCAACAATTAGTTCAAATTCATATCATATATTTTAAATGTCATCTCAAATTTGTTTTTTCTTTTATTAATTAAAAGATTTAATTTAGTCACACAAAATAATATAAAAAAAAAACATTGTTCTCAATGGCAAAGGCTCCCTCACGAGATTTGCGCCCAATTCCCCGGCCGAGATCTAAACTCATATTCTGATACGTAAACTGTTTCATTTCACTAAACTCATTCTGAACTTATTTTAAATGGACATGTAGTGGTTCTATATAAATGAAAAGGGAGAGCACATTGAAAGGATTTACATCGAAGCCTGTTTGAATCCAACTGAAATTCAAGATCACGGTTTACAATCACAACATCCGTCATATATACGTGTTGCTAATTCAAGGTGAGTTATCTTTTACCTTTTGTTTTTCTATGTAAGCAAGGTATAGAAGGTGAGCTTTGCATTTCGTTAAATATTTAGGCGATAATGTGTAACATTTCTGTTTAAGACTTGGTTCTCCAAATCTGTTTTTCTTTTCTTCATGCAGATTTCCAGGGGGGCATTATTATATATATAGAGATGAATTCAAAGCTCGTGTGAAAGCTCAATACCTGTCACCAAAAATCTCATACATGGTCAATCTTGTCTTCAGAATTAAAACGCGAGACTATAGCAATGATGGTACCACCCTGAGATACAAATTAGATGGGGAGGATGACACAAAAGTTCTTACAGTCTATGGAACCTATAAGAGAAAAGATGGATGGTTCATTGCTCCTTTAAATCAGTTCACAAGCCAACACACAACTGCAGATCTTCAATTTATATTTGAAAAGTGTTGGAGTGTATTCCTAGTAGCAGGCTTCGAGTTCCAGCCATTAGAAGAAAACGTGAGCGATTTATTAAAGCTATTTAAGAAAATGAAAGATAACCCCAATATATGTATGGCTCACGTTCTTTGGACTTGTCATATCTAGGCTGAACTCAATAATCCAATGTTTGAAGAGTACCAAGACATAGTCAAAGCTGCCTCACGGTCTATGTTCTACAGATCCCTTGATGAACTTAAACAGATTCTCTTCGAAGGAGTCTACCTTAATGGAGACAAAACGGTATTTAGTTGGCTATGTCTACTTATAAGCCCCACGGTTCCCACCACTTTGATATATATATATATATATATATATATATATATATATATATATATATATATATATATATATATATATATATATATATATATATATATATAGGGAAGGGACCCAATAAGAAGAATAATTAAAATAAGAATGGTAAGAAGTAATTATAGCCACACATTTTAATTTGGGAGGAAAAATTTGAATAAAGATGCTTCTATTTTTGTAGGTGCATCTATAATGTGTGGTTGTGATTACTTCTTATTCTTCTTATTTTTATTATTCTTCTTATTTGATCATAACTTTCTCTCTCTCTCTCTCTCTCTTTATATATATATATATATATATATATATATATATATATATATATATATATATATATATATATATATATATATATATATATATATATATATATATATATATATGTATATATATATGTGTGTGTGTGTGTGTGTATGTATGTATGTATAGTGTATCTTTATTTTCAGAATCATGTTAAATGCGGAAACTGTGAGAACTCCAATTTTGCATTAGAAAACATGCATGTTCATATAAAACATGTATGTTTTCTTATATACACCTTAATACACATACCTGCGTAACATATATGTTCATGTAAAACCCTGTTAAGTGCAACATATCAATGCAAAATGGTTTTATATGAACATCTATGTTACGCAGGTATGTGTATTAAGGTGTATGTAAGAAAACATACATGTTTTATATGAACATGCATGTTTTCTAATGCAAAATTGCAGTTCTCGCAGTTCCCGCACTTAACAGGGTTCTGAAAATAAAGCCACAACCCACAAACACCCATTACTATCATTTCCATTACAAATACCTATAGTAGGTATTTCACAGGTAAATTTTTGCTTTTTATATGCATTATTACTTGCATGACTCACTAGACCTACTCACATATCTACACAAGCCAAGTAACTCAACACTCACATCCTATAAACCCCAGGTATGTCAAGCATAAAATCATAACAACATCATAATAAGTAATTCACCAATCTAAAACCCTAAACATAACACAAAACCCTAATAAACACTAAACTAAAAACTTAAGTAGGATTATGTGCTTATTTGAACCTATATGCTTAGTTTAACTAGTATGAATGTATCCAAGGCTTAAGTATGAGTTTCCTTGGGGATATTAGGATATATAAGGACTATTAGGCTATAGAATAAACCCTTTAGAACTTAGATACAAACCCCTTAAGCCCTAAACCATAACTAGGTCATAGTTAACTAGAATTAGGTCTAAACCATCCCAAAAACTTCCCCAGAGGTCACTACCACTTAGTATAAGCCTTTTAGAACTTAGGAATAGTTATTAGACACTCATAGGATACTAGTCTAGGCACTAAACCATAGGATAAACCCTAGTCTCTCACTACACACACTTAGGTCATTTAGGTTACAAAACTAGGTTAAACCCTCCCAAAACTTTCCCATAAGTTACCCTCACTTAGAATAAACCCATTAGGACTTAGGATTAGTCACTAGACACAATTAGGAACTTAACTTAGGCACTAAACCTTAGGTAAAACCTTAAACACTTAATAAGTAGAACTAGGTCTAAACTTAACTAAAACAAGTAAAACCTAAACATAAGCACCTTAAACACCTCAACCTAGCACCCCTAACACCTTAGTCATACCCAAGCACACTCCCTAACACCTCTAAGCACCCACACAAGTAGGTGCATCGCCTACTTGATTAATCCACCACTAATCCACCCTAAACCACCAGTAATCCACCACTAAACCACCACTAATCCACCCCTAATCACCCTAAACCATCCCTAAACACCCTAAGCAGCTTACAAGCACCTCCAAGCACCCAAGCTAGTAGGTGCATCACCTCCTTGTAAGCTACTCCACCAAACCGCCTCCCTCGTCTCTTCTACACCACAACCGGCCTAAGCTCAGCCCCTAGCTACATGTAGCTGCTCCTCATCACCATTAGACTTGCCACAAACCTCCTAGCCTTTCTTGCTCACCCCTCCCCCTCCGTGACACCTAAACACCCTGTTTCACCCCAAACCGCCTTAGCGAGGGTATAAATACCCCCTCCTCCCCTCCATTCTTCTTCACACCCTTTCTTCTCTTCACCTTACATTAATTCAGTAGTAATAAGTCCTTAGAATCCCTAGGATTCGAGTAGCTAGGCCTTGGTCGTGTTGTGTTGTGGTTTGAAGTCAAACGAGCCCTAGAAAACCCTAAACCCACGTAAACCCTCCCCTAGCCAAGTAAGTCTTAAATATTAGTATATTTAGCTTTAGTTTAGTCTTAGGATAGATTTAGGATGCCTTAGATACCCTAGGAACCCTTGCATGAGCCTTGAACCCTTTCGTTTACTATTTTACTTTTTTTAAAACCCTAGATCGAGTCATATACTTGCATGCATGCTATAAGTCATTACTTTAGGTCATACACTAGTTATAGATAACCTAGATAAGCTAAAATAAGTAAAACATAAGCTAGAAAACTTAATTGCTAGATAAAATATAAGTTACATGTATATTAGGACTAGTTTTGCAAAACTTTACATGCATACGGGTATATATCGTAAATTCCTGAAATTATAAAGTCTAGGGACTGTTTTTGACATTTCCTAGAAGTTATAAGTGTAAGGACTAGTTTTGCATGATAATAAAACCCTAGGATAGATATTAAAATAAGTATAAACTAAAAAAGACTAAAAATGTAAATATTATAAAGTTAAAGGTCTAAATGGTAACTATAGAAAACTTAAGAGTCTTAGGTTAGTTACTTAAAATATAGAAGTCTAGGGACTAGTTATGTCAAGTGTAGATAGTTATTAGTATAAGTAATATAAATTTAGGGTAGAAAACATAAATATATAAACTATAAGGGTAAAAAGTGGAAATATCATATAAGTATAAAACTTAAATAAAGTTAGAAGCATATCACAATACTAGGGAGCTTCATGCGAGGAGTACTATGTGGATATTTCGTTTTTGACGAGTTTGTTGGGTTTACGAATTAAAGTGCCCTGACTCCTCGAACGATTATTGCATATACTTCTGAGATATGATGGCCCGAACAGTGATATGATTATAACTAAACCCTAATAACAACATAACTCAATAATATGGAGCTTTGTGTGAGGAGTAATAACTTCTGAATTATGATGGCCCGAACGGTATTATGTTGATAACATAATACAATAGTAGGGAGCTTCATGTGAGAAGTCATATACTTCTGAATTACAATGGCCTGAACGGTGTTATGTTATATATAAAACATTAACAAACCTAAAAACAATAACTTGAGAAACATAAACATGATAACTAAAGCTTGACATACATACAAAACCAACAACACACTAGGATACGTGAATAAGGCGGTCTAGTTTCCGAGTCACTATTTGCATCACTTAGATTACTCTAAACCCAGGTGCGTTTTCATAGCCTCATACTTTTTTAAATTCTTTCACTCTAAATGCTTTATAAACCCTGTGAGGGGGATACATGCAAAATGCTTTACTTAAAACCGAATACAAGTCTTTTTCTTTGGTTGTTTGCACGAGTAAACTAACTGCCACCACTACATAAACAAAATTCATGAATCTAATCGTTTGGGATATTTTACCCACGCGAACGCGAATATAGTTGATAGATCTATTGGAGTTTGACAACTCCCGTTGGTATTAACACCCCACTAGGTGGTACCAATAAGTACTATATTTGAATTCACTCAAGGTATAACTTTGGCAAGTTATCCTTCCATCCCCTCATGTTGGGTCTGCAGCCCACATGACCCAAATCGTTTAGGTGTGATTCATGAGCTTAGTGCAACATGCTAAACTCCTGATAATTGTGCATGCATCACAATTATCACAAAACTTGCATTTTCCCAGAAGGGTGTAACAACTGAACCCAGGTAACTTGTATTCACTAACCCCTAAACCTATGATTCTCACTCAACACCTAGTGTTGACTTTTTAAGCATGTATTCTAGGTATATTACTTCTATGGATCCAAGGCCAAAGGAGGTACTGAACTCGAAGGACTTTTCATGTTTATCATTCAAATACAACCAACCTAACTCTCAGATTTTTGGGACCTCATCAAAAATAAAAGTATATCTTTTATAATTAAAACTCTGATAATTATGAATGATAACTAAATTTCTAAAACGTCTCTTTTCGAGTCGTTTTATATTACTGTATCTGTGATTCTATGAAGTAATACCCCAAACACTTTATCCGCTGCGATCAGTGAAAAATGGGGGTGTTACTATATATATATATATATATATATATATATATATATATATATATATATATATATATATATATATATATATATATATATATATATATATATATATAGGGTCCCTTTCTTACGAGAACCAATTTAAGTGCAAGAATTGCGAAAACCACATTTTTACAACTAATAATACACAATGTACATCATTTAATGCTCCATAGCATTTTCTTAATTTTATTTAATTCAAAAGGGTATAATAGTAAAAGACATTTTCATATTTTTTTTTATATATAATTTCTCTTTTTTATAAATCTTAAAATTCAGGGTTTTTTTTTTTTTTTTTTTTTTTTTTTTTTTTTTTTTTTTTTTTTTAAGATATGATTTTCCAGATTTAGTGCATATATGTTTTTGCAGGTTTAGTGCATATATGTTTTTCTTTTAAAATAGCAGATTTCTATATTTTGTACTACAATATATGTTTCCAAAACTAGCATACGGACTTTTTAATATAATGAAATCTATAATAAACCAAGAACATAGATGTTATACATAAACTTCGATATCGATTGTAATACGTTTAAAATACAAATTTCTAAAAATCATAAATACATGAATTTAATCGATCTATACACATGAGCACGAATAAATATTCAACACAAAATGGATATATGTTCAACACAAAATGGGACATATATGCACACGCGTAGCCGTCATTATTTTTTCAAAAATCGGACATGTATGCACACTCATAGCCGTGAACATTCTTGTAATTACACCTGATACAAAAAAAATTACAAAAATTAGCAACAATAATATTAGAATTTTGTTGAAATACATATATGCAACTACATGTTTTTAAAACATACATGTTTTAATCATTCCTTTTATAAGCAATCATTTTTTTTAAAGCATACATGTTTTGAACATACATGTTTAAAAACATCATGTTCTCAAACATATATAGTTTTTATTAGTTAGATCATACTAATCAAAACATACATGTTTTGAACATGTCATGTATGTTTTGAACATATATGTTTTGCACAGTTTTGAACATACATGTTTTGCACAGTTTAAAACATATCTAATTTTTTATATGTATCTTTCCAAAAAATATATGTTTATAGGCAATCATTTTTTTAAACATACATGTTTAAAACATATTCTTAAACCATACATGTTTATAGGCAATCATTTTTTTAAACATACCTGTTTAAAACATACATGTTTATAGGCAATCATTTTTTTAACTTACAAACAGAAAACATACTCGCATAGAAAACAATTTATACCGAACTAAATCAAAACAGTTTATATCCTAGTCATATATAATCTAGTTAAAATTATTAAAGTGACTTTTAAAACATCGATAACATATATGAAACAGATACCACAATTCTTACGCAAACAAACAATTAAACAATCTTAAACATAGTTGTTTCATGTGTTGTTTCAAGAAAGGGTTTGTTTAACCTTATATATGCTCTTATTTCTTTTAGTTTATTTTTTATTTCATGAACTTATTTCCCATTTTCAAATAAGTTAATAAAAAAAGTAAAAAATACGAACTACAAATTCATTTAGCCAAAATTATAAAAGGTCGTAAATCCATAAATCTACCTTACATGTTTCAATTCCATATCACTTTGTAAAACCAATCAGACTTACAAAATCAAATAAAACTTATGTTATTTCTAACCATAAATTAAAAACATCTATTATTATCCAGAAAGCATATAAATAAAAGTCCCTAAATCGCAAAATAAAATAAAAAACCATTTGCACCCAAAAAAAAAAAAAAAAAAAAACATAGTCGCAATAAAGATTTAAAAAACAAAACATCAGATCTTATGTATTTGGTGCTTTTACACAAAAAAAAAAAAAAAAAAAAAAAAAAATTATACTCATTAGACGTAAAGAATTAAAACAACTCACCGAATACATCATCTCATCACGAAAAAGAAACCCACAGCCTCCAGCGACCAAAGCAACCACTACAACTTGACTAAACATAGATCAAAGGCTTAGGGTGTCGATTTAAATGATCAGTTGAGATGAGGGTCGATTGGTTGCGAATTAGATCAATAAACGTGGATTTGTTGTGATAGTGTTTTTTTTTTTTTTTTTTTTTTTTTTTTTTTTTTTTTTTTTTTTTTAATTGTTTTCATAAGAATGATTACCAAAATAGTGAATCAAATGATAAAAGAGGATTGGTGGCTGGTGGTTGTGGTATGGAGAGAAAGAGACGAAGAGGGTTTCAAAAAATGTGGCTAAATTAATTTTTTGACCTAATTAATAATAGTAGCAGTTTTTGAATAGCATTACTACGAAATTCCATAAATACCCTTTTGTTATTTAATGTTTAAAATTCAGTATCTGCTTTATTACAATTATGCCATACATCATGTGAGCCATTGATCAACTCATCCTAAGGTTAAAAATTGGTTCTCGTAGTTCTTGCATATAAAAGTGGTTCTTGTAAGAAAGTTACACTATATATATATATATATATATATATATATATATATATATATATATATATATATATATATATATATATATATATATAGGGAAGAGATCCAATAGGAAGAATAATTAAAATAAGAAGGGTAAGAAGTAATTCTAGCCACACATTTTCATTTGGGAGGGAAAATTTGAATGAAGATGCATCCATTTTTGTAGGTGCATCTAGAATGTGTGGTTGTTGTTTCTTCCTATTCTTCTTATTTTAACTTTTCTTCTTATTTGATCCTAACTCTATATATATATATATATATATATATATATATATATATATATATATATATATATATATATATATATATATATATATATATATATATATATGTATATAAAATATAATATAATATTAATTATATTTTAATAAAACTAATACGAGCACAACTAATTCTCAACTTTCTAATTATGCAGTGGTTTTCGCTTAATGAGAAAGGAGAACACTGTCACAAGATATCCATAGAAGAATGTTTGATTCCAAATGAAGATTCCCCTCCTCGATATGAGTCTCATCCTTGGTCAAGGTGACTTGTCTTCCTCCACTGGCTCATCACTATTGTTTCAAAAGTATATATAAATCAATGTATTTCTCTTCTTCTTCTTCTTTATGTAGATTTCCGGCAGGCTTTTATCAAACAAACAATAAGGGATTTAAAACACGTGTGAAGACCCAATTATTGTCTCCATCACTCACTTACACCGTGAACCTTCTATATAAGAGTTCCTCATATGATAAACAAGTGTACATAGACCTCAAGTACAGATTAAAAGGGGAGGCAACAACTTCTATTGTGTACCTTGCAAATCGGAAAGATGATGATTGGATGCATATGGTTGAATTGTATCAATTCACAAGCGATGGGACTATTGTTGATCTTGAAATAATTTTTGAAAATTCTGCAACCAATATAGACAGAGTAGAAGGCATCCTGTTTCAACCCCTGGAAATAGTAAGATGATAATTAATGGTTTAATCATCTTAGTCAATTTTTAATTATCATTTTATTATTCTTGAAAAACAGGTAAACAAGTACTATAATCATTTGAATTAACAGTGGCAAAAAGTTAGGTCTGGTAATAGGTCAAAATTGGTTTGGGTCAAAATGGTCAATTTTTTGTTCTGAGTCAGACATACGGGTTGAAAAATGAACAGCCAATGGAATTTTAGATTTCATTAAAACTGATAAATAGTCAAAGGAGATCGATACAAAATTTATAAATGTTATGAATCAATTTTTTTATAGCCTAAACTAAAATTAACTAAAACTAAAACTGGTAAACCAATTACTATGTAAAATAAGGTGGAGAATCAAGTATCAAAGGATGACAAGGTGGAGAATATCCAAACCATATCAGATTCAGACTCAGACACTTATTGGGAACAAAAATTGCCAAATGATTCTGAAGAAATACTCAATCTGTCAAAAGATAGTCTGATGTGGACATCGAAGAAGGAACTCTACTCAATTCTCATAGGAGGGTTCCTAATCGACAATGGTCAACAGGTATACTTTATAGGAATTAGCAGACTACTGTCCTTATTTCGAACCTAATTTAAGTGTAATATTCCTTACACTTACATATCCTTATGGATTGATAGTGGTTCTCTCTTGATAAACATGGGAAGAAATGTTTAATGCTATCTGCAAAAGCGACTTGGGTAATAGATGACAAGAACTCAGCTTTCGAGTCTTCCCATGAATCAAGGTTCTTTCTCTATTTATCCTAGCCAGTTTTCCTGTAATAGTTTATATATTATTCATATGTCTGCACCACTTTGCCACTACCTATGAATACAATCACCTTTGTGAAGAAATTTAATATATTTATAAATTTTTCTCTTGCACACTACTGAGTTACTATTAATATTGGAAAAAATATGTAGAATCTAGTTTGGTAATTCTTATTTACCTTAAGTTGCGATCAATATTTTTATAGACTAGTATTGAAATCTATACAATAAGCAATTCATCCTACAAAACTATCTTCACAATCAAAACCACCACTAGAGATTAATCCTTGTTTCCTCTATGAGATTTCTGAATATTCATGGCCACATTACACAACTTTGCTACATGGAGGGCTGCCACAGTTGGCTTCACCTTAAAACTCATTAGCTTTATAGTGTAATTAATCATTGCATACAGCACGCCCCAACTCTTTTTTCATCTATGAAATTCTGTTATCTCTTTCCTGCCAAATGAAGTATACAGCAGTAGCAAGTATGAGTAATAGGAACAAAATTCTTAATAATATATTTCCAATCATTAGGCACCTATTCAGACGCATCATTATTATGTGCAAAAGGGCAGTTGATAAAAAAGATGAGAACGTGCTTCACAATATTAATATAATGGTTGGGCATAAATGAATATTAACAAACAAGGAAAACCACTCACTTTTGGACTGAGTTATAGGTCTCCATAAATGAATATTAACAAACAGGACTTCTTTACCTTTTGAGTTTTTCCATACCACTACATCTTTTCACATAGGATTAGTATAGCTTCTGAGATGCTTGTACGTAGCTGCATACATCTTTGATTATAGCTGCATACAAGCCACATTGAATTAGATTAACCTTCCTAATTTATTGACAATATGAGACTTCACTCACCTCCAACAAGTTCTTTCATTCCCAACTGTCTAAATTCTCGTGAGACTCCATTATAATCCATAAATGGGTCAAAACGGGTAATACTTAAGAAAGACACTTTATTACACTGCAATATTCCATGAATGCTTGATTATTATAGCTTTTTCCATACATATCTCTCTTATAACTATTCTAGCAAGACATATGCAATCGATTTTGAAAAGCCTTGAAAAAAAGAGCCCTAAACGTTGAATTTTGTACCCCGATGATATGGTAAATTTTCTATTGACCAATTCCGTTCACTTTAAATGTTATCACTGTTTGATGCTGGCATGTCGTTCAGTTAAGCCATAGTGAATGAGAAAGCCCTTAAAGAGCCTGTCATTTCATTGAAAATATTAGCATGTCCACCCATTAAACAATAAACAATAAACAACTTAACACATTAGTTGGCTTCGACTATTTGGATGCCTTAAAAACTTTCTGAATCAATTACATGTCAGACGACTTTCTTGTTTCTGCAGATTTGGAGAAGTCCTTGTAATAACTGCTGGCGCTAAATTTGTACTTGTGAATGAAATAAAACCTGAAGTGCTATCAGCTGAAACAACCTATGCAAGTTACCTTGTCTACAAATTGCCACTACACGAATCTACTTTTGAGTTTCCTCTCGAAGTGACATCCTATGTTCATTATACATATATCTATTTAGTAAGACCTCCAAACACCCCAGTCATTGGACAAAAGTTTGATGAAAACTTGTACAACCCACTAAACAGACACAAACTAAGTGCTCTTCCAAGACACAGAAGTGATGGTTGGATGGAAGTAAAAGTATGGGAGTTTAAAACCTGGAGTACTCCTGAAACAGTTTCAATGCATCGTAAGTTAGAGCATCCAGTTAAGAAGGATCTTAGTGGGCTTATCATACATGGGATTGAGTATAGACCCATATAGATTCAAGTACATGTAAACCCATCAATAAAAGTTTGTTTGCATTGAATGTTAAAAATATATTTTCAATTTAAAGTTTATATTTGGCAATCAAGATTCATTTTTTGCCACTAATGCAGGGAATTTATTCTTTTGTAATATAGTTTGCATTAAGGAATAAAATATAAAGTCATTTATCATTTATGGGAGATATAGCTAAAACAGAAATCCAATTTCTGGGAAATGGTAACCGGGTCAAGTCCCAGGTCAGGGTGAAGAAGATCATTGCTTTCACCGTTTTAAATAAATACGGACTAATAAAGTTGACAGACAATTGCATTTGCTTACGGTTTTGGCTTACAGTCACTGATTTTGTATATTTACAACTGTATCAACTTTGGTCAACTCTGCAAATTATAAGACATGACAAAAATAGTTCTTGAAAAATGATTTACTCATTTGTTACTATCACTATGTTGTAAAGTAAGGGTAGGCTGTTCAGAATTCTGTTCTATTCTGATAATAAACAGATTTAGAATCGAACCTATTTTTGAAAACGGTTTTTGGAACATTAAATGAAGTAACAGTTAGATTATGGACATTATTTTAGTAGTTGTATGTTAGGATCGAACTCGAGATCACGGGATTGCACACTTTACGTATGAGAGTTAAAGATTAATAAATAAATATAAAGTTATAGTTATTTATTAATTATCACAAAATATACAAGGATTGTTAAGTAATTATGATAATTGATTAAACGAGAAAAGAAAAGGACTTTTAAAGAAAAATTGGACATCAAGAAGGTTCCGGATCCCTCCCTAGAGGGGTGGCCGGTCGTGGGGTATGGGGAAGCCCAACCCACACCTTGCTTGAGCTCCAAGTTTTCTATGTGTATAAATACATGTCCATGTTTTAGGTTTTGGGTACTCTTGCGCACACACACAAATCCCTAATCCTTTTTTTTTCTTTTCTTCTTCTTGTAGTCGATCCAAACAAACCTTATAAGGGTTTCGTTTGGTTTGGTTTTCCAAAACAAATAGTTTGGTTGTTTTTGTGAATCAATAACTAGCATTACCTTAACTTGTTTTAGTACGTTTGTACATGAATGTGATACAATCACACTATTGATTGTATCTTGGATTGAATTACAAAAAAGGTAAGGGGTAATTCTTATAATCCACATAAATCCTAATTAGGGTTCTTGATTTGAAGAATTGCATTAATTGATTCTTGTTCGGGCTAGAATCACAAAGGTATGTTTACTTTTATATTTGATTAATTAATTACATGGTATATGATCTTGTTATAATTGCTTCCGCTATGCTCACTTGGTGTGTTTGGTTTATTTTATATGAATGTCATGATATCATAATTCCAACAGTAACGTGTTCAATAAAATGCTCAAATGAAATTTGACTTTCATGTCTCAAGAAGTATATACTCATTTTACTCTTTAATTGAGATACAGTTTGTTAATAATGGTATCCATTAGCTTGGGTGTTGTACGGACGAGAGTCAAAACGACATATATGCTACATTGGGGGTACATATTTAAATTTGCTACAAGTTAAACTGATCTATACAATGCCTACTAACTGTTCGATAAGATGTGATGCACAACCATTTCGAATTCTGCACTTGCAATTTTTATGAAACTGCATATTTGATTTATCTCATTGTATTTGATAAACAATAATTGAGAAGCACTGGTAGTGTTAGTGTCTCTTGGAACATCAACTAATAAAAACAATCTTGTAAGGAACAAAGCATTTTATACAAAGACGCATAATGGTGATATCTGAGCATATAATTTTTCCATGAGAAAGAAAGAAAGAAAATATAGTAGGATAAATTTACAAGAAAAATATTAAGCAGGTTTAATTAAGACATCAAAGTTAAGGAAACAAATTCAATTAACAATCGAGAAGTTGAATCAGAAAATGTTAACATAATCAAATTCAGATACAAGGAATAAATAGCTTATATTGTTTATTCGTCTCCACACGAAAAGTCTTCACATACATATACCAGTGGCACTGCAATAGATTTAGTTCATAACTTACTGGTTCTTGCATATCTACCATTAAGGAAGTATGTACAGGTGAATTAGTAAGCATTGCTAATTATTAAAGTATACAAAACAAAGTCCAAAAGACTAACACTTGATATACTTAATTCCCAGTGAGTCCTAATGGTGTTTTATGAATACTTGGACTCATATAACTGTTATGATTGGTAAAAGTTTGAGACTTATAACTAAAAATCCAAAAATATAACCATTTTTAAAGCGGAATTGACTCAAGCTTGTTAATGTTTTATCTCCAGTCGAGCAATAACAAGCTTTGTTTAATGCGAACCCAAACACGCCTAATAGCCCATAACTACTTCTAGGAAACATGCCTTCACGTTATTATAGATCTTTCATTTAAATTTCATCGAACAAGTTAATCTGATCATTAGCCAAATCAACTCACGATTAAGAAGGTGGAGATGAAGGGTGTCAACAACAAAATATTCATCAGTCATATATATGACCAGGTGCATCTATCAAGATGTGTTCCAGTACTATATATGTGTCACCATTAAATTTTATCTCAGAAACATGTATATTAACTAACATATATGTGACCGAGGTCAAGCGTTTCAGCGTCAAATGAATGATCTAAATAATGTTTTAAGAGTATGAAAGCATATGTTTTACTTTTTGGTAACCAGACATTTACGTTTTGATTGACTCCTTAAAATATATTAGGATTGTTTAGGAGAACAATAAGTTTCTATGTTTTTTTTTGAAAGGCAAGATAATTATAACCAACAAAGAGAACCAAATTACAAACAAAGGCATCCACTATAACAACAAGATGGTTAGAATAATTCTTTCTATGTTTGATTAATGTAATTAGGCTGAAAGGTGGTACAATTTGGGATGCTCAAAATGGCAGTAATACTAGTAGTGGATGGAAGAATTTGTTATCTTTAAGAGACAAAGCTAAAGAATTCATGATTTAAGATTCTGAGGGTAGAACTTCTTGGGTGAGTGCCAATGGAGATAAATGTAACTTTTCCACCAATAAAGCTTGGAAGGATTGGAGGGTTAACAAGGCAGTTGTGCCATGGTGTGATGTAATATGGTTCTCTCAGTGTACACCCAAACACTCTTTTATAGTGTGGCTTGCCATTTTGGGAAGATTGTCTACTCAAGATAGACTATTGAAGTGGTATCCTGAAAGACAAGCTTCATGTCCCCTGTGTAATTTGTGTCCTGATTCACATGAGCATTTATTTTTTGAATGTTCATTCTCTGCAAAGATTTGGAATGCTATGAAGAAAATGATAAACAAAGAGCACTGGGATGGAAATTGGGACACCATTCTAAATAAGATGGTCAGTATGCCCTGTAACAACTCAATTATGAGTATATTGAGAAGATTAGTATTTGCAGCCTGCATATACTTTATTTGGAATGAAAGGAACAAAAGAGTGTTCAGTGATGAGAAGAAAAGCTGTCAAGAAATTCTTAAAACAATTGTTCATCATGTCAGGATCAGATTGGCAAGTTTAACTGTAAAAAGGTCACCAATGTTAGTTATGGTTTACAACCAGTGGCATGTACCTATGAACATCAATGAGAAAGGCAACGAAACAGTAATGGAAGATTGGTGTGAAGAACAATCAAGCTAAAAAGTTTTCACAATAAAAGCTTACTGGAAAATGGAATGTTTGGAAAAGCTGGATAAGAGCAGTGAATCTTCTAAATTACATATTGGATCATTAAACCACCTCTGATTTTTTTTTTTGAACAAAAGCAGGCCGAAGCCCAAAGAACTAGATCATATCACTCCTCACAACAGAGGTAATTTGTTCCGGAAACATTACATCCCAAAAGAAACGTTCATGGGAATCAAAAGACATTTTTGCGACCACGTGGGCTGCAATATTACAATTACGCCTAACCCAAGAAAAACAAATGTCTAGTTGGGATGCCCATGTTCTAAGATCATCCACAATGACAGCAAGGTTCCAGGGAGGAACTTGCTCCGTTGAAGCAAGAGAGATTGCCAACTTTGAGTCAGATTCAACTATAGCATTCTGCCAACCGTAATCAACAACCAAGCGACAAGCATTTTGGATTGCACATAGCTCAGCCATAAGAGGAGACGTGGCAGGAAAGGACTCTCCTGAACAAAATATTAGGGAACCAAGATGATCTCGAGCAATAATACCTACGGAAGCTTGATTACATTTAAAAGACGCATCACAATTAAGTTTCACAATATTAGAAGTGGGGGGGATCCACCTGAGTGAACTTGCATGGGATTCGTCATGAGGATCCAAAGAGCTTGAATCTGCCATAGGAGAAACTGAAGAGAAATCATGTTCAATACAAGTGCATGAATGTATTGTACGAAGAGGAACTAATGGAGCATGCTCAAAAATAAATCCATTCCTTGACTTCCAGATCTGCCATGCAATAACGGCGATAGATGTATGCAATTTCATTTTATCCGACTTTGATGGCACCGTTTCCAGAAGGGCTTGAACTCGTGAGACTATAGATCCATTCAAAGAATCAGCTCAAAGACAAATATGAGATCCGAACCACACCATTTTTGTCCATGGGCACTCAAACAGCATGTGTTCGATCGTCTCAACCTGAGAAAGACAAATAGGACATAATGGTGAACAAGAGCAATTTCTTCTAAACGAATTCTCATGAGTGGCTAAAGCATTGGAGCACACTCTCCACCAAAAATTTTTAATTTTTGGTAAAGTTTTGAGATGCCAAACCTGTCTCCAAAAAAATTTATTTGGCGAGGTAGAAGAGGAAGCTCTGGTTTGAGAGGCAGAGTCGCGATGATGCAGCGCCAATCGGTACCCTGACTTTACCGTGTAATTACCTTTAGCTTCATAATGCCAAACAATCTTGTCTGAAGAGCCCGTTCTTGATAAAGGAATTATGGAAATGAAGTTTGCCTCATCAGGAAGAACAACAGAGTGTAGCTTTGCAATGTCCCAGTAACCATCAAGAATAAACTCTGAAACCAAAGTGTTCTCGGTGAAAGGGCCCCGAGGATGACGAATATGAAAATCTTTAGAATAAGGAATCCATTTCTGGGTCCAGAATAAGATATTTGACCCATTTCCAACTTGCCACCTAACGCCATGTAGAAGAAGATCTCTTCCTTGAATTAAGCTTTGCCATAGCCACGAAGGGTGTGAACCCTTTGAAGCCGTAAGAAAGCTCGAATTGGGAAAATATATGCCTTTTAACACACGAGCCCAAAAAGAGCTAGGATTCATTAATAGACGCCATCCTTGCTTAGCGAGAAGGGCCAAGTTGAAACAATGAAGATCTCGAAAACCAAGACCACCTTGATCTTTAGTATAAGAAATGCGGTCCCAACTTAACCAATGGATGTGTTTCTCGTGGGAATCACCACTCCAAAAGAAACGCTTAATATGGACCAGAAGTTTATCCAGAATACGCTTTGGCAACATATAGCATTGCATTGCATATGAAGGAATAGCTTGGATCACCGACTTAATCAATACCTCGCGCCCGGCTTGTGAGAGCAATTTTTGCTTCCACCCTTGCATTTTTTTAGGACCTTTTCCAAAATGAAAGAGAAAAGCTCATGTTTATTTCATCCATGTACTGATGGAAGACCAAGATAACGCGCTCCAGGGTTCATTAACTTCACTCCAAGTCGATTGGAAAAGAACAACTTCACATCCAAAGGCGTATTTGGTGAAAACATAGCTTCTGATTTGGAGAAATTTATGGTTTGCCCAGATGCAACACAATAACGATTGAGAATATCAAGCAAGCGGTCACATTCTGCCACATTTGCCTTAAGGAAAAATAATGAGTCGTCCGCAAAGAAAATATGAGATATAACAGGGCAACGTCTCGCCATTTTAATCCCTGTAAGAAGAGATTGATGCATGGCGTTATTAATCATCTGAGAAAGAACGTCAGCAATAATTATAAACAAGTACGGTGACATCGGGTCCCCTTGACGGATACCTCTAGACGGCTTGATCGAATCAATAGACTCACCATTAATCATGAATTCCATCTCATATGACGATATACATGCCATAACCCATTTACACCAAGTCTCTCCAAAGCCAAGCTTCCGACAAGTTGCCATTAAGAAATCCCATTCAACACGATCAAAGATCATAGATTACTACAGTGAGGTCAATACCTTATACCTTGGAGTCTCTCTGGTGTGACTGTACCATCTTCGTACCTCTATGCTAACATGTTTGGCCTTGGGAGGAAGCATGTGAGTATATGGTGAAAAGATGGAGGTCTAATTTGGAGAGATGTAGCATAACGAAGGGTTGTGCACTGTGGAGGGTAAGTGATCTAGGAGGGTGGTGTATGATGAGAGGAATAGAGAGGTGTGAAAGATGAACCTTCTTGGTCCTCTCAATACATCACCACAAAAGGAATGGATGGTCATCATGGAGGGTGTGTGTTTCCATATAGTTGAAGCCTTTCTTAGAGAAGGAAATGTAGGCTATTATGGAATAGCCCCCCCCCCCCCCCCCCCCCCCCTGATGTGTTACGGGTTCCTAGTGAAGCCACACACTTCTCTGTCTTTACCATTGTGGGTGTTGGTTGAATGGTTTAGATGGAAAGTGATGTGGAAATGTAGCTAGATGGGTGGTGCAATTATGGTGAATGAATTAGATAGAATTGGCATGGTTTCTGTTATAGTGCAATTCTACTCTATGAAAAGGTTGCTTTCTTTGATATGTCAGAGAAGTGAACTAGTGGTATGCGATATTGGATGCTTGCTTCTGATATTGGATAGTATAGTAAGATGTATTTGCTCTTTAGAATGTATAATGGATGAAGTGTGTTTTATGCCAGGGAGTATCAATGTATTGTAACTTGTGTATAGTTTTGATATTAATAAAAATTCACCATTTGCAAAAAAAAAAAAAAAAAAAAATTCTTTCTATGTTTGTCTTTCACAATAAATCCAAGAAAGGCCTAGTCAAGTGAAATGACGTTACAACAACTCCACAATTAATTTGGCTAATACAGTAAAAAATAAACGTTTTATAAATGCAATTATATGATGAACGAATCTCTAACTAACACAAGCATAAAAGTTTAACTTTTGGCATTGTTATCTGGTTTTTTCTATTACTATTATTTAATCTACCAATCATAATGACGTCTTTCATGAAAGAGTGTGAACATCTTGAAATTAAACAGGAAGATATATTAAATTTGCCCCCGACCCACGACACATATTACCAATTTCAAATCCTTGAATTATAGCAAATATTACCTTATTGATTTCATTTTGATAAACAACATTATTTCACTTTTTTTCCATAACCTTTCTTTTTTTGCTGCTCCTTTTGATCTGTGTCTTTGACATGTTCAAAACTGTAATTTAATTCATTTCAATGTTGTTCTATTAGTAATAATTATTATGATGCTGTATATAAACCAGTGTTTGTAAAAGATTACAAGTAAGTGAATTCTCATGTACATGTGTTAATTATCACCCCTTTGGAAAAGTCTCTATGTATCCTCTGCTAAAGTTGTTAAATACTGTCTTAATAACCATATATAATTTCTTTTTATGTAATCAAGTGCACAAAAGGAGCGGACTTTCGAAAAGCCCATTACAATACTTGCCATTGATTAATGTCCAAGGTTGACGAAAGGGATATGATAACAATTGATCACTATTTGTCTAATCAGTAAGAGCTGGTCGTAAACATTGCTGATCCAAGGGGCATTTAGTCTGACTCACACGCATACACATTGTGGGTTAACTTTGGGCATCTGATCCTAGCTTCATCAGATAAATTAGGATCTCTTTTCAAGTTATGCACTTCTGCACATGCAATTACTTGTGATATCAATTAAAGTGGCCACCTTTGTCACTGATTATCAAAATAAAAGTAACTGGTTCAAGTAACTGGTTGAATATTTGCGTTGTGTGTCAACATGTAATTTGAAATGGTTTAGTCACTGAAAGCTTCAATCAGAATATTTTATTTTATGATTATCAAAAACATTTTATCATTAATTACATAATCAGGAAGTGTCACCTAACATGATACCTGCTAATATTAAACATTTTCCATATGCAAGTAGTGATTATAGAGTCTAGTTTAAGAGGGTTAAATAAATTAAAAGCTTTACTCTGATATCCCCTGTATGATCTTTGTTTTCTTGATTTAGTATGTTATGATTATTCTCAGCATTGTTTGAGCAGTGATGATGTTTTGTTGACAACTATCACTATTTTACATTCTGCTGTGAAAAATTGTATATTTACTATCTTCATTGTTATTTGAATAGTGACAATTGTAATTTTATGTTTGGAAGTGAGCTGTTTTATGAGCTTTATCGTTTAACAAAATACTTCATCAAGTGACTTTGTCTCGCTGTATACTTCCACTATTTATAATGCCTGCGCACGCGCGGGTTTTTTCAAAATTTTTTGAAATAATTATTTAAAATTTTTAATCATATTGTTAATTGCATCTTATCTATATTTTTTGTGTTTATCTTCTACTTGTGTTGTGGATAAATATAAAATAAATAATCTTTTCTTTTAAATATCTTATCTATATTTTTTGTATTTATCTTCTAGTTGTGTTATAGATAAATATAAAATATTACCTAATAAGAAAATAATTTTTTTTTAAATAAAATTATTACTAAATCAGGTATGAATTAAATTTTTTGAAATGCAAAATTCCTGAGTTTTGTTTTATTATATAAAAGATATACGAATTTTTATTGGGATTCTGGATGCCCCAATGCTTCATCGGTTAAGTGACGACATGCATGTCGTTCTTCCAACCATAACGTTTTACCTATTCAACACGTTTACTACAAGTCTAATAACATATTCGGGTTTTGTCCGTACAATAGCTGTCTACTTTCTCAAATGTACCGATATGGTACGTGTACTATTTTTAATACCTGTATAGGAGGTCTACTTTCAGTTTCGTGCTAATATGACAACTTTTTGACCGGCTACCGGTTGGTAACCTGTAAAACAGGTACAAGTTTTATTTTATTGATTTTTTGGACAAAAATGGTCCCTAGTGATTTGTTTCTTTTGCACAATAGGTCCTTTGCGATTTTTTCAAAAATGGTCCTTTGTAATTTGTTTCTTTTGCAAAATAGGTCCTTTCTGATTTTTTTTTCAAAAATGGCCCCTTGTGATTTGTTTCTTTTGCAAAATTGGTCCTTTGCGATTTTTTCAAAAATGGTCCATTGCGATTTGTTTCTTTTGGAAAATAGGTCCCCATTCGTTATCTTCTGTTCTTATAACTTTTTTTTTTTTTTTTTTTTTTCGTTTTATAAAAGAAAACAATTCGATTTTTTTTAGAAAAAAAAATGTAAAACGAAAATTCTAAAAAAAAATCTAAAAAATTTTTTTTGTGGAAAAACTTTTTTTCTGAAAATAATTTTATAGAAAAAGATTTTTCTTATTTCATCTCTAAAAAAATTTTTGAATAAATTTTTTTCGGAAAAAAGTTTTTCGACAATTTTTTTTCTAATTTTTTTATTTGGATTTTTTTTTCTAAAAAAAAGTTTGAATTATTTTTTTGGAAAAAAGTTTTTCCACAAATTTTATTTTATAATTTTTTTCGAAATCTTGTTTTGTTTTTTTTGGATTTTTTTTTTCTAAAAAAAATTTTCCAAAGATTTTTTTTGGATAAAAAGTTTTTCGACAAATTTTATTTTATAATTTTTATATAATTATTTTCGGAAAAAAAGTTTTCCACAAAAAAAAAAAAGATTTTTTTTGAATCTTTTTTTAAAAAAAAAAGAATTTTCTTTTTACCTTTTTTTTTTCTAAAAATAATCGAATTGTTTTTTTTCGGATAAAAATGCATGGATGAAAACGAAAAAAAACGGATAAAAACAAATGAAAACAGATGAAAACAAATAAAAATGGAAGAAAACATATAAAAATGGATGAAAATTTGGCAAGTCAAAAAGTTGTTTTGAAAAAATTCGTGCTAACATACTTAATCACAAGGGACCATTTTTGAAAAAATCACAAAGGACCTATTTTGCAAAAGAAACAAATCACAAGGGACCATTTTTGCTCAAAAATCACCTTTTAACATGTTTTTGCAGGTTTTGCAGGTCAAAAGGTTACCCACGTACCATATTAACACGAAACTGAAAGTAGACCTCCTATACAGGTATTAAAAATAGTACACGTACCATATCGGTACATTTGAGAAAGTAGACAGCTATTGTACGGACAAAACCCTAACATATTCTATTTAAGTCAAGCAAAATGACATCCTAACCACCCCACGGTTTGTTTGCTCTATAAAGACTGAAAATATATATTATTATAACTATCGGTATCTATACTATATAAAGATTAAGTGGCTAAATTTAATGTGCAATAGGATTTGTGCACAAAAATTTGTACGGTACAAAGTAGGTTAAGCAACACCAAAAGTAACAATTACACAATATTTGGTGGCTTAATTTAATGTGCAAGAGGATTTGTGTACAAATTGTAGTACGGTATAGATAGTTTAAGCAACATGAAAACAATATAAATTATTGTACATAATCTCAAAGAATACAAACCAAAAATGCCATGAATGCATAAATTAAACACACCAACTAGTGGTTAGTCTTTTTACCTTCCCGTCCATGAGTTACAAATATTTTATCAATTATATATTGTGTCAAAAATCACACACAACAAACCACAACTTCCTCCACACCGTGTGCACATTGGGCTACAACTTATTATGGTGGTAAAGTAATATCATATTGTGTTACTTATTTAGCATATTGATTTATATTGTTTTATGTAAATTTCACATGTGTTTTGTGTGTGTAACAATGCAGGACATAAAGATGGTGCTTAGGAGGTTTGCTAGTAATATCATCTTCTCTAATGGTTTAAGATATCCTACACATCGTTGTATTATCAATTAAGTGGAACATGCACGAACATTTTTACTTTGATCGAAAATGCAATATATTGATTAACTGTATTTAAGTTACTAACGATCAACTATATCTAATTATTTTTTGTAGCGCGTCAAGAAGTATTAAAGAAAGAGATCGAGAAGTCACGAAAATTGTATCAAGAACAAAAATGCAAAAGGCCAATGAACAACAATGACAAGAATAACAACAACAACAAGAACAACGCCACGGCCACCGGTGGGATGAATACTTAGCATTCATATTAATAGTACGTTACAAATTAAACATGCAATATTTTACTTCATGTAATACCGATAAACGGGCTAGTACTATTGATTCGTTAGCATGTAAGTTTATTGAAAATAATGTGACGAGGATTGAATTTTTAGTCAATAATTATTACTACACTTTGTTGGTGCATTTTAATATATTTGCTCTTAATGTAGTTACGGAATTGCATGTATGATATCAAAACTTAGAGTGAGTTACTAATGAATGTTCCAAATTCGATATTATAGTTTATAGAAAAATGTTGTAATAATGCATTAATTAAAAAAAATGTAACTTACTCATATTAAAAGATTACATATGAAAAGCCTCATTTAAATATTAACATTTTGCAAAAAAAACCTCTTCACATTAAAGAAAGAGATCGAGAAGTCACAAAAATTGTATCAAGAATAAAACATGCAAAAGACCAATGAACAACAACGACAAATACAACATCAATAAGAATAACAACAACAACAACAACAACAACAACAACAACAACAACAACAACAACACTGTAGGATTCGACAACCTACAACCCTGATTACTAGAGCGGATAACTCGACCGTGAAGATAAGATGTCGACAGGAAAAGCTTTGCACAAGTAAGTACCCTAATTGACTTCGATTAGTATTGAAAGAATGCATACACGACTCGTCCCCCTCACTTCCTTTTATAGAGATGAGGGGGAGGGTAAACCGACTCTAACAAGGATTCATAGTCGGCTGTTACAAAGACATGGGTTGGGCTTGGGACACAAGCCAACCAAACCAACTCCTACTTGACTAAGAATAAAAACGGACACTTAACACCCTAGACGTTGATATAGGAAAAAATAAAGACTAAATATAACAATTTCCACCTTAGGCTTTATACTAGCCTATACCGACACTCAACAACTCCAAGCAGTGTTGTAACTTTTGTCCAGGTACCACCTTCATCAAGGCATCCGCAGCATTGTGTTCAGTACCCACCTTCAGAACTTCAACCATCTTTGCTTCCAAGACCTCTCTGATAAAGTGATAACGCACATTGATGTGCTTAGTCCTTTCATGAAAAGCATGATTCCGCGATAAGTGAATCGCAACCTGATTATCACAATTAACTGCGACAGTGTTAAGCTCCACGCCTAACTCTTCCAAGAGTCCCCTTAGCTAAATAGCTTCCTTCACAGCCTCCGTAAGGGCCATATACTCTGCCTCTGTAGTTGAAAGAGCCACCACGTGTTGTAGCGTTGCCTTCCAGCTAACAACTCATCCCTGTACTAAAAACGCGTAACCTGTGATCAACCTACTGTTATCCGGATCCTTTGCATAGTCTGAATCAATAAAACCTGTTACGTCTACATGGTTGCCACAATTTGTCCCAAACACCAAACCCACGTTTGCAATACCCAGCAAATATTTCAAAATCCACTTCACTGCTTCCCAATGATTTTTACCTATGTCTGGCCTCGTGCACACCATCAAGTACATTAAGCTCCCAACTGCATTTGCATATGGCACCCTACTCATCCTTTCAACATCACAATCCCTAACCGGATAATCCTTCAACGACAGCTTGAAGTGCCCACCCAATGGCATCTTAACCGATTTCCCATTGTCTATTCTATAATTATTCAAAATCTTAGAAATGTACCCGGATTGTGACACCCTCAGAATCTTGCGACTCCGATCCCTGATGATCTCCATACCAAGAATCTTCTTTGCTTGCCTGAGCTCTTTCATGTCAAACTCCTTTTTAAGCGAAGACTTGATAGACCCAATCTCAGCCTTGCTTTTACAAGCAATCAGCATATCGTCTACATATAACAGTAGATAGATATACTCACCTGGTGCATAACTCCTGTAATATACGTAGCTGTCGTAACTGCTATGCTTGAACCCGTTGTTCAGCATGTACTCATCAAACCTCTTATTCCATTGCCTAGGTTTTTGAACACCTTCAAACCTTTTCTTTATCTTGAACAGCCATTTGCAGCTCACCAGCTTTTGCCCAGCTGGATGATTCACTAACTCATAGGTCTCATTCTTCTTCAGAGAATCCATCTCTTCATCCATAGCAACTTTCCACTTAGATCTATCTTTACAAGCAACTACCTCCTGGTATGTCAACGGTTCATGAGTATCTTCTTCCTCTGCTGCAGCAAATGCGTAAGCAGCCATATTACTCTCATCCCGAAACCTCAAAGGTTTCATTTTTGTCCTTGGCTCTCTATCCTGAACCAACTGATAATCTGTGAGATCCGGTGTTTGATCATGATCCTGATCCCCTGCATCTTCATCATCGCCATCTTCCTGACCATCAATCAGATCTTCCTCAAGCGAATGATTATTTAACCTCTGCAGTTCCACCTCAACCTGTAATTCCTCAACAGACTTATCAGTACCTGCACCAGAATCCTTCAACGTGTCTTTGTACATGACACTTTCATTGAAGACCACGTTCCTGTTAGTGACTATTTTAGGTGATTCATTATCAAGTCTATATATCCTGTACCCCTTCACACCTTCAGGATACCCCAAAAGAATGCATTTTACCGCTCTCGGCTCGAGCTTACCTTGTTTAACATGTGAATATGCGACACAGCCAAAAATCCTCAACATCCCATAATCACTTGGATGTCCCGACCACATCTCCATAGGTATCTTTTTCTCAATCGCTGTTGATGGTGACCTATTTATAAGATATGCGGCCGTACATGTCGCTTCCGCCCAGAAGGTCTTGGGCAATCCAGACTGAATTAATAAACAGCGTACCTTATCTATGAGAGTTCTATTCATCTGTTATGCTAATCCATTCTGCTGTGGCGTCCCGGAAACTGTCAAATGTCTAGCAATCCTACTCTTAGTGCATAGCTGCTCAAACTCCCGGTTACAGAACTCAAGACCATTATCTGTCCTTAGCTTCTTAATCGTCCTCCCAGTCTGATTCTCTACTAACTGCTTCCACTCTTTGAACTTTCCAAATGCTTTGTGTTTGAACCTGAGAATATAAACCCATACCCTCCTGGAATAATCATCAACAATAGATAAGAAATACCTCTTACCTCCTAATGATTCCACCTGAGACGGATCCCATAAGTCTGAATGAACATAGTCTATCACTCCCTGAGTAGTGTGCCTTCCTACACCAAAACTGACTCAATGTGACTTTCCCATAACACAATTCTTACAAAAATCGAGCTTACCTAGACTTTTCTTGCCAAACAGCTCCTGCTTTTCCAGCACCTGTAGTCCCGCCTCACTGATATGTCCCAGTCTTTTGTTTCAAACCTGCGCAAGACTGTCTTTTTCTTCAATACTAGCATTAAGCTCACCTGCCATTGCATGGCCATCCAAAGAGTATACACAATTATCCCTTTGGGTTCTAGATAAAATAACCCTGGAACCATTAATCACCTTGATTTTGCCCGACTGCATTTTTACGGTATATCCCTCTTTTTCAAGAGTTCCCAGCGATATCAAGTTTCTTTTCAATTCAGGAATATACCTGACATTGTGTAATACAAAACTTGACCCATCTTTCAGTTGTACCCTTACCTTGCCAATACCTCTGATCTTGCACTCCCTGTTGTCACCCAACAGTACCCTACCCCCATCGCATTCCAGAAAATCAAAAAATATATCTAACCTCGGTGTCATGTGTTATGAACCTCCTGAATCCATGATCCAAACTAGCAGATCCTCTGCACTCATCACCATCATCACCTCAGAACAGTTATAAATCGAACCACTGGAGCTTGGCTGATCTTCTTTCTTGACGAAACCATTAGACTTCTTGCGATTATTCTTCGGCCAGTTTCTCTTCAAGTGCTCCTCAGATTGGCAAATAAAACACTTGAGTCTTCCACCTCGAGACTTAGATCTTGACTTTCCCCTAGACTGATGCGAATTCCTGCGATCAGTTCTTCCCCTCACGTATAACCCTTCACCATCATCCCCCTTTGCCTTAGATCTTTCTTTGATTTCTTTTGAATTAGTATGGCCATCTCTGATACCACTTGTAGAGATTCCTACGGCCCAACATCTCACCAAGTCTAACATATAAGCCCAACTGAGGTTCCATTCTAAAACCATTTGGTGATAGAAGGAGTAGCCCACCAAGCTTATAAGTTAACTTTGAAATTATAGTTTGTTAAGATCGTTTTAGCTCTAGGTTGGATAAACCTGTGACAACTAGCAATTTAGGGAAACAATTTATAAACCCGCATTAATTTAAATTTAATAAATTTATGAACATTTGAAAAACTTATTCGTGATGAAAGTTGTAAACGTTGAACCGTGGTTTTAAATTTCGTGATATTTATGGAAGTTGATTGTTAATTATTGGTTTGGTTTGGTATATTCATGGTGATTTATTTTTGAGATATTTATTAGGCACTACATTGACTCCGGCACTAGGAATAACCTAACGAAATTTAATGTTTTGAATTAACGGTTCGACTATATATTTATTTTAAATGTATCGTGAGATTTTGAATATTTGGGAATGAGCTCGGTTCGAGAGAGTTGATTTATTTTAAATAAGTTTCGGGTTTGGTCCGCGTAATTTACATCGGGTTATCTCACCCACCTTCTTAATAATATTCTTATTATTATTATCATTATTATTAAAATTTATTTTTCTTTTTTTTTTTTGGGCTTGAGGGCCGGTTTTTAACCCCAAAACACAAACACAAACATAAACATAGAAACAAACCAACACCCTCACCATTTCATCTCTCTCTAATATATCAACACCACCTTCACCAAACCCTAGCCACCAAGAGGCTGCCTCCGCCACCACAGCTCCACCGCCGTTCCACCATCAACACCACCACCACCAATCAACTCCCTATCTCATTTCTTTCTCGATCTACTATCACACGCGCCTAAATACCCCCAAATCACCACGTTAGATCACAAAAATCATCACCATCTTTCTTGTTTTCGAGGTTTATCACGTTTTGGTCTTGGAAATCGAAGGTGAGACGAGTTTCAACTCATATTTTGGTGAAAAACGTGACCAATGGTCACGAATTTAATACTTTTGTTTTGGATTTATGGTTAAAAAAAGTGATACTCAATTGGGTTTTGATAAAATGGATTAAATATGAGGTTTGGTATCCTTGGGTGTCGACTTGCTCTTGTTTGGTGCTCGATTTTGATGTTTGAGTTGCGTTTGGAGATGGTTACGGCTCGTTAGAGCTTAACCGAGACCCTATGGTCTCGGTTTGATGTTATCTTTGGCTCGTTTGGGAGTCTAATGTGACCCTTGGTCCGATTGGTTTGATTCTTGGCTAGATTGGATATCGATTTGATGATTGTTGTTGTTTGTGTGTCGCGACCCAATGTGTTCCTTTTGGCAGTTTTGGTATGCTCGAACGAGCTTATGACAAGACCTAAGGTGGTCTTGGGTTCGAGTCTCTTGACTCGTGGTTATGGTCGAGACCCAAGTGGGTCTTTTGGCTCGGGTTTGGCTTGGTAAATCAACCCGGGATTAGTTATATTTATGTTCTCTTGTTGTGGTTCATGTTATTGTTTATGGACCCGTTGTGATATTTGGATTTTCGGTCATATATTATTGTTGAGTATGTGACTATTATTTTGTAGTTGTGTTGATGAAGTGGTATTGGGAACCGATTGTGAGACGGTTAATTAGATTGACGGAGATAGGTTAGTTGGGTGCCGTAGTCGGACCCTATTGTTGTAGCACGTGTTATGGGTATTGATTGGACGGATGGATTACTTGATTTGTGACTTGGTTATATTATTTTGGACTTGGATAATGAGCCGAGAGTGATGATTCGGACATGTGACCATCTCGTATAACTCGATAAATAATTATAATCAAACAATAATAATAAAACTCGTAATGATATTATTAGTAATATAAACGTTTATATAAGTATATAGACGTGAAAAACGTATATATAAATTATATAAATGCGTATATTAAAAATAAAACGATCACGAGTAATATATTATAATAACGTGACGATAATTAATATACTATAAGAATAGTGAAATAAATGTCGGGAGCGTTACTATAAATAAATAACTATAAATAACGACGAAATCTTTTACGTTGGATAATTATTAAATAAAATATATATCTTTTAATAAACGAGAAAAACTATCGAGTTATACGGGGTCATGGTCGCTTGAGCCAAGTGGACTATATTATTATTTTGTGACTTTTGTGTTTGTCACGGATATGTGACGATTAATACATCCATTTTCTATAGCTACGTAACTTATTTAATCGACGGGTTAAATAGGGTCTATTTAGTTATATAAAATGAATATATTAATGGGCATTGTATTTTACGACGCTCATAGGTTGTGGTACGTGTACAGGAATAATGAATTACTAAATATCTCGTGGAGTTGGCCAAATTGACGAATTTGGTAAGCTTGACGATATATATATAGGGAATTTATTAAACTTTGATACTTACTATATAGTATTCTTCGTGCTATGTGATTTAGGTTTGGGTATAATCTTGGAGCGATATATTACGTAGATAAATATGGGGGATTATCAAATCGACGGATTTGATAAGCTTTGATGATTTATTTAAATAATAAATTGGGCTAATATTAGACCTATAGAGTGTTTATTTTGTTCTTTTTCGTTGTGGCTGCTTGTTGTGAGTTGTGTCGACCCTCCACCCGTATGGATACCAAACTCCAAACTAATATGAGGATAATATGAGAAATGAATTTTTGGAAAGTAAAAAGAAATACGTTCGGGATTGGGAATATTTAATTTTGAGGAAATGATTCTGAACGCGTTTATATTGTTAGGAGGTGCCGAGTCTGTAGTTGCCGTTATTTGAGTTGCATTACATCTTACATCTATCGATTTCTTTTGCTGATTGCTGGACTTGAGGTGAGTCATAGCCCCACTTTTACTCTTGAACTTTGTTTTCAATATTTGGGGTGAGAAACGTGCAAATTGTTTTATGTGGACTATTATCGCTTTTGATTGGCTCCAAATAGTCAACCTAAATTGACCAGGTAATGGTCAATAAGGTCAAACTGCCTAAGAGTCAATGCTCCGCGGAATATAGTGTTTCCCCGGGTCGTTATATCCCGACGAGGTGTGAATTATTATCAAACGGGTTTGTGATCGGGTGAATTTGGACAGAAAGGGGTTTGTGATTGATTACACTACTGAAATGTACAAGGAAATAGCTTAACTAAGCTATATTAATAAGACTATAAAATTAGAAAACCCAGAAACGTTTAAAACTTAAAAACGCGTACGTCTACATTTTAAATAACGTAAACGTACAAAATAAAACGTGAAACGTGAGAAATAAAATGACTACGGATATGAAAATTAACTTTTTACAATCCTAATGATATAAGAAAATATTTAGAAAATTAACATTAATTTTTACACTACTATATTAATTATTATTAATTAAATACTATTTTCTAATTACTTGTTAATTATTTAAATTAACCTAAATTATAACTAATTATGAAATTACACTAAAAATATGAAAAATAAATTTGGAAAAATCTAAAATATTATAAAACTAATTTTAAAACTGAAAATATATTTTTCCTACTTTTTTAATAATTATTATTAATTAATTATTATTTATAACTATTTAAAAATAAACTAAATAATAAAAAATATAAAATAAGCCTAGAAAAATAAAATTAAAACTTAGATAAATCTGAAATATTATAAAACTTATTTTAAAACTAAAAATATATTTTTAAGACTTTTTAAATAATTATTACTAATTAAAAACTAATTATTAATTAATTAAAACTAAATTAAATTAAGAAAAATAGCAAATGAACAGTGAAAAATATAAAACTTTTTCTAAAATTATTTTATAACTATAAGAACCTATGAAAATTATAAAAATGGGAATAGCTTTTTAAATAAGCTGAAAATAAGCTAAAAAGCTTAAATAGAAGCTATCACTTTTGGAAATTTTGTCTTTTTTGAAATTTTCTTTTACAAATATATTTAAATACTCAAAATAACTAACTTTAATGAAGACACTTTGACTGGAAAGGGAAAATAAGCACTTTGGGAACCAAAGTGCTTATCAGTTGGTTGTTTTTAGCTTATTAGGACTTATGGCAACTCGAATAAGCTGCCAATTGATATCCTTGGTACAAATAAGCTGTAAACAGACCAACAGGAACTTGAACTAAGCAAAGTGGAGCAGATAAACACACTAGATAAGCAGTTATAAGCAAAAATGCACTTGAGCCAATTCCAGAGACCACACAGATCCAAATAGGCCAATATGGACCACTTAGCAGGCCTGTGGGGCCCACAAGGGTAATTGGAAGCCCAAAGTGATAGTGAATCCTGAAAGAAGAGCTTACTGGCTTTTCAAAAAGCCAGGGTTCATCCCTTGGGTCCCATAATTAAGCTCAGGGGAGGGCTTGGGAGGAAGGAGGATTGTACACTGAGCATTCAGTGTAGGTATGAGAATGAACAACTTAAAAGAGATATGCAGCCCTAGCAAATGAGGTGAGAACCTCAAAATAAGCCTAGAGACCTGAAACCTAGCTTATTGGCTCCCCAATAAGCCAATGCTCAGGTTGTGGGACCCACTAAGAAAGCTAGGGTGAACAATTGAAAATGAGGGTCTGATCATGGTCTGTGGTGCAGGGCACATGCTTGCCCTGCAACCAACTTTGAGTGCATGTAAAAGCTTGAAGAAAAATCCTAAAAATAAGCTCTAATCTGATTCCTAAAGTCTAGCTGGTATACTACAACATGTGAAAACCACAAACCTTGAATTCAAACACAAAAATCATAAAAATTCCTACAAGTTTTGGATTTCTGCACAAAAGCAATTTTTGACTTTTTGCAATGGACTTGGACAATTGACTTTTGTGGATTTTAATTGATTGCTAATGACTGAAAGTAATATGATATGCTAATTTGAGGCTAAAATAAGCTATGCTAACAACTTGGGAACTGATTTGAGTGATCTTTGAGTTTAAAAATTCCAACAGTGAATTGGAATAAAATGGACAATGAGATTTTGACTTTTTTCAATTAACACACTGCGTTTATGACTACTATGCAACACTTAGCCATAATATAACATGTGACAACTAGATACAACAACTAAAATGCTCTGCAGGCTCAGTGAACACTCTTGACCCAAACACCCCTCTATTTGACAGTTAAAGTGATTTTCAAAGCTTGGGACTGATTAAGGCCATGGATTTCATGCATAAACATTTATGAACATAAGATGAACTGAGATTGGCACAAAAGTATTAATAATAACAATAAAATCCTAAAGATCAAAGCTGTTCTAGTTTGGCAGTTTAAAAAGAAAACTAAGCAACATAAGATCCAAATGCACAAGTATACAAGATTAAGTAAGAACTTAATTATTGAATACTAAATAAGCATAAAAATACAGCAAATAACAACTAATGAGTATGTCTATAGTAGATTACTAAAAATTGAGAAATTTACCTACAAATGATCCAGTGCACAAATCAAGGTACCAAGAACAAATAACACCTCCTACACCTCCCCTGAGGTTACTAATCCCATGAACATCCAAAATCTCCAATGAACCTTGTTCCTTTTTCTCTGCAAACTGATTTTTAATTTATTATCTATTTTTTTTTATGATTTTTTTGTATTTTTAAGTTTTTAAACTAAACTTGTTTTAAATGCTTTGAAAACTTTGACAAACTTTTACATAAGCTTAAATAAGCTCAAACAAGCAGAATGCAACAACTTTTAACACTTAACACACAATTTAGAATTTCAAGTAAAAATGGTGAAAACTGAATTCAATTAAGATACTGAAATTGATGATTAAAATAGTTTACAATTACATTAAACATGTAAATTACACCCTTCTAAACTGAAAATTACAACTAAAAGGTAAAGCTAAACTTAATTCGACATAAAAACTTACACTACCACTATTCTACTACTATCTAATACATATCTCTCTTTTTTCTTTGACTTAAATAGACCCTGGATGCATTCTCTTTCTTTCCCACTTGCTTGTGAGCCGTTGGATGGACTAAATTTGATCCCAACCCTTGAATTACTTTTGGGCGGGAAAATGGGTTTGGTTAGTTTTTTGTGGTTTAGGTGAGGCAGGTGGGAGATATTTAATGAGGAGGAGACATAAGGAGTGGTGTAGGTGAGGTTGGTGAAGAGAAGGTGGAGGTCATTACTGGAGAGGGGAGCAGGGGGAGGGAAATACGGGAGGTAGGGAATGATGGTGGTCAAACCTGGATGTTTGACTGGGTGGGTTTTATTTTTAAGATTGGGTAGTGGGCTGGGATGTTGGGCTTAGGCTTATTTGTGGATCAGGTTGTGGTTTGGATTGTTGGTTTGTTTGTTTATTTTGTAAAAACCACAAGGACCATTCATGTAATTATGCTGAAGTTGAGGGGCTGCCATGTGATTTTCCAAAGTAGTCCAAGGGTAATTCCTGCTAAGTTACCATATTCCAAGGACCATAAAAGTTAATTTTACAAAATTTGACATCCGGGGACCAAAATTGCCAAAACTTAAAGTTAAGGGACCAAAATTGTATTTTCCTCAAACTTTTCACCCAAAGTCCATTTTTGATAACTTTTGATTTTTAAAGGACTTGGGTTGATTTTTTATTCTAAATAAATGCTCAGGGACTAATTGTGACAAGTTTTGAAACTTGGGGGACTGAAACTGCCAATTTTGCAAACTTTGATCATTTTTCATTTGTTTTTGCTCATTTTGCATTTAAAACATGTAAAACACAATTTTGGAATATTTTCAGTATTTTGATGCATTTCTGAGTGTTTTTGTTTGTTTTGCAGTTCAGATTTGACCAAAAATGATGAGTGTTTGAGCACTCATCAGCTTTGTTATTTTAAAACTTGCTATGCTTATAGAACTAGGTAGGTTATAGAGCGAGACCTAGTCCTGAACTAGGTGAGCTATTGATTTGGTTATAGAGCGAGGCCTAGTCCCGAACTAGGTAAGCTATTGATTGGTTGTTGAGCGAGGCCTAGTCCCGAACTCGGTAAGCTATTGGATTGGTTATGGAGCGAGGCCTAGTCATGAACTAGGCAAGCTATTGATTTGATTGATTTGAGCTATAGTGTGCACCTATAGGGTTGGTTAGTTTTGGTTGGATGATTGAGGCCTAGTCTAGCTAGGAAGCGTTTTTGCGTATATGTCCATTTGATTTAGTTATGAATTTAAACCTATGATCTCACCAGCGAAAGCTGACTTTTAGCGCGTTTTCTCAGGTAATTAAGTGATGCCCTTGGATGCTTGATTGGAGGCTTGGCTATGGTACCTGGTTTATGGATCGATTTTTCTAAAACTCTGATATGTTATGGTGGACCTACGTTTACAAAAGGATACTCCTCCTCCTCCTCCCCCAAATCCCAAAAAATAGGTTCAGATTTGGTTTCCTTTGCCAACAAAGGGTTATCATGGTGGTCACCATGAAACCCGGGATAGTATGGAGCCTTACCGACGCACTCAGGACTCGAAACTCTCATCACAAGACTACATAAGGAACCATGATAGTTTGAAGGGACCTTACCGACGCACTCAGGGATCTCAACTCGTAACCCGAACCTACATAAGGTTTCCTTCAGAACGTCTCCATGGTGATTTCCACGATCACATTCATACGCAAATGGATTTTCCCAGTTTAGGGTTTCCCATGCCCGTTTAGATCTGTTCTCATGTCGACGTTCAAGTTCTTGAATCCGTTTCTTGAGGCTTGCAATCTTCACGTCACGTGGATCTAGTTCGTTGCCTCGTTTGGCGAATCTACGAACTGGATTTCCTCCACGATTCTGTTCGGCCATTAGTACCATATCTCTAATACCAAATGATGCAGATCGTAACGGCCGAACAACATACGAATTAAAAGAAAATTTGGATCGATAATTCCAGTAGGGAACTCGATTAAAGCAAAGCTTTTATTATCAATATCAAAACTAATATATATCCTTAAACCCTAAACAAATGAAACTATTTAAACTAATTAATTAGCTTGGAAAGAAAGCTAATTAAACTTAAAATTCAGAACTCAACCTTGCAAAACAAAAAATGACAAAATAACCCCAAAACTTAACATAATGAAAATTCGGATGTCAGCAAAGATCTTTAAGATCTATGCTCACTGCAGAAACTTTAAAACTGAGAACTCTTTGGTTTCAACATAGATCTTAAGATCTATGCTGAGCTTAGAACTGCATCAATTTAGCTATGAAAACTTAGACACAATCCGTGCATCGCACGGGTTAACTAAGCATTTAGCTATCAAAACAAAGACTCAATCCGTGCATCGCACGGGTTTATTAAATCCTCGTCTTTTTATAACCTTTAAATTATCTTGACGCCTCAACTAACTCCATACATAATAAGTTTAAATACAAGTAGAAAAAGATTTGTTCAAAAATATAAAAAGTAAAAAAAAATCAAATTTTCAATGAGGCATTTATAAAACAGGTTGCACTAATCAAACATGGACATATAAATGTAATACATATGACAAACATGGACATATAAATATAAATGTAATACATATTATTTTCCAAAGATGTGTATGATCTGTTGTTCAAGTGTGAATGACCCATATATATAGTTCATTATTGTTGTATACTTGTACATTAGATATAATAATGTCTGCCATGTGAAAACTGTTAATTAATATGATCGATTATGATTTCCTTTGAATGGGTTAATCTGGAATAAAAACATATGACAAATGGATTAAATGGTTAATATAATCATTAACCTGCTAATTATCTAGAAGATATCTGTACCGGAAGATTACCTGTTTGACCCGTCACCCGACCAACCCATTTTACCAACTTCAGTTCTACAGATTTTAGCACATATTACTTCATTAGATTGATTGTGAAAAACAGATACATTTTACATTTTTTCCCTTGCATCTCTCTGTTTCTTGCTGTTGCATGTTTAAACGGTTAATTGACTGATGTTGTTTCTTAGCCACTGTATATTTTTTTTAAAAGATGACTGATAAGCAATTTTTATGTATATAGGTTGATTGCCACCCCTTAGAAAAAGTTTGTATGTTTCCTCTATATGGTTAGCTTAAAGGTTCCTTGAGATCCTGTTAATGCTGCTATTCAATGTGTTATCCACTGGGTATAATATCTCTTTTATGTATATAATGAATTACAATATTGGCCACCAATTAATGTCCAAGGTTGAAGAAAGGGACATGATAACAACGGATTATGATTTGTTTAGTATATAAGAGTTTGTCATAAACATTGTTTAATCAAGGGGAATCTAATCTGAGGCACGCACGTTCACACTGTGGGTTGACTTTGGGCTTCTGATCCCAGCTTCATTAGATAAATTAGTACCTCCTTAATATGCGATTGCTTGTGATTTCAGTTAAAATGGCCATCCGTACCCAGTTTCTCATTTACGCTGATTCTCAGAAAATTACTGGTTCAACTGAAAGTTAATGTTAAAAGATATGATCAATGATGCCATTAGAAATAAAAATGAAGATTGCATTATCTGCCAACATTTAATATCTAAAGGTTTAGTCAATGAAAGCCGGGTTCAAAATATTTAAGTCTATCATTACCAAAGATATTTTATTAATTAATTACATAAGCAGGAAGAATCACCTAACATGCTTAGAGCTGACTTCCATAACATATCACCATTACAAGGAATAATTAACATGTCTAAATTGGACTAAAGAGACATGATAACTGCTTCAATTAAACATTTTTATTATGCAATTAGTGATCATTGTATCTAGTATAGGCTGGCATACATCGATTGTTGACGTTAGGCATCATGTATGTACATACAGGCAGGCGTGCGCGTGCGCACACACACAATCATTCTTACGCAACATTAGTTTACTATTAGATTCGAACCAGTCCTGACGTATGTAAAATTAACCTTTTATTAATTTGCTAACCAGAAGGTAGAGTGACACACAAGAGGTCTGAATGACCGAGTTTAAATAGTTCAATATCTTAGTAACATTATAAGCTAATTAAAGATATTGTAATATTACAGTTTTCTAATATCCAATCGGTTAACCCGAACCATCCAAAAAAAGTCAATTTGACCCATTACCAGACCCACCCATATTTTTATCAAACCATTCATTCTAGCTGTTACAATTACTAGTATCGTTTTACGTATCTGGCCTTCTACCTCTCTGTATTCTGTGTCCCCTCCTTGATCTCCGTTTTCTTAATTTTTAATAACTATGAATTGATTATGTTCGTTGTTGTTTGAGTAGTGATATGTATGAAGTTTTTTCAGTCTCGGTATTGCTATGTATTTTCTAGTGAAAAGTTAAATATTGATGGGATAAATGAGGAAAAATTGACAGCTTTATCTTTTGATTTAGTACATCATCAAGTTAAACATGATGCAGCGTCAGAGGATATACAATATTCTGCTGAGATTTCCAATGCTCGGATGCTTCATATGGAGAACTTATCATTGTGTATCACTTTACCTGGAAAGTACAACTCGGGAGCTCCTGCTGATAGGGGGTCTGCACTTGAGAACTACAAGAATCTCGCAAGTAGGTTGCTAGTGGATGATGTTCTGAAGAGAGTTAGGAACTTGAAACCAATTGCTGATGAACTGGATTTACCAATGTCTGAGCTTGCTATTGCAAGGTGTGTTGCAAACCCCAATGTGTCATCTGTTATTACTGGTGCTACAAAGGAGTATCAGATTCAAGAGAATATGAAGGCGATAGATCTCATTCCTAAGCTTACACTTATGTGATGGAGACAATTGAAGCTGTTGTTCAGAGCAAACCAAAGCGACCATAATCATTTAGGATTGTTTGTTGAAGCATTGTTGTTTTAAAACATATCAGTATGTTGTGAACCCATGTCATCGACAGTGTGTTTATTGTTTGGGTGTGTGGCTTAAGAGAATGGGTTAAAGGTCCAAGAAGGTTGCCTAATTTTATTAGATGCTTGATGACAAGCATTATTTCAAGCAGGATGGATTGATATGGATAGCAATTCAAGATAAAAATTCAGACAAGCCAAATCAGAACAATAGCTGAATTTCCCGCCATTTTCATTTCACTTTCACTAGTTTCATTACAGAATTAGCTATTTTTGATTACTAAACACTTTTCCCTTTTCTTTTCTCTCTCAAATCCTTGTAACAACTATCTTCCATCAATAGTCCAATTAATTCGAAATTCTCTTCTATTTCTTGAATTTCCTGTTAGGATAGATCGTCTTCGATTCATTCGTTGAATCCTGGAAAGATCATGTTGAATAATGAAAAACCTCGTAGGTTATGATTTATTATTGAGGCACAATATATAGAAGTTACATGAGAGGAAACCCTAACAAACCATAAGCCACAGACGGGCTAAGGCCACTAACATAACATCATTTAATACAAACTGCTTCCAAAACAATTTTTATGCATCTTGAGTTATAGCATCCCACTATGAAGGTTCGTAGTGAGTTTATGGTACAAAACATTTAACTTAGACCCATATGGATTTTCTTTTTCATTTAGTGCGTTTCAAAATGGTGGTCGATTTTCTGCATGCAATTCTACTGATAATATACTTTTAATAAGCTGATTTACGTCGAAACTGAAATCTAATTTGTGCAAATTAGTAATCTGGTTGGTTTGAGGAACCGGGTGAAGAAGATGATGATGGCGTGTCTAGTCTCTAGGACCGAGCCTCGCTAATAGATAAGATTCGGAGTGGACGAGCCACATGTATTTTAGAGGATGGGTACGGGTTATATAAACTGGTCAACACCCAACACGTGGGTCCCATATGTATTTCCCTATAAATATGATATCTCCTTCGAAGGACAGGTACAGCTTATATAGACGGGCCCACACCTTTACGTTATTTTACAACTCACCAATGTAAATGTTGGTTTTTGAAAACAGAATATAAACAACAAAAAGTTTACCAATATCGAGTCTCACTCATTTAATTGTTACTATTGTTATGTTGTAACCCCAAAAACTTAAAGTCACATAAGGCAATATTTCGAATGAAAACCATATGGCTTTAAAGGCAGAAAATAAATGTTTTTTAGTTACAGAGATATTGGGGGTAGTTAGGCTTGTATTTAGCTGTTCATATTCATAAGCAATATTTAATTTTCAGTGTGGCTGTGTGATGGTAGCATCATTCCCTTGCTATTTGTATTTTGCCACCTTCATTTCCATTTTGGATAATTATGATTTTTGGTTTTTACCTACACTACTGTGTTAGCACTTTTCTTATGTTAGTTCATCAAGTAACAAATTTTTTTGCGAAATTCAGCTGGCAGTACTTGAGATGCCCGGAAGCTTCATAAGCGAACTAAGAAAGCGTTGACATTGAACATGTTAGCTATAACATTAACATTTGATTGTTCTATATGGTTGTCTTTAGCATAAAATCCCAGAAATTAAAGCCTAGTCAAGTAAAATGACATCTCAACCACCCAGAAAACATCTTGCTAATATTATGGAATAATTTTAAGGAATTTCACCGACCATATGCAAATAAGACTTGACTTTTTGCATCTCATCCCAACTTCATCGTTCCTATATTAACATGTCCTTTATTAGTTGAGTTGCGTACTTGCAATTGCTTAAAACACTAGATTTGATTTTTCTCATTAAATCATTCTTTCATCAACGTATAATGGATTCCATCATGAAGGAGTTTGAACATCTTCTAGTCAAACTGGAGGAGGTCAAATCAGCCACTGACAACTTTAGTGACACCAAAATTATCGGAAAGGGTGGTTTCGGAAATGTATATGAAGGAGAACTATCTCAACCAAGGGGGAAAACTAAGGCAGCTTTTAAGCGTTTGGATCGTAAACACGGGCAAGGTGACCCTCAGTTCTGGAAGGAGGTTGTTTGCGTAATTTGTTGCTATCTTCCAGCCAAGAGCCCTAAAAGTTCTTCGGACCTGGAGAGACAAGAAAAGCGCGTTAGCCTCGCCCTGGGGGTTTGTCCCAGGACCAAGCTCAGGCGTGAGAGTAAGTATGAGATGAGGATAAAGGTATATGTGTGTATATGCAGTAAATGCTGTCTAATACAAGAGTAAATGAGAAGTATTTATAGACCTATACCTTTTTACTGTACGATCCTGTGCATAGTGCTAGTAGGCAACTGTTCCTGACATGTATACGTCAGGCATAGGGGACACGTGTCCATGGAGCAGGGGTTATTGATGATGCTAGGATCGACCATCCAGGTATTAGTCCGTCCGGGGTAGACCCGTCCGGCCCGTATAGGCCCGTCCGGGCATATACACAAACATGTCCCCCCCCCCCCCCCCAGTATCATGTTGCAGCTCCGAAGAGGTGTAACGTGATATTTTGTCCTTCCTGTAAAGCTACGTGTTGTCTTGTTCGGTCTTCTTTTGTTTACATCCTTGTTATTGTTATTTTGCTAAGACTGTCGCGTAGATGATGAGTCATCGTTGGGCCAAGGTAAATCCATGGGCCCTAAGCCCATTATACTGGGTGACTCGTTTTTTACCGAGAATCGTGAGATGCTGCCACGTGTGCAAAGTACACGTGTGGATGGCCCTGATTTGTCCACGTGTGGGTTTGATATGAAACGACGTTTTACTGTTCCGCAAGTCCTCCTATATAATGTTTGTTTTTTGCTCTTCTCGGTTTTTACTGTTTTTACTTTTCTTCACACACAAGCGAATTGGTCTCTTCGTCTTCTCATCAGGTGCGTTCCTCCAACTTTTCCCTTCTTTTCCTTTTCTAAGAGAGTTGCCTTTCCCTCCGTCTACAACTTATGGCTTCTGGTTCGCGAGAGAACGTTGCGCCGGTATCCGGCGTGGATGACAACGTCGCGTCGGTATCCGGCACTCCGGATATCATTCCAAAATTTGACATGCACATATATCAGTCCGTCATGTCGGAACGAGATGTGCAGGAGGCCGCCCGGATATACGGGATCCCTGCGGAACTACATCCTCATTTACCACCACCCGGTATGACCATGGATCGTTTGCCGAGGAACGCCATCGGGGTTTATGAAGCATATCTAGAGTTTTCAGGGATTAGGGTTCCGTTTTCGACAT
Source organism: Artemisia argyi (assembly GCA_030686995.1). Taxonomy (NCBI): domain Eukaryota; kingdom Viridiplantae; phylum Streptophyta; class Magnoliopsida; order Asterales; family Asteraceae; genus Artemisia; species Artemisia argyi. The sequence continues at coordinate 188,951,928 of CM060685.1, read as the reverse complement.
TCCTTCTCCAAGTTCTTAATCACTTTTGAGTGCATCTGTCTCAATTGGTTCCGATCAGTTTGTTGAAGGTTATTTTGTTTGAGGTGTACTGCAGGAGCTTAAATTTTGCTCCATATTTGACTCTGTTTCGCCTATTCTACATGTTGCAAAAGCAAGGGCATTGGTTCTCGTTCGCCCGTCGAACCGGAAAGAATGGTCAGGCTAGGATTTTTTACGAGACCTGTTCAAGCATGAAGCATTGGAAAGATAGGTTTTTCCTTATTGACCGAAGGGCAATCCCTCAGGCCATGCCTTGGATACATCCGGACTCCAGCGTTTCTGAGCTGCCACCGTTTGGTGGTTATCAGCTGGAACATGTGGAGGCGCTGACGGCTGCCGTTGTAGATATTCAGGCTATTCATCCGGCCTTACTCTTCGAGGCCGGCTTGACCAAGATTTGGAAATACCCTGATCACCGACCGGTTTTTAAGGATGGGGAGGGGAACGGTAACTCTCTTGTTAATCTAGTCGTCTATATTGTGTGTTTTTATGTCATATGACGCACTTATGCCCCCCCTTTTTTTATGCAGTTGTGCCAATGTCTCGCTTTCTCAGGTTCCCCAACACTTCAGTTTCTCGCGTTGGTAAAGGGCCTTCGTTGACCGAGGGGGGTGAGGTTGAGATGCACGTGACGGATCCTTTGGGACCCGATGAGCCACTTCCTAATAAGACTAGGTTGCAGAGGGTCGTTGAAAAGCCTGATCAGAGGGTGATAGATTCTCGGGCTGCCAAAGATAGGAAGAAGCAAACCACCCAGCCCCGGAATGTGAGCAAGAAGCGTCCGGCTGTTGACCTTCTCACCGACCTCACAAAAGGCCTTCTGCCTCCAGTATTGTTGTGTTGGAAGACGATGGTTCTTCAACAAGCGATCATACTCGTTCCCCCTCTCCCATCAATATTAGTCATCCGGACTCTGAAAATGTTGGCGGTGATGGTCCCACCGCAGATGTGGAGAATGTGGAGGATGCCGGTCATCTTGTGAATATTGAGAATGCTGAACATGTGGAGGATGCTGGTTATGAGGAAATCCCTTTAGAGGAGAATGCTGGGAATGCCGGAGGGATTGAGCTCGAAAAGAATGTCGAGCATGTTGCTTCCGAGGACGTGGTTGGTCATCATGAGGGGGACGGTCTTAGTCTTGACGCGTTTGCGACTGAGTTGAATGAGAGTTTGGACCGTCCGGTCATTGCGGATCTTGCACACGGAGGTATGTCTAACTAACCTTTCTTTGTTTCTTTATTGCTTCTTCTAGGGGTCATTGTCATATTCTGCCTCCCCTTATCCGCAGGTTTGCATGGGTCCACTTCCGCTGGGTCTACTCGCCAGGCGTTCACCGGCAGGGGGTCCGGAGGTGACTCTTCTTTGATAAATATATATTCCTTCCTCCCCCTTCTCCTTTGTTTTTTTTATGTGTATACTAAGGCAATTTTCCTTCTTTTTCAGAACGGGGTGATTCCTCCGAGCCCTATATTCCGAGATGGAAGCTGACCGTTGGGGCCAGCCTGAACGATGCTGAGGTTTATAAGGATCTTATGGTGCATCTCGTCCCTCCCTTCGTGCGAGCGAAGCAAGGAACCTTGACTGATTATCAGGCGATCCAGCGTGCTTGGTTTGAATTGGTGCGCGGTTCCTTGGCTCAGGCGGATGTGCTCCAGCGGTTCGAGAACTTGAGCTACCACTACGCCCAACTGTACCAAACTCATGAAGGATGTGGTAGCTCGGCTGACAGGATAAGGGAACTTGAGTCCGGACTGGCGGAGCAGCGTCGGGCATCTGAGTTATTGGCGAAATCTAGCCAAGAGTTTCAGCAGCAGCATCAGGATTGTGCTCGCCGGGAGGAGGGGTTGTCTAATCAGTTGTCAACCGTTGAGCAAGAGAGGGATGCCTTGTTGGCCAAAAATAGGGAGCAATCTGATAGGATAAAAGCTCTGGAGGAGATGTTGGAGGGGAAGAATGCTGCCTTGGAAACTTCGGAGGCCAAAGCCACAGATCTGGCGAAGACTGTCGAGAAGATGACCGTTGAGTCGAGCCAAGCAGAGATCTTACAGTTTAATTATGTCCGACAGCTTGTTCCCACAGTTGTTAAGAGACTCCAAGAGAGTGATGAGTATTAGATGGCATGGGGTGAGGTTTTTAATGCGGCCATAGATGCTGGTTGGTTGGAAGGAGTGAAGGTTGGCCGCAAGCCTGAGCAGATTGAGGAGATTGTGAATTCTACCTCCGGATTTGACATGCCGGATGCTCTCAACTTCCATGCTAATTATGATGCTATGTTCCTCAGGCAGTTCCCTTTTGTTGACAAGATTGTTGCTTCCTACCGTCTTCCGTTGGCCGATATCATGAACATTTTCCCAGCCGGGGAGGGGGTTACCCCTGGTGTTGGAAGCTCAGTGACGGCCGGCCAAGAGCAAGAACAGGAGGCCGACCACTAGGCCTTAGTTTTTTTTGCTTGTGACTTGTCTGTAATATGTGAACAATTTTATTTTTGTATTGTACATTCGGATGACCCTTCCTTTTGGGCGTACTATATTAATTTGAATGATGGTGCTTCCGTTCGTATTTATTGCAACTGTTGTACTTAGTTTCTCAGCATCTTTTTGTTACTATTATTATTTTTTTTGTGAACACTTGAACCCCTAGGTGGCTTGGCACCGTTGGGTTAATGATGTTACCCCTGGGTGACTTGGCACCGTTGGGTTAGTATTATGACCCCTAGGTGGCTTGGCACTGTTGGGTTAATGACGTTACCCCTAGGTGACTTGGCATCGTTGGGTTAATGATGAACCCCTAGGTGGCTTGGCACCGTTGGGTTAGTATTGTGACCCCTAGGTGGCTTGGCACCGTTGGGTTAATGACGTTACCCCTAGGTGACTTGGCACCGTTGGGTTAATGATGAACCCCTAGGTGGCTTGGCACCGTTGGGTTAGTATTGTGACCCCTAGGTGGCTTGGCACCGTTGGATTAATGACGTTACCCCTAGGTGACTTGGCCCCGTTGGGTTAATGATGAACCCCTAGGTGGCTTGGCACCGTTGGGTCAGTCTTGTTATGATGAAGCGTCAGTCGGACGGAGGTAGCTAATCTCCGTTCGGATTTCATAAGGTTTCTTTTATCATTCATAGCGGAAAATTACCCCCTCTCTGTCTGGAGGGTTTCGGATATTGATTAGCAAAATGACTTGATCATGAGTCTTACAATCCAGAATTCTGAACAGAATACAAACTATAAATAACACTTCCGGAGGTTGACAGCATGCCACTTCCGGGGGACTTCCTGATCATCCATTGTATATAACTTATAGGATCCATTCTGATATGCTTCAGTCACACGGTATGGTCCTTCCCACTTTGGACCCACCTTGCCTTGATCCTCGACACGACTGGCCTCATTTCTGCGGTACACGAATTCTCCAGGTCGGAAGGTTTCCGGACGAACCCGTCGATTGTAGTATTTCACTATTTTCGTTTTGTACTTGGCTTCCCGGATAGCCGCTTCTTCTCTCCTTTCCTGCAGTAGATCCAAGTTAAAACGAATCTCCTCATCGTTCAAACCATCTCTTATCATCATCGTCCGGTGAGTAGGCATCCCAATCTCTGCAGGTATGACTGCCTCACTGCCATAGGTAAGGCTAAATGGAGTCTCCCCGTTGCTCATCTTGAGAGTCGTCCGATGAGCCCATAGAACGTTAGGTAGCTCATCCACCCATCTGGCCCTTTCTCTACCCAGCCTGGTTTTAATGTCATTCATCAGACTTTTGTTGGCGGCTTCCACTAGACCATTTGCTTGTTCATGGGCAACCGCTGTGTTAATCTGTTATATGTGCAATTGTTCACACCATCTTTTGAATGGGTCATTGACGAACTGTGTCCCATTATCGGTGACTATTATTCGCGGGAGTCCAAATCTGCATACTATGTTTTCCCATGCGAACTTTTTGACCTCCTTGCCCGTTATGCGGACCAACGGCTTAGCTTCAATCCATTTGGTGAAGTAGTCTATAGCTACTATTACGTACTTTGCTTTCCCCGTCGACTGAGGCAAAGGGCCTAGGATGTCCATTCCCCATTGGTAGAAGGGCCAGGGTGCCATTATGGACGTCATCGGTGTCTTTGGGAGCTTCGGGACTCTGGAATGAATCTGGCAGGAGTCACACTTTCGGATTTCGTTCCGGGCGTCCCGGTGCATGGTTGGCCAATAGTATCCCTGCCTCATGGCCTTTGCAACGACCATTCTCGGTTCAGAATGCATTCCGCATGCTCCCATGTGTATTTCTCTGATCACATAGTTGGCCTGTAAAGGTCCCACACACCTCAACATAGGCACCAAATAAGATCTCTTGAACAAGACTCCTTCTTCCATCACATACTGGTTGATTTTCATTCTTAGAGAACGTGCTTCGTTTTTGTCCTCCGGCCAGACCCCCTCGTTTAGGCACTTGATGATGGGTGTCATCCAATTATCCCTTCTTCCTCTACCACTGCATTTACCTCCTTCTTTTCGATGGATCTCTCCGTTAACACTTCGACCAGGACCTTTGGTTAGGTGGTCGAAAGCGACGGTGGCCAGCTTACTCAGCACATCGGCCTTCTGGTTTCGTGTCCGGGGAATGTTGCTTATGGAGAATCTACTGAACCCTGCCGTCAATTCCTTCGTTTTGGATAAGTACTTCATCATGTTGGCGTTGGAAGCCACGTAGTCGCCGTTTATTTGGTTGGCCACTAGTTTCGAATCGACATAGACTCTTATGTTACTCACGCCCATCTCTGCCGCTATCCTCAAGCCGGCCAGTAGTGCCTCATACTCGGCTTCGTTGTTGGTGGTGTCTTTGAAGTTTAGACGGAGAGCATATGTATATTCCGTCTTGGTAGGACTGATTAGTACTAATCCGGCCCCGGCCCCCTTTAGGTTGGAGGCACCGTCCGTGAATAACGTCCACTGTCCGGTCTCATCTTTGTTCGGTACCTTTGCCGGTAGCTGGAAGTAGGAAGGGGAGCTGTTTCCGATGGGTGTTTCGGATAGGAAATCGGCAAGAACTTGTCCCTTAATGGCATTCTGAGGGACGTACTCTATGTTGTATGCACCCAGTTCCACGGAATACTTGGCGAGTTTTCCAGACGCCTGTGCCTTACTGAGAATTTGTTTGATTGGTTGGTCGGTGATTACTTTAATGGGATGGGCTTCGAAGTATCTACGCAACCTTCTTGATGCATGCAATAATGATAAAACCAGTTTTTCCAATGGGGCGTAATTTCTCTCCGCTTCGTTTAGGGTTCTACTGACGTAATGTACCGGACTTTGTTTTCCCTTCCTCTCCGTCACCAGGATGGTACTTACAGCTTCGTCAGCGGCCGTAATATACACATACAAGGTCTCTTTAGCGACCGGGGTAGTTAAAGACGGAAGATCTTCGATGAGCTTTTTCATTTTCTGAAAGGCCTCTTCGGCTGGTTTCGTCCACCTATATTCTTCTTTATTTTCCTTGGTGATGTTCTTCAGTGTCTCGAAGAAGGGTAGTGACCTCTCCGCCGACCTAGAAAGGAATCGGTTTAGTGCCGCTAGCTTGCCGCTGAGACTTTGCATCTCTCTCAACGTCCGGGGAGATTGCATGTCTAGTATGGCTTTTGTCTTTTTCGGGTTGGCTCGGATCCCTTCGGAAGTCACCAGATAACCCAGGAATTTCCCTTCTTCCATTCCGAATGAACACTTTCGTGGGTTGAGCTTCATGTTGATCCCCCTTAAGTTGTCGAATGTCTCCGCAATATCTGCGATCATCTCCCTTTCTTCTTTACTTTTGATGACCATGTCATCGACGTAAGCCTCTAGATTTCGCCCCAACTGCATTTGGAATGCCGCGTCCACCAATCTTTGATAGGTGGCGCCGGCATTCTTGAGACCGAACGGCAACTTGGTGTAGCAGCAGGTCCCTTGGTCCATGTAGAAGGCTGTTTTCTCTTCATATTCCTTCGACATTTGCACCTGGTGGTAACCCTTGTATGCGTCCAGGAAGCATTTGTATTTGTATCCCATTACGGACTCTATCTTCCAATCAATGTCCGGAAGGGGGTAGTAGTCCTTCGGACATGCCGAGTTGACATTCTTAAAATCGACACACATTCTCCAGGTGCCGTCACTCTTTTTCACCAAAACCGGGTTAGATATCCACGTCGGATATTTGACTGGACGGACAATCCCAGCCCGCGTCCATTCTTCGACCTCCCTTAGTACAGCTTGGCTCCTGTCGGGGGCAAAGACTCTGCGTTTTTGACATACCGGCTCGACAGATGCATTGATGTTCAAGTGGTGCTCTATTATCCTCCTCAGTACCCCCGTCATATCAGTTGGTTCCCATGCGAACATGTCGAGGTTTCTCGCAAGTAAGGCTTTCAATTGTGCCTTACACCCTTTGGTCAGACTGCCTCCGATGGTGACAAGTTGATCCGGGTATGCCGGATTGACCATTATTTCCTCTGCTTCTCCCGTACCAGGTTCGTGTCCTTCGATCACACTCTCCTTCTCTTTCTCCGTTTGACTTTCTTCGATCCTCCGGCATTCCAATACCGCGGCGGACCGGGTGGATAGTGTGGCAATTCCTCCCTGCGTAGGGAATTTCATCATCGAGTGTATGGTTGAGGGGATTGCTCCAAGCGCCTTAAGGCCACTCCGGCCGAGGATCACGTTGTAAGGGGAAGGAGCGCGGATGACTGTGAATTTCATTGCCGTCTTCCGGGACAACCTTCCGTTCACAAATTTTACATCCAGTTCCAACTTTCCTATTGGTTTGGTCACGCTACTGGCGAACCCCAACAGGTCCGTTCGGGTGGGCCTTAACCTCGATTTAAGGGAGGAATGCAGTTGATTGAAGCAGTGTTCGAACATGATTTCTACCGAGGCTCCTTCATCTACAAAAACTCTCAGGACAAGGTATCCTTCTATCGTCGCTTCCACAATGATCGGTTCCTCCGACACATCGTCCAGAGATATAGGTGGGAACGTTATAGGCATCTGCATCCACTCTTCCGACTGCTCTCTGTTCTTTCTTTTCTTACTATTTGTGGATGTGTGAACCATATTGATAACCCTACCCTTTTGTGGCTCATCTTCCCGTCGCCTACCACCTTTCTGACGAACATCTTTGACAAGATGATTGAGCTTCCCTGATTCAAGTGCCGTCTCTAGTTGTTTCCGGAGCTGGATGCAATCGTTCGTGTGGTGCCCGTTTCCCATGTGATAGTCACAATATTTGTCTTGATCCTCCCTCCTAGGCGGGTGACCGATAGGTCTAGGGACTGGGAGCTGTAGCTGTCGTTCGGTTGCTAGGATTTCTCGGGGTAACTTGGTGAGGGAGTTCAGTGAGAGCTTGGGGGGATAGTGGTATTGTCGTGTGGCATGATCGTTTCGAGGGAGGAGCAACGGAGGTCGTTCTCTAGGCTTGTAAGGGCTATACCAATCACGCCCTGAGGGGTTAGCCTTTCCTTCCTGGGGTCTTCTATCTCCTCCGTAGGGCCCTCGAAACTCTATCTCCTCCTTTCGGAAGTGACTAATAGGAGGCCTTCTCGAGGACTCTAATCGCTCTCCTCGAGGTAACTCGGTGCTAGCGAAAGCCCTTTTCGATCTGACAAAATCATCTACTCGGTTCATCATCTCCTCGGCCGTCTTAGGTACCCTGTCTGTGAAACGTTTAGCCAACTCCGGGGTCTTACATGCATCCATGATGGAGGATATTCGCATTATCTCCGGCACTCCTTGAATGAAACCTGTTTTAGTGGTCCATCTCTCCTTAAATTCAGGAAGAGACTCATTGGAATTCCTGATGATCTTGGTAATTTCTGTAGGGTCTTTGAAGCATCTCTTCCGAAGAGCAAAACGGGTCGCGAACTGGTGACGAAGGTCCGTCCATTCATCGATACTGCCGGAGGGGAGCTTGTCGTACCATCCTCGGGCACTCCCATCCAGCGTCTGCTGGAACATGCGACACCACACTGGCATGGGCCAACATCCCTGCATCGCGGCTTCGGAGAACCTGGTGAGATGATCCTCCGGATCCGATGACCCGTCATAGAGTTTAATGTGAGATGGCATCTTATGCTCCGGGGCTGAGAACTCGAGGAGTCTGCGGGACAGGGGGGAGTTGGATATTTCCTTGAAAGGCTTTCCCAAGTCTTCATCGGAGACCCTCGCCCCGGTCACGATTCCCCCAGCTGTCCTGTCATTACTTATGTCATCCTCAGTGAAGTTTAACCGAATGGGTTGAACCTTCTCCCTCCGATTATGTTCCTCCACCAAGGCTTTGAGGGCGGACAAGTGTCCTTCAATTTGTTCCCTCATCCTCGTGGGTGTATCTTCATTTCCTCCTGAAGTTTCCGGTGGTGGACTTGACATTCTGTAACCCTGGTAGATTGAACCCGGGTCCCACGGATGGCGCCAATTTGTTTGCGTAATTTGTTGCTATCTTCCAGCCAAGAGCCCTAAAAGTTCTTCGGACCTGGAGAGACAAGAAAAGCGCGTTAGCCTCGCCCTGGGGGTTTGTCCCAGGACCAAGCTTAGGCGTGAGAGTAAGTATGAGATGAGGATAAAGGTATATGTGTGTTTATGCAGTAAATGCTGTCTAATACAAGAGTAAATGAGAAGTATTTATACTGTCTGAGACCTATACCTTTTTACTCTACGATCCTGTGCATAGTGCTAGTAGGCAACTATTCCTGACATGTATACGTCAGGCATAGGGGACACGTGTCCATGGAGCAGGGGTTATTGATGACGCTAGGATCGACCATCCGGGTATTAGTCCGTCCGGGGTAGACCCGTCCGGCCCGTATAGGCCCGTCCGGGCATATACACAAACAGAGGTCATGATGCTTTCCCGTTACACCCACGAAAATCTCATCTCTCTCCTTGGATATTGCAACGAGGGTGGTGAGATGATTTTGGTGTATGAGCACGCTTCCAATGGTAGCCTTGATCGCCATTTGCGCTCCACTACTCTCACGTGGACCCAACGTATCAGGATATGCCATGATGCTGCAAAGGGACTGTGTTACCTTCATGAGGATAAAGGTAATCATAGAGTTCTTCACAGAGATATAAAAAGTTCAAACATTCTATTGGACAAGAACTGGAAAGCTAATGTCTCTGACATGGGACTGGCAAAAGTAGGACTTGCTAATCAGTTTACGTTTTTAATCAATGATAATATTGTGGGTACATTTGGTTACATTGATCCAATGTATATGGACATGGGCTTTCTAACGAAAGAGTCTGATGTATACTCTTTCGGTGTTGTCCTTTTTGAAGTATTATGTGGAAGACTATGTTTTGACTATAGCAAGGCTCATAGTGGGAATATAGAGCGTATCTGGAAACAAAGATACGTAGAGAACAAGTTAGACGAGATTGTGTTTAAAGATGATCTTGTGCAAGCATTGGATCAGAGTTCTTTGGAAGTGTTTTCAGAGATCGCCTTTCAATGTTTGCAGGAATCACGTGAAGAACGGCCACTGATGGCTGATGTTGTGGAAAAACTAGAGATAGCACTCAAATCTCAGGAGCTTGCTGATTTCATACAAAAGGAGTACCAAGAGACAGTTAAGGCTGTGGTACCTACTCTGATCTACAAATCTGTAGAGGAACTCAAAGTGCTTCTCTCCAAAGGAGTCATCCTTAATGGGGGCAAAACGGTAATCAACTACTCTGCTTGAAGTTTCTTTTTAATTATTTCTTTTGTTGAGAAATGGCAAATTTAAATTCATAAAATGTTTGCTTAATAATTTTTTTGAACTTTATATGATTAATACCAAATAAATATTGTGTAGGTAGTATCACCCTACGATAGCTTTTATTCAGTTTGGTATGTGCTAAAAAGTGGTAGCAGTTTTCATGAGTTTCTAGTTAATAAAAATAAGTCATTCGACCCATTATCAGTTATTATATCCAGAATCATATACAGTATATATCTACAAACCAAAATACACACCATTTATAGTATTTGCTTTTGCTCTACATCCATTTTAACACAAAACAAAAAATGGAACATTGTTATCAACGGCAAAGACTTGCGCACTATACTTGGGCCCGATTTCCTTGACCCAAATCTAAAAACGCGTGACCCAATATATGCCATGATTATTGTAAACCCAATAACTGGGAACACATTGAAAGAATTTACTAGCCTACCACTATGAAGTATGAACGTATGTGTTAAATTCTAGGATTACATGACTTTTCGGATTGAATAAACATTTTCACCCAAGTTCGAATTCCACTACTAACACTTATCGTGTTTTTATATGCCTCCCTAACTTACAATATATAGAAAAAGAATACATTATTATTAGTTATTATCAAGTTAGTAAAATTGAACAATCTAATTGTCCCGTTATTGACCAGTTAAACTCTTTAATTGAGATTTATGCAAATAAATAGTTCGTACAACAATTTATGAAAAAACACATTTTATTATTATTTTATAAATTAAAATTACCTTAATATCAAAATCACATGTACGCGTAGGGATATAAACTCTCAAAAGCTTTAACAACCTTTGTGCCATATTAAATAAAATACGTTATTTAAAAATATACATATTATGAATAAATTTTAAAGTTTTTCTGAAATTGATAACATTCCCTGTTTTGAAATATAATTACATATTATAAATTACCTTTTTCCCCCTAAATACACATGTATATGGGACGAGAAGCATGGGATCACCGTCACCCAGATCCTGAGTTCCCGACTGAATTTTGCATGTGTCTTTTGTCTTGGTTTTAACATCGCCTTGAGGTTCAATAGACATCGAGAGTAATCTCAATGGGACCTCGGTGCAGTTTGTGGCATTGATGACAAGTATGCTTGTTTCATTTATGGGAAGTGACGCGGTTTGACTAGAATCAGGGGCACGTTTAACTTTCGAGAGCAATAGTGGCTCCCGCCGAAACGGAAGCATAAGACGGTGGCTGATGATAACAGGGGTTTTTCCTTCAATTTGAAGGCTCTTATGGACATGAACTTTAGGGGACCCGCTATTCATCTTTGTAACATTCATTAGTGTCATCCGTTACAATTTATTGAGGAGACGTTTATAATTTATGGGAATACTAAAACTTAAATATTTGTATATTTCTCCAAAATACAAGTTTTCAATGCATGTTATACAATATAAATTAAGCATGTTTTGGGTATATATGCAAATATGAAAGTTTTGGTGTGGACTAAGGGCTCATTTGGTTTGTGGATTTGCGTTGGTTTGGTATAGAAAAATGGACCTCACCTTATTTTTAGCCATCTAGGATTTGAGCTAAAATTGAGTGGTGTGTTAGGTTTTATGATAAAATTGGACCTAGGGATGAGCACGGTACCGGTACCGTACCGATCCTGTACCGAATTAGTGGTACCGAATTTTTCCCGAGCATAAATTGGTGGTACCGGTACCGTACCGAACGGGATTTGGAAAATCGGGTTTTTCCTGTTTTTTTCGAGAATTTTCCGATTTGGTACCAGTCCCGTACCGAATTAGTTGTCCTGATTTTTTTTCACCTTATTTCGTAGCCCCGGTATCGTACCGTATATCAGGATTGGTACCGTTTCGGTACGGTTTCGGGATTCGGGTCGAAATGCTCATCCCTAATTGGACCCCACCTCATTCTCTTTATGTTTCTCTCCCGTGTCACCTTATCTATATATAGTCGAGATCAATATAGATCTCTATTTGGCATACACTAAATAAATCAATCTTAGTCATCTATTAAAAAAAAGAAAAAAAAAAAAAAACATTTCTTACAAACGGTAAATCTTCAAGCTACATAAAATAAACAATTGTGACGAGAATTAAATTACATATCTATAGATATGCACTTCTCTATACTTTCGACCATTTTACTGTGCTTGAAAAAAAAATGACATGTGATTTGTAAAAATCACATGTGCTTTTACTGTGCTTGAAAAAAAAAATTCTTAAAAGTATGTAGAAGTGCATATCTATAGAATGATAATTTAATGCGATGGTATGATTTTTTTCGCTTAATGATTAACGGTTTGCGAGTTACTTAATTTTTAAAAAAGGGTAAAACTTTATTTATTTATTTATAATCAAAAATTGAATGGCCAGAATTGTTTCATTGGATTTATAACAAATGTGAGATATGTATTGAACTTTTACCTATCTAAATATACTCCGTATATAATATATAAATTATATTTTAAAATATAAAACAAATTTAATATTTTTCTCTCTCTTAAATCTCATTCCAAAATACAATTTATAATCTTAAACCTACCTACAAACGAAATGGACCATAAGTTGGATGTTCGGGTCGTACTAATTACTATTAAAGGAATTACTTACATTAATACATCCATATGGTGTACCTATCACAGGGCAGGCATGTAAATGTGAACTGTTTTGCATTATACTCCGTAGTAAATGTGATAATTTTTAAAAATTGTGTCTACTTTGAATATTGCGATTCTTTCATTTATTTTCATTATGTTTGAAATTTCTTTGCACAGATCGATAGTTCGTGTCTCATAAACTGTGCACACGATTAGTTTTTAAGTCCGTATGTTGATATGCCCTCCCTAGTTATGTGATATGCCCTCCCTAGATATGCCCTCCCTAGTTATGTGAGACACTACTTTAGTTTTTAAGTCCGTATGTTGATATGCCCTCCCTAGTTACAGTAAAACTAAGGGATGGTAGAAGTTTTCATGTGTTTAAACCCATGATCTAAATCCATAGTTATCACTACATCCATATTTATTTTCAGAACTACTTCCACTAATCTTATGCAAATTGTTATATCTATGTGAAAAAAATATATATACTCTAGTACATATGTAAAACCGGTATTGTTGAAAATGACATCTCAAATGTGTCAAAATTGAGTCATCAAAATTTATCCAATTTCATGTATTTTTATTTTTTATTTTTATTTATTTATTTATTATTATTATTTTTTTTAATAAAAATGACATCTCAAATGTGTTCATCTTTGGAGGAAAAAAATAAAAAACTTAAAAGAGAAAAAGAAAAAAAAAATGTTATCAAAGACTTACCCTCTAGAACTTGGGCCCAATTCTGTGACACCCCCAAAATTTGGTACAGCGGAAGACTCAACAAGCTTTCGGGGTGCTACGGGGATTGGTATCCACACAAGACATAAAAGAACGAGATAAAGTAAACATAAGAAAAACACAACCAAACGGAGTTTTAAAGTTTACATTTATCCCAAATTCATCCAAAGTCAGGCCCAAAGGAAATAAACATAGGTCCAAAATTAAATATCAGAGTTTTAGAAAATAGATCCATAAACCAGGTACCATTGCCAAGCCTTCCAATCCAAGCATCAACATCATCACTTAATTACCTGAGAAAACGTGCTAAAAGTCAGCTTTCGCTGGTGAGATCATAGGTTTAAATTCATCTAACAATATAGTGGACATATACGCAAAACGCTTGCTAGCTAGACTAAGGACTCGCTAAAAGCCTGCGGATACCCTCCGCTCCATCATAATACACGGATACCCTCCGTAATAAACCTGCAGATACCCTCCACCATAACATAGATACACGGGTGCCCCCCGTAATATCATAAATACTCGGATAACCTCCGAAGTATTAATAACCTATAGGTGCACACTATAGTATCTAAATAAGCCAACCTTGAATAGTTCACACGAAACAGTGTGACTAAAGTTGACAATTCATCCTAGTCCATACGCATAGCAAGTTTTAAAAGGATATAAAAGCGATAATAGTCCACATAAAATAATTTGCATGTTTCTCACCCCAAGTATTGAAAACATAGTTCAAGAGTAAAAAGTGGGGCTATGACTCTCCTCAAGTCCAGAAATCAGCAAGAAGAAATCGGTAGAAGTAAGACGTATGGTAACTCAAAAGACGACAACTACGGACTCGGCACTACCTAACAATATCAACTCGTTCAGAAATCATTTCCTCAAAATCGAATATTCCCAAACCCGAACGTATTCCATTTACTTTCTGAAAATCCATTTCTCGTATTAGTTTGGAGTTTGACGTTTGGTATCCATACGGGTGGTGGGTCGACACAACTCAAACCAAGAAGTCACACAAAGAGAATAATAAAAACAATCTATATGTCTAATATTAGCCCAATATATTATTTAAATAAATCATCGAAGTTTATCAAATCCGTCGATTTGGTAATCCCCCACATTTATTTACTTAATATACCATTCTAAGATTATACCCAAATCCTAGGTCACACATTGCACATAAAGTACTATATGGTATATATCAAAGTTTAATAAATTCTCTAATTATGCCGTTAAGCTTACCAAATTCGTCAATTTGGAAACCTCACGAGATACTTAGTAATTCATTATTCTCGTACACATACCACAACCTATGAGCGTCGTAGGATACAATGCCCATTAATATATTCAATTTAAATAACTAAATAGCTCTTATTTAACCCGTCGATTAAATAAGTTACGTAGTTATCGAAAGTGAATGTATTAATCGTCATATATCCGTGACAACACAACGTCACAAATAATAATCCACTTGGACTCAAGTGGCCACAACCCCGTATAACTCGATAGTTTTCCGCGTTTATTAAAAGATATTATTTTATTTAATATTTATTCAACGTCAAGATCTCATCGTTATTTATAGTGTTTAGTTATAATAACGCTCCCAATATTATTACACTACTTTCATAGCATAATATTTATCGTCACGTTATTGTTATAATATTACTCGTGATTGTTTTATTTTTAATATACGCATTTATATATTTATATATACGTTATTCACGTCTATATATTTATATAAACGTTTATATTACCAATAATATTATTACGAGTTTTATTATTTGCGTTTGATTTTAAATATTTATCGAGCCATACGAAATGGTCACATGTCCGAGTCACCACTCTCGGCTCATTGTACAAGTCCAAAATAGAAATAATAACCAAGTCAAACCAAATAATCAATCTCCGTCCAACAATACCCAAATCACGTGCTACAACAATAGGGTCCGACTACGGCACCCGACTAACCTATCTCCGTCATTCTAAGTGACTGTCTCACAATCGGTCCCCAATACCACTTTTCGTCAACACAACTCCGAAATATACCACGAGTCCATATTAACTCGTCATTCACATCAAAATAATATTAGTAACCATACTAATATTCGCCAATAATATAAACCATCAAATATATAACGCGACACTTATCAAAATACCAATCTCACGGGTCGACCTACCAAGTCAAGCCCGAGTCAAAGCTTCACCACAACACGTGTGGGTCCCACCCGAGACCTCTATGGTCTCGGCTAGCTCTTGTGAGCTCGAACCAAAAATCCAACCGACCCATAGGGGTCGTCGGCCTCAAAACAACCAACAAAAATGGATGTTCCAATCATCCCAAGTATCCAAAATCAAAACATCAATCCACACATCCATAAATCAATTTCAAGGACCATATAATCATCAAGACTGAAGATTAACCAACAAGAACACAAGCCGAGAGCATTGGCTCTCGGTCGTGCCTCGACCCAATCGACAAAACCAAAAAACCCGGATACCAAACGCATCAATATTATCAAAACAACATTTCCCATTTATTAATCTTCGAACCCAACAAGAATATAGCTCGTGTAGCCACGGATTTAAGCTAAATCGAGGCACACGATATAGAAACCGTGGCCACTCACCTCCAAACGGTTCCAAATAACGTTTTCTTCAAAAACCCAACAATGAGGCGACGGGAATAGTGGTGTTTAGGTGGCTGTGGTGATTAAAAACAAGGGTTATGATGTTTGTGATGCGCGTGGTGCACACCAATAGATAGATCGAAAGATGGTGGTTACGGTGGTGGTGTTTGTTTTGTCGTGAGGGTGGCGGCTAGGTTAAGAAGAAGAAGAAGATGAGAGGGAGTAGTATTATTGTTTATGTTTGTGTTTTGTGTGGTGTGAGGTGCAGTAACCACAAGGACGATTTTGTAGGTTTACTCATAAAAAAAATATTATTTTTAATAATAATGATAATAATAATTGTATTATTAGTATTAAGGGTAGATGGGTGAGTGTGAATTACACGGACCAAAACCCGAAACTCGTTTCAAATCTTTAATATCTTACGAGACGTTTTATATATAAATATATATAGTCGAATTCATAAATTCAAGACATAAAATTTTTGTTAGGTTATCCTAGTGTTAGAGTCAACGTAGTACCAAATTGGAATTTCAAAATAAATCACCACGTATATATATTCATATCGAATCATTAAAGAAAATCTCAAATTTCTTAAAGATTTTAAATATAATCAACCATAATATAGGTCTTACAAGTTTGTTACGAATAAAACTTTAAATATAAATTTATAAACGAACTTTAATGTAATGTGGGTTTTCAAAATGGCTCCCTAATTTGCCAGTTGTCACATCCTCCCGGCCTCAGAAGAAACCCGTCCCGGGTTTCTCTCGGAACAAATCCATCTACGAAGTGAAAAGCTTCGAATATCTCTTTCGGAACTCGTTCTCACGCTCCCATGTAAATTCCGGTCCATGCCGGGAATTCTAACGAACCTTGATGAGTGGAATGCGACTTCGCTTGAGTCGCTTAATCTCACGATCCAAAATCTCGATCGGCTCTTCCACAAAGTTCAATTTCTCATCAACACGAATATCTTTCATCGGTATAACTGGTGTCTCATCAGAAAGACACTTCTTCAAATTACTAACATGAAACACATCGTGAACTTTACTCAGTTCCAGTGGTAATTCCAACCGGTAAGCCACGGGCCCAATTCTTTCCAAAATAAGAAATGGTCCAATGTAGCAGGGGTTGAGTTTCCCACGTTTCCCGAAACGTATCACTCCTTTCCAAGGTGAGACTTTCAGCATCACTTTGTCTCCCACCTGGAACTTTAGGGGTTTACGTCTCTGATCGGCGTAACTTTTCTGCCTATCTCTAGCTTCTTGTAATCGATCACGAATTTGAGTCACTTTCTAAGTAGTCTCCAAAATAAGCTCAGGGCCTGTGAGTTGGCTATCTCCAACTTCAGCCCAACCAATAGGCGAACGGCATTTTCTACCATATAAAGCTTCGAATGGTGCAGCTTTAAGACTTGTGTGGTAGCTATTGTTATAGGAAAACTCCGCAAGGGGTAGATATTTCTCCCATCCTTTACCAAAGTCTATTATGCATGCACGAAGCATATCCTCCAAAGTCTGAATGGTCCTCTAACTTTGACCATCGGTTTGGGGATAATATGCAGTACTCATATCAAGCTTTGTCCCCAAAGCGGTTTGAAGTGATCACCACAAAGCTGCTGTGAAGCGGCTGTCGCGATCAGAAATAATCGATATCGGAACTCCATGACGAGAAATATTTCTTTCACATATAACCTCGCAAGTTTTTCGACACTATCATCTTCACTAATTGCCAGGAAATGAGCAGACTTAGTCAATCGATCCACAATTACCCATATAGCGTCACAACCACTAGCTATCTTCGGTAATTTGGTAATAAAGTCCATTGTAATCCGCTACCATTTCCAAATTGGGAGTTCTGGCTGCGTCAATAATCCTGACGGTCTTTGATGTTCAGCCTTAACCTTAGAACATGTCAAGCACTTACTAACGTACAATGCTATATCTGCCTTCATATTTGGCCACCAATATAACTTTTTCAAATCCTGGTACATCTTGTCAGACCTAGGATGAATCGAGTACCTTGACTTATGCGACTCATGCATAATCAACTCTCGAATTCCTCCATACAATGGTACCACAATCCGATCTCCAAAACATAATACTCCATCAGAACGCTTGACAAATCCTTTATCATTTTCAGCCATCCCAAATATGTTCTCAGCAGGTCGGTTTTCTGCTTTCAACACTCCCGTTTGAGCTTCTAATATTTGAGACGGTAACGGCGATACGGTATTCATTCCCAATGACCTAACTCGTAACGGTGGTATTCTCTCCTTTCGACTAAGAGCATCAGCAACAACGTTTGCTTTACCAGGATGATAACGAATCTCGCAATCATAATCGCTTAACAATTCAATCCAACGTCGCTGTCTCATGTTGAGCTCTTTTTGATTCAAGATGTGTTGTAGGCTTTTGTGATCTATACAGATAATGTCTCCATATCCTTAAGGCAAAAACTACAGCACCTAACTCCAAATCATGGGTGGTGTAGTTCTTCTCGTGCTTCTTGAGCTATCGGGAAGCATAAGCTATTACTTTCTCTCGTTGCATTAACACGGCTCCTAAACCTTTATGAGAAGCGTCACAATAGACGACAAAGTCCTCACTACCTTCAGGTAACGCTAAGATAGGAGTACTACACAACATCTCCTTGAGTAATTGAAATGCTTCCTCTTCTTTATCTCCCCGTACGTATTTAACACTCTTTTGAGTCAATTTGGTCAACGGTTTTGCTATCTTCGAAAATCCCTCAATGAATCTTCGATAGTAACCGGCTAAACCCAGAAATTGACGAACTTCAGTCGGGGTTGTCGGTGCAGCCCAATCTTTAATAGCCTCAATTTTTGTGGGATCTACATGAACTCCTTGGCTATCAATCACATGACCAAAAAATTGTACCGTCGGAATCCAAAATTCACATTTGGAGAACTTAGCATACAGTTTCTCCCTCCTGAGCAATTCCAAGATAAGCCTTAGATGCTCTTCATGCTCCTTTTCACTCTTCGAATGGATTAGAATATCATCAATGAACACAATCACAAACTTATCTAGATAAGGCTTACACACCCGATTCATGAGATCCATGAATACCGCCGGTGCGTTAGTCAACCCAAACGGCATCACCTGAAACTTGTAATGCCCGTAACGGGTTCTGAAAGCCGTTTTCAGAATATCTTCCTCGCGAACTCTAAGTTGATGATAACCCGATCTCAGATCGATCTTCGAATACACACTCGATCCTTGGAGCTGATCGAACAAGTCGTCGATCCTCGGTAACGGGTGTCTATTCTTCACCGTTAACTTGTTCAACTCTCGGTAATCAATACACATACGAAACGATCCATCCTTCTTCTTCACAAATAAGACCGGGGCTCCCCATGGTGAAGAACTTGGTCTTATAAATCTTTTTTCGGCTAACTCCGCTAATTGTTTCAATAACTCTTTCAGTTCAGTGGGTGCAAGCCGATAGGGCGCCCGTGTCACGGGTGCAGCACCAGGTATCAACTCAATCTGAAACTCTACTTGTCTAGTAGGCGGGATTCCCGGCAAATCATCAGGAAATACATCAGGAAAATCACGAACTATAGGTACATCTCCAATGCATCTTTCCTTGTTCTCCTTCCCTCCTTTCTTAGAGATTTGAGCTAAGGAAAGGTAACATCCTTTTTCCATCAACTTTGGTAACTTAGTGCAAGAAATGACCGCTAATCGGGATGGGCTCCTCGAACCTTTTCGATCTCCTTGTATATTTAGAATCTCCTTTCCATAAGGCACACGCACGATCTTCTCATCGCAAAGTATGTGAGCACGATACTTCGACAACCAATCCATACCAATGATGACATCAAAACTTCCTAACGTGACGGGTAGAAGATCTATGTTGAAAGGGTGATTCAAGAAATTTAACGTGCAACCGATAATGATAGTCTTAATCCTTTCTATGTTCCCATTAGCTAACTCTATATCATACCCAATTCCTAAGGCCATTGGTGGTTTCTCTAGTAAGGGTGCAAACGTAGTGGACACAAAACTTCTATCGGCACCCGTATCAAATAGTATGGAAGCATAACGATTATTGAGAAGGAACGTACCAGTAACGACGTTCGGATCTTCTCCTCTCTCATTCCCAAGTGCATACACTCTCCCATGAGCAGCTCCTGCTTCCACACGTTGATCCTCATTGCCTTGACGTCCACGGTTTCCTCCAGCTCCACGATTTCCATGATTGTACCCATTACCACCCGAGCCTTGATTTCCTCGGTTCCACGATCCTCTACACTCACTCCTATAGTGTCCTTTCTTTCCACACCCAAAACAAGTAACATCCGCCTTACTTCTCACTTCAGGAGTAGCTTGAACCTTCTTTGAGCAGTTCTGACATATTACACTACACCATCCAGAATGATTCTGGTGGCAACGACCACACTTGGGTGCATCACCGTTTTGGTTCCTTTTATCTCCATTTCCAATGGCATAAGCCTTAGCAACAGCTTGTCGCTTGTTTCGGTGATCCTTACCTTTAGAGTGATGGTCTCTCTTTCTCTTCCCATTCTTATCCTTATCATCACCTTCCAATTCCAACGAATCCATTAATTGTTGAGCGATTATGATGGCCTCATGGATATTTGCAGGTCTAGCAGCAATCACATCATTCCTTGTAGCCACAGGCAACCCATCGGTATACCGCTCAATCTTTTGAGTCTCAGTTCTAACCATATCTGGGCAAAGCAAGGCTAACTCCTGGTAACGACGATTGTAAGTCGCCATATCAGTGCCCTTCACTTTGTGATTCCAGAACTCAATCTCCAGTTTCTTAACCTCATTTCTTGGGCAGTAAGTCTGAATCAACAAAGACTTAAATTGCTCCCAAGTCATAGCATAAGCCACATCACTCCCAACCGAATTTCGGTAATTATTCCACCAAGTTAAAGCTTCGTCCTTAAAGGTAAAAGAAGCAAACTTTACCTTAGCATTCTTTGCACAGTTGCTGACATTGAACACTGACTCAGTTTTCTCTATCCACCTGACCAAGTAGACCACTCCTTCGGTTCCTCCAAATCAATGGGTCCACAAATTCGAAATTCCTTGTAGCTACATCGATTAGCACGCACAGGTGGAAAAGTTCCAGTAGAGTTGTTGGAATGATTCGACTCAGCTAGTAGTTCAGCAACTCGTTGCACCATAAGTTGATTGATCATTGCTTGATCCACAGTAGGTGTATTCGGTGGAACATGATCGTTGTCTCCCTGAACATTGACATTTTGATTCCTGTTGTTGCGGTTAGTGGTGTCCAGGTTATCAGGAGTAGGGATTTCAACATTTCGTGTAGGACGGCGTCCTCGACGACCAGGGGTAGTCGTGGCACTTCTAGTTCGGGTACCTCTAACAGGGTTTCGTCATGGGGCCATTGATCAACCTAATACCAATGCAATATCAACAATGCAATTTGAAACACAATTCTCCGTGTACACCAAAAACCAAAGAATATCATACGAGATCACCATCATCCATACAAGTAGCGATCAATACATCGTTCCATAATACCAAAAGACAGAATAGATACTAATCGTTCCATACGAGACGAACGTACAATTCGATTGTCAGGACATAAGAGATATAATAACCAGCTCTCCTAACCAAGTACTCCCTGGCTTAGGTAGCAACACAACAACACAAATCTAAATCGATCTAGCCATGATGCTGGCGTAGACTCCTCAACTCCTGCCTCAAACCATCCAGCTCTCTCCACAATGATCCCAACTCAACACTATGAGTATCGCTATCTCTCTTGAGGTCTGCTACCTCCTTCTCTAACTCGGTGTTTCTCTGCTACAGCTTGCGATCTGCCTCGCGAGCTGTGATGAAACCTCTTTGCAGACTCTCTATCTACTCATGTATCTCCATCATACCTCTCCTAATCATTGTCGTCCTGTCCACGATAGTAGTTAAATCAACTCTTAGCTCATCAATAAACATAGCAATAACCATATCAAGTTGATCAGCCATCTGCGAGATCATCTCGCCCTGTGAAGTAATCCGAGTCCACATCATACCAGTCTCACCCAACTCTGCATGCTCATCAGATACCTCAGATGGCGCGTCCGACGCCACGGAACTACCAGGTGGTGAATCAAACAAGAATGAGTGATCAGGTGAAATCGGCTCTAACGGATGTATCGGGGAATCGGGCTCCACAGAATGAGCTGAATGTGCTGGTGAACCATCATCATCAGGCATCTCCTCCTCCGGAGGGTCATCCTCCTCCTCAGGATCATCATCACTCTGCTCAGCCTCCTGAGGGTCATCAGCCTCCTCCTCACCCTCGTACTCCTCCTCCTCCTCATCAGGCATCTCCTCCTCATCATCAGGCATCTCCTCCTCCTGAGGGTCATCCTCCTCCTCAGGGTCATCATCACTCTGCTCAGCCTCCTGAGGGTCATCAGCCTCCTCCTCACCCTCGTACTCCTCCTCCTCCTCATCGGAAGAGTACACCATCAATCCTCGTCTCCTAACAGGTGAACCATGTGGTGAAGGGGTAGGTGATCTAGGACGACGACGCAATGATGTAGGTGGTGCATCTGATAGGAGAGTGTGAGCATCCAAGTGTAAAGGTGGTGAAGTAGGGCGTACCGACATACGTGCCATAGCTCGGTGGGCAAAACGTGGAGCCACACGAGCCAAAGCCTGATGAAGAGTAAGCTGTCTCGAAGTACCAGGGAGCCCTAGAGAAGATGAGGGTCCCTGAGAAGTAGATGCAGCAGGCGGTGCAGAAGTAGAAGCTGTCGGTGATGAAGTAGCTGAATGCATGGCAATCCTGTAAGGATCATCAGGAGCCATGGTGATCTGTGCTGGGCGTACAGGTGCAGTAAGAATATCCTCAACAACGTCGAACGTACGGGAGGCCATAGTCTGTGACAACGGCGTAGGGTAGGTGTAAGTGTTTCAAAACAACTAAATCACGAACTCAAAATACCGTATCAAAAATCCTCATATAATTTCAATCATAAAATCTTAACAAAGAATTTCAAATACCGCATTACTAAAACATTTATAAAACAATTAAGCCATTTAATTCCTCAAAACGCCATCATATCGCTAAATCAATATATCCCATATCCTCAAATCATCGCAAAAATCTCATTTCAAATCATTATCTCATAATACCTCAATATAATCGAAGATGCTTCGGCTTGGCGGGCTGGCGGGCATTGGTCGAGGGTCGTTTTCTATAAAAATTGGTTATAGTTTAGGTGTTTATTTACCTAGTTCTCTATAACCTTGGCTCTGATACCAATCTGTAACACCCCCAAAATTTGGTACAGCGGAAGACTCAACAAGCTTTTAGGGTGCTACGGGGATTGGTATCCACACAAGACATAAAAGAACGAGATAAAGTAAACATAAGAAAAACACAACCAAACGGGGTTTTAAAGTTTACATTTATCCCAAATTCATCCAAAATCAGGCCCAAAGGAAATAAACATAGGTCCAAAATTAAATATCAGAGTTTTAGTAAATAGATCCATAAACCAGGTACCATTGCCAAGCCTTCTAATCCAAGCATCCACATCATCACTTAATTACCTGAGAAAACGTGCTAAAAGTCAGCTTTCGCTGGTGAGATCATAGGTTTAAATTCATAACTCAATATAGTGGACCTATACGCAAAACGCTTGCTAGCTAGACTAGGGATTCACTAAAAACCTGCGGATACCCTCCGCTCCATCATAATACACGGATACCCTCCGTAATAAACCTGCGGATACCCTCCGCCATAACATAGATACACGGGTACCCCCCGTAATATCATAAATACTCGGATAACCTCCGAAGTATTAATAACCTATAGGTGCACACTATAGTATCTAAATAAGCCAACCTTGAATAGTTCACATGAAACAATGTGACTAAAGTTGATAATTCATCCTAGTCCATACGCATTGCAAGTTTTAAAAGGATATAAAAGCGATAATAGTCCACATAAAATAATTTGCACGTTTCTCACCCCAAGTATTGAAAACATAGTTCAAGAGTAAAAAGTAGGGCTATGACTCACCTCAAGTCCAGAAATCAGCAAGACGAAATCGGTAGAAGTAAGACGTATAGTAACTCAAAAGACGACAACTACGGACTCGGCACTTGTAACAATTCGCAATTTCAGGTTAATTACTATTCCTGGAAATTTTCACTATTCACTTTTACTATTCATTTTTCCCGAAATTTTCCCGAAATTTGATTTTTGTTTCTTGGCCTCGAGTGATAAATCATTTCCATGACAAATTAAAAGTTTGACATTCATAAGCTCATTTTCGTGAAAGTTAATAAGGAATTACACGTTTTAGGGTAAAACGTCATTCAAAAATTCTACGCACAACGAAACTCGACCGCGTTAAGTGACCCCGCATCAGAAAAATGTTTGACACACTCATTATTTATTTGAGAATTAATCATGACTGAGAAAAACATGACCAAAATAAGCCTCGGCCGTGAAAAACTGGAATTTTCAGTTTTTAAGCGTTTTTACTCAGCCGTAACCTTAGCCTATACCTGCACCGCATTTCTAAGACGATTTAAGTTTTCAACTTATTAGAAAAAGTCAACATATTTTTCCCTCCTCCTTTGACCAAAAATCATTCCTTGATTTTATAAGTCATTCCTTGATTTTTAGGCTTACGGTTTGATGTCTAAAAGACATTTAATACCAACCGACACTAGACTGAGCCCAGTCTAGATATTATAAGTCTTTTTAAATAATTTTTATCACATTAGAAAAGTAACATTTTACTTTTCTCAATTTTACGCAATATTCGTACGTTTTACGTATTACGCGTTTTAGACCCGTGTTTCCAGTTTTAGCAGGGTTTTACCGCCCCAATGGAACCTACCACTCATTTTATATTTTATTATGGAGTATTTTGACAAGTTTAATCATTCTTCCAAGTTTCGTATTTTTACGATACCCGGTTTTACGTTTTGTGACGTAACAACTTACGGTTTGCATTTTACGGGGTCGAAACTAGTTACATAAGCTTGGATAATATCATCAAAAGTCAATACTTGCTCTCCAAGCTCATGAACCGACTTAGGGGGGAAATTCAGCCCATAGGTGGCTTAATCTCATGCTAGGAAGCTTAGATTACATGCATGTGTCCAACTTGGTCTCCAAGTGTTGACAAGTCAACATTGTAACCTCCTCAAGACCTTATTTAAGCCTCTCCTCCCCTTCCCTGGCCATTCCAACGTCCCACACACACCAACACCATCTCCTTTGCTCATTTTCTTCCAAATTTTAGCAAGATTCAAGAGCAAGTTCAAGGTAGAAACCCTAGTTTGATCTTAGGTTATCAAAACACTTTCATAACCTCATATACTTGGTGATTTCACTTGAGTTTGAATCCACTCAAGTCACCTCAACTTTCATCATCTCTCTTTCAAGATTACAAGAGTAGAAAGATTGCATGAAGTGAAGTGGGTTGAAGCAAGTCTATCAAAGTCCTATCCTTACATGTTAACTTCCTTTCATCTTTGAAAGCCAAAAGTTGTAAGCCAAACCCTAACATGCTTCTTGTTGAATAATCATGTTCATGTTATTTACATATTATTCATGCTATATTATGTCTTGTATTCATGTCCATGATGTATAAAAGTGAGTAAAACAAGTTGTTATAATTGATTGACAAGATAAGTTATTAAAACAAGTAAACTAGTGACTTTCTTGGTATAACCTGATCAAAATGGTAAAATTATGATATTGGATCATTACATATTACAGTAGAGGACTTAACAAGGAAACCATAGCAATTTGAACCACCTAAAACGAGTATACGAGTCAAAAGTTACGCCCATTTGAAGTTACCAAAGATTTGCGGCAAAACTGCCTAAACCATACTGTTTTGCATTCTGACATTTTGAAAGTCACACTTCTGGTCCGATTCATCAAAAAGTTAAAACATGAAAGTTGTCCGGAACGCCGTTTTCATTCAGGAACAAAGAAGCTCGAGCCTTGAAAACGCTTTCCGAGTGATAATTTCTTCAAATTCTAAACAGCCCATTTTTAGACCAAAGTAATTACATATAGGTTATGGTTTATAAAGACCAAGAGGTCTTATGACCTAGATTCAAGACCACAACCATGGCTAGAGCCAAGGTTGAGTCTCAAGACCATGGAACAATGACCAAAGGTCATGGCAAAGCCATGAGCTAAAGACCATATATACATACCAAGGCGAAAACATGAGCTAAAGACCATATATACATACCAAGGCGAAAACATGAGCTAAAGTATTGGCGATAACTTGAACATACAATTTGGATCTACTCCATCTAAGGAACCATGAGAACTTACAAGTATTTGTCATACAAGTTATAAGAAATTAACCCTAATAACAATCTTCATGTACAAATAAACTTTCCTAAGTTTATTCAACTATTGGACATGTAACTTTCGGATCAAAACTTATACATATATATTTTATCAACTACTACAATAGTAGGGAGCCTCATGTGAGGATTTCCTTATGTAAGCCGTCGAGTTGAGTTGTGGATTTAGGAATTAAAGTGTCCTGGCTCCTCGAACGTTTACTAACATGACTTCTGAATTATGTCGGCCCGAACGGTAGTAAACGATATATAAAACATACATGTTTTATGAATCATTTCTTTCAAAGACATACACTATACATTATACCACATCATGGACTAAGTGCAAGATATATATTGGCATGTTTATGTTTCCTTAGACATTATTCCAAACCTAAGTTACAACAATTATTCTAGGTTGCTCGTAGAAGTTCTTACGGCATATCCATCATTCTCATTATACATCATCCAACTCACGGTGAGTCATAGCCCCTACTCTTTTAGTTGTTTTATCAACTCTTTGAGGGAGAATACATGCTCGTTTTTACATGAATACAATATTTGTTTTACTTGAACATGCTAATTGTTTTCTTAAACACCAATTGCCTTACTCAATGTTTGTGGTTTACTCAAATGCCTTATGTGTTTACATGTTACATACTTCATTACCTTCCCGTTGCACTAGTATTCAACAAAGCGTAGTATTATGGCTTCCACTTCATTGTCATCATTATTTATATGGCATCATTGTAAAGATTGTTTATATAACGGTATTGCTACATTTATCTTTGAATCTAGATACAAGTTTTACCTTTGTTCACATAAACCAGATCATATTTGGCAGTGGGTTGTGAACATACAGGTTACAAGTCTCTTATTGCGGGACTTGCAACTGACTGGATTTACGATGCCTTTGCTGGGAAATCATCATTCAAATGTTTTACATTACATTTTGTCACTAAACTCTATGAACTCACCAACCTCGTGTTGACACTTTAGCATGTATTTTCAGGTTCATAATGAACAAAGATGGCACGGAAGGGGCACGGATACTCAAGAGGGCTATAAATTTTATTATCATTCAAAAACTCATTTAATGTAAACTGTAAACATGGACCCATTTGGGACCTCATTTTTGTAATCTCCGATATTTATACAATTTGAATGATAAATCTTTTAAAACGACTCAATTAGAGTTCGTTTTCTATTATTGTGACTATTGTGCCGTCGAGTAACACCCAGTTTGAATTCCGCTGCAACCATGAATTGGGGGTGTTACAGATTGGTACCAGAGCCATGGTTATAGAGAAACGGGTCTAAGTGAGACCTAAACTATAACCACACTTACAAGCAAAAACATTTTTATAGCCTTCCGCTCTTCGTGCCTTCCATCCTCCAGACGATTATGGACTTATTAAGCATTTTATATTACACAAACATAATTGCATATTGATATATGTACCCTTAGCAAATTTGAGCATTTTCCTATAAGCATGTTATGCTACACAAACATATTAGTATATTGATATATATACCCATTTTGAGCATTTCCCCGTAGAAATTTTTATGCTACACAAACATAATTGCGTATTGATATATGTACCCTTAGGATAATTGAGCATTTCCCCGTAAGCATTTTATGCTACATGAACATATATAAGTATATTGATATATACACACTAGGCATTTTACACCACACAAACATATATAAGTATATTGATATATACACTCTATTTATTTTCAATCATTTTATCTAAACAATGGACTAAACATATCTGCGTATGCCTATTCTAGGGCATTTCGACACAACCACATTCTCCCAATCATGTTCTTACTCCAATATTTTATGTCCAAGACATTGTAACTGATTGCAATGGTCTTTCCTATTTCCCGGACACTGTATGATACAATGGTCTTAATCATTTCTCAAATATTTTGAGTCACACAAAGGTCTAATCTACTTCCGAGACATTGTGATTTGCGAAATGGTCTCTGACATTATTCCATCACATCATCAATATCATTTCTTATGATATCAAAAACCCATCACAATCTATCGATTTCTAAATAGAAATCATGTGCGTACCCACTTCTCCCGATTATGTGCCCACTCTACCTAATAACTTCCAAGTCTTACCACCCTCACCCGAATTCGGATTTGACTTCGTGAATGCCTTCACTTCTGATGACGAAGAAGAACCTTTCAAAGATTCAACCGACGAAGAAGAGGAGGAACCAATGCCAACTAATTTTGCATCAAACACTTCTAATTATTTTGAACAAAATTGGGTTGAGGCAGACTCCAAGGAGGATAATGAGTATGAATATGTACTAGCGCCATTACCACCACCACTATCACTTCCCTTTGATATCCCTACATGTGATGATTTAGATCACTCATTATGGATCGTATCACGACCACCATTGATCCAACAAGAAAGTCAGCATGGAAACTACAGCCCTCAAACTTCATAGACTCGTACCTCTATGACACACTAAACCAAGAAGTTGCCGATCAATCAGAGCTACTCGGACCTTCTAACCTGCAATAGACTAGTGTGATGATACCAGTTGTCTTTTGTACTACTAAACTGATTATACTCAGTTAGTAATTGTTATGAAATGATAGTAAAAATGTTGTAATTACTAAACTGAAAGTATCAGTTAGTAGATTTTGAAGAAACTTGTAATAAGTTTCAATCTTGTAATCAATCAACGTTTTATGAATAAAACTCTTGCTTTATGCTATCATGTGTTATGATTCAAACCTCCAACGTATTTATTCTATCATTTCCCCATCAGAAATTATGCTTATTTCACAACTTTCTACTCACCAACTATTTTGAACACCACGTCAATTTCCCCCGAGTATCTTACTCTCCATCTCCAAAGTTGAGTATGAATATTCATTTCGTACTTTTGGAGCACCAATATCATCTCATAATACACTACCTTGTAACTCACCGGCTAAGTATGAATGTTGTGTTGGGAATTCTTAAGTAGGATGATTTGTAATTATTTGAATGGATTGGGATGCCTTTTCATTTAAATAAAGAAATTGTAAATCACCGAACCATAAGTTTATATTCCTCTATTTACATTGTTTGGGATGCCTCTCTATGTAAATAAAGAATTATAAACAAGTGGGCTTATTTGTATCCGAAATAACATAAGTATGAAGTCAACCTACATTACATTGCTCGGGTATGGCATGATACCTACATTACATTGCTCGGGTATGGCTTGATACCTACATTACATTGCTCGGGTATGGCTTGATACCTACATTACATTGCTCGGGTATGGCTTGATACCTACATTACATTGCTCGGGTATGGCATGATACCTACATTACATTGCTCGGGTATGGCTTGATACCTACATTACATTGCTCGGGTATGGCTTGATACCTACATTACATTGCTCGGGTATGGCTTGATACCTACATTACATTGCTCGGGTATGGCATGATACCTACATTACATTACTCGGGTATGGCTTGATACCTACATTACATTGCTCGGGTATGGCATGATACCTACATTATATTCGCCACAAGAATCCTACATTATATTCGCCACAAGAAATCCTATCTTTTCATCGACATCGCTTCAAATCATGACATAAACTAAACTTCGGGACGAAGTTCCCGTAAGGGGTAGAGACTGTAACAATTCGCAATTTCAGGTTAATTACTATTCCCGGAAATTTCCACTATTCACTTTTACTATTTGATGCGTGGGAATCGCACCTTGCTTTACCTCTCGAGGGATCTCGCGAGGCTTACAACCCCCACCAGGCAGTGTACCTGATCGTTGTAGTATAGTATAGTGACAAGTACCGGGGGATTGATCGTTCAGCTTAGGAATAGTGTCGCTAGGATTGGAAAACCTAATTAATAGTTCTAGAGATGAAAGATGATTATTTTTGTGTTTTTATATTTTATGAAAGCAATTAAAATCTCAGGTTTTGAAAGAGTGGGCGGAATTAGTTGCTAATCAACTAACCCAAAGCTAAGATGCAATCAAAATAAAATAATAAAAATGAAATTAAACTAATTAAACTAAGGTTGTGAGCAGTATTTGGAGAAATTGTGTTTACTTAGACTTCATTACTCCCTAGATATCTTTTACATGTCAATTACTTGTTACACTTGTATGAATGACGGGTTGTATTCCTTAATACCATTCGTGGAGTGGCATACATAACTCCCCAACTCTATGAGCTCTTATCTCCTCCTACACCATGACCCAGCACAACTATAGGGATTGTAAATAGTGGCTCATGCATTAAATACAACCAATAAAGACCTAGTACGCCTCGGTTCATGTTTCTTAAGACGTTCAAGCATGTTACCATTTGGAGATCTGCCAGTTTTCTTAAGCCTAACATATAAAATCATTCATTCAAAACAAGAATAGACAAGTAATCAACACATAATCAACATCTAGGTTTCATTAGATCTAAGCAAACACAAGAGAGATCTAGCCTAGCATAGTAAAATTGAGACAAGAACAAAAGATAAACAACCAACACATAGACATATTGATTGAATTAAGAGTATACTTATCTCAATTACAATGCAAAGTCTCAAGGGTTTGGAACCCTTGAGAAACCTGTAAAAGAGGCACCAAAATCGTCTTTAGGGTTTCACCAAAACTTCTCCCCTTTAATGAAAAAACTAGAAAACTATATATAGGAAAATCGTCCTGACGGCGTCAAGATTTAAATCTGACGCCGTCAACTCGCCGCCATACACTTCCTCGGACGCCCTAGATCCAATCGTGACGGCCTATGTGACGCCGTCACCACCTTCGGTAAATTAATCTTGGCCACTTTGACGCCGTCACCTCTCCATCTGACGCCGTCACCAGCTACGGTAAATTATTCTTCATGTCTGACGCCGTCAAAAGCAAACCGTTGACGCCGTCACCTTGTATTTCCAGCTTGGATTTTTGGTACTTTGTCGTTTTCTTCACTTTATGCTCCAAAAACGTCCAAAATAGTATCTTTTCCAGAATTCACTCTCCAAACACCTAAAATCACAAAAGGAACGATTTAGGGCAATATTTGATCAAATAAATTCGGATTCGGGCTTAAATGACCCCCTAAAAACGGATCATTTTTCGCCTCATCATATACCCTTACACTTGAGATTTGCTTGTCCTCAAGCAAATGAGCTTTTATTCTACTCAAAAGACAAGTTAGGGGTCATTTAACACTAATATAAAAGTAATTACAACAAATAATCGTTCCACTAAAGACCAATAGACAAGCACGGAGGTCATACACGAGCACCTCACAAATAGTGTTTAGATACTCACATCTCTCGGGTGTAATAAAGTAATATAACATTATGGAAATGGAAGATATCTCTCACTACCTGTCATAGCAAAATAGATTACCATAGGCTTGGGAAAGGATCAAACCTCCACCACATGGCGTAAGCACCTAGGATAAACTATCAAAGAGGTCTTTTTAAAGGGTTATAACGTTAGGTGTAGGGATATGAATTACACGGTTTTGTTGGATAAAGGGAATTTTACTGGTGGCGAGTTAACAATCTTAGTAAATTACATGTACAAGATGGCGTTGCTAAGTCAAGACTAGACTCGACTTAAGCTAATAAATGAAAAATAACAAAAACATAAAATAAAAACGGGATGGTAGTCCGTATGTTTTTTTCTCTTCTTCTTTTCTATTTTTTTTTCTTGTTTTTTTCGATTTTTTTTTTTTTTTTTTTTTTTTTTTTTTTTTTTTTTTTTTTTTGCATACACTCTTACCCTACCATCCAAAATAATACATCATAGGGGATGAGAATTCCCCTTACACTTGAATCTTTACATACTTTACATTTAACTATTCTAATGACTCGAATTAAGAAAATCAAAACACTTGGAGCACTTTTAAAATTAACGTACATATGGGGGTAATAATATGATGTTCTTCCCCATTACTCCATAAAATAAGTACTTACCCATGAGTCCCAATCGTCCCAAAACAATATGTACAAGGATATGACTCGACTTAGCAACCATGTAATCAATTAGAAAGTTAACTTAGGGTTTAACAAATAACAATAATGCACTAAAAATGAGCGCATACACGGAAGGCTAAGGCGATTTGGGTGTACATTTAAGTGGGGTGTAACAAATTCTTCCTTTAAGTAAAATGCTTAAAGTTAGAAACGAAAAGATAGGCTCGGAGGGGTGTACTAGGGGTTTCGTGTACTAAAAATGAGTACAACGCAAAGGGTGTGGGAAAAATTAGTTGACTTAACTAGCCAAGTAATATGACTTAAATGGTCAAGTAATTATAATACGGGTTTAACACAAGGGTGATCCTAATGCCTCTTATCATGTAGTAAATCCTACCACACGAATGTAGTCTCACTAGCGGTCTCGGGATGCATCACTAACGCAAGTTCTAGAATCTAAATGCTACCGGTACACTCATAAGCACTAATAATGAATGCTTTTCCTATCAAATCTAAAGGCGAACCTCACATTTTTGGGTGGAAAATTTTTCTGAATATACGGTTATGTGCTAGTCATACAATCTCCTATCCATGAGACGCTTGCTATGGCTAAAGTTTCACTCCTAAATGTTGTAAAAAATTTTAAATTTGGCGCTAAAATTACACTAACAAGTATTTCTCATAGTTTTATTACACATCTACTATCAAACAAAACAAACTCAAGCGAAAGTGCATATGTAAGGTATCATCTTTTTACCCTCCCCTTACACTTAAGATGAACATTGTCCCCAATGTTCAAGTAAAGAATGTAAAAGTTAAAAAGTAAAGAGAATGAAATCAAATACTCCCCTGATTCGCTCGGTATGGATTTTAGTTGGCCAGGTTAAATCTTCTTCCAAGAAAACGAACAATCAAAGCTTCCCTTCCAGAATATAAATCATCTTCTTGTCACAAATAACCTGTAAATCCTGACAAAAGTAGACAAGGCAACCTCGCGTAAAATCGGCGGCATCCTATATAAGTTACTAAATCCTAGAAAACAAAATAAGATATAATGCTTGTGGAATGAAGTTTGCAGATTTCCTGGAGATTATAAAACTTAATAATTCACAAAAACTATAAGACTCCGTTAGAAAAACAAAACCGGTAAAATTTCCAGATTTTTAACTCCTGACGCCGTCAAGAGCAATTGCCTGACGCCGTCAGAATGGACCTGCAGAAATCTTTATGTTAAGTTTCCGGAAAATTTCTGGAAAAACTTTGTCCTACTTCCTGGAAAATCCTGCAAAACTTCATTATGACTCAATACAAGCATTTGACTCTAACAAATACGAATATACATGTTCATTAAATATTGTGGATAATCATGATCGGTTTGTTTCTTAAAAACATATTTGGGGTTTCCCCTTACACTTATCTTTTGCAAAAATACCTTTAGGTTGAAGTTAAGACTAGGCTAAACAACATAATAAAGTATTTCACATTTTAATTGAGAAACATGATTAACCAACAATAAAAATAAAACATGCATACGGAAGCAAATAACAATCAAACAAATAAAAATCACACAAAACATGGGTTGCCTCCCAAGAAGCGCTTTTCTTTATTTACGAGTCTTGTAGCTAGACTCAAAGTCGTGGGTTACTACGTGATTTCATCATTGGTTCCACTCTCTAGGTCATCTTCTAAACCAGTTTTGTATTCCGGACCTAGTTGCAAGCATTCTTTGTAGAAACCAAGCATCCTATTTCTAACATACTCTACTCCTCTACGTCTATCCTCATCATTCCTATAATAAGCCGCTTGCTTACGTTCCTTTTCGAAATTAGAGAGAAGGCGGTATTGCTCAATCTTGTAGGGCATTTGATAAGCAACCTCATCATTCTCCTCCTTGAATCTAACTATCCCTAACGTCGGATCATAACTCATCCTAGTGGCCTCAACAAATGGTTTCCCAAATATTATTTGACTTAGGCAAGAATCTATCACCGGACGCGTGTCTTCCACTATCATGAAATCAATCTCATAGGTGAGATTCCCTATAATCACATGTACTCCCTTAACTCTTCCTGCAAAATTACTTATCCAACTTTTACCGGGCATTATCCTAAAATTGAGTTGCTTCTTCATCACCCAATTGTAGTAAGTCCTAGACATGATGTTCACGGGGGATCTAGGGTCTATGTAAGCTTTCCATACATGCATGTGCCCGATATTGCATGGGATGTTAATGTTAGAGGGGTCTCCCATTTTGATCAGGGGATCGCCAAAGATATATGTTGTCTCGGGACTATCGAATAAATACTTATGGTATTCCCGTTCTTCCTTGGTTGGCAACTTATCAAAATATTCCTCTATAGGTTCTACCTCCTCTAATTCCTCATCCTTATTAACCTCAACTTCCCTACTCTCATCCTCACTATTGGCTTCTACTCTAACTTCATCTTTGTCACTCTCCTCTATCTCTCTATCTATCGGCTTAATGGTGACAACATTGACAAAGTGGACATGTTTGGATGATGAGGGGTCCTTAGCTTGGATTCCACTATTGGTGTCCCTAGTGTCCTTCCTAGGTGTGGCTAATGTTTGGTTGTTGAGGGCTTTCAACAAGTTGTCGATCTTGTTGGTCATCTCCGTTTGTTGTTGGTTGAATTCGGTTTCAAACCTAGCTATGCGAGCTTCTTGAGATGCCATAAATTTCGACATCAATCCTTCAAGATTGTTGGTACTACCATAGTTGTTAGAAGGATTGTTGTTGAAGGTACGGTTGGATGGTGGACCGTTTGATTGGTAACGATTAGGTGGGTTGGATGAATTGGGTTGATTTTGTTTCCACCTAAGGTTTGGGTGATTTTTCCATGAGGGGTTATATGAATCACCGTATGTGTTTGGCTCGGGCTTGAAAGTGTACCACTTATCTCCCGCTTCGTCGGTACGCGTGGATGCGTAGTCCGCAAAAGCTGTTTCGGGGAGTTCCATACAATCACGAGTGTCATGGGGACCACTACATAATTCGCATGAAGAAGTGATTTTGTTCACTTGGCTTGAATTCTTCGGAGCTTCGTAAGATTTCATGAGAAACTTGACTTGGTCCTCAAGTTCCATGATCCTACGGTCGGGAGTGCTTGAATTATTCGAAGGCAAAGATATTGCCTTGACCGTTTTGTTCAAATCACGGGGATCATTCCAACTTTCGTTGTCATAGAGAGCAAGATCTTCTATGAGTTCCCATGATTGTTCCGCACTAAGATCACGTAGCTTACCACCGGCCGATTGGTCAATGGTTCGCCTCGTGGGGATATCGATATGGTCATAGAAGATTTGGACTTGGAGCCACAGATCTATGCCATGATGAGGGACTTTTTGGAGTAAGTCCTTGAAACGAGTCCATGCTTCATAAAGAGATTCATTTTGACGTTGTTGAAACATCAAGATGTCATCCCTAAGTTTAGTAGTTCTCCCCGGTGGGAAAAATTGAGCAAGGAAACGAGTGGTGAGATCATCCCATGTGGTGATGGATCCCGCGGGTAAACGCTCAAGCCATTGACTAGCTTGATCCCGTAGAGAGAATTGGAATAGGCGTAAACGGGTAGTCTCTCTAGTTTCAACACCTAGGTCTATGGAATCTACGATTTTGAGGAAGTCCTTAAGGTGTTGGTTTGGATCTTCGGAACGAAGTCCATAGAATGCACATCCGCTTTGCACCAACTGGATGGTGTCGGATCGCAAGGGGGTCACATTGGCTCCGGTGAGCTCAATGGTGTTTCGGTAGCCTTGGTGGCTAGGTCGGGAATACTCTCCTAAGGTTCGGGGCCTAAGGGGTTCTAATGGTGGGTTTTGTTGTGGTGGGATGATGGGTTCAAAGATGTTACCACCTTCCATGATGTCGGATGGTAAAGAGTTACGAACAAAAGCACGAAGAAACAAGATAGACTAAAGAAGACCTAAAAAAAATAAAAATCTTACTAGAAAGGAATCTAGCAAGTAGACCTAATAAAAAGAAATCCTAACCTAGACAATAACTATTCCCCAGGCTGCGGCGCCAAAAACTTGATGCGTGGGAATCGCACCTTGCTTTACCTCTCGAGGGATCTCGCGAGGCTTACAACCCCCACCAGGCAGTGTACCTGATCGTTGTAGTATAGTATAGTGACAAGTACCGGGGGATTGATCGTTCAGCTTAGGAATAGTGTCGCTAGGATTAGAAAACCTAATTAATAGTTCTAGAGATGAAAGATGATTATTTTTGTGTTTTTATATTTTATGAAAGCAATTAAAATCTCAGGTTTTGAAAGAGTGGGCGGAATTAGTTGCTAATCAACTAACCCAAAGCTAAGATGCAATCAAAATAAAATAATAAAAATGAAATTAAACTAATTAAACTAAGGTTGTGAGCAGTATTTGGAGAAATTGTGTTTACTTAGACTTCATTACTCCCTAGATATCTTTTACATGTCAATTACTTGTTACACTTGTATGAATGACGGGTTGTATTCCTTAATACCATTCGTGGAGTGGCATACATAACTCCCCAACTCTATGAGCTCTTATCTCCTCCTACACCATGACCCAGCACAACTATAGGGATTGTAAACAGTGGCTCATGCATTAAATACAACCAATAAAGACCTAGTACGCCTCGGTTCATGTTTCTTAAGACGTTCAAGCATGTTACCATTTGGAGATCTGCCAGTTTTCTTAAGCCTAACATATAAAATCATTCATTCAAAACAAGAATAGACAAGTAATCAACACATAATCAACATCTAGGTTTCATTAGATCTAAGCAAACACAAGAGAGATCTAGCCTAGCATAGTAAAATTGAGACAAGAACAAAAGATAAACAACCAACACATAGACATATTGATTGAATTAAGAGTATACTTATCTCAATTACAATGCAAGGTCTCAAGGGTTTGGAACCCTTGAGAAACCTGTAAAAGAGGCACCAAAATCGTCTTTAGGGTTTCACCAAAACTTCTCCCCTTTAATGAAAAAACTAGAAAACTATATATAGGAAAATCGTCCTGACGGCGTCAAGATTTAAATCTGACGCCGTCAACTCGCCGCCATACACTTCCTCGGACGCCCTAGATCCAATCGTGACGGCCTATGTGACGCCGTCACCACCTTCGGTAAATTAATCTTGGCCATTTTGACGCCGTCACCTCTCCATCTGACGCCGTCACCAGCTACGGTAAATTATTCTTCATGTCTGACGCCGTCAAGAGCAAACCCTTGACGTCGTCACCTTGTATTTCCAGCTTGGATTTTTGGTACTTTTTCGTTTTCTTCACTTTATGCTCAAAAAACGTCCAAAATAGCCTCTTTTCCAGAATTCACTCTCCAAACACCTAAAATCACAAAAGGAACGATTTAGGGCAATATTTGATCAAATAAATTCGGATTCGGGCTTAAATGACCCCCTAAAAACGGATCATTTTTTGCCTCATCACTATTCATTTTTCCCGAAATTTGATTTTTGTTTCTTGGCCTTGAGTGATAAATCATTTCCATGACAAATTAAAAGTTTGACATTCATAAGCTCATTTTCGTGAAAGTTAATAAGGAATTACATGTTTTAGGGTAAAACGTCATTCAAAAATTCTACGCACAACGAAACTCGACCGCGTTAAGTGACCCCGCATCAGAAAAATGTTTGACACACTCATGATTTATTTGAGAATTAATCATGACTGAGAAAAACATGACCAAAATAAGCCTCGGCCGTGAAAAACTGGAATTTTTAGTTTTTAAGCGTTTTTACTCAGCCGTAACCTTAGCCTATACCTGCACCACATTTCTAAGACGATTTAAGTTTTCAACTTATTAGAAAAAGTCAACATATTTTTCCCTCCTCCTTTGACCAAAAATCATTCCTTGATTTTATAAGTCATTCATTGATTTTTAGGCTTACGGTTTGATGTCTAAAAGACATTTAATACCAACCGACACTAGACTGAGCCCAGTCTAGACATTATAAGTCTTTTTAAATCATTTTTATCACATTAGAAAAGTAACATTTTACTTTTCTCAATTTTACGCAATATTCGTACGTTTTACGTATTACGCGTTTTAGACCCGTGTTTCCAGTTTTAGCAGGGTTTTACCGCCCCAATGGACCCTACCACTCATTTTATATTTTATTATGGAGTATTTTGACAAGTTTAATCATTCTTCCAAGTTTCGTATTTTTACGATACCCGGTTTTACGTTTTGTGACGTAACAACTTACGGTTTGCATTTTACGGGGTCGAAACTAGTTACATAAGCTTGGATAATATCATCAAAAGTCAATACTTGCTCTCCAAGCTCATGAACCGACTTAGGGGGGGGGGAATTCAGCCCATAGGTGGCTTAATCTCATGCTAGGAAGCTTAGATTACATGCATGTGTCCAACTTGGTCTCCAAGTGTTGACAAGTCAACATTGTAACCTCCTCAAGACCTTATTTAAGCCTCTCCTCCCCTTCCTTGGCCATTCCAACGTCCCACACACACCAACACCATCTCCTTTGCTCATTTTCTTCCAAATTTTAGCAAGATTCAAGAGCAAGTTCAAGGTAGAAACCCTAGTTTGATCTTAGGTTATCAAAACACTTCCATAACCTCATATACTTGGTGATTTCTCTTGAGTTTGAATCCACTCAAGTCACCTCAACTTTCATCATCTCTCTTTCAAGATTACAAGAGTAGAAAGATTGCATGAAGTGAAGTGGGTTGAAGCAAGTCTATCAAAGTCCTATCCTTACATGTTAACTTCCTTTCATCTTTGAAAGCCAAAAGTTGTAAGCCAAACCCTAACATGCTTCTTGTTGAATAATCATGTTCATGTTATTTACATATTATTCATGCTATATTATGTCTTGTATTCATGTCCATGATGTGTAAAAGTGAGTAAAACAAGTTGTTGTAATTGATTGACAAGATAAGTTATTAAAACAAGTAAACTAGTGACTTTCTTGGTATAACCTGATCAAAATGGTAAAATTATGATATTGGATCATTACATATTACAGTAGAGGACTTAACAAGGAAACCATAGCAATTTGAACCACCTAAAACGAGTATGCGAGTCAAAAGTTACGCCCATTTGAAGTTACCAAAGATTTGCGGCAAAACTGCCTAAACCATACTGTTTTGCATTCTGACTTTTTGAAAGTCACCCTTCTGGTCCGATTCATCAAAAAGTTAAAACACAAAAGTTGTCCGGAACGCCGTTTTCATTCAGGAACAAAGAAGCTCGAGCCTTGAAAACGCTTTCCGAGTGATAATTTCTTCAAATTCTAAACTGCCCATTTTTAGACCAAAGTAATTACATATAGGTTATGGTTTATAAAGACCAAGAGGTCTTATGACCTAGATTCAAGACCACAACCATGGCTAGAGCCAAGGTTAAGTCTCAAGACCATGGAACAATGACCAAAGGTCATGGCAAAGCCATGAGCTAAAGACCATATATACATACCAAGGCGAAAACATGAGCTAAAGACCATATATACATACCAAGGCGAAAACATGAGCTAAAGTATTGGCGATAACTTGAACATACAATTTGGATCTACTCCATCTAAGGAACCATGAGAACTTACAAGTATTTGTCATACAAGTTATAAGAAATTTACCCTAATAACAATCTTCATGTACAAATAAACTTTCCTAAGTTTATTCAACTATTGGACATGTAACTTTCGGATCAAAACTTATACATATATATTTTATCAACTACTACAATAGTAGGGAGCCTCATGTGAGGATTTCCTTATGTAAGCCGTCGAGTTGAGTTGTGGATTTAGGAATTAAAGTGTCCTGGCTCCTCGAACGTTTACTAACATGACTTCTGAATTATGTCGGCCCGAACGGTAGCAAACGATATATAAAACATACATGTTTTATGAATCATTTCTTTCAAAGACATACACTATACATTATACCACATCATGGACTAAGTGCAAGATATATATTGGCATGTTTATGTTTCCTTAGACATTATTCCAAACCTAAGTTACAACAATTATTCTAGGTTGCTCGTAGAAGTTCTTACGGCATATCCATCATTCTCATTATACATCATCCAACTCACGGTGAGTCATAGCCCCTACTCTTTTAGTTGTTTTATCAACTCTTTGGGGGAGAATACATGCTCGTTTTCACATGAATACAATATTTGTTTTACTTGAACATGCTACTTGTTTTCTTAAACACCAATTGCCTTACTCAATGTTTGTGGTTTACTCAAATGCCTTATGTGTTTACATGTTACATACTTCATTACCTTCCCGTTGCACTAGTATTCAACAAAGCGTAGTATTATGGCTTCCACTTCATTGTCATCATTATTTATATGGCATCATTGTAAAGATTGTTTATATAACGGTATTGCTACATTTATCTTTGAATCTAGATACAAGTTTTACCTTTGTTCACATAAACCAGATCATATTTGGCAATGGGTTGTGAACACACATGTTACAAGTCTCTTATGGCGGGACTTGCAACTGAGTGGATTTACGATGCCTTTGCTGGGAAATCATCATTCAAATGTTTTACATTACATTTTGTCACTAAACTCTATGAACTCACCAACCTCGTGTTGACACTTTAGCATGTATTTTCAGGTTCATAATGAACAAGGATGGCACGGAAGGGGCACGGATACTCAAGAGGGCTATAAATTTTATTATCATTCAAAAACTCATTTAATGTAAACTGTAAACATGGAACCATTTGGGACCTCATTTTTGTAATCTCTGATATTTATACAATTTGAATGATAAATCTTTTAAAACGACTCAATTGGAGTTCGTTTTCTATTATTGTGACTATTGTGCCGTCGAGTAACACCCAGTTTGAATTCCGCTGCAACCATGAATTGGGGGTGTTACAGCACTACCTAACAAGACGTATAGTAACTCAAAAGAAGAAATCGGTTGGAGTTTGACGTTTGGTATCCATACGGGTGGTGGGTCGACACAACTCAAACCAAGAAGTCACACAAAGAGAATAATAAAAACAATCTATAGGTCTAATATTAGCCCAATATATTATTTAAATAAATCATCGAAGTTTATCAAATCCGTCGATTTGGTAATCCCCCACATTTATTTACTTAATATACCATTCTAAAATTATACCCAAATCCTAGGTCACACATTGCACATAAAGTACTATATGGTATATATCAAAGTTTAATAAATTCTCTAATTATGCCGTTAAGCTTACCAAATTCGTCAACTAGGAAACCTCACGAGATACTTAGTAATTCATTATTCTCGTACACATACCACAACCTATGGGCGTCGTAGGATACAATGCCCATTAATATACTCAATTTAAATAACTAAATAGCTCTTATTTAACCCGTCGATTAAATAAGTTACGTAGTTATCGAAAGTGAATGTATTAATCGTCATATATCTGTGACAACACAACGTCACAAATAATAATCCACTTGGACTCAAGTGGCCACAACCCCGTATAACTCGATAGTTTTCCGCGTTTATTAAAAGATATTATTTTATTTAATATTTATTCAACGTCAAGATCTCATCGTTATTTATAGTGTTTAGTTATAATAACGCTCCCAATATTATTACACTACTTTCATAGCATAATATTTATCGTCACGTTATTGTTATAATATTACTCGTGATTGTTTTATTTTTAATATACGCATTTATATATTTATATATACGTTATTCACGTCTATATATTTATATAAACGTTTATATTACCAATAATATTATTACGAGTTTTATTATTTGCGTTTGATTTTAAATATTTATTGAGTCATACGAAATGGTCACATGTCCGAGTCATCACTCTCGGCTCATTGTCCAAGTCCAAAATAGAAATAATAACCAAGTCAAACCAAATAATCAATCTCCGTCCAACAATACCCAAATCACGTGCTACAACAATAAGGTCCGACTATGGCACCCGACTAACCTATCTCCGTCATTCTAAGTGACCATCTCACAATCGGTCCCCAATACCACTTTTCGTCAACACAACTCCAAAATATACCACGAGTCCATATTAACTCGTCATTCACATCAAAATAATATTAGTAACCATACTAATATTCGCCAATAATATAAACCATCAAATATATAACGCGACACTTATCAAAATACCAATCTCACGGGTTGACCTACCAAGTCAAGCCCGAGTCAAAGCTTCACCACAACACGTATGGGTCCCACCCGAGACCTCTATGGTCTCGGCTAGCTCTTGTGAGCTCGAACCAAAAATCCAACCGACCCATAGGGGTCTACGGCCTCAAAACAACCAACAAAAATGGATGTTCCAATCATCCCAAGTATCCAAAATCAAAACATCAATCCACACATCCATAAATCA
The DNA here is from genome assembly GCA_030686995.1 of Artemisia argyi. NCBI lineage: Eukaryota > Viridiplantae > Streptophyta > Magnoliopsida > Asterales > Asteraceae > Artemisia > Artemisia argyi. Next base: position 188,909,489 of record CM060685.1, on the reverse strand, counting down.
ATTTCAAGGACCATATAATCATCAATCCACACGTGCCTCGACCTAATCGACAAAACCAAAAAACCCGGATACCAAACGCATCAATATTATCAAAACAACATTTCCCATTTATTAATCTTCGAACCCAACAAGAATATAGCTCGTGTAGCCAAGGATTTAAGCTAAATCGAGGCACACGATATAGAAATCGTGGCCACTCACCTCCAAACGGTTCCAAATAACGTTTTCTTCAAAAACCCAATAATGAGGCGACGGGAATAGTGGTGTTTAGGTGGCGGTGGTGATTAAAAACAAGGGTTATGATGTTTGTGAGGCGCGTGGTGCACACCAATAGATAGATCGAAAGATGGTGGTTACGGTGGTGGTGTTTGTTTTGTCGTGAGGGTGGCGGCTAGGTTAAGAAGAAGAAGAAGATGAGAGGGAGTAGTATTATTTTTTATGTTTGTGTTTTGTGTGGTGTGAGGTGCAGTAACCACAAGGACGATTTTGTAGGTTTACTCATAAAAAAAAGTATTATTTTTAAAAATAATGATAATAATTATTGTATTATTAGTATTAAGGGTAGATGGGTGAGTGTGAATTATATGGACCAATACCCGAAACTCGTTTCAAATCTTTAATATCTTACGAGACGTTTTATATATAAATATATATAGTCGAATTCATAAACTCAAGACATAAAATTTTGTTAGGTTATCCTAGTGCCGGAGTCAACGTAGTACCAAATGGGAATTTCAAAATAAATCACCACGTATATTGTTGGTCCCTTTTACTTGGTTAACTATAACTAAAAAGCTAAAGTAACCAAGTTGTATGACTTTAAACAAAGATGTATAAAATGATTAACAATAAAGTAACGTAAATATAAGAGACAATATTTTCCAACGTTTAATTCTTTATTATAAGTTAATCAAAAAGAATCGTACCCAAGTGTTTGCGGAATAACACTTGGGATTGAAAACGACAAGTATTGTATGGACTCCTCACTAAACTCAGTCGATGTTGAGTGACAACTTTCAGGACCCACTGAGCTATCTCAGGGGTTGTGTTGTTCTTTGGAGGAGTAAAAGTGGTTTGTGAATGCTTTGCATTAATTGCACAAACTTGTCAACTTTTACTCCTACCATATGCTTCTTATTTATACACAAGTATAGAACAACTAGTTATACATTGGACATAAAGCTTCCCTAACAATATCTTGAAAGATATTATTCTTCTGGCAAGGAACCTTCATTGAGTTAAGTCCAAAAGGCACTTTCTGATGACAGACTGGTTTTAACCATTTTGGGAAAGTTTGACATTAAAGTGATAAAGCACTTTAATAATGCAGCTCAAACTTTCCCGCCCAGTCCCGCCAAAACTTCAGTCTTCTTGTCATCAGTCTTCAGTACTATAAAGTTGTTGAGGAGTCATGGGGTTCAGTGAGTTATTGTCATCCTCACTGAACCCATCACCTTCTTCTTGGCTTAGATCACACTTCACTGAGTTCCGCCTCACTGAATGGAGAACCTTTCTTCTTAGGTTCGGTCTTAGCATCCTGAAGGTGACTCACTGAGTTACTGTTCACTCAGTGACTTGTTTACACTTAGGGGATTTTTCGTTCAAATCCTTGTTAGAAGAGGATTGGGGAATTCAGTGACCCAACAACCTCCCCCTATTTGAACATACAAATAGCCTAAGTGTATCTTGATTCAGCATGAGTTGTCAGGATACTTCTTCTCTTGCTGAATGTTTGTTGTAATTATAAGTAGGACATAACATTTAAACAAAAACATCAGTTTATTCATAGCTATTACATTTTCCTACAAATTACAAAACAAAATAAAGATAGTTGTTGCAGATCAGATGTTCAGATGATAGCCAAGTCCCTCAATCTTAGCTTTCTTTGATCTCAGCAGGTGTTTCTCAGGATGCTTCTCAATCTTGGCCCTAGGGTCCTTACAGAACCTTTGGTTTTCAGCACTTCTTCCAGGAGAATCTAACATCAGGTACGTTAACATTGCCTTGATCCCTGCCCTGTCTATATCAGACCATCTTTGGAAAGCAAGGTCTCCATATTCATCCGTAAAGCATAGACCTCTTTCAAGGTGTTCAAGCACAACGTTGTTCACCAAGGTGATTCCTTCAGGAATGGACCTATCACAATCCAATCCTGGGACCTTGATCTCAGGCTCAGATTCAATGTGCTTCCTTTTTCTCCTGGTGGCTTTTGATGAAGCAGTTCCTGTTGTTGGAGCAGGAAGAAGGGAGGGAATATTGAGGGCTTCAGGCATTGCTCTCAGTCTGTCATACCTTTCCTTCAGTGACTTGAGAAGGTCGTGTACAACAACATTGTTTTTCTTGGCAATGATAGGACGGAGTTCATCAAGTTCAGTAATCCCAAAGTCAGCAAATCTGAATGGGTTATGAGTGTCAATGATTCTTTTATCATCCCCCCTAAAGACAGTGACCATTGCGGTTTTGGTGTTCCTGTGAATTTTAATGTCAGTGATGGTTTCAGGCTTCAACCTTTCCTTCATCACCCAATGATATCTTCAACCCTGGTCTTCCTGATTTGAACATCCCTTTTCAGCTTTGCTTCCCTTTCCTTTCTAAGAGCATTCATCTCTTCTTCCTGAGCCTTTTTAAAGGCTGCACCAGCTTGCTCAGTAGCTAGTACCTCAGCATCCAGACCAATCTTTTCAGCTTCCTCATGAACAACCTGTATCAGTTCAGGCTTGCTCAATCTCTCTTCTTCAGCTACCTTTGCCAAGTACTCAACTCTTTCCATATGGGCTTGTATTTGGTCATTGGTGAGTTGATATACTTTTGCATTGATTTCATATGGGACCCTGATTGGTTCATCAGGATCAATTCTGACGATTGTGAAGGCAGGCTGGAGTATAATTTCAGGTTCTGAGGTGGTGGCAATACTTTTTCCTCTGTCCTGAATGAGAGTGGAGGAGACTGGTTCCTCTTGAGGTGGAACTTCGGTGATTGGTGTGGCTTCAGTGACATGCTCCCCCTCAGTGTGAGAGGGCTGTCCAGCTTCTTGTTCATCAGTAATAGGGGTTTCAGGAACATTCTCCCCCTCAACAATTGCCGGAGCTGCAGTGATGGCAAGTGTTGGAGTTACTGAAGACGAAGTAGAGGTACCCTTGAAGACTTGAAACATTTCCGTCACCATTGACTTAATCTCCGCAGTATCCTGATGGATGATAGATACCTTGGAGTCAAGTGCAGCCTGAGAGTTTTCAAGGGCAGTCATTCTGGATCCCATTATCCATGCCAGAGAAGTGGACTTCAGGGATTGAGCTGTCACTGATGCTTCCAACTGAGTGAAGGAGGACTTGAGAGCCTCCACTGTGGAGCTGAGATTCTGAACATTGGAATCCTTTATCAAACCAAGTAACTCAGTAAGAGCCGCCGAGTTTACCTGGTACGCCTCAGATGCCTGAAGAATTTTCTAGTTGAGCTCAGGATCATCCTTGACTGATTCTTGAACCGACTTAACCCCTGTAGCCAGTTCTTTTAGAGATTCCAAAAATTGATTGATGTGAGAAGCCATTTGTGTCAGGGAGTGAGAGACAGTGGAATTTTGCTCCCTGACATCATCATTGTAGTCTTCAACAACATCTTTGAGGAGGTGATAGTGGACTGCTTGCTCAGTATGCATGTCAAACACCTCTTCAGTGACCCCCCTGTACAAAACATTGGTCATTTTCTTGATGAATCTTTTGAAGGCTCTTTCAGTGAGAGGAGTTTGAGCGTCTTCTGAGGTTTCCGGCTCGGAATGTGTTTCATCTTCAGCATGGTTAGAGGTTTGAGGAGACTGAGTAACAGGTTCAGGGACTGTCTCCTCAACCTCAATATCATCTCCGGCCGTGAAGACTTCCTCATCACTGTTAAATTCATCATCAGAAAATATGAGAGCCTGAGCATCTGCCAGGGAGGTAATCTACAACAAGTGGAGGTTATCCAGCTCCTCTTCATAAGAAGATTTGCCTTCGTTTTGGCCAGGTCCTGACCCCTCAAATCCGGTAGGTTGGGCTTCACCTACCTGGTCTTTAAGGCCAGTTCCCAAGTTATGCGCACCTCCGGGAGTGGTTGTGAGTTCCATATCAGCGGGGGTTATATTTCCCTCTGAGTCTTTGTCCCTCGTGACCCCTTTAGGCATTGATGGGTGTTTCTCAGTACCATCACTAGGAGCCGTGATTGTTGTGTCCCTATCAGCGGGTTGTATATTTCCCTATGAGTCTTTGGGATGAGTAGTTGTGCCCTCAGACAAAAGCTTTGATTGGCGAATGTCCTCATCAGGCACCTGAGTGGTTATGTCCCCCTTTCCAACAGGCTTGGTCTGGCCTGTCGAAGATTTAGGAACGTGAACTCCCTGATGCTTGGGTTGTGATTTACCCGAGCCTTTAGCAGGATGTGATTGTTTGTGGACCCCCTTCTCAGTGGAGTAGTGCTGCTCCATCGAGGATTTAGGATCCTTTCCTCCCTGAGACCCTGGTTGTGATTTGCCAGAGCCTTTAGCAGGATGTGAAGGTTTGGTTGGTTCCGACTCCACTGTCTTGTTTATGGCAGAAGAGTCTTTAGGAACGCGATTGCCCAAGGACACTGAGTGTGATTTATCAGTGCCCTCTGTTGGCTTTTGTTGCAGGCCTAGTGACTGGGTTATTATTCTCAGGGTGTCCGCAGTTAAGGGCGGAATTTCATGCCCCCTTTTTGTAGCCTTAGGGTCAGAGGTCTCAGTGTCGAGTGACTTGGGTTGAGCCACCTTCCTGGACCCCTGTCCCTTCTTCCTCTTCACCTTTTTGGTGGGAGAGGGAACTGGTGATATAATATTGTCACCCTGGATAGCAGTATGCATATATTGGGTCAGGGTGACAGGTGTAACCTCTAGAGGGTCACGAGAGTAATTAGCCTTGTGTAACACTTCAGGCTCAAAACCTACTGCTTCAGGCTTTGCATACTCAGACCCAAGCAAGTCTTGTAGGGCACAAGAAATGAATCTAGGGTATGACATGAGTTTTTGCCTAGACTTCCCCCCTAACTTTGCTATGAGGTCCTTGAAGATTAATTCTCCAAGGTCAATGAATCTACCCTCAATGAGACTAAACAATATCATTGCTTGAGTATTGTTCAATTGCTCAGTAGAGGATTTATTTCCCCAGAGGACCTGAATGACAAAGGTCATTATTATCCTCCAGGGAGCTGGGAACCAGGTCTTGATGATTGGGGCTTTGGATAGTAGGGCCCCAGGTGACACTTCAGGGTGAAGTTTGTCATAGGGCCCTAGCGTCAGTAAGACCTCCTTCACATCTTTATCAGATGGTGAGGCAATGAAGGTCTGGGTATAATTAAGCCCAGTGGCTTTGACAAAAGTTTTATAGTCAAGAGTTAGGGATTTGGTTCCATTCTTGACTGTAAACTTAATTTTGGCCTCTTTTGGCACATCAGGGTTTTCAACCACTGCTGTGCACCAAAATTCCCTCAAATATTCAGGGTAGATGACTGAGGGGGTTTTTGTGAATGCGGTGGTCAGAAAGCAGTTCTGTAGGAACTTCACCACTTCCCTGTATTCAGGGAACCCTTCAGGGTAGGCAAAGTTCCCCACCACGTTATTCTTGGTAAGGTCTACGCTTTCCATTTGGAAATCCACATTGGGTGCGTATTTTATGACCTTAGAAGAAGCCATTTGGATAAAAGTCTGTTCTTTTTCTTTCTTTTTTTTTTTTTTTTTTTTTTTTTTTAAAAAAAAAAAATAGGTATCAAAGAAGGGAAACACACGCAGTTTTGGAAATGATTTGCAAGAGTTTTGTTATGATTTTAAAAGCGTGTGTGTGTTCCCTTTTTGTGGGGGTATTTATAGGGTGACAATTGCGGATACCAAAGGTTAATTTATTTAACCGAAACGGCATAATAATTTTGGTTTGATATCCGCATTAAATATCACGATTCCCATTACCTTATTTTCTCTCACATCGTGGATGAACAGTTGTGTGGCTCTGCAAATAATGCACTTTTGTAGAATAGAAACTATCACAACTTTTGTGTGTGAGGGAGCATTTAATGCTCAGTGGTGTTTGGTGAGAGAGATGTGGGGGCCCAAGGAGTGGATGCCAGTTGTGTAAGTGACATATATTCCTATATTTAATAGGATTCAGTTACCTACCTGGGACATTAACTAACTAAATACTTAGAGCATTTAGTTAGGGTATTCAATGCCATTTTTCATCCTGAGCCCCCCCCCCCCCCCCCCCCCCGGAATGAATTATCATTCAAAAAAAATTTCAGGAAGGGTGTGATCAGGGGCCTAGAGAATTTACATCATATTGGAACATTTTTTTGATCAGCTCCCTGATTCTATGTCCAACATGCCCAGTTTAGCTTTCAATCTTGTGAAAGTGGGTTCATCCAAAGGTTTAGTAAAGATATCAGCTAGCTGATACTCAGTGGAGATGAAATGTAGTTCAATTTCTCCATTAGAGATATGGTCCCTGATGAAGTGGTATCTGATGTCAATGTGTTTGGTTCTTTGATGAAGTACTGGATTGTTTGAGATGGCTATGGCACTTGTATTATCACAAAAGATAGGTACCATCTTATACTGAATGCCATAGTCACTTAGTTGGCTCTTCATCCATAGTACATTTGCACAACATCCTGCAGCAGCCATATATTCAGCCAGCTTCAGCTGAGGACATGGCCACTGACTGTTGTTTCTTTGTACTCCAACACACAAGTTTACCACCAAGAAATTGGCAGGATCCTGAAGTACTTTTCCTATACATGTTACATCCTGCATAGTCAGAGTTAGTGTACCCTTTGAGATCAAATCCTGAACATTTTGGGTAATACAAACCAAGGTTTGGAGTACCCTTCAGGTACCTGATGATTCTCTTGACAGCAGTGAGATGTGATTCTTTAGGGTCAGCCTGGTATCTTGCACACAGACAGACTGAGAATTGGATATCAGGCCTTGAGGCAAGTAAGTACATCAGGGAGCCAATCATTCCTCTGTATTGGGTTTGATTCACTGACTTTCCAGTGAGATCTGGACCAAGGTTGTTTGGAGGAACCATAGGAGTTTTTACTGAAGAGCAGTCAGTGAGCTCATACTTCTTTAGTAGGTTCCTGAGGTATTTCTCTTGGCAAATGGATATTCCTTTTTCAGTTTGTTTAATTGGTAGTCCAAGAAAGTATGTGAGTTTACCCATCATGCTCATTTTAAACTTTGTGGTCATTAGTTTTTCAAATTGTTTGCAAAGTTTGTAACTTGTTGAGCCAAAGATGATGTCATCAACATATACTTGGACAAGAATGACATCATCCTTTGTTCTGTAGATGAACAGTGTGTTATCAATCTTTCCTCTGACAAACTTGTTTTGGATTAGGAAGGCTGAAAGAGTTTCATACCATGCCCTGGGTTCTTGTTTCAGTCCATAGAGGGCTTTGTTAAGCTTGTAGACATGGTTAGGGTATTCACAACTTTCGAAACCAGGAGGCTGTTGCACATAAACATCTTCTTTGATGTTACCATTCAGGAATGCACTTTTAGCATCCATTTGGTAAACTTTAAAGTTCATGTAAGTTGCATAGGCAAGGAAGATCCTAGTGGCTTCCATTCTAGCAACAGGTGCAAAGGTTTCCTCATAGTCTATACCTTCCTGTTGATTATATCCTTTGGCAACCAGTCTTGCTTTGTTTTTGATGACTGTACCATTCTCATCAGTCTTGTTCTTAAAGACCCATTTCATACCAATGATTAAAACACCCTGGGGGCATTCAACAAGGGTCATGACATCATTTCTGTCAAATTGTTCCAATTCATCTCTCATGGCCTGAACCCAACTTTCATAAGTCAGGGCTTCTTTAACATTTTTAGGCTCAATCTCTGAGAGATAGTCAGCATAAATACATATATTGGCAGTGGCAGCCTTGAGTTTAGCAGCCTTGCTTCTTGTGAGCATGCCTTCAGTGGGTTCACCAATGATGTTCACAAGCTCAATGATTTTGGATCTAGTCCAGCTATCCTGAGGTTTGGGATAAGGATTTGAGCTTGAAGGAGCCTGATTAGGTTCAGACTCAGGAACATGAAGTGACTCATCAATATGTGCTTCAGTAACAACTGTAGGAACAATTTGTTCTGAGGGTTCCTGAACATTTTGTTCAGTGGTGTCAGTCTCATTTGAGACAGGCTGAGTTTCTATGAACTCACAGATAGGTGGTTGGGGTAAATTGTGAGGGATGATGTAATAGGAGACATCAGCATCAGCTTGGTATTGGGTTGAGGGATTGTTCTCAGGATGATACTCACCAGGAGGATACCTTGATGAGTCATCAATACCAATTTCTTCTACTGAGGAATTTGAGAACCTGATGGATTCAGTGCTCTCATCAACAGTAATGTGATAAGTTTCCTCAGTTTGTTGTCTCCTAGTGTTGAACACCCTGAAGGCTTTAGAAACCAGGGAATATCCCAGGAAGTATCCATCATCAGCTTTGGCATCAAATTTACCTAAGTGATCCTTATGATTATGTATAAACACAGGACACCCAAATACATGAAAGTAGCTGATGTCAGGAATCCTTCCTTTGAATATCTCATAAGGAGTCTTGTTATGCCTTTTCACAATGATTGACCTATTTTGAGTGTATCAGGCTGTTTTAACTGCCTCAGTCCAAAAGTGTTTAGAGAGGACTGAGCCATTTAACATTGTTCTTGCTGCCTCAATGAGTGTTCTATTTCTCCTTTCAGCTACTCCATTTTGTTCAAGAGTATAGGGAGAAGTGAAATTTTGAGAAATTCCTTTCTCATCACAAAAACACTCAAGGTCTTGGTTTTTGAATTCAGTGCCATTGTCAGTCCTGGTCTATTTAACTTTGACATCATTTTGATTTTCAATGTTTCTGACAAATGACATGATGGTATCAGCTGCCTGACTTTTCTTGGTCAGGAAGTAAACCCAAGTATATCTTGAGTATTCATCCACAATGACCAGAGTATACTTCTCATGGTGTATGGACATTGGATTGACAGGTCCAAAAAGATCCATATGAAGAAGATAGAGGCAGCTTTTGATGGAAAAGGTTTGTTTGGTTTTGAATGATGCCTTGTGGTGTTTTCCTTTTTCACAACCAGAACAAGGCTTGTCTTTGATATACACCAGGGATGGAAGGCCTAGAACTTTGTTCTGTTTGGCCAGGTTGTTGATGTTTTTGAAGTTGAGATGAGAGAGTCTCCTATGCCATAGCCAGTTGATTGTCTCACTTGCCTTAGAGAATAGACAAGTCCCATTCTGAGTCAGGGATGACATGTCAAGAACATATACATCATCCCTTCTAGGGACAATCAACACAACTTCCTTATTGGTATTAAAGATGGTCCCTCTCTTGTCATCAAACTGAACTATGTATTTGGCATCACATAGTTAAGAGACACTTATCAGGTTGTACTTGAGACCATTAACATAAGCTATTCTTGTAAAAACTATACCATTGCAGTTTACTGAACCATAACCTTCAGTGGGAGCTGATGAGTTATCACCAAATACTACTTTGGGTCCTGGTTCTTCCACATATTTGTGCAGAAAACTTTTCACACCAGTCATACTTCTGGAGCATCCACTGTCTAGATGCCAAGTAGGATCCTTGATGTGTTTCTGCACAAATAGTAAACTGGGTTAGTTTTTCTTATTGACCCACTTTCTAGTGGGCTTAGTCCTCAGGGACTTTTTGAACTCAGTTAGTGAATCATGGTCTGAAGTAGTGTGACCTGAGCTTCCACATGTTTTACATTTTGTGGAAGTTGATGCCTCAGGTGACTGAGAAGTGTTGGTTTGGTATTTCCTTCTGGACTGAATCACTTTGTCATGTCCCCTGGTTTCATGGGAGGGATCTCCACAGATGTCACAGCAATCTTTCATCATACAATCATCAGGAAGATGATCATTGAAACTACAGTGAGGACATGGTGAGAAAGGCTTGGCCTTCAGTCTTTGTTTGGAAGGTGTGGCATACTGATAGCCTTGGTTTTTGTATAGACCCCTTGCTTTTAAAGAAGCAGTGTGGGAAATGTGATCACAAGTTCTGTGGTCCTCTTGTTTGCATATCATACAAAACAGGACTCTATAGCATTTATCAGTGCTGTGATTTGGATAATTGCATAGGTCACATCTCCCTGAGGGTCTTGGTGTGGTTTTTGGTTTGGAAGAACCTGAGGATACTGAGGGCTTTGTAGATTTTGAGTCAGAGTTTTTCTCAGTAAACTCAATTTTCTCACTCAGCATCCTGACAAGTTCAGCAAGCTGATCAACCTTTGAATCAGTGCTTTCAGGCTTTACTTCAGTGGTTACTGAAGGTTTTTGTTGTTCAGTGGGTGCAGGAGTAGGTCTTTTCAGAATAGTCCTTCCTAACCCTGATTTCTCTTTAGGAGAATGTGGTTGATAGACTAATGGTGCAAGGTCAGAATTGGGTTCTGCTCCCTGAAGTTGTTTCAGTGGAGGGAGTGGTGAATCAGACTTAGACTCAGTGATGGACTCAGTAGGACTAAGTTCACCAGTGACTCCTAGCAGCTCCTTAATAGCCTGACTTTCAGGCTCCAGGATTCTTCCAGTATTAAAATTTGGCATTTTACTATCTGGATTGTTTCTTTCAATCCAATCACTGGGTTTAGGAGCAAGTTCTTTGCTAGAGAGTATGTTTATTGACAGAAAAGTTGTTGAATGGTTGCTCTCCCCAGAAACTTTAGTGAGTTGATCATCACCCAAACCAGTCTTATTGAAGCTGGGTGAGAGACTCAGTGTTTCATAAAGTTTGGGGTTTTTCTGAGTCCATTTCCAAATAGTTTCCTTTTCTTTCTTAAGTTCTTCCCTAAGAGCTTGATTTTGTTTTACTAGTTCAGTGTTTTGAATTTGAAGTGTAACACTTTCAAGCTTGGCTTGTTTTAAAGCAAGTAATTCATCTCTACTATGATTTAATTCAAAACTTAGTTTGTTAAATTTTGAAAACAAGTTCAATCTTTGCTCTACAACCTACTTAAGATCAACATTAATATAATCTAAGTAAGATTTCCAATCATCATCATCATCCATAGAAAGTAAAAGATTTACCTTCCTCATTGTGATGTTGACCCATTCTCCATTTCTTGCATGACTCTTCCCCACAGCAAGTTTGTTGTCTTCTGACAGAGCCATCAGGGCACTGATGTGAACTTCATCATCATTAGAGGACACTTCAACCTCATCCCAGTCATAAGTTTCAGCAACAAGCCCTTTGTTCTTGGCTTGAGTAGGTTTTGGAGCCTGAGGAGGCTGAGAGACTGTTGAGGATGATTCAAGAAGGCCAAGTTTAGCTTTTGCCTTTCTGTACTTGGCTTCAAAGTCAATTTGAGGGACTTTTTCAAATCTTTGACTAGACTGAAGCATTTTTGGTTGAAATTTGCTGGGGCCTGAAAAAGAGTTATTTCCTGAAAATTTGAAGGATGGTTCTGAGGTTGTTTTTGAAAAACAATCTTTAGCAAAATGTCCCATTTTACCACATTTGAAACATTCAGTATTATCATTTGCTTTTGAAGGGAATTTGTTTTTCTTAAAATATCTTTTTGAATTAGCAAGGAGTGCTCTTTCATGAAATTCAATTTGAAGATCATTCAGGTACTCCTCACTGGTTCTTTGGTCAACCTCATCATCAGAACCATCCTGAAAATCCTGCACAACACCTTTAGAATAGAGAGCAGTAGATATGGGTGAAATTGTCAAGGCCTTTTTGGTCTCCTGAGCTTTACCAGGGTATCTCCTGGTGATAAGGTTGTCCTCATAGACAAACTTCCCATAGATGGCAGGGAGCTCAAGATTCTGAATGTGGTTTGCATTTCTCAATCCTTGAGAGAAGTTTAACCACTTCTCAAGGAGACTGTTGACAAAACCAACATTGATCTCATGTTTTGACAGTATAACACCATCATTGGTCAGCTCATTCAGGAGGGTCTTATACCGAGTATAAGTCTCAGAGAGAGTTTCAGAATCCTTGGCCCTGAAGGTATTGAATTCAAGCTTCAAGTCCATGATTCTATTCTCTTTGCTATCTGAAGGCCCTTCATAGCTATGAACCAGGTCAGTCCATGTCTGCTGGGCAGTGGGACAGTTGATCACTAATTCCATTATATCATCAGGAAGGCATGATATAATGATGCTTTTCAGGCGCTGGTCTTGATTGACTACCCTCCTTTCATCTGGGGTCCACTGAGCTTTAGGTTTGATTAAACCTTGGGCAGTTGTTGGGACATATGGACCCTCATTAATCAACTTAATGTAATAAGGTTCCATCCCAGTTAAGTAGCAAAGCATTCGCTTTTTCTACTTATTAAATTTGCCAGCTTCTAGTCGAGGGGCAGTTGCTGAATAACTTCCACCCTTTTTGTCAACAAGCTGGGGAACATCTATGTCAGTCATAGTGGGATCTTGATTTTAAAAACTTGAGCACTCTTAAGTTTTGAAAACAGGTTTAAGTTTTACAAATCAGAGGCTCTGATACCACTTGTTGGTCCCTTTTACTTGGTTAACTATGTAGCAACCGGCATTTTACGGCAATACTTTTCATAAAAACTCGAAGTCATTTATGACAAACGATAATTTTTGAACTTGTTTTAATAATAAATTTCATTTATTATTATTACCTATTACATATTTTTGAGTTTTTGGACATCATTTGAACTGAAAACGAGAAATATCCCGCACACAACACAATACGCGTACCGACACCGTATTAGTAATGGCTTAATTTCTATAACTATTTTTTGGAGTCAATAACTTTGCCCTCATAGTATTTTTTTTCTTGCATTTACCAAACTGAGGTACTACGATTACACTTGAACTTAACAGGACATGAGGTACACAAAATACACTTAATAATACTAGTAATAATAAAAACAAAATACTTTTATAACCTACAAACAAATGAGCTTACCCCTTTTTATTTTTCCCAAACTGTATTCTTTCTTTCCCTTTTCTGATGATAAGCATCTCTTCCTCCCAACCTCAAAATCATCGCCCCATCTGTTTTGATATAACCACTCCAATAATCCCTCTCAATCCTTTCAATCCTTAGTCAAACAAGAAAGAGAAGAACGATCCATCACCATCACCTACTTTTTCTTCTTCCCAAGATTTTATCACGAGACCATCTAGAGATTGAAGAATGATAATGATCTTTACTCCTTTTGCTCATTCACAAGACCACGCCAAGAAAGCTAATTGAACTTTTCCTTGTTTTTCTTTCTTTTATTCCTCCCACCGATCCACAGTGAGCCGCACCTCAAAAATTATTATCAAATCAGAAGGATAAGCTTTTGGTGGGTGCTTGCTTGGAATTCGGATTGGGATTTTTGGATTCAAGTTCTCTTGTTTTCATCCTGTCAATTGACGATACTATTGTAAGGGTCTTATTCTCTTTTCAATCTATAAATTTTATTGTGTTATTGTTGTGAATGATTCATTTTATAACTTGGGATAAAAATTGATCATGTTGTTACACCGATCAGTTACTTAAATATGTAAATGATTTTTATCTTGGTTGTTATTATTGTTGTGTGGCAATTGATAACTTACAAACTAAAACTAGATTTAATATTGGCTCATGGATTGGAAGTGTTTAATTCTTGGTTGGCTTATTTTATGGCTTATCATTTGGCTTATTTTGGTTAAGGTGTTATGTTTGGATTTTTATGTGGGTCGAAACCACAGTGGTTGGTTTTTGATTGGTAATTTCACCTTTGGCCAAAAGTTTATTGTTGTGTCCTAGCTTTGCCGTGTGTCAAGCCACTGCTTGGTCTCGAGCCTACAGTGGGTGTGTCATCGTTATTGTTTGCTTGACTAAGCCGACATAAAAATGTTTTAATTTGCTCTCACTATGGGTCAAAATGGATTAACAGTTGAACTTAGTGAATCTGGGTTGAGGGCTGCTGGACCACAGCCACTCCGCGAGTCCAGACAACCCAACTTAACGGTTAAGCGCAGCCCTCCTAAAAAGGGTGTGTTTGCTACTGAATTTTCTGCACAAAAACCACAAGTTTGCTACTGAATTTTCTACACATAATGAGCGTGTTTGCTGCAGAATTTTCTGCACAAAAAGGGTCCATTAGTCTGCTTATTTTCTGCACAAAAAGGGTCCGTTTGTCTGCTTATTTTTCCTGTACAAAAGGGGTGCGTTTGGCATTAGAACTTTATTTGGGCTGGTGTGCATTTGCAATAACTGATGGGTGTGTTTGGGTACAAATCGCACTAAACAAACATTTTCAAACAAGTTAATTTTATTAACTTAATATAACAATGTGTGAAACAAAATGGTGAAGTGAAATGTAAACTCGTATTGTGATGTTATATGAATCGAGTCAAGTTACTTGTTTTCATCGGCCTACCTCGCAACTCGTTCACAACTCACTCGTCTATGACATACCCGAACTTTATTTTATAAATGGATAATAAATGATAATCAAATCTTAATTTTTGAATAAATAGTTAATACTTTATATAATGATACTAAATGGAATTTATTTTATTACTACAACGGGTTATTAATTATTGAGACATTAGTCACCACGTACAAACTAAAGCAATACATTGGTCATGTCCGATTTTCTACAAACCTACACTTATAACTTATAAGAGTATTTTTAATACAAATTCTTTTGATAAAACTATTATTTGGAATATAATTTCTACACACCTTTTATTATATATAGTTATACTTTCATATATATATTTTCAAATGACATTCTTATAATCCGAATTCGTCTATCATTTACTTGTGACTACTTTCCGTACATTGTCTTTTGGTTAATGACGAACCAAAGATTTATTCATTTGTGTTACTTTTAATTATTTGTACGTAAGCACTTCCGAAAGCCATGCTAGCCAATATTTACAAAACTATTTCATCTTAAATATTGCCACACATGCAACAACAACATAAACATTTTAAGACTTTTAAACTTATTTAAACTTCATCGAGTCTTAAAACTACAACTGTGAACTGAAGTTGCCATACTAATCTAGGTCGTGTGTTGGTGCTGCACACTTATACTATTTGACTTTACTCTTTTCAGACTGCTTTACTGAGGTGAGTACTCGTAGCCCCACTTTTTAATATGTTTTTCCTTGGGGTGGAAATGGTACAAATGCTTTTCAAATGTTTTATGCTGTGAATTTCTGTTTTACATGATTTTGGACATATATGTGTGATGATGCGATTATATGCTGTGACATGTTTGTTTCGTGAATACATGACTATGCAACTGTTAACTCTCTGCTGAGAGCCCACAAGTTGATAGGTTCAGTTGATGCAACTGTTAACTCTCTTTGAGAGCCCACATGTTGATAGATCTATCGGGGTAGCTCCCCACGTGATATTTGTTACGAGTATGATGTACACTATAGGTTCAGTTGGCGTGACACTATTTCTGATTTGTTAACGTGCTTGTAGTTGGTAATCATTCTCACATTGGTCCTACACTATTATTCATAGCTTCGTGGTTTAACTTTCAAACCTACGAGCTCACCAACATTATGTTGACGTTTTCTAGTACCATTTTCAGGTGGATCATTATTAAGGTATCTGAAGGCACATTTATTGGAGTCAGACTATTTGTCATTTTGCAACTATGTTTTCAAGACAATAATATTTCAAAGGAGACATGCTTTTCTATCATATATGAGATAAGAATCATTTTGTACAAGTTGTAAACTATCATTGTAATAATTATAAGGTATGAATCTATGATGTTACGCAATGTGCCTTTCTTCGTTACACCTCGTGTTTCCGCCTTTGATGGGGTGTGACAAACTATAACTAAAAAGCTAAAGTAACCAAGTTGTATGACTTTAAACAAAGATGTATAAAATGATTAACAATAAAGTAACGTAAATATAAGAGACAATATTTTCCAATGTTTAATTCTTTATTAGAAGTTAATCAAAAAGAATCGTACCCAAGTGTTTGCGGAATAACACTTGGGATTGAAAATGACAAGTATTGTATGGACTCCTCACTAAACTCAATCGATGTTGAGTGAAAACTTTCAGGACCCACTGAGCTATCTCAGGGGTTGTGTTGTTCTTTGGAGGAGTAGAAGTGGTTTGTGAATGCTTTGCATTAATTGCACAAACTTGTCAACTTTTACTCCTCCCATATGCTTCTTATTTATACACAAGTATAGAACAACTAGTTATACATTGGACATAAAGCTTCCCTAACAATATCTTGAAAGATATTATTCTTCTGGCAAGGAACCTTCATTGAGTTAAGTCCAAAAGACACTTTCTGATGACAGACTGATTTTAACCATTTTGGGAAAGTTTGACATTAAAGTGATAAAGCACTTTAATAATGCAGCTCAAACTTTCCCGCCTAGTCCCGCCAAAACTTTAGTCTTCTTGTCATCAGTCTTCAGTACTATAAAGTTGTTGAGGAGTCATGGGGTTCAGTGAGTTATTGTCATCCTCACTAAACCCATCACCTTCTTCTTGGCTTAGATCACACTTCACTGAGTTCCGCCTCACTGAATGGAGAACCTTTCTTCTTAGGTTCGGTCTTAGCATCCTGAAGGTAACTCACTGAGTTACTATTCACTCAGTGACTTGTTTACACTTAGGGGATTTTTCTTTCAAATCCTTGTTAGAAAAGGATTGGGGAATTCAGTGACCCAACATATATATATTCATATCGAATCATTAAAGAAAATCTCAAATTTCTTAAAGATTTTAAATATAATCAACCATAATATAGGTCTTATAAGTTCGTTACGAATAAAACTTTAAATATAAATTTATAAACGAACTTTAATGTAATGCGGGTTTTCAAAATGGCTCCCTAATTTGCCAGTTGTCAGAAATTCCCTTGACCCAAATCTAAAAGGTCTGACCCAATTAATGCCCTGATTCTCATATTGTAAACCTAATAGTAATAACTAAGACTTTATTTTTCATTGGATGTGCAGTGGCTGTGTATTAATGAGAAGGGGGAACACATTGAAAGGATTTACATTCAAGCCTGTGCTGATGAAATTAAAGCCCGCTGTTTAAATATTGTTAATTCAAGGTCTCTTATTCTATCCCTTTTGCTGGTATTCAGTAACTTTATCGATCCTTTTTCTCTAATTAATTGCTGCCTTTATTCTTCTTTAGGCAGATTTCCAGGGGGGGCATGTTACAGATATGGCTATTTAAGATTCAAAGCACGTGTGAGAGGTGAATACTTGACACCTCATATCTCATACACCCTCAACCTTGTCTTCCGATATGATTATGAATCCCATGTCAATTCATATAACCCCCTGAGATACAAAATAGATGGAGAGGCAAAAGTTTTCATAATTTACCTTTGTACACATATGAGAGAAGATGGATGGTTCATTGTTCCATTATATCACTTTACAACCCAACACACAACTGTTGACCTTCAGTTTGAGTTTGAACCCCGATGGGCCACATTACTAGTAGCAGGATTCGAGTTCCAACCATCTGAAGAAAAAGTAAGCAGTTTATAGACAATGGTTATGTTATTTATAAAAGGGTCCTCCTGAACCCGAATGTATGGCTCACTTAATTCCTTGGATATGTCATATATAGGTGCAACTTCAAGTGTTTGAAGAGTACCTATACATAATCGAGGCTGCCTCGCAATCTCTTGTCTACACATCTCTTGAGGAACTAAAACAGATTCTATCAAAAGGAATCCACTTGAAAGATTACAAAACGGTAAAAATTGGCTATGTCTATTTATCTGAGCAGAACTAATTCCCAACTTACTAAATTATGCAGTGGTTTTCACTTAATGAGAAAGGAGAACACTGCCACATGATATCCATGAAAGACTGTTTGATTCCAGATGAAGATTCCACTCCTCAATATAAGTCTGATTGGCAGTCAAGGTGACTTGTCATACTCAGACTTATCCCTACCATTGTTTCATAGGTATTTATAAATTGATGCATCATTCTTTGCTTCTTCTTCTTCTTGTTCCAGCAGGCTTTTATCTAACAACAAATAAGGGATTCAAAACACATGTGAGGACCCAATTATTGTCTCCATCAATCACATATACCGTGAACCTTGTATACAACAGTTACTCAACTGGTGAACAAGTGTACATAGACCTCAAGTACAGATTAAGAGGGGAGGCAACAACTTTTGTTGTGTACCTCGCAAATCGGAGAGATTTTTATTTGCATATGGCTGAATTGTATCAATTCACTAGCGATGGGAGTATTGTTGATTTTGAAATTATTTTTGAAACTTCTGGAACCTATATAGACGGAGTAGAAGGCATCCTGTTTCTGCCCCTGGAAAAAGTAAGATGCAAAATGCTGGTTTAATCATCATAGTCAATTTTTTTATTATCATTTTATAATCCTTACAATTTTTTTATTATAATTTGAATTAACAGTGCCAAAAAGGTTGGGTCTGGTGATAGGTCGAGATTGGTTTGGGTCAAAATGGGCATTTTTTGTTTTGAGTCGGACGTACGGGTTGAAAAATGAATTGCGAATGGAATTTTAGATTTCCTTAAAACTGATAAGTAGTCAAAGGAGAACGATACAAAATTTATAAAAGTTATGAATCAAATCATTTATAGGTAAAATAAAACTGGTAAACCAATTACTTTGTAAAAATAGGTGGAAGATCAAGTATCAAACGATGACAAGGTGGAGAATATCGAAACCGTATCAGATTCAGAATCAGACACTTATTGGGAACAAAAATTGCTGAATGATTATGAAGAAATACTCAATTCAACAAAAGATAGTCTGGTCCAGAGAACGAAGAAGAAACTCTACTCAATTTTCAGAAGAAGAAGAAGGTCCCTGATCGACAATGGTCAACAGGTATACTTTAATAGTTATGAATCAATTTTTTTATAGCTAAACTAAACCTGGTAAACCAATTACTTTTCAAAAATAGGTGGAGAATCAAGTATCAAAGGATGACAAGGTGGAGAATATCCAAACCATATCAGATTCAGAGTCAGACACATTTTGGGAACAAAAGTTTCCAAATGATTATGAAGAAATACTCAATTTGTCAAAAGATAATCTAAGGTGGACAACGAAGAAGGAACTCTACTCAATTCTCAGCAGAGGGTTCCTGATCGACAATGGTCAACAGGTATACTTTATAGGAATTATAAGACTACTGTCCTTATTTCGAACCTAATTTAAGTGTAATATTCCTTACACTTACATATCCTTATGGATTGATAGTGGTTCTCTGCTGATAAACATGAGAAGAAATGTTTAATGCTATCTGCAAAAGCGACTTGGGTAATAGATGACAAGAACTCAGCTTGCCTGTCTTCCCACGAATCAAGGTTCTTTCTCTATATTTTCTAGCCAGTTTTCCTGTACTAGTTTATATGTTATTCATATGTCTGCACCACTTTGCAACCACCTACGAATACAGACACCTTTGCGAAGAATTTAATATATTTATAAAATTTTCTCTTGCACACAACTAATTTACTATTAATATTGGCAAAAATATGTAGAATCTAGTTTGGTACTTCCTATTTACCTTAAGTTGCGATCCATCTTTTCATAGACTAGTATTGGAATCTATACAATAAGCAATCCATCCTAGAGAAGTATCTACACAATCAAAACCATCACTAGAGAGTAATGTGAACGATTCTCTTTTGCTTCAAAGAACACAGCTCTATCTATTACTCCTTGTTTCCCTATCAGACTTCTCCAAATTTATGCCCACATGACACAGCTTTGCTACTTAGAGGCTGCCACAGTTGGCTTCACCTTTAAACTCATTACCTTAAGCTTTATAGTGTAATTAATCCTTGCGTACAGCACGTCCCAACTCATTTTCTCATCTCTGAAATTCTATAATCTCTTTCCTGCCAAATGAAGTATACATCAGCAGCAAAGACGAGTAATATGAGGATGCTCCCTATGTCGTTTTACATGTTCTAGGAACAAAATTCTGAATAATATATTTCCAATCATTAGGCAACCCATTCAGACCCATCATTATTAGCAACTTGACCCATACATTATGTGGAAAAGGGCAGTTGATAAAAAAATATGAGAATGTGCTTCACAATATTAACATAATGGGCATACTATTACTGCACTTATTCCCATTTATAGAAGATTTGTATGTCTAGTACCATACCAAGGAAAAACACTGCACTTTTGGAGTCTGAGCTATAGGTTTCCATAATCGAATATCAGAAAACAGGACTTCTTTACCTTTTGAGTTTTTCCATACTACTACATCTTTTCACAAAGGATTAGTATAGGCTCTGAGATGCTTGTAACACAATTGCTATTACATCTTTGATTATAGCTGCATACAAGCCACATTGAATTAAACTACCTGTTCCTAATTTATTGACAATATGAGACTTCACTCACCTCCAACAAGTTATTTCATTCTCAACTGTCTAAATTCTCGTGTTTAACTTCCCAAACACTTTTGTCTTTTAACTCCATTGTAAAATTCTGTTATGCTCCATAAATGGGTCCGAACGGGTAACAGTTAAGAAAGACACTTTGTTACACTGCAATATTATTGTGCCTTTTAACTCCATTGTGTGACTCAATTATATTGCATAAATAGGTCAAAACGGGTAACACTTAAGAAAGACTCTTTATTACACTTCAATATTCCATGAATGCTTGATTATTATAGCTTTATTCCATGTAAATCTCTTTTATAACTATTCTAGGAAGCATGAATACATAAGCAATCAATTCTGAAAATCCAAGAAAAAAGAGCCCTAAACGTTGGATTTTGTACCCCGACGATATGCCAAAGCATTGCCTGACTTTTCTTTGGTGTGGGATGGCATGGAAAATTTCCATCAAGTGTTATCACTGTTTGATGCTGGCATGTCGTTCAGTTTAGCCACAGTGAATGAGAAAGACCTTAAAGAGCCTTTCATTTCATAGAAAATATTAGCAAGTCCACCAGTTAAATAATAAACAATAAATAACTTAACACATTAGTTGGCTTCTACCACTGTAACAATTCGCAATTTCAGGACAATTACTATTCCCGGGAAATTCACTATTCACATTTACTATTCATGTTACTATTCATTTTTACTATTCATTTCTTTCCGAAATTTTCCCGAAAGTTGATTTTTATTTGATATTCTCAAGTGATAAATCATTTCCATGGCAAATTAAATGTTTGACATCCGTCAGATCATTTTCGTAAAAGTTATTAAGGAATTACACGGAATTACACGTTTTAGGGTAAAACGTCAATCAGAAATTCTACGCACAATGAAATTCAACCCCGTCAGGTGACCCCACATCGGAAAAATGTTTGACACACTCATGATTTATTTGAGAATTAATCGTGACTGAGAAAAATATGACCAAAGACTTCCCAGCAGGTCACCCAAGCCTGTACTACTCTCTCATGAGCACGCTTAACCGTTTGGGCGATTAACCGTTAGACCACAAAACGCGTTTCTAAGAAGATTTGAGTTTTCAACTTATTAGAAAAAGTCAACATATTCTTTCCCTCCCCCATTGACCAAAAATCATCCCTTGATTTTGTAAGTCATTTCGTGATTTTTAGGCTTACGGTTTGATGTCTAAAAGACATTTAATACCAACCGACACTAGACTGAGCCCAGTCTAGACATTATAAGTCATTTTAAATCATTTTTATCACATTAGAAAAGTAACATTTTACTTTTCTCAATATTACGCAATATTCAGCGTTTTACGCGAATTACGCGTTTTAGACTCGTGTTTCCAGTTTTTATCAGGGTTTTAGCACCCGATAGAACCTACCACTCATTTTATATTTTATTATGGACTATATGGACATGTTTAACCATACTTTCAAATTCCATAATTTTACGATACCCGGTTTTACGTTTTGAGGCTTAATCATTTACGATTGGCATTTCCCGGAGTCAAAACTAACCAAGTATCTTGGATAATACCAAGAAAAGTCCACACCCTTGCTCTCCAAGCTTACAAACCGACCTAGGAGGGGGGGAGTCATCCCATGTGGCTTCATCTCATGAAATTACCCCTAGATCATCTCTAAATTACAACTTGGTCACCAAGTTTTGGTAATTTCCTACTAGTTTCCTAACCTCCTCATTTTTGACTATAAATAGCCCCTCTCCCTCCCATTTGTGCCGTGCATCCCCAACCTCCAAAACCTTTCCATCCTTTGCTCATTTCCTTCTAGTTTCATGCAAGATTCAAGTGCTAGTTCAAGGTAGAAACCCTAGATAGGTTATCATTCACCAAAACTCTTCCAATCCCTAATATACTTGGTGATTTCTCTTGAGTTTAAATCCACTCAATTCACCTCAACCTTCATCATCCATCTTTCAAGATTACAAGAGTAGAAAGATTGCATGAAGAAGTGGGTTGAAGCAAGTCTATCAATGTCCTATCCTTACATGTTAACTTCCTTTCATCTTTGAAAGCCAAAAGTTGTGAGCCAAACCCTAACTTGATTCTTGTTAAATAATCATGTTCATGTTATTTACATATTATTTGTGCTATATATTGTCTTGTTATCATGTCCATGATGTATAAAAATGACCAAAACAAGTTATTGTTATTGATTGATAAGACAAGTTCATAAAACAAGTAAACTAGTGACTTTGTTGGTATAACCTGATCAAAATGGTAAAAATATGATGTTGGATCATTACATATTACAGTAGAGGACTTAACAAGGAAACCATAGCAATTTGAACCACTTAAAACGAGTATACGAGTCAAAAGTTACGCCCATTTGAAGTTACCAAAGATTTCCGGCAAAACTGCCTAAACCTTCCTGAATCGCATTCTGACTTTTTGAAAGTCCCACTTCTGTTCCGATTCATCAAAAAGTTAAAACACGAAAGTTGTCCGGAACGACGTTTTCGTTTAGGAGCAAAGAAGCTCGAGACCTAAAAATGCTTTCCGAGTGATAAATTTCTTCAAATTCTAAACAGCCCATTTTTAGACAAAGTCATTACATATAGGTTATGGTTTATGAAGACCAAAGGGGTCTTATGACCTATAATCAAGACCACAACCATGGCTAGAGCCAAGGTTGTGTCTCATGACCTTGAAACAAGGACCAAAGGTCATGGCTAGGCCATGACGAAATGACCATACCAACTTACATAGGCGTAAACATGAAACAATGAATTAGGCGATAACATGAATAAGCAATTTGGATCTACTTCACTTAAAAGGAAACCATGAGATTTTACCAAGAGAAAATGGTCATTCAAGACTTATGAAACTACCCCTAATAACAATCTTCATGTACAAATAAACTTTCCTAAGTTTATTCAAATATCGGACATGTAACTTTCGGATCAAAACTTATATCTATATATTTCATCAACTACTACAATAGTAGGGAGCCTCATGTGAGGAGTTCATTATGTAAGCCGTCGAGTTGAGTTGTGGATTTACGAGTTAAAGTGTCCTGGCTCCTCGAACGCTTACTAACATGACTTCTGAATTATGTCGGCCTGAACGGTAGTAAACGATATACAAAACATACATGTTTCATGAATCATTACTTTCAAAGACTTACAAATATACATCATACCACATCATGGACTAAATGCAAGATATATATATAGGCACTACTTCATATTCTTTACTCCGATCCTAAGTCGCGACATTCGATTATAGGTTGCCCGTAGAAACCTTCACGATTCAACCGTTGCATTCATTACTTGCTATCTTACTTAAGGTGAGTTCATAGCCCCACTTTCCATTACTTAATTGTTTTACAATTCCTTGGGGGGAATACATGCTATTTCTAAATCGAATACAATGCTTTCTAATGTATGCTTCACGACGATGTTTTATTATCACTAAGTACCAACCTTGCTAAACCGAGATCCTTTATTATGAACCATTTAGTCACTAGCAATAGTGAGCGCGAATATTAATAATAGGCCTATTGGGATTGACGAATCCCATTTGTTTTGACTAAGTGCAAACAAATGCATTAATATTTGAGATTTAGGTATGTTAGCAAAGTACCTACCGGGATAAACCGCCGATTGATATTGGTACACGTTAACGTTATGGTGTCATAAGCTTAGTGTATAATACATGTTCCGGGCGTATAATAACGTAGCCTACCTGTTTTGTTTTCCAAACATTGGTGTGAGCCTATAACTCACACTACCAACATATTGTGTTCAATCGATTTAACAAACTCTATGAATATCACTCAACCTTTGTGTTGACCTCTCAAGCATGTATTTCAGGTTCATGACGATCAAGGATGGCACGGAAGGACACGGATACTCAAGAGGGCTATAAATTTACTTATCATTCAAAAACTCACTTAATGTGATTTGTAAACATGGAACCAATTGGGACCTCATTTCTTTTTAATCTCTGATATTTATATATTTTGAATGATACATCTTTTAAAACGACTCAATTGGAGTTCGTTTTCTATTATTGTGACTATTGTGCCGTCGAGTAACACCCAGTTCGAATTCCGCTGCATCCATGAATTGGGGGTGTTACAGATTAGTACCAGAGCCATGGTTATAGAGAAACGGGTCTAATTGAGACCTAAACTATAACTACAATCACAAACAAAAACATTTTATAGCCTTCCGCTCTCCGTGTCTTCCATCCTCCAGACGATTATGGATTTAGTAAGCATGTTATGATATACA
Source organism: Artemisia argyi (assembly GCA_030686995.1). NCBI lineage: Eukaryota > Viridiplantae > Streptophyta > Magnoliopsida > Asterales > Asteraceae > Artemisia > Artemisia argyi. The sequence continues at coordinate 188,884,814 of CM060685.1, read as the reverse complement.
AACATGTTAGTATATTCATATATACCCATTTTGAGCATTTCCCCGTAAGCATTAGTATATTGATATATAAACTTGGTTTATTTTCAATCATTTTATCTAAACATATCTACACATGCCTATTCTATGGCATTTCGACACAACCACATTCTCCCAACCATGTTCCTACTCCAACATTTTATATCCAAGATATTGTAACGAATTACGATGGTCTTTTCTATTTCCCGAACATTGTATGACACAATGGTCTTAATCATTTCTCAAATGTTTTGAGTCACACAATGGTCTAATCTACTTCCGAGACATTGTGATTTGTGCAATGGTCTCTCGAATTATTCCACCACCTCATCAATATCATTTCATATGATATTAAAAACCCATCACAATCTATCGATTTCCAAACAAGAAATATGAGATTTCTAAAGGACAAACTAATCCATCATCGACAAAAGTTGAACTTTCTCTACATCCATCAAAGTTTTCTTCTGAAACCTTCATTGTTAAAAGTTTGTAATTCTAGCCCAGTATAGACTGTTTTAGAATTACTTCAACTTCCTTTCCACACATATCTACCCGTACTATCTTCTATGCAATGGAATGTGAAAACATACGTTACAAGTCTCTTATGGCGGGACTTGCAACTGAATGGTTTGACATCGCCTTTGTTTAGTGGACAGTTTCCCGAAAGCAACGGACGTATCACAAGTATACCTAATTTAGGTATTTGAAAATTTTATCGAACCTTGGCTAAATATAGACTAGTCACCCATATTTAACCTAGGGACAGTGGAATATAGTCTGACTAACTATATTCGACTTAAAATTTTCAAATACTGAGAATAGTTGTACTAGGGTTATGTTTAGATTGATTTCCTACATGAACACGATAAACCACCAAAATACATTAAAACAATCTAGAGACACGATAGTGTCTTACCACTCAGCAAGATCTTAACACCTTATTTGTATGATCTAAATTTCATTCTTGAAATTTTTCGTTTATGAGATAATCCGAACTACTATCTTGGGATAGTTATCAATTATTCTCTTCATCCTGTAGAAGTACTATCCTGTTTAGGTCCTAAGGATACCATTCCATCATAAACTTTTAAAATCTCTTAAGATTTTTAAAGCAAACTCAACATCTATACCTAAGAGTATTAATGTTAAGCATACACTAAGCACTTTTGTTCATCAACATATCACAACATTACCTTCACAACCGTGGCAAACACAAGCTCATTAACAGATCTTGATGCACTTTTAAAGCTCAAATCATCCTTAGTTACATCACAAGCACCCTCATCAGCTTTACAAGATTGAATATTCATTTTGTACTTTTGGAACACCAGTATCATCTCGTAATACACTACCTTGTAACTCACCGACTAAGTATGAATGTTGTGTAGGATGATTTGTAATTATTTGAATGGATTGGGATGCCTTTTCATTTAAATAAAGACATTGTAAATCACTAAACCATAAGTTTATATTTCCTTATCTACATTGTTTGGGATGCCTCTCTATGTAAATAAAGAATTATAAACAAGTGGGCTTATTTGTATCCGAAATAACATAAGTATGAAGTCAATAAACACTAGATACAACAACCGATTACCTACTAGGCTATGATTGCAATTACTATCTCAGTTCCTATTAATATTCGACTGCTATATCAATTTCCTTTGATAATCGACTATTACCATACCTTTCCTACATAAAAGTAAGCCTCATCCTACACCATACACTGAAATGACAAATCAAATTACATCACCAGTAATCCCAGACTTTAGTCCTCATAAGTAACCACACCTGTTCATCGACACACGACGCAGACCCCTAGAATTCCAAGTCGGAGACAGGGTTATGCTAAAGGTATTGCCTTAGAAAGGCTTAATACGACTCGGTAAACGAGGAAAACTAAACCCAAGATACATCGGACCATTCAAAAATCCTAGTCAGGGTTGGCCCTGTGGCGTACAAACTTGAGCTTCCATCAGAACTCAGTAGTGTACACCCCACTTTCCATGTATCTAACCTAAAGAAATGCTTGTCAGATGAATCACTCGTGATTCCACTCGATGAAATTCAACTCAATGACGATCTTCAATTTATTAAGGAACCCGTAGAAATCATGGACCGAGAGGTCAAACAACTCAAGCAAAGCCGTATTCCAATTGTCAAAGTTCGTTGGAACTCACAACTTGGTCCTGAATACACATGGGAACAAGAGGACTAGATACGTAAGAAATACCCACATCTTTTTACCAACAAAGTTTCTACTCCCAACACAAATTGATCTCCGGGACGGAGCTCTCATATGGGGTGGAGACTGTAACAATTCGCAATTTCAGGACAATTACTATTCCCGGGAAATTCACTATTCACATTTACTATTCATGTTACTATTCATTTTTACTATTCATTTCTTTCCGAAATTTTCCCGAAAGTTGATTTTTATTTGATATTCTCAAGTGATAAATCATTTCCATGGCAAATTAAATGTTTGACATCCGTCAGATCATTTTCGTAAAAGTTATTAAGGAATTACACGGAATTACACGTTTTAGGGTAAAACGTCAATCAGAAATTCTACGCACAACGAAATTCAACCCCGTCAGGTGACCCCACATCGGAAAAATGTTTGACACACTCATGATTTATTTGAGAATTAATCGTGACTGAGAAAAACATGACCAAAGACTTCCCAGCAGGTCACCCAAGCCTGTACTACTCTCGCATGAGCACGCTTAACCGTTTGGGCGATTAACCGTTAGACCACAAAACGCGTTTCTAAGAAGATTTGAGTTTTCAACTTATTAGAAAAAGTCAACATATTCTTTCCCTCCCCCATTGACCAAAAATCATCCCTTGATTTTATAAGTCATTTCGTGATTTTTAGGCTTACAGTTTGATGTCTAAAAGACATTTAATACCAACCGACACTAGACTGAGCCCAGTCTAGACATTATAAGTCATTTTAAATCATTTTTATCACATTAGAAAAGTAACATTTTACTTTTCTCAATATTACGCAATATTCAGCGTTTTACGCGAATTACGCGTTTTAGACTCGTGTTTCCAGTTTTTATCAGGGTTTTAGCACCCGATAGAACCTACCACTCATTTTATATTTTATTATGGACTATATGGACATGTTTAACCATACTTTCAAATTCCATAATTTTTCGATACCCGGTTTTACGTTTTGAGGCTTAATCATTTACGATTGGCATTTCCCGGAGTCAAAACTAACCAAGTATCTTGGATAATACCAAGAAAAGTCCACACCCTTGCTCTCCAAGCTTACAAACCGACCTAGGAGGGGGGGAGTCATCCCATGTGGCTTCATCTCATGAAATTACCCCTAGATCATCTCTAAATTACAACTTGGTCACCAAGTTTTGGTAATTTCCTACTAGTTTCCTAACCTCCTCATTTTTGACTATAAATAGCCCCTCTCCCTCCCATTTGTGCCGTGCATCCCCAACCTCCAAAACCTTTCCATCCTTTGCTCATTTCCTTCTAGTTTCATGCAAGATTCAAGTGCTAGTTCAAGGTAGAAACCCTAGATAGGTTATCATTCACCAAAACTCTTCCAATCCCTAATATACTTGGTGATTTCTCTTGAGTTTAAATCCACTCAATTCACCTCAACCTTCATCATCCATCTTTCAAGATTACAAGAGTAGAAAGATTGCATGAAGAAGTGGGTTGAAGCAAGTCTATCAATGTCCTATCCTTACATGTTAACTTCCTTTCATCTTTGAAAGCCAAAAGTTGTGAGCCAAACCCTAACTTGATTCTTGTTAAATAATCATGTTCATGTTATTTACATATTATTTGTGCTATATATTGTCTTGTTATCATGTCCATGATGTATAAAAATGACCAAAACAAGTTATTGTTATTGATTGATAAGACAAGTTCATAAAACAAGTAAACTAGTGACTTTGTTGGTATAACCTGATCAAAATGGTAAAAATATGATGTTGGATCATTACATATTACAGTAGAGGACTTAACAAGGAAACCATAGCAATTTGAACCACTTAAAACGAGTATACGAGTCAAAAGTTACGCCCATTTGAAGTTACCAAAGATTTCCGGCAAAACTGCCTAAACCTTCCTAAATCGCATTCTGACTTTTTGAAAGTCCCACTTCTGGTCCGATTCATCAAAAAGTTAAAACACGAAAGTTGTCCGGAACGACGTTTTCGTTCAGGAACAAAGAAGCTCGAGACCTAAAAATGCTTTCCGAGTGATAAATTTCTTCAAATTCTAAACAGCCCATTTTTAGACAAAGTCATTACATATAGGTTATGGTTTATGAAGACCAAAGGGGTCTTATGACCTATAATCAAGACCACAACCATGGCTAGAGCCAAGGTTGTGTCTCATGACCTTGAAACAAGGACCAAAGGTCATGGCTAGGCCATGACGAAATGACCATACCAACTTACATAGGCGTAAACATGAAACAATGAATTAGGCGATAACATGAATAAGCAATTTGGATCTACTTCACTTAAAAGGAAACCATGAGATTTTACCAAGAGAAAATGGTCATTCAAGACTTATGAAACTACCCCTAATAACAATCTTCATGTACAAATAAACTTTCCTAAGTTTATTCAAATATCGGACATGTAACTTTCGGATCAAAACTTATATCTATATATTTCATCAACTACTACAATAGTAGGGAGCCTCATGTGAGGAGTTCATTATGTAAGCCGTCGAGTTGAGTTGTGGATTTACGAGTTAAAGTGTCCTGGCTCCTCGAACGCTTACTAACATGACTTCTGAATTATGTCGGCCTGAACGGTAGTAAACGATATACAAAACATACATGTTTCATGAATCATTACTTTCAAAGACTTACAAATATACATCATACCACATCATGGACTAAATGCAAGATATATATATAGGCACTACTTCATATTCTTTACTCCGATCCTAAGTCGCGACATTCGATTATAGGTTGCCCGTAGAAACCTTCACGATTCAACCGTTGCATTCATTACTTGCTATCTTACTTAAGGTGAGTTCATAGCCCCACTTTCCATTACTTAATTGTTTTACAATTCCTTGGGGGGAATACATGCTATTTCTAAATCGAATACAATGCTTTCTAATGTATGCTTCACGACGATGTTTTATTATCACTAAGTACCAACCTTGCTAAACCGAGATCCTTTATTATGAACCATTTAGTCACTAGCAATAGTGAGCGCGAATATTAATAATAGGCCTATTGGGATTGACGAATCCCATTTGTTTTGACTAAGTGCAAACAAATGCATTAATATTTGAGATTTAGGTATGTTAGCAAAGTACCTACCGGGATAAACCGCCGATTGATATTGGTACACGTTAACGTTATGGTGTCATAAGCTTAGTGTATAATACATGTTCCGGGCGTATAATAACGTAGCCTACCTGTTTTGTTTTCCAAACATTGGTGTGAGCCTATAACTCACACTACCAACATATTGTGTTCAATCGATTTAACAAACTCTATGAATATCACTCAACCTTTGTGTTGACCTCTCAAGCATGTATTTCAGGTTCATGACGATCAAGGATGGCACGGAAGGACACGGATACTCAAGAGGGCTATAAATTTACTTATCATTCAAAAACTCACTTAATGTGATTTGTAAACATGGAACCAATTGGGACCTCATTTTTTTTTAATCTCTGATATTTATATATTTTGAATGATACATCTTTTAAAACGACTCAATTGGAGTTCGTTTTCTATTATTGTGACTATTGTGCCGTCGAGTAACACCCAGTTCGAATTCCGCTGCATCCATGAATTGGGGGTGTTACAACCACTTGGATGCCTTAAAAATTTTCTGAATCAGTTACATATTAGATGAGTTCTTTCTTGTATCTGCAGATTTGGAGAAGTCCTTGTAATAACTGCTGGCTACTTTTTTAGACTTGTGATTGAAATAAAACCCGAAGTACTATCAGCTGGTACAACATATGCAAGTTACTTTGTATACAAGTTACCACAAGACCAGTCTATATTTGAGGATCCTCTGAAAGTGATAAATGAGAATCGTTCTTGGGAGGCATGGTTTGTCTATTTAGTAAGCCCTCCAAACACCCCAGTCATTGGACAAAAGTTTAATGAAAATAGATACAACCCACTAAACAGACACAAAGAAAGTGCTCTTCCAAGACAGAGGAGTGATGGTTGGATGGAAGTAAAAGTATGGCAGTTTGATACCAGGAAGACTCCTGAAACAGTTTCAATGAATCTTCAGTTAGAGCATCCAGTTAAGAAGGATCTTAGTGGGCTTATCATACATGGGATTGAGCTTAGACCCATATAGATTCTCTTATTTTAGTGATGATGGGGGCATCTGCAAGATTCAAGTACATGTAAACCAATCAGTTAGTTTGTTTTAATTGAATGTTTATATTTGACAATCAAGATTCATTTTTGCCACTAATGCAGGGAATTTATTCTTTTGTAATATAGTTTGCATTAACGAATTAAATATAAAGTTAATTTATCATTTATGGGAGATATAGCTAAAACAGAAATCCAAGTTCTGAAAAATGGTAACGGGGTCAAGCTAGTCCCATGTCAGGTTGAAGAAGATCGGCTTTGACAGTTTTAAATAAAATCATAAAGTTGACATACAATTGCATTTGCTTACGGTTTTGGCGTACAGTCACTGATTTTGTATATTTAAAACTGTATCAACTTTGGTCAACTCTGCAAAGTATGAGACATGCCAAAAATAGTTCCTGAAAAAAGATTTACTCATTTGTTACTGTCACTATGTTTTAACATAATGGTAGGATGTTTACAATTCGGTTTTATTTCTGAAAAAGGTTTTTTGGAAGTTGGAACAATAAATGAAGTGGGGTATATTTGATAAAATGCTCAAGTGAAATTTGACTTTTATGTCTAAAGAGGTATATACTCATTTTACTCTTTAATTGAGAATACAGTTTGTTAATAATAGTATCCATTAGCTAGGGTGTCGTACGGACGAGAGTCAAAACGATATATATGCTACATTGGGGGTACATATTTAAATTAACTACAAGTTAAACTGATCTATACAATGCCTACTAACTGTTTGTCTCTCACAATAAATCCAAGAAAGGCCTAGTCAAGTAAAATGACATTAGAACCACTCCACAATTAATTTGGCCATTACAGTCAAAAATAGACTTTTTATAAATGCAATTATGTGATGAACGAATCTCAACTAACACAAGCATAAAATGGCGTCTTTCATCCAAGAATTTGAACATCCTGAAATTAAACTGGAAGATATTAATTATCCACCAACAACTTTGATGCAAAAAATATTATAGTGGTTTTGGTAAGGCTTATAAGGGTGTTGACAATGGGCCATTCACCCTCTCTCCCATCACTCACTCTCAACCAATCCACTTATGCCATATCATTCACCCTCTTTTTCCATCATTCATCCTTATTTTTGTTGGCAATGGGTCATTCACCCTTCACTCACTTCTTTTCCTTCCAACGGCCAAAATCAGTTACCAACGTTCGAAAAAAAGAGATACTTTTCCTCCCTTCCCGTGAATGAAAGTTTCACGCAAATGATGCATCATTTGAGCTACCAGGTTCAAGGCGGCGGTGTTCCCGCGAATGAAGGACCCCGTACCGTGCCATCATTCGACCATTGCCAACACCCTAAAGGGGAAACGTCTCACTCCACGGGACGACGCATGGTTGCTTTAGAGCACAAGGTACTCTATGGTACCATGAACTGGTGTCATGGAAAACGTTATATCACCAATTAGAATGTTTTCTGAGACACCAAAATCTGTCATTGAGCACAACAACATTCATCATTCCTATAACACTATTTCTTAAGACACCCGTGGATCCCACATTTTTTTACTTTTTTCATTTATTCAAATCAACAAACAACACATAAACTAAACTAAAATTCAATTAATAATAAACGATACATTGAAAAAACAAAAATACAATTTAGCGATTAAGGTTGCATAAATGTTCCACGATATCTTGTCGAAGGTCATTGTGCACTAATCTATCTCGAAGTTCTTTATTTGGTAACAATGGTTTCCGAACTTTTGGCCGACTAATCGGCGGGCTTGAACCCACCGCCACACAGACTCAAACCAGGTAAACCCTCCCTTTCCAGGAGGTTGGAGTGTTTTGTTTTTCTTCAATGTATCTCTCGTCGTTCGACCCAAGTACGTTGCATATTCAGTTGTGAAAAAACTTACAATTCGTTAAATTCACTGACTGACATGATTTTTCTCATTGTTATTATATCAACAGATAATGGCGCTCCAAACACTCTATAAACACTATGGGATAGGACTAAAATTAATGCGATAAAAAAACACAAACACTCTTTGAGTCCTAACTATTCATAAGTTGAAACTTGAAAAGCAACTAGCAAAAGATCCATTTTTCACACGGGCATCAAATCTAACAAGTTATATACACCAGACAAGTATGACCACATGAACTCATCATGAACAGGGTCAAACGTGTCAACATCAAATTAATGATCAAAATAAGCTTTTCACAGGTATGAATGCATATGTTTACTTTTTGGGAACCACACAATAAGCCTTTTTTATGGTTATCTTTCACATAATATCCATGAAAGGCCTAGTCAAGTAAAAAGACATTCGAACCACCCTCATTAAAAAATTGGCCAATAAGTGTCTCTTCGTCTTTGCTATATTAACATCTCAATTATTAATTGAGTTCCACACTTGCAATTGCTCAAAACACTATATTTGATTTATCTCATTAAGTCCTTAATCTTTCATCAACGTATAATGGATTCCTTCACGAAGGAGTTTGAACATCTTTTCATCAAATTGGAAGATATTAAATCCGCCACGAACAACTTTGATAAAAAGAATGTCATAGGGGGTGGTGGTTTCGGTAAGGTATATAAGGGAGAAGTGTCTCACTACAAGGGACGAAGCATGGTTGCTTTTAAACGTCTAGATCGTAAGTTTGGGCAAGGTTACCCTGAATTCTGGAAGGAGATCATGATGCTTTCACGTTACACCCATGAAAATTTAATCTCTCTCCTTGGATATTGCAACGAGGGTGGTGAGATGATTTTGGTGTATGATCATGCATCTAATGGTAGCCTAGATCGCCATTTGAGCTCCACTACTCTCATGTGGACTCAGCGTATCAAGATATGCCTTGATGCTGCAAGGGGATTAAGCTACCTGCACGAGGACAAGGGTAATCACCAAAGAGTTATTCATCGAGATATAAAAAGTTCCAATATTCTACTCGATGAGAATTGGAACAGTAAAGTCTCTGACATGGGACTGGCAAGAATGGGACCGGCTAATCAACAATACACGGCTTTTATTACCAATATTGTTGGTACCCCTGGGTACCTAGATCCAGTATATCTCGACATGGGCATTCTAACGAAAGAGTCAGATGTATACTCTTTCGGTGTTGTATTGTTTGAAGTTTTGTGTGGAAGACTCTGCTTTGAAAAGAGCAATGGTGGATTTTCGAGTTTAGTCCCTATGTGGAAAAAGAGTTGTAAACTGAATGAGATAGATAAGCTCATCTTTAAAGACAGTATTATGAAAAATATGGACCCAACTTCTTTGGTAACATTCACAGACATTGCATTGCGATGTTTGAATAAATCTCGTGAAGAACGGCCATTGATGGCTGATGTTGTGGAAAAACTAGAGATAGCACTCAAATATCAGGAGCTTGTTGATCTCAGCATACCAAAGGTGTATCAAGAGATAGTTAAGGCTGTGGTACCTCCTCTGATCTACAGATCCGTAGAGGAACTCAAAGTGCTTCTCTCGAAAGGAGTCATCCTTAATGGGGGCAAAACGGTAATTAACTATTCTGCTTGAAGTTTCTTTTTAGTTATTTCTTTTTTTGAGAAATGGCAAATGTAGATTCATAAAATGTTTGCTTAATAATTTTTTTGAAGTTTATATGATTAATACAAAATAAATATTGTAGGTAGTATCACCCTACAATAGCTTTTATTCAGTTTAGTATGTGCTAAAAAGTGTTAGCAGTTTTCATGTGTTTCAAGTTAATAATAATAGGTCATTCGACACAGCATTTGTTATTATATCCAGATTCACACACACACACACACACACACACACACACACACACACATATATATATATATATATATATATATATATATATATATATATATATATATATAGGGGAGCTTTATTTTCAGAACCCTGTTAAGTGCGGGAACTGCGAGAACCCCAATTTTCCATTAGAAAACGTGCATGTTCATATAAAACATGTATGTTTTCTTACATACACCTTAATACAAATAATGCGTAACATACATGTTCATATAGAACCATTTTGCATTGATATGTTGCACTTAACAGGTTTTATATGAACATGTATGTTACGCAGGTATGTGTATTAAGTTGTATGTAAGAAAACATACATGTTTTATATGAACATGCATGTTTTCTAATGCAAAATTGGAGTTCTCGCAGTTCCCGCACTTAACAGGGTTCTGAAAATAAAGATACACTATATATATATATATATATATATATATATATATATATATATATATATATATATATATATTTATATCTACAAACCAAAATACATACACCATTTATAGTATTTCCACTAACTTAGAGTATAATATTAACGCGCGTTACTAACTTGAAAGATATATATATATATATATATATATATATATATATATATATATATATATATATATATATACTAGCTTTCTAAGCCCGCCCGATGGGCGGGCATAACTTGTAATTTACATTTTAATTTAGTCATGTATGGATGTTAGTGATCTTTTACATTTATAAGTTAAGTATTACTAAATTGACAGAATATCTTTGACCTGATGAGGATATTCCCGGAATGAGGCATTAATATTGGGTCAAAGTCATGTTATTATGCCTCTTGGATATTCATATATCCAAGGGGCATAAAATAGAAGCATTAAGTATCTTAATTAAATTAATATCTACGACTATATTCATATGCCTCATCCGATCTATTTGAAAATGATGATATTCACGGAATGAGGCATCAATAATGGGGTCAAAGTCATGTTATTATGCCCATTGGATATTCGTATATCCAAGGGGCATAAAATAGAAGCATTAAGTATCTTAATTAAATTAATATCTACGACTATATCATTCGAATATTTTTTTATGGCAAAAGAAGGTAGTAAAATTACATTTTAAAACATACTACGTGCACGGGGTTTTGACACAAAATTTTAATTATGTATTACCATAGTATGTTACTAATTCCGCAAAATTATATTGTGCATAATAATTATTATTCATTTATTTCGCGTAATTGTTTGAACCAAATGAGCTAAAAAAGTAACTTTAGATGATTTATATCGTTTCTTCATTATGCGTTTAAAAAGTTGTTTTTACTTCATATTCATAGCCTAGATATGAACAAAATCTAACGAAAATAGTGAATAGATGCAAATATATATCAATGACAATGATTGCAATAATTCAAAAAGACGAATAATATGACAATGAATTCAATAATCCAAAAAGACGTAGTATGAATTTTTGTTCTTAATGTCAACAATCGAATTGGCAACATGTACAAACAAAGATAGACACATAAGTGAGGCAAAACAGTGACCACAAAATCTAGCATATTTTCATGAGGAACGCACATTGTATCATAGATGGTAATCCTCATCATACTAAGCTCTAATTGACCCATAAAGAAATGGGAACCACATAAATAAAGTGGAAGAAAAACTTGTAAAAAATTCAAATTTAGCAATTATTGTCATTTAAAGAAACTACAAACCCAAAGCACCCTATAAAATTGTTGTTTTCTAACAGACTCAAACGCCCATAAAAGTTACAGCAGCCATACCCAAACACCCCTTAAATTTTTTGGTTTAACATCATATTCAAACACCCTAAATACAACAACATCCATACCCAAAAGCCCCTTTAAAAGTGCATTTTACAGCAGCCCAAACACCCTTTAAAGTGCAGTTTTTTCATCACACCCAAACACCCTAAAAACAACATTATACATACACAAACACCTCTTAAAAACTGCAGTTTGCAGCAGCCCAAAATACCCCTTAAAAGTTTAGTTTTGCACCATATTTGAACACACCTAAAAAGAGCAGTATACATGCATAAAAACCCTTTTATAATTGCAATAGACATACTAAGCTCTATTTGAACACACCTATAAGTGTTAATGAAAATATTATATTCAGAAGTCAAGATTATTATTGAAAAAAATACAAAGTCTAGAATCATATTTGGCACATTAACTATTTATAAAGACTCAAGTTTGTTTGAAAAATTAGAGGTGTTTCGGACCCACCCCGATCTATACAACAATATTAACTATTTTGACTCATAAACTGAACCGACCTGAACATTGTTCCAGCTTTATTAGACGTTAACAGAAATTAAAAATTCCAATTCTCTTCACCAGTTCATCTAAGATGACTAACTTTGGGTCGCCAATTAGAGATATTGCAATACTGAGGTGGTGTTTCATTCCTCCCGTATAGCTTCGAGCTCTCACTCTAGTTGCCTCACTGAGTCTTACGTCTACCAATGATTTTTTGCACAAATAGATAGAGGTGTTCTTGACTGGATAATGCATATCAAAGAATATCAAACGGCAATCAATAGATAAAATTTGTAATCCCAATTATGAATGATTCCTTCTCATGAAACCTGGTAATATCTGTCGGATGCTGCTAATGCAATACATAAGCTGTAAAAATTGCCTCTACATTTTGAAGACCTCCACCATTCATCATCAATAATTAAGTTTCAGTCAATAACCAAACTTTGACTGGTTAATTTCATTATATGCATATCAAGTGGTAATAGATCATCAAATTAAACGTTCAAGTTCAAGTTTCAACATCAATATACTCATGGTGTGGTAGTTTCAATCAAGTATTGTGGACCTGCAAGTTGATGATCCAACTAAGTGGTGGACTCCATACTTGGTCTTATATCCACCCCTTGACATGTGCTGCCACCGGACGATGACCCTTTTTTGTTCAACTAAAGATTTTGATTCTAGTGGAGTAGGTTCTGTAACTCCTAATCTCAGAAGCGGTTGACAACCAAGTATCGAGTGTATGATACCACATGCTGCAGCACAAACTAAAGTTTCAACGGTACTCAAGCTTCTATCTACAAATCAATCAGAAAGTTACTTAACAACCTCACTATTATATCTGATCATAAATTAAAGCTGAATTTTTTTGTTTTTAAAGCTGATTTTTTTGTTTTTATGTGCTGAATACCTGTATCACTTTATGTTCATATTAAAAGCGGTAAGCATGAAAACATCGGTTACCGAGTTTCGTAAACTATAGAGTATAGATATGAATCAAGAGTGGTGACTGGCGAGTGTACCTTGGTAAGGAAAATGAAACCTACAATCTTTAATTGCTCCTTGACTCTTGTAACGGCTTATATACTTGTGAAATAGCATAAATTTATGAATTTAAAACTGTTGTTACCTTCTGTTCATCCCTATGGGTTTCTGTTCATTCGGGCCTTCCCAAAATGGGGCTTCACCATCCCCCACCAACCGCCAGTACCCTGTTTGCAGAGACTCAGCTTGCTCCTCTGTGCAGTTCTCTAGCAACGCTTCCACATGAAAATTTATACCAAGATTACCAAGAAATTGTGACTAAGTGATGGGACCGTACACAGACACTTCTTCTGCAAATCATTTGAAATTTTCACTTTCCACTGAATATTTTAAAATGCAAGAATACACTACCACTAAAAGCAACACGGACCTAATATTTCCTCAGCAGAGTGCCTGATTACAGGAAAGTCAACAAACACACTTAGATCAGTAGAACCTGGATCATCCAGCATATCAACAAACTTTTGCTTTTGAATTGCCTGCAAAAAAGGAATCCAAGAGATATGTGACTGACGCCATGCGAGACATGAATGCTTAAGGACAGAAAGCAACAATCTAAGTATGAAAAAAACAGAAATATTTCATATTAAGTTGGGTCAAGAAATGTGTATATGAAGAAAAACAATAACTCAAGAACTGCAATCATTAACCAACTGTTCTGCACATCACATGGCAGATTTATCACAAAGGGCGTCAAATAGATAGAAGTCAACCCTATGCATACTCATATGTTTATGAACCTCTAAATTTTGTTTTCAATATAGTCTCATGGTGACAATATTAAGTATTAACTAATTATATATTATATTAAAAAAGGAAGGACAGATTATTTGCTGATCAGACCAACACAATCTAGACATTTTTTTCACACCCCACTGCCCACCCTTTGATTTTGTCATCTTTTAATAATCACGGCTTAAAAAAGCATACCAGCATGTTCGGCGCATATTATCTAGCCTCGTTATAAAAGAAGTGACATACCTGAAGACTATCGGAGGCTATCCCGTCTAAGCCATTATCAATTATAAGTGCCCCGCCACCATCACTGCTAATTCTCTTGGCAATAGATTGTGTTAAATCCATAGCTTTGGGGCAAACCTCAACATGTTCCAGTTTTTTCAATTCTTCAGTCTCAGCCTACTTGCAACGCTTTAATAGAGTTGCCCAAACACAGTCCAAAACAATGCAGATATCAGCTTATCTGACATGTACATAAAAAATTACCTGTGATTTGAAGCCTCCCCTAAAAGGAACCATAAAAATTAGGAGAAGTAATAAGGACATCTTAAGAGTACATCATATTCGTAGCTGCACTAAACACACATATGCATGTGCTGTCTCAAATATCACATACAAAAACATTAAAGGAATCTATTAATCTGATGTATTTCAACTACTTATTGTTGATAGTATTTAATTCCTTTTTTTGTTTCTTTTTTAATAATAAATAATTTTACCATTTCCTAAAAAGTAAAGATAAACACACATCTATTGCACCACCACCAGCGACCACCGTGGAATTCTTCATGGCCCTCCTCACAATCATGATTGCATTGTGTAAACTTCGATCAGCTTCCTCAATAAACTATCAAATAAAAGTAACATGTTAAATTCAACTTCCAACATATATTCAAAGATGAAACACAAATAAAAAGAGTTTCGTCACAAAGTCCAGAAACTCATTAGACGTAATCAATGTTTATCATAGACGGGACTGATCCAAAACTTATCAAACATATGCATAAGTAGGTGCAATCTAAGACTATAGTCTTGACACCTATTCAAATCCTCAGACAAAATCAGTAAAGGTATCGATTTCTATGTGGTTCGGTTGACATCTATGTGTAAACTTAGTGTACTGATTTTGTAGAATATAACTGAGTGATGCATGTATGTTGTTGTTTATCTAAGATGATGATTATGTGTTTCTTTGAAGTATATGGGCCAGTTTTAGTGTTCCAAGGTTAATATAGATAAAGGAGTGTTTGGATAGCAAATCATAGGTTTCTTATCTACTTAAAAATAGCCCGAGAAGCATCAAATCATCTGATTGCTTCTAAATGCACAATATATTTATCTGTATACTGGTATCAATATTTTTTAAAAGACTACAATAAGTAATCAGTTAGCATTCTAAGATAAGCAAAACTAAGAGCATAGTAAACAGAAGTCGTGAACAAACATATAATTTTTTTGAATGGCAAATACTCACACACATGTCGAAAAAGGGACTTAAACCCAAAACTCTTAATGGTGTGGACCACCCTTGATACCACTTTGCTATACATAGCAATAGACGACGACACCTAAAACAAAAGAAATTACAATTTTTTCAAAACATAGGAACTAATAGCAGATACTTCTAAGTTCTAACTTCTAACCATAGGAAGTAATAGGCCTCGTGGCTTAACCTTTTGTTTAATTAAGCTAAATTTAATGAAATGTATTTATTGATTAACTTCTAACCATTGGAACTAATTCCTGCGAACCACTGATTGAATGACTGGTTAATCATCTGATCCTGAGCCCTTTGCCCAAATGAACTGTATTTTGATTCTTACCTTAACTGGGTATATAGGGATGAAAAGATCATTTTAGACGTTATTGTTAATTATTTGATATTACGACATTCTTATAATAAGTTGAAAAAAGACATTGCCTCTTAGAGTATCGTATATGCAGCTATAACAAAAGGATGAAAATCAATAACTCATTCAATGAGTTATTGTCGCGCCACCTTCATTCACACCTATAAACGATTGTGAGTGAACTTCGTCAAGAAACCTTCATTCACACATGTTAACGATGAAAGCCACAATGGTAATTGACAACAAAAGGAGGTGTACCCGAAAGTAAAGTGCAGGCTCTCCATATATACGCACGTGGGGTTCGGAGGTCGTTCCCGGGTACTGTATCTGCAGCCAAAAAACAAATAGCAAACCAAATTCAGCCCCTATCTACGCATGTTCTGGACTTGTACATTAAAGTACTCGAATGTCATTCAAAGTAAATATATAAATGTCGGAAGTACATACCCAAACCAACCACATGGTTGAAAATATATGAATGTCATTCAAGTTGGTCAAAACCATCTCTCCAGGATTATCAACCCATGTCCTTCCAAAGATTAAATTATTGACTTTTGTGGGTGTTGGAGTCAACTCAAGGATTACTCCATCTCTCTTATTAAGCTCCAAACGTATTCTGCACCAAACATTTTAGAAAAACTTTAAAGATCAGCATAATATACACATTGTACAAATCAAGTATCTTTTGGAAAAGTATAAGTAATTACAAATTTACCTTCCAAGAGGATATATATCAAGTGAGTTGCCAAGAAACTTGGTCTTCACCTTTGAGGTTATATCGTAAATAAACTGCTCATTTTCAGCATGTGCAATACTTATTGGAGGGCAATGACAGACCTGGTACATATATAAAGGTAGTTGAGTTAAGGTTTGATGCCAACATATCATGAAACTTCTTTAACATGTGACATAATAACTCTTGTGAAGAGGTGTGACAAGATTGAGATTATAAGGACACTAAACATTAAAAATTCAGTATTTCTTTTCAAAAACAAATGGATGACAATTTTTGCAATTTACTCTAAAAAGGCATGTTTTTTTTATTATTTGAGGAAACCATGTTTACTTGGTTCATAATCATCAAATGCAAGTGCAAATAACCATGTTGAGATGTGCTGATCATCGGGTTGCCCGTACCATCAGAATATAAGTTTGCAGACCGCAATTGAGCTAAACCGAAAACAAACAAAAGATTAAAGAAATCAGTTTCATACTCATGGGTCTGCTGCTTCTATTATTCAAGTTGAAGAGGCCAAAGGTAAGCATACTTTCCCGCGTCTGAGACAAACGATTGGTTCTTGAATGTGAATACGATCGATTAGTTGTCGTTTCGGTTGCTGCAAAGAAAGGGGGAAAATGTAAATAAGAAGATAGTAGTACATCAATATGAGTATGATAAACATTATTATTCCAATAGTACTTAAACAACTGACTACACTCACTATCGCTACCTTCTGAACTTATCACTTCAGATGTTATCGACATTTGAGCTGCAGTAGGCTGTGCACTCGCCTGATTAGTAACTGGATTGTTCAGTTCATGGTTCGCCAAAGATTCTGCAATATCTAAAATGACACCTGAGAGAAATCTAAGTTCTTTGCCCTAAAGGTTGCACCCGTGGATGAATCCAGTAATGTCATTGACGTACCTGTAGATAGTCAGGCATGATGCAAATGATATAATTATCACTGGCTGGCATACCAAGCGACGCCCAACATGCAACTGAAGACGGTGTTTCATGGTCACTTTTGCCCTTGTCAAAAGGCGACGCAAGGCGAGGATTGCAAGCTGTATTAACAACCTTAAAGTTGAGATGTAAAGATTCCTTCTTTTCTATCTCATTAAGGAAACCACCACTCATATTTACATTCGATCATAGTATCATCATGCGTGTCAAATAAACATCAAGATTGATACATATCAATATTCACAGGCGATTTCAAAGGTTAATTCAGATATATACCTTGCAAAATGTATGTGCCTTTTAGCTGATCGAGCTCCCAACATAGATCAGGGTTAGTCAGGGAAAAAAAAGTGGCGTCATTACACGTGAAAAGTCTCGGAAAGAAAAGTGGTATATTGGTTTGAAAAGTGGTGTCATTCACGTCCATACGCAAACTTTGTCAGCAACTCTTGTTAAGTAGCTCGCTGCATTTAGAAATTCATAGGTGATTAAAAAACTTAATAAGTCAGCAACTCATACGTTCTAAAAGTAAAATTTTACTGAAAAAACAAACATTGTTATCTAAAAACACTTACAACATATAATTGTTCCATAAGAACCGCGGCTTTGCCTATCCACAAAAAAAGAAACACCTTGTTTCATCACCTAAATCATTCAAACATTGGGAACTACAAAACGAAACAACCAAAGTCAATTTTAGCATCCACTATAACCAAGAAAGCACGTATACATTCTCATGATCAGGTGAGTTGCAATTACCTTAGTGTTATACTCTCATCATAGGAATCATTGATACCAGGAGTCTTTTCAGCAACTTTTAACAAATGAGAAAATTTGGATTCCATTATTTTCTGTCACAAAGCAAAGACAGTAACATTTACTTCAATAAAAAAATATTAAAACAGGTGACATGCAAAAAGGAATTTTACCTGTTCTTCATGAGTATTTCTCAAGGAATAGTCAAAAGGGAAGACTCTAAGTGACATACGAATACGTATTTTACTAAAACAGGTTCACATAATTTTATGGCTCTATGCAACTCTTTCAGGTGTCCCAATTATATTGCCTTTTTAGTTGTGCATGTCGGTGAATAATTCTACGCCAGTTAATGATACAAATCAGGCTCCATGTCAAAACACAATATAGTTTGTGATATGAATTGTCAATATAGGCTTTAAACACAATCTCTAGTGACATACCTACTCGCCAGAACTCATACTTTTTAATGAAAAAAGAGAGGTTGTGGTTGGTACTTTTAGACTACTTAGCGCATTCAAAATAAAACATAAAGAAACCAATCACAAATCATTGAAACTAAATAAAACTCACCAAGAAATCATTGTTTTAAGATTCATTACAACCACATGTATTCAAAGAAGATGATTAACCTCCAAAGAAGACCTCTAACATGCAAAAACCTGCAAAGAAACCAACATATGCATACACAGTAACAAAGTTTCATCATCATTAGGGTTTTGAGGGAAAGAAAACATGCGTAGCTTTATTCTGTGTTTGTAACAAACCGTAATAGAGAAGATAAATATTGGATTTATATTCTAGGGTTTTATTTAGTCAAATGGTGTAAATAATGTGGAGTGATTAAGACATTACATTTTGATTTTGAATTCTCTATCACAACTTCTGGCTAGCTCCATTGGTTGAAGCCCTTGTGTGTGGCCTAACATACCTAGGTTCGAATCTTGTAAATGATAAATTTTTGGATTTAATTAATACCGAATTTTAGTCCCTAAAAACATTGCTTAAATACGTATTTAAAAAAAAATAAATTACAAAGAAATTCTGCCACATGGCATAATTGTGATGACTTGTACAAAATAAATTATAAAAATTGCTTACATGTGATGACATGGCTGAAATTGAATTACTGGGCATTGACTGGGCAATGACTGGACAATGACTGGACATATCCTTCAAATGCCTCCTGTTATATATAATGTAGATATATATATATATATATATATATATATATATATAGGAGGGCTTTATTTTCAGAACCATGTTAAGTGCGGGAACTGTGAGAACTCCAATTTTGCATTAGAAAACATGCATGTTCATATAAAACATGTATGTTTTCTTACATACACCTTAATACACATGCCTGCGTATTAAGGTGTATGTAAGAAAACATACATGTTTTATATGAACATGCATGTTTTCTAATGCATAATTGGAGTTCTCGCAGTTTCCGCACTTTAACAGGGTTCTAAAAATAAATCCATTTTGCATTGATCTATTGCACTAAACATATTTTTATATGAACATGTATGTTATGCATGTATGTGTATTAAGGTGTATGTAAGAAAACATACATGTTTTATATGAACATGCATGTTTTCTAATGCAAAATTAGAGTTCTCGCAGTTCCCGCACTTAACAGGGTTCTGAAAATAAAGATACACTATATATATATATATATATATATATATATATATATATATATATATAGGCGCGTTCTATGCAGTACCAATATTTGATACAGTACTTTACAGTACCATATGGACGAATCAGAATTTAGTATTATCAAATATTTTTATTTAATTCAAAAGGGTATAATAGTAAAAAGACATTTTAATTTTCTTTTCGATATTTTTTTATTCAAAAAACATTTTTTCCCCTTAATTTTAGGAATTTTCATTTGACTTTTTTTTTCCAGCCCATCTTTTGATTAACATCGGTGCATATATGTTTTCCTCTATACCGTGTGTTTTTTCCTCTATACCGTGTATTTTTTGTATAGATATGCTTAATTTTTATGATATAATTGATAATATTCAACCAACCAATCTTTCTTAACGCAAACATTAGTTTCAAACAAAAATCAGAGAAGCAAACTTTTATAATAATTAAAAAATCGTATGCTTTAAGTTACATTTCAATTTGATTACAAATAAAAAAAAAAAAAAAAAAAAAAAAAAACATATGTGCATTCGTCTTGTATGCATGTGCATTCTTCTCTACTTTTTCAATATCATCCTTGTGACATAGTGTGCATTCGTCTCTACTCGTTCAACATCATCCTTGTCATCTCACAGGTCTTGAATGTGATTATAATCTTCATAAATCCTCTTGATACATACATGTTCAAATATAATTTGACTGCAAAAACCGAGTAAAGCTAGCGTAACACATATGCAAAATCATCTCAAACTCATATGCAAATTATCCTCTTGTATAACATGTATGCACATTCTTATGAACATCTAGAAAACACATATGCACTATCTAAACATTTATGCATAAATATTTTTTTATTTCATATCAACTTTAAAACATATATGCACAACCCTTTCATTGAATTTGTAAAAACCTTAAGACATATATGCACTCTTCCATTGATTTTAGATTAATGATGTTTGACAGGTACCAAGAAACAAAACGCATCCTTAACTAAATGAATGACATAAATTATTATATGCTCAATAGATTATTGTTGCATAATTTTGAAACAAACATCCAGGTTGCACATGTATACGTATTAACTATAACGTGATTAGATTAATTGAAGACCAATACATTCACAAGTCACAACATTCTTTTATTATACTAGTGTAATACTATATGTTAAGCCTAAAAAGAGTATTACCACAATGAACAAGTTCAATCATATTTGATACACAACACACAAGTGACAAGTGCACCAAAAAACATATATGTTTTCTAAGCCTAACCAAAAACAAATTTAACTTATTATCAAATCAATTTCAAACTGATCACCAACACTAAATACAAGTCCAATCACACAATACAAGATATATGTATACCTTATTAACAAATCAGTTAGAACATATCACCAACACTAACGGGAACCATTTTTTTTCAACATCCGTTTCGAGCAACCATATTTTTCAGATCGAAACTATTATAATAAAATTCACTTTATATATATTTAAGCAAAAAAGCGAATACAAAATCAAAATCGATTATCATGTTAGCTAAAAAAAATAAATCAACAAAGCATTAATTCAATATATATATTTTTTTATTTCATATCAACTGTAAAACATATATGCACAACCCTTCTTTCATTGATTTTGTAAGACACACAAGACACATATGCACTTTTACATTGATTTTAAACTAAACTTGGAACACATACGCACATGTAGGCTAACAAATAAATAAATGAATATTGAATAACATCAACAATGTTTTGTATAAATATATATTCATTGTGTTTACGTGACCTGTTCATTCTCATTCCAAACCAACAAAGACACCTTATGTATGAGATTTAATACAATATTCGGATTCGAAAACGAAGTTCGCACACCAACAATTACAATTTTTTTAACCAACAAAAATCAAGATTAATTAGTATTAAACCGTATAAAATTTATAAAATTGATTAGAAAAACAATTATAATTTTTTTAACCAACAAAAATCGGATTCGTTTTGCCCAGATCTAAAACAAAATCCAGTTTAAAAAAAATCAAATTAAAAACAGTTACTAACCTTGTAGATCTTGGAATGAGATGACATCGATCCAAAGAGATTGGTGATGTTTATTTTTTCCACATAATACTTGATGCTTTGCTCGATCCAAAAAAGATTGTTGATGTTTTGATCCACAGAGAGAGAATTTTGGGAGGCGGTTAAATGGTTTTGTGAGGATAGATGGCGGACTGGCACTATTTTAGGATTAAATACGAAATACCATGTTTACCATTTTTTTTTTTTTTTTTTTTTTTTTTTTTTTTTTTTTAAATAATGGCTTGATCTTTCAATTTATTACATAAAAGGTACAAGTAATCTCATCCATTGATTAAGTGATCTAACGGTTTATATTGGTCTAGATTGGTAATGTAAAGTACTGTATCTAAGAATGGTACTGCATGGAATACGTCACTATATATATATATATATATATATATATATATATATATATATATATATATATATATATATATATAATAAGAAAAAATACACCGCCCCCTCCAACAACAACAATGGCTATTTTTGAAAAAAAAAAAAAAAAAAAAAAAAAAAAAAAAAAAAAAAAAAACAAAAACTGCCATTCCAACAACAACAATGGTTTTAAAAACCTTATAAATAGATTGGGTATTCTAACCCTTTTACAAACACAAAATAAAACCATCTTATATCAAAAAAAAAAAAAAAAAAAAAAATTCGCAACGGATCCACATCCAACTTATGCCGCACATGTAAACCTTGCCGATATCGAAGATGAAACCGATGTTTTTGCAATTATGGCCGCCTATGAGTACCAACGAATAGAAGAAGATGAAGCCGAATCATCTTTCCGGTTAACCCGTAACCCAATTCACCGTGAGCGTGAGGTTGCAGAATAGCGTTTGAAGACCGACTATTTTAATGAACATTGTAAGTATCCAGATAGAGACTTTCGTCATAGATTTCGTATGAGCCGGAAACTATTTCTAGAAATAGTTTCCGGTATTGAATCATATACTGCCGATCCTCTTCCTGCTCATTTTGCATACTTTAGCCAAGAACCCGATTGTATAGGTCGAATGGGTATTAGTGTTCTCGTGAAATGCCCTATGGCCATTCGCCAATTGGCATACGGTAACTTACCGGATGCGTCCGATGAGTAGAATCATGTATTCTTGCATCATATTGCATAACATGATTTTAAAAGACCAAAAGTTTGCTCTAAGTGAGTACAGAGCATTGTTTAGGAATTCGGCTAGACAAATGCAAGACAGATGTGATGTGCGTCGTCGAAGGAATAAGGAATTACGTGACAAAAATGTTCATCTTAATCTCCAACAGCAGCTTATGGAGCATATTTGGCGTGAACGTGAGGAGTTTATGAAAGTAGATGACGACTAGTTTTAGTTATTTACTTATCGTATTTTTCATTTCGTATTTTATTTCGTAATTTCTTTTATGTCATTTTGTTTAATGTAATGTTTTTTATTTCGTATTATAATGTTTAATTTTATAAATGAAGTGTTTGAATGTTTAATGAATGAAATTGTTGAAGTTAGAATTTGTAAGTTGTTATTTTAAAAAAGGGTGGGTCCTGGTATTTTTTGTGTTATGTTATTTGGTGTTAAAATGATGTGACGTTGATGTGGCAGTGGTGTTGGTGTTATTTCGTGTTACCACTCCCTGCTCTCTTAACACAAAACAAAAAATGGAACATTGTTATCAACGGCAATTACCAACTAGACTTGGGCCCAATTCCTTAAACCCAAAACTAAAAAAGGCATGACCCAATAATTTATGCTCTGATTCTTATTTTGTAAACCCAATAACTAAACTAATTCATAACTTTATTTTTAATTGGACGTGTAGTGGCTGTCTATAAATGAGAAGGGGGAACACATTGAAAGGATTTACATTGAAGCCTGTTTGAATTTAGATAAAATAAGACGCGGCAGTTTACACCATCCGTCTGGCGACATTGTTAATTCAAGGTGGGTGACTTATCCTATTCCTATCCCTTTTGTTTACAACATCTTATTTAATTTGTCATTCTTTAATTGCTGCCTTAATTCTTCTTTATGCAGATTTCCAGGAGGGCTATGTTACGAATATAACTTTGGTTTCAAAGCACGTGTGAGAGGTCAATACTTGACACCTCAAATCTCATACACCCTCAACCTTATCTTACGATATGAAGATCATTCAAAAGTCAATTCATATAACCCCCTGAGATACAAAATAGATGGGGAGGATGAGACAAAAGTTTTCATTATTTACCCATCATATATGAGAGAAAATGGATGGTTCATTGTTCCATTCTATCACTTTACAAGCCAACATACAACTGCAGATCTTCAACTTGAGTTTGAATTTCGTTGTACCGAGCTAGTAGTCGCTGGCATCGAGTTCCAACCATCCGAAGAAAAAGTAAGCACTTTATTATTGTCAATGGTTATAAAAAAAATGTAAAGAAAAAATGACACTTAACTTGAATGTATGGGTCACTTGCTTGGATATGTCATATATAGGTGGAGCTTCAAGTGTTTGAAGAGTACCAAGACATAGTCAAGGTTGCCTCACAATCATTGTTCTACACATCCCTTGATGAACTTAAAGAGATTCTCTCCATAGGAGTCCACCTTAACGAATACAAAACGGTATTCAATTGGATATGTACTTATAAACCCCATGATTCCCACCAATTCGAATTTTTTATTAATTATATTTTGATAAAATTAATACGAACATAACTAATTCCCAACCTACTAATTATACAGTGGTTTTCAATTAATAAGAAAGGAGAACACTGTCACATGATATCCATGAAAGACTGTTTGATTCCAAATGAAGATTCCACTCCTCAATACAAGTCTCATTGGATTTCAAGGTGACTTGTCATACTCAGACTTATCCCTATTGTTTCATAACTGTATATAAATTGATGCATCATTCTTTGCTTATTCTTCTTCTTCTTCTTCTTCTTCTTCTTCTTCATGCAGATTTCAAAAAGGCCTTTATCAAACGAACAAGATTTAAAACACATTTGAAGATTCAATTACTGTCTCCGTCAATCACATAAACCATCAACCTTGTCTTTTACACTTCCCTATATGCTCATCAAGCATATGTAGACCTCAAATACAGAATAAATGGGGAGCCAAAAACTTCCAATATGTACCTTGGAAATGAAGGAAGAAATTGCCTCCTGTTTCAGCCCCTGGAAATAGTAAGAAGGCATCCTGTTTCAGCTGAATTGTATCAATTCACTAGCAATGGGAGTATTGCTGATATTGAAATTGATTTTGACGACCATGGAACCAATTTAGGAGTAGAAGGCATCCTGTTTCAGCCCCTGGAAATAGTAAGATGATAATACTGGTTTAATCATCTTTGTCAATTTTTAATTGTTGTTTTATAATCCTTACGAAACAGGTAACTACTACTATAATCATTTGAATTAACAGTGGCAAAAAGGTTGGGTCTGGTAATAGGTTGAAATTGGTATGGGTCAAATTGGGTCAGCTTTTGTTCTGTGTTGGACGTACAGAGTGAAAAATGAACTGCGAATGGAATTTTAGAATTCCTTAAAACTGATAAATAGTCAAAGGAGATTGATTCAAAATTTATAAAAGTTACGAATCAGATTTTTTATAGCTAAGACTAAAACTAAAACCGGTAACCAATTACTTTGTAAAAATATAGGTGGAAGGTTTAGAATCTGACACTTAAAAAGGGAAGAAAAGTTCCCGAATGATCATGAAGAAATACTCAATTTATCAAAAGATAGTCTGATGTGGACAATGAAGAAGGAACTCTACTCAATTCTCAGAAGAGGGTTCCTGATCGACAATGGTCAACAGGTATACTTTATAGGAATTATAAGACTACTGTCATAATTTCGAACCTAATTTAAGTGTAATATTCCCTACACTTACATATCTTTATGGATTGATAGTGGTTCGCTGTTGATAAACATGGGAAGAAACATCTAATCCTATCTGCAAAAGCCACTTGCGTAATAGATGATAAGAACTCAGCTTGCGAGTCTTCCCACGAATCAAGGTTCTTTCTCTATTTTTCCAGCCAGTTTTCCAGTATAGTTGATATGTTTATTCATATGTGTGCACCACTTTGCAACTACCTATACAGACACTTTTGTGAAGAATTTAATATCATTATGAGTTTTCTATTGCAACTACCTTAAGTTGCGATCAATATTTGTATAGACTAGTATTGAAATCTATACAATAAGCAGTCCAAACAATCACCAGAGAGTAATGTCAACAATTCTCTTTGGTTACAAAGAACATATCTCGATCTATTAATCCTTGTTTCCTCTATCAGATTTCTAAATATTCATGCCCACATTACACAACTTTGCTACATGGATGGCTGCCACAGTTGGCTTCACCTCTGAAATTCTGTAATATCTTTCATGGCAAATGAAGTATACAGCAGCAGCAAGTACAAGTAATCTAAGGATGCTCCCTATGTCATTTCACATGTTCTAGGAATAAAAAATTCTGAATAATATATTTCCAATCATTAGGCAACCGATTCAGGCCCATCATTATTAGCAACTTAACCCATATATTATGTGCAACAGGGCAGTTGATAAAAAAATGAGAATGTGCTTCACAGTTATTAATATAATGGGCATGTCATTACTGCACTTATCCCCATTTATAGGAGATTTGTATGTCTAGGATTACACTGAGAGTACCAAACCAAGGAAAACCACTGCACTTTTGGAGTCTGAGTTCTAATAGCTTTCCATAAATGTTTATCAACAAACAAGACTTCTTTACCTTTTGAGTTTTTCCATACCTATTGAGATGCTTGTAACACAATAGCTATTACATCTTTGATTATAGCTGCACACAAGCCACATTGAATTGGATTACCCGTTCCTAATTTATGGACAATATGAGACTTCACTCACCTCCAACAAGTTCTTTCATTCCCAACTGTCTAAATTCTCGTGTTTAACTTCCCAAACACTTCTGTCTTTTAACTCCATTGTGTGACTCCATTATATTCCATAAATGGGTCAAAACGAGTAAATACTTAAGAAAGACATTTTATTACACTGCAATATTCTTCTTCCTTTTAACTCCATTGTGTGACTCCATTATATTTCATAAATGGGTCAAAATGGGTAATACTTAAGACTCTTGATTACACTGCAATATTCCATAAATGCTTGATTATCATAGCTTTATTCCATGTAAATCTCTTTTATAAGTATTCTAGGAAGCAAGAATACATAAGGATTCAATTCTGAAAAGCCTTGAAAAATACGTCAAAGCATTGCCTTTCTTTGGTGTGGGATGGCATGGAAATTTTCCATTAACAAATTCCACTCACTTTAAATGTTATCACAGTTTGATGCTGGCATGTCGTTCGGTGTACCCATAGTGAATGAGAAAGTCCATAAAGAGCCTTTCATTTCATAGAAAATGTTACCAATTCCACCGGTTAAATAATAAACAACTTAAGTACTTAACACATTAGTTGGCTTCTACTACTTGGATGCCTTAAAAACTTTCTGAATCAATTACATATTAGATGAGTTTCATGTTTCTGCAGATTTGGAGAAGTCCTTGTAATAACTGCTGGCGATAAATTTGAACTTGTGAATAATATAAAACCCGAAGTGCTATCAGCTGATACAACATATGCAAGTTACTTTGTCTACAAGTTACCACAAGGCCAGTCTACATTTGAGGATCCTCTGGGAGTGAAACTTTTCGATCAGGATGTGCGGTTTGTCTATTTAGTAAGCCCTCAAGGTACCCCAGTTATCAAACCAAAGTTTGATGCAAACAGTTACAACCCACTAAACAGACACAAGCTGAACGCTGTTCCACGACAAAGGAGTGATGGTTGGATGGAAGTAAAGGTATGGCAGTTTGATACCAGGAAGACTCCTGAAACAGTTTATATGCATTTTAAGTTTCATCTTCCTGTTAAGAAGGATCTTAGCGGGCTTATGGTACAGGGTATTGAGCATAGACCCATATAGATTGTCTCTTTGTAATGCATAATGGTACAATCTTCCAGAATTAACAACTAAATTGAAGAAGATTATAGCATTAGAAGATCAAATCACCAATTTTATTGATAATGGAATCAACAAGCAGTTTACAAATACAAGAGAGGAAAACTGTTAATATCTAGTTACAATTGGTGATATAAGTGTGTATTTATACAATGTAGGAATGAATGAAATGAAATGTCTTAAAACTGAATTTCCCGCCCAAACATAAGTTGCTTCTAGTTTGACGTTTATGTGACTTTCATTGACTTTTTTGACTTCTTAGCTAAACTCATATCAATACCAACCCTTCAAATGATTCTTGTCCTCAAGAATCTAGTGAGAATTCAGGGAACCTTTTCATCAAATCAGTAGCTAACTCCCATGTAGCATCATCATGAGTACCATTTGACCATTGTACCAAAACATAAACTCGAGCCTTGTTGCCCACCTTTCCAAGCTTTCTGTATAAGTTTTCACAAGGGTACAAGCCAATTCACCATTTGAATCACATTGTGGCACTACTGGTGCAATAGCCATAGGATCACCTTTAAACAATTTCAATCGAGACACATGAAAGACAGGGTAGATTTGAGCAGTAGCAGGCAATTGCAACTTATGGGCTACCATTCCAACCTTTTCCATGATTTTAATAGGGCCATAGTATTTTGGGGAGAGCTTGTTATACTTACCCTGCCTCACATTAATCTGTCTATGTGGCTGCAATTTAAGAAACACCCACTGTCCCTCAAAGGTTCTATCAGTTCTCTTCAAATCATCTACAACTTTCATTCTTGCTTGAGCTTTAGTTAAATGAAACTGCAACATCTGAATACTTGCTTTCCTTGCTGTCAAAGACCTATCCAAAAGTATCAACCTTGCTTTGCCCTTGACAGTACATTATTGGTGACATTGAAGGTTGGCCTTAAACTGCTTCAAAGGGAGTGGTCTGAATTAAAGTGTGGAAGTTAGTATTGTACCAGTATTCTGCAAGAGGAAGCCACTTCAACCACTCCTTAGGTTTTTCCCCAAACATGCACCTAAGGTAGCACTCCAAACATCTGTTTACCACCTTAGTTTGGCCATCTGACTGTGGTTGGTATGCAGTTGAGAAATGGAGACTAACTTGCAGCATCTTGAAAAGCTCCTTCCAAAACAAACTGAGAAAAATTTTCTCCCTGTCACTCACAATTGCTTTAGGCAAGCCATGCAGTCTATAGACATTATCCAAGAACAATTGGGCAACTTGAATGGCAGTGTAAGGATGACTCAAAGGCAAAAAGTGATTGTACCTAGACAACCTATTAACCACCACCATTAATACACTTTTAACCCCAGACTTGGACAATCCTTAAATAAAATCCATTGAGATTTCTAACCAAATTAGAGTAGGAATGGAAAGAGGTTGAAGTAATCCAGGGATAAGCTGACAGAGGTTTACTTCTTTGAGTAGTACCAGCCACACCAGAGTGCCTACCACCAGTAGAATCATTGTGAAAGTGAGTTAGCAAAGACAATCTTAGCTGCTGATCATTGCCTATCACCAATTTGCCTTTTCTTCTTAGCTGCTCATTGGGCCAAGTGTAGTGTTTGGAAACAGGTTTACCATCTTTCAACTTGTGCACTATTTCTTTTAATACACGATCAGTATTCTAACTTTTCACTATTTTGGTAACAAATAAGTGGAAATAGTGGATAAAACCATCTGCAACAGCTGGCCACAAGAATCAACTATAGAGAGAGCATCTGCAGCACCATTTTCACTACCTTTTATTTAAACAATCTCATAATCAAATCCTATAAGTTTTGGTAACCACTTCATCTGAGCAGGGGTAGTAATTCTTGTTTCAATAGGTAATTTTGGCTGAAGTGATCAGTTTTGAAAATGAAATGCCTGTTTAAAAGATACCCTCTCCACTTGTGTAATGCTTGAATCGCAGCCAATAACTCTTTTTCATAAGTTCACAAGCTAT
The DNA here is from genome assembly GCA_030686995.1 of Artemisia argyi. NCBI lineage: Eukaryota > Viridiplantae > Streptophyta > Magnoliopsida > Asterales > Asteraceae > Artemisia > Artemisia argyi. Next base: position 188,854,641 of record CM060685.1, on the reverse strand, counting down.
GGTGTCTAGTAGCTAATATCTTACTAAAACAAGCAATTGGGTGACCCCCTTGTTGAAGTACTGCTCCAATACCCTCCCTTGATGCATCAATTTCAACAACAAATTGTTCATTGAAAAATTTAGTAACTTGAGGGCATGAGCATTAACCCTGGTCTCTTTAAGTTTCATAAAAGTACTCTGTGCCTCACTTGTCTACCCAAAAGCATTCTTTTTCAATAACTTAGTCAAAGGTTGACTAATGGAAGCATAACCTGGAATAAACCTCCTATAGTACCCTGTTAACTGCAAGAAGCCCCTTAACAGTTTAAGAGTAGCTGGTACTGGCCAATTTCTCATAGCTTCAATCTTAGACTCATCTGTAGACACCCTGACCTAGTAATTACATGCCCAAGATATTCTAATTTTTCTGCCCCAGGCACACATTTAGACTTTTTTTGCAAATAAGGTGTGTTTCTCATAGTGTGTAGCACTAATTCCCAATGGTGAACATGAGTTTCCAAGTCAGGAGCTATACAGAAGTATGTCATCACAAAAGACTAATACAAACTTTCTTAGAATGCCTTAAAGACAGAGATCATCGGTGCTTGAAATGTTGATGGGGCATTGGTTAACTCAAAGGGCATGACCAAGAATTCATAGTGACCCTCATGGGTTTTGAAGGCTGTTTTTGAAATGTCATCCACACACATCCTTATCTGATGATAACCAGACCTCAAGTCTAGTTTAGAAAAGTACTTAAAGCCTTGTAATTCATCAATGAGTTTACAAACTACAACTCCAATTGACCTCATTCCAGCGGCCACGTTTAAGTTAAAGGGTCCACCACAACTTTTATTTGAACACCAGCAAGAGGTTCTTTACAAGTTTTAAGATCTTTTGGTCATTGAAATCTGGTTACCAAAACTGTCATAGTTTTAATTAAATCATCAGGTGGAGTTACATAACGATCCACCCTGACCACAAGACCCTACTATAACCCCATATTTTTACCTAAGACTCTAAACCCACTGATTTTTGTCAGTAATCACGTTTTAGTCCCTGGTCAAAACTGTCCCAGCAATTCAAAGCATGTAAAGAGATTTGGTGTGTATACTGAATTACCTCCCTTGTAATTTTGTGAGTACCTTCCTCCTCAAATGATTCAGAAGTACCAACATCATAAAACTCATCCCTACTATCTGCAACTACCTCCAAATTGAACACTTGTCCTCTACATGAATGATCTGGTGAGTACTTTTGGTCACAGTAAAAGCACAAGCTCTTAGCTCTCCCATCCTGAAATTCTTTTTGTGTCAACTGTCTTTTTGGGTAAGGAGTTAAGAGTGGATTTTTGGTTATTGTTAAAAAGAACTATGGCTTGTGACTTATAAGCATTTAGCATACTTAGGTTCTGGTTATTGCTCACAAACCTTGGAATGGGTAATCTAGGAGTAGGCAGTAGAGGTCCTTTATTCTTTTTCTTAGCCTCATTCAAACTAGCTTCTTGCGACCTCCTTAGAGTATAAGCTTATGCTAGGGATTTTGGCTTAAACATCCTAACAGCTAACTCAACTTCTGATTGCAATCCTCCCATATAAAAGCTAACACACTGATCCTCAAGCAAATCAACCCTACATAACAATATGTCATAAGCATCTTGGTACTCTTTAACTGTACCTACATGCCTAATATTCTTAACATCTGCAAAAGGTTCATCATAAGTAGTTCCAAATCTATGCAAAATGGCTTCTCTATACAAATTCCATGCTACATTTTCACCCATGATCTTAATGAATTGCCTATTCCACATTAGATCTGTTGGAATAAAAGTGGCTCATGTCCACTTGATAATATTCTTGATACTGTTAGATTATGGACATTATTTTAGTAGTTGTATGTTAGGATCGAACTCGAGATCACGGGATTGCACACTTTACGTATGAGAGTTAAAGTTTAATCATTAAATGTAAAAGTTTATATTTAATTATTTATTACACAAATATATATAATGATTATTTAGTATTTAAGATAAATGACTAATGATCATTAGACGAATATAAGGAAAGAATGTGTATGATTAATTGGTAAGTCAAGAAGCATCCGGAAGCCCCCTTGGGCATTGATCCGATCGGCCAACCAAAAAGGAGGGCACCTCCTTTGTTTTCTTGAGCTCCAAGTTTCATACACTATATATACAAGGCTTAGGGATTCATTGTTTGTATCTCTTGTGCACACACACAAACCCTAAACTTGTTTTCTTCTCCTTGTTTTTCTTGTAGTCGATCAAACAAACAACCTTAAAGGGTTGATAGATTTTCTTTATTAAACAAAAGGTTTTGGTTTAATTTTGTGTTCTAAAAACTAGCATTACTTTAACTTGTTTTAGTACGTGTGTACAAGAACGTGATTCAAACATACTTTTGTTTGATTCTTGGATTGAATTACAAAAGAGGTAAGGGGTAATTCTTATAATCCACATAAACCCTAATTTGGGTTCTTGATTTGAAGATTGCTATTGATTCTTGTTCGGGCTAGAATCACAAAGGTATGTTTACTATTTAATATTGATTAATTAATTACATGTTATATGATCTTGTTATAATTGCTTTCGCTATGCTCACTTGATGTGTTTGGTTTATTTATATGAATGTCATGATATCATAATTCCAACAGTGGTATCAGAGACAGGTTATAATGTGTGATTAATTATCGAAACGCATAAAAATTGAATTTTGATTCGTTTTATTACATGTTTTTTAGGGTTTTTCGATTCCTAACCCTAATTTTTTTTATTAGGTCGATTGACCTATTAGGGTTTTGTTTTTTAATTTTTAATATAATTAGAAACCCTAGGTTGTCATGCAATTGGTTATGCGTTTTAGTAAATGATCTTGGTGCAATATGTTAATTGTTAAGCATAATCTGTAACAATTCGCATTTTCAGGATAATTACTATTCCCGGAAAATTTCACTATTCACTTTTACTATTCATTTTTACCGAAAATTTTCCCGAAATTTGATTTTTATTTCTTGGGCTCAAGTGATAAATCATTTCCATGGCAAATTAAAAGTTTGACATTCATAAGCTCATTTTCGTGAAAGTTATTAAGGAATTACAGGGAATTACACGTTTTAGGGTAAAACGTCATTCAGAAATTCTACGTACAACGAAACTCGACCGCGTTAAGTGACCCCGCATCAGAAAAATGTTTGACACACTCATGATTTATTTGAGAATTAATCGTGACTGAGAAAAACATGACCAAAGACTTCCCGGCAGGTCACCCAAGCCTGTACTACTCTCGCATGAGCACGCTTAACCGTATGGCCGATTAACCGTTCCACCACAAAACGTGTTTCTAAAAAGAATTGAGTTTTCAACTTATTAGAAAAAGTCAACATATTTTTCCCTCCTCCATTGACCAAAAATCATCCCTTGATGTTATAAGTCATTCCTTGATTTTTAGGCTTACGGTTTGATGTCTAAAAGACATTTAATACCAACCGACACTAGACTGAGCCCAGTCTAGACATTATAAGTCATTTTAAATCATTTTTATCACATTAGAAAAGTAACATTTTACTTCTCTCAATTTTACGCAATATTCGTACGTTTTACGTATTACGCGTTTTAGACCCGTGTTTCCAGTTTTTAGCAGGGTTTTACCACCCAAATGGAACCTACCACTCATTTTATATTTTATTATGGGACATATGGACATGTCTAACAATACTTTAAAGTTCCATAATTTTACGACACCCGGTTTTACGTTTTGAGGCCTAATCATTTACGGTTGTCATTTCCCGGAGTCAAAACTCTTCCTAATACTTAGGATAATACCAAGCAAAGTCCACACCTTGTCCCCCAAGTTTAGGAACCGGCCTAGGGGGGGGGGGGGGGGAATTCAGCCTTGTGTGTCTTGATCTCATGCTAGGAGCCTTAAGATGTGAACATGTGTTCAACTTGGCCTCCAAGTGTTGACTAGTCAACAATGTAACCTCCTCATTTGCATATAAATGCCTCTCCTTCCCCTCCTTGGCCATTCCAACGACCCACATACATAAAAACACACCATCATCTCATCCTTAGCTCATTTACTTCAAGTTCCATCCAAGAAATCAAGTGCTATATCCATACATAAACCCTAGTTTAGTTTTGATTCATCAAAACTACTTCAAATCCTTAGAAACTTTGGTGATTTCTCTTGAGTTTGAATCCGCTCAAGTCACCTCAATTTTCATCATCTCTCTTTCAAGATTACAAGAGTAGAAAGATTGCATGAAGTGAAGTGGGTTGAAGCAAGTCTATCAAAGTCCTATCCTTACATGTTAACTTTCCTTTCTTTGTTGAAAGCCAAAAGTTGTAAGCCAAACCCTAACATGATTCTTGTTAAATAATCATATTCATGTTATTTACATATTATTTGTGCTATATTATGTCTTGTATTCATGTCTATGATGTATAAAAGTGAGTAAAACAAGTTATTGTACATGATTGATAAGACAAGTTACTATAACAAGCAAACTAGTGACTTTCTTGGAAAACCACGACCAAAATGGTAAAATTATGATATTGGATCCTTACATATTACAGTAGAGGACTTAACAAGGAAACCATAGCAATTTGAACCACCTAAAACGAGTATACGAGTCAAAAGTTACGCCCATTTGAAGTTACCAAAACTTTTCGGCAAACTGCCAAATACCATTCTGATCAAATTTGGGTTTTGAAAGTCCCACTTCTAGTCTGATTCATCAAAAAGTTAAAACACGAAAGTTGTCCGGAACGACATTTTCGTTCAGGAAGAAAGAAGCTCGAGCCCTGAAAACGCTTTTTGAGTGATAAATTCTTCAAAATCTTAACAGCCCATTTTTAGACCAAAGTCATTACATATAAGTTATGGTTTATGAAGACCAAAGGGGTCTTATGACCTATAATCAAGACCACAACCATGACTAGAGCCAAGGTTGAGTCTCATGACCTTGGAACAAGGACCAAAGGTCATGGCTAGGCCATGACGAAATGACCATACAAGCTTACCAAGGCAAATACATGAACTAGAGAAGTTGGCGATAACTTGAACAAGCAATTTGGATCTACTTCACCTAAAAGGAAACCATGAGATATTACCAAGAGAAAATGGTCATTCAAGACTTATGAAACTACCCCTAATAACAATCTTCATGTACTAATAAACTTTCCTAAGTTTATTCAAATATCGGACAAGTAACTTTTCGGATCAAAACTTATACCTATATACTTTATCAACTACTACAATAGTAGGGAGCCTCATGTGAGGAGTTCATTATGTAAGCCGTCGAGTTGAGTTGTGGATTTACGAGTTAAAGTGTCCTGGCTCCTCGAACGCTTACTAACATGACTTCTGAATTATGTCGGCCCGAACGGTAGTAAACGATATACAAAACATACATGTTCATGAATATTTTCTTTCAAGGACTTACAATATACATCATACCACATCATGGACTATAATGCAAGATATATATATAGGCACTACTTCATATTCTTTACTCCAATCGTAAGTCGCGACATTCTATTATAGGTTGCTCGTAGAAACCTTCACGATTCAACCGTTACATTCATTACTTGCTATCCAACTCAAGGTGAGTTCATAGCCCCACTTTACATTACTTCAATGTTTTACAAACCCTTGGGGGGAATACATGCTATTTCTAAATCGAACACAATGCTTTCTACTGTATGCTATTCGACTATGTTTTATTATCACTAAGTAACATCCTTGCCAAACCAAGATCCCTTATTATGAACCATTTAATCACTTGCGAGGGTTACTTGCAAGTGAGCGCGAATATTGTGAATAGGCCTATTGGGATTGACGAATCCCATTTGTATTGACTAAGTTCAAACAAATGCATTAATATTTGAGACATTAGGTATGACGGCAAAGTACCTACCGGGATAACTCCGCCGATTGATATTGGTACACGTTAACGTTTTGGTGTCATAAGCTTAGTATTTGATAATAACTGTTCCGGTCGTGTAACAACGTGGCCCATATTTGTTTTCCAAACATTGGTGTGAGTCTATAGCTCACACTACCAACATATTGTGTTCAAACATTAAACAAACTCTATGAATATCACTCAACCTTTGTGTTGACCTCTCAAGCATGTATTTCAGGTTCATGACGATCAAGGATGGCACGGAAGGGCACGGATACTCAAGAGGGCTATAAATTTTATTATCATTCAAAAACTCATTTATTATACATTGTAAACATGGAACCATTTGGGACCTCATTTTGTAATCTCTGATATTTATACAAATTTGAATGATAAACCTTTTAAAACGACTCAATTGGAGTTCGTTTTCTATTATTGTGACTATTGTGCCGTCGAGTAACACCCAGTTCGAATTCCGCTGCAACCATGAATTGGGGGTGTTACATAATCCATGAAAAGTGCATGTTTGCATGGATTTTATTTTGTGAAAATTTAAATGGTTTAAATTGGATATATGAATTAATTGTTAAGTTATATCGAAACATGTAAATTTATTAATAGATGTCGAATTAGGGAAGACTCCAATATTATGTAATCAATTATGTGCTATGTGGTGTTTGTTTAGTTTTGGCTTACGCAATCGATTTATCGATGTATGTGGCTCTTTTTCCATTGAAGAAGAAATCCTTAATTGAATAAATGCATTATACACCTAGACTTGATTATTAAGAGGACTATTGAATAAAATTTGCATGTGGCTACAAGTTTTATACATATTTAATTGTTATGTTATGTATATGTTTGTTTAGTTGTGTTATTTTTTTATTATATATTACTTGTTTTTTTGTTTATTATTATGTGAGACATGTTTATAAACGGAAAATGGTAATTTTTTGTATAGAAAAATAATATGGACTAAATAAATGGCGAAATTGTTTTGGTTTTAAGAGATTAAGTTTCAAAGGATTGGTTGATTGATGTTTTTGTACATAGTGTGCGAAAGGCGGACCGAAGGTTGCCATACAATGTGCTTGTAGAGAGGGGTTTTTAAAGACCATGCACCTACCGGTTCTCTACAACCGCTTGTGTGCCGACTCTAGACTTACCTATATCACTATATTACGTACATTGTCATCTTAAGGGTGAATTCACCACAATTCCACAATGATTATCCGAAACACTAAGCCTTAGGGCTTATGCAAAAGTACGATATAAGTGGACGATAATTGTTGGTAATTCTTTAATTAGTGAACCTGATACCTCATTCAAAACTTTGCTATTTTACTCTTAGTGAATTGGTAATAAAAATGTTTTATAAAACCAATGTTATGAAGTTGTATGCATGCTTCTTCATACATTATTTTGATTACACGTCAAAATTAAATACCCTTATAAAATTAAGTCAAATGCCATCTAATTAAGAACACTTGAAGTTGTAATTTACGTCATGTGAGAACCTGGCGAGATTGCAATGGAGAGGTAAATTTCGTAATTTCATTGCTAGCAGATCAACTGATGTGATGTATTTATGAGTTTGCAGTTTTTAAGTTAGACGACTTAAATTGAGTAGGAAGTGAGATCTTGGACTCAAGGCATTAAGATGGGGATCAAACATGCTTACAATACAAATGTTTTGTGATTGTAAATCCCATAAATCTAGAAATTGCAATATGATATTGGCAATTATTGTTCGACAATTACCTTGTTGAATACTATCATTACTAGCAGATCAACTGATGTAATGGTACTATGTCAAATTTGGATCCTAGCTTTAAGAAAATACTACGGTTTATATGAATATTTACCAATGGGTATTTTATTTTCTTAAAGATCTAATTATTGAAAATATTGAAATTGAATTTTGTAATTCGTTTTAATGTATTAATGCAACGTTCAAACCATAAACAAACTTTGGGCTTTGGTAAATTGATCTCGTTCTGTTTTCAAACAAATGTTTGATTAAGAATAATTTACTTAAAAGACAAATGAAGTCTCCTTTCTATGAAAGAAGAGTGAGACACAATCCTATTCCTTTTCATGAATGAGAAAGGATAATAGGAATATTAGACATGTCTAAATTCTAATATAACTCATAGCAAATTTTTTAATAAGTTAAGAAAATTGCGTACATTTTTCATAGGGATTTCATCATCCTCATTCGGTAATTAAATTCTTAGTAACAAATATGATATTTGGTTAACAGAAAATTATATATGACATTTTATGAGTTATTATAAATTAGAATCTAGACTAATTACCGCAAAATGGTAAAAGACAAACTAGTTGATTAATCTAGTTGTTTTGACTATTTAAAAGGTGCTACATACATTGTAGGATGGTAGACCTGTTAAGGAAGAAATTGCATGCCCAAATTTTCAAGTTAATAGCATTTGGTGGATAGTCCATCATTTACGTAATAGAATACACTTTTAGTACATAAGTAATTGTTACGTATGGACATTCAAAGGTGTAGGAAAGTTAAAAGCACACTATTTTCTTTTACTGGATATGAAACATTTACAATGTTGTCAAATTCAGTGGGAGTATTGTGTACTTATTACTGAATAAGGAATTATTGTAATGATCTTTAATTTAGTGGGAGTTACAAGCTTTGACATCTTGGTAGCTAAAGATAATTACTTTCCAAGTGTAGACACTCATACTTTTAAGGATAGTCTTGTACGTTTCCTTACTAGACATTGTTGTTCTACATCTACTTGTTATGCTAAAATCTATGACACAATCGTATTGATCACATAAACAAATGTATGGCGTGTTGTTTATCAACTATATGAGGTTATTCCATGCACAAGTGGGGAAATGTTATCTTTAATGTGTGCAAGAAACAACTCATAAAGATATGATTTAATGGATTCTCTTAACTACAAGGTAAGAGAATAAAGTTATAATATGAATTATACTAATCTAATTTAAGAAACACTTGGTGTTACAATTTATGTTATGTGAGAGCTTAGCTAGATTGCAACAATAAGGTGAATTTCATATTTTCATTACTAGCAGATCAACTGATGTAATTGAACTATGAGAATTTACAGTTTCTAAATTAGATACCTATTAGAACATGTGTCAATATGATATCAAGACTACTTTAATTAATATATTTATGAATTCAAGGAATGACATAAATTAATTAAGTAATCTAATGCTACTTCAATCTGAATATTTATGTGTTCTTTGAATGACATAAATAAATGAAGAAATAATGTTATTTACATTATTATGAAGTAATAAATTAACTTGAAATTTCTATTGAAACCAAAAGATGGTGTTCATAATTACTTTAGTTAAACATGTTTATGTTTCATTGTAAAGATATAAACATAAAGTCTTTTAATTGTTACAAGACTTATAATAAAGTAAGACGTTATCTTGTTATGTTTTTTAATTAAGACATATACATGTAGTCATTAAATTGTTAAATGACTTATAACGTATAGTGGGATTATAACAGTTTATGTTTTCTTGTAAATACATGGACATGAAGTGACTTTGTAAAAAGTACTTGTATTATAAAGCATGTAATTGGCTTGAAAATACTATTATACCATTAAGATGGCTTAGTTGGTAAATAGACAAGCCAAAAGGAAATATGGTTATCTTAAATATTGTTAGATTGTCTTACAATATTAATACTAATGAAATACCAAATGTTTATGGTATGTTCAGTTAGAAAAATCAAACTCTTGTTATATTGTTTGATTAAAGATAACTATGACTTCTTTTCTTCCAAAAGTTATCAAGGTTAGAATGTTGAGTATGACTTGGACATATTTAAGTAAACTCCAACATAGAAGATTAATAAGACATTATCATATGATGGAATGTGATGAATGTGATGAATTACATTAAGTCTTAAGTTGAAGTTCTAAATTTGTTTAACTGCTTAAGAAGACGTTATTAACAAAGTAAAGTCAGGAACTGTCAATATGTATTTGTAATATCCCAAAAGAGAACATTGTATTGTTGCTTTATTTGCTAAGTATTTAAAGATGGTCCTTAAATTACTAAAAGCAAGTGGGAGTTTTGATCTTTAAAAGATAAAATTACAAGATACATAATCTTCTAAAATACACTAGTAAATATCATGATGAAGTTTGACATTTGAATGTTAAATCTCAAGATGATAATCAAGTTTGACATTTAGATGTTAAATTTCAAGATAATGGAATTATCATTCATAGAATAGCAATATATCTCAGATATTTGATTAATATGATGAGGGCTATGATTTATAGGATTATTGTAAACCTAATAATCATTATGATACATTACCAAATATGAAATTGGATAAAGTATACATGATATGAATGATTAAGATGCTGTCCATAAAGATAATCAATTTTAGAAACTTGATTTATCTTAATAGTTAGACTAGAAAATGAAGATGAGTTTCTTCAAAGATAAGGTAACCCTTGTGGTTTAAATCTTTGTATAGAAATCATATGGACAATATTGTGCACATATTTAATGCATGTCTTATGACAAGATTATTAATCATACTTAAACAATTAACTGTGATTGAATATTCTTTTCTAAACACATTAAATATATAAAGATTATGATTGTCATATTTATGAAATTGACAATGGAATATCAAAAATCTTTCTTGAGTGATTACTTGAGCGAGGACAATAAGTAATCAAAAGGATGGATAAATGCATGCATCTAGAAGATTATTCTTATGTTTAATTATTAAATCCATTTTTTGATTTATAATTGAAATAAGATAATTTTTAAGTATTCCTAAAAGCTAGTGGGAGTATTATGTTTAATTTCTAAATCATATATGTTGTAAAACATATAAAAAGTAATATTCCATATAAGTAAAATGTTGAGACTTAGTTTGGAATGAAACTTTACTTGAAAGATTTAGAAAATAAGACATATAACCTTGGAATCAATGTTTATTGTTGAAACATGTGCGGTAAATAAATCTAATATAACATAATATATTATTTAGAAAGTCTAAATAGATATGTATGACATGAATAAAAATCTAAGTATGACTCAAAGATTTTTTATGAACATCATGTTTTGTTGTATCATGCATGATTACAAGATGATTTGGCAATACTAATATCTAATTAAAAGTTATTAGATAACTTGTGTAATATTCTAAAAGGAATATGTTTGATTATAGAATTACATCCTAAATCTGGAACAGCTTCCAAATTCTATAGATAAACAATTTTTCAATTGTTGTGAAAATTGTCATAGCCAACAAACTTGAAAGTTTTAAGGGCATCAAACATTACACAATAGATATTAATGTTTATGGGAAGTTTTAATAGCATATTGTTGTTGCATACAATGATGCTAACGAAATTGAGATGACACACAATACTAGTTATGGTAAGGATTTCATCCTTGGCTATTACTAGTTATGCTTACTAAAAGCATAGTTGCATTATACATTAAGAGAATAAGAATACTTTAAACTTTAAAATGTTTGAAAGTTTGATTATCATAAATTGGTGGTTAAGGATGTCACACATTTTATGAAATTTGGCATTATCAAAATAGTTAAGTATTCACATACAAGAACTTCACTAGTTGAATTCTTGAAATAAGTATTCTTAAATTTCGATAGATCAAAGTTGGATGATTTATGCTTTGTCAACAAGTATGAATGTCATTACTTGAGACATAATTCATCAACAAGAGTTATCATGCATTGATCTATTTAGTATCTGGATAAGGGATGTTAAACAATTATTATAATAAATTTAAATACATGGTATGTTTAATTTATAATATATTGTATCCTATATTTGTATGTTTAATCCATGAATAAATGTTATTCTAAATTGTTCGTTGTCAGTTAATAATATGGGAATATTATTAAATCAAGACAAATCTGAAGGTTGGTATAATATATTTAAAGTATATTGATGCGTAGTCATGCCATTTCAGATGATATTCAATGATACCGAATATAGGACTTATCCCAACTACATGATGTTACTTTATGGATTTTGTTATTAAGTAAATCATGAGAAGTTATCCTCAGACTTGAGATGCAAGATAAGTTTCACGAATGTAGTACATTTATGTGGAACAACTTAACGCTATACGTAACTGGTAGTCATAAGGGTTGTTTTCGAAAGTGTTACAAAGTTTATGGGTTTTGCTTGTAGTCAAGATAGAATTTGTTCTTTAAAATTTATTTTTGGAGTTTAATACTACTGGGCACCTCGTAGGGTTGGTAAGATGCATGTGCGGCCGCACCCAAAATCTCCCCTGAATATGTTCAGAAGATTTGGTAATCTTGATCAATCACAAACAACAAGAAACAGAATGGTTAATTAAGGAATGACTTTAATCCATATCCTTATTAACATGGTATTAGAAACAAAAGGATAATAATAATGAGAAATCATTAAAAGGTTTTTTCAGGAGCCTTACTCGAGATCGTACTAGAGGCATCGAAGTGTTGCTAGACGCTAACCGATGTGATTACACTATTAAAATATGTCCAAGTGGGAGCTGTTAGATTATGGACATTATTTTAGTAGTCGTATGTTAGGGTCGAACTCGAGATCACGGGATTGCACACTTTACGTATGAGAGTTAAAGTTTAATAATTAAATGTAAAAGTTTATATTTAATTATTTATTACACAAATATATATAATGATTATTTAGTATTTAAGATAAATGACTAATGATCATTAGACGAATATAAGGAAAGAATGTGTACGATTAATTGGTAAGTCAAGAAGCATCCGGAAGCCCCCTTGGGCATTGATCCGATCGGCCAACCAAAAAGGAGGGCACCTCCTTTGTTTTCTTGAGCTCCAAGTTTCATACACTATATATACAAGGCTTAGGGATTCATTGTTTCTATCTCTTGTGCATACACACAAACCCTAAACTTGTTTTCTTCTCCTTGTTTTTCTTGTAGTCGATCAAACAAACACCCTTAAAGGGTTGATCGATTTTCTTTATTAAACAAAAGGTTTTGGTTTAATTTTGTGTTCTAAAAACTAGCATTACTTTAACTTGTTTTAGTACGTGTGTACAAGAACGTGATTCAAACATACTTTTGTTTGATTCTTGGATTGAATTACAGGGTAATTCTTAAAATCCACATAAACCCTAATTAGGGTTCTTGATTTGAAGATTGCTATTGATTCTTGTTCGGGCTAGAATCACAAAGGTATGTTTACTATTTAATATTGATTAATTAATTACATGTTATATGATCTTGTTATAATTGCTTCCGCTATGCTCACTTGATGTGTTTGGTTTATTTATATGAATGTCATGATATCATAATTCCAACTGATACAAGTTGCAACAACTTGCCTTATCCTTTACATATCAAGGGTGATGAATGTCGAACAAGTTGCAAGCAAGTTGGGATGTTTTGAAGCCTATAAATAGAAGGCTTTGCATTTGGTTTCAAACACACCAAAACACACATACAAGCAATCTTGTAGTGTTCTTAGTTTCTTCCTTTCTAGTTGTAGTTTGTAATATGTTTCTATAGTTTGAGAAATATATAAGAAAAGTTTGGTGTTCCATTCTCTTGTTCATTTCATAGTGTCTTAATTTTCAATAAGCTAGTTTGAGGTATACTTGTGTTGAAATATTCACACTCTTTACCTAGTCGGTGGGATATTATCGCGGTTATTCCACAACAAGTAGTATCAAGAGCCGAGGTTATTCTTAGTATGCTCTGTGGTTGCAATTAAATTTGATCCTCCACATCAGAAAAGAATTCCGTTGGTTTTTTGGCTGAAGCTATTGAAAATTAATTTGTACACGAAATGGTGGATGGCATAGTTGACAAACCTTCCACATCGGTGGATCCAACATCTCCAAGTTGGGCGGCGATGTTGGGATAGACCAGTCTTGACGAATGCAAGATTGGCGGTGGAGGTTTTTGATGGGACAGGCCATTTCGGTATGTGGCAAAGTGAGGTTCTAAACGTTCTTTTTCAGCAAGGTCTAGACATTGCCATTGAAGAAAGCAAACTAGAGGATGTAGAAGAGAGAAATTGGTTAACCATCAATCGGTTAGCTTGTGGTACAGTTCATTCATGTGTTTCGAGAGAGCAACGATATGCTTTCTCAAAAGAAACATCTGCCTATAAACTGTGGGTGGCATTAGAAGAGAAATTTCTGAAGAAAAATTGTCAGAATAAGCTCTTTATGAAGAAGCAACTCTTTCACTTCACTTATGTACCAGGTACCACGATCAATGATCACATTACCAGTTTTAACCAACTGGTAACCGATTTGATGAATATGGATGAGGTGTTCAAAGATCAGGATCTAGCATTGATACTGTTGGGATCGCTTCCAGAGGAGTACGAGTTGCTTGAAACAACTCTACTTAATGGGAAGGATGATGTGTCTCTTAGTGAAGTTTGTGCTGCTTTGTATAGTAAAGAACTGAGAAGGAAGGACAAGCAGATTAGTTCAAGTGGAGACGCAGAGGTTTTGCTAGTCAGAGGTCGTTCGCAGAAGAAGGGCACCGATAAGAGATGTAGATCCAAGTCGCGGCAAAGACTAAGCAAAGATGAATGTGCCTTTTGTCATGAAAAAGGCCATTGGAAGAGAGATTGTCCAAAGTTGAAAACCAAGGATAATCATTACAAAGGCAAAGCTGTAGCAGAGGTGAATGTCACCAAGTGTGATGATGAAGAATCAGATCTCTCACTTGCAACATCGTCAACCAAGAATGCTTCTGATGTATCGCTATTAGATTCCGCATGTAGCCATCATATTATACCACATCGAGAGTGGTTTAGTAATTTTGAAGAACATGAGGAAGTTGTTTAACGGCAAACGAAACTCCCCTCACTACTCATGAGATTGGTTCCGTTCGATTGCAAAATGAAGACGGAACAATTGTGACCTTGAAAGGTGTTTGTTATTCGCCAAAGTTGAAAAGGAATCTCATTTCCATCGGTACCTTAGAATCTAAAGGATTCGAAGTAAGAGCAAAAGATGAGGTTATGAAGATCATCTCTGGTGTACTTGTAGTAATGAAGGGTATTCGTAAAATAAACAACACATATCACTATAAAGGTAGAACGGTTGTTGGAACTATAGCAGCTGTTACCGATGGTGATAGAAATTCAGAAGCTGTGAAGCTATGGCATATGCGCTTAGGACATGCAAGAGAAAAATCCTTGAATTTGCTCATAAAGCAAGGATTATTGAAAGGAGTGAGTTCCTGTAAGTTGGATCTCTGTGAGCATTGCATCAACGGGAAGACAACAAGGGTGAAATTTGGGACAACTATCCACAAGACACAAGGTATCTTGGATTATGTCCATTCTGACGTATGGGGTCCCTCAAAGACAAGCTCTTTAGGAGGGAGACACTACTATGTGACCTTTGTTGATGACTTTTCTCGAAGAGTTTGGGTGTACACGTTGAAGACAAAGGATGAAGTGCTAGGAGTGATAATCAAGTGGAAAAAGATGATGGAAACTCAGACGTGCAGAAAGATCAAACATTTCCGAACAGATAACGGCGGAGAGTATAAATATGATCTGTTCACAAAATTTTGTGAAGATGAAGGCATTGTCAGACACTTCACTGTCAGGCATACACCGCAACAGAACGGGGTGGCAGAACGCATGAACCAAACTTTACAAGAGAAAGTTTGGTGTATGTTATCTAATGCTGGGTTGGGTAAAGAATTTTGGGCTCAAGCTGTGACATATGCATGTCACCTCGTTAATCGTTTGCCATCTACTGCTATTGATGGGAAAACACCATTTGAGAAATCGTATGGAAAACCTGCTACAGATTATGATTCCTTGCATGTGTTTGGTTCCGCTGCATATTATCATGTGAAGGAATCAAAATTGGATCCTAGAGCAAAGAAAGCATTATTCATGGGGATTACCTCTGGAATCAAAGGCTATTGTTTATGGTGTCTAGAGACGAAGAAGACGATCTTTAGCAGGGATGTCACCTTTAATGAATCTACCATGTTGAAGAAGGTGAATGCTAAGCAGTTAGATGGAACTCCCAAAAAGGTGGTGTTTGAAAGAATAATTGTACCAGATGATAGAGAAACAGTTGATGATTCTCCTGTGGTAGAAGGAGATAATGAAGAAGAGGAGGTTCAAATTGAAGAACCTCCACAGCAACAACATGAATCAATTGCTACCAGCAAGCCTAAAAGAAACACTAAAAGGCCTGCTCGCCTTAATAATATGGTGGCTTGTGCATCTTCAATTGCAGCTGATGATGTTCCTACTACATACTCTGAAGCGGTTCGAGACTCAGAGAATGAGAAGTGGAGGATTGCCATGAGCGAGGAAATGCATTCTCTTGAGAAGAATCAGACATGGGAGTTGACCAACCTCCCAAAAGGGAAGAAGGCAATTGGATGCAAATGGGTGTATGCAAAGAAAGAAGGATTTCCTAGTGAAGATGATGTTCGCTACAAAGAAAGATTGGTAGCTAAAGGCTACGCACAGAAAGAGGGAATTGATTATAATGAATTTTTTTCTCCAGTGGTAAAGCATTCCTCTATTAGAATCTTGTTGGCTTTGGTTGTACAGTTGGATTTGGAACTAGTTCAAATGGATGTGAAGACTGCATTTCTACATGGAGACTTGGAAGAGGAAATCTATATGGTTCAGCAAGAAGGATTCAAAGTTGCTGGAAAAGAGCATGAAGTATGTAAGCTTCATAAATCGTTGTACGGATTAAAGCAATCCCCGAGACAGTGGTACAAGCAATTTGATAAGTTTATGATGGAGTCGAAGTACACAAGAAGCAAATATGACCATTGTGTCTATTTGAAAAAGCTACAAGATGGGTCCTTCGTATATCTTCTACTATATGTAGATGATATGTTGATAGCTTCTCAAAGTCTAGACGAGATTGAAAAGTTAAAGACTCGGTTGAAAAGCGAATTTGAGATGAAGGATCTCGATGAAGCAAAGATGATTTTCAGCATGGAGATAGTCAAAGACAGAAAATTGAGGAAGCTCTGTTTGACTTAGAAACAATATCTGAGAAGGATTCTAAAGCGTTTTAGGTTCGACAAGCAAACAAAACGAGTTAGTACTCCACTCGCTTCTCAATTTAAGATCAGTGCTGCTATGTCACCGACACATGATGCAGAGAGGGCATACATGGAGAAAGTGCCTTATGCAAATGCTGACGGTAGCTTAATGTATGCTATGATATGTACTCGACCAGATATTAGTCATGTTGTTGGAATGGTGAGCAGGTATATGTATAACCCTTGAAAAGGACATTGGCAAGCTGTGAAATGGATACTACGATACATCCATAACATGGTCAATGTAGGGTTAGTATTCGAGCATGGAAGTAATCAATGGGTAGCGGGATGTTGCGATTCCGACTATGCTGGAGATTTAGACAAGCGAAAGGCTATGTTTTTACTCTAGCAAAAGCTCCTATTAGTTGGAAATCTACCTTACAGTCAACTACTGCTTTGTCAACTTCAGAAGCAGAGTATATGGCTATGACAGAGGCTGTAAAGGAAGGAATTTGGCTTCAAGGGTTGCTAGGTGAACTTGGAATTAAACAGAAATTCGTCACGATGCATTCTGACAGTCAGAGTGCAATCCATTTAGCGAAGAACCAGGTTTATCATGCAAGGACGAAGCACATTGATGTTCGGTATCATTTCATTCGAGAGACATTGAAAGAAGGTGGAGTCAGAATCCAGAAGATTCATCCTTCTAAGAATCCCGTAGATATGCTGACTAAATTTGTAGCTGGGATCAAGTTCAGTCACTGTTTGGACTTGATCAATGTTATGAAAACTTGAAGATTGGTTTGAAGACTCCACCAACGATGGTTGACAGCAACATCGAAGAATGTGGCATTCGCCAAGGTGGAGATTTGTTGGAATAAAAGTGGCTCATGTCCACTTGATAATATTCTTGATACAAGTTGCAACAACTTGCCTTATCCTTTACATATCAAGGGTGATTAATGTGGAGCAAGTTGCAAGCAAGTTGGGATGTTTTGAAGCCTATAAATAGAAGGATTTGCATTTTGTTTCAAACACACCAAAACACACATACAAGCAATCTTGTAGTGTTTTTAGTTTCTTCCTCTCTAGTTGTAGTTTGTAATATGTTTCTATAGTTTGAGAAATATATAAGAAAAGTTTGGTGTTCCATTCTCTTGTTCATTTCATAGTGTCTTAATTTTCAATAAGCTAGTTTGAGGTATACTTGTGTTGAAATATTCACACTCTTTACCTAGTCGGTGGGATATTATCACGGTTATTCCACAACAAGATCCATATCATACAAGTGAATTGAAATAAGGGATACCTTTTGATCGACTGTCTTGCACATTGTCAATCTGAAAGAATTGATCACACTTAAATAACCAATCCCTTACACCTTCCCTACCAAATTTTGGGAACTATATCTTGGTAATTCAACTATACTGCAACTGACTCCCAATTCTGCTTCCATCACTACTTGATCTGAGATTATCGGGAGTTCTAACCACTTCATTATCACCACTCACTTAAGCTACTGCTGCTTGATTGATGCTAAACCACCAACTTATATTGACCAAGGAATGGTCAACAAAGTCAAATAGCCTAGATCAATGCTCCGCTGAAGTATAAGGTTTCCCCGGGTTGTTATGTCCCGACGAGGTGTGATGGTTATTTAAACGGATCTGTGATCGGGTGAATTTGGATTAAAAAAAAGGATTTGGGATTGGTTACACTAAGGATTTATACAATGAAATAGCTTAAAGAAGCTATTAGAATAAGACAGGAAAGTGAGAAAAACCAGAAATGATTTAAACCTAAAAACGCGTACGTTCAGTTTTAAGTAACGTGAACGTACAAAATAAAACGCGAGTTTTAGTAAAATAAAATACTTACAAAAATGAAAATCACATTTTTACAATCCTAATAATAAAATAAAATTTTTAGAAAATTAAAATTAATTTTTATACTATTTAATTAATTATTATTAATTAAATACTATTTGTTAACTACTTATTAGTTATTTAAATTAAACTAAATTATAACTAATTATGAAATTACACTAAAAATATGAAAAATAAATTTGGAAAAATCTAAAATATTATAAAACTAATTTTCAAACTTAAAATATATTTTTCCTACTTTTTATATAATTACTATTAATTAAAAACTAATTTAAACTAATTAAAATTACACTAATTAATAGGAAAATGTAAAATAAACTTGGAAAAATAAATTTAAAACTTAGAAAAGTCTAAAATAATATAAAACTAATTTTAAAACAGAAAATATATTTTTAAGACTATTTAAATAATTACTATTAATTATTAACTAATTATTAATTAATAAAAGCTAATATTAATTATTAAAAATACTAAATGAAAAGAGAAAAATATGAAAAATTTACAGAAATTATTTTACAACTATATGAACTTAAGAAAATTATAAAAACAGAAAGTGCTTAAGGAAAATAAGCACTTATGCAATAAGCTTCTTAAATAGAAGCTATCACTTTAGGTATTTTTGGCTTTTTCTGATTTTTCTTTCACAAAACTATATAAATACTAAAAATATGAAACTTTAAAAAAGGAAAATTGGCTGGAACATAGAAATAAGCACTACAAGTGCTTAATAGCTTGACAGTTGACTTTGGTCAACTGTCAAAGCTAAAAGCTTGGAGATAAGCTTTTAAGCTGAGACCAGGGGATGAATTAGATGCAAACAAGTGAGAATGATATAAATAAGCTGGAACAACAATGAAAATAACTCAGAATAAGCTATAAGCTACAATAAGCACTTCCAAAACTTCCAAACTGCTCAGAAATGGGACAAGATTAAGTGCTAAATTCAGGTGGGGTCCACAGTGTTATAGGTCAAACCAAGGGTCAATCTGTTGGATCGTGAACACCTTGAACTTGTGTTAATATTGATACTTTGAGTGATACCACTAAGTATGCGGAATCTACTTAATGATACTTAGAAGATTAATTGTAAATGAAACAGTTGTATGTATGAAAGAACAATGTATGTAACAAACAAATAGCTCCAATATTATTAATGATAATAATACGAGTAATCTATGATATCACTAGGGTTACACCTTGAAGCTCTAAAGAAAACGTATTAGAAAGATATATTCTAACTATGACCTAGGATCTCCTTTTATACAACAAGGAGTCCTCTTCTACAAGATAAGTATAATACTAATAGAATAAGATATACACAAGATCTTTTCTATGTTTATCTAAGCGCGTTTCTCTAACAGTTATCAAGTGAGCAGTGGTAATATTTGTTCTTGCAGTGGTAATGAGTTTCCACTGCAAGTACAATCTTCTGCAGTTGTAACATCTTCACTAGCCGTGGTAACTAGTAGTATAATTCCCAACAATCCTCCCCTAAACTTATGATTTATTTGTAAATCAACAAGTTTCTTCAAGTATACAATAAACCTGAGGATATGGGAATTCTTCCAAACACTTATCTTGTTTTTCTCAACACTTTATCAGCTCTTGCATATTGATCTTGAATCTTCTGAATCAAAGCTCTAATCTTTTCATTATCTGCATAAACTCTTAACTTTGACATCAACATTGCAGAAAGAGTTGTAGCTCCAAGTGGATATTCCTTCTCAGCAAACATAAACACGTCCACTTTATTTGTTGTAGAAACATGATGAACCTCACATTTATCAAAATATGTCCATGTAGTATTCAAGTTTGAAGAATTAAACTTCCAATACTTATCATTAGGATCTGGTTCATATAGTCTTCTTAAGTCAACCCAGAGCTACATTTCTTTCATATCCTTGAGAGTATCAGCTTTGAATCTTTCATTAACAAGCTTCCAAAGAGTATCAAGATCATCTCTGTCACATGCTTTAAGAAGATCTTCAAACTGAATGAATGATGAAGATTCTCCTCCCAGTCTTATAATTTTCCAAGTGGAAGCAAAATTCTTTGCTGTGTACACTTCCCAATCAATAATTTGATGTTTTGATTGTAAAGGATCTGGATAGAAATCTTCTTCTTCAACAATGATAATTGCACTCTGTAGATCTTCTGCACATTTCTCAGATTGAGATTCTTTCTCTTGAGGAACTTTCACTCTTTTGGTGACATGATCTTCAACTATTGAAGCTTTCCTTTTACTTTGTTTAAATCTTTCAACTTCTTCAAAATCAACAGGTCTGAAGGTACTATCTTGCCTTTTAACTCTGTAGTAGATACCTTCAATTCTTTCATGAGACATACCTTTGAAATCAGCCATCTTCCAAGCTCCAACATGACAGCAAAATACTTTCATCTCATGAATGATCTGTGCCTTTGTAGGTTGTCTCTGTTTCTTTTGACCTTTTCTGGTTTTACCAATAACTTCATCCAGTGCTTGTTGATTCTTCATTTGAATGAAATCAACCAATTGAGCTGTTCTTTGTTCTTCTGTCAAAGTCTTGTTAGCAACAAGCTCAATAGCTTTCTTCTTTACAACTGGATCATGTTTAATCATATGTTCAATCTCTTCATTTGTTGGCACATATGAGAACATAGAAGGTTTCTCATGTAAGATAGTTGGTGGAATCACTGAGAGTGGTTGTGCCATTACTGCTTCAAGTTTATCTAACCTCTTTGCTTCCATAAAACTAGCAACTTCATCCTCCTTTTGCTTTTTCATATTTTCAATATCTGCAGCTTCAAATTGTTCTGCCAATTTTGCATCAAAATCAATTTGAGCTTGTTCTTTCTTGGAAATCTTTCTTGTATGCTCTTGTTCTGCACCAATCACAATTACTTTACCTTTAACTAATCTTTTTTTGGCAGCTTCTTCCTCTGCAGTGGTAAGTAATGGAACATCAGTGGTAACTTTTTCACTTGCAGTGGAAATTATTTGATCAGTGGTAAAATGGTCTGCTTCAGTGGAAATTTGTTGAGCAGTTCCAAGAACATCTTCAGGATGAATACCAGTATCAACAACCATATCTTCCAAATCCAATTTCCTCCCCTCAATCTCAGCTACATCATCTTTTGCTTGAGCATTTTCAGAATCATTGAGCTCAGCAAACATATCATCAAAATTAGTACTCCTCCCCTTAATGTCTGCATCTGTTTTCCTCCCCTGTTTGGAAGAAGTTCCCAAACTATAACCAGAACCTGCAGAAAGATCACCATGTGATGATGATGGAGAAGAAACTACAACCTGAACATGTCTTTTCTTCTTGAGATTCACAACTTCATCCTGCAGCTTTTGAATCTCAGCCTTCAATAGATTCAACTCTGTGGCATGTTGTTCTTTGGTCTGTGCCAGATCTTTCTCCAGAGTTTGAACCTGTTTGACTAATTTGGTACATATTTCCATCAATGCAGTTAGTGTCACACTGCCTTCAACACTTCCAATTGTGTTATCTGTTGGGAGAGGTGAATCATAAGGCATTGATTCAGGCTCTTCTCTAGTTGTCATGGAAGGAGTTGGCTGTTTTTGCCTCCTTTCATATGTGTGAGTGACAGCAGGGATATGTTGAATTTGTGGAACAGAAATAGTGGGTGTGTGATGGGATACAACTGGGATTGTTGCATCTTCACCCTGTACTTGAGCAATTTTAGCAAGCATTTGAGGAAAAAGTGGATGAACCTCCCCATTCCAAAGATATGAGACCTTACTCATGTTTTGAAAAACTTTAGGCTTAAGACAGGAAGGTTCATAAATTCTATTATGATTTTGCAGTTGAAATTCATTTAACACTACTTGCACAAACCTTGGATACATCAAAAATTTGTATGAACTCTTTACATTGCCTTTCATATTATTAAATATAAACTTTGAAAAATTGAAAGTCCTATCAGTTGCCAAACATACCAAAGGATAAGCCATGGTAGATGGAAATTGTTCATAAGAAGTTTGCTTAGGACTAAGGCAATGCAACAGAGTATGTATCAAAAATCTCTAATGGGGACAAAAACATCATTTTCTAAAAGTAACTTTTTGGTCAGATGTATCATACCCCATAGAAGCAATATGTTGAAAAATTTCGGAATTAGGTAATGTGATGATACCATTGAGATCATCCAATTGAAGAACTCTCCTCAAAGATGACTCAGTAACATCAATAATTACCCCATCCACTGTGGCTCTAAGAGCTTCCACAGATTCATGTATGTCCCCTTGTTCAAGTGTTATGGACTCCACAGAGTTCCAAAACTGTTTGATTTGAGAAACAAAGATTGTGGGATTCATAGTTAAGGCATACCTTATATGAGTTGTGTTTAGGAAATCCACAATTTGATGAAAAACGGGTCCACTCTTATCGTTTGACTTTTGTAGGTAAGCAACTTGATTGTGTTCATCTGCAAACTTGAGAGTCACCATGATTTTGCGATTTGAGAGATAAAAGTGTTAGTAATCGAGAATAAAAAGCAAGCCGTATAATGATCAATTTATACTAATAGGGTTTTGAGAAAAACACGTATGGTGAATTATCTATAGAAGGATTTATCTTTAGAAAAGAATAAATAAAGTTTGGTAAGTAGATAATTCCTTAAAATTTTACCCTATTAATAAGGAAAGACAGTTATATATGCAACGGCTAGTAAAAATAGATTACTGACACACAGTTGTAATGGCTAGTTCACCAGTGGTAAAATTTACACTTTCAGTGGAAACGGTGAACTTGCAGTGGTAAAAATAACAAAACTTCAAAGAGCAGTGGAAAGTAAAACATTTAAAATTAGCTGCTCTTAACATAGTTTTTAGCAAACTATCAGCTATCAACGGATTTGATAGGTCTTTACCATGAGCCGTTTGCTATGGACTAGCCAACTCTTGATCACAAGGATGTATGGTGAGTTGATAACCTAGTTTTTGGTAAACTATCAACCATGAACGGATTTGATGTGTCTTTACCTGTAGCCGTTTGCTCAGGACTAGTTGATTCTTATGTGGATAAGACATGGTGAATCAATAACCATATGTTATGTGTCTTAGTTTACACATCTTATAACTCCAATCTCCTTAAGCAATACTGGGTTTGGCTGTGTTCAAAGAATAAGAACCAAGCTTAACCAATATTAGTTAACTCAAGTAACTTTTTAACTAAGTTACTATACATAAAAATATCTTCTCAAAAGTCAAACCACAGTTACTTCTCAAACCAACCAAAACAGATGGAAGTAAATAACCTTCATTAATTAGCATAACACCTAACCTTGGCTTATTTAACCTCCTCCAAACACCACATCTCAGTCACCAATAATCTTTCAAACCCAAATATCCCAATCAACCCAATTCTCTTCCAAAACCATGTCATCAAACCCTGAGTCCTCTGATCAACACTCTTCTGTTCCATCATCAGAAGAAGATGTACCACCATATCCATGGGGACTTGAAGATTCTGACTATAAGAGAGAGATGGAGAAACGATGGGATGTGCAAGAAAAACAATGGAATGCACACATAGAGAGTGAATCAAGCCATGATCCAAATCCTGCTGAGAGAGAGCTTGTCTCTCCTTTCATCTGGACCTCTGATGAGGAATCTTCAGAGGAAGAGAATGAAGATCCAACCTTTCTTCCTCCTTCCACACCAGAGAGATCCCAACCAAGATCAAGTAAAAGAGATCCATCTCTCCCAACATCATCAAATTTGGTGTTGGATTTTCCTGCTCCAGAACCTGGTCTTCTGCATCAAGAACATATTGGACAGAGCAAGAAGGCTCAGATCATATGTAAGGGAAAGGAGAAGTAGAAGTAAATGATTGAGGAATGTTGCCAAGGAACAAAGTTCTTGAGTATTTTCTTGACTTTGTTACTTGAGCATCTTCACAGTCTTCCTTCTCTTCTTTTTCCATTTTCATCTTCAGCTTCTTCATTGTACTTGTCATAGCCTCAAGTATTATGTAATAATTGATAGAAGCTAGTAGTTTACAATTAGCCAAATGTTTTAGGAATGGTCTTTGTAATTCAGTTGGAACTTTGAATGTAAGCTGTAACATGTGTCTTTGAAGGAATGAAAAGATCTTCTTAATTTAATCAATATTGTAAGACCTTCAGCATTATTATCTTTGCAGTAGAAACTATGTTCAGCTTATTTGACCACATTCCTTGGCTACACGTCTTGGTGACTTTAACACACTACTTGCAATCTCTTAACATTTGCAGAACAGACATATACCAAACAACTTGCAAACATATTAGTGAGTCATTGTAAAACTCAGAAAGTATTATCAAGTCATTCATAATCATTAGAAGTCTTTGACTGTTCCTGCACTTAACATAAAACAATTAGTACCTTTTGGGGACCCAAGCCACAAATGACTTGGATCTGCCTCGTGTATCAATATAATTGTATCTATCAAAGGTCATTGATACACCATTGGGATTGTTTGAGGTTGTTGTTCCTTTTGGTTTCCATTCCCAACAAGCTGAGGCCTTAACAGCATTACCCATGTTTACCCTTTTCTTATTCACATAGACATCAGTGGAAACATTTGGTCTTGCAGTGGTAACTGCATGCCTAGCAGTGGAAACTGCTGAATTAGTAAATTTGGGTCTCCACATGTGATTCTTGTGATCATTATTTTCAAAATAAGTCTTTTTCCCTGTTTGATATGATTTAACAAAAGAAGTGACAGGGGACTTAGGATAAACTCTGTTTTTACTACTGGCAGTGGTAACTGCTGGTCTAGCAGTGGAAATTGGTTTGATGCCAGTGGTAAGCAAAACAGACCTGGGAACCATCTTGCTTAGGGGGTTTGGGTGAGATACTTTATTAGAATTATGTCCATTCACCCTTGTATTCACAAATACTTCCCTTCTTCCCATGTGGTAGTTACAAGTATAGGAAAGGTGATCAAAGCTACCACAAATATGACAGGCCTTATTGTTGAACACAAAATCACTACCAAACTGCCTAGTTTTAACATGATTCCAACTTCTCATGTTCCCTCTAGGAGACTTAGACCTATTCCTGTACATCTCTGCATATCTAGTAGTAGGCCTAGTGTGATTTGTTTGTGTCCTAGGCATCTCTTTGACAACTTCAGGAATACTTTTTCTTTCCTCTACTTTAACATTTTTAGGAACACTAGATTTAGACTCAACATTCAAACATTCATCTTTAAGAGATGAGTCACTAACACTATCAAAAGTCTCAACCTCAACCTGATCCTTTTCAGTTTCAACTGGTTTAACAAATTTTGGTCCATAGGTCATGGGTGGATCCTGAAATTCTTCTAAGCCTGTGTGAGCTAGGTCAATGCCAGGAGGTGCTGGAACACCTCTTAGAGGTGGTAGAACAGATTTGTATCCAAGACCTGATTTAGCTTTGCTCACAACTTGGGCTTCCCAAATTTTGTCAATGCTCTTGGATTGATGATCTAGTGTTTGCTTAGTTATCTGAATATTCTCACTAGCCTTTTTAACTTTTTCAATCTCTTCCCTAAGAGCTTTATTTACTTCAGCATAAAAATCTAAGTCTCTTTTTAAAACAGCAATGTCATCACTGAACTTAGATTCATTAGCCCTATAATGCTCTATCTGTTTTTCTAAAACACCTAGACCTCTTTTATGATTTGCTAAATTATAATTAGTATGATGTAAATCTAGCATCAGTTCATCATATTGTGTTTTAGAGATCTCTAACTCTTTTAAGGCCTTACAGTTTTTAGAACAAGCATTATCAGTATGTACCTCAGTGTCAGAGAAAGCCATGAGTGCATGCTCAGTAGCTAGCATTGCAGATTCTGAATCATCTTCTCTATCCTGAGTCATAAAGCTCCAATCAAAGCTCACTCCATCAATAGCCAATAGCACCTTTGGCTCTTCTGTTGTAGGTTCTTTGTTCTTATCCTTCTTGTACCAAGTTGACTTGTTGTTAGATTTCCTTGGTTTTCTACATTCTCTTGCAAAGTGCCCCTTCTTGTGACAATTATAGCACTCCACCTTCTTTTTGTCAAAACCTACTGTCTCATCACCACTTATATGTATCTTTCTCTCTGTCTTCTTCCAGAACTTCTTTGATCTTAAGCTTAGTAATGCCACCTGCCATTTAATGTCCATCTCCTCCATATCATCTTCATCAATTTGATCCAAATCCTCATGATTGAGAATTGAACCACCCACATGGCTTGATATAAAGGCATAGAAAGTAGCATCACTTAGTCCTGCAACCTGTTTCTTTGAGCTCCTAGTGGAAACACTTCCATTACCAGTGGAAACAATCATGTTACCACTATCATCATCACTATCACTTTCATCATCTGAACTATCATTACCTGATGATGATATGAGTGCTACACTTGCAGAACTTGTTCTTAATTTGCCAGCTTTCTTTAATCTTTGTTCAATAACTTTAAAGTTATTGTACACATCATTAAGCTTCATGGTCTCAAGATCTGACTTATCTTCCCAAACAGCAACATTGGTGTCAAACTCAGAAGGTAGGCTTCTTAGAAATTTAAGATTGAGATCTTCCTTTTCCACCTCAATTCCAAAAGCAGTGAGTTGAGTAACAATCTTTTGTAGCCTTGTGAATATGCTATCAAGAGATTCATTCCTTGTTGAACCAAAGTTTTCATAAGTCTGCTTCAATAAAGTCTTTTGAGTCTTCTTGGTAGAATCATTACCACCAAACACTTCACAGATCTCATCAAAAAGAGTCTTTGCAGACTTGTATTTGCTAAAAGCCAGAACTTGTTCTCTAGGTAGAGCCATCAATAACAAACCTCTAGCCTTCAAATCATTCTTTAGCAGACTTCTTTCTTCATTAGTGACAGGACTAGTGTTAACTTTTGTTACTGTCTTGTCACCAACCTGCTCTACTGTTGTACCAGGTTTGAATGAATTTCCACACATTATAATCTCCCATAATGTGTAGTCTTGAACCATAAAGAATTGTTCTATCATAAGCCTCCACATCTCAAAGTCATTTATCTTAAGCTTAGGAAGCTTTGCAGCAATGTTTGATTGGCTTGTTTCTGTCTCCATTGTTTCTTTTGAGTCTGCCATAGGATCTTCTAAATCAAAATATCAAAGCCTTGCTCTGATACCACTTGTTGGATCGTGAACACCTTGAACTTGTGTTAATATTGATACTTTGAGTGATACCACTAAGTATGCGGAATCTACTTAATGGTACTTAGAAGATTAATTGTAAATGAAACAGTTGTATGTATGAAAGAACAATGTATGTAACAAACAAATAGCTCCAATATTATTAATGATAATAATACGAGTGATCTATGATATCACTAGGGTTACACCTTGAAGCTCTAAAGAAAACATATTAGAAAGATATATTCTAACTATGACCTAGGATCTCCTTTTATACAACAAGGAGTCCTCTTCTACAAGATAAGTATAATACTAATAGAATAAGATATACACAAGATCTTTTCTATGTTTATCTAAGCACGTTTCTCTAACAGTTATCAAGTGAGCAGTGGTAATATTTGTTCTTGCAGTGGTAATGAGTTTCCACTGCAAGTACAATCTTCTGCAGTTGTAACATCTTCACTAGCCGTGGTAACTGGTAGTATAATTCCCAACACAATCCTTCAAACCTACCAGGGGGAGGGTTAAAAGGATCAAGGTTGGGGCCATGGGACCCATTGGGTTGGTCAGAAAACCACCACCAAGTGGTGGTGGTGGGTTGATAACTGCTGGTGCAGGGCACACAGCCCCCTGCAAGTGACTTTTGGGGGTTGTGGGGCCCAAATAAAAATTTGCAAAAATCAAGGAGCCATAGAAACATGAAATTGAGATGGTAGAGAACAAATACAAACAAGTTTCACCCTCTAAATCATTGCACAAAATTCACTAAAATTCCTTGAAGTTTTGTAAAATTCTGAAGTGCAAACAAATTGACTTTTGTAAAAAACTTAAGAACGTGACTTTTTTGAGATTTGTTTGACTCTAAACTACTGAATACATGTTTATAAGTAAAAGTGAGACCAAAATATGTTAAAAGAGAAACTTATGTTATGAAATGATGAGTTATGGAACTCAATGACCACCACAGTTAACTGTGGTGGTGAGATGTGTGTAAAACTGACTTTTGGCTTAAAAAGATACAAATGTTATGCTTTGACTGAGGTAACTAGAACCTAAGAATGATGTTTCAACAAGTTTAAACTACTGAAAGGCTCAAATGCACAGATGGATACCCTAATCCAAACACCCCTTTACTGAAGCAATTATACTATGAAATGCAATTTTAACCTTACTACTGCCAAATTAAGGTTCAAACTAGGTTCCTATTATATATTTAAATCAGATTGATAAATCAAATCCAACAATTAACCACTAGAACTCAAAAACACAAATTATATAAAAAAAAATTAGAAAAAGCCTTACAGTCTTATCCAAGCTTTGAACAAAGGATGAACCAGATCTTAAACAACATTCCTAAAGTTTCCCTTGAAACACTAACCCAAGATTCCACTGCTTCCTTCTCCTCTTCTTGACTTCTTGATTTTCTATTTATTTTGATTTTTTTTTTTATTTTTAAGTAAAACTACTGTAAGGTCCACTAAATGATTACCAAGCTTCAAAAAGCTTAACAAGTGACTGAATTGAGATAATAGGAAAAAGAAACAGTGACAAATAACAAGTTTCAAGTGAAATGTCAAATTCACTTGAAAAAGCTAAAATTTAAATTGTAACTGAGAAATAGAAACTGAGATACTTAAACTTTAAACTTCCATTGATATGAAAATGTGATACAACATTTAAATTAAGACTGAAATTAAAGGTTTCAACATGAAAATTAAAGAGTACACTACGAATTGGTCTAAAAACATTGACAGCCATCTTCTTCTCTTTCACTTCATCTTTATAGACCCTGGAGAGATACTTGGACTTTTCCCACACCTTGTGGACCGTTGGATTAGCTTCTATCATCTCAACCGTTTAAAAACCTTTTGGCGGGAAATGGTGAAAAAGCAGTTGTGAGTGTTTCTGGTGGGATAATTAGATGAGGGGGGAGGGGTTTGGTTGAGTTGGTGAGTAATATTAATGCAAAGGTGGGGTTGGTGAGAAAAATGGAGAGGAGGGGGGAGACATGTAGCTGGAAATGGGGAAGGTGTTGGAGGTGATGAACAGTGCTCGATGGTGGGGGTGTTGACTGGTCAAAGACCAGGGTAATATTAGAAAAGGTTTGGGTTGGGTTATGGTGTTGGGCTAGGGGTTGTGTTACTGGATCAGATTTGGATTGGGTTAGTAATACCAAAGGGTCCATTTGGTAACTAGTAATTCATAAGGACCAATTTGTAATTAATTAAAATCCAAGGAACTGAAAATGTACAAACTCCAAAGTTATCATAAGGATCAAAATTGAAAACATTAATAACCCAGGGATTCAAAATGTGTTTTTTCAATATTAAATTTCCTGGGGACCATTTTTGTAAAATTTCCAAACTCCGGGGGCCAAAAATGTAAATTTCTCAAACTTTCATCCCAAGTCTAAAATTGATATTTGTGATTTCCCCAAGGACGAAAATTTATTTTTCTTTCAAAATTATCCCACCAGGGACCAAATCTGTCAAAGTTTGAAACTCCAGGGACCAAAAGTGTAAATTTCCAAAACTTTTCTAATTTTTCACCAAAGGACAAGATATGACAACTTATGATTGTAAAAGGACCTTTGGTGATAATTTTCCATATTTTGAATATCCAGGGACTAGTTTTGTCATTTTATGAAAGTTGAGGGACTGAAACTGCCAATTTTGCAAACTTTGTACGTTTTTCGTTTGTTTTTACTCATTTTGCATCTAAAACATATAAAACACAATTTTGAAATATTTTTAGTATTTTGATGCATTACTGAGTGTTTTTGTATGTTTTGCAGTTCAGATTAGACCAAAAATGATGAGTGTTTGAGCACTCATCAATCTCCCACACTAAACTATTGCTAGTCCCTAGCAATACTGTTTTGAAAACTTGATGGATTTGAAAAACTCTTTACCAAAAGCCATCACTTCTGGAGTAGCCAGGTGTAAGAACTGTGGCACACCTGATAACCGTGTGATTTTGAGCAAACCACCAGCTGTCAACGGATTTGATTAGTCTTTACCAGGAGCCGTTTGCTCCTGGACTAGCCAGCTCTTGATGGACCTAGTCAACATCTTGGTGAGCTGATTACCAATTATGGTTTTTCCACGGCCTTTACCACAAGCCGTAATCTTGCGGGCTAGCCAACTCATTTGTTTTTGTGGAGCTGAGGAACCATACAATTTTGGGCAAATTGCAAGCCATAAACGGATTTGAGATGTCTTTACCAAGAGCCGTTTGCTCCTGGACTAGCCAATCCCTTTTGTCGGTTAGACAAGGCGGACTGATTACCACAAAAATTTTGGAGCACAAGTGAAAAATTTTTGAAATTTTGGCTAAAACGAGGGTATTATATAGTAAAATGTGATAAAATTTGCTAGAATAGCGAAATACCCCCCCACACTTAGCATGAATATTGTCCTCAATATTCAAAATCCCGGCTATTATGCCGACATTTTGAACGTAAAAGGGCAACATTACAAGCTAAGCGTGGAAAAACCATTTTGTATTTTCACTTCTTTTGTAACCATAGCATGGGGGACTCCCCCACACTTAGGGTGAAAACCTTATAAGCATGCTACTGTTTTTGTTTACCGAGTCGCTAGCTTGACTCGACCCCGAATTCATTTGTCCTTGGGGAAGCATGATGTGGAAGAAACAATCTCAATCATACTTTCATTCAAAATGTTTGGACAAACATATGAAGCACGTGAAAGTTCCACACTGATGAGATTAGTATCCGGCTCAAGATAATGATACATGAGAATGCCGGGATCAAAGATGGTGTCCTCACTCCCGAAGGAGTGAAGAAGAGAAGAAGTCACCTGATAGGTGAAGAAAAGGAAGAAAATCATGATAAAAAGCATGATTTGATCTTCTTCCTCGAGAGGAGGCTCCGTAGCCTGAGTTTGGATTTCAAAGGGTAAGCTCGTAAACATCCCGGGAGGGTGGGTGGGAATTTGCAAATTCTCATAATTGAGAGCATCTCCCCCGGGATATCAAACTCCGGAGTTTTCATGATATGATGAGTGAGTTCACCGGAGAACTCCTCATGAAGAGAATTATTCACAAGATGTGAATTTGTGAATTCATGTTCCATTGTGGACTCATCACAATCCTCGTCAAAGATTGGATTGTTAGAAATCATAGTGAATTCAGATTCGAATTCAAATAGAGGATTGGTGAGAGTCGTGCTGAATGTTTCGGGAACAAAGAGATTAACATTCTCTATTGGACTGCTGGGATCAGAAGTGAGTGACGGATCATGATATAGGAGACTTTCAATTTATCCCAGATCGGCTTCGAAATCAAGGAGACCATCATCACTTTCCAATGAAAGTGGATCGATGTGAGTAAGTTCATCAGCGAACTCCTCAAGAAGATGATCAGCATCAGTTTGTGGAACTGATGCCTCAACATACTCGATGTCTCCATAAGATATACAATCCTCGCAATAATCTGAGAAAGTCTCAAATTGATCTTTAGGACACTCAATAGGGGAAGGAATATAACACATATCATCCAAAGTTCCCTGTGACTCTCTCGGGATTGGGACAAGGATCTCAACACTAGACTTTATTAATTCGTCCGATTCCTTAATAGGAACAGTGCTAAGATGCTCATCCCCCATGATCAGAGAGTGAGTGTGAACTTCGGGTGTGATAACAACAGACTGAGGGAGTTGAGAAGGACTAGCAGACAGGGGTTTTATAAATTTCATTTGTTCTTCTGCTAGTAATTCTATCATAGTCTTTTCTCCCTGATTTTCCGAGGAAGGAATTGCTATAGATGAAAATGATGAACCCTTACAGAATTGAGAAAAATCAAGGGTGACTTCATCATCACTATCATCGTCGTAAAGAGCAGCATTACGAAATATGGCACGTGTTTTAGCTGCTTGTTCTAATACTAGCGATTCTTCCTTGCTCAATTCGTTTCTAGCATCTCGTTCTTCAGCAAGCAATTCTGCCATGGATTTCTCACGAGAGTTTTGAACCGATGTAGTAGCCAACTCCTCCTTAAGATCTTTCAATATCTTAAGAGCCTCTATTAAAATGTCTTGCTCAGTATCAAGAGGAGTTGTTTGGGTCATTTGGTACTGTGGAGGTGGGTCTGAATACGAATAGTCGTAATTGTTACAAGGAAACGGATTCCCTGTTTGACAATCAGAGCTAGTGTGTGGACCTCCACAATACTCACAACAGTAAAACTGTTGAGTCTGGACTGGTGAATCATATGGATATTGGTCATAACCAAAGTTCTGAGCATCACCGGAAAATTGTTCATAGACAAACGTGTTTCTGGTTTGACACTCAAATCCTTGGTGAGGACCTCCAAAAAACTCACACAGATATGTCAGTATCTCATGATGTGGTGGCTGGTAGGATGAATCAGATGTGTCATGGTAAGGATAAGGAGCTTGGTTATAGACAGACCCGTCTCCTGACTCTACCATGCTACAGCCAGGACAATTCCCACCATTATGAGGACCACCACACCATTGGCAACCAAATTGGTGTGGATACGACATATGAAAGAATCAAAGGTTTACAGAGGGTAAGGAATAAAGAATCAAAGATGTGAGAGGGTAAAGGTAAATATTTTTGGGTTTTTGGAAATACATTTTGTACAAATAAGAAAGAAAATGTTTTTGTGTTTTTGTTTTTATGAAAATATGAACAAGGATGGATAAATGTACAATGGAACGAATTCCAAAGACACTAATCAGAAAAACCGTTTAGATAAACGCGCACAACCTCCCCGGCAGCGGCGCCAAAAATTGATTGATGCTAAACCACCAACTTATATTGACCAAGGAATGGTCAACAAAGTCAAATAGCCTAGATCAATGCTCCGCGGAAGTATAAGGTTTCCCCGGGTCGTTATGTCCCGACGAGGTGTGATGGTTATTTAAACGGATCTGTGATCGGGTGAATTTGGATTAAAAAAAAGGATTTGGGATTGGTTACACTATGGATTTATACAATGAAATAGCTTAAAGAAGCTATTAGAATAAGACAGGAAAGTGAGAAAAACCAGAAATGATTTAAACCTAAAAACGCGTACGTTCAGTTTTAAGTAACGTGAACGTACAAAATAAAACGCGAGTTTTAGTAAAATAAAATACTTACAAAAGTAAAAAATCACATTTTTACAATCCTAATAATAAAATAAACTTTTTAGAAAATTAAAATTAATTTTTACGCTATTTAATTAATTATTATTAATTAAATACTATTTGTTAATTACTTATTAATTATTTAAATTAAACTAAATTATAACTAATTATGAAATTACACTAAAAATATGAAAAATAAATTTGGAAAAATCTAAAATATTATAAAACTAATTTTCAAACTTAAAATATATTTTTCCTACTTTTTATATAATTACTATTAATTAAAAACTAATTTAAACTAATTAAAATTACACTAATTAATAGGAAAATGTAAAATAAACTTGGAAAAATAAAATTAAAACTTAGAAAAGTCTAAAATAATATAAAACTAATTTTAAAACAGAAAATATATTTTTAAGACTATTTAAATAATTACTATTAATTATTAACTAATTATTAATTAATAAAAACTAATATTAATTATTAAAAATACTAAATGAAAAGAGAAAAATATGAAAAATTTGCAGAAATTATTTTACAACTATATGAACTTAAGAAAATTATAAAAACAGAAAGTGCTTAAGGAAAATAAGCACTTATGCAATAAGCTTCTTAAATAGAAGCTATCACTTTAGGTATTTTTGGCTTTTTCTGATTTTTCTTTCACAAAACTATATAAATACTAAAAATATGAAACTTTAAAAAAGGAAAGTTGGCTGGAACACAGAAATAAGCACTACAAGTGCTTAATCGTTTGACAGTTGACTTTGGTCAACTGTCAAAGCTAAAAGCTTGGAGATAAGCTTTTAAGCTGAGACCAGGGGATGAATTAGATGCAAACAAGTGAGAATGATATAAATAAGCTGGAACAACAATGAAAATAACTCAGAATAAGCTATAAGCTACAATAAGCACTTCCAAAACTTCCAAACTGCTCAGAAATGGGACAAGATTAAGTGCTAAATTCAGGTGGGGTTAGGTCAAACCAAGGGTCAATCCTTCAAACCTACCAGGGGAAGGGTTAAAAGGATCAAGGTTGGGGCCATGGGACCCATTGGGTTGGTCAGAAAACTACCACCAAGTGGTGGTGGTGGGTTGATAACTGCTGGTGCAGGGCACACAGCCCCCCTGCAAGTGACTTTTGGGTGTTGTGGGGCCCAGATAAAAATTTGCAAAAATCAAGGAGCCATAGAAACATGAAATTGAGATGGTAGAGAACAAATACAAACAAGTTTAACCCTCTAAATCATTGCACAAAATTCACTAAAATTCCTTGAAGTTTTGTAAAATTCTGAAGTGCATACAAATTGACTTTTGTAAAAAACTTAAGAACTTGACTTTTTTTAGATTTGTTTGACTCTAAACTACTGAATAGATGTTTATAAGTAAAAGTGAGACCAAAATATGTTAAAAGAGCAACTTATGTTATGAAATGATGAGTTATGGAACTCAATGACCACCACAGTTAACTGTGGTGGTGAGATGTGTGTAAAATTGACTTTTGGCTTAAAAAGATACAAATGTTATGCTTCGACTGAGGTAACTAGAACCTAAGAATGATGTTTCAACAAGTCTAAACTACTGAAAGGCTCAAATGCACAGATGGATACCCTAATCCAAACACCCCTTTACTGAAGCAGTTGTACTATGAAATGCAATTTTAACCTTACAACTGCCAAATTAAGGTTCAAACTAGGTTCTTATTATATATTTAAATCAGATTGATAAATCAAATCCAACAACTAACTACTAGAACTCAAAAACACAAATTATATAAAAAAAAATAGAAAAAGCCTTACAGTCTTATCCAAGCTTTAAACAAAGGATGAACCAGATCTTAAACAACATTCCTAAAGTTTCCCTTGAAACACTAACCCAAGATTCCACTGCTTCCTTCTCCTCTTCTTGACTTCTTGATTTTCTATTTATTTTGATTTTTTTTTAAGTAAAACTACTGTAAGGTCCACTAAATGATTACCAAGCTTCAAAAAGCTTAACAAGTGACTGAATTGAGATAATAGGAAAAAGAAACAGTAACAAATAACAAGTTTCAAGTGAAATGTCAAATTCACTTGAAAAAGCTAAAATTTAAATTGTAACTGAGAAATAGAAACTGAGATACTTAAACTTTAAACTTCCATTGATATGAAAATGTGATACAACATTTAAATTAAGACTGAAATTAAAGGTTTCAACATGAAAATTAAAGAGTACACTAGGAATTGGTCTAAAAACATTGGCAGCCATCTTCTTCTCTTTCTCTTCATCTTTATAGACCCTGGAGAGATACTTGGACTTTTCCCACACCTTGTGGACCGTTGGATTAGCTTCTATCATCTCAACCGTTTAAAAATCTTTTGGCGGGAAATGGGGAAAAAGCAGTTGTGAGTGTTTCTGGTGGGATAATTAGATGAGGGGGGAGGGGTTTGGTTGAGTTGGTGAGTTATATTAATGCAAAGGTGGGGTTGGTGAGAAAAATGGAGAGGAGGGGGGAGACATGTAGCTGGAAATGGGGAAGGTGTTGGATGTGATGAACAGTGCTCGATGGTGGGGGTGTTGACTGGTCAAAGACCAGGGTAATATTAGAAAAGGTTTGGGCCGGGTTATGGTGTTGGGCTAGGGGTTGTGTTACTGGATCAGATTTGGATTGGGTTAGTAATACCAAAGGGTCCATTTGGTAACTAGTAATTCATAAGGACCAATTTGTAATTAATTAAAATCCAAGGGACTGAAAATGTACAAACTCCAAAGTTATCATAAGGATCAAAATTGAAAACTTTAATAACCCAGGGATTCAAAATGTGTTTTTTCAATATTAAATTTCTCGGGGACAATTTTTGTAAAATTTCCAAACTCCGGGGGCCAAAAATGTAAATTTCTCAAACTTTCATCCCAAGTCTAAAATTGATATTTGTGATTTCCCCAAGGACCAAAATTGATTTTTCTTTCAAAATTATCCCACCAGGGACCAAATCTGTCAAAGTTTGAAACTCCAGGGACCAAAAGTGTAAATTTCCAAAACTTTTCCAATTTTTCACCAAAGGACAAGATATGACAACTTATGATTGTAAAAGGACCTTTGGTGATAATTTTCCATATTTTGAATATCCAGGGACTAGTTTTGTCATTTTATGAAAGTTGCAGGACTGAAACTGCCAATTTTGCAAACTTTGTACGTTTTTCGTTTGTTTTTACTCATTTTGCATCTAAAACATATAAAACACAATTTTGAAATATTTTTAGTATTTTGATGCATTACTGAGTGTTTTTGTATGTTTTGTAGTTCAGATTAGACCAAAAATGATGAGTGTTTGAGCACTCATCACTGCTCTTAACTCAGCCTTAAGTTGTAGCATGGTTGCTTTCATCATTTCAGCAAGTTACTCATTGATGCACTGTCTAGTACTATCATCCATGGCTCTTGTACTCACCGACATCTTTATTAATTAGGGTTCATCAATTTGGGGAAAATTGACATTCAACCCTAATCTTGATTAACTGAATCAGTAACACTTTCTTGATTTGTAAAGAACAAAGAATGTACCAATTGTATGGAAAAGTATTTGTTGATTGGGAAACGAATCAAGAATCTAACAAGGGTAACAAGAAACGTATTTGTGATTGGGAAATGGATGAAATTTGGTCAGAACTTAATCGGTGAGGATCAAATTCAATGGGTTAGTGGTGGTAGATGCCGTAATCGACTCCTATGATACCAATTGATACAATCTTTTAGAATTAACAAGTAAATTGAAGAAGATTATAACATTAGAAGATCAAATCACCAATTTTATTGATAACGGAATAAACAAGCAGTTTACGAATACAAGTGTGTATTTATAACAAAAATGAATGAAATGAAATGTCTTGAAACTGAATTTCCCGCCCAAACATAAGCCGCTTCCAGTTTGACTTTTTATTTGACTTTCATTGACTTTTTTGACTTCTAAGGTAAACTCATTCACATAATGACATTGTACTCATTTGTAATCAAAGACTCAAAATGTGGTCGGTTTATAAGAGATAAATTGCTGAAGTTGAAATACAATTTGTGTGCTTTTTTTTTTTTTTTGGTTGCAAAAGATGAATTATATTACTTACCAAACATTTGCGCCATGAAAATAACCATAAAACTGATATTGGGCATTTCCCAAATCAGATACAATGCCATACAAAAGATGTTAATAGTAATTAGTTTAACACGTATTATGAAAAGATGTTTAAAAAAAGGTGTATA
The DNA here is from genome assembly GCA_030686995.1 of Artemisia argyi. Lineage (NCBI taxonomy): Eukaryota > Viridiplantae > Streptophyta > Magnoliopsida > Asterales > Asteraceae > Artemisia > Artemisia argyi. The sequence goes on along the minus strand of CM060685.1, from coordinate 188,816,306 downwards.
AAAAGAATGAGTGAAAACAGGGGTAAAGGGTAAAGGACAGAAGAATAAGAAGATAAATTTCGGTCATGCTCTGTTTGCACCCCTATAGTTTATAGTTCTTACACTTTTGTCTTAATATTATAATTGTATTTCTCTACAAGTCCATAATAGCTTATAAAATTGACAGTTTATGCCCTTGTGTGAGAAATTATTTCAATGGTGGTCGATTGATGTTGGTCGGAAAATTATGGAGTTTGGCTTCATTGTTTTGATATTTTTATATAATTGTAATACATTTTTGATATTTATAACAAAATTTAATACATCAAATGTTTCAAGTTACGGGGCATCAAAATCCACACAAACAAGAGGACTACGATGATAAGGGTCAGCTTTTAATGTCACATAGGGCTCCCGAAATCCATGAGATGACCCTGATGAAAACCGGGTCAAAATCCAAGTCAATGTGAAGAACCAGGCCAAACAAGATTCTTTATGAAGGTTATAAAAAAAAATAATAATTTGGGATTAATGTACAAACATAATTACTGGATTGTCATGATTGTCCCCTATAACACAATAGCTTTTACATTGCTGGTCCAGAAAGAAGTCGCTGAAAATTGCATTTATTTACTGTGTTGACATTGATATTATATAGTTACATTTTTTAACCTTCGATTAACTTTGCAAACTGACTTAGCAATCTATCAAAGTACAAAAATAGTCCCTAAAAAGATTTAACAAGGATTCTTTCACCTTTTAATATATGTCACCAATGGAAATATTTTCTTGGAAAGATCAAAAAACCTTTTGGCTTTGTTTGTTTGAGTTGCGATCCCCTAAAAAGGGGATCAAAATTAAAAAGTCTAAAAAGGTTTATAGCTACTAAGCTAGTGTCATGTGTCCCCCACACACTCCTTCTTTTTTTTCTTTAATATTTTCGGTTAGAGAGCATTTTGGTCATTTGACCCATTTTTTTAATTCCACCTTAAATTTCAAATGCAAATAACTTTCAAACGACAAACTTTTAGAAAAAACCTATTTCACCATAATTTTTAAAATTTAATCCTCTTTAATTTGGTATATTTTTTTTTTTTTTAATTTTTTCGAAACTTTTTTTTGACATATTCATTGGGTCATAATTTTCTTGAAAATTTTAGCATTTTCGGCTCTAATTTTGTCTAGTTTAAAAGCCGAATTTTGCAAAACTTAAAACACGAAAGTTGTAGCTTCTTGGCCATTCTTTACCCAGAAATTTGAATCACTCAAATCCAATATGATATGAGTGAGATATCGTATGTTAAAGATGACGTTTTACTCATATTTGTTACACACAACGTGTTTGATGAAATGTTTAGCTTAGATTTTTAGTCTTAAAATCGAGTTAAATGCACTAATTTTTGTACAACAATGCACTTTTAGTTATTTTATTAATGTAAGATTCAAAAAGTTTTGTTTTTTCTTGTTTTTTTTGTTGTTTTTTTTAAGTGATAAACCATATTAACTGATGAACCTTATTAACTGATTTTTAAAATAGACATTTTGTTCATCAGTTACTTTGGTTGAACTATATTAACTGATGAACTTATTAACTGATTAACCTTATTAACTGATGAACCTTATTAACTGATTTTTAAAAAAGACATATCGCGCGTTAAAGAGCCTTATTAACTGATGAACCTTATTAACTGATGAACTTATTAAATCAGTTAATAAGGTTCATCAGTTAATAAGGTTCATCAGCCTTATTAACTGGTTGAACTATATTAACTGATGAACCTTATTAACTGATGAACTTATTAAATCAGTTAATAAGGTTCATCAGCCTTATTAACTGGTTGAACTATATTAACTGATGAACTTATTAACTGATGAACCTTATTAAATTAGTTAATAAGGTTCATCAGTTAAAAAAAAAATAAAAAATAAATAAAAAAAAATAAAAACAAAACTTTTTGAATCTTACATTAATAAAATGACTAAAGGTGCATTGTTGTACAAAAATTAGTGAATTTAACTCGATTTTAAGACTAAAAATCTAAGCTAAACATTTCATCAAACATGTCGTGTGCAACAAATATGAGTAAAACGTCATCTTTAACATACGATATCTCACTCATATCATATTGGATTTGAGTGATTCAAATTTCTGGGTAAATAATGGCCAAGAAGCTACGACTTTCATGTTTTAAATTTTTCACGATTCGGCATTTATCATGGTACAAAATAAGGTCGAAAATGCCCAAAAAATCAAGAAAATTAACACCCATTTGGTATGTAAAAAAAAAGTTTCGAAATTTTTAACAAAATTTATAACAAATTAAAGAGGATTAAATTTTAAAAATTATGGTGAAATCGGTTTTTTCTAAAAGTTTGTCATTTAAGAGATATGTGAGTTTGAAATTTGAGGTGGAAAAAGAAAAAACGAGTAATTTTACTATTTTGCTCCTATCCAGATTTTTTGAATAAAATAAAGATGGGACACGTGACAACACCAAATTTCTTTTTAGGCTTTGCAATGTTTGGGTACTTTGCAAGGGATCCGGCATCTTGTTTATTAAGTTTTGGGTTTGTGTAAAAAGTTGCATGTTACCATTTTTTGATATACTAAACAGACATTAGTGAACAAAAAGTGTTAGCCTATAAATAGTCTTATTCATGTGTTACTGTTATTATGCTGTAACTTGGAACATACCAAAAACTTAAAAGTACCCATACTCGTCATACTAAGTTACTTGTAAAGTGATGAGCACACAAGTTTACAAAAATACTTCCATGAGGCCAAGCCAATGCACAGGCCAATTATCCTTGTGTGCGAGTTTGCATCTTGGGAATGAGAGCTTGCAAGATAAAGCTCGGCTCAAGTATGATAAATTTTCATTCGCATAATTGAGCTAGAAACAAAATTTAATCCACAAACAACTGACAAATCTTTGAAAAATTTATAGTACTCCTAGTCTAGTCGATCTTAACAGGCCATTCAAATAGCCTAGCTTCAAAGCAAATCCCAAACACCCTAACAGTTCTAGTAAAACTTTCATTCAAAGCAAATCCCAAGATTTTTTTTAGAACGGCGAATTTTATTAACAAGAGAAAACTAGCAAGAAGCTAGATACATAGAGTCTAACTGATAGGCACTATACAAGTAATAATAGGATCATTAATCCAATCATTCCAGTTAATAGTCAATTTTGTGCATCTACCACCTATCCAATTGTAGGATAATTGTTGAATCTTCTTGAAAACTTCAATGCTAGATTGAGACTTGTCCATGAACACCTTTCGATTTCGACTATTCCACATTATCCAAACAGCTTGAACAAAACTGTTTTCGATTTCGACTATTCCACATTATCCAAAGCAAATCCCAAGATCAACATCAAAATATAAACTTTCTATCTGTCCCCTGTTTTCTATCTAACAAGTACTCAGTTCTTTCACCCATTAATTCGATTATGGTTTTGTGTGTAAAATGTTTTTCAGCCTCTGTATTGTTTTTGTAATTGCTTTATGCCTTTATCTAGCAACGTACACGGATCTTGACTTTAACCATCTCATTCCCACTTCTAGACATGCACAAATGTACAACACCTTCAATGTGTCTGGGTTAGTGCTGCAATTTAAGTAATTAGTTTAATCATATTATATGTTTGATAAGTGATAAATTAAGGTTAGTGATGTCATTAAAGTCATGAAACCATTCTTGGTGGTGCTCTATTTTCAATGATTTGATCTGTCTCAGCCACCAACAATTAACTTTAGCACCGATAAGATAAGTATCAATTACTATTCTTTCAACTTTCTCTTTAAATAAAATGCGCACCTTTCATCACTGAAGTGTCCCACTTCCATTCACATCTACTTTTTCAACACTCTAACCAACAGTAAAATTATAATTTCTTGCATAACACGGGTAAAATCTACATAAAATGCAGCACACCTTCATCACCGGTGCTAATTGAATTGATTGGTGTCCCACTTGCCATCCACCACTAAATTATGCATAGCGGTATTGTACTGTGTGCATTACTGGTGTGATTTAGTGGTGTATATATAAAAAAATGGTGCACAAATCATATCCACCACTAAATTATGCATAGCGGTGTTGTACTGTGTGCATTACTGGCGTGATTTAGTGGTGTATATAAAAAAAATGATGCACACATCATCTCCTTTTTTGCATAATTATCAGTTTCACTTTACATGAAATTTCATTGTAATCACAGTTTTTATATAAATATTTCATCTAGTGTGTTAGGTAAACCATATCTAATCATATCTTCCGTTGTTAAGTGATTTTCCTTTTTCTTGAAATTAACTTTAATGTGCTCTCATCATATAAAGGCAATTTCTTTCATTGAACACTCTGCATTCAAATCTATCCTTATTCTTCATTTCTTAAACACCAATTTCACTACTTCTTTTTCTACAATTTGATCTTTCCAATTATTATTTGATCAGCTAATAACAATGGCATCCTTTATGACTGAGTTCAAACATCTTGAAATCCAACTTGAAGATATCAAATCATCCACCAACAACTTTGATGAAAGCAAGGTTATCGGAAGAGGTGGTTTTGGAAAAGTGTATGTAGGAGAATTGTCTCACTTTCAATCAGAAGAGAAAAGTATGGTTGCTATTAAGCGCCTTGATCGTAGATACGGACAAGGCGACCCTGAGTTTTTCAAAGAAATCAGAATGCTTTCATGTTACAGGCATGAAAACCTCATATCTCTACTGGGATTTTGCTGCCAAGGGGGTGAGATGATCCTCATTTACGAGTATGCATCTCGTGGAAGTCTCGATCGCTATCTTAGTTCCCCCGATCTCACATGGACGCAGCGTCTGAGGATATGCATTGACGCTGCAAAGGGACTAAGCTTTCTACATGATCCAAACAGGACACAACAAAGAGTACTGCACTGTGACATTAAAAGTGCCAATATTCTACTCGATAAAAATATGACTGCTAAAGTTTCCGACTTTGGGCTTTCAAAGATGGGTCCTGCTAATCAGCAGTATTCACTTCTTATCACCGGTGCAGTAGGTACCCCTGGGTATTGTGATCCATTGTATATGCAGACGTACTCCTTAACAAAAGAGTCGGATGTGTATTCTTTTGGGGTTGTCTTGTTTGAAGTCATGTGCGGCAGACTATGTGCTGAAAATAGCAATGGTCGCTTGAATGTTTACGTGCCTTTTATCAACACCACAAATTAAGTCATCATTAATTGAATATTATTCTCCATTTAATCAGTCAATCAAGATGATTTGCCTCTGCATAATTCTCGCCTAGAATCAAGGCTTTGTAATTATTTTGTAATCATTGTATTTATTACTGTACCACTATATATTGTATTGTAAACAATGAGAAAAGTAATATCGATTCAATTCATATTCATATCTCTATATGGTATCAGAGAGCCTAAAAGCTCCCTTGAGCCATCATCGATCCAAACCTGCCCGACAATTTTTGTCCGACTTCACCCACCATGGCACAACCAATCGTCCAAATTACTGCCGCCACACACTTCCCCATCAAACTCACTTCCCAAAACTTTCCCTCATGGCGCACCCAAGTTTCCGCTACCCTCATTGGTCTTGAACTCGATCACCACATCATTGGTCCCGAAAATGTTCCTGCCGAAACCATTCCGAATGGCCAAACCACCAAACCCAACCCGGAATACCTCCATTGGTTTCGCCAAGATCAAATGATCATAAGTGCCCTTCTTGGTAGTTGCTCAGACCAAATCCAACCTATTGTCTCATCGGCCAAAACAGCCCGCAAAGCTTGGGAACTCTTAAACTCAAGCTATGCGAGTCGCTCACGCTCTCGCATCATTTCTCTCAAATCCCGGTTGGCCAAAAACCCAAAAGGAAATCGTTCTATTTCTGATTACTTACATGAAATGAAATCTATTTTTGACGAACTTGCTATTGCTCAAAGTCCTATGTCCGAGGAAGATCTTGTTGTTCATATTATGAACCAACTAGGCGATGATTACTCCAACTTGGTTGCCTCTTTTCGAACCCGTGACACCACAATTTCCTTTGCCGACCTCTTTGAAAAACTCCTAGACCATGAACGCACCATAAAAGACACTCTCTCCGAACCCCTTCTCACCACCGTGAACTACACTCACCGAACTACCCCACGAACACATCACAACCGACAAAACACTATCACTGAAAATCGCCCAACCCGCAACCCAAATCCACCCACGACCCGAAACCAGTGTCCATCTCGCACCTCCAATACTAACACTCGCCCAACCCGCAACAATAACACCCATTGCTACTATTGTAACATTCCCGGGCATGACACCAAAGATTGTCGCAAACTCAGCCGCTTCCTACGCGAACACAATGTCTCTCCTCAAAGCAACAATGCTCCGGTGGTCAACTATACAACACCTCACCCCACGGCATCAACCCCATCTTGGATGTGGGACACCGGTGCTTCCAACAATACCGCAAACAACCAACAACAGTTTCCCGTTCTCTCTGAATATGGAGGACCCGATGAGATCGTGCTAGGTGATGGTAAATCTCTTCCTATAACTCATATTGCTCATACAACCATTCCTACAAACTCACGTCCACTTCGTTTAAATAACATTTTAATTGCTCCTAATCTTCGAAATAATCTTATCTCTGTTGCCAAAGTTTGCCGTACTAATCGTGTTTCGGTTGAATTTTTTCCATATCATTTTTTTGTCAAGGATCTACGCACGGGGGCGCGTCTCATGCGGGGAGTGAACATCAATGATGTCTACTATGGACCAATCTCCTTATCTCCTCAAGTCAACACCACACAAACAAACTCTCTTCTCATGTGGCACCACATACTTGGACATCCATCGCTTCAAGTGTTTAAGTCTTTAATCTCCAGATTAGGACTTCATTGTAATAAAGTGACTCATGAGTCGTTTCATTGTACTTCGTGTTCCTTGAATAAAAGCCACAAACTACCTTTTGGCAAAAATTCTTTTGTTGCAAATCAACCATTACAACTTATCTACTCGGACGTATGGGGTCCCGTAAAAACATCCATCGATGGCTTTAAATACTATGTCATTTTTGTTGACTACTTTTCCAAATACATTTGGCTATAGCCGATTAAACGCAAATCCGACGTCAAAATTCTGTTTCCACAATTTAAATCACTTGTTGAAAACTTTTTTAAAACCAACATTGTTGCGCTATTTACTGATAATGGGGGTGAATATGTGGGTCTCTCACCATATCTTGCCTCTCAAGGCATTTCCCATTACACGACACCACCTCACACACCAGAACAAAACGGTATTGCCGAACGACGTCATCGACACGTCGTTGAAACCGGCCTTGCATTACTTCACTATTCTCACTTACCACAACACTTTTGGTCCCATGCTTTTCAAACCGCTACTCACCTCATAAATCGTTTGCCTACACCCATCCTTCACAACAAATCACCCTATGATATGTTGTTCAAAACCGCTCCTAGTTATTCCAAACTTCAACCGTTTGGTTGCCTTTGCTACCCGTGGTTACGACCATATGCCACTTCCAAATTGCAGGCACGGTCCATAGCGTGCATTTTTCTTGGGTACTCCTCCTCTAAGTCGGCATTCAAATGTTATGACCCTCTTACTCACAAACTCTACCACTCTCGCCATGTCCAATTCGTCTCCCACATCTTTCCGTCTCAAACCACAAATTCCAACCCCAAACATGTGTCATTCGACACTTTCCTAACACCTCAACCCTCGGCTCCCATTTCCTCACCACTGCCTCCCTCTCCTAACAACATCAACCCCCCTCAACCACAACCTTACAATACTCAACCCACCACACAACATCCACACCCTACCCAACTGCCCGCCACACCCGATACCCAACCCACTGCCAACCCACCTATACCCAGCCCAGCCCACACTCCTTTACAACCCAACGACTCAACTCCCATCATATCTCCCACCGGCCCAATAACCCAGCCCGACGACCTGACCACTCCACCAACCAGTTCCAACCCATCTACTCCAACTACCTCACCCAACTCCCAAACCAACCAACCAGATTCCACTACGAACCCGTCCAGCCACCATCCTCAAACAACTCGTAGACAAAAAAAACCCAATACCAAATACTACAACTCCAGTTTTGTTAACTCCACCACCATTCATCCTCTACCCATATCTCTTGAACCGTCCACCTATACTCAAGCCTTGAAAGATCCGGATTGGCGCCACGCCATGGATCTTGAGTACAATGCACTCATTCATAACAACACATGGGAACTTGTACCTTACACAAACCAAACTCCTATTGGTTGCAAATGGGTTTTCCGAATTAAACGCAAACCCGATGGCACTATTGACAAATTCAAAGCACGTCTCGTTGCTAAAGGGTTCCACCAACAATATGGAAAATACTATTATGAAACATTTAGCCCTGTTACTAAACCCGTCACCATTCGCATAGAACTCACCATTGCTCTTTCAAAAGGATGGTCTCTACGCCAACTAGATGTAAACAATGCGTTTCTTCATGGAACCCTTCATGAAGATGTTTTTATGATACAACCTCCGGGGTTCACAAATTCGGAATACCCTCATCGCATTTGCAAACTTCAAAAATCCCTTTACGGCCTTAAACAAGCACCGCGTGCTTGGTACATTGCACTAACCACCTTTCTCCTTGGCTTTGGTTTTAAAAAATGTCTCTCTGATCCCTCCCTCTTTGTCTACAACCTCAATAATATCACTTGCTATCTCCTTGTGTATGTTGACGACATTGTCCTTACTGGCAATCACAATCCCTTCATGGATTCCTTTGTTAAAGCCCTAAGCAAACAATTCTCTATCAAAGACTTAGGCCCTCTCCACCACTTCCTAGGAATCGAAGTCATTCCTACGCCCCGAGGTCTATTTCTCTCCCAACATCGCCATATCCAAGATGTTCTTACCAACTTTAAAATGGATGGTGCAAAAGAGGTTATTACTCCTTTAAGCGCTTCTAATCCGCTTTCCTCTAATGATTCCTCTCCTCATTTCGATCCCACACCTTACCAAAAACTAGTAGGTTCTCTGCAGTACCTAGCCTTCACCCGTCCAGACATCTCCTTTGCCATCAATAAATTATCTCAGTTCATGCATTCACCCAAACAATCACACTGGCAAGCTCTCAAACGGGTACTCCGATATTTGAAAGGAACGGTACATCACGGGCTGTTCTTGAAGCGCAACACTAACCTTACCCTACAAGCCTTCTCGGACTCGGACTGGGGCGGTATTAATGATGGGGGACGGTCAACCACAGCTTACATCTTATACCTTGGGTCCAATATCATCTCTTGGAAATCTGCAAAACAAAAAACAGTCTCTAGATCATCCACTGAAGCTGAGTACAAAGCTCTTGCAAATGCCGCAGCTGAACTATCATGGGTAAAAAATTTACTTGGTGAACTGGGTTTACCAACTGTGAACACACCCTCCCTTTACTGTGACAACACCGGGGCCACCTATGTATGTGCCAATCCTGTTTATCACTCACGCATGAAACACATCGCCTTGGACTATCACTTTGTACGGGAACAAGTCAACTCCGGACAACTTAAAGTTCTTCACGTCAGCTCAAAGGATCAACTTGCGGATGTACTTACTAAACCGCTCTCGCGGGCACCCTTCCTATTTCTTCGATCCAAGATTGGAGTCTCCAATGGATCCTCCATCTTGCGGGGGCGTATCAACACCACAAATTAAGTCATCATTAATTGAATATTATTCTCCATTTAATCAGTCAATCAAGATGATTTGCCTCTGCATAATTCTCGCCTAGAATCAAGGCTTTGTAATTATTTTGTAATCATTGTATTTATTACTGTACCACTATATATTGTATTGTAAACAATGAGAAAAGTAATATCGATTCAATTCATATTCATATCTCTATACCTTTCTGGAGAAAATGTTACAAAGAGAATAAGTTAGATGAGATTATCTTGCAAGATATCAGGCAACAAATGGATCCGAGTTCATTGAAAACATTCTCAGACATTGCATCTCAATGTTTACGGAACGCTCGTGAGGAATGGCCAACAATGTCTCGTGTTCTGGAAGAACTGGAGATTGCACTTGAATCACAAGAATTTCCCGATCTCAGGCTCGAAGTGCTAACAAAGTGGGAAGGTTTACTTAAGGCTGTGGATCCTCTTCTAATATACAAAACTGGAAAACAACTCAAAGAGCTTCTCTCCAAAGGCAGTTTAATCACTAATGAGGGCAAAACGGTAATTAGCTACACTGCTTTGAGTTATTTATTTAAAGATTTATATTGGTAAATTATGTTTAAAAAATGTTAGCCTTTTTTGTGGAAATTGACTTCATAGATACCAAATACATATGTATTTTTACTTATAAAACCAATATGACCCAGTTTGTTAAAAATGGCATCTCAAATTTGTCAAAATTGAGTCATCAAATTTAATTCAATTCATGTACTTTATTTTAAAATGACATCCAAGTGTGTTCATCTTTGGAGGGGAAAAATAATAAATGAGTTAGTTTACTCAAAATCTATTAAAAACTTAAGTAGGGGTGTTCACGAATCGGGTAATACTCACATTACCAAAAACCGAAACCGACCCGAACCGAAGAAAACTGAACCGAATTCGTAACCAAATTGAATTGGTCAAAACCGAACTGAACCAAACTAAATATTCTGTTATCGGTTTGGATATGGTTTTGGCAATGAAAACCAAAAACCGAATTCATATAATATATATTTTTTGTTTGTATTTATATGAAAAAATGTCACTAAAACTCTTTCTTATAGTATACAAATAACATTATTTAAGCTTGAAAAAAAGTTTTGTGCCATAAATATAAATAAATTAATAAAATTATGTAATTCGGGTTATTCGGTTTGGTTGAATCAAATTTGAATTCGGTTTTGTTCGATTTTTGGTTTTACCTAAAAAAAATAATCGAACTAACCAAATGAAATAAAACAAATAACCCGATAACTGAACCGATGAACACCCCCAAACTTAAAACAAAAAAAAATGAAACATTGTTACCAATGGCAAAGACTTACCCACTAGACTTGGGCCAAATTCCCTTGACCAAAATGTAAAAGGCCTAGCCCAATTTATGCCTTGATTCTCATATTAATAACAAGTAGGTTGGCGACAGCCGCGTTGCGGCTAGGAATTTTTTCTAACGTGTTCTAAATTGTAAACCGTTTGTTTGAGTTGTGTCTCCGAGGTCGAGTAAAAAAAACGCTATCTTTTTTGTTTAAAAGTTTTTGTGTATGTAAAACTAACACAAATTTTAAACTTATTTGATAAATTAAGGGTTCATTTTGAAAGCTTATTCATTTAAAAACTGTACATATATATATATATATATATATATATATATATATATATATATATATATATATATATATATATATATATATATAAACTTAAACATTTTTTATAAAATCGTACGTATGTAAAAAACATATCAATATTGAGGTCATTTTGTACGTTATCGAGAGACCTTTTTTATGGTACTTTTTTTGTTCAAAAAATCGCGAGATATCTGTTAGATAGTTGTTAAATAAAGTTTGTTATATAAAAAAGTCATAAATAGTAAGAAGTTGAAGGTGTGATTTGTAAATACTACTTCTTGAATGTTTGCTCAAAAAGTATTTGTTTATCCATTTAGCTAAATATGTCGCTACTTCTTGATTCTTTTTATTCGAATGTTTGCTACGGAATTGTTGATTTTTTTATTCAGTTGTGGCAAAAAGATGTTTGTTTAATCACTGATGTCGCTCCATAATACTCCGTAAATAGAGGCAATAACTAATTCGGAATTTTTATTTTATTATTATTATTTTTTTTAATTTTTTTTTTAAAAAAAATTTGGACATGTAGTGGGTGTCTATAAATGAGAAAGGGGAATGCATTGAAAGGATTTACATCCAAGCCTGTCTCAATCTCGATGAAATTGATGCCGGCTATTTACAACATCAATCTCATGACATTATTAATTCAAGGTAGGTGACTTATCCTATTCTTATCCCTTTTGTTTGGAACACGGACATTTAGTTGTTGCCTTAATTCTTCTTTTTGCAGATTTCCAGGGGGGCTATGTTACAAATATCGCCGGGATGAATTCAAAGCACGTGTGAGAGGTCAATACTTAACACCTCAAATCTCATACACCCTCAACCTGGTCTTCCGATATGAAGATGAATCCGATGTCAATGAATATAACCCACTGAGATACAAAATAGATGGAGAGGCAAAAGTTTTCTTAATTAACACATTATACATGAGAGAAGATGGATGGTTCATTGTTCCATTGTATCACTTTACAACCCAACACACAACTGCTGACCTTCAATTTGAGTTTGAAAATCGTCGTGGATTTATATATCTACTAGTCGCTGGCAACGAGTTCCAACCATCTATAGAAAAAGTAAGCAGTTTATTGTCAATGGTTATGTTAATTATAAAAGATGTAAATAAAAAATGACACTTAACCCGAATGTATGGCTCACTTAATTGCTTGGATATGTCATATATAGGTGGAACTTCAAGTGTTTGAAGAGTACCAAGACATAGTCGAGGTTGCCTCACAATCTCTATTCTGCACATCCCTTGATGAACTTAAACAGATTCTATCCAAAGGAGTCTCCTTAATGGATACAAAACGGTATTGAATTGGCTATGTCTACTTATAAGTCCCATGGTTCCCACCACTTTGAATTTTTTTATTTATTATATTTATTTTAATAAAATAACGAGCACAGCTAATTCCCAACTTACTAATTATACAGTGGTTTTCACTTAACGCGAAAGGTGAACACTGTGAAATGATATCCATTGAAGAATGCTTGATTCCAAATGAAGATTCCACTCCCTGGTACCAGTTTCATTGTCGGTCAAGGTGAGTTGTCATACTCAGACTTATCCCTATTGTTTCATAAGTATTTATAAATTGATGCATCATTCTTTGCTTCTTCTTCTTCTTCATGCAGATTTCCAAAGGGCCTTTATAAAACATACAATAAGGGATTTAAAACACATGTGAAGACCCAATTATTGTCTCCATCAATCATATACACCGTCAACCTTGTCTTTAATGCTTCCTCATATCCTGGTCGAGCATATCTAGACCTAAAATACAGATTAAGAGGGGAGACAACAACTTCTACTGTGTACCTTCCAAATCTAAGAAAAAATAATGATTTCTTTATCGCTGAATTGTATCAGCTCAATAGCAAGGGGAGTATTGTTGATGCTGAAATTATTTTTGAAAATTCTGGAACCAATATAGACGGAGTAGAAGGCATAATGTTTCAGCCCCTGGAAATAGTAAGATGACAAATACTTGTTTAATCATCTTAGTCAATTTTTAATTACTCCGTATCATTTTATTACTCATAACAGGTAAACAACTACTATAATCATTTGAATTAACAGTGGCAAAACGGTTGGGTCTGTTAACAGGTCGAAATTGGTTTGGGCAAAATGGGCTTTTTTTAGTTCTGAGTCAGACACGGGTAGAAAAATGAACTGCGAATGGAATTTTAGATTTCCTTAAAACTAATAAATAGTCAAAGATGACACAAAATTTATAAAAGTGAATCAAATATTTTATAGCTAAAAACTAAAACTAAAACTCATAAACCAATTACTTTGTAAAAATAGGTGGAAGATCAAGTATCAAAGGATGACAAGGTGGAGAATACCCAAACCATATCAGATTCAGAATCAGACACTTATTGGGAACAAAATTTTCCGAATGATTATGATGAAATACTCAGTTTGTCAAAAGATAGTTTGCAGTGGACAACAAAGAAGGAACTCCATTCAATTCTCAGAAGAGGGTTCCTGATCGACAATGGTCAACAAGTATATTTATAGGAATTATAAAACTACTGTCATTATTTCGAAACTATTTTTATTGTAATATTCCTACACTTACATATCTACATGGATTGATAGTGGTTCACAATTGATAAACAAGGGAAGAAATGTCCAATGCTATCTGCAAGAGCGACTTGGGTAGTAGATGATAAAAACTCAGCTTTCAAGTCTTCCCACGAATCAAGGTTCTTTCTCTATTTTTTTCAAGCTAGTATTCCTGTAATAGTTTATATGCTATTTATATGTGGGCACCACTTTGCAACTACCTACGAATGCAGACACTTTTGTGAAGAATTTAATACATTTATGAATTTTTCTCTTGCACACAACTGAGATATTATAAATTTTGGCTAAAATATGTAGAATCTAGTTTGGTAATGCTTACACTAGTGTTGAAATCTATTGAATATTCTGGAAATGCTTGATGATTTGAGCTTCATTTTATTTATCCAAATCTTTCAACCCGAACCTCCTGTTATGGGTCAATCTTACACAAGGGCCATACAGTTCTTTATTGATAGTAGAAGGACCTTTTGCGTCTCTTCTAATAGTTAGCTACAGTTAGTATAAAATGAAGGAAAATAGTAGTATGTGTTTAGGCTATGTTTGGCACAAAGCTTTTTGGGGCAATGAGTGGTGAGAATGAGCTTTTTGATTTTTAGTGTTTGTTTGACATGAGAGCTGTGAGCTTTGCTATTTTTTTTTTAGGAAAACTCATTTTTCCAATGCTTCTTTATGAAGCTGCTCGTGGTGAGCTGCTGTGGCTACTGCTCACAGCTACTGCTACTGCTCATCAAAGCTGTTCTTTGTAAGTGTTAAGATCTAGTGAGTTGTTCTCACTAGATTACTGTATCGTTTTAATGTATCAGTTAATAAGTGCATACCTCCTTGATTACTGAAGCCTAGTTAATCCGAATTGACTCAAAAACATAAGGAATCAATTATGAAAAGCTTTAAAAGAGAGCCCTAACCGTTGGATTTTGTACCCCACGTATGCCAAAGCATCGTAGGACTTTGGTTTGGTGTGTGATGGCATGTAAATTTTCCATTGACCAATTCCACTCAGTTTAATTGTTATTACTGTTTGATGGCATGTGTTATGACCACCTGTTAAACATTAACAACTTAAAACATTAGTAGGCTGCTACTATTTGGAAACCTTAAACACTTTGTAAATCTATTACATATATGCTGACTTATTTTTTCTTTTTTGTTTTTGAAGATTTGGAGAAGTGCGTGTAATAACTTCCTGTTACGATTTTGAAATTAAGGGAGAAATCAAATCAAAATTAGTATCACTTGAAACAAACAACGCATGTTACCTTGTCTACAAATTACCACAAGACCAGTCCACATTTGAGGCTCCTCTATATATGTTTAGAATAGATGACAATTTCGATTATCTTCTAGGGTGCCATATCTATTTGCGAAGCCCTCCAGCCACCCCAATTATCGGATCAAAGCTTGATAAAAACAGTTATAAGCCACTAAATAGATACAAAGGGTATGCCGTTCCACAACAGAGGACCGATGGTTGGATGGAAGTCAAAGTATGGGACTTTCAAACAACCACTGAAACAGTTCCTATGCATCTTAGATTTGAGCATCTCGGCTATAAGAATCTTAAGGGGCTCGTGGTACAAGGAATTGAGATTAGACCCATTTAGATACTCTGTTTTTTGCTTTTTGCCAGAATTTGTGCAAAGACAATGATATGTATGGTATTGTTAAAATATGCTTTTAATTTGATTTCTTGTACCGGGTAATCAAGACTCTAAAATGAATATTTTTTCTGAAATTTATTGATAGTATTGTTTGAACCGACTTTTTTAATTTGATTTATTGGAGCCTTTGTGACAATTGAACTCCAATTATTTAAATTTGTTAACCGGTCAAGTCCCGGGTTGAGGGTGAAGATGATGCTTTGATAGTTTTTAATAAAATGTAAAGAATGAGAGATTGACGAGAAAGGAGATGATTGTTATTAAGTGGTGATGTCAAATGAGTAGAACGTGTCCGTTATTTATAAGGGTCTAGGGAGTGTAAACCCTAGCTAACTAACTACTAAAATTAATACTTCTCCTTTAATATTCATCATTTATTATACACTATAATATGCCTCATTAAAAACCTTACCAAGAAAAACCAAATGGTATAAAAACTTGATGAAGAGAAAAAGAGTGCAGTGTGCATAATACTCCTCAAATTAATGTATATCTTTCAAGCTTTGAAGGCCTATCTTCCAAACCAGTTGCTCAAAAACTTTTGTGAATAAATCTACCAAGTTATCACTTGATTGAATTTATTGAACATCAATAACTCCACCCTTTTGTAGATCATTTGTAAAGAAAATTTTAAGAGAAATGTGTTTTGTTTTATTTCCTTTGGTATCAGTGTTGCAAAAAAAGGTCTACAAGGCCGATTAATCGACGCCTAGGCGCTACAGGACCACCAGCCTTGCCGATTTATGTAACTGGGTCAAATAAATATGTCAACCATTGTCAACGGCGATCACCGGTGGTCATTGGTGGTCAAACTTGCTGAAAACCTATAAATCTTGCCGGAAGTACCCAAAACTCACCGTAAACTTATTTTGATCACTTATAGTAACTGTTTATATCTGTCACAAGTTGTTTTTTTAGAAAAAATCTTGCCAGAAATACATAAAACTAGCCAGAAATACATAGAACTTGTCGGAAATACCCAAAATTTGCCAAAAATGCCAATCCGATTAATCACCAATTAATCCCGCCTAGACCGATTACAAGCTACAAGGTCGTTGACCGCCCGATTACCGATTCGCGATTTTTGTATCCTTGTTTGATATACCCTTCCAGGATTTTAGCTATACATTCCACATTGTCTTTATACAATAAGGTTGGATTTCCTTTGATAGACTCGAGTCTGCATTCTTCTTGGATGTGTTGAATCATCGATCTTAACTAACGCACTCTTGACCGGCTTCATAAAGTGCAATAAGTTCAGCATGGTTTGATGATGTAGCAGTTAAAAGGATGGACATCCATTCCATAATTATTCATAACACTTCTCTTTGGATGTCCATTTGAAGATTTTGTCTCTTTAAGACCTTACTATATAAAACCCAGTGGGACAAAAATCTAGTGAAGGGGAAAAAATACATTCCTTCATACGCTTAAGGATGTTGCCTCGTAAAAAAACATTACCAAGAAAACCCACTGGGAACAAAACCATGGTCAAGGGAAAAAGAGTGCAACACATACTTCCTTTCCCTGATGATCACATAACTCCAACTTTTTCAATACAAAATTACAAACGTAGTAAGTGTCTTGATAGAACAAACATGTTTGATTCTCGCATGAACAAAAGTTCTCCACATGTTGTTCATATATCCAGAAGGATTAAACATATGTCATACTTTTAATTCATGATCAAGTACTTTCGTTCGTATATCCAGAAGGATTAAACATATTTCATACATGTGGTTCAAGTACTTCCTCATTCTACATAAGTTATGCAATGCCAAAAAATTCAAAGAAAATGATATAATATATCATATATGACCACTAGCGAAAACTATCAATTTTTCATATGTTTTTAAGTATGACACTTTCAAAATTTTGTGATCATCATCTTTATAAGTCGAAAAAAGACTTTTCAACATCATGTGACCTCATAACCATGAGCGTCATCTATCAACATAAAGTACATTTAACATGTTATTTCAACTTTTATAATACACAAGGATTTTATCCTTAAGATGTTCAATTCATAAATTAAGACAAACTTTGTCTTTTATTTCAAATTTAGTTTCGAAGCACTGCATCGCCTTCATAATTTCTCAAAGAGTTTCATTGACATACCATACTCAAATCCGGATATCCTTGTAAAATTTCATGGGTAGAAATAACCATTTCCATGTCCCATTTTCAACAAATATCGACTAAGACGATTGTAACTCATACGTTCATATTTCTTGATCTCACACAATGATTTATTCAATTTGATCAAGTAGTATTCTCGAAAACTCTTCTTATATGGTCCAAGTATTTTAAATCTCAAGACATGCTTCAAGCATTTTATATTCTTCTTGGAATCTCAACATGATGGATTCAGCTCTTAGTTATATTCTTTTATACACATATCAATATTTCTCTTGTATTGTTTTTGTAATTGCTTTATGCCTTTATCTATGTTATCATGCGTTGTTGAGAATTGGTGGGATAGATAGGAGTATTTTTTTATTCTAGTAACGTACACATATCTTGACTAACCATTTCATTCCCACTTCTAGACAATGCCCAAATGTACAACACCTTCAATGCATTGGGTTAGTGCTGCAATTTAAGTAATTAGTTTAATGATATTTCGTGTTTGATAAGTCATAAATTAAGGTTAGCAGTTAAACTCACAAAACCAATCTTTCTCTGCCTTCAAGTGATTACTTCTTCTCAATTCTTAGAAATCTTTCGGTATAGGAGAATCGTGAGTTTTCTTTCATTAGAGAACTATTACAAAAACCATTTGTGGTGCTCTATTTTCAATGCTTAGATCTTTCTCATTATTATTTAATCAACTAACAATGGCATCCTTTGTGACTGAGTTCAAACATCTTGATATTCAACTGGAAGATATCATATTAGCCACCAACAACTTTGATGAAAGCAAGGTTATTGGAAGAGGTAGTTTTGAAAAGTTTATTATAAAGTGCTTATATGCTTAATTAGATAATAGCTAATTAAGTGCTCATTCATTTTGCTGATGTAAATGTTAGAGTTTAACAATTAAATAGCACGTATTGCGGAAGCTAGGATCAAGTATAACACATAAATATTAACTAAAACATAAATAGTAAACGTACCCGATGCACTTCAAATTAACCTTGATTCTTG
Organism: Artemisia argyi; assembly: GCA_030686995.1. Lineage (NCBI taxonomy): Eukaryota > Viridiplantae > Streptophyta > Magnoliopsida > Asterales > Asteraceae > Artemisia > Artemisia argyi. The sequence continues at coordinate 188,797,544 of CM060685.1, read as the reverse complement.
TACAAATAGATCAATGATAAATCCCTTACCGTTTTGTTTATCGATCTCTTGATAATTACTAAAGTAAGTAATTACCTCGTTCTTGTACACACAAATTACCAACGAATAAAGGTTTGATGCAAGTAAACAAAACACTTAGTTTTTAGCCTAAGAAAAATCGATCCAAACCCTAAGGATGGGAGTGAGTCGATCAGCCAAGAAAGAAACACAAGAGAGAAAAGATTTAGGGTTAGTGTGTGTGCACAAAAGATATGAAACCGTAATCCTTGGCCATTTATATATACTAGAGGATATCTTGGTCACCAAGAAAGCATGGGTCGACCCATTGGGGTGGGCTTCGACCGGCCATAGCACCCAAGGGGTGTTTCTAGATCTTTCTTGACTCCCAAGTTACACTCTAGTCCTTATCTTTCGTTACTAATGATAGTTAGTCCATACGGTTAATAACTAACGACCGTTTAGTCCATTAAGTGTTTATAAATATATATATTCGATACATTTAATATATATATATATTTATTTTACATTATTCTTGTTTGTAAAGTGTGCAATCCCGAGGTCTCGGGTTCGATACTAGACATTTACTTATTAATGTTTATACGTAACATTTAACAGCTCTCACTCGTATATTCATTAATAGTAAAATGACATTGGTTCGCGTCTTGCAACACTCCAATGCCCCTAGTTCAATCCGAGCTAGGTTTCCTGGAAAAACCTTTAATGATTCATCATTATAATTATCCTTTCATTACTAATACCGCATTAATAAAGATGTGAGTTTCTTTATTAAATTTCTGTTTCTCGTTTCTTTATGATTAAACAAAATTACCAAAACATCTGAACGTATTCCAGATAGACTTTAGGCATGGCCATGCAAACATTTTGTCAACCCTACGAGGGGCCCAGCAGTATTAAACTTCTGAACAAATCAGAAGGAATAAATTCTTTCTTGACTACAAGAATAACCCATGAACTTTGCAACACTTCTGAAAACAACCCTTATAACTCCCTGTTACGGTGATCGGTAGATTGCTTCACAAAAATGCACTACATTCATGACACTTATCTGGTATCTCAAGTCTGAGGATAACTTTAAATATGATTCACATTAAATATTAAATTATATTATTGGGATAAGTCCAATATTCAATTCATCGAATATCATGTGAAATTGGTATGACTACGCATCAATATACTTTCAAGTATATCCTAAACCAATACTCAAATTTGTCTTAGTTTAATGATATTCCCATATCAATAATCGACAATGGACAATTTAGAATAATAATTTATTCATGGATCTTAAACATGCAAATATAGGATATATTATTAAGACAATGAATAAATAAACATAAAACATATTTTATTCCATTACAATAATAATTGTACGTTACATCCTTTATCCAAACACTAATCACAAACGGGCATGAAACTTTCAGCTAATCTAAGTCCTACACATTCAGCATGCTTGTAAAGCTTGGTGCCAGGTAGAGGCTTTGTTAATTGATCTGCCAAGTTATCATCTGTGTGAACTTTGAGCATTTCGATTTCGCCTATTTCGACTTGTTCTCGAACATAGTGATGCTTAATCGGGAAATGTCTGGTGCCTTTCATGATTCCAGGCTCATTGGCAAATGTAATTGCAGCTGAGTTGTCACAATACATTTTAATAGGTCGTTGAATCGAAGGCATAACTCCAAGCCCTGAAACAAACTTCCTAATCCAAACAGCTTCCATTGCAGCTTCTGAAGCAGCTATATACTCACTTTCTGTAGCAGACATCGCTAGTACACTCTGCTTTCTGCTCCTCCAATCCACAGCTCCTCCATTAATGACAAAGACATAACCCGTCTGAGACTTCGTATCATCCTTATCACCTTTCCAAGAAGCATCGTAGTAACCTGTAACATCAAGTTCTGCTGATGGATTTCCCCCATAAACCAAGAACATATCTTTAGTAGCCCTAAGGTACTTAAGAATATTCTTAACAGCTGTCCAGTGAGCTTCACCTGGATTCTGCTGATATCGACTGGTTAAATTCTGAGCAAACGCTACATCCGGCCTTGTACTTTTCACCGCATACATAATAGATCCCACAGCCAAAGCATAAGGGACTCTCTTCATGCGTTGCACCTCTGCAGGTGTTGAAGCACAAACCTTGTTGCTTAAGCCATGTTGTTCTTGCATCGACAAATATCCTTTCTTGGAATTTTGCATACTGAATCTCTTCAATATTTTATCAATGTAAGCACTTTGGCTTAATCTAATTAATCGCTGAGATCTATCTCTATATATCTTGATTCCCAGAATAAATGCAGCTTCCCCTAAATCTTTCATAGAAAAACACTTTCCAAGATATGCCTTAACCTTTTGCAAACTTGGAATGTCGTTTCCCATGATCAATATGTCATCAACATATAATATAAGGAAAATTACATTACTCCCACTAACTTTGTGATATACACATGGCTCATCAAGATTTTGAGTGAATCTATACTTTTTAATTTCACCATCAAATCTCTTATTCCATTGTCGTGATGCTTGTTTTAATCCATAAATGGATCTTTTAAGCTTGCATACACGATTTGGGAATTCTGGATTTACATACCCCTCAGGTTGCGCCATATAGATGTCTTCATCTAGGCGACCATTTAAGAAGGCGGTTTTTACATCCATTTGCCAAATCTCATAGTCATAGTAATCGGCTATGGCTATAAGAATCCTAATTGCCCTTATGTCAGCTACAGGAGAAAAGGTCTCCTCATAGTCAACACCAAAAGTTTGAGTATAGCCTTTAGCTACACAACGGGCCTTATAGGTGTGTACAACGCCATCCATGTTAGTCTTTTTCTTGTAGAGCCATTTACTCCCAACTAGTTTGGCACCCGGAGGTAGGTCTACTTCTTCCCAGACATCATTGTCTTCCATGGATTGCATTTCCCCATCCATAGCTTCTTTCCATTTGGCCTTTTCAGGACCATTCATGGCAGCTTTATAACTTGTAGGCTCATCAAGATCACCTAGTATATTCTCATCACTCTCTACATTAAGACATAGACGAGTAGGAGCTTTTACTGATCTTGTTGACCTACGAATGGGAATCACTTCAACTTCAGGAAGAGGACCTAAAATTTCAGGTTCTACCAGAAGTTGGTTAGTGTTTTCAGAAGGTTCTACATCTTCTTGACCGTCTTCCAGATCATATACTCTCCCACTGAATTCTTGAGATATGAGCTCCCTTTCAAGGAAGTCTCCATACCTTGCAACAAATACTTTGTTTTCAGGTGGGTAATAAAAGTATTATCCCATAGTTTCCTTAGGGTATCCTACGAAGATGCACTTCACAGATCTTTGTTGGAGTTTGTCTGCTGAGTCACGTTTAACATACGCCTCACAACCCCAGACCTTCAGATAAGACAGATTTGGAGCTTTTCCAGTCCATACCTCATATGGTGTCTTATCAACCTTCTTTGTTGGAACCATATTTAGAATGCGAACCGCAGATTCTAAGGCATAATCCCAAAACGAGAAAGGAAGAGTTGTTAGATTATACATAGATCGTATCATGTCTTGCAATGTACGATTCCTTCTTTCAGATACACCATTTTGTTGTGGAGTATATGGAGAAGTAAGGTGCTGGACAATTCCATCCTTTGCTAAATAATCTATGAACTCTTGACTCAGGTATTCACCACCTCTATCGGATCGAAGAGCTTTAATCTTCTTTCCAAGTTGCAACTCTACTTCTGCTTTAAACACTTTGAATGTTTCAAATACCTCATGTTTATGTTTAAGTAAATAAACATAACCATAATGGCTGTAATCATCCATAAATGTTAAGAAGTAGCTAGCACCTCTCCTTGACACATGTCTAAGTGGTCCACACACATCTGTGTGAATAAGACCAAGTAGATCATTAGCCCTTTCAATCCTATTTTTAAAGGGTTTCTTAGTCATCTTCCCAGCAATGCAAGATTCGCATTTATCAAATGATTCATCATTGATCTTATTTAAAAGCCCATCATGTTGCAGCTTTTTCATGCGATCTTTGCCAATGTGAGCAAGTCGACAATGCCAAAGATAAGACGAATCCAGACCTTTCTTGATTCTCTTATTGTTGATGCTATACATTGAATTATTTGTAACAAAAGCATTATCATTATCATTCATATCAATTTCAAATACACCATTCACAGCAATAGCATTAAAATAAAAAACATCATTTAAAGAAACTGAAATTCCATTGCTAGAAATAGTATGATGAAAACCAAGGTTTAACAAACATGAAAATGAAATTACACCTCTAACAATTGACGGTGCATAATGACAATTATTTAAAGATAGTACTAAGCCCGAAGGCAACACTAAATTAAAAACTCCTATAGCTTCAACTCCTGCATGCGCTCCGTTACCAACGTGCAAGAATTGTTGTCCATAGGCCAGCTTTCTCTCAACTCTAAACCCCTGCAAAGTATTGCAAATATGAATGCCACATCCCGTATCATATACCCATGAATTCAATTTAGGAGTAAGAGTGAATAATTCAATCATAAAGAACGCACCTGAAGTACTGGCTTTACCAGCTTCATTCCCCTGCTTCTTCTGTCGCAAGTCATGAATGTAGAGTGGGCAATTGCGCTTCCAATGGCCCTTTTCATGACAGTGGTGACAAGCCTGATCTTTCTTGTTTGGAGGATTTGTCTTGTTCTGCTTAGGCTGATGCTGTTTCATCTTCGGTTGTGGTTGATAGGCCATGACCTGCTTGCCTTTATCACCTTTACCTTTGCCTTTGTTCACATGCGATTTCTTCTGGATTCTCCCCCCATGAATTGCCAACACTTGTGGGGTAGGAGCCTTGACCTTGGCTGGTAGACTTTTCTCATAATCAACAAGCAATGCGAGTAATTCTGAGACTGTGTTCCCCGAGCAATGCATGTTGTAATTATGCACAAAACCAGCAAAATCCCTGTTGAGGGATTTGTTGATCAAGTGCACTTGCACATTGTCAGGGTAACCAAAACTAATTCTGTGAAGTTGATCAAACGAATCTTTCATCTCATCCACATAATCAGCTACTGGTTTACCATCACCATGCTTGCAGTTGTGTAGCTTGTCGAGTTCATCATACAATTCAACTGCAGGTGGCTTCTCATAAGACTACCTGAGGTTATCAAGCATATTCTTAGGAGACGAGTACTCATACTTCTTTTGTAATTGAGCACTCATGCTAGTGAGCATTAAACAAGCAACCTCATTATACTTAGCATTAGTCACCTTCAATGCTGCCTTTGCTTCTGGTGTTGCAGTAGCAGCAGGTTCAGCAGGGCATTCATCGGTCACATAGTCTAGCTTACCAGACGCCCTCAAGACAATTCTGAGCGAATGGTGCCAGTCATTGAAATTCTTTCCAGTCAGTTTTTCTCTTTCAAGATGACTCTTGAAAGCAGAAATCACAGTTTGGTTATCGGGTTGAGCCATATCTACAGATAAAGTTCAAATATTAGTATTTTCGATAATCAATATATTCAAGAAAAATAAAATACCCAAGGCTATATTCATATAACCAACTAATTTTCTTGAAAACCTAGGATCCAACTTTACATAGATTCCACCACATCAGTTGATCTGTTAGTGGTGAAAGTACAAAAGGTGGTAATCTGTCGAACAATAATTGGCAAACAAGATTTCCAATTCCTAGATCATTATGGAATTTACATCAAATTGATTCATCAATTTGCCTTGTAAGCATGTTTCATCCCATCTCATGCCTTAAGTTCTAGGTCTCACGCACAACTTAATTAAGTCGTCTACCTTAGAAACTGTAAAATTACAATTATGGTCTCACGCGTTAAAAGAATTTTACCTTGTTATAGTAATTTAGCCTAGGTCTCACGTTCACTAAATTAAAATTCCAAGTGTTCCTTATAGATAGATGGCATGTAACTTAAATTTTTAAGGGTATTAATTTTGATATGTCAATCAAAATATGTACAAAGATGCATGCACTCATCTTTATAACATAAGTTTTCATAAAAAACTTTTTATATCCAATTCGTGAAATTAATACACAAATTTTTACTTGAGGTTTATGCCAAAACCCTAAGATGACTTTCTACAATCATGATTTTAAAAGTAATTCATTTAAGACATATTCAAGATTGTGATAACCAAGGCAGACTCTAAGGCTCTTTTCTAAGCCTTCAAATCACGATTATGAATATCATCTTAAAAGACTTAATTTTAAAAGCATACTTGTATAAAACATCAATCAAGCAAAAGTTTATGGATTCAATCTCAAAATTATGTAATAAAGTGTGAATTTTGCTAGTCTCACCTGGGAGCTGATTACCGTGCGAATCGGACCACTAGCGGCACTTAAGACCTTGCAAGATTCTTACTTTATCACATTAGGGTTTCACCATTATTAGTCCGTATTATTTTCTTTATAAAAACAACCCTTTTATTGCTTACATCAAGTCAAACTAATGACAATAAAACAAGTATCAAAGAAAATCAAAACAACCAATAATAAATAAGTGAAACAATTAGCCACATGCAATCCGTATTAGAAAAGATCCTAATAAAATCAATTCTAGGTATAATAATGCATGCAATCAACTAAGGCCTTCTCCTCTTAATGGAAGAGAGCCACATACATTGACGAATCAATTGCATAGGCCAAAGCTAATTAACACACCACATAGCATATAAAATTGATTTTAATATGTATTGGAGTCTTCCCCAATTTAAGATCTATCTTAAACATGTGATAAAAAAAAAGGTCCATGACTAACATGCATGTAAGTCACGGATTAAAACCTAACAATTAGCACATAGGTCACAAGATACATTCAATTAACCGGTTAATAACCTAGGGTTTCTAGTGATTACATATAATCCAAGAAAACCACAAAACCCTAATTAGGGTTACATGGAAAAATCGACCCCCCCCCCAAATTAGGGTTAGGGTTTCGAAATTTTTAGAAAAAATAGGAAAAACCCTAGATCAAAAAAACATGTATCTAAAACAATTAAAGATCCGGTTTTTATTACGTTTTAGTAATCAATTACATGTTATACATGGCTCGTGATGCCACTGTTAGAGTTTAACAATTAAATAGCACGTATTGCGGAAGCTAGGATCAAGTATAACACATAAATATTAACTAAAATATAAATAGTAAACGTACCCGATGCACTTCAAATTAACCTTGATTCTTGTACAAATAGATCAATGATAAACCCCTTACCATTTTGTTTATCGATCTCTTGATAATTACTAAAGTAAGTAATTACCTCGTTCTTGTACACACAAACTACCAACGAATAAAGGTTTGATGCAAGTAAACAAAACACTTAGTTTTTAGCTTAAGAAAAATCGATCCAAACCCTAAGGATGGGAGTGAGTCGATCGGCCAAGAAAGAAACACAAGAGAGAAAAGATTTAGGGTTAGTGTGTGTGCACAAAAGATATGAAACCCTAATCCTTGGCCTTGTATATATACTAGAGGATATCTTGGTGACCAAGAAAGCATGGGTCGACCCATTGGGGTGGGCTTCGACCGGCCATAGCACCCAAGGGGTGTTTCTAGATCTTTCTTGACTCCCAAGTTACACTCTAGTCCTTATCTTTCGTTACTAATGATAGTTAGTCCATACGGTTAATAACTAACGACCATTTAGTCCATTAAGTGTTTATAAATATATATATTCAATACATTTAATATATATATATTTATTTTACATTATTCTTGTTTGTAAAGTGTGCAATCCCGAGGTCTCGGGTTCGATACTAGACATTTACTTATTAATGTTTATACGTAACATTTAACAGTAAATATCAAAAGGGATGTTTTAATCAGCTTAATATAACCTGCTTATAAGCTTTAAAAAAAAGAACAGAGCTTATTAACTCCTTATTTATTTGAAAGGGAGTTTTACAATGTTTATTTAAATACTAAAAGATCCTGCTTGAATAATAAGCATATATGCAATTCTCTTAAAAAAAACTACATAAAGGAATAAAGGATCACTCTTTATATGGAATTTTTTTTTTTTTTTTTTTTTTTTTTATTTATTTATTTTTTTTTTTACAATACCAATTTCAAGATCCAACCTTTTAACTGAATTCGATATTCCCAATAAAACTTAAGATTTGACGGTGTTTTCAAACTGTCCCATCAAGATCATAGCTTTTAATCAAAATAAGTTGTTTCTTTAACAACACAATTTCTTATTAAGAAAAGCAACAACAATTTAAGCAAAACAATACAAACAAAGATAGCCATAGCATATCCAATAAGCTAAATCAATAAAACTGTATAATCAGTCATGTTTATTAATTATAACCTCTAGACATCAGTAATATAAAATCAATAATCATCTCACCCACTTGATCGCTCCAAAGTGCAGCAGAGCTTTTGAGTGGAGTGGACAATCATAAAATACAAATTTTCATGATATAAGAATGAACTTTGTCACAACTCGTAATTTCATGTCCTTTTTCACATGTCGAAATTTTATTTTTATTTCGGGAAGTTAGTATTCATCAGTTACTATTCACTATTACTATTCACTTTCACTATTCATCTCCGAAATTTTTATTTCATATTCTCGTAAGTTAAACTATTTTAACGGTAATCCGAGAGTTTGGCGCTCGTCGGATCATTTCTGCAAAAATCACGAAGCCGTGTCCGAGATTTACTTTTTGGTTTAAACGTCATTCCAGCATCCCGATATGCCCATAAAACACTATAAACAATAGAAATATGATTTTCTCTCATTTTACGACAATTCTAAAAGTTTTGGAATTTTACGTTTTCCAGTTCAGCGTTTTACGCGAATTACGCGTTTTAAACCCGCGTTTCCAGTTTTAACAGCGTTTAAGCAACCCGATGGAACTTACCATTCATTTTATATTTCATCATGGAGTATTTTGACAAGTTTAGTCATTCTTTCAAGTTTCATATTTTTATGACACCCGAATTTACGTTTCGCGGTTTAAAACTTTACGTTTAGCGATTAACGGAACCAAAACCGACTCCGTGAACTAGATGTTAACAAGTTTTCCACATACTCATCAACCATGTGCAGCCCCCCCCCCCCCCCTCACCATGTTACTTTCACTTGACCCTTTATTTACCATTATGCCATTGGATTAGATATTTTCATACAAACACACAAATAACACATTTATATTCATTTCAAGAATCAAAGTCAAGGTTTTCTGTTGTTCTTCCTCCCTAGCCATGACCCAAAATAAAAACCAAGGAAGGATCCATCAATTTTTGAAGATCAAGTGTTAATCAAGCTCTACTTTCTTTCCTTGTTAGGGTTTTGTGATAAAAACCTAGGTTTCTTAATCCATTTCTCATCAAACTCCATATATATTCAAGTAAGCTTCAAGTGTTATTTTTTTCATCATATATTACCTTCAAAAATGAAGCCGTGGGCGAAAGAACGGATTAAAACGAGTTTATAACGAAGGAGATATGATTTTTGCAAGTTTAATGACAAAAACTATTTTCTGAAATTTTACTTGCTGTCCCACGATTTTCAAGGGCCAATCTGAGGTGTAAAACTTGATCTAGCCATCCCGACTTATCAAAAATATATTAGTATCTGGTCCCACGATTCCGGGGATATAAAGAACGTAGAAAACAAGCTTATAACGAACAAGATATACACATTTCAAAATCGACGAAACTCTATTTATTTCCATCAGCTTTTTAGCAAAATATTACTTAGAAAAACAGTTTTTGTAATACATCATGTTGAGAGCCAATTTACTCATTGATAAACTCATTTCTAGAAAATTTACATTATTGACAAAAAGTTAGTTCACACAGCCTAGTTTCCAAAACATCCACCCGTTTGTCAAAAGGATTTATAACGAACAACTTATGGACTTCCAAACTTTCCCGAAAACTGCCCAGAATCTGCCGAAACAGCCCAAACACCTTACTTCATGGCTATATATCTTTATGATCGAGACTCGTGTGGACAAACTTCAATTCTGTGACTTTTTAGATATGGTGAAAATATTCTCAAAACTACTAAGCTTCTTTTCTAACTCTTAATATTCACTATTTCGATACTAGTTTTACGATGCCAATTTGGACATATTTTCAAGTAATGCAAATGTTATATTTTGTATATTTTCCGATAGAACACCAAACGAGAATCGTGGAGTACCGTTTCAACATATTTACATGGAAAGTGGTTATTAACTTAACGAGACGTCAAAAATGTATTTTTCGACGATAAACGTTATTTTCAAAACTAACGAGTGGTATCGATAACATACGTATTTGCATGTGTAGCATCATTTCATTTCTTACATTAGATCATATCATTCATATTAGGTTGCGGTTAGTGATCGAACCTCATTTCTGTGTATCCACTTTTGTCATCGTAGCTATCGCACCAGGTGAGTCATAGCTCCTACTCTTTTAATTGTTTTGCAAACTCTTTGGGGGAGAATACATGCTCGTTTCACTTAAAGGCATTACTCGCTTTACATGGTTGATTACCTGCATTTCATTGGTATGTTTGATTACCTGTATTTCATGTGATTTGTCTCCTAAACATTATTATTTCTTTATCTGGCGACATTGTCAGCATTGTTTATACAACCTCATTGATTGAATTATTTATATAGTCGTTTTGCTACATTTATCTTTGAATCTAGATACAAGTATTACCTTTGGTCACGTAAACATATTACATTTGGCAGTGGGTTGTAAACACACAGGTTACAAGTCTCTTATGGCGGGACTTGGAACTGAGTGGATTTACGATGCCTTTGCTGGGAAATCTTCATTCATATGCATAACATTCTTTTTCACAAGACTCTATGAACTCATCAACCTCGTGTTGACACTTTAGCATGTATTTTCAGGTTTTAAGCAATGGCACGCTACAGGAGGTTTTGGCAGGGCATGGCATGGTCATAGAAGACTCTGATTATTCATTTGGGGACCGTTTTAAATTATTTTGAGGGTCTACTTCTGCATTACTTTTAGCAATGTAGATTCAACACTTTTGGTTAAACGATTTTATTCTAAATGATTCAAGTGAAAACCATTTTGAACTTGTGTTGTAATACCAATTGAGTTACATCCCAGCTACATGTATGCTTCCCCTGGACCCGATTTTGGGGGTGTGATAGATTGGTATCAGAGCTTTGGCTATAGCGAACTAAGTGTTTTTAAAACCTAGACTATAGCTACTTTCAAGAAAACTTAACCCTATGACCGTCACGTGCCTGCCTGCCAAGATGATGCCTCACTTGTGGTTTCTTGCTGACATAGGTGATGAGATTTGTATCTCATTATCTGGTATATTATATTCATTTATTATAGTTGATTACTATAATTGTCTTTCATATAAGCATGCTCATGTATCATTTATGTCACCGCGTTATGTTTTTCTTTGCATAGTTTCATCATTTGACCTCGAGTTTGGTCACCTGCCTTAGTCTTTCTGAACGTCTTGGTATTTGTGAAGGACATAGTATTAGTATAACTGAGCTGAGTATTTCAAAATTCATGGAACCTCGGTGGAATATAGACTAGTCATTTATATTCAACCCGGGATAGTAGGACATAGGCTGACCACCTATGTCTAACTCAAAAATGAATTTTGCAACACTGAGAATAGTTATAATAAAATTTTGTCTGGATTGAATCCTTTACTCAATTTCCAAATGTTTCATGCATGTGTGTGTATACCCTCGTTGTCATAACATTCATACTTTTCATCACTTCGTGAACCGCCGCTTGGAAGCACGTCAACTAGTCATTTCATCTCATGAACATTTACGTCTACACACAATACACTTACATCACAGTATTTTCTTTTATCACGATCTCATTTTGTCACAGTTGTCACAGTCTCTTCCCTTCTCGCCATCATTATTATTTCCCTTCCCCATCCCCATATATATAAGGAATTAGCTAACACTCTATAGATTCCTATGTCACTCATCACTCACTACTCCCTATATTGATAAGTGGATATTATCAATGACCTCCCTAGGAAAGACTTTCCATACCATCTATAAGGAGAATCTATCGGTACATTAAGACCATTCAAAACTCAACAGAAATCTCAGGATATCACAAAACTATTCGAACCACTATCACTGGCCTGATCACCAAAAAAATTCTATCATCTAGAAAGTATTGGCTTGACTGAATTACAAGATTAGTTTCTATAGGAGTTCTCACTAAGCAACACCATAGAGATAAATCCAACCTCTTAACCGAGACTATAGATTGAACATGTCCTCACTAATAGACTTTATTCAAACATGTTAGACACCTATGCCTTTGTGCAGACATACATACCTGACTATTTTATCCTCTTAATACTTTCACTTTTAAATAGATTTTCTCCAAACTACATTTATACAAAACATATATCTTGTAAGAAATACTTTTCTGAGGCACTTATTTTGATAAGCAAATTCCTTTTGGTTAATCCTTTACAAAACTATTGAATTGTTAGAAATTTTAAACATCGATTTTTGGTAAATCATACTATCCACCTTATGTTGAAAATAGTTCTATCTTGCATAACTATTAAATTCTGAAACATCAAGAAAAATGTTACTTAAAAAGCTGTTTGCTTAATGTTGTAAATTTATTTATTCAGGGAAGGTTTTTGAACAAAACACACAATCTCAAAAGAAACTTTGAAAAATCAATCACTATACTATAACACTAATACATTTAGGATTTTGCGATTTGATGACATAGAGCTTGGGAAAAATCTTAGTAATGGAGACTAAGCATCGTAGGTGGAGAGAGACTCAATTCATGACATCCTGCGGAGGATCACCACCTTATCCTAATCTATTATTTTCAACAACACCCCTTTGACGGACTTAACCTTGTAAGTTTTCTACAAGATTCATGATATCCATTTCAATTATTTCTAATAGAGGAATTTAATTCACCTCAAACACCTAGCAATTACATTAAGATTTCTTTGGAACCACACCACCTATCATCTTCAGACCAATGGTCAGAATTAGAGAACGATTCAAACATAGCGAAACCTGCATTATTTGGGTATGGAATTACCTGCATTTACTGGGTATGGATTTACCTGCATTTATTGGGTATGGATATACCTGCATTTATTGGGTATGGAGTTACCTGCATTTATTGGGTATGGATTTACCTGCATTTACTGGGTATGGAGTTACCTGCATTTATTGGGTATGGATTTACCTGCATTTACTGGGTATGGATTTACCTGCATTTATTGGGTATGGAGTTACCTGCATTTATTGGGTATGGTTACCTGCATCTCATGGGTGTGCTTGACTCTAGAAATGGTTGGATTAACCAATTACCATAAATCAAATTCAGTTGCAACTATAGTTATCGCGCGAGCGTAGAGACTACACCATTTGAGGCACTCTATGGTCGAAGTGCCAACATTCATTGACGGATCGAAATTTGGAAAAGCCCAACTCACTAGTCCAGTAAGTATTCATGAAATAACCAGGAACTTCCTACAAATCAAGAATCAGTTACAAGTTCGATAAGGTGTAAACCCTTAGAATTTCAACTTCATGGCAGAGTCATGTTGAAAGTTCTGCCTAGGAAAGGCATCATACCATTCAGAAAAACTCAGGAAGTTAAACCCAATGTACACTGGACCATTTAATATTTCTGATAGAGTAGGCCTAGTGGCCGTCAGACTTGAACCTTGTTAGAGCTCAGAAGTTTACACAATGAATATCATCATCTTTTCACCAATACCACTTCAGAGACCAACACAAACTGAACTTCGGGACGAAGTTCCTTTTAGAGGGGAAGAACGTCACAACTCGTAATTTCATGTCCTTTTTCACATGTCGAAATTTCATTTTTATTTCGGGAAGTTACTATTCATCTATTACTATTCACTTTCACTATTCATCTCTGAAATTTTTATTTCATATTCTCGTAAGTTAAACTATTTTAACGGTAATCCGAGAGTTTGGCGCTCGTCGGATCATTTCTGAAAAAATCACGAAGCCGTGTCCGAGATTTACTTTTGGGTTTAAATGTCATTCCAGCATCCCGATATGTCCATAAAACACTATAAACTATAGAAATATGATTTTCTCTCATTTTACGACAATTCTAAAAGTTTTGGAATTTTATGTTTTCCAGTTCAGCGTTTTACGCGAATTATGCGTTTTAAACCCGCGTTTCCAGTTTTAACAGCGTTTAAGCAACCCGATGGAACTTACCATTCATTTTATATTTCATCATGGAGTATTTTGACAAGTTTAGTCATTCTTTCAAGTTTCATATTTTTACGACACCCGAATTTACGTTTCGCGGTTTAAAACTTTACGTTTAGCGATTAACGGAACCAAAACTGACTCCGTGAACTAGATATTAACAAGTTTTCCACATACTCATCAACCATGTGCAGCCCCCCCCCCCCCCCCCCCCCCTCACCATGTTACTTCCACTTGACCCTTTATTTACCATTATGCCATTGGATTAGATATTTTCATACAAAAACACAAATAACACATTTATATTCATTTCAAGAATCAAAGTCAAGGTTTTCTCTTGTTCTTCCTCCCTAGCCACAACCTAAAATAAAAACCAAGGAAGGATCCATCAATTTTTGAAGATCAAGTGTTAATCAAGCTCTACTTTCTTTCCTTGTTAGGGTTTTGTGATAAAAACCTAGGTTTCTTAATCCATTTCTCATCAAACTACATATATATTCAAGTAAGCTTCAAGTGTTATTTTTTTCATCATATATTACCTTCATTTCATTAGTAACATGTTGTATTTTCATGATATATTGGTTATATATGCAAGTAGTTACGTTATATATACCACTTTTCAAGTATTTCTTAATTATTATGAGATTATAATTAACCTATGATTATCCCCATGAAACCCACCAAGGTTGGTGATGTTTAGGAACCCATGACACCTTAAGAAGGTATATGGTAGGATTAGACTAGATTTGTGGTGATTGGAGTGGATTTGGACAAGTATTAAACAAGAAAAATGAATTTTAGCCACTATATAAATGTTGCTGTCCCATTTTGTAAAATCCAGAAAAATCAGGGGATTCCGGGTAACTTTGGGCTAATGATTTAGAAAATATTTTTAAAAACGAAGCCGCGGGCGAAAGAACGGATTAAAACGAGTTTATAACGAAGGAGATATGATTTTTGCAAGTTTAACGACAAAAACTATTTTCTGAAAATTTTACTTTCTGTCCCACGATTTTCAAGGGCCAATCTGAGGTGTAAAACTTGATCTAGCCATCCCGACTTATCAAAAATATATTATTATGTTGTCCCACGATTCCGGGGATATAAAGAACGTAGAAAACAAGCTTATAACGACCAAGATATACACGTTTCAAAATCGACGAAACTCTATTTATTTCCATCAGCTTTTTAACAAAATATTACTTAGAAAAACAGCTTTTGTAATACATCATGTTGAGAGCCAATTTACTCATTGATAAACTCATTTCTGGAAAATTTACATTATTGACAAAAAGTTAGTTCACCCAGCCTAGTTTCGAAAATATCCACCCGTTTGTCAAAAGGATTTATAACGAACAACTTATGGACTTCCAAACTTTCCCGAAAACTGCCCAGAATCTGCCGAAACAGCCCAAACATCTTACTTCATGGCTATATATCTTTATGATCGAGACTCGTGTGGACAAACTTCAGTTCTGTGACTTTTTAGATATGGTGAAAATCTTCTCAAAACTACTAAGCATCTTTCCTAACTCTTAATATTCACTATTTCGCGACTAGTTTTACGAGGCCAATTTGGACATATTTTCAAGTAATGAAAATGTTGTATTTTGGGACGAAAACCTTATATTTGCCGATAGAACACCAAACGAGAATCGTGGAGTACCGTTTCAACATATTTACATGGAAAGTGGTTATTAACTTAACGAGACGTCAAAAATGTATTTTTCGACGATAAACGTTATTTTCAAAACTAACGAGTGGTATCGATAACATACGTATTTGCATGTGTAGCATCATTTCATTTCTTACATTAGATCATATCATTCATATTAGGTTGCGGTTAGAGATCGAACCTCATTTCTGTGTATCCACTTTTGTCATCGTAGCTATCGCACCAGGTGAGTCATAGCCCCTACTCTTTTAATTGTTTTGCAAACTCTTTGGGGGAGAATACATGCTCGTTTTACTTAAACGCATTACTCTCTTTACATGGTTGATTACCTGCATTTCATTGGTATGTTTGATTACCTGTATTTCATGTGATTTGTCTCCTAAACATTATTATTTCTTTATCTAGCGACATTGTCAGCATTGTTTATATAACCTCATTGACTGAATTATTTATATAGCCGTTTTGCTACATTTATCTTTGAATCTAGATACAAGTATTACCTTTGTTCACGTAAACATATTACATTTGGCAGTGGGTTGTAAACACACCGGTTACAAGTCTCTTATGGCGGAACTTGGAACTGAGTGGATTTACGATGCCTTTGCTGGGAAATCTTCATTCATATGCATAACATTCTTTTTCACAAGACTCTATGAACTCACCAACCTCGTGTTGACACTTTAGCATGTATTTTCAGGTTTTAAGCAATGGCACGCTACAGGAGGTTTTGGCAGGGCATGGCATGGTCATAGAAGACTTTGATTATTCATTTGGGGACCGTTTTAAATTATTTTGAGGGTCTACTTCCGCATTACTTTTAACAATGTAGATTCAACACTTTTGGTTAAACGATTTTATTCTAAATGATTCAAGTGAAAACCATTTTGAACTTGTGTTGTAATACCAATTGAGTTACACCCCAGCTACATGTATGCTTCCGCTGGACCCGATTTTGGGGGTGTGACAAACTTTTCTACCGGCTATCTTCTTTATAAAACATATTGTTACGAATGGCTAGACTAATGCTTCTTCAGACCTTTTCCACATGATTTCCAATTTTCTGAAAAGTTGTTTTTAAAGGAGGTTGGTAGTTTGATGTGGTGGTGATTATTTTGTGCTGTTGGAATAATGGGTGGTGGTGTTGGAGTCCCGTGTTCTTTTATTAAGTTATAGTTTCCGCCTCTAATCTTGTAAAAATAGCATTGCGGCCATGTGTATTATCAGCTTTTTTGCACATGTAAGCACAAAAACATTTTTTAAATTAATTTTAGGCAAATTAGGAAATAATAGGTTTAATTATATTTCAAAACTACAGACTTTCAATTTGAGTTCGAAAAACGTTGGGTCACTATACAAGTAGTAGGCATCGAGTTCCAACCATCTGAAGAAAAAGTAAGCAATTTATTGTCAATGGTTATATCTATACTACCTTATAATGTATTTAGGACATCTATATTTAGAAGTCTTAAAATGTTTAAGACCAAAAACATTTATTTAATAAGAAAGATGCATGTACACCACTTTAATGCATATAATTTTCAGACTTACAAGACAAGAAGCATAGTGTAAACCACTTTAATGCACATATTAAAAAAACACCATATTAATGATATTTAATGTTGTCAATTAATTAATTGGTTAATAAATACAATTACTACAATTATTAAAACACCCCTTACATCACAAATACAAATTATCAAATATATTGTACAACCAAATCAAACATAATTCCTACATTAAACGTCAATAATACAAATAATAAAGCACATTATACAAATATTCAGGCCCGAACAGGCAACGGGGCCTAATGGGCTTGAGCCCGAATGGGTGCAGGCAAACAGGCTCGAGCTCGAACGGGCACGGCCTAAACAAAATTCTTGATATCCGTAAATTTATTGTCAAAAAGAAAATAATAAAATAAAATACATGATTCACCGAAAAATTTTATTTCAGGGTACCCGCCGCTGCAACGCGCGGACGCCCTGCTAGTTATTTATAAAAGGTGTAAAGAAAAAAAGACACTCAACCCGAATGTATGGCTCACTTGCTTGAATATGTCATATATAGGTGGAACTTCCTGTTTTCGAAGAGTACCAAGACATAGTCGAGGTTGCCTCACAATCTCTCTTCTACACATCCCTTGATGAACTTAAACAGATTCTCTCCCGAGGAGTCTACCTTAATGGATACAAAATGGTATTCAATTGGCTATGTCTATATATTAGCCCCACGGTTCCCATCACTTGGAATTTTTTATTTATTATATTTTAGGGTGCGTTTGGTTGGGGTGGGGTTTGGATTTGTGTTATAAAAATCAGTTGTTTTGTTGGCGGTACAACATGCCCACAAAACCCATAGGAGGCAAAGGAGGTGAGGTTTAAGTGTATTACACTCTCTCACACACTGTAACAAACCGAAATTTTGCATAATAAATGTCAATTTATTATTTTCTAACTATTTAATTAAGCATTCGTGAGCATACATAACTATTTCGGGAAGCTAACCCGCACACTGTAGTTTACAATAAACCACTACATTGGTAAAGTTTATCAGAAAGTGAGAAATTTACATTTCGTGACACACACCGATTATTTATGTATTGAACCAAGAACTATTTCGCATTTCCTGGAAAACGACACCGCACACGTACCGACACCGCATCAGTAGGGCTAAAAATCAAATAATCATTCCTCGGAGTCAGAAATTTTGTTTTTGTAATTAGTTTTATTAAAACGTCCTCAAAAGTTATATTTTTCGCATTCACGCCAAACCGGGATACCACGTTTACACCAAAGCTCAACGGGACACGGGGTACACACGACACACTCATCATTAATAGAACAAAAGTCTATAACTACTAACTTATACCTTTATTTACCCGTGTACATTTATTAATTAGAATCAAAAGAGAATAAATAAAGAAATAAATAAAATTTACACGCCTAATAAATCCCACATTCCTCAAAGCAGATACACGTTCCCAAGAAAATATACACGTTATTCTCTCTCTCCTAAGAGCATTAGGTACAGTCAAGCCATCAGGCTCGTGCCGTGGGAAATTTTTGCTGCCACGTCAGCAAAAAGCTCCACGGCACCAGAAATCCCACGGCACCACATTTCAAGGGTATCCGTTGGTACCAGAATTTCTGGTGCCGTCAGCCATTTTTTTTAAACAAAAATTAAAATATACACAATATAAACTAAAATAAACTTCATTAATATTAAAAACAAGCATTACATATAAAAAAACAAACATTACATCTAAAAAAAAAAACACATATTACATTAAAAAAAATACAAACTAATTATGCAATTTCCATAAATGCTCCACAAGGTCATTTCGAAGCTCGTCGTGAACTATTCGATCGCGAAGTTCTTTTCTTTTTCTAGCATGTAAATCACATCTTTCGATCCAATTAGCTGGCATGTTCGGGCGTGGATCGACGAATGTCTCTCTTACATTCACTTCGAATCCTTCATCTTCCAATATCATGTTGTGTAACATTATACAACAATACATGATTAGTTTCAAAGTGTTGACTTGAAAAGCACGTGCCAGTTGTCGTATAATCCCCCAACGACCTTGTAGGACTCCGAAGGCTCGTTCAATATCTTTTCTAGCACTTTCTTGTACTCTTTTGAAGTTCAAATTTTTTTCCGACCTTGCAACACTAAACGTTTTCAGAAACACGGACCATGTTGGATAAATGCCGTCGGCTAAATAGTAACATTTTTTATATGTATGTTCGTTTACTTCAAACGGACATTCCGGAGCTGTACCGGCAAGTTCTTGATCAAATATCGGGGAACCATACAACACATTAAGATCATTATTTGCCCCTCGAACCCCAAAATATGCATGCCAAATCCATAATCTTTGATCCGCAACCGCTTCCAACATAAGAGTTGGGTATTTATGATCACGTCTTTTGAATTGAACTTGTAAGGCCTTTGGACAATTTTTCCAATCCCAATGCATACAATCAATACTCCCGAGCATTCCCGAGAGTTTATGTTTTACTTCATGCAATGCATATATTTTTTCTATGTCATCTGAAGTGGGCTTTCTTAAATACTTCTCATTGTATAAAACATGTATGCATTTGGTAAAGTAATCTAAACATTGTCGTGAACAATGTTCACCAATTTGCAAGTACTCATCAAATGCATCAGGTGCAGTGCCGTACGCCAATTGGCGTATAGCGGATGTGCACTTCAACACAGTACCTATACTTAACCGACCGGTAGCATCGTAACTTGGTCTAAAAAACGAAAGTACTCGGGAAGAGGCTGAACATCATAACTTAAAATATCATTGAGAATTCTATTAAAAAGTCTAGAACTCATACGATACCTTCGCCTAAAATTATCTTCGGGATATTTAGGAGCAGTCTCAGCGTTGCCAAAGTAGTCTTCGAGTAATCGTTGTTCCGCCCCTTCTCGTTCACGAGGTATGTATGCCCTCGTTCTCTTTTCACCCGATTGCGATCCCCCGGCTTCTTGATCATACAAGGAAGCAAATTGTTCATATGCCAAGTAACTTTGAACATATCGTTCTCGATCATCGTTAAAAAAAACATCATAAACATCGAACGGGTCATTGTGATTAATTGGGTTGTTTGGATTCATGATTGAACGATTTGTATGAAAAAATGAATATGGAATTAGATAAATAGAAGTAGAGATTTAAGGGGTATTTATAAGGTTTTTTTGGGGTTAAATTTTTTATTTTAAACAAAAACGGCTATAAATCCGTTACATGCTCCCATTTTCAAAAAATATATACGTTACATGCTCCCACTTTCCAAAGAAAAGAAAAAAAAATCAACGATGGCGCAGCGCCGTCCCAGAAGCGATGGCGCGAGGGGCGGTGTGGTGCGCCGTCCACCAAAATGGGCTGGTGGCATGGCGCACCGTACCCCATGCTCTAAGATAACACAAATTCACGCCATCTCTTTGTTCTCTATTTTCTAAAACCAGGACTGTCACATTTTACTTTTGGTCAAACAAGAAAGAAAAGGAATAAGAGAACGATCCGTCATTGTCAACTGTTTCTCTTCTTTCCACCCAAGGTCACGGATTTGCTTTGAAGGGGAGGATTGATAGCTATTTTTCCTCAAAACGGATGGCACAAAAATCGATCCATCAAAAGATGAAGGCTAAACCATCTAATTTTTCTTCTTTTAAACCACCACCGATCCACAGGGGAGACACCACTTTCATCAAAAATCATAAAGGGTTTATGGTGGTTCCTGCTTGGATTCGGGCTTGATGGTTTTGTGCTGAGTTTTGCTGGTTTCTTTCTCATTCCACACATCCAAGTATTGTAAGAACCAATCTTTTATTTCTTTTCCATGTTATTGTTGCGGATTTAATTATATGCAGTTTAATTTAAAAGCTGGTGTTTTGGGTTTTGTTGATTCTGAAATTGTTATTGTTTCGTTAGTTTTAGTGAATTGACTTGATGATGAAACCGATTATATGATTTGCTTCTTTTGTGTTATTATCTTGTGTGGTATGACCTTTTTCTAAAATCGAACCTCTTTTGGCTTGGACTTGGAAGTGTTGGACTGTTGGTTTATTTGATTCGAGTCCATTTGGTAAAAAGCTTTCTAGCTCAGCTTGTTTTGTTTTTAGCTTATCAGTTGGCTTATTGGCTCAAGTTTAACCTTGGTATACTAAGTTTGGTTTGTTTGGAAATAAGATTGACTTGTTTTGTTGACCCACTGTTCCAACAGTGGCTACATTTTTGGTCTTGCTCCTTCCTCCCAAATTTGCTCTTTCCTGCCAAATTCTTAGTTTTGGGGTTGGAATTAATTTTTACTGGTGTAAAAATTTTTTTTGTCACAATCTTTTTCAATCTAAAAAACAAGGTAAATGAAATGTGTTTTTTTAGAGACTTGGATTTGGTTAAACTGTGAATGTGGTGTTGTGTTTGTCGAGTGAGGCTGTGGGTCGAGAACCCACATGACCCAACATTAAAGTATTTGGATTTGCTTAATTTACTAACAAAATGTCACACTTCACAACTAGTTATGATAATGGTTTTGAGTTAAAACTTTTGTTTGGCTTTGCTTGGAGTCGAAACCCAACAGTGGGTGACTTTGATCATTCCCCTTTCACTCAAAATGCTATCCCAAAAAAACTTTTGGGTGACTTTGGACATTCCCTTCTCACTCAAAACCCCAACAGCGAGTGACTTTGTCTTTAAAATGTCTTGGGTAGTTTTACTTTGGAACTTGGTCACTTGATGCATATCAAACCTTGGTCACTCACCTTGCGTTAAATTTTCAAGCTTTGAAAATATAAGCTGGTCTTGATTCGTTTTGCTATCCTTTACAAGTCGGGCCGAAGCCCAGGTTGTGTTTTTCGCTTTGGGCCACAGCCCACACCTTTTATCAGATTTAAGCTAAGGGGTGCGTTGGTATAAAACGGATTTCATGCGTACATCCTTTTACGTGTCAAGCTCTAATGTAAACCTATCTCGAAATCCTTACGTGTGTCTCATGCTCGGTCTATTCTAAAATTATTTCCGACACGTTCTATTTAACATGACAACAAAATCTCACATCATGTTCATAAAAATATACGACTTTATATATATATATATATATATATATATATATATATATATATATATATATATGACGCGTTCGATTATCAACCACTGTACGGTTGCAAGAAACTAGTCAAAACTATACTAAACTTAAAAGTTCAACCGCGTTTATTTATTTCGATCAACTAGTGTCTTACTCATAAGTTTGTCATGTTTATAAATTATAAACGTCCATATACGTTAACCACAATAAACCAAAATGTATACTTTCTTCAACGGTATTGACTTAGATTCGGTGCTTTATGCAAGTTGCAACAATGTGGTAGAATCATGCGCTCATTGCTTGGTCACGTGTGATCTTGCAAGGAGTGCATGGGGTAAGATTTTTAGTTGGTGGAAGATGGGGGGTGTTAACGCTTTTTCCATTGATGAATTTTTCTCATCATATGGGAACGTTAGTTTCCCTATCAAGATTTCACGTGTTTGGCAAGCGGTCATTTGGGCTTCGGGATATTACATTTGGAAAGAAAGAAACTCGCGTGTGTTCGGTAAGAAAGTGGCAAGTACTAATAAAATTGTTCAAGATATCCAATTAAAAAGCTACGAGTGGATTGTACGAAGATCGAAGAAACACAAAGAGATATATTGGCAACAATGGCTATTTGATCCAAAAAATTGTCAGATGCAGTAAAATGTTTGTGTTCTGTTGGTGTTTGTGATTTAATCTGGTTCTGGTCTGATTCATTTGGTACAGTCAGTGAGTTATTTTCGAGTTACCTGCTGTTTGGATTATGGCTGCAATGGATCTGATGGTCTGCAAAGTGGGTTCTTTTTGTATGCATTCTGTCTTCATAAGTCTTAAGGTTTAGAGATTGGTTAGTTTTATTTTCTTTGGCAGCTTATGGACATTGATGGCCAGTGATTCATATGGGATAATTTACACTCATGTGTTTACTTGTTGTTGGTGTTTGTTTGCTTGTCCTCTTGTGCCATTTTAGTTTGTAACTGTCATCATGTGAGGTTATAGTGGTGGTACCTTTGTTTTGTTCTTTTTTTGCTTTGGGCCCATTCCTCTTTTAAGTAGCTTGTTAATTAGGGTGGGGATGCCTTGTATTGTACGCTGTTTGTGGTTTTTTTAAATGTTGCCTTTCGAAAAAAAAAGGACTTTCAATAAATAATTTAACTAAAGATAATTATTTCACTTATAAATTATCTTTTCACTAAAATACTACATACACTATGAACGAATACACTTTTCCCACATTTTTCCGATAACACTTAATAATCACTTGTTATTATTTCCATACCCTACCTTGCGAATATCGGTTAATGAGTACTTTCTTCATGAATATATTATACTTTTGTTCATGTCTGCGTATGCACTTCCAAAAGCCAATCCTTGTCAACTTCTATAAAACGATTTAAATTTAAATGCTACCACACAAGCAACAATAACACAACTCTTTAAAACTTTTGAGTTTCAATAAACCTCGTTGAGTCATAAACTAAAATAATGAACTAAAACATGCCTTACTAATCTAGGTCGCGTGTCGTTGCCTAACACTAGCTGATTTATTTCACTTCAGATGATTATTTTGCTAAGGTGAGTTCATCCCCTCTTTCTTACTGGTTTTTAAACTTTTTGGGGGAGAATACATGCTCGTTTTTAAACTAAACTCAAACTTATCTTATTTGAATGCGCGATTGTTTACTCAAACATTATTGTTTTGCTGAATTACTTGATTTGTTATTCAAATGCATTTATGTGTATATTGGTTGCATACTTGATTATTTTCTAACGGACACAAGTGTTTTATAAACATGGACACAAGTGCTTGAAAAATACATGTGAGTTTATAGCCCCACTTGACCTATACTTGTTTTACAAATTTCGGGGTGAGAAACATGTAAAACACTTTTATGGACCAAAACTATTCTCAAAAACTATTACGTGGTATAGCCTAAGCCCTTGAATTCCACTATGCCCACATTCATGAACCGTTAGTTCCTGCGGGAAGCGCGATTGTTATAGATAGATCTATTGGGGGTGACTCCCCCGTTCGGTTGGCCATACATGAGTCAATGCGAAACGTATAGCATATCGGAATCGAGTGTAACGGGATAAGCACTCGCAATGGGCCTTTTTTCTTTTTGTATGACAACATTTTGCATACACCACTGTCGTAGCTTCGGTTGCATGAACTTAGTGCTAGCGTAATAGACTTTTACTTTTATGTGACATTATATTCGTTGTAATGATCACATACTTTTCCTATGGTCCAACTTTATGCTTAACACATATGGTCTACTTTACTGATATTTTTCATGACGCTGTGAGTAAAGCAGTAGTCACTAAAACTGAACTTGGTTTGTATGTGAACGGTTATTCACACTCGAAAACCTTGTGGTCCACATTACTACTTTTACTTGAAAGTAAACTATATTTTCATGACATTGTGAGCGACACAATGGTTACAAAACTTTTACCAAACTTACATTTCTACTAAATTGCTATTTATTCAAACCTATGAACTCACCAACCTCGTGTTGACACTTTTTAGCTTGTATTTTCAGGTTTAAGGCGATAGCTAACCATGGAAGGCTTTTGGCATGGCATGACATGGTCATAGATTACCCTGATATATCTGGGACCGCATAAATTCTTTTATGGGCTTGTATTTCCGCACTTGAATGATGTTTTAAACTTATTTAAATCTTTTAATGAACATTTTTGTTTAAAATGGAAAGGTAAATCCGTTCTCTTTACTATGTGTTGTGATCCAATTTAGTAGCACCCCAATGACATTATCTTCCGCTGCGACTTATTTTTGGGGGTGTTAGACACACATTGATACTTTTCACACACATACACACTTTTAATTTTTAAATAATAATTTTAATTTTAATTAAATATTTTTTTTTCTCTTAACTGGAAAACAAATCCAAATTCAAATTCTAAACCAAATCCAAATCCAATTCTAAGCCCGTCTACAAACCAAACGCACCCTTAATAAAATTAATACGACCACAACTAATTCCCAACTTACTAAGTATACAGTGATTTTCACTTAACAAAAAAGGAGAACACTGTCACATGATATCCATGAAACATTGTTTTATTCCAAATGAAGATTCCACTCCTCGATATATGTCTCATTACATTTCAAGGTGACCTGTCATACTAAGACTTATCCATATCGTTTCATAAGTATATATAAATTGATGCATCATTGTTTGCTTCTTCTTCTTCATGCAGATTTTTGTTACAGATAGGATACATTGTATCTTTGCAAGTAGCACAAGTTGGTTTGATGAGGTAATGGATGATGTCTAAGGGCCAAAATCTTGCCTATAAAAGGCAATGAAGAATACTCCATTCAGTCATCCCATCTCATTTCTTTCTTTTCACATAGTAAACTTTCTCCTGGTAGTATTCTTGTTTATTAATTAGAGAGTTGGTGTAATAGCTCCTAATACAAGAGATATAAATGTGTTTATCCTTGTAATTAGAGAGGTGTAACTCCTAGTTTTACATAGTGAAATGTATCTTTCCTTGCCCGTGGTTTTTACCCTATTGGGGTTTTCCACGTTATATCTATGTGTCATCTTTTATAGTATTTCATATTTTAGTAGCAGGTTTGCTTCATTCCGGTGTCACTTTCTCAACAAGTGGTATCAAGAGCTAAGGTTGGGTGTGTGTATAATTATTTATCATATGCTCTGTGGTTGCCACTAATTAGTGGACCCTCCACATCAAAAGATAAGTAAGATTATACTCACTCAAAAGGTGTTCGTTACTATTCTCTGCAAATAGTAGTTTGTCGAAAAGTAGATTGTGATTGTAGCAATGGTGGCAAAATTTGAAATCAAAAAATTCAATGGGAATAATTTCTCGTTGTGGAAATTAAAGATGAAGGCTATCCTTAGAAAGGATAAATGTTTAGCGGCCATTGACGAAAGGCCAGATGAGGTCACAGATGACAGTAAATGGGACGAGATGGACGGAAATGCTGTTGCAAATCTTCATTTGGCAATAGCAGATGGAGTTTTGTCAAGCATAGAGGAGAAGAAGACTACAAAGGAGATTTGGGATCATCTTGCTCAATTGTATGAGGCAAGATCGCTCCACAATAAAATATTTCTCAAGAGGAAACTTTATGCTCTTCGCATGACGGAATCTACTTTAGTGACTGAGCACGTTAATAACCTGAAAACTCTATTTTCTCAGCTCACGTCTTTAAGTTGTAAAATAGAGCCACAGGAACGTGCTCAAATTCTACTTCAAAGTTTACCTGATTCATATGACCAACTCATAATCAACTTAACCAGTAATGTTCTTTCGGACTATCTAGTCTTCGATGATGTTGCAGCCACTATTCTGGAAGAAGAAAATAGGCATAACAATAGGGAGGACATACATGCCAGTTCAAGACAGGTGGAGGCATTGGTGGTAACGAGAGGGAGGTCAATGGAACCTGGCTTCAGTGGGAGTCACAATCATGGTAAATCTAAAACTAGAAAGAAGAAGAATTTTAAATGCTTCAACTGTGGCAAGTAGGGTCACATGAAGAAAGATTGTAAGAGTTTAAGAAACTATAATCCTCAAGGAAATGTTGCCAGCACTTTAGAAGATGGTAATGCTCTGCATTGTGAAGCAGCAGTTTCAAATGAAGGCAGGACGAGATTTGCAGATGTATGGCTGTTCGATACGGGAGCAACTTTTCATATGACTGTAAGAAGAGAATGGTTTCATCATTATATACCTATTTCTGGAGACGGATCTGTGTACAGTTGCAATAATCAAAAACTAAAGATCATTGGAATTGGAAGTATCATGGTGAAGGTGCATGATGGTACAGTTCGTACTATTTAGGATGTGCGACACGTGGAGGGCTTGAAAAAGAATCTTTTTTCTCTAGGACAATTTGATAATCTTGGTTATAAGGTAGAAATACAAAGCAAGATTTTGAAAGTTATAAAAGGGGCGCTTGTACTTATGAAAGGTGAAATGGTGGCTGTAAACTTATAGCAACTGAAGGGAGAGATATTGGAGGAGGCGAAAGCATTTGTTGCTTCACATAGTCCAAGTTATAGAGTTGCAGTAACATGGCATCAGAAGCTTGGGCATATGTCTAAACAAGGAATGAAGATTCTTGTTGAAAGGAAGTTAATTCCTGGCCTCACAAAGGTTTCTTTACCTTTCTGAGAGCATTGTGTTATCAGCAAGCAGCATCGCCTAAAATTCAAGACATCAAATTCTAGAAGTGTATATGTTCTAGAATTGGTTAATTCTGATGTGTGGCAAGCACCTATTCAATCCCTAGGAGGAGCAAGGTATTTTGTATCCTTCATTTATGATTATTCCAGGAGATGTTGGGTGTACCCAATCAAGAAGAAGTCGGGTGTGTTTGAAGTTTTCAAGGTTTACAAAGTACGGGTTGAACTTGATTCTGGAAAGAAGATCAAGTGTTTGAGGACAGATAATGGAAGTGAATACACTGGTGATGAATTTGATACCTTTTGCAGGCAAGAAGGAATCAAAAGGCAGTTCACTACAGCACACACTCCTCAACAGAATGGAGTGGCAGAGTGGATGAACAAAACCTTGTTAGAAAGAGCAAGAGCAATGTTGGCAACTGTAGGCTTGGAAAAATCGTTCTGGGCAGAAGTAGTCAATACCGCCTGTTATGTGATAAATCGATCACCTTCAACTACACTTGAGTTGAAGACACCAATGGAGATGTGGACGGGAAAGCCGGTTGACTATTCAGACCTTCATATATTTGGAAGTCCTGTGTACTTGATGTACAATTCTCAAGAAACTACAAAACTGGATCCGAAATCCAGAAAATGTTTGTTCTTGGAATATGCTGACGGAGTAAAGGGGTATCGCTTGTGGGACCCCACTGCCCACAAAGTAGTCGTCAGCAGAGATGTTGTCTTTATGGAAGACAAAGTTCAAGAGAATGAAGAAGGTGATAGCACTACAAGTGAAACTACATCAATACAGGTGGAAAAGCGGTCTCAGTCGAGTGATTCTTCTGAAGTCGTACCACAACACGAGGTGAATGAGACAACTGAGTCTCAAGCTCCAATGATTCGTACTCTTAATCGTGAAAGAAAACGTCTGGTGTGGCACACGGATTATGTTATGGAGGGTAATGTTTCATATGTTAAACCTTGTAATTGTACAAGTCTTGTATTATGAAGATAACGATAGACGAAGGACTAAAGTTGTTAAGTAGAAAGTTTATAACCGAATGGTAGTTATTTCGGTTGGTAGTTATAGGTAGTTATTTCTGTAAAGTGGTGAAGGGTTGTGTCGTTTGGTTGAAACCATTCGAACCATCATGATCATTGGGTCATACCCTTTCATGTCTCTATATAGTCCAGAATATGTAGTTAGAGATAGTGTCTTTTGTACAATTTAACCCACTGTTATGTTGATGAATAAAATGAAACACTTCTTGTCAATCTTGTGTAATACGTTCCTGGAATTATCAGTTTAGAGATCTGTGAAAATCCCAACATGGCATCAGAGCCGAAGGTTTACAAGATAACAAGTTGTGATTCAAGTTTTTTTGATCAAGAGGATCAAGAGACCGAGAAGGAAGACACCAAGGATGTTGGGGAAGATAGTGAACAATCATAACCAACGGACATGAACACCAAATGAATTGGTGGAGTTTTGTTGTGATCATTCGCGACAACAAAACAAGAAGGAAACTTTTGTGGAAGCGGCAAGTTTTGATAACCGATAAAAGGAAGCGAACGTGGATACCAAAAGTATTGGTGGGAGAAAACTTAGAAGAGAACAATTGTTAGAAGCCTTTGTTGGTGTCTTGCACACGACAACAAAGAAGGAAGAAGAGGCCTGTTGCTTTACAATGCAATAAGAAGAAGACGGACGTCAAGAAGAAACTTTGTGTATAAAATAATAAGATACACATAGAAGGAAAAAGGTGTTGCTTGTGGATATGATAGGGTATACCGTTGTGTTCTAGAGTAGTTGGTTTGATTTGCCTTGCAACCGAAAACCTGCTTTACTATTCTTGGTTAAGACGGTTGGTTTTGATTCGCTTTGTGACCGAAAAACCAGAGGACCGTTGGTATTGAAACAATTAGTTTTAGAGAAACCTGTGTATTAACAGTTGGTTTTGATTCGCTTTGCCACCGAAAAACCCATATACTATTATTGCAAGAAGATTGATTAATTTGATCCGAAACTATTAGAGTTGATATATTAGAGTTGATATCAAATTAATCAAAGTTGAAGGCCGATATCGATTTGATCCGATACTAGTAAAGTTGAAATCAAAATCGATCCGAAACCGGTGGAATACGAAGTCAGATTGTTTTTGGAGAAAGAAGTCGAGACAAAGAAGGGTCTAGCACACACGCGCCTGGTACCAAGTCGACACAAGAGAAAGAGAAAGACAGTGTGGCAAAGCAACAACAACAACACGTTGGTGAGACAGGAAGAAGGAGCGAAAGAGACGCAAAAAAGAGTATGAAGACTAGAAGAACAAGACTTAAACAATTAGGGGGAAAATATTAGACCTTGTAATTGTACAAGTCTTGTATTATGAAGATAACGATAGACGAAGGACTAAATTTGTTAAGTAGAAAGTTTATAACCAAATGGTAGTTATTTCGGTTGGTAGTTATAGGTAGTTATTTCTGTAAAATGGTGAAGGGTTGTGTCGTTTGGTTGAAACCATTCGAACCATCATGATCATTGGGTCATACCCTTTCATGTCTATATATAGTCCAGAATATGTAGTTAGAGATAGTGTCTTTTGTACAATGTAACTCACTGTTATGTTGATGAATAAAACGAAACACTTCTTGTCAATCTTGTGCAATACGTTCCTAGAATTATCGGTTTAGAGATCTGTGAAAATCCCAACATCATATTGTCTTCTTACAGAGGAAGGAGAGCCGTCCACTCTTCAAGAAGCACTGAATAATTCAAATGGTTTGTTCTGGAGGGAAGCAATGCAAGAAGAAATTGAAGCTCTTCATAAGAATAAAACGTGGGAACTGATGCCACTACCAGTAGGTACAAAAACAATTGGAAACAAATGGGAGTACAAGGTCAAGAGGAATGGTGATGACCAGGTGGAGAGGTATCGTGCAAGATTGGTAGTCAAAGGATATGCTCAGAAAGAAGGAGTCAACTTCAATGAAATATTTTCCCTTGTGGTTCGAATGACAACTGTTCGAGTGGTTCTGGCAATGTGTGCTACGTATGATTTACATCTAGAGCAGCTAGATGTGAAAACTGCATTTCTTCATGGAAATCTTGAGGAAGAAATTTACATGCTCCAACCAGAAGGTTTTTAACAAAAAGGAAAAGGGAACTTGGTTTGCAGGTTAAATAAATCTCTGTACGGTTTAAAGCAGGTGTCGCGGTGTTGGTACAAGAGATTTGATTCTTTCATCATTGGCCTTGGATATAACAGACTACACGTAGACCCTTGTGCATATTACAAGAGGTTTGGAAACAATGATTTTGTCATCTTGCTGTTATATGTTGACGACATGTTGGTTGCAGGCCCCAACAAAGACTGTATCAGTAAACTGAAGGCAGAGCTCGCTAGGGAATTCAAGATGAAAGACCTTGGAGCCGCAAACAAGATTCTAGGGATGCAAATTCACCGAGATAGAGTTTGTAACACCCCCAAAATTTGGTACAGCGGAAGACTCAATAAGCTTTCAGGGTGCTACGAGTATTGGTATCCAACACAAGACATAAAAGAACGAGATAAAGTAAAAATAAGTAAAACACAACCAAAACGGGGTTTTAAAGTTTACGTTCATCCCAAATTTATCCAAGTAAGGCCCAAAAGAAATAAAAGTAGGTCCAACATTACATATCAGAGTTTTTAGAAAAATAGATCCTTAACCGCATTGCCAAGCCAATCCTCCAATCCAAGCATCCAAGTTCATCACTTAATTACCTGAGAAAACGTGCTAAAAGTCAGCTTTTGCTAGTGAGATCATAGGTTTATATTCGTAATACAATCAAGTGGACATATACGCAAAACGCTTGCTAGCTAGACTAGGCCTCAATCCTCAACGCAAAATCCTATAGGTGCACATTATAGTTCATCCACAAAATCCTCAAATAAGCCATTCTCATAATCCAACCATTATTTAGTCCACACGCGATGGTTCACTATGTGACTAGGGTTGATGTAACTCATCTAACCAAATCTAGTCCACACGCGATGGTTCACTATGTGACTAAGGTTGTTGTAACATTCGTCTAACCATATTTAGTCTACACGTGATAATTCACTATGTGACTAAGGTTGACAAAACATCCTAGTTCCATAAGCATAGCAAGTTTTGGAAAACAAAAGCGAAAATAGTCCACGTAAAATAATTTGCACGTTTCTCACCCTAAATATTGAAAACAAAGTTCAAGAGTAAAAGTGGGGCTATGACTCACCTCAAGTCCAGAAATCAGCAGAAAGAAATTGGTAGAAGTAAGATGTATCACAACTCAAAAGATGGCAACTACGGACTCGGCACTCCCTAACAATATAAACTCTTTTCAGAATCATTTACTCAAAATCGAATATTCCCAATCCCGAACGTATTCCATTTTACTTTCCAAAAATCCATTTCTCGTATTATTTTCGTATTAGTTTGGAGTTTGGTATCCATGCGGGTGGAGGGTCGACACAACACAAATCAAGAAATCACAATGAAAAGGAATAATAAAAATGATCTACAGGTCTAATGTTAGACTAATATATTATTTAAATAAATCATCGAGGCTTATCAAATCCGTCGACTTGGTAACCCTCCATAATTATTTACTTAATATATCATTCCAAGATCATACCCAAACCTAAATCACATAGCACGTTGAGTACTATATGGTAAGTATTGAAGTCTAATAGATTCCCTAAATATATCGTCAATCTTACCAAACTCGTCAATTTGGTAAAACTCAAGAGATATTTAGTCACCCATTATTCCTGTACACATACCACAACCTATGGGCGTCGTAGGATACAATGCCCATTAATATACTCATTTTATATAACTAAATAGATCCTATTTAATCCATCGATCAAATAAGTTACATAGTTATAGAAAATGGATGTATTAATGTCACATATCCGTGACAAGCACAAAAGTCATAAAATATAATATGGCTCACTTGGACTCAAGTGAGCACGATCTCGTATAACTCATACGTTTCCCGTTTTATTTTCCAAAAACATTTCATTTCGTATAATTATTCATCGTTATAATTATATCGGCATTTATAATTATTTTAAATCAGAATAGCGTTCTCGACATTTATTATACTATTTTCATAGCATAATATATATCGTCACGTTATTATAATATTACTCGTGATTGTTTTATTTTTAATATACACACTTGTATAAATATATATACGTTTTCACGTTTATATATTTATATAAACGTTCATATTATTAATAATATTATTATGAGTTTTTATTATCAATTTTGATTATAATTGATATCGAGTTATATAGATGGTCACATGTCCGAGTCATCACTCTCAGCTCATTGTCCAAGTCCAAGTAATAATAACCAATCATAACCAAGTAATCCATCTCCATCAATCAAATCCCATAACACGTGCTACAACAATAGGGTCCGGCTACGGCACCTGACTAACCTATTTTCGTCATACTAATTAACCGTCTCATAACCGGTTCCAATTACCATTCAACAACAACTCCATAACTCCAAAAGTGAACCATGGTCAAGACCACAAAGGGTCTCGAAACATCCCATACAATCGGCCACAACAAAAATACCAAAACAACATTAATATCAATAACAATAAAACCACAAGTATCCATTAAGAAAACATGTAATCCGGGTTGGTTTACCAAGCCAAAACCCGAGCCAAGTGACCCACTTGGGTCTCGGCTAGAACCATGAGTCACAAGGACTCTAACCCAAGACCATGGGGTCTCGGCATAAGCTCAAATGAGCATACCAAATCTGCCCAAACGGACCCCTTGGGTCGCGGCATACCACAAAAACAACAAGAGCCACAATAATCCAAATCAAGCCACAAATCATAGTCCAAACTTATCAAACAAGACCACAAGATACAAAGATTGGCACCAAGCCAAGAGCCTAGCTCTCGGTTGCAAGTCGACACCCTCAAGGAAAACATAAACCCGGATACCAAACAAATTTTTATTAACAAAATATCACTTCCCATCATTATTAATTCAAACCTAATGAAAATTATCCATGAGGACATGGATTTAATATCAATTTGAGGCACACGATGTGGAAATCGTGGCCACTCACCATCCAGACGTCTCCAAATACAAGTTTCTTCAAAAACCCAACAAGAAAAAGATGAAAAGGTGGTGTTTAGGTGGTGGTGGTGGTGAAAACGTGGTGTTAGAGGTGTTTGTATGGCACGTGGGTTATACCAAAAGATAGATCTCGATGAGATGGTTAAGATGGTGGTGTTGGTTTGGTTGTGGAGGCGGCGGTGTGGTGATGGTCACCGAAAAAGATGGATGGTGGCTAGGGTTTTATTAGAGAGAGAGAGAATGAAGATGAAGATGGTGTTGTGTTTGTGTTGTTGTGTGGGACCAGGAAAACACAAGGACGATTTTGTAGCTTACTCTATTTTTTTTTTATTTTTTTTTCTTTCCTTCTTTTAACAAATAATAATAATATTAATAGTGTGGGGTAAGATGGCTAGTTATCAAAATGCAAGGCCAAACCCGTAACTTTTTAAAATATTCCGACTTTCTCTCTAACCGAGCTCGTTCCCAAATATTTAAAATCTCACGACACGTTCAAAATAAATATATAATCGAACCATAAATTCAAAACATTTAATTTTTGTTAGGTTATCCTAGTGACGAAGTCAATGTCAACCAAAATTTAAATTTCACAAGTTCGTTACGAATAAAATTTCAAACATATATTTATAAATGAACTTTAACGTAATGTGGGTTTTCAAAATGGCTCCCTAATTTTCCAGTTGTCACATCCTCCCAGCCTCAGAAGAAACCTTGATGAGTGGAATGCGACTTCGCTTGAGTCGCTTATTCTCTCGATCCAAAATCTCAATCGGCTCTTCCACAAAGTTCAAATTCTCATCAAATCGAATATCTTTCATCGGTATCACCGGTGTTTCATCAGAAAGGCATTTCTTCAAATTACTCACATGAAATACATCGTGAACCTTACTCAATTCCTGTGGTAATTCCAACCGATAAGCTACGGGCCAATTCTCTCCAAAATTAGAAATGGTCCAATGTAGCGGGGGTTGAGTTTCCCACGTTTCCCGAAATGTATCACTCCTTTCTAAGGCGAGACTTTCAGCATCACTTTGTCTCCAACCTGGAACTCTAGGGGTTTATGTCTCTGATCGGCGTAACTTTTCTGCCTATCTCTAGCTGCTTGCAACCGATCACGAATTTGGGTCTCTTTCTCAGTAGTCTCCAATATAATTTCGTGGCCTGTGAGTTGGCTATCTCCAACTTCAGCCCAACCAATAGGCGATTGGCATTTATGACCATATAAAGCTTCGAATGGTGCAGCTTTAAGACTTGTGTGGTAGCTATTGTTATAGGAGAATTCCGCAAGGGGTAGATACTTCTCCCAGCCTTTACCAAAGTCTATTATACATGCATGAAGAATATCCTCCAAAGTCTGAATAGTCTTCTCACTTTGACCGTTGGTTTGGGGATGATATGCAGTACTCATATCAATTCTTATCCCCAAAGCGGTTTGAAGTGATCTCCACAAAGCTGATGTGAAACGGCTGTCACGATCAGAAATAATTGATATCGGAACACCATGACGAGAAATAATTTCATTCACATATAACCTCGCAAGTTTGTCGACACTATCATCTTCACTAATCGCCAAGAAATAAGCAGACTTAGTCAATCGATCCACAATTACCCAGATAGCGTCACAACCGCTAGCTGTCTTCAGTAATTTGGTAATAAAGTCCATCGTAATCCGCTCCCACTTCCAAACCAGAAGTTCTGGCTGCGTCAATAATCCTGATGGTCTTCGGTGTTCTGCCTTAACTTTCAAACATGTCAAGCACTTGCTAACGTACAACGCTATATCTGCTTTCATGTTTGGCCACCAATATAACTTCTTCAGATCCTGGTACATCTTGTCAGACCCAGGATGAATAGAGTACCTTGACTTATGCGACTCATGCATAATTAACTCTCGAATTCCTCCATACAATGGCACCCAACTTCGGTCTCCAAAACACAATAGTCCATCAGAATGCTTAACAAATCCTTTCCCGTTTTCTGCCATCTCAAATATATTCTCAGCAAGTCGGTTTTCTGCTTTCAACGCTTCCGTTTGAGCTTCTAATATTTGAGACGGTAACGGCGATACGATGGTCATTCCCAATGACTTAACTCGTAACGGTGGTATTCTCTCCTTTCGACTAAGAGCATCAGCAATGACGTTTGGTTTACCAGGATGATAGCGGATTTTGCAATCATAATCACTTAGCAGCTCAATCCAACGTCGCTGTCTCATGTTGAGCTCTTTCTGATTCAAGATGTGTTGTAGTCTCTTGTGGTCAGTGAACACAACACACTTGGTTCCATACAAGTAATGTCTCAATATCCTTAAGGCAAAAACCACAGCACCTAACTCCAAATCATGAGTGGTGTAGTTCTTCTCGTGCTTCTTGAGTTGTCAGGAAGCATAAGCTATCACTTTCTCTCGTTGCATTAACACAACTCCCAAACCTTTATGAGAAGCGTCACAGTAGACGACAAAGTCCTCACTACCTTCCAGTAACGCTAAGATAGGAGCACTACACAACATCTCCTTAAGTAATTGAAATGCTTCCTCTTCCTTATCTCCCCATTCGTATTTAACATTCTTTTGAGTCAATTTGGTCAACGGTTTTGCTATCTTCGAAAATTCCTTAATGAATCTTTGGTAGTAACCTTCTAAACCCAAAAATTGACGAACTTCAGTTGGGGTTGTCGGTGCAGCCCATTCTTTAATAGCTTCAATCTTAGCGGGATCTACATGAACTCCTTGACTATCAATCACATGACCCAAAAATTGTACCGTCGGAATCCAGAATTCACATTTGGAGAACTTGGCATACAGCTTCTCCCTCATGAGTAATTCTAAGATGAGTCTTAGATGCTCCTCATGCTCTTTCTCACTCTTCGAGTAGATTAGAATATTGTCGATGAACACGATCACAAACATGTCTAAGTAAGGCTTACACACCCGATTCATGAGATCCATGAATACCGCCGGTGCGTTAGTCAACCCAAACGGCATCACTTGGAACTCGTAATGCCCGTAACGAGTTCCAAAATCCATATTCGGAATATCTTCCTCGCGAACTCTAAGTTGATGATAGCTCGATCTCAGATTGATCTTCATACACACTTGACCCTTGAAGCTGATCGAACAAGTCGTTGATCCTCGGTAACGGGTATCTATTCTTCACCGTTAACTTGTTCAGCTCTCGGTAATCAATACACATACGAAACGATCCATCCTTCTTCTTCACGAATAAAACTGGGGCTCCCCATGGTGAAGAACTTGGTCATATAAATCCCTTTTCGGCTAACTCCGCCAATTGTTTCGAAAACTCTTCAAGTTCAGTGGGTGCAAGTCGATAAGGTGCTCGTGCCATGGGTGCAGCACCAGGTATCAACTCAATCTGAAACTCCACTTGTCTAGTAGGTGGGATTCCCAGCAAATCATCAGGAAATACATCCGGAAAGTCACGAACTATAGACACATCTCCAATGCATCTTTCCTTCTTCTCCTTCCCTCATTTCTCAGAGATTTGAGCTAAGAAAAGGCAACATCCTTTTTTCATTAGCTTCGGTAGCTTAGTGCAAGATATGACAGCTAATCTGGATGGGCTCCTCGAACCTTTTCGATCTCCTTGTATATTTAGAATCTCCTTGCCGTAAGGCACACGCATGATTTTCTCATCGCAAAGTATGTGAGCACGATACTTCAACAACCAATCCATGCCAATGATGACATCAAAACTTCCTAATGTGACGGGTAGAAGATCTATGTTGAAAGGGTGATTCAGGAAATTCAACGTGCAACCGCAAATGATAGTTTTAATCCTTTCTATGTTTTCGTTAGCTAACTCTACATCATATCCAATTCCTAAGGCCGTTGGGGGTTTTTCTAATAAGGGTGCAAATGTAGTGGACACAAAACTTCTATCGGCACCAGTATCAAACAGTATGGAAGCATAACGATTATTGAGAAGGAACGTACCAGTAACGACATTCGGATCTTCTCCTCTCTCGTTCCCCAGTGCATACACTCTCCCATGAGCAGCTCCTGCTTCCACATGTTGGTCCTCATTGTCATGACGTCCACGGTTTCCTCCAGCTCCACGGTTTCCATGATTGTACCCATTACCACCCGATCCTTGATTTCCTCGGTTCCACGATCCTGTACACTCATTCCTATAGTGTCCTTTCTTTCCACATTGAAAACAAGTAACATCCACCTTACTTCTCACTTCGGGAGTAGCTTGAACCATAGCAAGGGGTCGAGCCCTACATCGTCCAGAATGATTCTGGTAGCAATGACCACACTTGGGTGCATCACCATTTTGGTTCTTCTTATATCCATCCCCAATAGGATAAGCCTTAGTAACAGCTTGTCGCTTGTTTCGGTGATCCTTACCCTTAGAGTGATGGTCTCTCTTTCTCTTCCCATTCTTATCCTTATCAGCTCCTTCTAATTCCAACGAATCCATTAATTGTTGAGCGATTGTGATGGCCTCATGAATATTTGCTGGTCTAGCAGCAATCAAATCATTCCTTGTAGCCATAGGCAACCCATCGGTATACCGCTCAATCTTTTGAGTCTCAGTCTTAACCATTTCTTGGCAAAGCTAGGCTAACTCCTGGTAACAACGATTATAAGTCGCCATATCGGTACCCTTCACTTTGTGATTCCAGAACTCAATCTCCAGCTTCTTAACCTCATTCCTTGGGCAGTAAGTCGGAATCAGCAAGGACTTAAATTGCTCCCAAGTCATGGCATAGGCCACTTCACTCCCAACCGAATTTCGGTAATTGTTCCACCAAGTTAATGCTTCATCCTTGAAAGTAAAAGAAGCAAACTTTACCTTTGCATTCTCCGCACAGTTGCTGACATTGAACACTGACTCAGTTTTCTCTAT
This sequence comes from Artemisia argyi, assembly GCA_030686995.1. NCBI lineage: Eukaryota > Viridiplantae > Streptophyta > Magnoliopsida > Asterales > Asteraceae > Artemisia > Artemisia argyi. The sequence continues at coordinate 188,758,867 of CM060685.1, read as the reverse complement.
CCACCTGACCAAGTAGACCACTCCTTCAGTTCCACCAAACTCAATGGGTCCACAGATTCGGAACTCCTTGTAGTTACATCCATTAGTACGAACAGGTGGAAAAGTTCCAGCAGAGTTGTTGGAATGATTCGACTTAGCTAGCAGTTCAGCAACTCGTTGCTCCACAAGTTGATTAATCATTGCTTGATCCACAGTAGGTGCATTCGGTGGAACATGATCATTGTCTCCCTGAACATCAACATTTTGATTCATGTTGTTGCGATTGGTGGTGTCCAGGTTGTCAGGAGTAGGGGTTTCAACATTTCGAGTATAACGGCGTCCTCGGCGACCAGGGGTAGTCGCTGCAGTACCAGTTCGGGTAGCTCTGACATGGTTTAGTCGTGGGGCCATTGATCAACATAATACCAACACGATATCAACCACGCAATTTGAAGCACAATTCTCCATGTACTCCTAAAAACCATAGAATATCATACGAAATCACCATCATCCATACAAGTAGCGATCAATACATCTTTCCATACTACCAAAAGACATAATAGATACTAATCATTCCATACAAGACGAACGTACAATTCGAATATCATGACATAAGAGATATAATAACTTGCTCTCCTAACCAAGTACTCCCTGGCTTAGGTAGCAACACAACAACACAAATCCAAATCGATCTAGCCACGATGTTGGCGTAGAATCCTCAACTCTAATCTCAAACCATCCAAATCTCTCCATAATGATCCCAACTCCACACTATGAGTATCGCTAACTCTCTTGAGGTCTGCTACCTCCTTCTCTAACTCTATATTTCTCTGCCACAGCTTGCGATCTCAACTCAGCAATAAACTCACCAATAACCATCTCAAGTCGATCAGCCATTTACGAGATCCTCACGCCCTGCGTAGTAATCCGAGTCCAAATCCTACCAGTCTCACCCAAATCTGCAGGCTCAGCAGATATCTCAGATGGCGCATCCGACGCCACGGGACTACCAGGTTGTGAATCAAACAAAAACGGGTGATCAGGTGAAACCGGCTCTAACGGATGTATCGGAGAATCGAGCTCCTCAGCCTGAGCTGAATGTGCTGGAGAACCATCATCATCGGGCATCTCCTTCTCCTGAGGATCAACCTCCTCCTCATCCTGAGGGTCATCATTCTCTTCCTCATCTTGAGGGTCATCATTCTCTTCCTCATCTTGAGGGTCATCATTCTCCTGCTCACCCTCGTACTCCTCCTCATACTCCTCGTCGGATGGGTACTCCATCAATCATCATCTTGGAGCAGGTGAACCACGAGGCAATAAAATCGGTGACTTAGGGCGACAATGGGACGATAAAGTAGTGGCTGAACGCATGATCATCACGTATGGGTCATCAGGGGCCATAGTGATCTGTGCTGAGCGACGCGTACCAGTAAGAACATTCTCAGTAACATCGAACGAATAGGAGGCCATGGTTCGTGACAATGGCGTAGGGTAGGTGTAAGTGTTTCAAAACAACTAAACCGCGAAACTCAAAATATCGTATCAAAATCATCAAAAATCCCAATCATATAATTTCAAGAAAAATTTCAAATACCGCATTACTAAAACATTTATAAAACAATTAAGCCATATAATTCCCCAAAATACCAACATATCACATAATCAGTATATCCCATATTCTCAAATCATCTCAAAAACCTCATATCAAATCATCATCTCAATATACCTCAATATAAACGAATATGCTTCGGCTTGGCGGGCTGGCGGGCATTGGTCGAGGATCGTTTTCTATAAAATTCGGTTATAGTTTAGGAGTTTATTTACCTAGTTCTCTATAACCTTGGCTCTGATAATAATCTATAACACCCCTAAAATTTGGTACAGCGGAAGACTCAACAAGCTTTCGGGGTGCTACGAGTATTGGTATCCAACACAAGACATAAAAGAACGAGATAAAGTAAGCATAAGTAAAACACAACCAAAACGGGGTTTTAAAGTTTACGTTCATCCCAAATTTATCCAAGTAAGGCCCAAAAGAAATAAAAGTAGGTCCAACATTACATATCAGAGTTTTTAGAAAAATAGATCCTTAACCACATTGCCAAGCCAATCCTCCAATCCAAGCATCAAAGTTCATCACTTAATTACCTGAGAAAACGTGCTAAAAGTCAGCTTTCACTGGTGAGATCATTGGTTTATATTCGTAATACAATCAAGTGGACATATACGTAAAACGCTTGCTAGCTAGACTAGGCCTCAATCCTCAACGCAAAATCCTATAGGTGCACACTATAGTTCATCCACAAAATCCTCAAATAAGCCATTCTCATAATCCAACCATTATTTAGTCCACACGCGATGGTTCACTATGTGACTAGGGTTGATGTAACTCATCTAACCAAATCTAGTCCACACGCGATGGTTCACTATGTGACTAAGGTTGTTGTAACATTCGTCTAACCATATTTAGTCTACACGCGATAATTCACTATGTGACTAAGGTTGACATAACATCCTAGTTCCAAAAGCATAGCAAGTTTTGGAAAACAAAAGCGATAATAGTCCACGTAAAATAATTTGTACATTTCTCACCCCAAGTATTGAAAACAAAGTTCAAGAGTAAAAATGGGGCTATGACTCGCCTTAAGTCCAGAAATTATCAGAAAGAAATCGGTAGAAGTAGGATGTATCACAACTCAAAAGACGGCAACTACGGACTCGGCACTTCCTAACAATATAAACTCTTTTCAGAATCATTTACTTAAAATCGAATATTCCCAATCCCGAACGTATTCCATTTTACTTTCCAAAAATCCATTTCTCGTATTATTCTCGCATTAGTTTGGAGTTTGGTATCCATGCGGGTGGAGGGTCGACACAACACAAATCAAGAAATCACAACGAAAAGGAATAATAAAAACGATCTACAGGTCTAATGTTAGACTAATATATTATTTAAATAAATCATCGAGGCTTATCAAATCCGTCGACTTGGTAACCCTCCATAATTATTTACTTAATTTATCATTCCAAGATCATACCCAAACCTAAATCACATGGCACGTTGAGTACTATATGGTAAGTGTTAGAATCGTATTTTTATTTACAAAAAGTGTCGGTCATTAATGTGTAGTAATAGGTTGCTTTAGAATATCATTATGATGAAGTTTATGTTTAGTATTCTTTTTTTGTAAAAGTCTAAGGGCTATTAGTGTAATAGTGTAAAAGATAAGAGATGCCCTAGACTACAACTATAAATACTCTTGTAAACCTCATTTGATAGGTTGGTTCTCTTAGTTATATCAAGGTCATTATTTCACACACTATAGTTCCCACTCACTCTCTCTCTCTCTACTTACTTTCTCTCTCTAGGATTTAGCAAGATTCATAAGTGATTAAGGTTGTTCTACGGTCCTACAAGTGGTATCAATCGCCTAGGAATAATTTTAGGTTGTTTTAGATCGTTTTTTGGGTGGAAAACCGGTTTTTTATTAATCTCGTTACTGTTCATCGCCTACCTTGTGAGTTTGGAATTTTCTGTCGAGTTAGGATTTTAGTCATACCGAGTTTGGGTTCTCATTTCTGTCGAGTTTGGGTTTTTTCAGACTTAGCGAGTTAGAGATCAAGATTTAGCTTTAGCTAGTTAGGTCTTCCAAATCTAGCGAGTTAGGACTGTTATATCGAGTTTCAGTTAGAATTGGCGAGTTAGCCTATTACCTTATCGTACATCGAGTAAGGTTTATTGTGGCTCATATCAAGGGGAAACTCTGCTCAAATTTTGTCTTATTACCGAGTTACACGGAGTTTAAAGACTTACCGAGTTTGACAAGTTTTATAGACATACCGAGTTAGACTCAGAATTACTAAACCTACCGAGTTTGAATCACCAAACTTATCAAGTTAGACTAAATTGAGAATACCGAGTTAGACATATCCACAAGCTTTAGCGAGTTACAAATTTCCTGAGGTTACCGAGTTACAAAAACTTTACCGAGTTTCAAAAAAAAAAAAAAGAAAAAAAAATTATTTTTTACAGGAGACTAAACGTTCAATTTTTACGCGAGATTTAAATTTTGGTATAAGGTTGAAAATTTTGGCCCGAAATTCAAATTTTTAGGCCAAAATTCAAATTTTTTCGGTAAAATTTGGCGTTAAAATTCTTAACTCAAATTTTTTTGGTAACCTTAGAATTGCATCTAAGAGTGATTTTCAAATTATGGGCGAGAAAATTTTCAAATTTTATTTTTGGAGGGAAAATACGAAATCACTGAGATCAACCGAGAACGAACTTTCTACTTCACCAAAACATCTAATCTACAACAACAATATTGGTTATCTTTCAAAAGATCCTCAGAACAACGTTTCACTTTTAATTCAAATCCATGGCAATACAACAAGATATTCATGCTGCTGGTGTCGAAAACCGACCTCCCATGCTGTCAAAGGGTGGATACACAATGGGCTAGTCGTATGATGCGCTATCTTAAGAGCAAAACAAATGGAACACTTCTTGTCAAATCCATTGTGGATGGACCCTTCAAACCAATACAAGTCCTAGACCCTAGAGATCCAAATGGATCCCCCCCAATACAACCGTTCTACAGAGATCAGAATGAGACTGAGTACACTGAGCAAGACAGACAACAGATTGCAGCTGATGATCAGGTATTTCATTACGTCGTTCTTCGTTTACCTGAAACCATTTATGCTACTGTTGATAGCGAAGTAAGTGCACATGCACTCTGGGAAAGAGTCAAGAGGTTAATGTATGGGACAGACATCGGGAAACAGGAAATGGAAACACAATTGCTTAAGAAACTTCGCAAGTTTACTTCAATACCTAGTGAATCCATAGAGTCGTACTACCACAGGTTCTGTAAGATCATGAATGATTTATCGAGACACAACCTCAGTCAGACAAATATTGCTAACAACACCAATTTTCTGAATGAGTTGCAATCAGAATGGGGAAGATATGTCACTATTGTTTATCAGACAAAGAATTTGCATGAAGTGACTTATGATCAGTTGTATGATTTCTTGAAGCAAAATCAAGATGAAGCTAATGAAGTAAGGGCTGAAATGCTTGCTAAAAAGCATGATCCTCTAGCATTAATGGCTAATACACCAACACCTTTACCAGTGAACACACAACAACCATCATCATCCTCCATTCACAACTACATGCAACCATCCTACATTCAACAACCAACACCTGTCAACCAACAACAATTCTACCCACAACAACAACATGTTATTCCACAACAGCAATACCCACAATTCCAAGAACCAGAATTCACTGACAATGATGAAGCTACTGAAGCCTTGACACATGCATTTGCTTTTCTGACAAAGGCATTCCAAGGACGCTATTCTACACCAACTAACAACAACCAAAGGATTTCATCGAACACTCGCATCAAGCAAATTGCTCAGCCGAGTTTCAATATGGGCAACGGAGGCCAAATGGTTGGAGTTTATGGGAATCAACAGGGATATGCTACTGGATTTAATATGGGTAATCAGAATATGCAGAATGCAGGTCAGTATGCAGGGAATCAGATGAATCAGTATGGTCAGTATGCAGGGAATCAGATGGGTTAGCTTGTTGGAAATTAGAGGGGTCAGAATGTTGGTAATCAGGCAATGGGTAATCAGAATAGGAATGTGGCAGCTCCAGTTGTTGGGAATTATGGAAATGTGAATCAGGGTAATCCGATAAAGTGTTTCAATTGCCAAGGTGTTGGTCATATGGCAAGGAACTGTCCTACTAAGCCGAAGAAGAAAGATCTAGAGTATTTGCAGAAAGCAGTGATGTTGGCACAAAAGGAAAACGCAGGGTTTCAGTTGAATGCAGAGGAACATGATTTTATGGCTCTTATGGATGAAATGGAAGATAGAGAGGATATCGATGCAAACTGCATATTCATGGCGAATCTTCAGGAAGCTAAGTATGACACGGATTCTGACACACTTCCTGTTTATGACACTAGTGCACCATCTGAGGTATCAAATTTCGACACATGTCATAATAATGATATATTTGATATGTCTCCTAATGAGGAACAACATTCTGAGAATCAAGCACCCACTTATGATACATACCTGGACACGCCAAGTAGTAGCAATACTCCTTCAACAACTCCAGATGTGAATCATAATGGAGGCTTCGTTTCCCCACATGCTGAGAATGATGAGGAACACGTGCTTTATTTGAATCATTATTAAACAATTGTGGTATTGAGATTGAGAAGGTTAAAAAGGTCAATCGCGAAGTTAAGGCCGCGAATGAGAAATTGACCACTGAGCTTGAGAGATACAAGGAAAATTCTAAAAGTTTTCAAATTCATAAAGAACGCGAGTCAGAACATGAAATTGGTTATAAGAAGTTACTTGTTAAAGATAGGGAATGGAAAAACAAGTTTGATACTCTTGAAATTAGTTCAACAAAAACCATTAACTCTTTAAAACAAGAAATTTCTAAGTTAACAAACCAACTTTCAAAACAAAAAACAGCTTACTCCAATCTTGAAAAAGAACGGGATGAGTTGAAAAAGGACTTTGCAAAGAAAGAAGATAAACTTTTGGAAGAAATCGTAGAGTCAGAACACAAGATTGCACATCTAGAAGAATTAGTGGTTAAGTCGGGTCAGTCAAGTCAAACAATGAAAATGATTTCAAATCAAACTAATCTGATTTACCATACGAAACACAAAATGGCTCTTGGTAACAACAATCCTTGTAATCTCAAGAAAGCTCAGGAAGAACAGAATATCTTGTATAATGGTAGTGTTATTTACACCAAACATGATCCTCCCGTCGTTCGGGATTCCGTGGAAATGATGAAACTTGTCGAAGAGAGCATTACTAAAATGAAACAAGAGGATTTGAAACCGATTGATTACAACAAATTGAACAAACTTTCGGGAATTACTTTTGTTCCACAAAAAGAACCATCCGTGTTTTCCATAAAACGACCATTCTCAAAAATGTTTTCTAAAAAAGTAGTTGCTTCCAAATCGATTTCTAACATGGAACAGATTTTCTCAAACAACACTTTTAACACAAGTGTTGCAAGGGGATATCTTGATGATCTTAAAACCAGAATTGGGCAACTTAAAACGACTTTAGAATCTAAAACGAGACTTAATGAGATCAACTAGAATTCCACGGTTCATTTACAGCTCAAAAAGATTCTCAAAAATGAATTTGCTTCTCAAATTAATAACATCCATGCTCGAGTAATTCATTTTGAACAAGCATTTTTGAAAGAAACAGCTGACTTCGTCACGGATCACAAATCCCTGATAAAGAAGGCTAATGAATCTTTTGAGCAAATCAAGGTTTTGGAAAACCTAAATGATTCTCTCTTCAAAGCAGTTCTGTCTACTGCTATTTATGTCCATCATTTTACAAACTTATTCTGTTCAAGATGATGAAAGACTGAGAGCTAAGACCTCCGCAATTGTTTCCAAATATGAAAATGCTCTTATAAAGCTTGAAAAAGAAAATGTGTCATGTTTTAAACAACTTGATCGGAAAAAAGAAGAATGCAAGTATGACAAATTGTCGTATGAGCGTGCCTTCAATAACATGAAAGAGCAAAATGATCTTTTGAGGGCTCAGCTTGAAAGTCAAAAAGGGAAGGGTGAGGAAACTAAGTTTGCAAAACCGTCGACTTCGGAGAAACCAAATGTTTCAAACACGGTTCAAAAACCAAAAATGTCAATTTCAAGGTTTGCTCCAAAAGTCGATGAGAAAAAGGATTTGACAAAACCAGTTGATGTGGCGAAAAATGGTCCGTTTTTAGGGGGTCATTTAAGCCCGAATCCGAATTTATTTGATCAAATATTGCCCTAAATCGTTCCTTTTGTGATTTTAGGTACTTGGAGAGTGAATTCTGGAAAAGAAGCCATTTTGGACGTTTTTGGAGCATAAAAGTGAAGAAAACGGCAAAGTCTCAATTTTCCATGCTGGGAACAGTACATGAAGGCGTCAAGAGTAAATGCATGACGGCGTCAAACCTCAAGAATTAAAATCCGTAGTTGATGACGGCGTCACACACAGGGCGTCAAGAGTAATTTGTGTGACGGCCTAGGCCTTGACGGCGTCAGAAGTAGATCAAGGCCGTCTGAGGAAGTATTTGGCGGCGAGATGACGGCGTCACACCTTTGTTCTTGACGCCGTCATCCCGATTTTCCTATATATAGTTTTCTAGTTTTTCACATTAAAAAAGAGAAGTTTTGGAGAAACCCTAAAGACGATTTTGGTGCAACTTTTACAGGTTTTTCAAGGGTTCCAAACCCTTGATACCTTGCATTGTAATTGAGATAAGTGTTCTTCTAATTCAATCAATATGTCTATGTGTTGGTTGTCTATATCTTGTTCTTGTCTCAATTCTATCATGCTAGGCTAGATCTCTTTTGTGTTTGCTTAGATCTAATGAAACCTAGATATTGATTATGTGTTGATTACTTGTTTATTCTTGTCTTGGATGAATGATTTATATGTTAGGCTTAAGAAAACTGGCAGATCTCCAAATGGTAACATGCTTGAACGTCTTAAGAAACATGAACCGAGGCGTACTAGGTCTTTATTGGTTGTATTTAATGCATGAGCCACTGTTTACAATCCCTATAGTTGTGCTGGGCATGGTGTAGGAGGAGATAAGAGCTCATAGAATTGGGGAGTTATGTATGCCACCCCATGAATGGTATTAAGGAATACGATCCGTCATCCATACAATTATAACAAGTAATTAACGTGTAAAAGATATCTAGGGAGTAGTGAAATCTAAGTAAACACATTTTCTCCAATTACTGCTCACAACCTTAGTATAATTAGTTTATTTACATTTTTAGTATTTTATTTTGATTGCATCTTAGTTTTGGGTTAGTTGAATAGCAACTAATTCCGCCCACTCTTTCAAAACCCGAGATTTTAACTTGCTTTCCATAAAATATAAAAACACAAAAATAATCATCCCTCACCTTTAGAACTAGTAATTAGGCTTTCTAATCCTAGCGACACTATTCCTAAGCTGAACGATCAATCCCCCGGTACTTGTCACTATACTATACTACAACGATCAGGTACACTGCCTGGTGGGGGTTGTAAGCTTCTCGAGATCCCTCGAGAGGTAAAGCCTGTTGCGATTCCCACGCATCAAGTTTTTGGCGCCGCAACCCGGGGAATAGTTATTGTCTAGGTTAGGATTTCTTTTTATTAGGTCTACTTGCTAGATTCCTTTCTAATAAGATTTTATTTTTATTTTTAGGTTTTCTTTAGTCTATCTTATTTCTTCGTGTTTTTGTTCGTAACTCTTTACCATCCAACATCATGGAAGGTGGAAACATCTTTGAACCCGTCATCCTACCACAACAAAACCCACCATTAGAACCCCTTAGGCCCCGAACCTTAGGAGAGTATTCCCGACCTAGCCACCAAGGCTATCGAAACACCATTGAGCTCATCGGAGCCAATGTGACCCCCTTGCGATCCGACACCATCCGGTTGGTGCAAAGTGGATGTGCATTCCATGGACTTCATTCCGAAGATCCAAACCAACATCTTAAGGACTTTCTCAAAATCGTAGATTCCATAGACCTAGGTGTTGAAACTAGAGAGACGACCCATTTACGCCTATTCCAATTCTCTCTACGGGATCAAGCTAGTCAATGGCTTGAGCGTTTACCCGCGGGATCCATCACCACATGGGACAATCTCGCCAATCGCTTCCTTACCCAATTCTTTCCGCCGGAAAAGACTGCAATGCTTAGAAGGGACATTTTGATGTTTGAGCAACAGCGGGGTGAAACTTTCTACGAGGCTTGGGCCCGTTTTAAGGATCTCCTCCACAAGATCCCTCATCATGGCATAAACCTTTGGTTATTAGTCCAGATTTTCTATGACCATGTTGACTATCACACCAAGCGCACCATCGACAGGGCCGCGGGAGGTAAATTACGTGATAAGAACGCCGAGGAGTCTTGGGCAATTATCGAAGAGCTCGCTGTTGATAATCATGAGATGTGGGAATTTAAACATACGATAGAAGCGGCCATCAATGCAGTCTCGACATCTGGAGGAACCACCGAAATTCCCGATGAACTCTTATGCAAACTTGAGGCAAAAGTTGACTATTTTGAGGAAAGGCAAAGGAGACCTTTAAGTCCTAGACAAGCCACTGTCAATTCTGTTTCAAAACCAACTTCGGCACCATTATCTGAGTCACCTTCTAGAGAACATGTCGAGACTTTTCAAAGGTGCACCCCACCTTATTCCCCTCCCAAGGAACTTAGCTCGGAGTTTGAGGCTAAGATGAGAGAATATATGGCAACTCACTCAGATCGGCTTGCTAGATTCGAAGAAGCAGTTTATAAGCTAAAAGAGGAAATGCAGGAGAAAATGAATGAGATGTTGAGTCTATTGGAGGAGTATGCCAACCAGAGAACCCCCGAACGAATGCTACTAAGGAAAGAAAGCGCCACTCCCACCACCCAATTTGTTAACTCCATCACCATTGTCCAAAAAGATAACGAGAAGATAGAAACTCTTTCTAAACGGACCTTAGAAAAACCACCAGAATCTCAACCTTTGAGTTACTACCTGAAGCATGATATAAACGAAAACACCATAACAAATTGGATTAAGGGTGATGGGTGTAACCAATCCTCCGGACAGATTCCTGAGAAAGAGGAAGAAGAGTATAATACGCTTCCTGGAGGATCAGTATTCGAGAGGTTATTGGTACAGAAAGTGGCTACTAAGCAGGTAGCATGTGGGAACTTTGAAATACCAACAAGCATCGGGGACTTGAAACATCTTAGTGCTTTCGCCGACCAAGGATCGGAAGTAAATCTTATGCCCCTAACTATTTACATCCAACTAACGTCAAAAATGCCAGCACCTACTCGTGTTTGGTTATCTCTTGTTGGACACTCGTACATATACCCCCTAGGAATCGCAGAAGATGTATTAGTTAATGTTGCAGGATTCATGTACCCCGTTGATTTTATGATCATCGATGATAAAGGGGATGGATGCATGCCAATAATCCTTGGGGCACCATTCCTCACCACCGCTAGGGCTGTCATTAAGTATGAAGGTAGGAAGATTGAGCTTAAATCTGGAAAAAGAAAGATTAGCTTCCCCATGACCCCGCGAAGTGGGCATGAGAATTTGAGTTGGAGAATGATCAAAAACAACATTGGCGCGACACCCATTCGTGTTCAGAATAAGATTCTTGCATGGGAGGCAAGAATCAAAAGCTATAAGAAAGCTAAGGATGAAAGGAGAAAAAGCAGTAAGGTTCAGGTTGAACTCGAACATACTCGACACGGAAAAAATCGTACACCATTTGAGGAAGGGAACTTGGTGCTCTTGAGACACTTGGAAATAACAATACCACCTGATAAACCAAGTCCTTGGTGGTATGGGCCATTCACAATCGAAGGATTGAGCCAAGATGGGGTAGCTAAATTGAGAAGCAAATTAGGTGGAATGGTGATTGCGAGTATCGATAGGTTGAGGCACTACCACCATAATAGTAATGATCGCAACTACATGGGGTATATCATTTCAAATGATGAGATCACGTAGTAACCTATGACCTTGAGTCTAGCTACAAGACTCGTAAATAAAGAAAAGTGCTTCTTGGGAGGCAACCCATGTTTTGTGTGATTTTATTTTGTTTGATTGTTATTTGCTTCCGTATGCATGCTTTATTTTTATTGTTGGTTGATCATGTTTCTCAAATTAAAATGTGGAAATACTTTACTATGTTGTTTGGCCTAGTCTTAACTCCAACCTAAAAGTATTTTTGCGACAGATAAGTGTAAGGGGAAACCCCAAATATGTTTTTAAGAAACACACGATCATGATTCTCCACAATATTAAATGAACATGTATATTCGTATTTGTTAGAGTCAAATGCTTGTATTGAGTCATAATGAAGTTTTGCAGGATTTTCCAGGAAGTAGGACCAAGTTTTTCCAGAAATTTTCCGGAAACTTAACATAAGAATTTCTACAGGTCCATTCTGACGGCGTCAGAGGTTTACTCTTGACGGCGTCAGGAGTTAAAATCTGGAAATTTCACCGGTTTTGTTTTTCTAACGAAGTCTTATGGTTTTTTGTGAATTATTAAGTTTTATAATCTCCAGGAAATCTGCAAATTTCATTCCACAAGCATTATATCTTATCTTGTTTTCTAGGATTTAGTAACTTATATAGGATGTCGCCGATTTTACGCGAGGTTGTCTTGTCTATTTTTGTCAGGATTTACAGGTTATGTTCGACAAGGAGATGATTTATATTCTGGAAGGGAAGCTTTGATTGTTCATTTTCTTGGAGGAAGATCTAACCTGGCCACCTATAATCCATACCGAGCGAATCAGGGGAGTATTTGATTTCATTCTCTTTACTTTTTCACTTTTACATTCTTTACTTGAACATTGGGGACAATGTTCATCTTAAGTGTAAGGGGAGGGTAAAAAGATGATACCTTACATATGCACTTTCGCTTGAGTTTGTTTTGTTTGATAGTAGATGTGTAATAAAACTATGAGAAATACTTGTTAGTGCAATTTTAGCGCCAAATTTAAAATTTTTTACAACATTTAGGAGTGAAACTTTAGCCATAGCAAGCGTCTCATGGATAGGAGATTGTATGACTAGCACATAACCGTATATTCAGAAAAATTTCCCACCCAAATATGTGAGGTTCGCCTTTAGATTTGATAGGAAAAGCATTTACTATTAGTGCTTATGAGTGTACCGGTAGCATTTAGATTCTAGAACTTGCGTTAGTGATGCATCCCGAGACCGCTAGTGAGACTACATTCGTGTGGTAGGATTTACTACATGATAAGAGGCATTAGGATCACCCTTGTGTTAAACCCGTATCATAATTACTTGACCATTTAAGTCATATTACTTGGCTAGTTAAGTCAACTAAATTTTCCCACACCCTTAGCGTTGTACTCATTTTTAGTACACGAAACCCCTAGTACACCCCTCCGAGCCTATCTTTTCGTTTCTAACTTTAAGCATTTTACTTGAAGGAAGAATTTGTTACACCCCACTTAAATGTACACCCAAATCGCCTTAGCCTTCCGTGTATGCGCTCATTTTTAGTGCATTATTGTTATTTGTTAAACCCTAAGTTAACTTTCTAATTGATTACATGGTTGCTAAGTCGAGTCATATCCTTGTACATATTATTTTGGGACGATTGGGACTCATGGGTAAGTACTTATTTTATGGAGTAATGGGGAAGAACATAATATTATTACCCCCATATGTACGTTAATCTTAAAAGTGCTCCAAGTGTTTTGATTTTCTTAATTCGAGTCATTAGAATAGTTAAATGTAAAGTATGTAAAGATTCAAGTGTAAGGGGAATGCTCAATCCCCTATGATGTATTATTTTGGATGGTAGGGTAAGAGTGTATGCAAAAAAAAAAAAAAAAAAAAAAAAAAAAAAAAAAAAAAAAAAAATTGAAAAAGGAAAAAGAGAAAAAACAAACGGACTACCATCCCGTTTCATTTTATGTTCATTTTATGTTTTTGTTATTTTTCATTTATTAGCTTAAGTCGAGTCTAGTCTTGGCTTAGCAACGCCATATTGTACATGTAATTAACCAAGATTGTTAACTCGCCACCAGTAAAACTTCCTTTATCCAACAAAACCGTGTAATTCATACCCCTATACCTAACGTTACAACCCTTTAAAAGACCTCTTTGATAGTTTATCCTAGGTGCTTACGCCATGTGGTGGAGGTTTGATCCTTTCCCAAGCCTATGGTAATCTATTTTGCTATGACAGGTAGTGAGAGATATCTTCCATTTCCATAATGTTATATTACTTTATTACACCCGAGAGATGTGAGTATCTAAACACTATTTGTGAGGTGCTTGTGTATGACCTCCGTGCTTGTCTATTGGTCTTTAGTGGAACGATTATTTGTTGTAATTACTTTTATATTAGTGTTAAATGACCCCTAACTTGTCTTTTGAGTATAATAAAAGCGCATTTGCTTGAGGACAAGCAAATCTCAAGTGTAAGGGTATATGATGAGGCGAAAAATGGTCCGTTTTTAGGGGGTCATTTAAGCCCGAATCCGAATTTATTTGATCAAATATTGCCCTAAATTGTTCCTTTTGTGATTTTAGGTACTTGGAGAGTGAATTCTGGAAAAGAAGCCATTTTGGACGTTTTTGGAGCATAAAAGTGAAGAAAACGGCAAAGTCTCAATTTTCCATGCTGGGAACAGTACATGAAGGCGTCAAGAGTAAATGCATGACGACGTCAAACCTCAAGAATTAAAATCCGTAGTTGATGACGGCGTCACACACAGGGCGTCAAGAGTAATTTGTGTGACGGCCTAGGCCTTGACGGCATCAGAAGTAGATCAAGGCCGTCCGAGGAAGTATTTGGCGGCGAGATGACGGCGTCACACCTTTGTTCTTGACGCCGTCATCCCGATTTTCCTATATATAGTTTTCTAGTTTTTCACATTAAAAAAGAGAAGTTTTGGAGAAACCCTAAAGACGATTTTGGTGCAACTTTTACAGGTTTTTCAAGGGTTCCAAACCCTTGATACCTTGCATTGTAATTGAGATAAGTGTTCTTCTAATTCAATCAATATGTCTATGTGTTGGTTGTCTATATCTTGTTCTTGACTCAATTCTATCATGCTAGGCTAGATCTCTTTTGTGTTTGCTTATATCTAATGAAACCTAGATATTGATTATGTGTTGATTACTTGTTTATTCTTGTCTTGGATGAATGATTTATATGTTAGGCTTAAGAAACCTGGCAGATCTCCAAATGGTAACATGCTTGAACGTCTTAAGAAACATGAACCGAGGCGTACTAGGTCTTTATTGGTTGTATTTAATGCATGAGCCACTGTTTACAATCCCTATAGTTGTGCTGGGCATGGTGTAGGAGGAGATAAGAGCTCATAGAATTGGGGAGTTATGTATGCCACCCCATGAATGGTATTAAGGAATACGATCCGTCATCCATACAATTATAACAAGTAATTAACGTATAAAAGATATCTAGGGAGTAGTGAAATCTAAGTAAACACATTTTCTCCAATTACTGCTCACAACCTTAGTATAATTAGTTTATTTACATTTTTAGTATTTTATTTTGATTGCATCTTAGTTTTGGGTTAGTTGAATAGCAACTAATTCCGCCCACTCTTTCAAAACCCGAGATTTTAACTTGCTTTCCATAAAATATAAAAACACAAAAATAATCATCCCTCGCCTTTAGAACTAGTAATTAGGCTTTCTAATCCTAGCGACACTATTCCTAAGCTGAACGATCAATCCTCCGGTACTTGTCACTATACTATACTACAACGATCAGGTACACTGCCTGGTGGGGGTTGTAAGCTTCTCGAGATCCCTCGAGAGGTAAAGCCTGTTGCGATTCCCACGCATCACCAGTCACTCCAACACCCTTGCCCAAGCAAAGTGAAAATGAAAAGATTGTTGATAAAGGAAAAGCGGTTGTCGAAACACCAAAAGTGATAGCACCTGGCCTTTTTAGGATTAGTCCCACTAATGCGTCTGCCTCCACATCTAAGACTTATGAGGGCAAAAAGGATAATTCTAAAGAGTCTAGTGATGCAAAAAAGGACAACAATATAAATCCTAATGTGTGTGCCCCAACTTCTACAGGATTAGAAAGCACCTCTAGGAGCAGCAGACTAAAGCCTAGGAGCAATACAAGGAACAATAGAGTCTCGCCTGCCTCTAAGAGTAGTTGCAAGAATAAAGTTGAAGAAGTAGAAGAACACCCTAGGAATTTATCGCTTTCTAATAAGAGACATATTTCATATGAATGTAATATCGAGAGTACTGGTTCTAATGCATGTAATGACTCTGTTTTTTTGCTATGCAAGAAATGTTTAATTAATTATGTTCATGATGAATGTGTTTCTAAGAATGTGAATGTTACGCCTGAACATAAGAATGTTCCAAAAGGAACTAGTGCTAGATCTAGATCTATTAAAAGATTAGTTGCGCGCTTTAGGTCTACCACTAGTAACCAAATGCCTAGGAACTATCTTAAGTATTGTGTATGGAAACCAACGGGTAGAGAATTCATTCTCCGGGATGGAAAATTGAAAGTTGTTCAAATTGAACATGTAGAAACATTATATGAGTGTGATATGGATTTTACCCCTAACCCAATGGAACCAAATTCAAAACGGTTTCCAAATACAAAATCTTCTGTTCTTCGCAGTTTGTCAAAATATGTCTTTGGATCGTCGACTCGGGTTGCTCCAAGCACATGACCGGGAACTTAAAGCTGCTAATCAATTTTGTCTGGAAATTCATGGGAACTGTACGCTTTGGAAATGATCATGTAGCAGCTATTCTGGGTTTTGGAGATCTTCAGTTTGGGAATTTTTTATCACACGAGTTTACTACGTCGAAGGGTTGGGACACAATTTGTTTTCAGTTGGGCAGTTTTGTGATGCATATTTAGAAGTTGCATTTAGGAGAAACACGGTTTTTATTAGAAATTTGGTTGGTGATGATCTTTTAACTGGTAATCGTGGTACAAACTTGTATGCTATCGACATCAACCAAATGGCTTCTACATCACCAATTTGTCTTATGACAAGGGCAACCGAAACTAAGTCCTGGCTGTGGCATAGACGTTTATCCCATCTCAATTTCGACACCATCAACAAGTTAGCCAAAGACAACATCGTCAACGGTCTTTCTAAGTTCAAATACACCAAGGATCACCTATGTCCATCATGCGAACAAGGAAAAAGTAAAAGAGCATCATATAAACCCAAAACCGTACCTAGTTCGGAAGCAAGGTTACATATGTTGCACATGGACTTATGTGGCCTAATGAGAGTTGAAAGCATTAATGGGAAGAAGTATATTCTCGTTATTGTTGATGATTATTCAAGATATACTTGGGTAAAGTTTTTTATATCAAAAGACGAAGCACCAGCCATCATCATCACCACCTTTCTGAAGCGTATTCAAGTTCTACTTCAAGCTCCAGTAAGGATTGTAAGAACAGATAATGGCACAGAATTCACAAATCAGGAGTTAAGAACCTATTTTGAAGATATTGGAATCACTCACCAAACATCAGTTGTTAGAACTCCACAGCAGAATGGGGTAGTTGAAAGAAGAAACCGAACTCTTGTGGAAGCTGCTCGCACAATGCTAATTTATTCTAGTGCACCTCTATTCTTATGGGCTGATGTTGTTGCCACTGCTTGTTTTACTCAAAACCGACGATCCCTAATCCATCCAAGATTCAATAAAACCCCATATGAGCTAGTGAATAACCGGAAACCGGACATCTTTTACCTTCACGTGTTTGGCGCTTTGTGCTATCCGACGAACGACAGAGAAGATCTAGGAAAGTTGAAAGCTAAGGGTGATATTGGAATCTTCATTGGATATTCAGAAAACTCGAGGGCATTCAGGGTGTATAATCGAAGAACTAAAAGGATAATGGAGACGATGAATGTGAAGTTTGACGAGATTTCACAAATGGCTTCTGAGAGATACGCTCTAGAACCCGCGCTTAATCCGATGGCTTCTAATCATAATGGATTAGGACCCGCACCAAACATGCAGACTTCTAGACACATCAGTTCAGGACTCGTGCCTCAAGGAGCTCATTCAACAAACACGGACAAACCTTCAGAACAAGAACTGGAAAACCTCTTCGAGTTAATGTTTGATGAATATTATGGTGGAACTTCGACAAATGCATCTCAACAACATTCCGCTGCACCCGCTCAAAAACATCAACCACCACCAACATCACAAGATGCATCTACAATAATCGAAGCTGAAGCACCAACTCCCTCAGCATCATTAACATCCACTCCAGCAACTCCAGTAATTGAAACTGATCTACCAAGAGTTGATGAGCAAAACCAAAACACAAATTTTCAAGAAGAACCAACAAATAATTCAAACGATGTTGCGTTAGAAGAAGAAGAAGAAGTATTTGAAAACCCATTTGCAACAGACTCTGCTGAATCTTCTTCAAGGTTACAAGAACCATCTAACACACATATGTTTAACCTAAGGTACCCTTCTACATTCAAATGGACAAAAGACCATCCAATTGAACACGTTATTGGTGAACCTTCAAAGCCAGTTCAGACGAGGAGACAACTTGCCACTGATCTCGAATTGTGCATTTACATTTGCTCAATAAGCCTCAAAGAACTAAAGAACATTCAGGAAGCAATGGCAGAAAACCCTTGGATTGAAGTGATGCAGGAGGAACTTCTTCAATACCTGTTACATGATAGTTGGGAACTTGTTGAACGACCACTTGATAAACGTGTTCTTGATCTCAAGTGGTTGTGGAAGAACAAAGTGGATGAGGAAATGACTGTAATTCGTAACAATGCTCGTCTCGTGGCTAAAGGATATCCACAAGAAGAAGGGATAGATTTCGAAGAATCATTCGCGCCTGTAGCTAGACTTGAAGCAGTCCGGATTTGCTTAGCCTATGCAGCTCACAAAAACATCACAGTCTATCAGATGGACATTAAGACAGCTTTCTTGAATGGAACTCTGAAAGAAAAAGTGTATGTGAGTCAGCCAGAGGGATTCATCGACAAAGATCATCTAGACTACGTCTACAAGCTTAAGAAAGCCATTTATGGTTTAAAACAAGCTCCAAGAGCGTGGTATGACGAACTATCATCTTTCTTGCTCAAAAACAATTTCACCAAAGGAACGGTTGATGACACCTTGTTTATCAAAAAATTCAAATATGACATTTTGATTGTTCAAATTTACGTGGACGACATAATTTTTGGATCAACCAATCCTAACCATCCAAAACATTTTGAAACTCTCATGAAAAGCAAATTTGAAATGTCCATGATGGGGGAACTAAAATTCTTTCTTGGTTTACAAATACATCAATCCCCTCGTGGTATTTTTATCAATCAAGCTAAATATACAATAGAGATTTTGAAAAAACATGGAATGGAAAATTGTGATTATGTTGGTACACCAATGGTCACTTCACCAAAAATTGGTGCTGATTTGTTTGGGAAACCCATCGATCCGAAGAAATATCAGAGCATGATCGGTTCTCTCATGTACCTAACTGCTAGTCAACCCGATATTCAATTTGCTGTTTGTTTGAAAGCACGGTTTCAGGCAAAGCCTACCGAACTTCACCTCAAAGAGGTTAAAAGGATATTTCGGTACCTACGAAGCACCATTAACATGGGACTTTGGTATCTGAAGGATTCGGGGTTTAATATAACAGCCTTTTCAGATGCCGACCATGCAGGAGATCAAGTTACAGCAAAAAGTACATCAGGTGGAGCACAATTTTTGGGAGAAAAGCTAGTAAGCTGGTCGTCAAAGAAACAAGATTGTACTGCACAATCAACCGCCGAAGCCGAGTATGTGTCTCTATCAGCGTGTTGTGCCCAAGTTCTTTGGATGCGGACACAACTCACATATTATGGCTATACTTTTGACAAAATACCTATGTATTGTGACTCAAAAAGTGCCATAGCCATCTCATGCAATCCCGTACATCACTCAAAGACGAAGCATATCAAAGTCTGCTACCATTTCATCAAAGAACACGTGGAAGAGGGTACTATTGAATTATTTTTCGTTAAGACTGATTACCAACTCGCCGATCTATTTACTAAAGCCCTTTCAAAAGAATGGTTTGACTATTTAGTTCGACGAATTAGCATGCGAAGCCTAACTCCTGAGGAGCTAGAACGTCTTCTCGAATCTTCTTGAAAAATATTCTCAAAATTGCTTCGCTGTAAATATTTTTGAAAAATCAAAATACAAAATTTGAAAAACCAACAAAAACAAAATACAAAAATATAAAATCTCAAAAAATACAAAAATAATATAAAATAAAAAAATCCAAAAATATTCTTCTCACGACATGTCTCTCGTATAAATCAATAT
Source organism: Artemisia argyi (assembly GCA_030686995.1). Classification (NCBI taxonomy): domain Eukaryota; kingdom Viridiplantae; phylum Streptophyta; class Magnoliopsida; order Asterales; family Asteraceae; genus Artemisia; species Artemisia argyi. The sequence continues at coordinate 188,738,912 of CM060685.1, read as the reverse complement.
TTTGTACGTTTCTAGAAATGTCATTCAACAATGATACGGACATGTACAGATGCTTGAACGGGAGTTCTTTATAATATTTTTCTAAAACATGTCGTTTCTCAAAAGTTTCTTCACAATGGCTTTCGTATACTTCAGTACGAAACCCGTGCTTCAAAGTGAAATCTTTTCAAAACATGGGTCCGGGTATAATAACTCGAAAAGATTTCAAATAAGGACCCTAATGATGACTTCAGATTATTTCAAATCAAGGACTCGTATTTTCAAGGACGAAATCTTTTTCAAAAAGTTCGAGTCTAAACAAACGAAAAAGACTTCAAACAAAAACTCGTTTTTCCAAACAGAAATCTTGAGCACTTTTTCAAGATTCATCAAAAGATTTTTCAAAATCTTTTAAAAGAGTGCTAAAGATAACTACCTCAAAACCCTTAATTGATTTTAAAATGAGCTATCATTAAAGGGGAGTACAAAAACAAAAATGTTCCGAATTCATGCAAAATCTTTTAAAAGAGTGCTAAAGATAACTCCCTCAAAACCCTTAATTGATTTTAAAATATGCTATCATTAAAGGGGAGTACAAAAACAAAAATGTTCCGAATTCATGCAAAATGAAATATGTCTGTCTCTACAAAAAGCTTTTTCTTAATCAGTTGATATCAAAAATATCACGATATGCTATTTTTGAGGGGGAGAAGACATGATTAAAATGTGATCAAAGATGTTTAAAGATTGTGATGGAATCTCAAAAGAGCTCGACTCAGAAAGTACCAATGAATTGACGAAGCTTAAAATGTCAGTAATCGAAAAGACTTGTCCTAGACGGGTAATAATTTCAAGCTAGTCTAACTAGTGATGTTAGCGTGTCTCGAATAGGACTTGTCTGAGTAGAATGTACTGTATCGAGAGAATTTCTTTGGACTTGACCAGGACGGGTAATAATTTCAAGCTAGTCTAACTAGTGATGTAAGCGTGTCTCGAATCGGTCATGTTCACTGAAAGTGGATCAATTCAAAAAGTGCAAACTCCTCACGCATGTGCAAATTTCTTAAAAATCCATGAGCACATGTGAAGGAGGAGTCCTTCAAAAGTTTCAAAACTCTCAAAGTGGTAACAACAATGTGTTTTATTATCATAAACACTTTGAGAGATTTTCGTAAATGGTTTCATGGCAATTATAGGATAGTCATGGAGTTATAAGGTGACTAAGGTTAGGAAAAAACCGTCCTATGATCCGCTAGAGCCGGAGGGATCTACCCAAGGACAAATCCATTAGATTAGAATTAGAAGTCCTTAGGTATGATTGAAAAAAGGAGAAAATGAGAAAGGAGAAAGAAGGGGTTGAAGAATTAAAAAGAAAAGTTATGAAAAAGGGTGAAAAGAAATAGCCCTCCATATGTTCAACCTTAGGGCAGACACCGGGTTCAATTCGTATGCTACTGGTTGTTGCTAAGGTGACACCGGTATTGAAGATAAAGACGTCATGGACCCAGTGACGCACTGCACTAAACCTTCTAGCCACTCATGTTCTCTTAAAAGAGCTTGTTTCATTCTCACGGGGAACCAGTGTAATCTATCGACCTGTCTCTTAGAGATGGTTGATATTGAAATAGGAAACCTCTCCCTAATCTCCGCATAGGAAACCTAAGTGTGCACTTATCGAGTCTAGAGACATGAGATACATCAAAGATCTCTTAGGAACACTTAGTATTTCTACAACTGGTGTTCTACATCAATGGACACTAGCTGTAAATTATCAAGTCCTTCGCAGATATTAGCAATCTGCCGAGAACGTTTATGAGAGAATTTAAAAATGTATTTCTCAATGATTGAACGGAAATTCCTGCCAGGGTCAACATCAAACAGCCCTGACAGCAGGTCATTTTGGTAATTCTTTATGGGTTACGCTTAGTGTTCACAGTGGTTTCAAACGGTCTACAGTCGTGGAGTGATCCCCAGCGACTCACCCAGTCATTGAGCTACTTAGTAGGTCTCGTAAGCTCCTTCGGGGGTATCTGACATGGGAACGGCCTTGGTAAGGGTTAGAAGGAGTCTTCACACTATGCTGTTGATGATCTCTAATTCCTTATCTGTAAGTACCGGTTGTTTATTGCTAACTGTTTACCTGCAGCTTTACATCCTCTCCATGGCGAAAGATTCCACATGCTTATACATGCATCACAAAGTCAAAGGAAAGTTCTCACAAAGATCAAAGGATAGCAACAGTCAAAGAAAGATTTTACGTCAAAAAGAAGAATCTACAAATTAAAGTGACAAAGATCAAAGTGAAAGAACGGCAACAACAAATGCATGTATCACAAAGACTTAAGACGTATGAGCATGTTGGAATGGCAGACAACCACCACAAACACAGAAGTGACGAAAGGCAGATGACATCATTGGATCACTTCAACAACAATAAAGCATGATGAACTGGAACTATGATTCATCTAGTGATTCTTAAAGACGTTAAGAGCTATGAATGATAAAGTTTAAAGACAAATATGATGACGTTGCGCAACCTTCAATGACCAACACTTAGGGGGAGATTGTTAGAATCGTATTTTTATTTATAAAAAGTGTTGGTCATTAATGTGTAGTAATAGGTTGCTTTAGAATATCATTATGATGAAGTTTATGTTTAGTATTCTTGTTTTGTAAAAGTCTAAGGGCTATTAGTGTAATAATGTAAAAGATAAGAGATGCCCTAGACTACAACTATAAATACTCTTGTAAATCTCATTTGAGAGGTTGGTTCTCTTAGTTATATCAAGGTCATTATTTCACACACAAGAGTTCCCACTCACTCTCTCTCTCTCTCTACTTACTTTCTCTCTCTAGGATTTAGCAAGATTCATAAGTGATTAAGGTTGTTCTACGGTCCTACAGTAAGAATCGAAGTCTAATAGATTTCCTAAATATATCGTCAATCTTACCAAACTCGTCAATTTGGAAAACCTCACGAGATATTTAGTCACCCATTATTCCTGTACACATAACACAACCTATGGGCGTCGTAGGATACAATGCCCATTAATATACTCATTTTATATAACTAAATAGATCCTATTTAATCCGTCGATCGAATAGGTTACGTAGTTATAGAAAATGGATGTATTAACGTCACATATTTGTGACAAGCACAAAAGTCATAAAATATAATATGGCTCACTTGGACTCAAGTGAGCACGATCTCGTATAACTCGTACATTTCCCGTGTTATTTTCCAAAAACATTTCATTTCGTATAATTATTCAACGTTATAATTATATCGGCATTTATAATTATTTTAAATCATAATAGCGTTCTTGACATTTATTATACTATTTTCATAGCATAATATATATCGTCACGTTATTATAATATTACTCGTTATTGTTTTATTTTTAATATACACACTTGTATAAATATATATACATTTTCACGTTTATATATTTATATAAACGTTTATATTATTAATAATATTATTACGAGTTTTTATTATCAATTTTGATTATAATTAATATCGAGTTATATAGATGGTCATATGTCCGAGTCATCACTCTCGGCTCATTGTCCAAGTCCAAGTAATAATAACCAATCATAACCAAGTAATCCATCTCCGTCAATCAAATCCCATAACACGTGCTACAACAATAGGGTCCGGCTACAGCACCCGACTAACATATCTCCGTCATACTAATTAACCGTCTCATAACCGGTTCCAATTACCATTCAACAACAACTCCATAACTCCAAAAGTGAACCATGGTCAAGACCACAAAGGGTATCGACACATCTGATGCGTGGGAATCGCACCTTGCTTTACCTCTCGAGGGATCTCGCGAGGCTTACAACCCCCACCAGGCAGTGTACCTGATCGTTGTAGTATAGTATAGTGACAAGTACCGGGGGATTGATCGTTCAGCTTAGGAATAGTGTCGCTAGGATTAGAAAGCCTAATTAATAGTTCTAGAGATGGAAGATGATTATTTTTGTGTTTTTATATTTTATGAAAGCAAGTAAAATCTTGGGTTTTGAAGGAGTGGGCGGAATTAGTTGCTAATCAACTAACCCAAAAACTACTTTATAACTAATTAACTAATGAAAATGAAATTAAACTAATATTAAACTAAGGTTGTGAGCAGTGGTTGGAGAAATTGTGTTTACTTAGACTTCATTACTCCCTAGATATCTTTTACATGTTAATTACTTGTTACACTTGTATGAATGACGGGTTGTATTCCTTAATACCATTCGTGGAGTGGCATACATAACTCCCCAACTCTATGAGCTCTTATCTCCTCCTACACCATGACCCAGCACAACTATAGGGATTGTAAACAGTGGCTCATGCGTTAAATACAACCAATAAAGACCTAGTACGCCTCGGTTCATGTTTCTTAAGACGTTCAAGCATGTTACCATTTGGAGATCTGCCAGTTTTCTTAAGCCTAACATATAATATCATTCATTCAAAACAAGAATAGACAAGTAATCAACACATAATCAACATCTAGGTTTCATTAGATCTAAGCAAACACAAAGGAAATTTAGCCTAGCATAGTAGAATTAAGATAAGAACAAAAGATAGACAACCAACACATAGACATATTGATTGAATTAAGAGTATACTTATCTCAATTACAATGCAAGGTCTCAAGGGTTTGGAACCCTTGAGAAACCTGTAAAAGAGGCACCAAAATCGTCTTTAGGGTTTCACCAAAACTTCTCTCCCTTTAATGAAAAAACTAGAAAACTATATATAGGAAAATCGTCCTGACGGCGTCAAGAGTAAAATCTGACGCCGTCAACTCGCCGCCATATACTTCCTCGGACGCCCTAGATCCAATCGTGACAGCCTATGTGACGCCGTCACCACCCTCGGTAAATTAATCTTGGTCACTTTGACGCCGTCATCTCTTCATCTGACGCCTTCACAACCTTCGGTAAAATATTCATCCTTTCTGACGCCGTCAAGAGTAAGTTCTTGACGCCGTCACCTTGTAATTCCAGCTTGGATTTGGTACTTTGTTGTTTTCTTCACTTTATGCTCCAAAAACGTCCAAAATAGCTTCTTTTCCAGAATTCACTCTCCAAACACCTAAAATCACAAAAGGAACGATTTAGGGCAATATTTGATCAAATAAATTCGGATTCGGGCTTAAATGACCCCCTAAAAACGGATCATTTTTCGCCTCATCATATACCCTTACACTTGAGATTTGCTTGTCCTCAAGCAAATGAGCTTTTATTCTACTCAAAAGACAAGTTAGGGGTCATTTAACACTAATATAAAAGTAATTACAACAAATAATCGTTCCACTAAAGACCAATAGACAAGCACGGAGGTCATACACAAGCACCTCACAAATAGTGTTTAGATACTCACATCTCTCGGGTGTAATAAAGTAATATAACATTATGGAAATGGAAGATATCTCTCACTACCTGTCATAGCAAAATAGATTACCATAGGCTTGGGAAAGGATCAAACCTCCACCACATGGCGTAAGCACCTAGGATAAACTATCAAAGAGGTCTTTTAAAGGGTTATAACGTTAGGTGTAGGGATATGAATTACACGGTTTTGTTGGATAAAGGGGATTTTACTGGTGGCGAGTTAACAATCTTAGTTAATTACATGTACAAGATGGCGTTGCTAAGCCAAGACTAGACTCGACTTAAGCTAATAAATGAAAAACAACTAAAAACATAAAATGAACATAGAATGAAAACGGGATGGTAGTCCGTATGTTTTTTCTCTCTTTCTTTTCTATTTTTTTTTTTTCTTTTTCTATTTTTTTTTTCTTTTTCTTGATTTTTTCGATTTTTTTTTTTTTTTCATACACTCTTACCCTACCATCCAAAATAATACATCATAGGGGTTTGAGCATTCCCCTTACACTTGAATCTTTACATACTTTACATTAAACTATTCTAATGACTCGAATTAAGAAAATCAAAACACTTGGAGCACTTTTAAGATTAACGTACATATGGGGGTAATAAGTGTTGTTCTTCCCCATTACTCCATAAAATAAGTACTTACCCATGAGTCCCAATCGTCCCAAAACAATATGTACAAGGATATGACTCGACTTAGCAACCATGTAATCAATTAGAAAGTTAACTTAGGGTTTAACAAATAACAATAATGCACTAAAAATGAGCGCATACACGGAAGGCTAAGGCGATTTGGGTGTACATTTAAGTGGGGTGTAACAAATTCTTCCTTTAAGTAAAATGCTTAAAGTTAGAAACGAAAAGATAGGCTCGGAGGGGTGTACTAGGGGTATCGTGTACTAAAAATGAGTACAACGCTAAGGGTGTGGGAAAAATTAGTTGACTTAACTAGCCAAGTAATATGACTTAAATGGTCAAGTAATCGTAATACGGGTTTAACACAAGGGTGATCCTAATGCCTCTTATCATGTAGTAAATCCTACTACACGAATGTAGTCTCACTAGCGGTCTCGGGATGCATCACTAACGCAAGTTCTAGAATCTAAATGCTACCGGTACACTCATAAGCACCAATAATAAATGCTTTTCCTATCAAATCTAAAGGCGAACCTCACATTTTTGGGTGGAAAATTTTTCTGAATATACGGTTATGTGCTAGTCATACAACCTCCTATCCATGAGACGCTTGCTATGGCTAAAGTTTCACTCCTAAATGTTGTAAAAAATTTTAAATTTGGCGCTAAAATTGCACTAACAAGTATTTCTCATAGTTTTATTACTCATCTACTATCAAACAAAACAAACTCAAGCGAAAGTGCATATGTAAGGTATCATCTTTTTACCCTCCCCTTACACTTAAGATGAACATTGTCCCCAATGTTCAAGTAAAGAATGTAAAAGTTAAAAGTAAAGAGAATGAATTCAAATACTCCCCTGATTCGCTCGGTATGGATTTTAGGTTGGCCAGGTTAAATCTTCCTCCAAGAAAACGAACAATCAAAGCTTCCCTTCCAGAATATAAATCATCTTCTTGTCTCAAATAACCTGTAAATCCTGACAAAAGTAGACAAGGCAACCTCGCGTAAAATCGGCGGCATCCTATATAAGTTACTAAATCCTAGAAAACAAAGTAAGATATAATGCTTGTGGAATGAAGTTTGCAGATTTCCTGGAGATTATAAAACTTAATAATTCACAAAAACTTATAAGACTCCGTTAGAAAAACAAAATCGGTAAAATTTCCAGATTTTTGACTCCTGACGCCGTCAAGAGCAATTGCCTGACGCCGTCAGAATGGACCTGCAGAAATCTTTATGTTAAGTTTCCGGAAAATTTCTGGAAAAACTTTGTCCTACTTCCTGGAAAATCCTGCAAAACTACATTATGACTCGATACAAGCATTTGACTCTAACAATACGAATACACATGTTCATTAAATATTGTGGAGAATCATGATCGGTTTGTTTCTTAAAAACATATTTGGGGTTTCCCCTTACACTTATCTTTTGCAAAAATACCTTTAGGTTGAAGTTAAGACTAGGCTAAACAACATAATAAAGTATTTCCACATTTTAATTGAGAAACATGATCAACCAACAATAAAAATAAAACATGCATACGGAAGCAAATAACAATCAAACAAATAAAATCACACAAAACATGGGTTGCCTCCCAAGAAGCGCTTGTTTTTGTTCGAGTCACGAGCCTGACTCTACCCTTATTTCACGGATAAAGGTAAGGTTTTCCCTACACTTAGGATTAAGTGCGGGTGGTAGTAGCGATACACACCATCTCGGTAGAAGTATGCCACGTGAAGAAAGAGTGGTGGATGAATTATATGCTCAAAGGGTTGTGCTCCTATCATCATAACCTTACCTAATTCAATCGGGGTAACGGGTAGATTAAGATTTTCTCCTAGAAAGGGATCATTTTCAATCAACTTCAAGAGATTATTAGTTGGGGATCCATCTTGACCTAATAAACCCGGTTTAAACCCATAATATTTCTTATGATCAATCATAAATGAGTGATGTAAGTATGTAAGGTCATGGTCCACTCCTATGTTGGCTTCTTCTCTACAAGGCTTGGGGTCTACTACCTTCAACGTAAAACTACCCGGACTACATGGTTTGATGGGTGGATCGGGACCTATTTCAATTCCTAAATCTTCATCCAAGGATGGAAGATTAGGTAATGGTTTTGGTTGAGGCTCTGGTTCATCAAAACTTGGAACTTCCCTAGAACTAAGAGTAAGGTTATCATTATAAGTATTCAAACCTATATCCTCTAGTTGTGTTTGGTTCAAAGGTTCTACCTCAATTGGGGTTCCTATAGTCTCTTCTACTTCTTCCGGGTAAGTCACGGGCGGTGTATGTGCCTCAAATGATGGTAGGACTTGTGGGGTACTTTGTGGGCTTGGATTATCCACCTCATCCTCCATTGTACCTAGATTACCTATATGTTTGTTTTGTACTATGATATTAGGTGCCATCCAACTAGGTATCTCAACATGAGTATATTCATCCCCAGACAAACTTCCTGTTTGCTCCATCAAACTTGTTTTTGATTGATTTGTGATGTTGTTTGTTGGGTTGTCTACTATATAATAATATTGGGCACAGTTTTCTATGGTATCCCACGCTTCTTCATCATTTAATTCCCTAGGGCCCCCATCGGCAAAATCATCGATGCGCATTTGGTCACATTGGCTGACACGATAGTAAAAGGTTTCGGTTAGGGATGATAAAGAGAAACTATGATGAGGGAATTTTCGAAGTAAAATTTTAAAACGAGTCCATGCATCATATATGGGTTCATCTCGATATTGTTTGAAATTCAAGATGTCAATAGGGTAGAATGGCCTTTGTGGTTGGTGGTATGGTAGATTCGCGTACTCCATAATGGTGAACGGAAGAGTCAATGGAAATTACGAACAAACACACAAAGAAAAAGATAGACTAAAGAAAACCTAAAAAAAAAATAAAAATAAAATCTTACTAGAAAGGAATCTAGCAAGTAGACCTAATAAAAAGAAATCCTAACCTAGACAATAACTATTCCCCGGGCTGCGGCGCCAAAAACTTGATGGCGCCGCACTCTTTTGCGAAAGTTTAGGAATAAATGTAAAGATAGACAATCCCCGGCAGCGGCGCCAAAAACTTGATGCGTGGGAATCGCACCTTGCTTTACCTCTCGAGGGATCTCGCGAGGCTTACAACCCCCACCAGACAGTGTACCTGATCGTTGTAGTATAGTATAGTGACAAGTACCGGGGGATTGATCGTTCAGCTTAGGAATAGTGTCGCTAGGATTAGAAAGCCTAATTAATAGTTCTAGAGATGGAAGATGATTATTTTTGTGTTTTTATATTTTATGAAAGCAAGTAAAATCTCGGGTTTTGAAGGAGTGGGCGGAATTAGTTGCTAATCAACTAACCCAAAAACTACTTTATAACTAATTAACTAATGAAAATGAAATTAAACTAATATTAAACTAAGGTTGTGAGCAGTGGTTGGAGAAATTGTGTTTACTTAGACTTCATTACTCCCTAGATATCTTTTACATGTTAATTACTTGTTACACTTGTATGAATGACGGGTTGTATTCCTTAATACCATTCGTGGAGTGGCATACATAACTCCCCAACTCTATGAGCTCTTATCTCCTCCTACACCATGACCCAGCACAACTATAGGGATTGTAAACAGTGGCTCATGCGTTAAATACAACCAATAAAGACCTAGTACGCCTCGGTTCATGTTTCTTAAGACGTTCAAGCATGTTACCATTTGGAGATCTGCCAGTTTTCTTAAGCCTAACATATAATATCATTCATTCAAAACAAGAATAGACAAGTAATCAACACATAATCAACATCTAGGTTTCATTAGATCTAAGCAAACACAAAGGAAATTTAGCCTAGCATAGTAGAATTAAGATAAGAACAAAAGATAGACAACCAACACATAGACATATTGATTGAATTAAGAGTATACTTATCTCAATTACAATGCAAGGTCTCAAGGGTTTGGAACCCTTGAGAAACCTGTAAAAGAGGCACCAAAATCGTCTTTAGGGTTTCACCAAAACTTCTCTCCCTTTAATGAAAAAACTAGAAAACTATATATAGGAAAATCGTCCTGACGGCGTCAAGAGTAAAATCTGACGCCGTCAACTCGCCGCCATATACTTCCTCGGACGCCCTAGATCCAATCGTGACGGCCTATGTGACGCCGTCACCACCCTCGGTAAATTAATCTTGGTCACTTTGACGCCGTCATCTCTTCATCTGACGCCTTCACAACCTTCGGTAAAATATTCATCCTTTCTGACGCCGTCAAGAGTAAGTTCTTGACGCCGTCACCTTGTAATTCCAGCTTGGATTTGGTACTTTGTTGTTTTCTTCACTTTATGCTCCAAAAACGTCCAAAATAGCTTCTTTTCCAGAATTCACTCTCCAAACACCTAAAATCACAAAAGGAACGATTTAGGGCAATATTTGATCAAATAAATTCGGATTCGGGCTTAAATGACCCCCTAAAAACGGATCATTTTTCGCCTCATCAACATCCCGTACAATCGGCCACAAAAAAATACCAAAACAACATTAATATCATTAACAATAAAACCACAAGTATCCATTAAGAAAACACGTAATCCGGGTTGGTTTACCAAGCCAAAACCCGAGCCAAGTGACCCACTTGGGTCTCGGCTAGAACCATGAGTCACAAGGACTCTAACCCAAGACCATGGGGTCTCGGCATAAGCTCAAATGAGCATACCCAATCTGGCCAAACGGACCCCTTGGGTCGCGGCATACCACAAAAACAACAAGAGCCACAATAATCCAAATCAAGCCACAAATCGTAGTCCAATATATCAACATCACGCCACAAAGATTACTAGGCCAAAACTCATCAAACAAGACCACAAGACACAAAGATTGGCACCAATCCGAGAGCCTAGCTCTCAGTTGCAAGTTGACACCCTCAAGGAAAACATAAACCTGGATACCAAATGAATTTTTATTAACAAAATATCACTTCCCATCATTAATAATTTGAACCCAATGAAAATAATCCATGAGGACATGGATTTAATATCAATTCGAGGCACACGATGTGGAAATCATGGCCACTCACCATCCAAACATCTCTAAATACAAGTTTCTTCAAAAACCCAACAAGAAAAAGATGATAAGGTGGTGTTTAGGTGGCGGTGGTGGTGAAAACGCGGTGTTAGACGTGTTTGTATGGCGCGTGAGTTATACCAAAAGATAGATCTCGATGAGATGGTTAAGATGGTGGTGTTGGTTTGGTTGTGGAGGCGGCGGTGTGGTGATGGTCGCCGGAAAAGATGGATGGTGGCTAGGGTTTTATTAGAGAGAGAGCGAATGAAGATGAAGATGGTGTTGTGTTTGTGTTGTTGTGTGAGACCAGGAAAACACAAGGACGATTTTGTAGCTTACTCTATTTTTTTTTTCTTTCCTTCTTTTAACAAATAATAATAATATTAATAGTGTGGGGTAAGATGGCTAGTTATCAAAACGCAAGGCCAAACCCGTAACTTTTTAAAATATTCGGACTTTCTCTCAAATCGAGCTCGTTCTCAAATATTTAAAATCTCATGACACGTTCAAAATAAATATATAGTCGAACCATAAATTCAAAACATTTAAGTTTTGTTAGGTTATCCTAGTGCCGAAGTCAACGTAGTGCCACGAGTATTTAGATCAATAAATCTCAACATATATTCCAAATCAAAACGATAATTCAAATTCGATTCCAGATCAACTTAAAAATTGTCAATCACAATTTAAATTTCACAAGTTCGTTACGAATAAAATTTCAAACATATATTTATAAACGAACTTTAACGTAATGCGGGTTTTCAAAATGGCTCCCTAATTTTCCAGTTGTCACAGAGTTAGTAGGAAAGTTTGGCTTTCACAGAGAAGTTATGTGAAGAAAATCTTGCAAAGGTTAAATATGCAAGATTGTAAGCCAATATCAACCTCGTTTCCTACTAATGTCAAGTTATCCTCTAAGATGAGCCCTAGCAGTGAAGAAGAGAGGATGGAGATGTCTCGAGTACCGTATGCATCAGCAGTGGGAAGTTTAATGTTCGCGATGATTTGTAGAAGACCAGACATTGCACATGCAGTGGGAGTAGTGAGTCGGTACATGGTGGAACCTGGTAGAGAGCATTGGGAAGCTGTGAAAAGGATCTTTAGATATCTTAAAGGAACCTCGGATGTTGCATTATGTTATGGGGAATCGGGTTTAACTGTCAAGGGATATGTTGATTCTGACTACGCAGGTGATCTTGATGGGAGTAAATCAACCACCGGGTATGCATTTACACTTTCTGACGGAACAGTAAAGTGGGTTTCAAAACTGCAGTCAGTTTTCGCTATGTCAACAACAGAAGCAGAATATGTTGCAGCTACTCAAGCTAGCAAAGAAGAAGTATGGTTGAAGATGTTGTTGGAAGAGCTCGGGCACGAACAAGAGAAAATTACTCTATTTTGTGATAACCAGAGTGCCTTGTATCTTGCAAGGAATCCAGCGTTTCATTCAAAGACAAAGCATATACGAGTTCAGTATCACTTCGTTTGTGAGCAAGTGGAAGAAGGAACCGTGGATATGCAGAAAATCCATAATGATGATAACGTGGCAGATTATCTGACGAAAGCAATCAACAGTGACAAGTTTATATCATGCCGATCCTCATGCGGCCTAGCGGAAATGTAAGCAACATGAAAGTGCAAGGAGGGATAATGTTGTGAAGATTGATTGGACTTCAATCGAATCTTCAAGTGGGAGATTGTTACAGATATGATACATTGTATCTATTGCAAATAGCACAAGTTGGTTATACAAGTTGGTTTGATGAGGTCATGGATGATGTCTAAGGGCCAAAATCTTTCCTATAAAAGGCAATGAAGAATACTCCATTCAGTCATCCCATCTCATTTCTTTCTTTTCACATAATAAACTTTCTCCTGGTAGTATTCTTGTGTATTAATTAGAGAGTTGTAATAGCTCCTAATACAAGAGATATAAATGTGTTTATCCTTGTAATTAGAGAGGTGTAACTCCTAGTTTTACATAGTGAAACGCATCTTTCCTTGCCCGCGGTTTTTACCCTATTGGGGTTTTTCCACGTTATATCCGTGTGTCATCTTTTATAGTATTTCATATTTTAGTAGCGGGTTTGCTTTAGTCCGGTGTCACTTTTCTCAACAATTTCTAGCAGGCCTTTATCTAACAAACAAAAAGGGATTCAAAACACACGTGAAGGCTCAATTACTGTCCCCAAAAATCACATATACCGTGAACCTTGTATACAACAGTTCCTCATATGATGAACAAGTGTACGTAGACCTTAAGTACAGATTATGAGGGGAGGCAATAAGTTATGTTGTGTACCTTCCAAATCGGAGACAAGATGATTGGTTGCATATGGTAGAATTGTATCAATTCACTAGCGATGGGAGTATTGTTGATCTTGAAATTATTTTCGAAAATTCAGGAACCAATATAGACGGAGTAGAAGGCATTATGTTTCAGCCCCTAGAAATAGTAAGATGACAAATACTGGTTTAACCATCTTAGTCAATTTTTAATTATCATTTTATTATTCTTACGAAACATGTAAACAAATACTATAATCATTTGAATTAATAGTGGCAAAAAGGTTGGGTCTGGTAATAGGTTGAAATTGGTTTGGGTCAAAATGGGCCATTTTTTGTTCTGAGTTGGACGCATGCGTTGAAAAAGGAAATGTGAATGGAATTTTAGATTTCCTTAAAACTGATAAATAGTCAAAGGAGATCGATACACAATTTATAAAAACTATGTATTCAAACTTTTTATAACTAAAACTAAAACTAAAACTGGTAAGCCAATTACTCTATAAAATAGGTGGAAGATCAAGTATCAAATGATGACAAGGTGGAGAATATCCAAACCATATCAGATTCAGAATCAGACACTTTTTGGGAACAAACATTTCCGTATGATTATGAAGAAATACTCAATTTGTCAAAAGATAGTCTTATGTGGACAACGAAGAAGGAACTCTACTCAATTCTCAGAAGAGGGTTCCTGATCGACAGTGGTGACCAGGTATACTTTATAGAATTATAAGACTGCTGTCATTATTTAGAACTTAATTTAAGTGTAATATTCTCTACACTTACATATCTTTATGGATTGATAGTGGTTCACTGTCGATAAACATGGGAAGATACGTCTAATGCTATCTGCGAAAGCAACTTGCGTAATAGATGATAAGAACTCAGCTTGCGAGTCTTCCCATGAATCAAGGTTCTTTCTCTATTTTTTTAGCCTGTTTACTGTTTTCTGTAATAGTTTATATGTTATTCACATGTGTGCACCACTTTGCAACTACCTACGAATACTTGGGAAGAATTTAATATATTTATGAATTTTTCTCTTGCACACAACTGAGTTATTATAAATTTTGGCAAAAATATGTAGAATCTACTTTGGTAATTCTTATTCACTTTAAGTTGCGATCTATATTTGTATAGATTAGTATTGAAATCTATACAATAAGCAAACCTATCTTCACAATCCAAATCATCATTAGAGAGTAATGTCAACAATTCTCTTTAGCTTCAAAGAACACAGCTCGATCTATTAATCCTTGTTTCCTCTATGAGACTTCGTTCTGAATATTCATGCCCACATTACACAACTTTGCTACATGGAGAGCTGCCACAATTGGCTTCACCTTAAAACCCATTAGCTTAAGCTTTATAGTGTCATTAATCGCATACCGCACGTGTTAGACCCGTTTTTCGGATACAAATAGGCCCCATCCTAGATGGAAATTGACCAAGTCTTAACGTGATTAACTAGTCGAACCCGATAGTCAACCTAATTGTTAACGAATGTATTATATGGTTATGAAAGTATTGTGTGGCACAACTAGTAAGGTAATAGTCTTAAAGGACTAGAGTTGTAATATGTTAAATGTGTTATAATATGTAGTGTGGCTGAAGTAGAAGAAAAGAGACTTAAGGGACTAAATGTGCCAAATTGCCAAACTTGTGACTAACTAGTATAACCTAGGAGATTCTAGACTTCTCCATATTATTCAAGGGTGTATGAGGTTCGGTTTTATAAGAGAAAAAGGAGGGAAAGATGGAAGCTTGATAAATCAATGGTTTGAGGATTTGGTGTCCTAGTGCTAGAAGCTTGTGTCTAGCAATGATCCATCACAAGTAAGTAACCCTTTTTATCTTGATTCAATGAGGTTAAAGTTTATGATTAAGTGGGACTTCATCATTTGATCAAGATATGATCATATGATGAGATGGAATGGAAGTTGAGTATATTTCATGGGTTATGTTAACCCTTGAATTGGTATTGATTATTATGTGTTAGGTTTTGGTTAATTATGGAGATTGATGATGATGATGATGATGATGATGGAAGATAGTAGTGATGATGATGACTAGTAATGGTGATGATGATGATGGTGGTGAAATAATGATTGTTAGTTTTGCTTGGGATCGAGGTAAGTAAACCGGTTATAAGTTGATGTTATATAGATTTCATTACATTATGTGTTATGTGGTGTTTATGTTAACATTATATAATGATGTGTTATGTATGTGCTTATGTGAAAGTAGATGGTAAGGCTAGTTTGGTATAACTAGCAAAAGAATGATAAAGTAGGATGGAATTGGTTAGAGTATGAATGGTGATGTTTAATGATGGCTTAAGGCATGTGTTATGGTTAATGTTATGATGGAATGATGGTTATGATGCGTAATGTATGTTTGATGTATGATGTTAAGTTATATCCGTTTTACTTACTAAGCTTTATGCTTACGGTTTAAGTTTCTTACGTTTTGTAGGTTTTAACATGACGGAAATGTAATGCTTGGAACTTAGGATTAAGGGCTAAGCATATGGATGTTAGAAGATTGGTAAGAAAATAGGAGCTTAGTTGTAGGATACCGAGCTCCAAATCAAAGTTGAACCCCCGATGGTCATTTTATAATTTGTAATTGTTTGTCAAGTGTCATGATCTATGTCTTGGTTGTTCAAGTAAAGAATGTGAAATGGTTTGTTATAGTTATGTCTAATTGTTATACACGGGTCAAAAAGGAGTGTTTAGATTAGAGCCTATTTATACCCATTTTGGGTTCAAACGGGTCGAATGATAATGAAAATGATGTATTATGTTATGTTAAAGATTTATGGAAAGTGTCATTAATTTTAGAGTCATGGAAGTCGAGTTTTCCGGAAAATGTGTTAAGTATATTTTGGGACAGTTTCTGATACAAGGGCGTAAAGCCATACGCGTCTGAGCATATGGCTGTACGCTATGGGAACATGTTTTCTGAGTAGACCATATGGCTGTACGATTTTAAGCGTAAAGCCGTATGCTATAGCTAGGCTTTTCACATGCTTTCTGAGTAGACCATATGGCTGTATGCCCAGAAGCATAAAGCCATATGCTCCAGTTTTTGGTCACTTTGTTTATTATGTATAAAATCATCCGTAAGTCGTTACGGGTCGCGCCACCTGGCGTTTTAATGGTAATTGAGTCTAGTTTCATTTAAAAATAGTCTCAAGGTTTTGAATGTTTATATATTTTTGTAAATGGTCAAAATGAGTCCGTTAAAGTGAAGTTGTTTCCGCTCAAATAGTTTTAAATTCTGGTCAATCCGGGCACGGGGTGTAACAGCATGTCCCAACTCTTTTTTCATCTCTGAAATTCTATAATCTCTTTCCTGCCAAATGAAATATACAGCAACAGCAAGTACGAGTAGTCTAAGGATGCTTTGTCTATCGTTTCACATGTTCTAGGAAGGAAACTCTGAATAATATATTTCCAATCATTAGGCAACAAATTCAAACCCATCATTATTAGCAACTTGACCCATATATTATGTGCAAAAGGGTAGTTGATAAAAAGATGAGAATGTGCTTCATAGATATTAATATAATGGGCATACCATTACTGCACTTATCCCCATTCATAGGAAATTTGTATGTCTAGGATTACACTGAGAGTACCATACCAGGAAAACCACTGCACTTTTGGAGTCTGATTTCTAATAGGTTTCCATAAATGTTTATCAATAAACATGACTTCTTTACCTTTTGAGTTTTTCCATACCACTACATCTTTGATTATAGCAGCATATAAGCCACATTGACAATTGTTGGCGAATTCTGAGTTTGGATGTGGCTTAAAGGCGTGTTACCAAATTCAGAGTATTCCTAGTTGGAGTTGAAGTCTGATTGTGGTTGTAGCGTGGATCAGGTTTTAGAAAATAGGAGTTGGAGTGCTAGTCCAACTGGTCCTAGTTTATCCTAAAGTGGAGTAGTCCTTGTTGAGTTAGGATATGTTTAATGTAATCCTAGTTATAGTCTAATGTGTCTAGGTTAGTCTATATATACCGTGGAGGGTAGGGATTCTCATTGTATCTTATTGGAGTTTTGTGTTAGTTTCTTCAATAAATAAAATCTGCGTGTTTGGCAGCAATACCTTGTGTCGTGTTCTTGTTTTGTGCTTCTGCCACTTGACCCTCTGATAACCACAATTGGTATCAGAGTTTCTAGTTCCTTGTTGGTGATTTGTTGCTGCGACTAAGGGTTACAAACACAACCAACAACAATAATTCCTAAACATGTGATTCTGTTGGTTTAAGGAGAAGAAGTTAGCGACCTGTTACCAGCGATTAGGGATTCACAACATCGGATAAAAAACAGTCGGCTAACTTGTGAACTTGTGGTTAGACGTGTGGATTTCCTTTGAACAGATACAAAACCTGGTCACAATTTTTTGGTGATTTGTATTCTGCGTTTAAGGGTTTACTGAATCAAAGGATCGACTTAAACCTGTGAACAAAGTGGTTGGTCGTGGTTGAAGCCCAATAATTATTTGCAGCCCAATTCTTTTGTAAACTGATCAGAGCCCACTCATCAAGTTATAGGAAGTTGGATAATTCTAGCCGTGATATAAGGGCTGGAAAGTTCACCGTTACAAACGTATACACGATCAAGAACTAGAAGAAGGATGGTGGTGGGAGAAAGCTCACAACCACCTGTAAAGGATACCACTTTGACGTTTCAGTGTCCGTTGTTAACGTCAACAAACTATACCATATGGAGGATGCATATGGAAGTTCTTCTTGGAATCCATGAAGTATGGGATGTGGTAGATCCGGGCTCAGACGATGCCAAGAAAAACAATATAGTTAAAGGCTTATTGTTTCAATCGATCCCAGAAGATTTGATTTTACAAATCGGGAATTTGAAAACCGGGAAGGAGATGTGGGATGCAATACAAACCCGTAACCTAGGGGATGATCGTGTGAAGGAAGCAAGGCTTCAAACCCTAATTACGGAGTTCGAGAATCTGAAGATGTCAGATAACGGTACCATAGATGAATATGTTGCAAAGTTATCGGGTATTGCTTCTAAGTCATCCACGCTTGGAGAAGTCATGTCGGAACACAAGCTAGTAAAGAAGTTTCTCACAAGTCTTCCTAGATGGTTTATCCATATCGTGGCAGCCCTAGAACAAGTTTTAGACCTTAAAACAATGGGGTTTGAGGATGTGGTTGGACGATTTAAAGCATACGAAGAAAGAGTCAAGGAAGAAGATAAAGCAAACGATGCTCAAGAGAATTTGCTTTATGCTAGGACCGAAAATTCCAAAAGGAATAATGACTCAAGTGGAGGAAGAGGACGTGGTTCAAACTCTCAAGGCCGTGGTCGTGGTCAAGGTAGTGGATGTGACAACAATCAAAACCAAGGTCAACGTGACTCCTTGAAAAACAATGATGATAAAGAACAAAAGGGTAAGCAACATGAGAAACGTGATCTCTCACATATACAGTGTTACCGTTGTGATGAGTATGGACACTTTGCTTCAAGATGCCCTGAACAAAACCGAAACCATGAAGTTAACCTTAATGAGACGCAAGAGAAACATGTGTATCATGAGGAAGGTACGTTCTTTATGATGAACCTGGTTCAAGAAACGATTTTCGTGAATGAAGAAAAGTACACTCCACCAAAGTGCGAGCCAAATACCGATGAAGACGATGTATGGTATTTTGACAATGGTGCAAGTAATCACATGACAGGTAATTACTTACTTTTCTGAATTAAATGAAATATTACTGGACGTGTTAGGTTCGGAGATGGTTCATGTGTGAGCATAAAGGGAAAAGGCTCGATTTTGTTCCAAGGTAAGAATGGAGAACAAAAATTTTTGAAAGATGTCTATTATATTCCCGCTCTTTGAAGTAATGTGATAAGTCTTGGACAAGCTACAATTTCCGGTTGTGATACTAGGATACGAGGTGATTTCTTAACCATGCGAGATAGTTATGGAAGGCTGCTTATAAAGGTTCCGCGTAGTGCAAATCGTCTTTATAAGAGTCAACTAAAAGTTGGTAAAGAAGCTTTGAACCAAGCTGGAAATGAAAACGAACCAGGTATGTTTACTGTTTTGCGGGATGAAATACATGAAACTACCAATCAGGTTTTGAATGAAGAAGGAAGCTCGCAAGTTGCTGCAAATGAACAACCCTTTAGTGTTCAAGACACCAGCACTGTACCTACTGTTATTGTTCATGCTACAGTACCTTCTGTTAATGTTCATGCTACAGTAGATGATGAACATGAATTAGTTCGTGATGAATGTGATGAAGTCTTCACACCGGTAGCTCGACTCGAGACCATACGACTTTTGATTGCTCTCGCAGTTGGGAAAGGATGGAAGATTCATCACTTGGATATGAAAACGGCTCTTCTAAATGGTGATCAAAAGGAGCCCGATAGTACTTTAAAAGAGATGGGTTTTCTACAATGCGTGCACGAAAAGGCGGTCTATAGAAAGGTTCCCAATGGAGAATGTATCATCGTCGCAGTATATGAGGATGATTTATTCATGACTGGGATGAGCTTAGACCTCATAAACAAGTTCAAAAGGAGAATGGTGTCTCAATTTGAAATGTTGGATCTTGGTGAGTTAACTTATTACTTAGGTATCGAAGTCTCACAAGAAAAAGATTACGTGGAAATCAAACAAGAGAGATATGCAAGGAAGATTTTGAAAGAAGTTGGTATGGAAGATTGCAATGCAACTTTATGTCCGATGGAACCGGGACTCAAGTTGTCAAAAGCAAAAGATGAACCAGAAGTTGAAGCTACCCAATATCGAAAAGTGGTGGGTTGCTTGCGTTATCTTTTGCACACTCGTCCAGATTTGACTTACTCGGTTGGAGTGGTTAGTCGGTATATGCAAAGTCCAAGAGAATCACATGCTCGTGCTATCAAGCAAATCCTACGTTATCTTAAAGGTACGACTTCATTTGGTATTAAATACAATCGTAGTAATGACATGAGACTAGTGGGATATAGCGGTCATAATGTTGATAATGATGATGGACGAAGCACTACTAGACATGTTTTCTACCTTGATACATCGCCCATTACATGGTGCTCACAAAAGCAAGCTACCGTGGCATTATCTTCGTGTGAAGCTGAGTTCATGGCAGCCACTGCAGCTGCGTGTCAAGCAATTTGGCTTAGGGAGTTATTGGCGGAAGTGACTGGGAATGAGCAAGTAATTGTTGAGCATGTATGTGGAGAGAATCAAAGAGCAGACCCGTTAACGAAGGCCTTGGCGCGCATAAGGTTCAAGGAGATGAGATCGTTACTTGGTGTGCAAAAGTTACCCTCTTCGACTTAGAAACTCAGGGGGTGATTGTTGGCGAATTCTGAGTTTGGATGTGGCTTAAAGGCGTGTTACCAAATTCAGAGTATTCCTAGTTGGAGTTGAAGTTTGATTGTGGTTGTAGCGTGGATCAGGTTTCAGAAAATAGGAGTTGCAGTGCTAGTCCAACTGGTCCTAGTTTATCCTAAAGTGGAGTAGTCCTTGTTGAGTTAGGATATGTTTAATGTAATCCTAGTTATAGTCTAATGTATCTAGGTTAGTCTGTTGGAAAATTTAGTGCACTTGTGGGATTTGTTCACACCTGGAAATGGGCTTGGAGGTACGGAGTGTACACCCATCAGGTCCCTGAACACCCTGACTCTTATAGTGGTTAAGTATTATTCAGTATCTGATGAGGTTCAGTGAGTTCACTCTTTGAGGGAGTGATACTCTGGACTGAATGGTATTTCATCAGGATGATGAGTTCAACTCTCATCATGGAGTTGTCATGTCCTCAGGGACTAACTCATCAGTGAGTATAATGAACTCACTGGACTGAATTCAAACTTGATTAGTAACTGTTTTGACCTATTCAAGTGGCAGTTATAACTGCATTAATGACCATGTTTAATTGGTCGTGTAACCACTAATTCCTATAATTATGGAGGCAAATTAAGTGGGATTAATGGGCCGTTAATCACTCTTAATTCCATTGATTAGGGTTGAGTAATATTACCAATAAATATGTAAATCAATCATGCATGAAAGATACACAGAAACACACAACACATAAACACGAAGGGTTATTGATTTGTGCCTAAATCACTAACAACATTTGGTCTTATCCCAAGTAGATATTCGTGATACCCAGGCATTAGGGTCGAATAGTTTACTTTGGAAAGTGATAACACGATTCCAAGTGATATCCGGTAACCTTAATTGGTACGTAGTTAGGCTATTGATTATCTCTATCCTGTTCTAGGCGAATAACCACCAACAATCAAAGTAAACTATTTTGTGATAATCAATGGCTGCTGCTATGAGGCATATGGCTGCTAACTTTTCCAAATTGGATAAGTTTGAAGGTGTTGATTTCAGAAGATGGAAAAAGAAGATGCACTTCTTGCTTTCAAGAATGAATGTGGTGTATGTTCTTAGTACTGTCATTCCTGAGGATCATGGGGATGATGCTACTGTGGAACAGATAAGGAAAAGAAGCAAATGGGAGAATGATGACTATGTATGCAGAGGTTTAATCCTAAATGGTATGTCTGATTCTCTCTTTGACATTTATCAGAACGTTGAATCTTCCAAAGAACTTTGGGATTCCTTGGATGCCAAATATATGGCTGAGGATGCTTCAAGTAAGAAGTTTCTTGTGAGTAATTTCACAAATTACAAAATGACTGATTCAAGACCAGTCATGGAACAATACAATGAACTTCTTGGAATACTTGGAAGGTTTACACAACATAAAATGAACATGGATGAGGCTATTTCAGTCTCTTGTATCATTGACAAACTCCCTCCTACTTGGAAAGATTTCAAGCATGCCTTGAAACATAAGAAGGAAGAACTGACACTTGTTCAGTTAGGTAGTCATTTACGTATTGAGGATTCCCTCAGGACGCAGGATAATGACAAGCCAAAGAGTAGCAATGCTACTAGTGCACATGTTGTCAATATGGTGGAACATAACAATTCCACCAGATACAATGACAACAAAGGCAAACGTAAACATCAGGGTAACACAAGGGCTGATCCTAACAAGAAGGCAACACATACTTGTTGGAAATGTGGCAAATCTGGTCACATTAAAAGGGATTGCAAAGGTGTTAAGGTTGGTGGTAAAACCAATGGTTCAGGCACTAGTGGTTCAGGGAGTGGTGGTTCAGCCAACTCACTGAAAGGTCAGAATATGTTTAATGAATCTCTTCAGGTTTATTATGTTACATATGTATCTGAATCTAACTATGTGCAGGATGATGATGTTGCGTGGTGGGTTGACTCTGGAGCTACTGTTCATGTGTGCAAAGATAGAAGATGGTTCAAGACTTACGAGTCATTGAATGATGGTTCTATTCTTCACATGGGAAATGAGTCAACAGCTTTGGTGCATGGTCGTGGTTGTGTAGATCTTAATTTTAGTTCTAGAAAGATTGTAACTTTGTTTAATGTTATTCATGTTCCTGATATAAGGAAGAACTTGGTTTCAAGTAGTGTTTTGAATAATCATGGATATAAACAAGTTATTGAATCTGATAAATTTATTTTGTCTAAACATGGTGTGTTTATTGGTTTTGGCTATTTGTGTAATCAAATGTTCAGGCTTAATGTTGTCACTGACATTGTTAATTCGGCCTTTTTGTCAACTTCTAAACTGAATGACTCTACCCTCTGGCATGCTAGACTTGGCCATGTACATTTTAAAAGGATGCAAGACATGTCTAAGGATGGGTTAATCCCAGCATTTGACATGGACACTGAAAAGTGTAAGACTTGCATGTTGACCAAAATAACTAAGAAACCTTTTCAGGGTGTTAAATGTGAGACTGAGCTCTTGGAGCTTATACACAGTGACCTGTGTGATTTGCATGCCACTCCCTCTTTGGGGAACAAGAAGTACTTTGTGACATTTATTAATGATGCTTCTAGGTTTTGTTATGTCTATCTGTTACATACCAAGGATGAAGCATTAGATAAATTCAAAGTGTTTAAAATTGAAGTTGAGTTGCAACTTGGGTCCCTGATCAAAAGATTCAGGACTGATAGGGGAGGTGAGTACATGGATACACTGTATTTTCAGTCTGTTGGTATAATCCATGAAACGACTGCTCCCTATACTCCTCAACAAAAATGGTATCTCTGAAAGGAAGAACAGGGTACTGAAGGAGATGGTTAATTCCATGTTGTCCTACTCAGGACTGAGTCAAGGGTTCTGGGGTGAAGCTATGTTAACAGCTTGCTATTTATTAAATAGGGTTCCCAACAAAAGGAACAAGGTTACCCCTTATGAACTCTGGACTAAAAGGAAACCCAACCTGAATTATCTCAGGGTCTGGGGTTGTAGGGCAGTTGTAAGACTCCCTGATCCGAAGTTAAAAACTTTGGGTGAAAGAGGCATTGAATGCATCTTTGTTGGATATGCTGAGCATTCCAAGGCTTATAGGTTCTATGTTATTGAACCTAATGAATATGTTTCAATTAACTCAATAATTGAATCAAGGGATGCACTCTTTGATGAGAATAGATTCTCCTCAGTCCCTAGACCAATTCACAGGATTCCAAATGGAATTGATGACATTGGTGTATCAGAGATCCCTGATGAATTATCATCTCAGGCCCCTGATGATGTTGTGGTTCAACAACCTGAGCTCAGAAAAAGCAAAAGGGTCAGGACTCCAAAGTCATTTGGACCTGAGTTTCAATTATACTTAATTGAAGGTACAAGGAGTGAGGTCTCTGACCAATACTCCTATTGCTTCATTGTTGAGGATGATCCCAAAACATTTGAAGAAGCAATGAAGTCCCAGGATGTTGCTTTCTGGAAAGAAGCAATAAATGATGAGATTGACTCCATCATGGGCAACAACACTTGGGTGTTGGTTGATCTACCACCAGGTTGCAAACCTCTTGGTTGCAAATGGATTTTCAAAAGGAAAATGAAGGTAGATGGAACTATTGAAAAGTTCAAGGCTAGATTAGTCATTCAGGGCTTTAAACAGAAGTCAGGGATAGACTACTTTGATACTTATGCCCCTGTGGCACGTATCAGTACCATCATGCTGCTGATTGCTTTGGCATCAATTCACAATCTGATTATTCATCAGATGGATGTGAAGACAGCTTTCTTGAATGGTGAATTGAATGAGGAGGTTTATATGAACCAACCTCAGGGCTTCATCTTGCCTGGCAATGAAAACAAGGTGTGTAAACTGATTAAGTCTTTATATGGACTAAAACAGGCACCTAAGCAATGGCATCAAAAGTTTGATGAAGTGGTTTTGTCTAATGGTTATGTTCTTAACCAGGCTGACAAATGTGTATATAGCAAATTTGATGAATCTGGTAAAGGAGTCATCATTTGCCTATATGTTAATGACATGTTGATCTTTGGCACTGACCAAAATCAAGTTGACCTGACAAAGGAATTTTTGTCATCAAGGTTCTCCATGAAGGACATGGGGGAGGCTGATGTTATCCTTGGTATAAGGATTAAACATGAAAGCAATGGTATATCAATTTCTCAGTCTCATTACATTGAGAAGGTACTGAAGAAATTTAATTGCTTTGATTGTACTCCAGTGAGTACTCCCATGGATACTACTGAGAAGCTTATGCTTAATACTGGCAAAGCTGTATCTCAACTTGAGTATTCCAGGGTGATTGGCTGCCTGATGTATGCCATGACTTGTACAAGGCCTGACATTGCTTTTGTTGTGGGTAAACTGAGCAGGTATACTAGTAATCCTAGTGCTCAGCACTGGCAAGCAATTCAGAGGGTACTGAAGTATTTGAAGAGAACTATGGACTATAGTCTCTCATATACTAGTTATCCTTCAGTGTTGGAAGGATACACTGATGCAAGTTGGATCAGTAACACTGAAGACAATTCGTCTACCAGTGGCTGGGTATTCCTACTTGGTGGAGGTGCAATTTCTTGGGCATCCAAGAAGCAAACTTGTATCACCAGTTCAACAATGGAATCTGAATTTGTGGCTCTAGCAGCTGCTGGTAAAGAAGCTGAATGGTTGAGAAACTTGCTTCTTGAGATTCCATTGTGACCTAAACCTATAGCACCTATTTCTATCTGGTGTGATAGTGCTGCTACATTGGCAAATGCTTATAGCCAGATGTACAATGGGAAGTCTAGACACTTAGGTGTCAGGCATAGCATGATTCGTGAACTTATCATGAATGGGGTGATTTCTATAGAGTTTGTTAGATCTCAACAGAACTTAGCTGATCACTTGACGAAGGGTCTGGCTAGAGACTTGGTTATAAAGTCTGCTAAAGGGATGGGTTTAAAGTCCAACTTAGTCACTGAATGCTAAGACACCCAACTCCCTCCTGAGGAAACTTGGGAGCTGAGTTCAATGTGGAAAGCTGAACATTCAGTGTACTGAAGCACATGTTTTACAAACATCTCAAGGTTTGTGCTTGGAACCTGCTGAAAAGGAGGATGAAGTCACTACTTCTTAATGGTTAATTTTCTTTGAAAAAGTGCTTGGTAGGAGCATGAATAAAGAGGAACCACCTATGTGAATGTTGAAGTTTTGCCGCTTCAGGAAGCTATGGATTTTTAGCTTTTACAACATTTATGAATTAGATATGGACACATGGCTTGTATAGTGTCAGGAGTGTTTAAGTGATGGAAAACTTGTGTGTATTTTATCTTCAGGTATTCAAATAGGTTGAAGGGTTCAATTCTTAGAACACCCTGATTCTCGAA
Source organism: Artemisia argyi (assembly GCA_030686995.1). Classification (NCBI taxonomy): domain Eukaryota; kingdom Viridiplantae; phylum Streptophyta; class Magnoliopsida; order Asterales; family Asteraceae; genus Artemisia; species Artemisia argyi. Next base: position 188,712,802 of record CM060685.1, on the reverse strand, counting down.
TATTTGAACGTGTAATGTACTAAGATGGAAATTCAATCGTCAGGATATTTTCGTTTATGCACTTGTTTTGTATTATGGTTATTTTCATGCAAAGGTAGTGAACTAAATTTGGGGAGGATTGTTGGAAAATTTAGTGCACTTGTGGGATTTGTTCACACCTGGAAATGGGCTTGGAGGTACGGAGTGTACACCCATCAGGTCCCAGAACACCCTGACTCTTATAGTGGTTAAGTATTATTCAGTATCTAATGAGGTTCAGTGAGTTCACTCTTTGAGGGAGTGATACTCTGGACTGAATGGTATTTCATCAGGATGATGAGTTCAACTCTCATCATGGAGTTGTCATGTCCTCAGGGACTAACTCATCAGTGAGTATAATGAACTCACTGGACTGAATTCAAACTTGATTAGTAACTGTTTTGACCTATTCAAGTGGCAGTTATAACTGCATTAATGACCACGTTTAATTGGTCGTGTAACCACTAATTCCTATAATTATGGTGGCAAATTAAGTGGGATTAATGGGCCGTTAATCACTCTTAATTCCATTGATTAGGGTTGAGTAATATTACCTATAAATAGGTAAATCAATCATGCATGAAAGATACACAGAAACACACAACACTTAAACACGAAGGGTTATTGATTTGTGCCTAAATCACTAACAATATTTGGTCTTATCCCAAGTAGATATTCGTGATACCCAGGCATTAGGGTCGAATAGTTTACTTTGGAAAGTGATAACACGATTCCAAGTGATATCCGGTAACCTTAATTGGTACGTAGTTAGGCTATTGATTATCTCTACCCTGTTCTGGGCGAATAACCACCAACATAGTCTATATATACCGTGGAGGGTAGGGATTCTCATTGTATCTTATTGGAGTTTTGTGTTAGTTTCTTCAATAAATAAAATCTGCGTGTTTGGCAGCAATACCTTGTGTCGTGTTCTTGTTTTGTGCTTCTACTACTTGACCCTCTTGATAACCACAACAATATGAGATTTTACTCACCTTCAACAAGTTCTTTAATTCCCAACTGTCTAAATTCTCGTGTTTAACATCCCAAACACTTCTGCCTTTTAACTCCATTGTGTGCATTATATTGCATAAATGGGTCAAAAAGGGTAATACTTAAGAAATACTCTTTATTACGCTGCAATATTCCATGAATGCTTGATTATTATTGCTTTATTCCATATAAATCTATTCTATAACTATTCTAGGAAGCATGAATACATAAGCAATCAATTCTGAAAAGCCTTGAAAAAAAGGAGCCCTAAATGTTAGATTTTGTACCCCAACGATATGCCAAAGCATTGCCTTTCTTTGGTGTGGGATGGCAATGTTTGATGCTGGCATGTCATTCAGTTTAGCCATAGTGAATGAGAAAGCCCTTAAAGAGCCTTTAATTTCATAGAAAATATTAGCAAGTCCACCTGTTAAACAATAAACAATAAAAAACTTAACACATTAGTTGGCTTCGACTACATGCATGCCTTAAAAACTTTCTAAATCAATTACATATTAGATGAGTTTCTTGTTTTTGCAGATTTGGAGAAGTCCTTGTAATAACTGCTGGCGACAAATTTGAACTTGCGAATGAAATAAAACCCAAAGTGCTCTCAGCTGATACAACATATGCATGTTACTTTATCTACAAATTACCATCAGACCAATCCAAATTTGAGTGTCCTCTCGAAGTGTGCTATCAAAGTCATGAATCCTATTATACACATATATACAGCTATTTAGTAAGCCCTCCAAACACCCCAGTTATTGGACAAAAGTTTGATGAAAACAGATACAACCCACTAAATAGACACAAACTAAGTGCTCTTCCAAGACAGAGGAGTGATGGTTGGATGGAAGTAAAAATATGGGATTTTCAAACCTGGAGTACTCCCACAACAGTTCCAATGCATCTTATTTTAGTGCATCCAGTTAAGAAGGATCTTAGTGGGCTTATCATACATTGGATTGAGCATAGACCCATATAGATTCTCTTCTTTTAGTGATGGTGGGGTATCTGCAAGATTTAAGTACATGTAAATCCATCAGTAGTTAGTTTGTTTTCATTTAGGGTTAAAACTATATTTTCAATTTGAAGTTTATATTTGGCAATCAAGATTCCTTTTCTGCCCCTAATGGAGGGAATTTATTCTTTGGTTTATTATAGTATAGTTTATGGGACATATAGCTAAAACAGAAATCCAAATTCTGCAAAATGGTAACGGGGTCAAGTCCCATGTCAGGTTGAAGAAGATCGGCTTTGACAGTTTTAAATAAAATGATAAAGTTGACATACAATTGCATTTGCTTACGGTTTTGGCGTACAGTCACTGATTTTGTATATTTAAAACTGTATCAACTTTGGTCAACTCTGCAAAGTATGAGACATGACAAAAATAGTTCCTGAAAAAAGATTTACTCATTTGTTACTATCACTATGTTTTAACATAATGGTAGGATGTTTACAATTCGGTTTTATTCTGAAAATCAAACGGATTTAGAACCGAACTTATTTCTGAAAAAGGTTTTTTGGAAGTTGGAACAATAAATGAAGTGGGGTATTTGATAAAATGCTCAAGTGAAATTTGACTTTTATGTCTAAAGAGGTATATACTCATTTTACTCTTTAATTGAGAATACAGTTTGTTAATAATTACTATACATTACATTTATCAGGCTGTACTGTAGCATAAGTTACAGTAGCAAGCTACAGTGCACACACTCACAGTGAACAGTGAAATGTACAGTAACTAACGGTCGTTAACGACCGTTAACTTTTTTTTTTTTTTTTTTTTTTTTTTTTTTCAATTGGCCTTCGTCTTAGAGGTTCGTTGCAAATTTAGTCCTTATAACTAACGGTCGTTAACTGAAATAACTACTTCTTTGGCAAAACATCCCGCGGCAACGCGCGGGTGATCCACCTCGTAGTATCCATTAGCTAGGGTGTTGTACGGACGAGAGTCAAAATGATATATATGCTACATTGGGGGTACATATTTAAATTTGCTACAAGTTAAACTGATCTATACAATGCCTACTAACTGTTTGTCTCTCACAATAAATCCAAGAAAGGCCTAGTCAAGTAAAATGACATTAGAACCACTCCACAATTAATTTGGCCATTACAGTCAAAAATAAACTTTTTATAAATGCAATTATGTGATGAACGAATCTCAACTAACACAAGCATAAAATGGCGTCTTTCATGCAAGAATTTGAACATCCTGAAATTAAACTGGAAGATATTAAATTATCCACCAATAACTTTGATGCAAAAAATATTATAGTGGTTTTGGTAAGGCTTATAAGGGTGTTGGCAATGGGCCATTCACCCTCTCTCCCATCACTCACTCCCAACCAATCCACTTATGCCACATCATTCACCCACTTTTTTCATCATTCATTCTTATTTTTGTTGGCAATGGGTCATTCACCCTTCACTCACTTCTTTTCCTTCCAACGGCCAAAATCAGTTACCAACGTTCGAAAAAAAGAGATACTTTTCCTCCCTTCCCGTGAATGAAAGTTTCACGCAAATGATGCATCATTTGCGCTACCAGGTTCAAGGCGGCGGTGTTCCCGCGAATGAAGGACCCCGTACCGTGCCATCATTCGACCATTGCCAACACCCTAAAGGGGAAACGTCTCACTCCACGGGACGACGCATGGTTGCTTTAGAGCACAAGGTACTCTATGGTACCATGAGCTGGTGTCATGGAAAACGTTATATCACCAATTAGAATGTTTTCTGAGACACCAAAATCTGTCATTGAGCACAACAACATTCATCATTCCTATAACACTATTTCTTAAGACACCCATGGATCCCACATTTTTTTACTTTTTTCATTTATTCAAATCAACAAACAACACATAAACTAAACTAAAATTCAATTAATAATAAACGATACATTGAAAAAACAAAAATACAATTTAGCGATTAAGGTTGCATAAATGTTCCACGATATCTTGTCGAAGGTCATTGTGCACTAATCTATCTCGAAGTTCTTTATTTGGTAACAATGGTTTCCGAACTTTTGGCCGACTAATCGGCGGGCTTGAACCCACCGCCACACAGACTCAAACCAGGTAAACCCTCCCTTTCCAGGAGGTTGGAGTGTTTTGTTTTTCTTCGATGTATCTCTCGTCGTTCGACCCAAGTACGTTGCATATTCAGTTGTGAAAAAACTTACAATTCGTTAAATTCACTGACTGACATGATTTTCTCATTGTTATTATATCAACAGATAATGGCACTCCAAACACTCTATAAACACTATGTGATATGACTAAAATTAATGCGATAAAAAAACACAAACACTCTTTGAGTCCTAACTATTCATAAGTTGAAACTTGAAAAGCAACTAGCAAAAGATCCATTTTTCACACGGGCATCAAATCTAACAAGTTATATACACCAGACAAGTATGACCACATGAACTCATCATGAACAGGGTCAAACGTGTCAACATCAAATTAATGATCAAAATAAGCTTTTCACAGGTATGAATGCATATGTTTACTTTTTGGGAACCACACAATAAGCCTTTTTTATGGTTATCTTTCACATAATATCCATGAAAGGCCTAGTCAAGTAAAAAGACATTCGAACCGCCCTCATTAAAAAATTGGCCAATAAGTGTCTCTTCGTCTTTGCTATATTAACATCTCAATTATTAATTGAGTTCCACACTTGCAATTGCTCAAAACACTATATTTGATTTATCTCATTAAGTCCTTAATCTTTCATCAACGTATAATGGATTCCTTCACGAAGGAGTTTGAACATCTTTTCATCAAATTGGAAGATATTAAATCCGCCACGAACAACTTTGATAAAAAGAATGTCATAGGGGGTGGTGGTTTCGGTAAGGTATATAAGGGAGAAGTGTCTCACTACAAGGGACGAAGCATGGTTGCTTTTAAACGTCTAGATCGTAAGTTTGGGCAAGGTTACCCTGAATTCTGGAAGGAGATCATGATGCTTTCACGTTACACCCATGAAAATTTAATCTCTCTCCTCGGATATTGCAACGAGGGTGGTGAGATGATTTTGGTGTATGATCATGCATCTAATGGTAGCCTAGATCGCCATTTGAGCTCCACTACTCTCATGTGGACTCAGCGTATCAAGATATGCCTTGATGCTGCAAGGGGATTAAGCTACCTGCACGAGGACAAGGGTAATCACCAAAGAGTTATTCATCGAGATATAAAAAGTTCCAATATTCTACTCGATGAGAATTGGAACAGTAAAGTCTCTGACATGGGACTGGCAAGAATGGGACCGGCTAATCAACAATACACGGCTTTTATTACCAATATTGTTGGTACCCCTGGGTACCTAGATCCAGTATATCTCGACATGGGCATTCTAACGAAAGAGTCAGATGTATACTCTTTCGGTGTTGTATTGTTTGAAGTTTTGTGTGGAAGACTCTGCTTTGAAAAGAGCAATGGTGGATTTTCGAGTTTAGTCCCTATGTGGAAAAAGAGTTGTAAACTGAATGAGATAGATAAGCTCATCTTTAAAGACAGTATTATGAAAAATATGGACCCAACTTCTTTGGTAACATTCACAGACATTGCATTGCGATGTTTGAATAAATCTCGTGAAGAACGGCCATTGATGGCTGATGTTGTGGAAAAACTAGAGATAGCACTCAAATATCAGGAGCTTGCTGATCTCAGCATACCAAAGGTGTATCAAGAGATAGTTAAGGCTGTGGTACCTCCTCTGATCTACAGATCCGTAGAGGAACTCAAAGTGCTTCTCTCGAAAGGAGTCATCCTTAATGGGGGCAAAACGGTAATTAACTATTCTGCTTGAAGTTTCTTTTTAGTTATTTCTTTTTTTGAGAAATGGCAAATGTAGATTCATAAAATGTTTGCTTAATAATTTTTTTGAAGTTTATATGATTAATACAAAATAAATATTGTAGGTAGTATCACCCTACAATAGCTTTTATTCAGTTTAGTATGTGCTAAAAAGTGATAGCAGTTTTCATGTGTTTCAAGTTAATAATAATAGGTCATTCGACCCAGTATTTGTTATTATATCCAGATTCATATATATATATATATATATATATATATATATATATATATATATATATATATATATATATATATATATATATATATATATACAAACCAAAATACATACACCATTTATAGTATTTCCACTAACTTAGAGTATAATATTAACGCGCGTTACTAACTTGAAAGCTATATATATATATATATATATATATATATATATATATATATATATATATATATATATATATATATATATATATATATATATATATATACATATACATATACATATACATATACATATACATATACATACATACATACATACATACATACATACATACATACATACATACATATATATATATATAGGGGGGGCTTTATTTTCAGAACCCTGTTAAGTGCGGGAACTGTGAAAACTCCAATTTTGTATTAGAAAACATGCATGTTCATATAAAACATGTATGTTTTCTTACATACACCTTAATACACATGCCTGCGTATTAAGGTGTATTTAAGAAAACATACATGTTTTATATGAACATGCATGTTTTCTAATGCATAATTGGAGTTCTCGCAGTTTCCGCACTTTAACAGGGTTCTAAAAATAAAACCATTTTGCATTGATCTATTGCACTAAACATGTTTTTATATGAACATGTATGTTATGCATGTATGTGTATTAAGGTGTATGTAAGAAAACATACATGTTTTATATGAACATGCATGTTTTCTAATGCAAAATTGGAGTTCTCGCTGTTTCCGCATTTAACAGGGTTCTGAAAATAAAGATACACTATATATATATATATATATATATATATATATATATATATATATATATATATATATATATATATATATATATATATATATATATATACTCCCGAGTTTATCCTAGGGTAGGGGTAGGATCTGTCTACATTTTACCTCCCCCATACCCTGCCCCGACGGGATTGGGTTTGTTGTTGTTGTTGTTGTTGTTGTTGTTGTGTTGTATATATATATATAGGGGCGTGTTCTATGCAGTACCAATATTTGATACAGTACTTTACAGTACCATATGGACGAATCAGAATTTAGTATTATCAAATATTTTTATTTAATTCAAAAGGGTATAATAGTAAAAAGACATTTTAATTTTCTTTTTGATATTTTTTTATTCAAAAACCATTTTTTCCCCTTAATTTTAGGAATTTTCATTTGACTTTTTTTTTCCGGCCCATCTTTTGATTAACATCAGTGCATATATGTTTTCCTCTATAATGTGTGTTTTTTCCTCTATACCGTGTATTTTTAGTATAGATATGCTTAATTTTTATGATATAATTGATAATAGTCAACCAACCAATCTTTCTTAACGTAAACATTAGTTTCAAACAAAAATCAGAGAAGCAAACTTTTATAATAATTAAAAAATCGTATGCTTTAAGTTACATTTCAATTTGATTACAAATAAAAAAAAACATATGTGCATTCGTCTTGTATGCATGTGCATTCTTCTCTACTTGTTCAATATCATCCTTGTGTCATAGTGTGCATTCGTCTCTACTCGTTCAACATCATCCTTGTCATCTCACAGGTCTTGAATGTGATTATAATCTTCATAAATCCTCTTGATATATACAAGTTCAAATATAATTAGACTGCAAAAACCGAGTAAAGCTAGCGTAACACATATGCAAAATCATCTCAAACTCATATGCAAATTATCCTCTTGTATAACATGTATGCACATTCTTATGAACATCTAGAAAACACATATGCACTATCTAAACATTTATGCATAAATATTTTTTTATTTCATATCAACTTTAAAACATATATGCACAACCCTTTCATTGAATTTGTAAAAACCTTAAGACATATATGCACTCTTCCATTGATTTTAGATTAATGATGTTTCACAGGTACCAAGAAACAAAACGCATCCTTAACTAAATGAATGACATAAATTATTACATGCTCAATAGATTAATGTTGCATAATTTTGAAACAAACATCCAGGTTGCACATGTATACGTATTAATTATAACGTGATTAGATTAATTGAAGACCAATACATTCACAAGTCACAACATTCTTTTATTATAATAGTGTAATATTATATGTTAAGCCTAAAAAGAGTATTACCACAATGAACAAGTTCAATCATATTTGATACACAACACACAAGTGACAAGTGCACCAAAAAACATATATGTTTTCTAAGCCTAACCAAAAACAAATTTAACTTATTATCAAATCAATTTCAAACTGATCACCAACACTAAATACAAGTCCAATCACACAATACAAGATATATGTATACCTTATTAACAAATCAGTTAGAACATATCACCAACACTAACGGGAACCATTTTTTTTTTCAACATCCGTTTCGAGCAACCATATTTTTCAGATCGAAACTATTATAATAAAATTCATTTTATATATATTTAAGCAAAAAAGCGAATACAAAATCAAAGTCGATTATCATGTTAGCCAAAAAAAATAATTCAACAAAGCATTAATTCACTATATATATATTTTTTTTATTTCATATCAACTGTAAAACATATATGCACAACCCTTCTTTCATTGATTTTGTAAGACACACAAGACACATATGCACTTTTACATTGATTTTAAACTAAACTTGGAACACATACGCACATGTAGGCTAACAAATAAATGAATGAATATTGAATAACATCAACAATCTTTTGTATAAATATATATTCATTGTGTTTACATGGCCTGTTCATTCTCATTCCAAACCAACAAAGACACCTTATGTATGAGATTTAATACAATATTCGGATTCGAAAACGAAGTTTGCACACCAACAATTACAATTTTTTTAACCAACAAAAATCAAGATTAATTAGTATTAAACCTTATAAAATTTATAAAATTGATTAGAAAAACAATTATAATTTTTTTAACCAACAAAAATCGGATTTGTTTTGCCCAGATCTAAAACAAAATCCAGTTTAAAAAAAATCAAATTAAAAACAGTTACTAACCTTGTAGATCTTGGAATTAGATGACATCGATCCAAAGAGATTGGTGATGTTTATTTTTTCCACATAATACTTGATGCTTTGCTCGATACAAAAAAGATTGTTGATGTTTTGATCCAGAGAGAGAGAATTTTGGGAGGCGGTTAAATGGTTTTGTGAGGATAGATGATGGACTGGCACTATTTTAGGATTAAATACGAAATACCATGTTTACCCTTTTAGCTTTTTTTTCTTTTTTAAATAATGGCTTGATCTTTCAATTTATTACATAAAAGGTACAAGTAATCTCATCCATTGATTAAGTGATCTAACGGTTTATATTGGTCTAGATTGGTAATGTAAAGTACTGTATCTAAGAATGGTATTGCATGGAATACATCACTATATATATATATATATATAATAAGAAAAAATACACCGCCCCCTCCAACAACAACAATGGCTATTTTTGAATTCAAAAAAAAATAAAAAAATAAAAAAAATAAAAAAAAAAACTGCCGTTCCAACGGCTAGAAAATTTAAAGTTTTGCATTTTTTTTTAAAAACCTTATAAATAGATTGGGTATTCTAACCCTTTTACAAACACAAAATAAAACCATCTTATATCCAAAAAAAAAATATTTCGCAACGGATCCACATCCAACTTATGCCGCACATGTAAACCTTGCCGATATCGAAGATGAAACTGATGTTTTTGCAATTGTGGCCGCCTATGAGTACCAACAAATAGAAGAAGATGAAGCCGAATCATCTTTCCGGTTAACCCATAACCCAATTCACCGTGAGCGTGAGGTTGCAGAAGAGCGTTTGAAGGCCGACTATTTTAATGAACATTGTAAGTATCCAGATAGAGACTTTCGTCATAGATTTCGTATGAGCCGGAAACTATTTCTAGAAATAGTTTCCGGTATTGAATCATATACTGCCGATCCTCTTCCTGCTCATTTTGCATACTTTAGCCAAGAACCCGATTGTATAGGTCGAATGGGTATTAGTGTTCTCATGAAATGCACTATGGCCATTCGCCAATTGGCATACGGTAACTTACCGGATGCGTCCGATGAGTAGAATCATGTATTCTTGCATCATATTGCATAACATGATTTTAAAAGACCAAAAGTTTGCTCTAAGTGAGTACAGAGCATTGTTTAGGAATTAGGCTAGACAAATGCAAGACAGATGTGATGTGCGTCGTCGAAGGAATAAGGAATTACGTGACAAAAATGTTCATCTTAATCTCCAACAGCAGCTTATGGAGCATATTTGGCGTGAACGTGAGGAGTTTATGAAAGTAGATGACGACTAGTTTTAGTTATTTACTTATCGTATTTTTCATTTCGTATTTTATTTCGTAATTTCTTTTATGTCATTTTGTTTAATGTAATATTTTTTATTTCGTATTGTAATGTTTAATTTTATAAATGAAGTGTTTGAATGTTTAATGAATGAAATTGTTGAAGTTAGAATTTGTAAATTGTTATTTTAAAAAAGGGTGGGTCCTGGTAATTTTTGTGTTATGTTATTTGGTGTTAAAATGATGTGACGTTGATGTGGCAGTGGTGTTGGTGTTATTTCGTGTTACCACTCCCTGCTCTCTTAACACAAAACAAAAAATGGAACATTGTTATCAACGGCAATTACCAACTAGACTTGGGCCCAATTCCTTAAACCCAAAACGAAAAAAGGCATGACCCAATAATTTATGCTCTGATTCTTATTTTGTAAACCCAATAACTAAACTAATTCGTAACTTTATTTTTAATTGGACGTGTAGTGGCTGTCTATAAATGAGAAGGGGGAACACATTGAAAGGATTTACATTGAAGCCTGTTTGAATTTAGATAAAATAAGACGCGGCAGTTTACACCATCCGTCTGGCGACATTGTTAATTCAAGGTGGGTGACTTATCCTATTCCTATCCCTTTTGTTTACAACATCTTATTTAATTTGTCATTCTTTAATTGCTGCCTTAATTCTTCTTTATGCAGATTTCCAGGGGGGCTATGTTACGAATATAACTTTGGTTTCAAAGCACGTGTGAGAGGTCAATACTTGACACCTCAAATCTCATACACCCTCAACCTTATCTTACGATATGAAGATCAGTCAAAAGTCAATTCATATAACCCCCTGAGATACAAAATAGATGGGGAGGATGAGACAAAAGTTTTCATTATTTACCCATCATATATGAGAGAAGATGGATGGTTCATTGTTCCATTCTATCACTTTACAAGCCAACATACAACTGCAGATCTTCAACTTGAGTTTGAATTTCGTTGTACCGAGCTAGTAGTCGCTGGCATCGAGTTCCAACCATCCGAAGAAAAAGTAAGCACTTTATTATTGTCAATGGTTATAAAAAAATGTAAAGAAAAAATGACACTTAACTTGAATGTATGGGTCGCTTGCTTGGATATGTCATATATAGGTGGAGCTTCAAGTGTTTGAAGAGTACCAAGACATAGTCGAGGTTGCCTCACAATCATTGTTCTACACATCCCTTGATGAACTTAAAGAGATTCTCTCCATAGGAGTCCACCTTAACGAATACAAAACGGTATTCAATTGGATATGTACTTATAAACCCCATGATTCCCACCAATTCGAATTTTTTATTAATTATATTTTGATAAAATTAATACGAACATAACTAATTCCCAACCTACTAATTATACAGTGGTTTTCAATTAATAAGAAAGGAGAACACTGTCACATGATATCCATGAAAGACTGTTTGATTCCAAATGAAGATTCCACTCCTCAATACAAGTCTCATTGGATTTCAAGGTGACTTGTCATACTCAGACTTATCCCTATTGTTTCATAACTGTATATAAATTGATGCATCATTCTTTGCTTATTCTTCTTCTTCTTCTTCTTCATGCAGATTTCAAAAAGGCCTTTATCAAACGAACAAAAAGGGATTTAAAACACATTTGAAGATTCAATTACTGTCTCCGTCAATCACATATACCATCAACCTTGTCTTTTACACTTCCCTATATGCTCATCAAGCATATGTAGACCTCAAATACAGAATAAATGGGGAGCCAAAAACTTCCAATATGTACCTTGGAAATGAAGGAAGAAATTGCCTCCTGTTTCAGCCCCTGGAAATAGTAAGAAGGCATCCTGTTTCAGCTGAATTGTATCAATTCACTAGCAATGGGAGTATTGCTGATATTGAAATTGATTTTGACGACCATGGAACCAATTTAGGAGTAGAAGGCATCCTGTTTCAGCCCCTGGAAATAGTAAGATGATAATACTGGTTTAATCATCTTTGTCAATTTTTAATTGTTGTTTTATAATCCTTACGAAACAGGTAACTACTACTATAATCATTTGAATTAACAGTGGCAAAAAGGTTGGGTCTGGTAATAGGTTGAAATTGGTATGGGTCAACTTGGGTCAGCTTTTGTTCTGTGTCGGACGTACAGAGTGAAAAATGAACTGCGAATGGAATTTTAGAATTCCTTAAAACTGATAAATAGTCAAAGGAGATTGATTCAAAATTTATAAAAGTTACGAATCAAACTTTTTATAGCTAAGACTAAAACTAAAACTGGTAACCAATTACTTTGTAAAAATATAGGTGGAAGGTTTAGAATCTGACACTTAAAAAGGGAAGAAAAGTTCCCGGATGATCATGAAGAAATACTCAATTTATCAAAAGATAGTCTGATGTGGACAATGAAGAAGGAACTCTACTCAATTCTCAGAAGAGTGTTCCTGATCGACAATGGTCAACAGGTATACTTTATAGGAATTATAAGACTGCTGTCATAAATTAAGTGCTCTTCCAAGACAGAGGAGTGATGGTTGGATGGAAGTGAAAGTATGGCAGTTTTATTCCAGGAAGACTCCTGAAACAGTTTCAATGAATCTTCAGTTAGAGCATCCAGTTAAGAAGGATCTTAGTGGGCTTATCATACATGGGATTGAGCTTAGACCCATATAGATTCTCTTATTTTAGTGATGATGGGGTATCTGCAAGATTCAAGTACATGTAAATCCATCAGTAGTTAGTTTGTTTTCATTTAGCGTTAAAACTATATTTTCAATTTGAAGTTTATATTTGGCAATCAAGATTCCTTTTCTGCCCCTAATGGAGGGAATTTATTCTTTGGTTTATTATAGTATAGTTTATGGGACATATAGCTAAAACAGAAATCCAAATTCTGCAAAATGGTAACGGGGTCAAGTCCCATGTCAGGTTGAAGAAGATCGGCTTTGACAGTTTTAAATAAAATGATAAAGTTGACATACAATTGCATTTGCTTACGGTTTTGGCGTACAGTCACTGATTTGTATATTTACAACTGTATCAACTTTGGTCAACTCTGCAAAGTATGAGACACGACAAAAATAGTTCCAAAAAAAAGATTTATTCATTTGTTACTGTCACTATGTTGTTACTAATCAAACGGATTTAGAACCGAACCTCTATCTTAAAACGGTTTTTTGAACAGTAAATGAAGTAAGGTGTTCGATAAAATGCTCAAGTGAAATTTGACTTCCATGTTTGAAGTGGTATATAACTATATACTCATTTTACTCTTTCACTGAGAATACAGTTTGTTAATAATGGTATTCGTTAGCTAGGGTGTTGTACGGAGGAGAGTTAAACAACATATATGCTACATTGGGATACACATTTAAATTTGCTACTACCTCCATCCCATATTAAGTGTCCACTTTCATAATGCACAAAGTTTTAGGAGATTCCACTAACTAAACTCTCCACCAATCAAATATTACTTTTACCCACTAAACTCACATCTTATTGGTTGAACGGTACAAGTGGACACTTAATTTGGGACATCCAAATATTATATTGTGGACACTTAATATGGGACGGAGGGACTACAAGTTAAGCTGATCTATACAATGCCTACCAAATGTTCGATAAGATGTGTAGCACAACTAACAGCGTTATTCTTTTGACCAATGACTGGGGTGCTTGCACAACCGATCTGTACGTTTCGCTATGTATTTGGATATATGAAGTTATGCTGGGATTTCACTATTTCAGACCCTGGAGGCTTCATAGGTATAGCAAGTACAACAGATTAGCTGTGGTATCTTTTCTGTTTAGACATGTAATCTCGGTGTCATATCATTCTCCTCCTCTTTGTCCTTCTCACCATATTTACCCACGTAATGGTCGTCATCTTCTTTAATTAGCATTTAACTATACTCCAGTTAAACTCACACATACCTCACAATGACACTCTCACACACAGACATTTTTTTTAATCGGTGATTTGCACAAAAGATTTTCTTTCTTTTGGCCTTCTCGCGCGACCCAAGCTCTCGCTTAATCGATTTTGCATGTTCGAATGGGCAACCATTACAACTGGTCATAAAAAAAAGAAAAAGAAACACTTGTGTCATTGCGTTGCTACCACATTTGAGGCCATAACACTGAGCTTGGACGGCGTGGTGGCAACACCAGTGGTATTGCACCATAACATAACATCTATAAAACACAAATCATACCACATGGTTTTAAAGATCATAATTTTATGCTAATTTGATGTTTATTATCTAATACTATATAGTACGGAGTATCTCTTATGAAAATCCAATCAGTTAGACTTTTTATGTTAAGGCAAAATAATTTGTTAACTGGGTTTGATGTAATTGTAACTTGCGAGCTACGTCTTTTTTTTTTTTTTTTTTTTTTTTCATCTTTTTCCAGCAAATTTCTTAACCTCTATAATCATGTCACATTTAGTTCTAGGGAGATTGAAATTTGAATTTTTCCACGACAGTGACCAAAAAGTGATAATAATTATAGCAACAAGCAATAAGGTCAGGATAACTTGTATGTCTTGCAGAACTTTATTTTTAAACAAAGTTGCCAATAAAGATGGGAATCCATGCATGCCTTTAGCCAAAAGATTGTGTTTGTAGTTGCTATGCCCATACAAACAACATATGAGCAACAGTGACATGTATAATGACAAGCCAAAAAAAATGCCTACTTTAAACGTATGATTACCCCTCATGCCTTTAATAAGTTTCAAGCTCGCAACTCGTTGGTTAAATGATATGAAGATATGGGTAAATGTAAGACCTAGTAATTCACCGCAAAAAATAGTTTTCAATGGTTATGTTAAAGAGCTAACAGATTATCTAGAGGTGGCAAATGGGCGGGCACATGCCACGGTTCAAATGGGAATGGACTAAACGGGCACAGCCCAAATGGACGCATGTTATACGAATCGCTTTAGAAAAGACCAAAAATGGCGAAATAAATTCGTAACACCTCATTTATATTTAAAAATTAAATATATTATATCTGTAAGTTTTTCATTAAAAACAATAGTAATGTTCTTCAATTAAGAGAAAATATATGTCCGCTGGTGCCCATTTAACATTTAAATAGGTAATATATGCCCATTTCACAAAAGAAGGGGGCTAAATGTGACTAAATGTTTTAAAAATTTGTCTAATTAACCTTTTTTTTTTTTTTTCTCTCTCTCTCTCTCTTAATGTTGGACACAAATTGCCACCGTAAGATTATCTATACTCTTTCACTACCCATAGTTAAGTGTATATATCATATTAGCATCATAATGCTATTCTTACCTGGTCTTCATTTTAACACAATTCTCCTCCGAGTTAGTTATTTCTTTTCAAATGTAACAATGTTATTTTGTTAAAGGGGGGTAAAAGCAATTTAAACAGAATTCTAATGTTTTAAAGCCAATCGCAAGATAGACCATATGTTATTGAACATTGAGTTACATTTACAATTGTGAATAATGTAACTTTCGCTTACCAAACATGGAGGAATATGTTGATTGGTACAAATTTACCATGAGGGGAAGTTGTAGATAAACAATAGCTGCAATCGGCATGCATGTAAATACTCCTATTGGTGCCAGCATCCAAGGTCTTTGATCACAGAAAACTAAGAACAAGATTACGCTAAAGGCCAACATCATTGAACTTGTAGAGAGGATTAACAGGAAAAGAGCAATAAGCAATCGTCTTGGTAATCTGTGCAAAAAATCTTTCTCAGCAAACCGTGTAGTAAGGATCGATAAGAACACTAATAGCGAAGTAGAAGCTGAAAATAGCGAGATCGCATCGGATACTGCAAAGACAGTGAACGCGATTTGCTTTTTAAACAGTGGTATGCCTGTTTCTTGGTTGCTTCTGTTAGAATATTAGAATCATGACAATCATATAAACAGGTAAACACATATGCGGAAACGTAGGAACATCTATAACACATAAAAGATTAACATAAATTAAATAGGAACGTACCGTGGTGATTCTAGCCCGAACAAGAATCAAGAGCAATTGTCTTTAACAATATGAAGAACCCTAATTAGGGTTTATATGGATCAATGATTAACCCCTTACCGTTTTGTTAATCGATCCCTTGATAACAACAAAAGTATGTTGTTACCTCGTTCTTGTACACACAAACTACTAACGAATTAAAGGTGATGCTAGTGACAAAAACACAAGAATTTTATTATATAAAATTCGATCCAAGAAACCCTTATGGGTTCTTGATCAATCTGCATTAAGGAGAAAACAAAGAGAAGGATAAACTTTTTAGGGTTTTGTGTGTGTGCACAAAAGGTACCAAAGTTTGATCCCTAGGTTTGTTTATATAGTGAATGAATATCTTGGAGGACAAGTTAGGGCAAAGGGTTACCCCTTTGTTTGTGGATCGACCGGCCACACCCTCCCAAGGAGTGTTCCGGATCCTTCTTGTCCTCTATTTCCATTCTAGTCCTTAACGTTTGCTTTTAACGATAATTAGTCCATACGTTTAACAACTAATGACCATTAAGTTATTTCTTGTGTTCTAATAATTATATATATAACATTTAATATATATCAATTATTATTCTTTAATTCTTGTTTGTAATGTGTGCAATCCTGAGGTCTCGAGTTCGATTCTAGACATACGTTTATTAATAAATATCCATAAACTCCAACAGCTCCCACTTGGATATCTATTAATAACATAATGACATTGGTAAGCGTCTAGCAACACGCCAATGCCCCTAGATCAACTCGAGGAAGGTTTCCTGGAAAAACCTATAATGATTCATCATTATTATTATCATCCTTTTGTTTCTAATACTACGTTAATAAAGATATGGATCTTAGTCATTCTTTAATTAACAATTCTGTTTCTCGTTGTTTATGATTGAGCAAGATTACCAAAACATCTGAACGTATTCCAGATAGACTTTGGGCGTGCGCACGCATACATCTTGTCAAACCTACGAGGAGCCCAGCAGTATTAAGCTTCAAAACGAATTTGAAGGAACAAATTCTTTCTTGACTACAAGAATAACCCATGGACTTTGCAACAATTCTGAAAGCAACCCTTATGACTTCCAGTTACGGTAAGCGGTAGATTGCTCCACAAAATGCACTACATCCATGACACTTATCTGGTATCTCAAGTCTGAGGATAACAAATTCATGATTTACTTACTGACAAGATCCATAAAGTAAAATCATGTAGTTGGGATAAGTCCTATATTCAATTCATCAAATATCATGTGAAATTGGTATGTCAACGCATCAATATACTTTCAAGTATATTCTAACCAATACTCAGATTTGTCTTAGTTTAATGATATTCCCATATCATTAATCGACAATGGACAATTTAGAATAACATAAGTTATTCATGGATTTAAACATGCAAATATAGGACACAATTTATTATTAATGAAAACAAACGTACTAAGTACTTTAATTCATTTTAAATAATAATTGCTTAATGTCCTTTATCCAAATACTAAATAGATCCATGCATGATAATTCTAGTTAATGAATTTTGTCTCAAGTAATGACTTGTTAACAATTATGCCTCAAGTAATGACAATCATACTTGTCGACAAGGCATTATTCAACTAACTTTGATCTATCCGAATTTTGAGAATACTTCTTTCAAGAATTTAATTAGCAAAATTCTTGTATGTATATATCCAACTATTTTGATATAGTTACACAATATTTCATAAACGATGTGATATCCTCAACCATCAATTTATGTCAATCAAACTTTCAAACCTTTTAAAGTTTAAGTATTCTAATTCTTTAATGTATAATGCAACTATGCTCTTAGTTGAGCACAACTAGTTCACATGGCTAAGGATAAAATCCTTCCATGACTAGTTATTGAGTGTCATCTCAATTAAACCAGCATCATTGTATACGAATCACAATATGCCTTTTAGAAATCCGTAAACATAATATCCAATGTGTAACGCTTGACACCTTTCAATCTTACAAGATTTATTGTCAACTATAACAATTACGCAACAATTCGCTATATTGTTTATACTTAGAATTCAGGAGCAATTCCAGGTAGAGGATCATTTATTCTAAGTTAAACATATTTCTTTATTCATTACACAAGATATCAAATATTATTAAATCATTAAGCATTTAAGCATTATTTAACAATAATATGATTCACATGTTTATTTAATAATAAACTTTTGTTCCAAGGTTGTATGTTTTATTTTCTAAATCTTTCACTTATAGTTTCATTCCAAACTAAGTCTTAACATTTTACTTATATGGAATGTAACTTCTTATATGTTATACAACATATATGATTTAGCAAATCAAACATAATACTCCCACTAGCTTTCAGGAATACTTAGAAATTACCTTATTTTAATTATAAACCTAAACATAGATTTAATAATTTATCATAAGAATAATCTCCTAGATGCATGCATTTATCCATTCATGGATTATTGCACTTTGTACACTTCCAAAGATTTTCTTGAATTCATAAACTCCTTTTGATTACTTATCGTCCTCGCTCAAGTAATTATTCAAGAAAGAGTTTTTGATATTCATTGTCAAATTTCATATTCATATAAATATGACAATTTACCATCTTTGTATCTTTAATGCATTTAGGAAAGAGTATTCAATCATAGTTAATTGCTTAAGTATGATTAATAATCTTGTCATGCATTAAGATATGTGTACAAATTTTGTTCATATGATTTCTACTCAAAGATTTAACCCACTAAGGTTACATTATCTTTGAATAAACTCATCTTCATTCTCTAACCATTAAGAATTAAGATAAACCAAATTTTAAATTTTGAATATCTTTATGAACAGCATCTACAACATTCATATTATGAGTAATTTACCCAATTCATTATTTTGGTAATACTACATCATATAATCATCAGCATATTAATTAAATATCTGAGATATCCAAGTGGATCTATGAATGATAATTCCATCATCTTGAGGTTTATCATTTACATGTTAAGCCTCATCATGATTTTAACTAGTGTGGTTTTAGAAGATTATGTATCTTGTAATTCTATCTTTTCAAGATAAAATACTCCCGCTTGCCTTTAGCATTATATATAATATAAGTACTTAGCAATTAGAGCAACAATCCAATTTTCTCTTTTAGGACTTTACAAATACGCATTGATAGCTCTTTGTTAATAACCTTCACATAAGTAACTTAACAAATTCAGAACTTCAATTTTAAGACTTAATGTGATTCATCACATTTCATAATTCAACAACGTCTTATTAATCTTCTAGGAGTCTAATTGAGTATATTCATGCCATACTCAATTTCTAACCTTGATAACTTTTAGAAGAATAGAAATCATAGTTATCTTCAATCAAACAATCTAACAAGAGTTTGATTCCCTAACTGAACATACCATCTATATGTGGTATTTCAATTAGAATTAATATTGTAAGAAGATCTATCAATATATATATATAAGATAACCATATTCCTGTTGGCATACTTATTTACCAACTAAATCAACTTAATGGTATAATAGTATTTTCAAGCCAATTGCATGCTTTATAACCCAAGTACTTATTAATCAAGTCACTTCATGTTTATGTCTTATAAAACATAAACTTGTTATAATCCCACTATACGTTATTAATCATTGATCAACTCAATGACTTCTTGTATATGTCTTAATTAAAAGACCATAACAAGCTAACGTCTTATTTTATTATAAGTCTTGTAATCATGAACACCATCATTTGGTTTCAATAATATTTTCAAGTTAACACACTACTTTATTTATTTATGTCATTCTAAGAATACATAATTATTGAAGTAGTATTATATTACTTCATGCATTTATGTCATTCCAATAATACATAAATATTAAAGCTGAAGTAGTATTGTTATTTGACACAATGTTCTAATAGATGCCTAATTTAGAAACTGTAAATTATCCATGTTGGTCTCACACATACATGGAAATTCACCTTGTTGTTAATATTTAGTCTGCGTCTCACGTTTACTAAATTTTAACACCAAGTGTTTTTTAGATTAGATGTATTAATCTAATTAGAATTATAATCTCTTACTTTGCAGTTAAGAGAATCCTTTAAATCATATTCTTATGTGTTGTACTTTGCACATAATGAAGATTTCTCCCACTTGTGCATGGTACAACACCATGTATCATATAAACAACACGCACGCGTTTGTTAATTTGAACAATATGATTTGTGTCATTAACATAACTTAGTAGATATAGAGTTTACTCAATCAATCAAGGAAATGTACATGACTATCCTTGAAAATATTAGTGTCTATATTTGGAAAGTAATTACCTTGAGATATTCAAAAGATAATCTAAGTTACAATCAAGACAATAAGTCTTGTAACTCCCACTGAATTAGAGAACCATAATAATAATCCCTTATTCAGCCATAAGAACACAATACTCCCACTGAATTTGACAACATTGTAAATGTTTCATTCATCAATGAAAGGAAATAGTGTACTTGTTTACTTTCCTACATCTTTTAAGAAAACCCATTCAAACAATTATATAGGTTATAAAAGGATGTAATCTACTACATAAATGTGATTCACCACATTCCAAACTATTAACTTGAAAAAAAAAAAAAAAAAAAAAAAAAAAAAAAAAAAAAAAAAAAAAACTGGGCATGCAATTTCTTTCTGTATAGATCTACCTTTCCAACAATTGTATGTAGTATCTGTAAATGGTCAAATCAAAACAACTAGATAAAATAATCTAATTCGTCTTTTACCATTGTGCAGTAATCAGTCTAGCTTCTAATTTAATAACTCATAAAGTGCAAATAATCTTACTATTAATTTTTGCTATGAGTTATATGTTTAGAATTTTAGACAATTCTAATCATCCTATTATACATTTCTCATTCATGAAAAGGAATAGGATTTAAGTCTCACACTTCTCCTAATGGAAAGAAGACTATATTTATTCTTTTTGTAAATATTGACTTTAACCAAAAACCCAAAAGGGTGTAGATCAATTAAAAGAATAACTTACGTTTACGGATTTAATGTTGCATTAATACATTTAAAGAATTTACAAAATTCAATTTTTAGTATTTTCGATAATTTATATTTCCAAGAAAATATAATACCCAAGGATATATTCATATAACCAACATATTTCCTTGAAAATCTAGGATCCAACTTTACATAGATTCCACCACATCAGTTGATCTGCTAGTGATGAAAGTATAAAAGATGGTAATCTGTCGAACAATAATTGGCAAACACTTTTCCAATTCCTAGATCATTATGGGATTTACATCAAATTGATTCATCAATTTGTCATGTAAGCATGTTTCATCCCATCTCATGCCTTAAGCTCTAGGTCTCACGCATCAACTTAATTAACTCGTCTAACTTAGAAACTGCAAATTCTCCATGTGTGGTCTCACGCACACTCGGAAATTTACCTTGTCATTAAAATTTAGCCTGCGTCTCACGTGTTACTAAATAATAACTTCAAGTGTTCCTTATAGTTAGATGGCATGTAACTTAAATTTTAGGGTATAAATTTTTTATGTGAAAATCAAAACATGTATAAAGATGCATGCACTCATCTTTATAACATAAGTTTTCAAAACCTTTTTATTACCAATTCGTGAAATTAATACACAAAGTTTTACTTAAGGTTTAATAAACCCTAAGATGACTTTCTACAATTATGATTTTTAAAAATAATTCGTTTAAGACATATTCAAGACTGTGATAACCAAGGCAGACTCTAAGGCTCTTTTCTAAGCCTTCAAATCACGGTTATGAATATCGTCTTAAAGGACTTAATTTTAAAAGCATATTTGTACAAAACATCAATCAAGCAAAAGTTTATGGATTCAATCTCAAAATCATGTAATAAAGTGTGAATTTTGCTGGTCTCGCCTGAGAGCTGATTACCGTGCGAATCGGACCACTAGCGGCACTTAAGACCTTGCAAGATTCTTACTTTATCACTTAGGGTTTCACCATTATTAGTCCGTATTATTTTCTTTATGGAAAAATTACCCTTTTATTGCTTACAACATGTCAAACAAATAAGAAACAATAAAACAAGTAATCCAAGACAAATCAACAACTAATAATAATAACAAAGGTGAAACAAATAGCCACATGCAATCCTTGTTAAGAAAAGATCCTAACAAAATCAATTCTAGGTGTAAAATGCATGTAATCAACTAAGGCCTTCCCTTCTTAATGGAAGTGGAGCCACATACATTGACGAATCAATTGCGTAGGCCAAAGCTAATATACACACCACATAGCACGTAAATTGATTTTAATAATTATTATTGAGGTCTTCCCCAATATTAGATCTATCTAAACATGTGAAAAGCTTAACAATTAATAACCCATGACTAACATGCATGTTTCGTCATGGATCAAGGCATAACAATTACCAATTAGGTCAAGGATACGCCCAAATAACACATAAACATGTAGGCAACCTAGGGTTTCTAATCCAATTAATTAATAAAACCAGAAACCCTAATTAGGGTTCATGGAATAAATCGACCCCCCCCCCCCCCCAAAATTAGGGTTAGGGTTTCGAAAAAATTAAAAAAAAAAACAAAACCCTAGATCCAAAACATGTATCTAAAACAATCAAAATTCATTTTTTATGTGTTTTATGTAATCAATTACATGTTATAGCAAGCTCGTGATACCACTGTTAGAATATTAGAATCATGACAATCATATAAACAGGTAAACACATATGCGGAAACGTAGGAACATCTATAACACATAAAAGATTAACATAAATTAAATAGGAACGTACCGTGGTGATTTTAGCCCGAACAAGAATCAAGAGCAATTGTCTTTAACAATATGAAGAACCCTAATTAGGGTTTATATGGATCAATGATTAACCCCTTACCGTTTTGTTAATTGATCCCTTGATAACAACAGAAGTATGTTGTTACCTCGTTCTTGTACACACAAACTACTAACGAATTAAAGGTGATGCTAGTGACAAAAACACAAGAATTTTATTATATAAAATTCGATCCAAGAAACCCTTATGGGTTCTTGATCAATCGGCATTAAGGAGAAAACAAAGAGAAGGATAAACTTTTTAGGGTTTTGTGTGTGTGCACAAAAGGTACCAAAGTTTGATCCCTAGGTTTGTTTATATAGTGAATGAATATCTTGGAGGACAAGTTAGGGCAAAGGGTTACCCCTTTGTTTGTGGATCGACCGGCCACACCCTCCCAAGGGGTGTTCCGGATCCTTCTTGTCCTCTATTTCCATTCTAGTCCTTAACGTTTGCTTTTAACGATAATTAGTCCATACGTTTAACAACTAATGACCATTAAGTTATTTCTTGTGTTCTAATAATTATATATATAACATTTAATATATATCAATTATTATTCTTTAATTCTTGTTTGTAATGTGTGCAATCCCGAGGTCTCGAGTTCGATTCTAGACATACGTTTATTAATATATATCCATAAACTCCAACAGCTTCCACCTGGTACAGTTATTGCAGCTGCAAATACGATTGTGACAATTAGTGCAGCAGTGATGCTGCTTGATTCTGCCGTTGCTTTCATCCACTTTTGGCCCTCCTTCACCAAATTTTCATGTTCCCTTGTAAACACCATATCTGGTGTCTCGTCACCAATATTCTTATCGGTAAGTTGCATAGGTTCCATAAACTTCTTCACTTCCTGTACAATTCAACTAGTTATCCTTTATGCAGCTAGATTGCATAGAACACTGTGATTATATATATTAACTTATATGTAAAGTACCTCATACCATTGCAGCTCTTGTTGTATTTGAAGTGCTGCACCTGTTGTACGACTAAGTACATATGGAGGTGCCAATCTTCCTACCAAGTGCAGGAGATTGTTACCCGAATAATCCTTCAATTCTCTATGAGTTTTGTTTTGCTTCATTAATGGATAGAATATATGGTTGTATACTTTTTTTGAACGGTGTATTATTGCTAACTGAATAATGTTATGCCTTTCATTAGTGTACTCTATTGTTTCTTTAAAATGACTTATCGTTAGACGCAGAACCTCGTACACATCCAGACGTACAGCCTCCAAAGCTATAAACATGTAAAAGTGGCTGTTATCTAAATTGAAGGAGTCCATGTGGCAGACAGTACTATGTAAAAAATCTTTAGCTTCTTCGTATTCCTTCTTTCTCTTCTCTATTTCCTTGATAGGCCCCTCTGAAATTTAAAAAATTAACTTATACATAAATGACTGAATAACTGATGGAAATTTCTTGTGTTTCCATTTCAAAACTGATAGTGCAAGTGCATGTCCTGTATTAACTATATGATCTCTTACCTACAGTTGCTAAAACCTTCCATAGGATGGGATACAACATATGGAAGGGTAAAAGAAGCACCGAAATGAAGAGAAGAATCAACTGATATAGTGGATAAACTACAGCTATTGGGACTGCATTCACAAGATGAAGTAAGTTGATTACATGTTATGCGAACTAGTTTCAGATAGGTAAAATGTATAGACTTATCACTTATCAACAAGTTTTATTTATGGCTATCAACAGCTCACCAAGTAATAGCATGACAATTTCTGGCAACAACCAGCTGTAATAGTTGTTTTTAAACCTTTTCATCCTCCATAAGGTGTGTTTGGCCCTTGCATACATATATTCAAAAGAATAGAATAGCAAAGAACTTCTCTTGGCTATTTTTTTACCGGCATTCTCCAAAGCTGCAAAGATATATATGGTAATATCAGCATCTCTAGAGGAAAATATGTGTCTAAATGTATCTTCCTGCTTTATGAATGAAGTTTCACTTTATTTACATAACAAGCAATGTTTAAAATCTGAAAGGGTAGACCTATTGGATCGCTTAACGGGATCCACTATTTTGACCCATTGAATCATATAAATAGATCAATCTATGGGACAGAAGTGTAGAGCAGGTGTAGCGTGTATATGCCGTTTACTTTTTTCTTCCAATTTTTGGAAAAAAAAAAAAAAAAAAAAAAAAAAAAAAAAAAAAAAAAAAAAAAAAAAAAGAAAGAATAGAGACTAACATGGATAAATCAATGCTTCTGAAAAGCTTAAATCACTTGGAAAGTTTCTTGTTATTGCCATCAATACCTTATCCATCGGTTTTTCTTGACTCTTGAGATGCAATTTGTGCAACTTGAATGCTAAATATGCAAGAGATCGATTAAGTATATGAATCTCGTAATTTGGATTATTGTCATAAATACTAAATACTTTTTTAGGATATACTAACTACTCATGGACTCACCATATTCTTTCCGGTAAATGAGACGAATTATGAACTCTTCAAATGAATCCTGGTATTTAGAAAGTAACTCGTCCGCGTTCTTAGTGGCTTCCAACAAATATGCAAATGTGCTGATGTGATTAGTTTTATAAGCAATGAGCAATGGTACTTCTCCTAAACGATCTTTAACATACAACAGATTATCCCTCTTCATAACCAAGAGTTCCGCAGCGTATTTGTTGTCAACCATTGCCGCAATATGAAGGGCTGTTTGACCCTTTTTATTTCTTATTTCTACCAGTTCTTCATCTTGTATAGAGTTGAGCAACATTTGAACGAAATAATTCTTGCCTTCTCCAACAGCTAAGTGAAGCATTGTTTCATCAGCATCGTTCATCTTGATATCAAATCCACGTTCTCTTAGAATGGATTGTGCTCTCCACCAATTCCCCTCTCGAGTAGCATCACGTAACTTACCTACTGCCGGTGCACCACTGTTGCAGTCTTCTGCTGGTATCTTTATACGTACCCATTCTGGTGAAGTTACATTCAACTTTATTGAAGAGGTCCACAATCTTTTCTAAATTACTTTATATTTTCTTTTTCTTTTAAAACTGAATGCCTACTAAAAGTTTTTGATATTAAAAAGAAGGTTTACACAAGATGAATTTTTTAAAAGAAAACTAAAATTTAAATAATCAAATTTACATAAAGAGTTGACAATATAGCCTTCAAAAATGGTCATTTGAAAAAGCAACCACATGTTTCGCCTTTTTTAATTAGTAAACCCTGAAAGCAATTCCCCTCGCGAGTAGCATCGCGTAACTTACTTAATGGTGCATCATTATCAAAAAAAAAAGTGAAACTTATGGCTACTTTCAAAACAACCATTTTAAAAGGCTACATTAATAAACAATTATTGGTGTATAATTGATTATTTATTTTCCGTTTATAAAATGACAAATGTTTATAAATTTGTTGATATGACATGGACCAACAATAAAACAGTATTGAAAACCAAATATGTGACGTAATGGAGTTGTACCTGTTGGATACCCACGAAAACAATATTCATCTTCTAGTGTCCACCAAATAGATTGCACGTTAGCTGAGTAATCAAAATGTCTGAGTACTTTTTCGTCTAGTGAGCCCAAAATCCAACCTTTGAGAAGGATATTGTATCTTTTAGTGATATCTTTGCTCTTAGCCTTCAACCAAGTATTAGTGTTTTCAACAAAGTCACGGATCATCAGTTTATCCAGGAGTGATAACATCTGAGCCTTCCATATATGGTAGTTTCTATGACCGGAAAGCTTCACTGAAACAAAGTTGGAGACATTAACCTTTGATGCGTGCATGCATTCTTCCAACTCTTCTTTCGATGCAGAAACATCGCGATGATAAATTGCTAGTGTCGACCAAATAGATTGCACGTCATCTGAGCAATCAAAATGTCTGCGTAATAATTCTTCGTCTAGCGAACCCAAAATCCAACCTTTGAGAAGGATATCGTATTTTTTTGCGATATATTTGCTCTTAGACTTCAACCAATCACCACGGCTTTCGACAATGTCACGGATCATCAGTGTATCCAGGAGTGATAGCATCTGAGCCTTCCATATATAGTAGTCGTTGCTTAGAATGGAAAGCTTCACTGAAACAAAGTTGAAGACATTAACATTTGATGCGTTCATGTATTCTTTGAACTCTTCTTTTAATGCAGAAACATCGTCATGATCAATTGCTAGTGTCCACCAAATAAATTGCACGTCATCTGAGTAATCAAAATGTCTGGGTAATTCTTCGTCTAGCGAACCCAAAATCCAACCTTTGAGAAGGATGTCGTATTGGCTAGCGATATATTGGCTCTTAGACTTTAACCAATTATCAGGGTTTTCAACAATGTCACGGATCCCTAGATTATCCATGAGTGATAGCATCTGACCCTTCCATATATGGTAGTTGGTTTGACCGGAAAGCTTCACTGACAAAAAGTCGGAGACATTAACATTTGATGCGCGCTTGTATTCTTCCACCTCTTCTATTGTTGCATCATACATCATCCATGATTCCATCTTCACAAACTTACTTCTAGTACTATGAGTGGACTAAGGTTAAGGAAGTTTTGTTATTGCAAGTTTGGTTGCAGTATATGGTTCATTATATAGGAGAAGTATCATTAAAGACTATCGACATTATATGGCCCAAATAGCTGTAAATAAGTAACTGACATTAAATGCGATTGAGACAAGGTAGTTGTAACTAATTTAGGCTATAAAACATACCGCAAAAACCCTAACCCATATTACGATTCATCTCTGGCGAAAAAAAAGAAAAACCCTAACAACCTCTTACAAGTTCGATTCATCTAATCCACCAAACCTCTTTGATTCCCTGCATAATCCTATGATTTAACACTCTTATCTATTGCTTCTTATTGAATTAACGCTTGGTATCATACGGTTTGGGTGAGTTTTTTGAATCGCATACTTAGGGTTTTTTTCTTATCGAGTTTTTATTAATCGACTTTAGGACTCTCCAATCCTTAGTCGATTCTGATCCTACTCTATCACTGAATTTAATCTTTATTGATTGGATCATGGATGCTGGTTAGTTTGTTTGTGGTGTCACGTTAAACCCTAAGCGATTAGGGTTTTTTCTGAATTGGTTTTGCTGGATGCTGGTTACATTGAATCTGATAAGCGTTGGTTTGTTTAATTTGTGGTGAGAGGTGAATAAGGGTTTCTTGAGTCCTAATAGTGTGAGTAAGGAATCGGTTGTTAAAAAGAATCTTCCTGATGTGACGAGTTCTTGTTTGAATGTGGATGATGCTAATGATTGTGCTATGAATGCTACTCAGACAGTGGAGCCGATTCCACTTATGAAAGATACATCATTTGGTGATGATTTGGAGCGGGTTACTAGTGCTAAATCTGTGAAACACTTGATTGATAATGCGCATCAGAATTTTGAGGATGCCATGAATAAAATCCAAAGTGAGATTGGAGCTAGTGAAGTTAATATTACTAGTACTCCTCCTTTTACTTCTGCTCCTAATTCTCACATGGATGATACTACTAATGGTACGGGAGTGAAGTTGGTTTCTTACGCGGGTGCTACTTCTAATGAACCTCTGAAACATGTTTCTAACTTTCGTAGGTTGGAATGTAGCAAGAAGAAGGCTGATGTTGATCTATCAGTCCCAATGAATGTAGTGCAAGAGGTTCACATGAGGTTCGAGAATACTCTCTACGGATACTTCCTTGGTCAACGCCTTGCTTTTCCTGTTGTTGATTATTATGTTCGCAATGCGTGGGCTAAGTATGGTTTACAAAAGGTTATGATGAATGCTAAGGGTTTCTTTTTCTTCAAGTTTACTTCGAAGAAAGGTGTCGATGATGTCCTTGATAATGGTCCTTGGTTGATTCGCAATGTACCTATTATACTTAAACCATGGACATTGAACACCAACTTGCTTAAAGAGGATTTGACTAACATTCCGGTGTGGGTTAAATTCCATGATGTTCCCTTAGCTATGTTCTCCGATGACGGACTTAGCCTGCTTGCTACTGTGATTGGGACGCCCAAAAGGTTAGATGCCTTTACTAGTTAAATGTGCAAGGAATCTTGGGGCCGGAGTAGCTTTGCTAGGTGTATGATTGAAGTAAAGTCAGACGAGGTATTAAAGGACAGTCTCACTGTTGAGATTCCTCTACTTGATGGTACGGGTTCGACTATTGAAAAGATCCGGGTTGAATATGATTGGAAACCACCTCGCTGTGATAAATGCAAGGTATTTGGACATACTCTGACTGACTGCCCTAAGGTTGTTATACCTCCTGTTCAGCCTACTAAGCCTGTTAATGATAGTTTCAAGACTGTCAATACCAGGAAGAAAGGAAAAAAAGGTGGTTCTACAATTCCGGGTAAAGGAGGGTTTACTAAACCTGTTGTGGGTAAGAAGTTTCAGTATCAACCCAAACAGACTCCTCCTGAACCCACGATGTGATAGTAGTCTTAACAGAAAAGAAACTAGAAACTAAGAAAAAGATTCGACCATCGAAAGGATTCATGAACCTGCATGGTGATATAGTATGTAATATCAGAGTAATTAACTCGTTCATTGAACTAATATTTCTTAGACATTGAGTTTAAGACCCAAATAGAATATCTTTTTGATGATCCATATTGTGTTTGTGTATGTTAAAACATGTGGTTTTCAAATACATTTGATTTGTATAATGCTGTTATCCATTTTGGATAATGTAACGAGTGGATAGAAAACAAAGGAGTATATGGACCATTATATAGTCTTGTTCATTTCTTATTGTTACCGTTGTAACACAGCAAAAACTCAAAGTAAACATTGCAACGCCTCATATCTTGGCAATCATGAGCATAAAAAATGAGTTCACCATGAGCATAAAAATGAGCACACCATGAGCATAAAAAATTAGTTCACCAATAATCAATCCCATTTTTTATAGCTAAAAGAGAAATTGACAATCACATTATAAAAATGAGCGGCAATTTTCCCAAAACTTGTGTTAGACAAACTTATATGTGACTCCGTCAGATGACTAGCTACATCCGGGCAAAAAGGTTGTACTCAATGTCTAAGTCATCCAAAAGTACTACGGTATTCACTAAGGACTCGTGTTTCCAAAAGTGTTATTCATTTACATCACCTTAGTGAAAAGTTCTACTCACAAAGGAAGTTTCGAGGGTGCTATTCACACATAGGGTGTTGTTCACCAGAAAGGTGCTATTCACCCTTCGTGCTAATCACGAATGGCGGGCTGATCACCCCAAAAACACACATAATGCCAAGCTATACAAACAGGTAACGTTGAGAAAGCAAAATACAATTGTTGCATGCAAATAATCATGGCCATAAAGTCATAAAGTCAGCCATACAAAGATAACAACAAAATCTGAAAGGCATATCAAGCCATAAAGTCAACCATAAAGTCTGCCATATAAAAGAAAACAATAAAATCTAAGAATCAAGAAGAGTGCAGGATCTAAAGGAATAATAGGGTGGAGGCACGTCAGGCAGGGTGGCAACACTTCTGTCAAGGGATGGGCATATGCCGAAGCAACCTTGTCCACTAACGAATACTCGTGAGTGAAGAGGTTATTGTAAGCATCAATAAATTCGTCCTGTGAAATAACTACTATAGGTATTTGTAATGAGAATGATAGTAATAAGGTTTTGTGGGTTGTTACATGTGTGGTCTTTAAATCTTGTTGCCTTTCAAAAAAAAAATAATAATAATAATAATAAAATAAAAATCATCATTGCATACATAGCCTAAATTATTTACAACTACCCTGTCGATAGAATTTAATGATAAGTGTACAATAAACATATATAATGTCCAGGGACGGAACCAGTAAACAAAACGATCAGGTGCACTTATAATAACCTATGCATTTAAGAAAACCCGAAGTTTTTTTTAACAAAATTAACACTACGCAACAAAAATCCATGAATGTCCCGGGACACCCCTGGTTCCGTCACTGATAATGTCACTAGCTAGTCTTTAATGTTAAGTCTATAATGAACCACACAACAGAAGCTAGCACACTTGCAATGACAAAAATAAAATCCTCCATTATACAAGAAAAACTTCTTTAGCCTTAATCCATTCACAGTACTAGAAATAAGTTAGTGAATATGTCGGAATCATCATCGAATGCTAATGGCAATTTTTGTGTATCAAAAGAAAAGTTGGAATACTTGTACGTGTCAAATGTTAACGTTGCAAACTTTGACTCAGTACTGAAGCTTTCAGGCATAGCTACTACCATATGTGGAAGGCTCAGATGCTATCACTCATGGATAAACTACTGATCCATGACATTGTCGAATCCCTGATAATTGTCCCATGGTTCGTCGTAAATAGTTGTCCACAAGACAAAAAGACGTACATAAGAAAATTGTGATAAGTAGGGCATCCGTTATGACAAAAAATTGCAAAGGTTTATATATATGTCATTTCATGTCTTGCTGCATCAACAACTTTATAAATTAAACCTATCTATACTTTATAATGTATGGACCTTATACACGACTTGTTTAATAACTCGGGCTAAAAGTGCTAACACTACATATTTGACTAGTTTGTCCAAATGAGTTGATAAGTTAAACATGCTATACTTTCTAAACAAAATTAAAATTTGAAGTAGGTTGAGGTATAACCATTTAACCTATTTTAAAATAAAACTTTCCACATAAATTTTAAATAGGTTGGTGGGTTAACTGATTTAACTCACCCTCGATCAAAACACAAAAGGTGTGTTGAAACTAGCATTAGCAGTTAGCAGTAGCAGTTTAATTTATAAAAATGTTTGATAGTGTAGTTGTAGTTGTAATTTAAATGTGTAAAATGACGTAATGTTAATCGAAGAACTAGCCAAGGCACTCTCCCGACACCCGACGGAACATTTGTTCTTGGAAATACTCCATAATCACACTTCCGATCACAAGCATACTATCCTTACCCAAACCTAGCATACCGAAACCCAGTCCCACAACCAAAGCTTTCTCAATTCTCACAACCAAACGCATTTACCCAATTCTCCTCACAACCAAACGCGTTCCAATTTGATAACCTCAACTACCCGTCACAAACCCTTGCGGGTGGTTCGTCATCACAACAAGCCATGTCTTCAATTAATTTATTTCCAAATGAAGACTTGTACGAGCCTATATTGATGAGAGTTTTTATGAAAACACCGCTCATGAGGACTCTCCCGTCGAAGTCACGCCCCAAGAAACGGCACCGGCCAAACGTATGCCTAAGAAACGCGGAAAGAGGATGATTCGAAATGACGATGGACCATCCCGGTAAATTTTATGGACCACTGAGGAAGAAATTGCATTCTGTAAAGCTTGGGTCAATGAAACCGAAAATAGCGCCCTGGGTAACTCGAGGAAGGGAGACGGATTTTTGAATGATGTTGTAAATTTACATGTTGAGCAAAACAAAAAACACTCATCGAACGTACGACATGGTGAATGGGAAATGGAAGACGGTGCACCCGAACGTGGCTCAATTTTGTGGAGTTTACAATAACCTCAAGCGTTCGGCACCGATGAATGGAGCCAGAGATGAAGATTACTTCAACACGGCAATGCTTAACTATGAAGCTATATACGGAGTACAATTTACACTTCGTCATTGTTGGGATGTTTTAAAAACTATGAGAATTGGAATAACGTTGAAGTTCCTAACTAGGAAGAAAGTGTCCGAGTAGGATCAATGTCCAAGAGATACAAGTCATTTGGGTCTAGTTTGTTCAACCCAGGGGATGCTAGTATTAATCTGAACAATGATACTAGAGACTATGAGGAAGATGAAGTGCAGGTACAAAGATGATCAAAAGGCAGGGACAAAGCTAAAGCGAATAAGAAAAGGACCGTACACAACAACATACCTAATTTCGT
This sequence comes from Artemisia argyi, assembly GCA_030686995.1. Lineage (NCBI taxonomy): Eukaryota > Viridiplantae > Streptophyta > Magnoliopsida > Asterales > Asteraceae > Artemisia > Artemisia argyi. Next base: position 188,679,719 of record CM060685.1, on the reverse strand, counting down.
CGAGCTGATACGATGGTTCATGTTAAAAGTGCAAATCTTATCTTATATTTCAATTAAGAAGGGAAAATCTAGGTCTTTACCAATCACTTAAATTAAAAATCTTTCACTTTGTCACCACAAAAATAAAACAAATTTATACAACTAAACAAATCCGTTGACCCTAAAAAAACCGTTATAAGGACTAAAACCGTACAAACTCATATCTCAAGGGACCATTTACACAACATCCACACAACAAAAACAAAACAATTTTATAACTACCATTAACCACCACCCGATACCCCCTTTCATTTCACACACACACTAAAAACACCCACACACACAGAGAGAATGAACTCCGGCGATGACGTCAGATCCGGCGGCAAGGTCGTCAAGAAACGGCGGCTTGCCACCGGAAAAACACCCTACGACCGCCCTGAACCACCGCAAGAACAAGAAAAGGAAAAGGGTAATTGGATAAAGTATGTGACTGGTGGTGCAAGTAGATTGGTTTCTTCAATTTGGAGTTATAAAAAATGGGCTGATTTTCAAGAGCCAGAAGATAATGATTCTGATTCTGGTATTGTTATATATATATATATATATATATATATATATATATATATATATATATATATATATATATATATATATATATAAATTCTTTTAGTGTAATTTCAGTGGTTAATTAGTTTTAAAAAAAAAAAAAAAAAAAAAAAAAAAAAAAAAAGGAAAGTTTAATTGGTATGAATTAGTATTTTTCTTATATAAATTCTTTTAGTGTAATTTGTTTATTTTAAGTGATTATTTTAGGTTTTTTATGGATAAATTTTATGAATTAGTATTTTTCTTATATAAATTCTTTTAGTGTAATTTGTTAATTTAAGTAATTGTTTTTTAGAATTAGTAAATTTCTTTAGTGTAATTGGTTTAATTAGTTTTATTAATTAAAAAAACAAAAAAAAAAGTTGGTTTAATTGGTATGAATTAGGATTATTTATATGGGTTTTAAAGGATTTGGATATATGATTTGTGGGTTATGAAAAAAGTTTAATTTTTAGTAATTCCCATATTTTTTAATAATTTTTTTAGTGTAATTTTTTAAAATTAAGTGGTTTAATTGGTATGAATTAGTGTCCTTTTATTGGGGTTTCAAGGATTTGGATATATGTTTTTGGGGTTATGAAAAAGTCTGAAATTTGTTTATGAAATTTACTGTAGTATTATTTTTATTGGGTTTTTAAGGATTTTGAGTATATGGTGTATGGGTTATGAAAAAGACTGTTAATTTAAGTGATTTTGTTTTAATAAATTAGTGTTATTTTTATTAAGTTTTATAGAAATTAGTATTATTTTTATTGGGTTTTTTAGGATTTAAGTATATGGTTTGTGGGTTATGAAAAAGTTTGTACATTTAGGTGATTTTTTATTAAATTAGTAATATTTTCATTGATTTTTATAAAAATTAGTATTGTTTTTATTGGGGTTTTAAGGATTTGGATATATGGTGTATGAAAAAGTTTGTAAATTTAAGTGATTTTTTAATAAATTAATATTATTTCTATTGGGGTTTTAAGGATTGGGATATATGGTTTATGGGTTATGAAAAAGTTTGTTAATTTATGTGAGTTTTGTGCTGAAACTTGAAAAAGAGGGATAATTTGTTTAATTTAAGTGATTATTTAATGATTCCCTTACTTATTTTTTTTATCAATTAAGTGGTTTCTAAGGATTTGAATATATGTTTGTGGGGTAATGAAAAAGACTGTTAATTTTTGTTATTAAGTGATGTGTGATTTGAATATATGTTGATTGATGTACTTTAGTTGGTTTATTTAGTGTGAATTAGTATTAGTTTTATTGGGTTTTTAAGGTGTTTTCTGGGTTATGATAAAAGATTGTTAATTCCAGTGATGTTTTTAGTATGAATTAGTATTAATCTATTTGGATATTAGTTTTATTATTTTGTTTTTAAAGAATTTGAATGTAGTGTTTGTGGGAGATGAAAAAGCTTATTAATTTATGTAATAATAGTATGATGTAGTGTGATAAACCAATTTGAAAAATGGTAATTGGGTTAATTTAGTTAGTGCTTCTATGGGATTTTAAGTGAGTGGCATGAATTAGTATAACTTTCTTTGAATTCTGTGTGATTATGTGTTGAAGCTGTTATGTTCCGTGTTGGGTGATTTCAGACTCGTGAATGATAAATTATAGTTGAAACAAGAAAAAGATTCTGTAGCATTTGTAATATGTCATTTCCTTCGGAAATAATGTTTGTTTAGTCTACAAAAGTAGTCAAGCATTCGAATTCTTTCATTTAGGTATACTTCCGGAGAAAAACATGCCAGATGCCAAAATTTCCCTAAATTTTTTGGAAAGGGAAAAAGCCTTTTGACTAGGTGTCAATATGGTATAGGTTAAAGTTTTGATCTTACTGGAAAAAAGTAAGGAAATTTTTGTCGACATTGTTTTGGTTAATGAAACTAGATGCATACTTGTGTTAGTAATGTCAATATGCGGGTGGCCTCGAATACATATCCCTTTTAATTTTCAAGAGAAAACATACTAGTTGACTTCGCAAATATTTAAGTAGTATGACAAGAAACTCTTTATCTGTCAAACCAATGTTAGGGTTTAGATTGTTGATAGATCGTATGTACTGTAATTAAGTCTTCCTTATCTATATTATTGTTTATTGACTTAGGGCTTGTTTGTTTAAATTTTTTATTAAGTCGTGTTTAAACAATAGATGACTTATTGCAGACAATCTCAGTTTTATCACTTTATATTTTCAGTCATCTTTCTCTATTTAGTCATTAACAAACAATTTTCATATGACTTGTGAATTTAGTTTTTTTCATATTAAGTCCATTAAGTCAAATTCTCATTTATCAGTAAGTTAAGTATGCTCTCATTTGTTCCAACAGAAGGTGGTATCGAAGATGATATGGTAGATAACGAAAACCATCCTGATGGGGGTGCTGAGTTGAACCAGGTGATTACACAGTCCTCTATATAGTACTGACTTGTGATCATAAGCTAACTTTTATTATGAACAATATACTTGAAACATCTGCATGAATTGTTTTCTTATAATTGAGGAGAAAGCATTGCTATGACTTACTATCATGATGCTAGTTTAATGAACCATCCCATGTAACATGTTATTGTTATTACACCAGAATAAAGGCAGTTCGTCTGGAAAAAGTGAGATATTGTATTTGGTTGAGCAACTACTTACGCTCGAACACTATTCAAGGTAAAAATCTTTTCCTATCTGCTTTTATTGTTTCATAGTTGTCTTCTGTTTTGGTTTCTTTCCTCTTGCGTTTGTCCTTTCTACTCATGAATATCTTTGTACATTTTTCAACAGGGAAGAGTGCGATAGACTAATAGAGATTATGAATTCGCGAGTTGCAGAGTATAGCATGAATGAGGGGGCAGATACTACACCAAGTAAGATTCTGAATACCAATAATATAACTGTGGCTTTCGATATTGAATATGGATTGATATTGTGTTTGTTCAATCATAAACAGAGGGCCCATATACTCGTAGACAAGCCATCATGGAAGCAAGAAAAGTGATTACTGAAAACATGGTTGGATCAAGTTCAAAGTCAGAGCTGGACAATAGCAATCATGTTTCCAAATCTTTTCTGACCCCAAATGTTAGTACTATCATAAAACTTCCATTCATCTGATTTTGAGATTATGCTAATTTACTTGGTATATCTTTGAATTCTTGTTTCTATGCTTTTGTATTCTGACCTAAATCTCGTACTCATCTGTTATATCTATAAACCTAGGTATAATTTACTGTATCGATAGATTTTGTTGACTATTCATATGACACTTTTTAATTTGTATGTGTTGCAGCCACAAAGGGAGAATTTTTCTGGTGGATCATGGAACATTGAGAATGAAATACAAAGGTTGCGTTCCAAAGCTGAAGATGCTAAGAAACCAGACGAGCCAAAATCTATAGAAGCACCAAAATCGGATGATAGAATTGTGGATCTGGCGTCAGAGGGTTAGTTTCTTAGCCTTGTTTCCTGATCACATCATTACCCCTACCCCTTAAAAAGGAAATGTTGCCTCGTGGTATAATTTAATGAGCTTTCAATAGATTTGGCTGAATAGCGGGTCAAACGGATAACTTTGGTTATGAGTTGGGTTGGGGTCAATCTGAAACACTTCTTATAACTAACGGCTAGTTTGTCAAATATGGTTACAAAAATTATTATATCTCAATAATGATCCCGTATTTTTTAATACAATTATTTTGGAAGTTGTATACATTAAAAATGCACTTTAGGCCACTTTCGAGCCGTTTGATCCATTTGACCCGTTCCCTTCCATATATGTAAAATAATGATTACCCACTTGATCTTTAGAGATAAGACATAATCCATATTTGATCCATCTGTGATTAATAGGCAGAGATGTGAATTTTTAACTAAAATCCTGTCAACTAAAGAAACGTTTCATATATTTTGGGATAGAGGGAGTATAATTATATAAATATCTCACCTTTCTATATTCTTAATTATCCTTTGGCCTTCAGATGCGAGGACCACTCAAGACGATGCACCGACTGAAACGTTGTCATACCTTCCAACAATTGAGGAGCAAAATCAGGTAATTAATGGCCACAAAAGGTTTCTAGTTCTCTAATGTGAAAAACAATTGTGAATCCACTACAAATATTCTCATAATGGGCTTTGGTCATTTTTTGGGTTGTTTGGATGTGATTTTTGAAAATAATTATGTGATAAATAATCGTATAAAGATAATAAATGGTAATGAAACGGGTTTTAGCTCTGTAGTATATCAAAAGCAAATCATTACTTTCAAACATCACAAGTTGGTATTTATGACCGCAAGCCTCGATAATCATATAATTTTTCCTAAAAGACACGTTCCAAATACCCACTTTATGTAATATGATGAGAAATAGTATACTGTAAGTCGATAATAGTTGTGTATCAAGCATTTACGCATTTTTAGTTATGAAACGATGATCTGTCAGTCACCAAAAACCTTTCGTTTTTGTTATGCTTCAGATATCAGAGGAAAAAGAAAAAGACGTCGAAGAGGAATTTACAGAGGTGCCTGATGTCATTGCTTCTCAGGGCAGCTCTAACACCAGCGACCCTAAAAATCCTGATAGCCCAACTCCAAAACGAAAGCCCGGTAGCCCAACTCCAAAACGACCAGGGACAAGGAACAGAAGGTACAGCAAACGAGTCAGGGGCCGGGGCAAATGATAGATTCTTGAAGCATGGCTAGTATGTAGCGAACTAGACTAATGTTACTATAACATTAAGGTTTAATTCATGTCATGTATCAATTATTGTAGTCCAGTTGGTTTTTTAGGGTAGTGTTAATGGACTTGTATTTAGACTAATTTATCTGATCATCTGTAATTCTGTAACATGTTGTGTAGAGGATTTGTAATATGTATCATGTAATGTAACACAAGTGTTGTACTTTCATTGATTTTAAATAAATTTATGTTGGCATGGATTGGCTAATGGGTCAAAATAGCTTGGATGGAGACGAGTATTTGTTATTACGGGTTGAAACCAGTTGGTTGATCCAAATGAAATGTATGCTGTAACTAACTTCTGCGTAATGTAACGATTTATTGTCGTATATCATGGTTATTCATGTTGAGTAAATTCAGAAGAGTAATGATATATCCATGGACGGGACCCACTTGGGAGCCGGGTGTTTTGAGCCACGAAGTGTAATTTGTTCTCAAAAAGTGTCATTTTTCAATACGTGCACCCCCCCCCCCCCCCCCCCCCAATAATATTTTTTGTTGAGATTAACCCCAAAATACTATATTGTGCAAATTTTAGTACTTATAATAGAAACAAGTTATGCAAGAATTTCGAAAAAAATTGTGCAAAACCCATTTCAAAATTCTGGGTCCGTCCCTGGATATATCCATCCTACGACGGGTTAGACTTGCATGTCTTAACCCCCATTGAATTATTTGCAAAAGTACGTTAGCTCTTTTGGTCTAAAACCTTATCCATATCGAAGGATTGATACCTTTCGTGGGGAGCTAACCCCGATCACGTGAAAATGGTGGTTAGCATATAAACAACTAGAAAGCCATGGTTCTCATGTGATCTTTCCCTGTATAGGTCCACAAGAGAATAGATGCACATGTGGATGCCTCTTAATTTACGTGTGCATGTGTACATTGGTTCTTGGGTACCTGTAACTTTGGGGAATATATAAACAAAGAGTATGGATCTAGTGAGAAAAATTATTGAAATGAGAAGAGTGAGAAGAAATTGTAGCCATATATTTTAAATAAGAAAAGAGAAATAATAGGAGATGCATCTATTTTTGTGGTTGTGCTTTCTTGTCATTCTTCTTATCTTAATTATATTTCTCATTTGATCCTAACTCTATAAACAAAAGAGTAAATTGCAAAAATAGTCCATGTCGTTTGGTTAAGTTGTATGTTTCATCCCCGCATACATTGTGAAAAACTTTTTTTTGAACAGGTCTTTGTGAGAAACTTACGAGTGCATTTTTGTTTCTCTCCAAAATAAAATGACTAATATGTCCATCCTCTCTGTTTGATTAAAGAGATTTAAGATGAGTAATTTAGTCATTTCACTTTTACCAAAGACAAAAACTGCACTCGCAAGTTCGTCACACAGATGGTGCATGTCTTTTAAAAAAGACAGGGATGAAACATGCAATCTGGTTAAACTACAGGGTCCTCTTTTGCAATTTACTCTAAACAAAAATGATGGTTAACAAAGGGCCAAAAATGATTGTTAATTGTTACTAGAAGTATCTGGGCTTGTTTGTTTAAATATGTATTGAGTTGTGTTTAAATAGAAAATGACTTGATGTATACATTCTCAGTTTTGTCACTCTATATCTTAAGTAATCTTTCACTATTAAGTAATAAACAAATAATTTTCATATGATTTAGTTTTTTTTTTTTTTCATATTAAAGTAGATAAGTCAAACACCACCTACGTTTCGCTTTGAACATTTCTTGTGCTAATAGGGTTTACCGCCTTGAAGCCTTGGTTGCAAAAAAGTTGTTGCTTCTCACACACAAACAAAATGACAAAATGATGGTTAGTGGAAGTAAGCTTTGGTCACATTACAATTGTGATTCACACAAAAACAAAATGATGGTTACTAAGAGTAAACCTTGATCACATTAAATTTTTTTATTCACTAACCAATTGGGCTTAGCTCAGTTGGCACCAAGGTCTCCTTAAGAGCTTTGGCAGGAGGTGTTACCACATGCGAGAGGTCTTAGATTTGAGTCTCTCCAATGGTGGGTTTTCCTCTTGGGTGGGATCTGTGCGGGTTCTTCCCCATAGATGCGTCAATTCGAGGCTAGCAGGGACTACCTTCTGGGTAAGTACTGTGGAATCGAATTACTAACTATGGTATTTTACTAATTCGCCATTCAAAAAAAATATGATCAAAAATAGGGTTTAAGTCACAAAATAGCAACAAACTTTTTTCAAAGTCTCGCTTTGATACGTGAACTATAGAAGTATCATTAAATGCAACAAATTTTTATAAAATGTTTCAATATGCACATTTTGATGTATTGTCATACCAGAAAAACTGACATCTGTCATTTTTAGCGTGACAACACATCAAAATATGCATATTGAAACATTTTTTGAAAGTTCTTTGCATTTATTAATACTTTTATAATTCACGTATCAAAACGGAACTTAAAAAAATTGTTGCTATTTTGTGACCTAAATCCTTCAAAATAGTAAGCGTGGCCACACTTAAAATAGATTCACACTGAAACATGATTGCTGGCTAGTAAACGTAAGCCTTGTTCACATTTAAATTCTGAAACGCGCAAAATAAAATTGATGGTTAGTCGAGTTGGTTGATCCATATGAAATTGATGCTGTAATTAACTTCTGCAGAATGAAACGATTTATTGTTTATGTCAAAAAGTATTTTTTGTGGTTGTTTGGTTGATCCATATGAAATTGATGCTGTAATTAATTTCCAATTTGCCAATAATTGGCGAACTATACCTTTAACTCTACTAATGACCAACGAGCTATAAATCTTGCCGTGGAGCAAAGCGATCCAAAATTGTGCCACACACGATGAAATATCCTAGATCCGCCACTGATGAAACGATTTATTGTTTATGTCAAAAAGTATTTTTTGTGGTTGTTTATGTTGAGTAAAACGATTAGAAGAGTAATGATGTATCCTTCCAAGGAGCGGTTAAATCTGCATGTTTTAACCCCCCTTGAAGAAATTGCAAATTCGCTAGTTGTAACTTAGTAGCTCTTTTGTCCAAAACCATATCCTTGTCGAATAATCAAAACCTTTCATGTAGGAATACAACCACAGTATGTGCAACTGCACAGGCACATTGGTTCTCGCATAAATGTGCTGAATTAAGGTAGAAAGAGAGCCCTTCTAGCGCATTTGTAACTTTGGGGCAGATGTATACAAAAATGATGGTTAACAAAAAACACAAAATGATGGTTACTGAAAGTGTAGGTTTTCGGCATTTTATGTGGTAAAAGCTTTTCCACCTTTAAGCCTTGATCACATGAAAAATGCGATTCAGACGAAAAAAAAAAAAAAAACAAAAAAAAAAAAAAAAAAAAAAAAAAAAAAAAAAAAAAAAAACAACAAAAAAAAACAAACAAACAAAAACAATGGTTAGCTGAACTCTGTGGAAGTAAGCTTTGGTCATATTAAAATTCTGTTTCACATAAAAACTTTTAATGTTATTCTCTTGCCTATAAATAGTCCAATTATCTATCGTTCTCATTCATCACTTAATGTTCAATATCCCTACTCTATCACTTTCTTAGCCAACAATGAAGTTCCATCTATTTCAAAGTTTAGCAGTTGTTCTTGTAAGCATTTTCATATTGTTTTTCAAGTTTCTCAGATAAATGTGATGCTTGTTAATGTACATTAGACTATACTAATGTGTTTGATACTTGTTTTAGGTAGTAGTCGTTGCAAGTCATGCGTCAGTTGATCCTGAAGAGATCAAGTATTCTCTATCTGGTGGTTAGTAATGTATTCTGATATGCAGCATTGTGTATTTCTAACATGTTCATTATTATTTATCTTTCTATTGATTGCTAGCTCGTTTGACATTATAGACGTCTGATTTTGTTACAACAGATGTATCCGTTAACTCAAACCAAAAGGAAAGCATTTCATTATTTACCGGGGTAAAACCCTTTACCAAAAAAAAAAAAAAAAAAAAAAAAAAAAAAAAAAAAAAAAAAGGAAAGCATTTCATATGTGTTAGGGAAGCCAAAAGCAAATTTCCCCAGACATGATGATGCAGCATCAGATGAACAAATTATGGGAATGAAAATGTCGGCACTTTTCATCTTGGAGAAAGACTTGCACAAGGGCAAAAATGTCAACTTGCACATCAGTAAAGATGCAGTAACGTCGCCATCTGTGTCTCGTCAAGTTGCAGATTCATTGCCATTTACATCAAACAAGATACAAGATATCATAAGGCCTTCAAAGTCAGCCCTGCATCGCTAGAAGCAAGCTTGATCGAGAAAACATGCAACAAGTGCGAGAAGGCTTCCAACAAAGAAGAAGATCACTATTGTGCGAACCGGTTGGAGACAATGGTGGATTTTGCCTCTTCAAAGCTAGGGAAAAGAGTTAAGGCGGTTTCAACACAAGTGGATGGTAACGAGAGCGCAGCATTACAAGGGTACAAAGTGGAAGGTGTAAGGAAATTGAATGGAGATGATGCTGTTGTTTGCCACCAAGAATACTATGGCTACGCTGTCCATTATTACCATAAAGCATCTAAGATTAACGCGTATATGGTTTCTTTGGTTGGGGAAAACAACGTAAAAGCCAAGGCAACATCGGTTTGCCATGAAGATACTTCCTCATGGAACCTGAAACATTTAGCATTTCAAGTTCTTAATGTAAAACCCGCAACATATGCTGTCTGTCATTTTCTTGTTGAAAATGAGGTAGCTTGGGTTCCCTACTAAGTGGTTCTTTGTATTTTCTGACTAGCAAAGTTGCGATGGTTAAATAAAATCAAACTGTTACTATATAGACTTTGATTCCGGTGAGAAATTAATAAATTTGATAAATTATGAAAATCACAATTTGAAGCCTTGATTCAAATTTCATTTTTGCAATTTTTTAATAAAATGTTTCTTTAGTTGATTAGGAACAATTCGTGATTCAAAGTTTTAAAAATTTAACCTTTGATTCATATTACTTGCAAAATCTCAACCTATATATAGAACAAGTGTGATTGCTATTTTTAGAGGCAAAAATTCTCCCAAAATTCTAAAAGAATGACACCTGGAAACATCACTACTAATAGCAAGTTTTTAAATTTTTTTAAAATCAATTCGGTTTAGAAATATTCAAAACAAAATCCCATGAAATAAGGAAACTTAATCATTTATTATATTGATTTCAAATCCTTTTTGATTCATTCACAATACAAAACACGCAGCAAATCACACACGCTGCAAACACGGCCATAAACCACACACAAAATCATTAATTATTTTGATTTCAATTCCCAAGTTCAAATATATGATTTCAGTTACGATTGGGCGTTTATACTTCACAACTCGATCATACAATCGCAGAAACAACACTTCATCATAAATCAACCATATTCAGTTTAGTTAAAGGTTTTATTATCAATCAGTGTCCTTTGTGCAGTATGATGCATTTGATATTGGTTTTTAATGTTTTTTTTGTAAAGCTCCATTATGATTTTTGGTGCGTTTCTTCATGTGACAGATGCATTTGGTGAACGGACATGATGTGAGAGAATTCAATAAAGGTATATTTTTACTCTATGAAATCCTTAATTGAGGTATCTTGCTTCTAACACATGTTATACTTATAGGGTTCTTATCGCGCATATAATGCTTATGGAAAAAGCTATGCCTATCCACAAGTCTTGACATCTATCCCACAACCTTTCTCACTTATATATCACGTTTGATATCTATTATAAAGTTTATTTGTATGGCTAGGACTCAAAATTCCAGTATCTATGTGACTTATAAACGGATAATTTCAGGTATGATCATTTTGGATATTTTGTTTTTATAAGCCATAAATTATCACAACTAAGAATGCTAATTATTTCATTATTTTGGTTATTTTGTGCTCAAATGGTATAATTGAATAAGTATGATTGTGCTTTTTGTTTCTTATTTTGCATATGATGGGGCAAGTTTGTTTATATGGTTTGATTGCAAGGATAGCTATGTGATGTAATATACAAACAATGCAGGGTAAATTGTCTGCTCAAATCGTTTGGTTGCTATAGGAGATGATCCAAAACTGATGCAAACGAACTATAACAGATCCTTTATCAGGAAAGAGAAACCACTTCCTCTTTATAACCACTGTAAGTAGCAAATCTTTTATTTTATTTTTTTAAAACGAGCATGTGAAATTTTCATACAAAATCTAATAACATTGGATAATTGGTGATACAATGTTTAAATGTTGCTGATTTTCAGGCTTTTAATGGAGATAAAAACACAATAGTATTCACTCTTTGGACTGTAAGTACTCTCTTATAGGTATTTCGTTTTTGGCATTGATTTTGAAAGTCACTATGCTATATGAAATAATGAAATAGTTGAAGTCGATAACTTTCAGCGAAACAACGGGTAGATAGTATCTTATGACCTGTTAAGTTGTTGCATTTGTTACAACTAATTTTAGTTATTTACACAACCAAGTTAATGGGAGGTTAATGTCTCCTACTCATGATGGAAAAGGAAGCTGGGTTGCTTGATGATAACAGTCAAGTACATCATATTCTGGACAACGATTGTTATATTGGTTCTCTAAAGGTCTCTCATTATATTCATGACCCTGTAAAATGATATCTATTAAAAAGTTTTACTTATGAAAGGGTTGCTCAACGGTTCAATGAAACCATTTTAACCAATACCCATTACCCAACTGCCCATCTCAAAACCTCTAAAAAGCCAAGATAATGTTATTGATTGGGGCACACTTGGTAGTATATTGTTTATTTCCAACAGATTGCCTATAGAGAAAATGTTTAGACTTATAGAACTCAGTAACATACTTATTTTATTGGGTTCTTTGGAATTCTTTTCTCTGGCGTGTAACCCGCACAAAGAAAGACGAGTCCAAGTATTACAAGGATGCAAATTAGGTTACCTTTCATCCTTTTCAATAATTCATTTTGTATTTTTGTTACCGCAAAAAGTTGACACACTTGACTCATTTGTTAGAACACGGGTTCTCTTGATATATGTGATCGAGACTGCTAGATCTGTAAGTTGTTTCATTTGTTTTCAATTAGTTCAAACATTATATTTTTAATTTTGACCAATGCATACAGATCTTGGGATGGAAAGGGGCAAATAGTGCTGAATTTGAGGAGCATGCACCCAATCCTATTGTAATATTCATGTCTCGGGTATTTTGGCTTCCTAATATTGTGACAAGATTTTGGTTTGAGATGTAATTTACAATATGAGAAAATATTTATTTTACGTGTAAGAATTCAGGGTTCAAGAACACACATGGAAAACACAATGAGACTTGGCTCTCAAAGAACTTTACTGCAAAGCCCTCATTGTATCACTGTGAAAATGTATGAAATTATAATTCGAGCTAATAAATTTCATTAAAACACAAAATTGTGAATCCTACACGGCCACACCCCTTTTCTGAAGGACCGTGACATTTAAAATTAATTACCTGATGTCTTCATTATACAAACGTCACAGTGTAAATATAGCAGCATTGTTGTGTACTGTTACCTATTTGTAGATATAGGCAGTTACACTCATGCATTATCTTGCTTCAATGTTGATAGATGGAGCTTCCACACTGGACTGATATCGGGAAAACCGCCTCATTCAAAGAGTTAGCCCCTTATGACCCTGACTGGTACTACATCAGGGCTGGTAAGCCTTGTGTTTATGTTTGAGTAGTGTCACTTTTCCTTTTTGAAAGCTATTTTCGATGCTGATCTAAAATGTTTTGAAATGTTAGCATCCATTGCAAGGAAGATCTACTTGAGGGGAATACTTGGTGTTGGTGCATTCCAGAGAATCTATGGTGGAAGCAAGAGGAATGGTAGTGCCCCACTTCACTTCTGCAAGGCCAGTGGTGGTATTGTTCGTCACATTCTTCAGCAATTGCAGAGCATGACCATTGTTGACGTTGACTCAAAGGGGTAAGTATTGCAAATAGTTGCTTCATTTAATTTTTTGTCATTATTTAAAGTTAGAAAAAAACCTGAGGAATGTGTCATCAGAATGAAAGTTATTCTGTATGTAGTCGATTAAGTTACTGGTTTCAGTTTGTAATTAATATGCGGTTTGTTGCCACAGTGGAAGGAAGATCACATCCAATGGACGAAGAGATCTTGATCAAGTTGCAGGTAGAGTAGTTGTTGTTACCCCTTGAGCGAGCCACCAAGATTTGAGCTTCTAATGGACACATCAAAACAGAAGGTTACAGTTTTATTCGCAATGCCAAACAGCTTTGATTTTATCAGTGTAATTTTTGGAGGTTAGTTAAAAGTTTGTTACCAATGTCTGACATTGCTCTTTGTCCCAGAATTTAATTTTAATGTTTTGAGATTATGATTATGTTTCATGGGTAGTGCTGAGCTCACGTGTCAACCACCACCACTTTATTTTTTATTATTTTTTTACATAGTGATAGTAGTCAAATGGACTTTGATGACTGGAGCTGTCTTACTCCATGTTGTTGAGTTTTAGGTTGGGCATGTCCTTGCAACAGGGAAAAGAACGTGAAGAGCAGCAAAAGATTTGGACAAAATGGTAGGTTTTTCTTGGTAATTAAAATCGAAAATCCTAAATGATATATTTGTGTCAACATTCTACATTAGTTATTATACTATGATGTTTTAGTACATCATTACGAGTGTATAGATGTGCAAACTTGGTTTTTAAAGCCCAACTAATGAAAAGTTCTCAGTGTTCTTCATGATTGATATATTATAGATGTTTAGTTCATCAGGTATGAAATTGAAAATGGGTCAAAACATATAATATGTGTCAGTTGCTACTCTGATGATTCATCCTGTTATATTATCGATTATGTTATAAACATTGAAAATTACTTATTGCACTTTAACACTCTCGGGAATTGAAATATTTGCATTTCCATATTTAAATATTTAAAGCAAGAGCCCTGTTTAGCAGTCATCTTCTTATCAATGAGGAGGTCACTGAGTTTTTTACTTAAAGACAGTTACATAAGCTAGATTTGACCCATTTCTCTATTTGCACTTTATTAAAGGACCTTTTTTGTGCAGACATGTTCTTGGGCGTGTTTGTTTAAGCTTATATGTGGGCTTATGAGCTTATTTGATTTCGGCTCATATTTCATAAGCCCCAATTTTCTGGCTTATTTTGAGACTTATGGGCTTATATAAGTTTATCATACCATAATAAACTTATATAAGCCCATAAGTCTCAAAATAAGCCAAAAAATTGAGGCTTATCACAATATAAGCCGAAAAACAAATAAAGCTCATAAGCCACATATAAGCTTTAACAAACACCCCCGTAAGTGTAATACTAAGATGTTTATTTCTCAAGGAAAATTGGACATTAATTCTATCCATCAATTTTTATTCGAATGCCCTGTTTCATTCAAATTGATTAAATGAAAAGGTTCTCTTATCAGTACTTTGTAAAAAACCTTGGCTTCATCTTTATTCATTAATGCACTATATATTTTTGAACCTGTAAAACATTTTCAAAGAAACTCAGGTGTATGATTCACAAATAGTTACAAGACAGGGAGAATTCACAACTATTTCTGGATGTCGTCAATCTGAAATTTAAGGAACCATGAAAATAGATTAGGTGTTACGTTATTTGCGCCTTATTTTTTTTCATATAACTATGATTGTTCCGATTGTTTAGAGTCCTGAGATTAGGGTTCTTTCATACTCGAGCCTAAACATTAGTCGGTGAAATTAGCTCTTAAAAGGCTATTAGTTTGTAAACATCTAATGTTGTTAAAGCATGGTATGTGCTTACACTGATTCATCATCTTCTCGCATACCTTTGTGGTTTCGGGCTTTTGGTTTTTTATGAGAGATATACTCTGAATTCTTTTCTAGCTATCAAGTTTAAGAACTCTATATTAATGTGAACGCTGTTAAACCCGTAGACTTTTGCATGCACAATTTAGATCAATAATAACATAGACCAAACCAACTTTTATTTGATAATGAATCAGAGGCCTACATTTGATGTTTTTATTTGAATATTAATAATGAGGACTTCGGTTTTCACTTGCATATTTTTGAGATGCACAAGTGAAGCATGGTTATAGGGTCGGATTATCGGTAACTATTTATAAGGTGTTACGACTATGGGTGTTATAGGGTCGGATTATCGGTGACTACACCGACAAAACCGTCAATGTTGTGTACAAGGAATTATTATTATATAAACTTTAAAAACTTTTCATGTTCACGGATGGATGTATGTGCTGGTTTACACAATCTTGACTAATTTATTCGTATATATTCAGATCAATGCATCTTTCTGTGTCATTTGAGTAACTTCTATCATTATTAGAAATAATTGTGTATATTTAATATGCTAACGCTTTTTAATAAAAAAAAAAAACCATAAAACTAGCCCGCCCATCGGGCGGGTCTTGAAGCTAGTATCATATAAATGACAGTTTTGAATCAATTTACAAATTATAGTGAATCTAAACTAAAATGACTATTGTGAATCAACCATTTGTATTGAAATATATAACTGGTTTATATACAAAACACACACACACACACACACACACACACACACACACACATATATATATATATATATATATATATATATATATATATATATATATATATATATATATATATATATATATATATATATAACTGGTTTATATACAGAAAGCAGAAAACCCGGGAACTTTTAACATATATAATTTCACTATAGCTCAAGTACTTCAATGGTTGTGTTATATACATCACCTCTAACATCAAAGCCGCATGACATATAGACTAGTATATGTTACATCGGTCTCGAGATAAAGACCAGATTACATCATTTAACAAATTTCTTTTACCTATAAAAAAGTTTAGCCGAAAACCTGATGGCTTAATTCTATACAGTTATACGTATGCTTCATCGTATCAATGGATGA
This sequence comes from Artemisia argyi, assembly GCA_030686995.1. Classification (NCBI taxonomy): domain Eukaryota; kingdom Viridiplantae; phylum Streptophyta; class Magnoliopsida; order Asterales; family Asteraceae; genus Artemisia; species Artemisia argyi. Next base: position 188,663,517 of record CM060685.1, on the reverse strand, counting down.
CGGACAGGCTCTTTCTGTGGCTAGAAGATATGAACGTATGGGTCGAAAACAGGCATTTCAAAAATCTGAATTATTTATCGGATAGGACAGATGCACTCCAGGAAAGCATAAAGTCTCGAGCAGCTGTCGGCAAGTCTGCAAATAGATTAAAGTACTCATAAACCAATTATCTATAGGTGTAAAAAATCATTAATTCCCACTTTTTCAAACAAAATGCACTTTCAAACACACTGTTTATTACTTCAAACAACATACACCACTATTTCCTAGTTCAACAACTTGTATTACTCCAGCCGATTACGTGATTATGGTTATTCAATATCACGCAATCACTTTCAATGGGAGAGGTTTGTCGTTGTTTTTATTGATTCTCATGACTGGCCATAACACATGACAAGTTATACGTTAATAAAATCATACCTCTGACTACCTCCAACGCAACAGACGGTATGTCTACTTGGTCTTCAACAAGCCTATACACGTCAACAAGCTACAAAATACACAAACCCCATGTAAGTTATTGGTATCCACACAGAACCGATATTTTTACTTTTGAATTGGGTCGATTTGGGTTAAATAATATATCCAACACGTTAAACAAGTAAATTTAGAAAGGGAAAAAAAAACAAAACATTGCTAATTTAATTGCATGAAACCTATTCAGTTTATTCAAAAAACTAAAATACTGATTGAAATATTATATGTTTGTAATAACGTATACCATACTATAAAAAAGTGGTTAACACTCTTGCCTCTGGAGACAGAGATCAAGGGTTCGATCCTCACCCCTTTCAAGGCCGGAGGTCCTTTTCTACCTTTGGTAGAACCGGAAGCAGCCTCTCTACCTTAGATAGGGGTAAGGCTGTCTACGTCTCAACCTCCCTCATACACCTTGGAAGATGGTATTGGGACCCATAACCCGTGGAAGACGGTATTGGGAGTTACTTTACTTTACTTTTTTACACTATAAAAAACTGAAAATTTCAGATTAGATTGTGTTACTGGTAGACCTTGACCCAACCCGTGCAAAATTACCCGTTTTAGCAACTATAAAGATAACCATCATAATGCATACCTCTTCAACATGAAGCTTAGAGTCTTCTGTCAACGCAAGGAGGAGTTGCCTACGTATTCCTTCATCGATCAAAAAAAGTCGAGCTCCATCTTTAATGGTATCAGTTAAATCCAATTTTCTTTGAACCTGAAGCTCTCGTTGAAGTGCAGGATTGCTGCTCATCTTTGTGACATTCTCCTTTGCCAACACAATTAAGTTTTCAAGTCGCTTCCATTGGAAAAGACCGTCTTTAAAAAGAACCTAACACAAATATAATCACCCAAAAATGAAAAGATGAAATATAATTTTAAAATTGAGGCAGTGAGCATACATGTTTGAGCTTTGAATAGCAAATAAATGGTTCCACAATTAAAAAGTTAAACTGACCTGAATGAGGCGTTCCCGAAGAGCAGGATTTGGATCCGTCAAAAGACGCTTTGCAACATATGGATATGCAACCTAATAAAGTGTTTTGGTGTTAATACTTAAACTTGCAGAAACTTTTTCTTATATAAAAAGATGTAATACATGGCATTAATATTTTTCTAATTTGAGATGCATGATCTATTAGTGTCACTAGTTAATACTTTTCACCAGCTCAAGTAAGCAACTGTTATCATATATTCATATAATCATGTACACTAAAAGCCAGAGTCGTACTAAGATAAGGTGGTTGAGATTTGACAATTAGTCAAAATGACTGATTTAAAAGCCAAAAAATAAGATGTAGCATTTACCTCAAGAAACTTAAAATCTGGTTTCAAAGTGAAACAGATGCCTTCTTGAGTCAATAAAGAACGAATGACGAGAGAAAATCTTTCAGGAATCCGAATAGGGTATTGATAGACGAGTTGATTGAATTTTCCTGGATCAAAAGTTGATTCACAATGTTTATCAATTACATGTACATTTAATGAGTGACAAGTTATACATATTAAGTTAAATATCGAAGTGGCGAATTATAAGTTTTACCTGTAACACTTCTAAAATTGAAATCGGCTAGTCCTTTTCCAGCAGAGTTCTGCCAAATTGATTCTAATGCTGGAATGATGGGGGCGACATCTGTTCCACTTGCAAGGAATCCAAGTCTTGTGAAATCATTTGCCATTTCGGCATAATCTTCATTTACAGCATGGACAACCGCATCAATCAGAATCTGTTTATTTTGCTGAACAAGGAGAAAGAACAACATTTTCGTATTAAAAACCACTAAGAAAAAGATGATTTTTTAATTACTTTTCAGATTTTTAGAAAAATAAAAATTTGTGAGCATTTTGATATAACAGTTTGATAACTTAGTTTTGTAATTTTGTGAATCTTTTGAACAAAACAAGCTTAGAATTACCAAAAGAAGCCAACTTCATTTGCATGAAACATATGTTAAAGCTCCTCTTTATGTTAATAAAATATGAAATATTAGTGAAGTGTAAACGCTACCTGACTTAGCTGAGCAACATTCCCAAAGTCCACATAAGCAATACGTCCATCACGCATGGCAAAGATATTTCCAGGGTGAGGATCTCCATGAAACAACCCAAATTCTAGTAACTGCCTCAAAGCAGCACTAACACCAACAGTCAAAAATCCATTTACATCTAGACCAGCATCCTTGATGGCCTGGGTAAATGAAAAAAAATAAAAAGCATCAAACATGTTTACTTATTCATTTTTCTGGAAAAATATACGAATGCGCATAGCGTTCAAACCTGAGGATCAGTGCACCGTATTCCATCAATCCATTCCATAACAAGAACACGTGAACCAGAAAGCTGCCTGTAAGCCCTGGGAATTTTAACAGTCGGATCGCCTTTGAAATTTTCAAGAAAATCTTCAATATTGCGAGCTTCCTGATTATTGCAAAACCGAAGTACTTGGTGAGCACATAGTAATTTACAATGCCCGTAAGTTAAACTACATTATTATAATCTGAATACTACCAATGTATAATCAAGCTCCTCCAGAAGCTTCTCACCGAATTCATCAACTATGAGCTCCGCATTGCAACCAAGCTTCTGCAAACTGATTCCATTCAGAAATGAAGCAAGTGTTCGGAAAAGGAAAAGATCCCTGTATATTATAGGCTCAATTTCAGGCCTTTGAACCTGCAAAAATATCATAAAATTATGTTCCATATGTAAATTATATGGATACACAATATATGAAAACTAAGATTAGCGTTTTTTAACCTTGATAGCAACATCCTCGCCTGTTGCACGAAGAGTAGCCCTGTAAACTTGACCCAAACTTGCTGCGGCTATAGTCTCTGACGAAATTTTACTGAAGACAGCTTCTAGAGGTTGACCTAACTCCTCTTCTATGATGTTGAAAGCAACCTAAATCATTGTTAATCACTCAAACTTTAATAAAAATAAACCAATATGGTATAACCGTATAAATGTAATCAGCTGATTACCTGATTGGGAAAAGGAGGAACATCGTCTTGAAGAATACAAAGTTCGTTCATATAATCTTCCCTAATAATATCAGGTCTGTTCGCAAGAACCTGGCCAGCTTTAATGAAAGAAGGGCCCAAGTCGACTAATAAATTCCTAAGCTGTCGAGCACGAAAAGGAACAACTTCTTCATCACGACCAACTAAGTAATCATACACTAATCTCGTCCAATAGAACCCCAACTTCCAAACAATCTCGACTCCTCTACCAACGAGTGACAAAATCGCACCTTGATTTTCCAACACCTTACTCCTAACCTTCACCAGACAAAATAAAATATTTATTCATTTGAATATTATTTCAAAAAAAGAACAAATAGCTTTGATCCAAAACTATGTACTAATAAGGGATGTTATAATATGCTTATAATATCTGCTCGTTTGTTTATCGGTTTTTCAAGGGATAAGCAACTTGCAAACTGTTTAAACAAAACACATTATTCACCAAAAAAACTAACCGAATAAGCCGGTCAGGTAAGCAATCCCAAACACCATCAAACTGCTTATTTAATAATATCAAAAATGCAATAACTAAATAAGCAGTTTTACTGCTTATCAAAATATTGCGTTTTAACACCAATCAACAATTTATGTGCTTACGATCGCTTACCTCATTGCTTATCTGATTTAATTCTGAGTGATATAATTTGTTTCCAATAAACAGTTTCAAGTTTTTTGTTCCCAACATCTAAAGAAAAACAATGATAAACTAATAAGCTAGTCTCACTAAACAATCCAAAACTATGTAATAACAAGGGGTGTTCTGAATTGGTTAGTGTAACTGCTTATTTGTTCATCGGTTTTTCAAGGGATAAGCAATCTCAATCTGTTTAATCAAAACATCTTATTTCACTAAAAAGTAACAGGATAAGCCGGTCAGATAAGCAACCCCAAACACCATCAACCTACTTAATTAATACAGTAACATCTTATGCAATAAGTAAATAAGTAGTTTTACAATTACGTTTCAACACCAGTAAGCATATTGATGATGTAAGTAGTTGCTTATATAAACCGCTTATCTAATTACATTTCAGTAACGTAATTCATTCCGAATAAACAATTTCAAGCCGCTTGTTCCCAACATCTTATAACAACTTAGGGGGTGTTTGTTTTGGCTTATATAGCCAGCTTATGGCTTATTTGGTTTTGGGCTTATGTTTCATAAGCTCACCTTTTGTGGCTTATTTTGAAACTTTTTATATAACCTTATTATGACATAATAAGCTAATATAAAGCCAAAAAGTTTCAAAATATGCCACAAAAAGTGAGGTTATGGAACATTAGCCCAAAACCAAATAAGCCATAAGCCGGCTATATAAACCGAAACAGACACCCCTTTATGTAACAAACTAAAAAACACAAAATGGGCGTGTTGTAACAAACTAACTAACTATACTCACAGTTTGAGGAGTATATTTCCTAAAGGGAATACAAACACCACGTTCTATATCCAACTGTTCTAACGCACTACCACTCGCAGCGCGTAAGTAGTTGCTTATATAAACCACTTATCTAAATAACTTTCAGTAACCTAATTTGTTCCGAATAAACAATTTCAAGTCGCTTGTTCCCAACATCTTATAACAACTTAGGGGGTGTCTGTTTCGGCTTATATAGCCAGCTTATGGCTTATTTTGTTTCGGGCTTATGTTTCATAACCTCACATTTTGTGGCTTACTTTGAAACTTTTTTATATAACCTTATTATGACATAATAAGCTAATATAAGCCAAAAAGTTTCAAAATAAGCCACAAAAAGTGAGCTTATGGAACATTAGCCCAAAACCAACTAAGCCATAAGCCGGCTATATAAACCGAAACAAACACCCCCTTTATGTAACAAACTAAAAAACACAAAATGCGCGTGTTGTAACTAACTAAACAAACTCACAGTTTGAGGAGTATATTTCCTTAAGGGAATTCAAACACCACGTTCTATATCCAACTGTTCTAACGCACTACCACTTGCAGCGCGTAAGTAGTTGCTTATATAAACCGCTTATCTAATTACATTACAGTAACCTAATTCGTTCCGAATAAACAATTTCAAGTCGCTTGTTCCCAACATCTTATAACAACTTGGGGGTGTTTGTTTCGGCTTATATAGCCGGCCTATGGCTTATTTGGTTTCGGGCTTACGTTTCATAAGCTCACATTTTGTGGCTTATTTTGAAACTTTTTTATATAACCTTATTATGACATAATAAGCTAATATAAGCACACGCACACACACACACACACACAAAAAAAAAAGTTTCAAAATAAGCCACAAAAAGTGAGCTTATGAAACATAAGCCCAAAACCAAATAAGCCATAAGCCGGCTATATAAGCCGAAAAAGACACCCCCTTTATGTAACAAACTAAAAAACACAAAATGCGTGTGTCGTAACTAACTAACTAACTCACAGTTTGAGGAGTGTATTTCCTAAAGGGAATACAAACACCACGTTCTATATCCAACTGTTCTAACGCACTACCACTCGCAGCGCGTAAGTAGTTGCTTATATAAACCGCTTATCTAATTACATTTCAGTAACCTAATTCGTTCCGAATAAACAATTTCAAGTCACTTGTTCCCAACATATCATAACAACTTAGGGGGTGTTTGTTTCGGCTTATATAGCCAGCTTATGGCTTATTTTGTTTCAGGCTTACGTTTCATAAGCTCACCTTTTGTGGCTTATTTTGAAACTTTTTATATAACCTTATTATGAAATAATAAGCTAATATAAAGCCAAAAAGTTTCAAAATAAGCCACAAAAAGTGAGGTTATGAAACATAAACCCAAAACCAAATACGCCATAAGCCGGCTATATAAGCCGAAACAAACACCCCCTAAGTTGTTATAAGATGTTGGGAACAAGCGAATTGAAATTGTTTATTCGGAACGAATTAGGTTACTGAAATGTAATTAGATAAGCAGTTTATATAAGCAACTAAGGCAGGCTATATAAACCGAAACAAATGCCCCTTTATGTAACAAACTAAAAAACACAAAATGCGCGTGCCGTAACAAACTAACTAACTAACTAACTCACAGTTTGGGGAGTATATTTCCTAAAGGGAATACAAACACCACGTTCTATATCCAGCTGTTCTAACGCGGTACCACTCGCAGCCGCAACGGCTTTCACAGCTCTCACAACTTTTCGTTTTCCGGTTTTTCGGCTTCGGCTTCGAAAAACCGGAGAAAAACTGTTTCTGTAAACTGTAGATGCACCTAGAGACGTGTAACAGCTTGGGTTTAGTAATTGTGTGTGTAAATGACAGCTAGTTGAGGTCATTTTATTGGAATTGAAACCCTAGGAGAGTAGAATTGGGGAATTTGGTTGTTTAATTTTGGGGGGTTTTGAAAGTTGAAATGAGAAAAGCATTTGGTATTGAAGATGGATAATGGGAGTGGTGGTAATAAATGGTGTGAGTAGTGATTGGCCACGTGGAGGATGGAGAGCGGGTTGAAACTCTTTGGTAGTGGGGTCAGATGCCTTTTTTGTCTGATTAAATTGCGTAGAACTCCCAAACCCGAAAGTGAGTTTGAGATCAAATCAATTTTTGAAACCATTTCGACCTTGCCGGTTAATCGGTTGAACTAGTTTCCGCTAAAAAAATCAAATTAAATTGGATCATAAAAATTGGTTAAACTAGTTAGACACGTCCGGTTTTAGGTGACTCGAGTTAACTCGGTTCTCGAAACCCGACCAGGTTTGTTTTTTTATATTTTTTTTTTAAGTAAAACAAATTAATTCTCGAAACCCGGTTAAACACGTCAGGTTTTAAGTGACCCGGGTCAACCCGGGTTTATTTAATAGAAAACCGGGTTGACGTGGTGGTTGAACCGATGACTTGACCGAATCGATTAAAAATCCGATTTTCAAAACATTGGATCAAATTGTCAAGGCTACCGGATCGCTATGTCAACTTTCTCTCTCTATAATAATTTTATAATCAACATGTTGTAATGAAATGACTGAGGATACCATAAAAAATATACATCATTTAAACACATTAATAAAACACTTACACACAAACATAGTCACACGAATCAGTTATAAATACGATCGTTTTCTCTCTTTTTTTTCAGCATAAGACGCATCTACTGACGAAGAGGACACATCTAAAGGTGGAAGACCAACTTGAGGACCGATGGATTACGAGTAGTCTAATAGAATCATAGTATGGCTTGAGATAAATGATATTTTTCACCCTCTACACTTCTACTTGAAGAGAAATGCCATTAATCAAGTATATGAAGATAAAGGAATACACACATGTTATAAAATTTTGGTTAAACAATGTTTTGTCCCAAATTTTTTGGTTAAAGAAATACCGTTACAAGCTATGTCCTAAAATTAATATGTAAAACAATGTTCATACACCTATGTCGAGTTTGAGTTTAGGTAGAAATGTTAATCTCTCATCACCATAGTACAAATTAGGATTGAGGAAAATCAACCGAAATCAAACCGAACCGAAAAACCAAGCTGAATTAACCTTATTTGGTTCGGTTTTTGGTTTTATATAACTATGGTTTTCGGTTTCAGTTTTACTTGGTTCAGTTCTGCTCGGGTCATAACAAAGAAAAATACACATAAACCATCGGTTCGATTCGATTTCAGTTTGGTTTTCGGTTTACGTTTTTTAAATCGGTTTTTGGTTTGGGTCGGGTTTGGTCGATTCAGTTATGGTTTGACCCGTTGCTCAGATCTAGTACAAATTGAGGTTTGTAGGAAACTGGTAAGTCTCGTTTGTGTCTCAACCTCATTTAGTACCAATCTTAGGGTCCGCTTGGTTAAAAGTGGGGAAAGGTAAAGGTAAAGGGAAAAGGAAATGAAATGCAAAGGATTGAGTGAAGTGGGTAATCAATACCTTACCCCTCAATTTACTCTATAATGTTGATTACCCACTACGGGGTAATCAATACATTTGCACACCCCTAACAATTCCTTACCCATTCCCCACCCCCTTAACCCCCTTACCAAGCACCCCCTTAGTCCGTTTATTCTCGCGTGTTGTGTCAGTCGTGTCAAGAACTGTCACCCTGATTTGTGTTGCCGTGAGTTGTAAAGGGTTTTGTCCGTACAATAGCTGTATACTTTCACAAATGTACCGATATGGTACGTGTACTATTTTTAAAACCTGTATAGGAGGTCTACTTTCAATTTCGTGTTAATATGGCCACTTTTTGACCGGCTATCGGGTGAACCGGCTAAAATGTTCCCAACCTGTGACGTGGAGCAAATTTTATGTTTTTTCTTTTTTTGTTAATACCTACGTGGAAATTCCAAATCAATAAACATCCCTAACACAACTTTCCCCCCCCCCCCCCCTAAAATCATTTTCCCCCAAACCGTTTATCCCCAAATCCACCCAAACCCTAATTCATGTAACTTCAAAATTGACCCAATCCATCAAGAAGATATCAATTATTGTTCATCACGAAGGCACATTTACATCTGATCCATTGGAGTACACTGATGGATCTGTTGATATTGTTGAGGATGCAGATTTGGGTAAGTGTAACCACTCAAGGCTGATGCAGATAGTCAAGGATTGTTGTTTATTTCCTGTTCATGGTATGTATTTTTGTGCTCCTAAACAAGTTTTGCAAACACATTTGAAACCTTTAAGGAATGATAGTGAGTTAGCAAATTTTGTCAAATTAGCTTTTGACAATGGTTGTAAGGTAGAACTGTATGTTGAACATCATGGTTATGATGTGTTAGAAGAAGTCCATATAGATACAAGTGAATCAGAAGATGAGGGTTTTGAATCTGATATTGAATTAGAAAACTTAGAAGAATATGTAGGACCAGAACATGTAGGTGAAGAGGATGTGGTGATTCCAAAGATAGAACTTAAGGACCCTTTTCTAATCAAGTTAGTTGGTGGTAAGTACATTAGGGATGATGATGTTAGTAGTTCTGCTAACTTAGGTCAAGGTGATCATAGTGCTTCTAGGGAAAATGAAGCTGAGCAAATAGAAGTTGATGATAGATTCAAGGTGAAAGATGGTTACTCTTACCCTGTTTTTGATCCTAATGTCCCATGGGATGAGATGACCCCATTATTGGGTATGAGATTTGAGCACCCTGACCAACTTAAAGAGTGTTTGATTAACTATGGGGTAAAACATGGATATCAGTTATGGTTTAAGAGGAATGATTATAGAAATTTAGCAGTTTTGTGTGGAAGAAATGTGGAAGAAGGTAGGTGTGCTAGCCAAAAAGGTAAACCAAAGGTTGATGAGGACATAGGTACACCCAAGGGCAAGCAATCAAAGTCACCTAAGTCTAAGTATAAGAGTAAGTCACCTAAGGGCAAGCAATCCAAGTCACCTAAGTCTAAGTGTAAGAGTAAGTCACCGAAGGGCAAGAAATCCAAATCAGAAGCAGGTTGTACATTTAGATTATGGGCAGGATGGATGCAAGATGAGGCAAATTTCCAAATCAAAACATTGATTCCTACTCACTCATGTTCAAGGAATTATGATATGGGGTCATTGGTTACTTACAAGTGGCTGGCAAAACAGTTTGCACATGAGGTTGTAAAAAATCCTAAGATAAGTTACAGGCAGATGCAAGCAGATGCTAAAGAGAAGTTTAGGATAAATGTAAGTGTAGGAATGTGTAAAAGGGCAAAGCAGAGGGCAATTTATGATCATGAAGGAGGTCTGATAGATCACTATGCAAGGTTATGGGACTACAGAGAACAGATCTTGACAACCAATCCTGGTTCTTCTGTTCACTTGACAGCCATGGGAAGAGATGCTAACAACCAGATGTTCCCCATGGCTTGGGCAGTGATAAACATTGAAAACAATGACAATTGGAGCTGGTTCATTCATAACTTAGCACAAGACTTTAACCTTGCACTTAGAGCATATTTGACAGTCATCTCAGATGGGCACAAGGTAATTTTTATGTCACTTCTTAATTATAACTTGGGCATAACATGCATATTAATATACTTTTGCACAATGTTACAGGGTCTACTTCAAGCAGTTAGAGAATTGCTACCACATGCTGAGCATAGACTATGTGCAAGGCATATTTATGCCAACTTCAAAAAGAAATGGAGTGGATTGCACTACAAGTCATTAATCTGGGGTGCTGCTTCATCTACATTAGAGGTACAATTCAAAAAAAATGGAACTTATTAAAAACATAGATCCTGAAGCAGAAAAGTGGCTACTAGGAAAGGACCCTAAGACTTGGTCTAGAGCTTACTTTCAAGTTGATAGGAGTTGTGCTGCTTTTGAAAATGGCATCTCAGAATCTTACCACAATGCCATAGGAGATATTAGAAGCAAACCAATTATTACTATGCTAGAAGAGATTAGGATTTACTTAATGCAAAGAATGGTTACTATGAACAAAAAAGCTATCAACTTAGAGGACACTGTCTGTCCTTCCATTAGAAAGTATTTAGTAAAACTTAATAACAAGCAAAGGTATTGGGAAGTGATTGTAAGTGGATATCAAGAATTTGAGGTAAGGAAATCTGATGAAGCATTTGGGGTGAATTTGGCTAATAGGACATGTACTTGTAAGTGGTGGATTTTATCAGGATTGCCATGTGTTCATGCAGTGGCTGCATTTAATTTTACTAAGCAAGATCCTGCTAATGGGGTGAGCAGTTATTATAAAAAACAGATGTGGATTGATACATATAGTCATTTTATTAAGACAGTTGGTGGTTCTTCAATGTGGCCAAATACTGGCAGATTAGCACCACTACCACCCAAAAAAAAAAAAAAAGATAGGAAGGCCTAGGAATAAAAGGATAAACACATCCTAGTGAGTGTCTGAATGAGGTTCCTAGGACTGGTAGAAAGATGACTTGCTCCAACTGTTGGGAGCAAGGGCACAACAAGACAAGATGTTATAATCTAACAAGGCCAAAGCCACAAATAGAAAAAAGGAAACCTGGCAGGAAACCCAAAAATGCTCCCAAACAGCCATTTAACCCACCCAAGGATGGATCTGGTCCAAGTTCACATCCAAGTGGTGCAGATCCAGGTCATGCAGATCCAAATGAAGCAGATCCAACTTCTGAATATCATGAAGAAATTCCAATTTCAAGCTCATATCCAAGTGCTTCACAACCATCACCTTCAGATCCAATTGGAAATCAAAGCTTCACTGGATTACTTCAAATTGTTGAACAACAGGTATCTCATATACTTTTAACACTTGAATTAGTTTTCCTATTTTGACCCATGTCTAACTTTTTTATTTCTCTTGACAGAGAAATGATACTGAAATTACAGATGCTGAAATTATTAGACTTGCTGAGCTACAAGAAGCAGAAGACAAAGCAAAAAAAGAAGCAAACAGAAAGAATAATGAAGAGGCTATTGAGCAACCAAAAAGACTTGGTCTTTATAGAAAGAGAGGAGCTGGTGGATTTAGGGGACCATCTGAGAGGATCAGGAATCAAAAAAGGAAACAAGACCCAAATGCTCCTGGCCACCATCCAGATACAGCACTTGATGTTTCAGAATGGAGAAAGGATAAAAATGTTGCAGACCACAAAAGACCATGTTTTTGTTAGACACAATGTAGTGGGTCTGTATTTAAACAATACTTTTATGTTTTCTAGTTACCATGGACCACTTTATGTTTCTGTAGGTCACTTTAAACAATATGACAGCTATGTTCTGTATTGACTCTATTATTATCTATGCAATGGGTCACTTTATGTTTATGTGGGTCACTTTATGTTTCTTCCCATTGTTTAAATAATCAGACACATGCATCAACACATTACAGATATATTAATATATATTTTTCATAGATAGCAAAGGAAATTACATCAAAAGACAGCTTAAAACATCATACATTACATACCATTAACATACATATCCTACCATTCACATAATACCTTACATACCAATATCAAACACCTTAAAAAACAGCTTAAAAGATCCTCCTTGCCAGCTTCATCTACACAAACAGCTCAAAATCCATCCATCCCTAAAACCACTATGATCATTTAGCTAGGAAGGACATCACAAACACGAGCAAAATAAACACAATCACTGCTTTCTTGTAACATTCACCAGTGGTAGTTCTTTCATTGAGTTCCACCTCCAAATCATGAATCCTTGCCCTTTTTGTGTACTCTTGCACTTGCATTTCGCTCCTTAACTGTTGAACTTGAGTATAAAGGCTATGCATTTCATTTTTGTAGTAACCATAATGTATCTCAGGATCAAGAAAGTAGTAGAACCTGCATTGTCTACCTGAATCCTAAAGGTAACAAAATAACAACAACAATTAACTCGAACACAATCAAAAAACATGAAAATTATTGCTTTTCTTACACTTGGGTTAGGGCAGCATAAGAATCGTCTAGCTGGGTTTGTAGGAGTTCGTGATGTTCTTTCAACAGCAGGCAAGGGACAGAAGCAATGGGTGGGTATAGGTCGAAGCCAATTTGATGATGAAGACATTGTTAATTGTGTTTGGATTTAGGGTTATTAATTTGGGTAAAAAAAATTAGGGTTTTAATTTGGGGGAGAAATGGGACATTTATAAGTAAAAAAGATATGGGGACCAACGGTTATATTTTTTGGTGACTGGACATGCCACGTCAGCAATAACGTTACAAACATGTCAAATTTTGAAAAAGTGGCCATATTAACACGAAACTGAAAGTAGACCTCCTATACAGGTAATAAAAATAGTACACGTACCATATCGGTACATTTGTGGAAGTATACAGCTATTGTACGGACAAAACCCGAGTTGTAAACCTCTATAGTATATGTGGTCATTTTGGTGTTTCAATAACTTTTGGGATAGAAATCAAAACTTTTAATCAAAACTATGACATGGCTTCATTTCAACCTCTCATCAGCAAACAATCTGATAACCATTCCCATACCCCCAAAATTCATCACCACTATTGTAACTCACATCACCAATGGCTGCTTCATCTTCTTCGTTTTCAGTACTTTCATTTTCCTCTATCAAAACTGATAATAAGCTATCAATTACTCGTTCAAATTCAGTTTCACTAAACCCTAGGCGACAATGCCCTACAGTTTGTAAATCGAGTCACAATCTTATCTGTGCTGCGGCGTCTTTCCCGGCACAGGAAGTGTCGCCATCGCAACGCCGTCCAGAGGAACTTGCGGCTTCCATTTTCTCCAAGGTTTTATCCATTCTCTTCATTCTTACCAATTATATAAAGTTATAAACCGTAGTATTGAATTTATAAATAATAGAAACTTTATCTTGTTATTATATACATACAAGTATAACTGTGAAATTAAACTATATTTGTTGTCAATATTAATAAGTAATAACAGTGTTAACCATTATTAGACTATATACTTACAAGCTAACTAGATAATGCTTGCAAGTTGCAAGCTAGACGAGATATGCGAGCTTGAGGTTGACTTAAATAACTCCGGTTCGAGTATATTTTGAGTTATCTCGATTCATTTTTCCCCTAGGTATGATTACTGATTAGTTAAAAAAAATGTGTTATGTTATTATTTTACCGTAATTGCCGGAGGAGGTTAAGTATATTTAGCAATTAAATATTGTATTTAGTAAACAAGTTTGTTGTGATTCCTGAGCTAAATTGAGTTCCGAGCTTATGACAAACTCAATCGATTGAAACCTGATTTTGGCCACGAAATTCATTACCCAAGCCATTAGAGCAAACCTAGTTAATATAGAGTAAACAATTATCAGGATCAAGTAAAAGTTTCAGAAAGCAGTTTCACAGATTGACTACCACGTAATAAACACACTTAGATTAGCTATTCATAACTTAAAAGCTCACATGATCCAGAGTTCATTTACTATTTAGATCTCTTGTGAATTGGTGAACTTAGCCGTATGTATATCTAAATTAGGTTATGCAAACAGATCGTGGAGTTACGTTGACAAGGGAACAACACTTGCAAGTAGCTGACTTGACCAGCGAACTGAGCAAATACTGTATAGATTCTCCTGTGACATGCCCCCTGATTTTTGGAGGTACATCACTTATTCTGGTAGCTGTTTTTCAGTTTCTGTTGAATGCCCTTGTTTTCACCTTTTCTTAACTTTTTAAAAAGTTATTTTCGGAGGTATAGTGTTATTGGAGGTTGTTATAGAGGCCCCAACTTATGTTGTAGACCTTTTACCTACGATGCATTAGATTATATTTTTCTCGAGTTAACATAATTTTTTTACAGTTCTTGTGGAATTTCTTACGTATTTATGAATTTGCATACAGATTGGGATGTGGTGTATTGTTCAAATCCAACATCACCTGGAGGGGGTTTCAGGAGTGGATTGGGACGCCTTGTTTTCAAAACAAATGAAATGATACAGGTTGTTGAGGCTCCTGATATTGTTAGAAACAAAGTATCTTTCTCGGCTCTTGGTTTCCTAGATGGAGAAGTCTCTCTGAAAGGTATGTCTCTACCTTTAAAATTGCAGTAAAAAGAGTACAATTTGTATCACATTACAATCGTGAGACTTACTTGAAATAGCTTGTAATGTGATTGAGCAAATAAACATTACAATTTACAAGAATATCTTATAATTTGGTTGCTTATGCTTCATCAGTATAAGAAATATTTCATCTTTTAATTGCCTGAGTTTGTAAAATATTTACGGAATTCATATCAGTCTCGAATTTGATATTACTCTATCCGACACTTAAGTCGGATAATGCTTTATTTTTGGGATGGAGAGTCTTTTATGGGGCTAACCAGATTAAACTAATAAACAGACAGTATTGATGAATGATGACAGCAACAGATTTTAGTTGTTATAGACTTGTGTGTGAGTTTGATGTTCTGATAATTTGAAATATTCACGTTACTTTTCATTTTTTTGCTACATGTAGGAAAACTGATAGTTCTAGACGAGAAATGGATTAAGGTGGTGTTTGAGCCACCTCAACTTAAGTTAGGATCACTGGAATTTCAATTTGGTGGCGAAAGTGAAGTGCAACTTGAGATTACATATATTGATGATAAGTTGAGGTTAGGGAAGGGGTCCCGAGGTTCTGTGTTTGTTTTCCAAAGGCGAAAACCAACTGTGTAAGGAACAAAGTGATGTTATTAATGTCTTGGTGTCTCGAACCGACAACAATTTTTTGGCAGTATCTGTGTGTGTTGTATTGTGTAAATAACAATAATGAAATGAAACATTCGTATCTTGATGTTTAAGCTGTTGCTGGTTTATGTGGGCCAAACGGTAATGGAACGGACTGTTAGTTTGACTATTTTGCGTCAAAACTCGAGCTAGTTTGGGCTCGCCAGCTCAACGAGTCTTGCTGAGGCAGATTAAATAAATGTGTGCAGTCTGCACCAGTGACCTAGCCATCTTGAAAGTGGAATGAACTGTTGCTTTTTGTTTGTTTGGGTGGAATGAAATAAGCATGATAGGAAAGTAGGTTATTACTATTTTGTTAGTATAATATTTCATTCAAGTATATGCATAGATGCCCATCTTGATGTAGTGGAAAGTGATTGTACAACCATATGTGTGAAGGGTGATTCTATACTAGGGGTTGCAATTTCTGATCTGACACGAAACCTGACCTGAAACCGACATGAAAATTAACGGGTTCGGGTTGAGCTAAATAGATTTCGGGTCAGGTTTGGGTCGACATATCTAACCCGTTTATTAAACAGGTCAGGTTCGGGTTGCGAATAAAATAAACGGGTCGACCCATTAACCCGTTTAAAATTTTTTTCCTTAAATTAAAAATTAGTTATATTTAATTATACGGGTTAAATGGGTCGACCCACTAACCCGTTTAACTAGTGTAATTTGCTAACTTTTGTATATAAAACGGGTTAACTGGGTCAACTCGAAACCCGTTTAACATATTCAACATGTGTAACCTATTTAACCATCAACCCAAGTATATATACGGGTTAAATGGGTCAGGTTCGAGTTACGTGTAAACAGGTTAGGGTTGACATAGCTGACCCGATGATTTAAATGGGTCAGGTTCGGGTTGGGGTTTTCTGACCCGACAACCTAACAACCTGAACCCGCCGACCTGAACCCGACCCGAATTGCCACCCATATTCTATACCAACACCTCCTATGCCCTATATACACATTCTTTACCTACTAGACGAGTACCCGTGCATTGCAACAGAATTTTATAGCGACATATAGTTTTAGTGATAAAAAATAGTTTATGTTATAAACGAAAAATAATAAAAGTTTGAAAATTTGGGGATTAAACATAATATTTGGAAACCCGGTTTGACCCGGGTGGTTCAGCCGGTTGAACCGTTCCGGTCGAAAAACAAGTCAGTTTAAGCAGGGTCAACCCAACAGGTTGGGTCGAAAAAACGGGTCAAATTAAACCGAGTCAACCCGCCGGGTTTGAAGCGTCCCGGGTCAACCCGATTTTCGATATGTATTAATAATTTCCTTTTGAAACATATGTTTCAACATTTCCTTTTTAGGTTTAAACATTTCTTTTATTGTGATGTTTTTAAGTTTTTTCTTGCATAATAAAAAATTTTCAACATTTCATATATTGATTTTTTCACTTTTCCACATTGACCATTTTACTTTTATATGTAGTATATATATTTAGGTGTACTATTTAATTAAATGGCAGTACTATTAACGGCAAAATATTGTCCATTCTCGCCTAGAATATCGGCTCCAATATTTACCACCGAGATTTGGAACCAATATTTTCCCAAGCTCCGAGATTCAAGATCTCGCTGAGATTAACTACCCAGCACCGAAGATTTTAAAATTCTTCATCTCATTTGACTTTTACTATTGTATAGATTTATAATTTCATAATGATACACAACATTTTGTATATATGTTTAACCTTATAATATATTTATTCTATAACAAATATATACCACAAAATATAATTTGAAAAAAAAATAATAAAAATAAAAAAAACCCTTTAAAAACCCCCAAAAACCAAACCGAAAACGCCAAAACCCGAAACCGCAAAATCGCACAGTCGTGGATTCTCAACTTTTAAAAACCGCAACTGTGGATGCGGTTTGGTTTTTACCATAAACCGCACCAACCCGCGCCATGCTCACTTCTACTGATGAAAATCATTCGTTAGAAAGCAAGAAAACCAATTACAAACAATCATAACTCTTACGCTTGAGACGGCAACCCATTAGATCTTCAAATAAACTTCGACCATATAATCTACTTGAGTGGTAACACTACAAAAAAGTGAGCATGGTTGACTGAAGAATAACTTGAGATTTATAAACGCCACCAACAAAAACGACACTTACTTCAAGAAGCAAGTTTAAATGTCTACTTTAATCAACATGCATATACATGATAATCAATAATTGATTAAGGTATTGTTTTGTTTCATTAAGATGCTTTGATTCTAAATCTGATTATCACATCTGACTCGTTGCACGTGACTCAAAAATCTGAATTGGAAACAAATAACATTATTTGTTTTCGTACAATTGTCTAAATGGTTTAAATAATAAGATTTTGCATTATAAATTTAGTTATTTTGCATTTAGATAGAAAAAAAGGTCTTGTCTAAACTTTGAATATCTGATAACCAACAAATTATACTACTTAAAAAGTTTGGATTTACATAGAGTTGTAATACAAACGAGCAACAAGCTGCGTTGCTAAAAAATTCTAAAGTACGGAGTACATTTTAAAAATGCAATAAAAACAACAAATTTATGATATAAATCTTTAATTACACATCACAAAATACTTTTTTTTTTCTTTAATTGTGAAGTTGTATTAATTAAGTTCCACAAAAAGTAATAAACTAATTACCAAAGACAAAACTTTGAGAATTGGATCAATGCAAAGCCGTAGTGTCATACACGACAAATTATAAGTTAGCCAAAGAAAAAAAAAATAAACAAACCAAAAATGAAAAGTGAAGAGAAAAGACAACACGTAACACTTGTAATCTAGAGCGGCTCACAAATCTTTACTCACAAGCTACACCCACACACACTAACCATTATCAAAGTAAACATATTGACACACAAAAAATAATTATAAAAAACATAAGACTGTTGAGGATAACAATGAAATATCTAGGACTCAACAAAAGTTTTGATTAGCTAGTGACGACGATGGCTGGAGGATGGTCGACAGTGATGACAGTGGAGCGAGGTGTATGGTAGAGAGATGTTGGGTCAGTAAATACCTAAACTCCCTTAAACTAGGATTTGAACATAAAATAGCCCAAGTGTTTGATAACCGTAAACGTACTCAAGTCACTGAATGAACAGTCATTCAGTGAGTCATCTTTAAAAAGCTCAGGACGAGCCTATGAAGAAAGTTTCTCTATTCGGTGAGGCGGAACTCAGTGAATGATACATGAGCCAAAGAAGAAGATGATGGATTCAGTGACTGATGACAATAGCTCACTGAATCCTCAAGTCTCCTCACCAACCTTGAAGACTGAGAATCTAAAGATTGAAGACTAAAGTAAAGGTGGGATAAGTTTGAATTGATAAGGAGGGGTCCTTATCATGCAAAGGTAACTTACCCTGAATGGATATAAGACCAAGAGTGTGTCAACACTCATGTATAAAAAGCATTCTTGTCCTTTACTACATATAGCCATGTGTAACAGTGACAAAATGCTTATGCATTTTGTCACTGTAATGCCTATGCATTTTGTCCATAGTAGGCTTGGGCCACTCTTGTCTTTTAGGTAACGGTTGAAATATACTTGTGCATAAATAAGAGTCATAAGGAGGAGAAAAAGTTGCTAAGTTTGTGCACGAAATGCTTAGGCATTCACAAACCAACCTTTACTCTCTCCAAATAGCAACCGCTCCTGAGATAGCTCAGTTGGTTCATTAGTTGCTACTTAAGCTTAGCTTAAGTTTAGTGATGAGTAATACACCATACTTGTCATTTCAATCCCAAGTGTTATTCTGCAAACACTTGAGTATAATTCTTTGATTGATTTCTAATAAAAATTAAACGTTGAAAAATATCTTGTCTTTTATCTTTTGCGTTTTTTTCTTATTGTTAAATTAATCTATTCATTACTAAGTCATGAAGCACGGTCAAGTTACTTTGTAAGCTAGTTTAACCGTGTTAAAGGGGTCCAACAAGATATCCATGCAACTTAAAGTGATAAAGGGGGTAGAGCCTTCAAATTTCGAGAAAGAGCCATTAAGATAACTCATGCACCATTCTCAGTAAGATCTTGCTAGCTCTTACCATGTCGAAAAAAAAAAAAAAAAAAAAAAAAAAAAAAAAAAAAAAAACCTTTGATACGTGACCGTGTCTAACTCAGTAAGAGTTAAAAAAACAAACAACTAAGTAGGGCTGAGCACCAGGTCAAAACTGACCTGAGCCAACCAAAAACTGATTTTGTGAAAAACATGAAATGAGAATCGAACCGAACCGAACCGAAGTGACTCGGTTTATACGATTTAGCTATGTTTTTTCTCGGTTCTGGTCGGACCGGTTCGACTCAATTTTTCGATTCGATTCAGTTTTCCTCGGCCTACACCAAAGCTTAAAAAAAAATAAATAAATAAATAAATATATATATATATATATATATATATATATATATATATATATATATATATATATATATATATATATATATATATATATATATATATATATATATATATTGGTTGAGAAAACCACCTTACCTCACCTCACCAAAACAAGACACATCTTAAAACACACCCAACAACAAGACGTAACCACACACACATACCTTCATTCCATTTTACTTCAGATCTAACCAAACATAATTCAATTCAATTCCAAGATCTAATTCACAATCCCTAAATCACCTCAACATCAGGTACTCAAATTCACATCTTTTTTATATAAATAAATACCGCTAATCAGTTATAACAAACTTGCTGCATTTTACAGGTTTTTAATTCATCCTTTAGCGTTTGATGAAGATTTAATTGAATTTTATCATCGATGGATAAAAATAAAAACAACCGTACCGATCTGCTTGCTGCTGGCCGTAAGAAGGTTAGTTAGGGTTTATTATAACTGATGGTGAATGTTTGGAAATTGATCGGTGTTTGCGTGTTTCGAGCGGTTAAGTGTAGTGTTTGTTTGCGGTTATTTTTAGGATTTTGTTTGGTAGCGAGCGTTTAGGAGTAAATAGCGGTTAGCGTTTTGTAAAAAATGCTTGTTTGGAAACAAGCGACTAGCGTTCCTGTTTTTTTCTAAACGTTGCTTCTAGTAGTATTTGCGAGCAATTAGCGTTTAGGAGCGTTTTAGGATATAGTGCTTGTTAGCGTTTTGAAAAAAATGCTTGTTTGGAAACAAGCGACTAGCGGCTTCCTATTTTTTCTAAACGTTACTTCTAGTAGCATTTGCGAGCAATTAGCGTCTCCACTTATCAAACATTTTATCAAAACATACAGCTACTGCTTATTGCTATTGCGTTATCTTTGCCTAACGTTCCCTATATGTTTGGCAAGGACCATTTAGGAGTGGTTAGCGTTTAACTGAAATACAGGTTTATGAAAGCTCGTTTGGAATTGTTTTTTCTAAAAACGCTACTTGATGAAGCGTTTAGCGTTTACGTCTTTTTACAGTTTAAAATTATTGATACAACTATGTTACCACACACTTTTATAAAACAAACAGCTACTCCAAGCATATACTAATAAAATTTGCGTTTAGCTTTTACTTTTTTTACAGTTTAAAATTATTGATAAAACTACTTTACCACACACTTTTATAAAACAAACAGCTATTCCATGCATACACTAATAAAATTAGCGTTTAGCTTTTAGTGTCATTTCACACTTTATAATTACATCTACAATTATGTTACCAAACGCTTATATGAGCTAAGTAACAGACATTTAAGAACTATAACAACTACTTCTAGTTTCGACAGACGTAGCCTAGGGCTTAGGTTATGTGCGTAGTTGCTAAAGACTAGTTAAAACTTTAAGGCTTATTGTTATGATGTTTTTGTAATAGAAAATTGTCATGGCTGGTATAACAGGGTTTATGTTTGGTGAAATATAGTTATTAGGTTTCGAGAAGTTGGTAAGAGGTTGTTGCAAGAGATCTGATGGTTGAGCTAATATAGAATCACTTTATTTGATATGTATCTATTATCTAAGCACTCCGATAATCTGGTTATGATTCTTGATAGTAGTACTAATCGCTTTAGGAATTTATATCCAAATACTCTTTGATTGTCGATGCCTTGTTTTCACTCTCACGTCTTGCCCGGATGTGAATATTTTTCATATATTTGATAATTTTAAGTGGTGATTGGTGAACTGGGCTTTGTTTTTATTCATGCAAACTAGATGTAGACAAACAAATAGAATAGTCAAAATGGCCAAATAACAATCGGTCATTGAAAGTATAGGAAGGTTTTTTATACCTAGTTTACTTATATCATCTCAAGCCATTAGTTCATTAGTATTGTACTCCTTGATCTCTCACTGTATTTTAAATTTTTGATACAAAACTTGTTAATCACATTCTCTGTCATAAATTGAAAATTGTCTAGTCTCTGATGGCGGCAATGATGAAACTGAATCGACTCTTATAGTAATGGCGGGGTAGTGATGGATAGAGATAGATATTAGGACAAAGTTGTCTTAACTGATTCTTGAAAAGAGTTATATTGCCAAACAAGCTTTTAAATTTTAGTTGAATTCTCACAACAGCTTTTTGGTCATAATGTGATTGAATGATCAATGGGAGACTAAGGAGTTCATTTTTGTATAATTGCCCAAAAAGTAAACACAACATTGAATTTGTGATACACAAAAATAGATCGGTTTTTTTGGCACATACCTTTATTTATAGCATAATTACGATAGGCGGCATAATTTGAAGGGCGTCTTGCTTAAAGTGTGGTTTGATACCATATCTTATTGTATTAAGCTCTGTTCATTAGTTTTGCCCTAGTGGTATATACTGAAAGAAGTTAATGTTTCGCCAGTAGGATATCTAGTACCATTTTTATAGGTTTTTGCTATGCTGTAACCAATACATTTACGTTTTTATTTTAAATAATTAGGATACACTATAGAATTTGGTATTGAGATTTTTTGTGTGCCTTTTCAGCTTCAACAGTATCGGCAGAAGAAAGATGGTAAAGGCAGTAAATCAGCTAAGGCTAATAAGCCCGATCCTGATGTAGTTACGGATGAATCATCTTCCACTGCTAAACCGAAAAAGGGAAAGAAACAAGCTCCAGCCTCAGAAGCACCTGCTCAAACTTTGCCCACAGAGCTTGTCGATTCATCTAATGCTGATGTGGCAACTCCTGATCTTTCCTCCACATCAAATTTACCATTAGAAGTTTCTGAAGCTGAAGAGTCAGTTGTTCCTTCGGCTGCAGATGAAAATTTCCAAAGCTCTAGTCTTGCTGATTCATCTAATGCTGATGTGGAGACTCCTGATCTCTCCTCCACTTCAACTTTACCAATAGAAGTTTCTGAAGCTGAGTCAATCGGTCCTTCGATTCCAGATGAAAGTCTGCAAAGTTCTAGTCTTGATGATGCAGTGCCAACTCCTTCTCCGATAAAAGTTGATATTGAAGGAACACCTGATAGTGGTCATGTGCCTGTAACACCCATCGGTTTGGAGGCGGCAGTTGATAATGATTCTGCTTCTAAAGAAGGTGAATTACAAGCTACAAGTGGGGAAGATCAGGTACCAGATGTAGGTTGTGCCGTATTCTCTTGTTCTCAACTACAATTTTTTTATCACCATACATGCTTGAACTATTTACAATGAAAACAGATTTCCAAATTATATGTGCATTTTTGGTTTGTAGAGGGGGTTTGAAATGAGAATGGGTATTGGTATACGTATGAAAGAAAATGTATAGTTTATTCAAATTAAAATGGTAGTATGAAAGAAAATGTATAGTTTATTCAAATTAAAATGGTTTGTAGAGATAGATAGAGGAAGGAGTTCTCACCTACTTTGTAACCTTAAACCCGCCCACCCTGGTGGGTTTTGCAAAACCTATGCTTTTTGAGAGTAATACCCAATCACTAAAGCTAAAGTTCTAAACAAACCATTCTTTTTTCTTCTTTTCCCCTAAATTAACCTCAGAACAACACAACATACACATCCTTAATTATGTATTCATCTCTGTAGTTTGTAATCGAAATCCCTTTCTTGTTTGGTAGGGGCAATGCAGGAACAGGAGCATTCATTTTCAGAACCAGATAATAGAACTAGTTTGCTAGATCTTGAACGGGACGTGAATGAGAGAGCTCAAGTTAATTCAGGGGATGTTGTAGAAGATAGTAAGATGGAATGTACAAGCAGTGCAACAGAACAAACCAGTGAACTTGGTGGTTTTCCTGGTTCGTCCATGCCTATAGAAAGAGCTCCAGCTGATTCGGGGGATGTTGAAGAAGATAGTAAGATGGCGGATACAAGCAGTGCAGCTGAACAAACTAGTGAGCATGAAAGTTTTCCTGGTTCGTCCATGCTTATTGAGAGAGCCCTAGTTAATTCGGGGGATGTTGAAGAAGATAGCAAGACGGAAAATACAAGCAGTGCAACAGAACAAATCAGTGAACATGATGGTTTTCCTGTAACTGCTAGTGCAAGTGATGATTCAAGCGCTAATAATGCAGATGTAAATCCTTCTGGCCCTCCATCCTCGGATCCTGAACCTACAATTCAGCCAAATGATGATTTAATGGTTGAAGTTCGTGGTGATGAAGGTATAAAGTTGCCACCTACTTCAGGTGAGGTTAACCCAGTTAGCCTCACCGAGCTTGCAAAGGCGTTCCAGCTTCTTGGTGAAGATGAAGTTAGGTTTGTGATGGCAGCAAGAGAGTCAGTTACTGGTGAAGATTTTAAGAATGATGGTCAAATGAAGTCTAGGTCTGTTGAGTTCTCAGAGATACTACAAGACCAGTTGTACATCAGTAATTATGAAAAAGAGTTGATTTCTTTGCAGCTATGTGAAGAAAGGGACGTCCATAAGGAGTTTGATCAGCATCGTCTTCAGTGGTCTAATGAGAAAGCATTGTTTAGTGGTTTACTCAGTGATGTTGAAGGGAAGAACAAAATCCTTTCTGAAGAGCTTGCCACATGTAGGTCTGAACTGGACAGAGTTACACATGAAATGGATAAGCTTCAGATGGAATTTTCTTCTTCAAAGACAGAGCTTGAAAGGTCTGAACATCAGTTGTTGAGTGTGTCATCTGAGTTAGCTGACATCAGGAGTTCATTTTCAGTTTTACAGATGAAAAATCAAAACCTGAATGCGGATGTTGCTTCATTGACCGAAGAGAAACATAAGTTAGAGAAGGAGAGGGAAGATGGGATTCTGGAGAACGAAAAATTGATGAAAGAATTAATGGAGTGCAAATCTTTACTGGAATTATCACAGGCTGAGAATGCCAATTCCAAAGAAAGTCTGCTAGCTGAATTGGCGGAATGGAAAGGATCAGTTGAAGCACTTCAGGCAGAAAATTCCAAATTTAACGAAGTCCTCACCTCAGAAAAAGAGGAAAGAAGTAAACTTGAAGAAGCAAATGAGCTGTATCTCCAAGAAAATAATAACTTTTCTGCGGAGTTAACTGAATCACAGCACTTGGTGGAAAGTTTACGTGCAGAAATTGCTAAATTAAGCGAAAATCTTGATTTAGTGACAGAAGAGAGAACCAGGTCCGTAGAGGAGATAAATCGTTTGAGCATTGGAAAGGAGGATGCTCTAACAGAATTAACAAACTGCACTGCTCTTATAAATGATCTACAGGTGGAATCTGAAAAGTCTATGATTGACTTTAAAGTCAAAGCCCAACAGCTTGAACAGCTCACTGAAGAAAATGTTACTCTTAGTAATACTCTGGATGTTTTCAGATCCAAGATTCGTGAATTTGAGCAAAAATCCCATCAAGAAACAATAGTTAAAGATTCTTCAGAGCAGAGTAATAGTTTGGAGGAAACGTTCTTAAAACATGTGATATTGGATGAAGTTATGAAGCAATATGTTTGCGCTGTTGAAGCAAAAAAGGTTGAGCTTTTGAATCTGTTTGAAGACTTGAGGCATGAAGGGATCATCGCTGAAACGAAGAACTCTGAGCTTACAGAAAAGCTATTCATCTGTGAATCAAGAATCAGTGAATTGCAGGCACAATTGGATGGACTACAACAACATGAAGACCATATGGCCTCTCTCAGCAAAGACCTGGAAACACATCACAGAAAACTGGATGCAACTGTTGGCACCATTTCTGGCACTCACCTAAGTGAAGCTGATGTTGGTCAGAATCTAAGTACTCGTGTAGCTACTTCTGTTGATGCAGCTGTTGCAGTGATTCAGTATTTGCAGGAGAAGCTTGATGATGCTCTCAGGAACCACAACTTACTTTCCGATTCTTACAAGGATTTGACGGAGAAGACGAAAGATTTAGAAGAGAGGAACGAATTGGCTTCCAGTGTTATACATAAAGTTTTTGATAACCTTCAGAAAATTGTGAGTGATTCGGGACCCTCTACAGAAGAAAGTGAAGATACTACAAGTAAGCAGTTGGATCATCTGGAACTCAGCAACTATGACGTCTTTATTGAAAAAATGATAATGATTTTGCATGAACGAGCACAACTTGAATCTAATAATAGAGAGTACAACTTGGAATTGTTGCGGAAAATGAAAGATATGGAGGAATTGAATAAAAGATGTATTTATCCAGACGTTATTGCCAAGTTGTTTGAAGATATTCAGTGTTCGGTCACACTAGACGGCGTTGTGATCAGACTAGATGAACCTGTATCCTCCCTGGAGTCTGTAATTCATTTTCTCATTAGGAATTTGAAGTTTAATGAAATGAAATCAATCGAGTTGCAGAATGAAATAGACAACTTAACCTTCACAATGTTTCCATATGAAATTGAAAGTCAAGTTTTTAAGGGGAGTCTGAGGAGCTCATTGGAGCAGCTTGTTACCATTCAATCTGAAACACAATTAAAAGAAGCCGAGCTTCATCAGTCTGAGCAACGTGTATCTACTCTCAGAGAAAAGCTTCACATCGCTGTTTCAAAAGGGAAAGGATTAATTCAACAGCGAGACAGTTTGAAACAGAGTCTTACAGCAACTTCCAGTGAACTCGAGAAATGCATGCACGAGTTGCAGTTAAAAGATGCCACACTTCAAGAAACTGAAACAAAGCTCAAAACTTATTCTGAAGCTGGTGAGCGCATGGAAGCTCTTGAATCTGAGCTCTCCTACATTCGGAATTCAGCAACTGCTTTGAGAGAGTCCTTTCTTCTTAAAGATTCTGCTCTTCAGAGAATAGAAGAGATTTTAGAAGATTTGGAGCTTCCCGAAGATTTCCATGTAAGAGATATCATTGACAAAATTGATTGGTTAGCAAAATCAGTTTCTCAGAACTCATTTCCTGTCAGCAATTCGAATCAAGCAAGTACAATTGAGAGAACTCGTTCGTACCCTGATTCTATTTCACGGGCTATGGATAGCTGGAGAGAAGATCTAGGACCATCTTCGGGTCCAGGTGATGACGAATTAAAAAGAAATTATGAGGATCTCCAAAACAAGTTCTATGGGTTGGCTGAGCAAAATGAGATGCTCGAACAATCATTAATGGAACGAAACAATCTTGTGCAGCGGTGGGAAGAAGTTTTGGATAATATAAATATGCCCCCTCAGTTGAGGTCACTGGAGCCAGAAGATAGGATTGAGTGGTTAAGAGTCTCTCTTTTGGAGGCAAATGACCGTTGTGACTCCCTTCAGCAAGATATCAATGATTTGGAAGAGGTTCGCGGCTCACTTGCGGCTGATCTTGAAGAGTCTCAGAGGAGGTTAGCTGATCTTGAGGATGCTCTCAAGTCAGTTACCGATGAACGGGAACAGCTATCTGCTAGTTTGGAGGTTAAAAGTTCTGATTATGATAAAATTTCTGAAAAGGCTGAATTGTACGAAATCGAGAAGGATAAGCTGCAAAATGATTTGGAAAAGGTTCGTTTATCACTTGCTGCTGATCTTGAAGAGTCTCAGAAGAGGGTAGTTGACCTTGAGGCATCTCTAAAGTCAATTACTGAGGAGCGGGAACAGCTAGTTGCTAGTTTGGAGGCTAAAACTTATGATTACAATACAATTTCAGAAGAACTTGAATTGTACAAAATTGAGAATGACAAGCTGAAGAATGAAGTTGACGCGTTGCAATCAAAGTTGGATGAGAAGCTTGTATCTGAGGAGCATATACACCATGTTCATGCTGAGATAAGCCGGTTGCAAGATTTAGTTAAGGGCATGCTTCAAGCCCCAGGAACTGAAGAATTTGACTCAAGTACAAGCGATATCGAGTGTCTGGAAGGATTACTGAAGAAACTAGCAGACAAGTACAATAAGGCCGATGAAACAAGTGAGTTGACTCATGGAGAAAGAAGTGTTGACCAGTCAGACCGTCATGGCGAGCTGGAGAGAAAGCTGGAGGAAGTTGAAGGTGATTTAGTGCGAGTGAAGGATGAAAGAGATAGACATGAGGAAAAAAGTGAATCTTTGGTCCGTGAAATTGAAGCTTTAGAGGTAAAGAATCAAGAATTGCAGAGATTACTTGCTCAGGAGGAGCAGAAGACTGCTACAGTTAAAGAAAAGCTGAATGTCGCAGTTAGAAAAGGGAAGTCTTTGGTTCAAGTGCGAGACAGCATGAAGCAAAACATCATTGACTTGACTTCTCAGGTGGAGCGATTGACTTCCGAGATTAATGTTCGGGAAAATACGCTATTGGAATATCAGCAGAAGATGAAAGACTTGATTACTTCACAAGAAGTGGTGGAAAATAAAGATTCTGAAATTCGGTTCTTAAAGAATAGTCTGGAAGAAGCTGACAGTGAGCTGCAGGATAAGCGGAACACATTAAGCATGATTTTAGGGGCTTTGGCAAAGATTGATCTTGGGGTTGAATTGATAAATAATGACCCATTTGAGAAAATGAAGCAAATTGAGAAAGTAATGCATGATCTACAAGTTGCAATCTCATCTGCTGAGCAAGAATCAAGAAAATCTAGAAGGGCTGCTGAACTACTTCTTGCAGAGCTGAATGAGGTACAGGAAAGAAATGAAGACCTTCTTGATGAGCTTTCTAAAACCACCATGGAAAGGGATTCAGCAGAATCTGCCAAGAGTGAATCTATCTCGCGCCTCGAACAGTTGTCTGCTCTTCATCGGGAGGAAAGAAATAGCCAATTTTCTGACTTAATGACGTTGAAATCTGGTTTAGACCAACTACGGCCTGGATTCAGCAAATTCTACAATCTACTTGATGATGTTTTGCCAAAAGACTTGGACTACCTGTACAATCTTGAAGCTAGTGTTAAATCATTATTGGAGTCAAGTGATACTTCTAATGTAGGTGGTCAGACTTTGAAGAGTTCTCATGGTCGCATTGGATCCAGATCAAAGTCCAAGGTAAGCTATTAACTGCATCTTTTAAGTCTTTTAACTTATGGATGCCAGTAGTGATCTCATATTTTATTTTAATTTAAGTTAGTTTGTGGCCCATTCTATTCAATAATTCATGGTTGCTCTTATTATTATATTCTTAATTTCTTATATAAAGAAAGCAAATTTCATGAGTAGTAGAGGTGGACAAATGGACAGTTCCGGCAGCAGGCTGAAATGTGCTTAGCTGATATACTTTTTGAACAATTTTAATTGTGTTAGTTATTTATATAAAAATTGTAAGATTACTATACTAATATAATTATTTATAGTAGTTATCATTATTAATTAAGTTCTTTCTATCTTGTAAACAACTTTTGTTTGACCTGTTTGTAGCTAGTTTCTCTTCTTTATTTTCTACATGTTACCTTTTTACGCCTTTTAATCAATAAGTAACCCACATCTACCCGTGCATAAGTAAATGGGTTGAAATTGCCACCTCTTCTTTGGTGATTTACAATGAAAGGTGATCTCTTATCAGAGTCCTAGTATCCGTCAATAGTTAACTTTTTCTTAGACTAAGACTTATTTTTCTAGCATACTCTTTTAAGAAAAGCTAAGCCTAATTAAAAGTTGTTGGTCTACTCATATGTTATATGGGTACTACTTTATACTTCTAATTAGATTCTCTTGTCAGGTTAATGTTGGTTCCGAATTATTCTCAGACATCAAAACGGAAGAGCTAAACAATGACGACAAGATCATTGATTTATGGAGGTTTGTTGGGAACCAGGTGCAAGATTTATTAATGCATGTCAATGGTCTTGAAGAAAAATTGCAAAGCCACTCAAAATGTCTACATGAAGAAGTCATCCATTTGTCTGAAACAGTTTCAACTCTTCATAGAGAATTGACTTCACATAAACATTCCCTTGAATCTGCAAAGGAAGAGATTGCTTGGTTAGAGTCCACCGGCAAACAGAAAGAGTCAGAAAATGTAATGCTACGTAAATATACTTCAATACTGTATGAAGCTTGCAAGAGTTCGGTTTTAGAAATTGAGAAAAGCAAAGGCGAACTGATTGCTAATGATTCTTCTGATGAAATCTTAAGTGAAGAAAATCTTTCTGTATCTCAAGAGCGTATCACAAACATGGTGAACAGATTATTGTCACATGTGAAGGATTATCACAGTATTCAGGCTGAAAGTATGGAAGTTAACCTAAAGGAAATGAAGGATACCATCTCTAGTTTACAGAAAGAACTTACAGAGAAAGATGTTCAGAAGGATAGAATTTGTATGGATCTCGTAAGTCAAATTAAGCGAGCTGAAGCAGCGGCTATGAGCAACTTGCAAGAACTCGAACCTGCAAAAGCTCAGATAAATGATTTGAAGGGGCAACTGGAAGCTGTAAATCGACAGTGTAATGCATTGGAACAACGGGTCAAAGAGCTGGAAGATCAAGAAGCCGTATTATCTGAATTGCACGGGAAAGTCAAATCGCTTACAGATGCATTGGCAGCAAAAGAACAAGGTATTGCTCCTACACCATTTCTAGTTTGATAATTTAATGACTTATTCGTCTCTTTCTAACTATTTTTGTTCTGTTGACTGCAGAAGCCGAATCTTTACTACAGGCGCTTGATGAAGAGGAGACCCAAATGGAAGATTTGACAAACAAAATCACCGAATTAGAAAGGGCTGTGCAGCAAAAGGATCTTGATTTAGAAAGTTCTGAAGCTGCTCGTGGCAAAGCTCTAAAGAAGCTTTCTATCACCGTCAGCAAGTTTGATGAACTTCATCATTTGTCTGAAACCCTTGTGTCTGAGGTTGATAAGCTTCAGTCTCAGCTTCAAGAACGGGATTCAGAAGTTTCTTTCTTGAGGGATGAAATCACACGTTGCACTGGTGATTCCTTGCAAGCACTGGAAACTGACAAAAGGGGTTTGGGTGAGATCCAAGACATCCTGACTTGGTTAGATTCGGTGGTTTCTGGAGAAGAAATTCGTGATGTGCATCTTGATGACAACAAAATTGATCAGGTTCATGAATGTAAAGAAACACTTAAGAAGCAAATCACAACTATAATCTCAGAATTGAAAGATCTTCGACAAGTGGCACAAAGCAAAGATGATCAATTGCACATAGAAAGGAGCAAGGTTGATGATTTGATGCGTAGAAGAGAGGTTCTCGAGAATTCTTTAAGGGAACAGGAATCTCGTTTAAGTTTGCAAGAAAATGACGGAAATGCTGCAGAAAGGACATCTGTGACATCTGAAATTGTTGAAGTTGAGCCCATCGTAAGCACTTTCTTAAACTTCTAGGCTTCTAACTGTGAGCTATCATGAATATAAATAAATAGTTGTTACTTTTGTGCAGCTTAATAAATGGCCACAGCAAGGGACCTCGAGGGCATCTCAAGTTCGAAGTTTGCGCAAAGTAAATAACGACCAGCTTGCCATTTCCATAGATGATGTGGACCAGGATGCTAATGACAAGTTAGAAGATGACGATGATGATAAAGGTAAACTTATTGTCATATATGTCGCACATTCTCTTGTTCTTTTGCTTCCTATATGATATACATATCACTCTTCACTCATGTCATTTTTTTAATTAAAAATTTCATGTCTCATATGTAATAAAGAGTAAAGACTAATTTAATCTGGAAGCGAAAAGACATGTATTTTATAATATTTGCTGAAAGTCAACCAAGAAGCTAGTTTGAGGCTAAAGCAAGTCCTTATACTTAACTTTTTCTATTGGTGTTCACTCAGCTCATGGTTTCAAGTCTCTTACTACATCAAAACTTGTCCCAAGATTCACTAGGCCTGTCACAGATCTCGTCGATGGTTTATGGTACTGTTTTCTCTCTCTCTCTCTCTCTCTCTCTCTCTCTCTCTCTCTCTCTCTCTTATATCTGTACATGTGATAGGACCATAACCACACCCTCACCCACATTTGTGTGTTTGTAACCTATCTTTCTCTCTCTTTATCATTAATGATAGTTGAGCTTTCTATAGAATTCAGGATTAATTTTGTTTGTTTTGCGGAAATGCCATCTTCTCAGGGTTACATGTGATAGGACATTGATGCGACAGCCGGCACTACGGCTGAGTGTTATTCTTTATTGGGCTCTGATGCATGCACTTCTTGCAGCTTTTGTAGTTTGAGAAACAGCTGATCTGGTTAGACTCCTCTCCCTGTATGTCCCATGAATTGATCATAGTCCCGTTTTTATGGGAAAATTTTTGTGCATTTTCAAGTTTGTCGTTGCATTCAAAGAGTAAAATGTTGTATATAGGGGGTGTTTGGGATTGCATTTGGCTTATGCTTATCGCAGATAAGCTCTTCAAAAACAAGCATCTATCTACTACCCTTAGGCTTAACAAATGAACTAATAATATCAAACAAATGAACTAATAATCACTAAGCAATCAAAACACTTCAAGAGTGTTTTTTCTTTTAAGAAATGCAATAAGCCGAAAACAAAGTATGCAATGTCAAACCCTTTTTGTGTGACCACCCGAAAATGATACTTTTGGTGGTGGGGAGTAATTACTAATTAGTAGTAAAAATATGTTCAATAGTTAGCACCAGATTTAATCAAAACTGTTTTTGGATTTGCAGGTTCTCATTTAATAGAAGATATGATTGGACTTTAGATGAATCCTAGATTGGTTGTCTTCAATGCGTTTACTTCATTATTTAGCTTAAAGCAAAAGCACAAGCGTCTGTGATTTCTCCATATTTTATCTCAGAAAATCACAGTTCCATACATCTCGTTCAGTAATAAGTTGGGCATGTATTTACTGTTCTACAGTTTGCCTATAGTTGAGTGTCCGTTAAAAATCTTTTGATTTCTTTTTGTTTAGGACAGGAAAGTGCATATAGGTGTAGTTTTGTTATACCCCATTTTGTGGGTTTACTTATAAGAATGTTGCAAAGATTGTTTGATATAATGAAACATGAATTTTGATATGCTTAATCTTTTTAAACAAGGTACCACTAGCGTTTATGTGCATTATCTTTCAAAATACTGTACATGTACACATTAATCCATTTTGATTATAAAGGAGTGATATGAAATAGTTGTGTTTCTGGTTTCTTTGTTCCTTTCATCACATTTTATTCAAGATTTTGTCAAGAATCACCGAAGGAAATTTTTTCCATGTACTTGTATACATCTACATGTACAAATAAATCATAAATCCACTTCGTGCAGAGGATAAGCCTTATTCGGGTTGGGTTAACTGGGTTTTGAGGAAGAAAAATCTTACCCGTACCAGGCTCTAATAAGGTGCGGGTTATTCGAGTACGGGTTAACTCGAATAAGCCACAAAAATAAAAATAAGTAGGTAAATCCTTATAAAACAAAAGAAAAATATTTAAAATAATAATAATAATAAGAATTAAAAAAAAAAAAAAAAAAAAAAAAAAAAAAAAAAAAAAAAAAATCTCTTCTGCGGGTTATTTGTGTTAACTCGAAACATGCATAAGGTTCTCTCACCCGAAACCCGACCCGAATAAGAGTTCGGGTTAATCGGGTTAACCCAAACAACCCGATTCCCAAATAAGTTTATTCGGGTTCAGGTATTTTTGACACCCTTAAATGTGTATATATATATGTGTTTGAAAGTTATATTAGGCAGTCATCTATCTCTCAAGTGAAAGGTTCAAGTTACATTTTTTTCTTCACAAGTACCGATCCATCGGTATCTTATTTAGCTTTCAACTATTTTTAATAAGTTAGGAGTTAGGACAAGTCAAAGTTTCACAAAAGGATTTCCAACACTAAAGAACAAACAAAAAGCATGTTCTATTGTAATGATGTAAGTCTTTTTCAAAACAAGAATCTACATTGCCACATCAATTTGCTATTATATATATGTATGCTTCCTTTTTCCATGTGCCCATGTGCATACCTCAATTGTAAGGTTTCCTCATCTTTTATGATGTACACCAAGCATTAAGATCACATAGACATTCTTTTTATGAAATACCATTTGATCTTTTAGTTAGATTGTATCTACTTCTCGATTATACGTCAAATCACACGTAGGGCTGTCTTATAGTTTTCGGTGGCTCTAGGCAATAACAATAAAGAGGCGCTATTACATTTGTAAACCAAAGAGAAATTACATATAAACTTTAATTATATAACTCATATATGTTTAATATAAAACGTATTCATATGCAAAACTAATAAAAATGTGGCCCCTTTTAAGTGCATGCCCTGTGCAACAACACCTATCGTACACCCCTCCGAGACCCCTCTGATTACACGAGCATATCTAATGTCGTATCCATGCGCATAACCAACAAACAGACCTAGCATGGTTCTTGTTTAACTCCCTCAAACACGTACGATGGATGACACAAACCGAAAGTAAGGTAATCAAATACCTCAAACGGGAAAGACATGTACTCTTTACCTAAAACTCAACTAGAACTAACATCACATACTTCATGCTTACATTTCGTTTACTAAATCACTTTCAATCTTAAATGCTAGTAAAGTATTAGGTAAAAAGGGTAGCTCAAAATACAAACTTTATTCTACCATAAGAAAACAAAGATAAAATAATAAAGAATGTATATGGGCATAGTTGAAGTATCTTTCAAGACTATTTTATTTGAAGTTAACTCAAATGTACGTAAGTTACACATACATGCACCGACACTACCCACGTATATACCACACACACAAAGCACCCTTTTAATGCAAAAGACTTGCACCATGACGTAGTTTTATGTACTTCCAATTGAACCCCCAGTGAGCACCACCTGTGCACTCTTAAAAGGTTTAGAGAAAATTGCAAAAATCGTCCTTGTGGTTTGGCCAAATTGCACGTTTGGTCCGTACTGTTCATTAAGTGCAAAAAACGTCCGGATTTGGCACTGTTACATGCAGTTTTGGTCCCTCATGTTAACGCCGGTTAAGTGAGTTCCGTTAAGTGGCACTGTTTAATTCACTTTAGGTCCCCAATGTTACACGTTAGCCCCTTAAGGCAGAAATCATTGCAGCGCCAGTCCTTTTTTGGAAAATATTTTTTTTTTAATTCAATTTTTTAAAAAAAATTTTGAAAAAATTTATATAAATTCGAAAAAACTTATAAAAATTCAAAAAAACTTATGAAAATTCGAATTTTTTTTAAAAATTCTAAAAAACTTATAAAAATTCGATTTTTTTTTTTAAATTCCAAAAAACTTATAAAAGATTTTATAATTTTTTTGAATTCGATTTTTTTTTTAATTCGAAAAAATTTATAAAAATCCGAAAAAATTATAAAAATTCGAAAAATATAAAAATCGAAAAAAATTATAAAAATTCGAAAAATATAGAAATTCGAAAAAATTTATAAAAATCCGAAAAAATTTATAAAAATTCGAAAAAAACTTATAAAAATTCGAAAAAAATTATAAAAATTTGAAAAATATAAAAATTCGAAAAAATTTATAAAAATTCAAAAAAATTATAAAAATTTATAAAAATTCGAAAAAACTTATAAAAATTCCATGCATTGAGTTGAGCTCTCTACATCCTCGAATTCAAAAAGAAATTCGAATTTTTATAAATTTTTCGAATTTTTATAGATTTTTCGATTTTTTATAGATTTTTTCGAATTTTAATAAATTTTTTCAAATTTTTTTATTTTTTGAATTTTTATCATTTTTTCGTATTTTTGTAAGTTTTTTCAAATTTTTATAAATTTTTTTGGATTTTTATAAATTTTTTTTTGAATTTTTATAATATTTTTCGGATTTTTATAAATTTTTTCGAATTTTTATATTTTTCGAATTATTATAATTTTTTTCGAATTTTTATAAGTTTTTTCGAATTTTTATACATTTTTTCGCATTTTTTAAAAAAAAAATCAAATTTTTATATTTTTTGAAGTTTTATAAGTTTTTTCGAATTTATATAAATTTTTTCGAATTTTTATAGATTTTTCGATTTTTTATAGATTTTTTCGAATTTTTATAATTTTTTTCAAATTTTTATATTTTTTGAATTTTTATCATTTTTTCGTATTTTTATAAGTTTTTTCAAATTTTTATAAATTTTTTCGGATTTTTATAAATTTTTCAAATTTTTATAATTTTTTTTTGAATTTTTATAATTTTTTTCGAATTTTTATAAATTTTTTCACATTTTAAAAAAAAATCAAATTTTTATATTTTTGAATTTTTATAAGTTTTTTCGAATTTATATAAATTTTTTCGAATTAAAAAAAAATCGAATTCAAAAAAAAAAAATTATTTTCCAGAAAAAGGACGGGCGCTGCAACGATTTCTGCCTTAAGGGGCTAACGTATAACATTGGGGACCTAAAGTGAATTAAACAGTGCCACTTAACGGAACTCACTTAACCGGCGTTAACATGAGGGACCAAAACTGCATGTAACAGTGCCAAATCCGGACGTTTTTTGCACTTAATGAACAGTACGGACCAAACGTGCAATTTGGCCAAACCACAAGGACGATTTTTGCAATTTTCTCAAAGGTTTAAATCGAAAATAAAACCCTAACCTCGTGCACTTTTTTTTTTTTTTTTTTTTTTTTTTTTTTTAGTTTTGATCGACTCTTCTCCAAAGACGTAGCCTCATCAATGAGCACATGTTCTAACGACCTTTATTCATGAGTTGGGATTAAACCAATGACTTACTTCTCCAAAAACCCTCATTGACCAGGTGTAATATCAAGACTAAGAGTGAGTCTTAATTAGGCACTGCACCCAAGACCAAGTCTTCCCTGTTACACCTTCTCATAGAGCACGCATCTTCTACCTAAGAAATTGCAAGACTCGGTCTTGTAGACGACCGAGTTGTGTGTGTGTATTTTTGTGGGGTATGGTTATGTTTTAATTGGGGTATGTTGAGCACTCATCTTCAACCAAGAAATTGCAAGACTCGGTCTTATAGATGACCAAGTCGGTTTTTCTATCTCTCTGTGTGTGTGGATTTTGGTGGGCATAGTTCTGTTTTAAGTGGGTATATTTTGGTGGTGAAATTGTTTGTCTTATTACACTAAATTAGTTGTTAAGTTGCTTGTAAACATGGGAGTTCATCGGTTTGGTTTTCAAGTTTGTGGGTTATATGGTTCGGGTTCATCAATTTGTAACTATGATGTATTAACATGTTAAACCTTTTTTTTATGCCATCTCAGCATTCTCACTGGTAATACTTACGCACCAAAATACCCTCTCACTAATAACATGTTAAAACACGCATTTTGGTACCCATAATTTTTTTTTTCATTTTTTCAAGTAAACTACTTTTTCATTCACTAAATAAAAATACAAATTACAATACGAAAAAAATTTAACGAAGACGACTAACTGCGGTTCATTCCATATTTTTGGCGAATTTCTTCTTTTTGCATGTTGGCATCCTCCTCCGACATTTCCTTGGTGCTAGTGGCAAAAAATTTATTTCTTCCAACCACATTACTGTTCGATCTTTCTCCTTCGCCATCTCATATTCCGATTGGGCGGCTTCATGTTTGACTCTAAATTCCATATGTAAAGACTCTCCAAAGTCGTGCGTGCTACTTCTGATGTGGTTTTCGATTTAGTTTTTTTTAAGGACGTTGTGACAACCGGCAGTTTAGGGAGCTATTTTAAAAACCCGCATTACAATTTAAGTTCGTTTATAATTTTTATTTGAAATTTTCATTTCACAACGAACTTGTAAGATCTATTTTATGGATAATTTTTATTAATGACGTTATGGAATTCGTGAATTATGTTCATAATTCATTTTTGATTATATGATCGGTGATGTATATTTGAAGTCTCACTTGGTACTACGTCGACTTTGGCACTAGGATTACCTAACGACATTTTTATGATTCGTCTTACGAGTCCGATTATATTTTTAATTATTTACGAGATGTTCTCGAGTGATATTAAAGTTTAAAAATGAGTTCGGGTTCGGGCCACAAGTTTTTACAATTACCCGCGTTACCCGCTCCACCGTAATAATATTATTATTATTACTATTATTATTATTATTATTATTATTATTATTATTATTATTATTATTATTATTATTATTATTATTATTATTATTATTAACTAAAAGAAAAAATAAATAAATAATATAATATAAAAGATAAGGGTGTGTTGGGTCCGGTTTTTACACACACACAAACCCTCACCCACACTAATTTCCATCTCTCTCTCACCTCTCTTCTTCCCCACATCTTAACCTAGCCGCCGACCTCACAAATCCGGCCACCACCGCCGCGTCTCCGACCACCCAACAAAACAAACACCACCATTTTATTCCTCTCTTCACCCTCTTTCTTTTGATATACGATACTCACCCTAGAACCATCGTTAACACCATCAAATTTATAACAATCCGTTCGAATTTTAATAACTTTTCTAGATCCATGCGTTTGGAGGTCTAAGAAGGTGAGAAGGAACTATTCTTGGGTTTTGGGTGCCACGAATTGGTGCTAATCCGTGGCTACACGGATTATATTGTCGAGAATCGAACTAATCTTTAATGGAAATGATGTTTTAATGACGAAAAGTTAGTTTGGTATCCGGGTTTTCATGGTTTTGGTCGTGGTTGACTCGGAACCGAGAGCTAGGCTCTCGGCTTATTTTTTGATCGAGCCTTGTGTGGCTTTGGTTCCTCGGTGGTTGTGATTGGTTGTTGTCGAGGGTGTTATGTACCTCGATCCGAGCTAGCCGAGACCGTGTGGTCTCGGGGTTTCATTTGCGCTCGTATGGCCATGCCGAGACCCTCATGGGGTTCTCGATTAATTGTGGTTCGAGCCTTGGCTCGTATGATTATTGTGGTTCGACCCTTGTGGGTCGCGGCTTAGCCGCGTATTTACTTTGATGCCGATTTGACCATTGGGTCGAATGAGTTTATTTTGATTACTTGGTTAGGCTCTTGTGAGCTATATGATACTTGTGTGTTTGGTTCGAGTCCTAGTGACTTGCGGTTCGGAGCCGAGACTCAAGTGAGTCGAGGGCTCGGGTCGGCTTGGTAAACCGACCCACACATTAACTTGGTTGATGTTATATTCTTGAAATAATGGTGAACTATTGGTTACATTGTTGTGGTTTTCATTTCGGCCGAATACTTTTGGTTGGGTCGAGACCGTGTTTGGTCTCGACATGGGATATGATTATTGGTAATTGAGGAGTTGTTGACGAAAGTGATTGGGGACCGATTGTGAGACGGTCGTTAGATTGACGGAGATAGGTTAGTCGGGTGCCATAGTCGGACCCTATTGTTGTAGCCCGTGGTTTGAGATTGTGATTGGACGGAGATTTGTTATTTATGACTTTTGCTTATTATTGGACTTGGACTATGCGCCGAGAGTCATGACTCGGACATATGACCATTTCGTATAACTCAATAACTATTAAAATTGAAACGAGAATAATAAAACTCGTAATAATAATTATTGATAATATGAACGTTTATATGAAAGTATATACATGAATAACGTATATATAACTATATAAACGCGTATATTAATAATAATAATAATCACGAGTCGTATTATAAATAATACGATTAGATATATATTAGGCTACGAAAGTGGCGTAATATTATTAAACGTATTATTATTATTATTATAAAAATTGTGTTATAAAACGGGAAACTCTCGACAATTATGAAACGTTTAATAAAATGTCATTTCGGATATATAACGGACAAACTTATTGAGTTAGGCGAAATTGTTGTCACTCGGGTCCAGGTAAGTTATTATTTGTGACGTTCGTGTTGTCACGGATATATGACGACTAATATAGACGTTTTCTATAATTAAATAACCACTTAACCGTAAGGTTGAGCCGGGTTATTTGGCTATATGAAACGAACGTATTAGTGGGCATCGTATCCTACGACGCCCATAGGTTGTAGTATATGTAAAGGGTAATAGATTGCGAGTGTATATATCCGGAAATCTGGCCAATTTGACGATATATATGAGGAATTTATTAAACTATGATATATACTATATAGTAATTATGTGCTATGTGCTTTAGGTTGGGTGTAATCTTGGAACGGTATGTTACGTAAATAAATATGAGGATTATCAAATCGACGGATTTGGTAAACTTTAGCGATTTATTTAAATGATATATTGGGCTAATATTAAATCCATAGTTTATTTATCTTTCTATATGTGATCTCTCTTTGGTTTATTTTGAGTCGACCCACCACCCGTATGGATACCAAACGCAAATACACCAAACTAATACGAAATGGATTTTCGGAAATGAAACGGATTCTCGTCCGGGTTTGGGAGTATTATATATTTGAGGAAATGATTTCTGAAAGAGTTAATATTGTTAGGTCGTGCCAAGTCCGTAGTTGCTGTTTCGTGAGTTATCATACATCTTATTTCTACCTACCTCGTCTTGCTATTTTCTGGACTTGAGGTGAGTCATAGCCCCACTTTTTACTCTTGAACTATGTTTTCAACGATTGGGGTGAGAAACGTGCAAATTATTTTACGTGGACTATTATCGCTTTTATATTATTTCTAAACTTGCTATGCGTATGGACTAGGAGCTATTGTCAGCTTTAGTCACACCTTTTGTGTGCACTATTCAAGGTTGGCTTATTTGGTTATTTGGATTGTCAGCTTTAGTCACATAATTGTTGTGTGTACTATTCAAGGTTGGCTTATTTGGACTGTCAGCTTTAGTCACATAGTTTCGTGTGTACTATTCAAGGTTGACTTATTAGATACTATAGTGTGCACCTATAGGTTATTAATACTTCGGAGGTTATCCGGGTATTTATTGGTATTGCGGGGGTTACCCGAATATCTATGTTGTTACGGAAGGGTATCCGTGGGTTATGTTGAGAGCGGAGGGTATCCGCAGGCTTTTAGCGAATCCTTAGTCTAGCTAGCAAGCGTTTTGCGTATATGTCCACTATATTTTATTAGTTGAAGTTAAACCTATGATCTCACCAGCGAAAGCTGACTTTTAGCACGTTTTCTCAGGTAATTAAGTGTTGAGGTGCATGCTTGGATTGGAAGGCTCGGCCAAGGCACTTGGTTCATGGATCTATTTTTCTAAACTCTGATAATTAAATTTGGACCTATTGTTGTTTATTTTTGGGGCTGAATCTGAATGATGTTGGGATAAATGTAAACCTTAAAACCCCGTTTTGGTTGTGTTTTTACTATGTTTACTTTATCTCGTTCTATATTGTCTTGTGTTGGATACCAATCCCCGTAGCACCCTGAAAGCTTGTTGAGTCTTCCGCTGTATCAAATTTTGGGGGTGTTACAGACGTGGTTTGTCAAGGGGACGTGGTCTCGGATCATCTCTGAATAGCTCGGTATGTCCTGTTTCATAAACCGGTTTAACGGGCTCAACAGCGTCCCACTTCCCCGTCAACATGTCCTTGTTACTTTTGCAAATCAGATTTGTTGAACTCGTGGAGAACTTTGTACCAGAACGAATCGTTTGTTTGGTCACTTTCGACTTTTTATCCTTGGAAACGGCAACGCAACACTCGCCTAATAATGTTCCCTCCTCCGATAACCAACAAAAATAAAACCTTCTTGGATTTCAGTTGTAGTTGTGGGTTTCGGGTCCTTTTTTTTTTGCAAGTCATATGCCTTTTTTCCGATTCCTTTGT
This sequence comes from Artemisia argyi, assembly GCA_030686995.1. Lineage (NCBI taxonomy): Eukaryota > Viridiplantae > Streptophyta > Magnoliopsida > Asterales > Asteraceae > Artemisia > Artemisia argyi. The sequence goes on along the minus strand of CM060685.1, from coordinate 188,622,019 downwards.
TCGTGGGTTTCAATTGGTGGTTGTGAGGTTTGTGGTGGAAGGAATTGTGGTAGATTTTGTTTTAGAGGTTGTAATTGTTAGTTAAGTATTTGTTGTTGCTCAAAGTGATATAATTGTTCGGGTGTGTAAGTCGCCATAGTGTATTGGCTACCGAACGGGGTAAATTGAGAATGTGAAGATATTGAGTTTGCGGATGAACGTATCGTAGGGTTTCACGAAGATGACGAGTTTGGATGCTGTGACATCCCGATAGAGTTGTTTAAAAACGGACTGTTATTAGTATACTGAGGCATTTTTTATATAGTTTATGTGTAAAAATATGAAAGTGAGAATGAGAGCAAAGTGTTTGCGTGTAAAAAGATTTGTATAAAGTGGTTGTGTTTATGGTGCCTTTGGTGTACGTTAATGGGAAGCAAACAATGACTTTCATAGTGATTTCAATTGTTGGTTGAATATCTAGCAATCGAACAATAATAGCACACTCATAGAACCATAGTAGTGGGGTGCGGTGACTTTTTGATGCTCATTCTAGTGATCCCACTTCTTTGTATCTCCATTTTCCCCCCCTTAGATGAGCATTTAAATAGACTTAATGTGATAACAACAATATATAAATTTTTATACCAAACAACAATAATGAAATTAATATCCCCAATCTCATGCACCCCTTTAATTAAAATCATACATTTATTGATTTCGAGTAACGTACCAAATGCACCATTAGTTTAGACCAAACCGGAAAGAATACCCAACTAGCTTGGCAGCCTGGTTTTAATTAATTAGTTAATTTATTTATTTATTATTATTTTTTTAATCTTTTCTCTCCAACATACGGGAAAACTTAAATGTTAATTAATGATTACTTACCTTTCAAAAAAAAATTAATGATTACTTTGGTTATGGTAAGTTTAATCATCCCACATATCACTATAGTTACCAAAACCCAAATTATAAAGCAAAAATTTTCCTTTACACGTATGGTACATTCCCACTTTCCAGAAAATATTTAAAAAAAATCCCAAAACATAAACATTAATTCATCCCATAAAAAGTAAAAAAAAAAAGTCCAAAAAGCAAGAAAGAGAAACACAGAAAACTCAAAAAGCAATCTCCCCAAAAAGCACAAAAAAAGAAAAACTTTCAAAAAAGAATACCAAAACAAAACAAAACAAAAAGCCTTTTGTATTCTCTCACTACACCACCGTATCTAGGGCTTTTGTTAATTAATAAAATTTTCCCCCAAATCATCACAAACACTTCAAATTAACCCTCAAATTCACACCAATTTCAATTACCACCTTTCAATCGCACTTAATTTCACCCAATTTGGTCAAATATTGACCCAATTTTTGACCCATTTGAATTTTTGTTATAAAGTTTGTTAATTTAGTTAAGTTAGTTACTTAATAGGGTCTAATAAGTATTGGGTATTGATTGGTTTCTGTTAATTTTGGTTGTTTAGGGTTTTAGATCTGTTTACTGTGGAATTAGGGTTTTTGAAATTGGGGGTTTTTTTGTTATAAAGTTTGTTAATTTAGTTATGGTAGTTGGTCTTTAGGGTGTATTGAGTAATGGGTATTGATTAGTTTTTGTTAATTTGGGTTAATTAGGGTTAATTAGGGTTTTAGATCTGTTATTGTGTAAATTAGGGTTAGGGTTTTGGGGGAAATTAGGGGGTTTTGAAAAATTTGGGAATTTGGGTTTTTGAGATGGGGATTGAAAGTGAAGGAATTGAGAATTTGGTATCTGCTAGGAAGTTATTGATAGCGAATTTAGAGAAATCGAAAGCGTTATCGGCATCGTTGCGAAAAGCGGGGCCTAGGTTAGAGGAGATTAATCAGAGGTTGCCGTGTTTAGAAGCTGCGGTGAGACCTATACGTGCGCAAAAGGACGCGCTTGATGAAGTTGGTGGGAATATTAATAAAGCGGTAGTTCCGGCTACGGCTGTGCTAAAAGTGTTTGACGCGATTCACGGGTTGGAAAAGTCGTTATCGGATCCTCAGGCGGATTTAAATGGGTATATTTCGGTGTTGAAGAATTTGCAGGAAGCGTTGAGGTTTTTATCGGATAATTGTGAGATGGCGATTCAGTGGTTAGATGATATTGTTGAGTATTTGCAGGATAATAATGTGGCGGATGTTAGGTATACGTCTAGTTTGAAAAACGCATTGCAGTATCTTAGAGAGTTGCAAAGTAAAGAAGAAAAAGGTCGGCTTGATGGTGGGCTTTTAGAAGCGGCGTTAGATAGGTTGGAAGGCGAGTTTCGTCGGCTTTTGACTGAGAATAGTGTCCCGTTGCCTATGTCTTCGTCTCCGCTGAAAGATGAACAGCAGTGTATTTCACCGTCTCAGTTACCAGTTCCTGTTATTAAAAAGCTGCAAGCTATTTTAAACAGCTTGATTGCTAATAACAGACTCGAAAAATGCAAATCTATTTATGTCGAGGTCCGGAGTTCGATTGTTAGAGCAAGTTTACGGGCGTTGAATTTGGATTATTTGGAGATATCAGTATCAGAGTTCAATAATGTGCAAAGCATCGAGGGTTATATATCTAAGTGGAGTAAGCATTTGGAGTTTGCGGTTAAGCATTTATTTGAAGCTGAATATAAGCTGTGTAATGACGTTTTCGAGAGTTTGGGAGTGAAAGTTTGGAGGGACTGTTTTGCAAATATAGCTGCTCAAGCGGGTATGCTCGCTTTCCTTCAGTTTGGAAAGACGGTCACCGAGAGTAAAAAAGATCCCATTAAGTTACTGAAGTTACTAGACATTTTTGCATCTCTAAATAGGTTAAGACTGGATTTTAACCGTCTTTTTGGTGGGGCCGCGTGTGCCGAGATTCAAAACCTCACAAGGGATCTTATTAAAAGAGTAATTGAAGGTGCTTCGGAAATCTTCTGGGAGCTTTTGCTTCAAGTCGAGCTGCAAAGACAAGCCCCGCCTCCACCTGATGGAAGTGTTCCAAGGCTGGTGAGTTTTATTACTGATTATTGTAATAGGTTACTCGGAAACGACTATAAACCAATCTTGAACCAAGTTTTAGCGATTGAAAGAAGTTGGAAGCATGAAAAGTTTCAAGAAAGTCTTCTTCATGACGAACTTCTTAACTTAATCCGAGCCATTGAATTGAATCTCGATGTATGGTCAAAAGCATATAACGATACCATACTTTCGTACGTTTTCTTGATGAACAATCATTGGCATCTTTATAAACATTTGAAAAACACAAAAATCGGAGCGTTATTGGGTGATCAGTGGTTAAGAGAACACCAAGACTACGCCGAATACTATTCGACGATGTTTATAAGGGAAAGTTGGGGAAAACTTCCATCACATTTAAGCCGAGAAGGCCTGATTCTATTTTCCGGTGGTCGAGCCACCGCACGTGACCTCGTGAAAAAACGGTTGAAAGCTTTTAACGAAGCGTTTGATAACATATACAAGAAGCACTCCACTTGGATACTAATGGATAAGGATTTAAGGGAGAAGACTTGTCAGCAAATTATTCAAGCAATTGTTCCTGTTTATCGAAGCTACATGCAGAATTACGGGCCATTAGTTGAACAAGATTCAAGTGCTAGCAAGTACGCAAAGTTCACAGCTCAATCATTGGAGAAAATGCTCACGGCTCTTTTTGTACCAAGACCCGTGAGACATGGCAGTTTCAAAGTCCGACAAAACAGTAATAAATTCAGCAACAGTGTAGAAGATCAGTACTCTTCTCCTACGCCTACCCTTGCATCAGCGTGAAAACCGCTCCTTTGTACATATTGAGGAACTCAAAATGTAAAGGAAGAGCAATCATATTCAGATTATTGAAGTTACATTATGAAGGAATGATGTTAACCGTTTTTCAGGTTGGTAGAATGCTGAATTCATAAATATTTATTGTTGTTTTGAGTCGATAATTATTGGTTTTATTTAATAGGGTAGCAGCCAGTAATGTTACATTTAGTATTGTTCTTGTGTAAAATTATTTTGGTATAAAGTGCGACGAAGAGCTCTGGCACCATAATTTTCATTGTACCGTTATATCTTGAAATAGATTATATGCTGCTACATGGTTCTTTTAAAGATACCAACTTTCATGGGAATAATATTTTTCTGTCATGTATCACTTTTATTTTTCATTCTAACATGGTTTTTGGTGTTTTTACATATAGACAAATTGAGCATCCTGTTAGTCTTGTAATTTTACTAATATACGACTTATTGTTTATGTGGGTGTAGCCAAATTTGTAGTTGATCAGTAGGTTTCACGACATGTATGTATGCATACACAAACATCCGTACGTGTCTGTTTAGTTACATATGTGTACTGTATGTATTTGTTTTAACGGGTCTTATGAGTATAAGTAATCGACTGTATTCATTCTAATTCTGAATCCGTGTGCCATCAGAGTTCTCTGATCTGTGATTCTGTGTGTATTGAAGATTGAAAATATACCTGCTTTTGTTTGATAATTCATTTGAGGCCACAAACGTAACTGTTAACATATTGGTGGTTGGTTCATAAATTATTAAAGCATGGACCTGGATGTTTATTTTGCGTAATTGATATTGTTTGTTAGTAGTGAAAATGCAATGTATTTCAATATTATCTGTGGTTCAAATTTTCCTGAATTTTAGCTTAGACAGCCTTTAGAAAAAGTGGTATTTTTCCTTATTATAAGTATTCAAACTAGTTTTCCCCCTTTATTATATAATTCTAGATTAATGCATTGTCCTACATAACTTCTTAAATTCCAGTAACAAGATTAGAGAGAAATGGTTAATAGTCTCATCTTTTAGTATGCGTACGCCCAGAATGCATCGACAAGCAATTGCTGATTTTTTCAATGAGTTTTGAGTGTGGTTCCCACGGAAATGATGTCTATAAACGGTATTTGATACTATAGAAATACTTTCTGGTAATAATGCTATCGATTTAAGGCTACTGAACCCAGGAAACTAAACTGAAACATACTTGAGCCATCCAAACCAAACCACACCAAATTGGACGGTATCTCTGACGGTATGAGTTTGTTGATTCTTCAAAATATGATAAAGTCCGTTTCTTTTTAGTTTCGTACAGTTCAAGTTAAAACCAGCCAAAACCGGAACTGAACCCCTTAACTTCTTATTTTTCTTTACTTGAAATGCTAAGAACTAAAAGTTGTTTGTAAAGTAATATCGACCTTTTAAAATTGAAGTCTTAGATTGAATCGATATCCAAAGTAATATCCTAAACTATAATTCCAAATAATTTTGTCATTACCGTTCTGTAGCTCAAGTATGAGTACATAGAAGTACAACAGATGGACCCGAAAATACAAAGCACTCGAATTGCAGATCGGTACAGAAATATTTGCAATATATAAGAAAATTTCTGTGCTGAGACCCAATAACCGTTGATCATATGTAGTAACTGCTCAATGGTATACCTTGTAATCACATAAGTAGCTTATTTTGTTAAGGTCTAACTCAACCTATGTCCTTTCAACACCTCTAAAAATGAATCTCGAGGACAATAATCTAACTTGAATCATAACATAACTTCCCTATATAAACTTGTATTCACTCACTGTACAAACGCACTTGGATATGTATTTACACGGTATTATTCAATGGCAAATATTGTTCTAGACATTGTTTTAAGTTTTGAAGAGTAACTGGCTTCGTTATGAATGAATCCATGCCATTGGCGAAACATTCTTCTGCACTTTCCGACATTGCATTTGCAGTCATCTGCAAAAAACCAGCCGAGTTAAAGACAGTGAAAATGACTAAAATTCCCCTCAATGTGAATTTTGTAATTAAATGCTGCACAACACATAAACTTGAGGTACTTACAGCAATGATGGGAATTCTTCTTCTTGGCTCCAATATTTGATCAGCGGAAGGATGATTGTCTAGCTCAACTCCAGCTAACCGTGCTTCATCCCAGTTACCAGTTCTCTCATACGACCGGATTAGCCTTGTAGCTTGAAGACCATCCATTACCGGCATGCATACATCCTGCAACATTATATCATCACAGTAAAGAAGTCAGCATTTTCGAAGGCAGCCACACCAGCATTTTGACTTTGTAGCTACTTTAGAACGAAATTGTGAGTGAGGAATTTTATGGACTAGCGGCATAAGAATAATCATATACAAGGTAGATGAACATGAAAGAAATACCATAAGAATGAGACCATAATCACCGCGTTGAACAGCACGCAGAGCTTCAACACCATTATTCACAACATCCATGTCTTGATTCAATTGTTTCATCATCCGCTTCGCTACCATTACATTCACAACATGATCTTCGACAAGAAGAACTTTACGTCTTTCTGTTGACTTAGATCTTTCAAGGGTATTGCTAGAAATGCTCCCCAAGGTTTTACCAGAATTTACCCTCATCAAGTCTCTTGTCAAACCCATATCTGAGGGTCGGTTTTTTTGGATACAAGGATTATGAAATGGACGATCTTGATCATCATGGTCTGTGTTACCTTGATCAGTTAGAATACTTGATCTATCTACCTTGTCAAAACCATGTACATTTCGTGATAACTCGTGTGTTTGACGTGATCCATTAGAAGAGAAAAGTGAGCCTAAAGTTCGTGGATTGAACTGGAAAAAGCCACAAGTTTTATCATCTTCCATGGATTCCTTATCATCCATATCTTGATATTCATCGGTTTCATCTGAACTTTCACTCAAGTCTGGCACTTTGTGGGGTAGAACAAAAGTAAAAGTAGATCCATGATGTTCTTTGCTAGATACTGTTAGACGTCCACCCATTAGCTCAACCTATGGTATATTAGCACGAAACCATGTCATATGATTAGTGGTGTTGGTTGGCAGGTTAAAACGGGTCATTTTTTTATGTCTACTATTAAATTTTAGTAGTAGAAAATGGCAAAAGTTAGCAGATGCAATCTTTAAGAAAAATTACCAGTTGTTTACAAATGGCTAAACCTAAACCTGTCCCACCATATTTCCGAGCCGTATCAGCACCAGCTTGCATGTACTTCTTAAACAGTGATGGCAATGCGGTTTCTGTTTCCTCACAGTGATGAAAATGTGAGCTAAAAAGAAAAAAATGGTTCACTGAGAGGATTTAGGAAGATAAAAATAAGCACCTGGGATTCCAATTCCAGTATCCTGAACATCGCAGCGTATCCACACTACAGTTTCTTGTGATTGTGGTTCGCTCTTCTCGTGTTCGTTTAACAAAACGTTGCTTCTTTCGGGACATGGGTCTGCTGTGCAATAAAGATTTATCTTAACCTTCCCCTCATGGGTAAATTTGACAGCATTGCTGCAGGATACGACATAAAATCGGATAAAAGGACTTGCTATATAAAAACTTACTGTAATATTTAACATTATGTATAAACGTTACATATAACATTTTGGATAGAAGTATCAGTTTTGTGAGGTACTTTACGTGTTTTTTGCAAATAAATCGACAAGCATTTCGTTCAATTTCATCAATTATTTAACTTTTTAACCCAAAATACTGGATTATATGCTAATCATCTATGCAATGCATACTTTTTTGGGAGAGATGCATAAAAAAGCATCCTTTGAAGCTACAAGCGAGATAACTGTACCTGATTAAGTTTGTGAGGATTTGTCGAATCCGAAGAACATCGCCAATAACCTCAATGGGGACATCATCCGCTATATTCCCTTCCAAAATTAGCTTCTTTTTTAGTGATGCGGCAGCAGTCTGGAGTACATGCTTGATCACCTCTCGGGGCCTAAACTTTGTAGCTTCAAGCTTCATAACACCTAAGAACAAGCATTACACATTAAAGAACATAAAATATGAAGAGTTGCAGTAAAACGATACAAAAATGGACCAAATACCAACCTGATTCGACTTTGGAAAGGTCAAGAATGTCGTTAATAAGTTGAAGGACTAAATCACCTGATGATAACATGACACTCAAGAGTTGTTTTTGGTCTTTATCCAGCTTTGTAGTTGACATAATTTCCGCCATGCTAACGACTCCAGATAAAGGAGATCTTATCTCATGTGACATTGTTGCTAACATTTGTTTTGCTCTCATTGTCTCCTCTACAGAAAATAAAACTTTAATTACCTTTATAATATACCATGTGCATTAATCTAACAAAAAAAGTATTCTATAATGGTGGTGCATATGGGGGTCAGAAACCACTGTGTGTCATTGTTGCGATAATGTGAAAAGAAAGAAAGCTAATACTAAACCTGTTATATGAATAGTCTTGTTGAGTTCAGTCTCCCTGGCCTTTTGCACGGCTATTTCCTCTCGCAGCTTTGCCATCTTTTCTCGTCTTTTCACCTAATAATGCAAGCTTCTTATGTAAATATAACTTTACGTCTTATCCCTACACTATGACTGGTACAAACTTTTAGCATATTTGACTGAGATAAAATGCCAACATAGTGGCAAAAGGGCATGTCAAGCATGTTAGGAAATGGGTCAAAACACATAACTTTTGGAACGGGTCGGGTTGCATCGGGCCAACCCACTAATAATTCTGTCTCGTTTTTGCTTAAGTTTCCATACATATGCTGTGTTACTCTTGCAAAAAGAAAATACTAATACTTCTACTTTTTTAACATTCTTAAAAAGCCGATTTGACCCGTTAGAGTAAATATTCAAATTGGTCTGTTTACACATAATGGTTCAAAATGACACGTGTAAATTAATAACGAGTGACTCTTACTTGATCAGTTATTTCCATTCCCATATAATTCACACCAATTGCTTCGCCTGCTTTGCTAAAAACAGGCTCAACGTATATCAAGAATGTTTTGGCTCCAAATAACTCGGTCTCAAATGTGATTTCTTTCTTTCCTGGTACTCCTTTTTCAAGAACTTCTCTTTTGAAATCTTGGGATTCCTTAACACCGCCACCTTTAAATATCTCAACGTCCGTTTTCCCGATAATATCCTAAAACATGTTAAAAGATCGAGTTCATCAGTAATAGATGCAACCTTCAAAATAACTGAAACGTGACAAATGAAAAAAGTATGTTGGTATTTTATGCGAAAAAAGCCATATGATTAATTGGTGATCACATTACCTCCTCTCTCAAACTTGGAAAATGATTATATATAAAGCGATATCTCAACTCTTTATCTTGATGACCAATGACAACAGGTGCATTTTGAAGAACGAAATGTAAGAAGTTGTCTGCTCTTTTCAAGATTTGCGAAAGTTCTTCAACTGGAGAGGATTGTTTCTCGAGATTTTCGATGCTTTCCTCCAGTTTTTCCAATAATATTTGCTCCCGTTGGACACTTGCTTCCAACATTTTCTCCAAATGCAAAGCACGTTGCTTCCAATACTTAACCGTATTTATATCACATTCATCATCTATTTCTAATCTTTCATCTTGGATAATCACATCATTTCGCCTCTTAGGAAAATCTTGAAAGATATCATCAACTCCATCCAATATAGAAACCGGACGTTTATCACATCCATAAATTTCATCTTCAAACTGATGTTCTTCCAATATTTCCAATTTTTTCAGTTCAGATTCATGTTGTTGTTTGCTTAGATTCTCAAGTTCTTCCCTTAGAAGTCGCACTGCATTTTCTTGTTTCCATTCCCAATTTTTTACAAGATAAGATAATTGAGAGGACCCTTTTTCGCTATAATTTGTTAGTTCAAGTAGACGTTTAAAGTCAACTATAGTTGGTTCTTCAATGAAAGTCACATCTTCTAACAAGTCTTGATCCCCTCCTGGTTTTTCCACATTAAACTTTTTTCCGGCTGCATCAATGTCTTCAGGCCACATTGAAGACAAGACTTCGACCTCCATATCTTCGGCATTGTCTTCTTCCATTTTGAGCTCGTGTTCACAAAAGTTGGATAACCATATAGGCTTTCAGATTTGGCTTTAGTGAGAGAATTTGTAGTGTCCACATATGAGAGAAATGTGTATTATTTGACTCTGCGATGAAATGATCAAAAAGTTACTAAATGTTAATAACATTACCCTTTTTTTTCCAGAAAAAAGTCCACTTTGACTTTAAAGATCAAACATAGTAATTTTCAAATTCAAATTTTACCGAAGTGTTTGATTATTAATACCATAATAGCTCCTTATTGTAGCCTACATTCATTATTCTCTTGTAATTAAAAAATTTTGGGGTTAGAAATATAGTCTTTATATATCAGTTTAATCTTATAAAGTACCTTATCTGACAAACAGAAAGTCAAAATGGTACCTTCTTTTTACTTGACCAATATATGAAGGGCACAAGGCTATAGGCGTTAGAATTCAACACAATTATTACATATATCCATATATGATCAACTAAATGCTAAGAATCTCTTGGCAATACAGTAATTTGTTTTTCAGCGAAAATAATTATGATCGTTGATGGAGTTTTCAACTCAGAAGCACGTCCCAAGATAAGATACACTAAAAAAAACTGTTCTTGGGTTGATCATAAGTCATAACACAAAGAATTGACTAAAGAAATTGAAAAGAGTAAATGTTTAATCATACTAAACACTTACTGGTTGATATGATCACGTGAAAAGATGTGCAAATCCTCAGTGCTCTAACTCTTTCTGTGTTTGAAGAAGAATATGAACACCATCAAACGAAGAATCTTGAAAGCTAAAAGTACTACAAAAATGTTCAAGCTCCAAAACCCCAACTTAATAACGAAATATCAAAACCGAACGCTTATTATAGGAAAAATTTGGTTAATTGCCACTTTATATAAGAAATGCGGGTTGATCCAGATAACAAAAACTGAAGACCTCAATCTTTTGTGAAAAAGAAAAACCAAAACCATGCAAATAGTATCAGCATATGATCATCAGGCAACATTTATTTCATCTGAATGTAGGTTAATAAAGAAACTACAGAACTCAATGATGTTCAATCTTTTGGTAAAAAAGGCCAAAAACCCACAAAACTTGTTAACATGTGTTTAGAACCCAAGAATCATTTCAGCTAAAAGTTAAAAAATTTCCTAGATTTGTATAAAAAATCAATGCAGGGGACCCCATTCAAATAATATATATTCAATATTTCAATATTTTGCAAACATGTCTGAAAACTAACTTTAAATGATTGAAGCCCACCAACTATTTCTGCCCATAATCTTATTAGTTTCTGACAGTTAGCTCAAAAATGATAGAAAATACTAGCAAATTGGAAAAAAGAAAAAGAAAAGAAAAAAAAGTCACCTTGCTAATCATATTATTCATCCTTAATTTGTGTGTAGATCTGTAAAGTGTTATTATGGAAATCATACACAGTCAATGAATAAACAAAGAGTGGTGCATTGAGAATGTGGTGAGAGACACCATGTGAAGAATTGTAGCTTAAAAGACCATGTGCATTGAACAACAATTTATATACTACTATATAGTTTGTACAACACTTAAATGTGTTTCTGACAAGTGTGTGTCACAAACAAATTTAATATGTGTTTAAGAATCTTTAACTTTGTTAAGAAAAAAAGATTCCTAAGTTGAGATTTGTGTTATATATATTTGAGAAAATAGGTTACAAGAACTTGTTATGTCAATGTTTACACAAAAAAGGCTATGGTTTTCCCTCCAAATATATTTTTCGAAAAAATATAATGTCTATAAGAACATTTGCTAGATTTCGGGCACAACGACACATACAGAAGGTTAATTGGCTTTGCTAGTAGTTTGTGTTATCACTATATATTTATATAAGTTTTCTAACAATATGATGCTACATAGAAGCTGATATGATGTTCTATAGCTTAAAGGCTTAAAAAACTTACGAGTTATATAAAGGGTGTAGTTGGCGCATAGCGTTTAGGGGCGTTTATGAGTTGCAAGCATTGAGCGTTGTGATTTTTAATACACGTTTGGTAAGCAACAAGTAATTTTATCTATTCTTTCGGAATGCTCTTTTTTCAATGCTTCATGAAATAACATTTAGGAGCATTGAGCATTTAGGAGTTGTTTTACATATTATAATTACAATTATAACCATGTTACCAAACATTTTTATACAAAAATACAACTACTGCTGCTACAACTTAATGCTCACTGCTACTGCTATTTTTGCCAAATACATCCAAAGAGTAATGTTGTATCCTTCTAAAAACATTTCTAATTAATAATTATCTTCTTAATGCCACTTGTCAGGAGTTCACAGGAGGAAGACGAATGAAGACATTAACGCACTTTATCATATTTCAATCAATTCACAACACATAATATTGGAGGAATATTTAGAAACACAAGTTAGGAAGAAATATTATTTCCCTTGTATAAAACTATTGACAAAAATGGACCAAAGACCATTAGATGACTTTATGATTTCTAAATTATTGCTCATTAAGGACTAGACGTGTGTGTCCAACTACACAACATTATGCTTAAAATATTGTAATTATTTAAATAAGCTTAACTGCATAATCAATCATAACCATTTGTTTAATGATCATGCATGTGTTTTTTAATATGAACATGTCATTATCAGTCTCTTTATCTATCACTTTCTTGTTTGGAAATTGATAGTGATATAGTATACACCAATATAACAAACATTTACATCTATACACATTATCAGTCTCAATTTTATGTATTAACCTAACCTAACATAAAAAAAGAAATATATTTATATATTTTTAGAAAGGCAGCAATATATTACCACTAAAGAAATGATACAAACAAACGGCCTTTCTCCACTCCAAACGAGACGATTAAATAGAGAGGAACCCGAAAAAGAAAACAATACAAAGAACTAAACTAACAAACAACAATACAATAGTTGGGACGAAATTGCAATATAAAACCAACACAAAACAAAGGAATAATAACTCACGGACTAAATAGCAAAGACAAACCAAAACAGATTAATCACATACCCCACAAGGCAATGTCATACGACAAGAACCCATAAAATATGGATTGCACTCGATGGAGTCAAACTATGTAGAGGGACCCCAATATTGTAACGAAGCTATAGCAGACCACTGTTGAGCTATAGCAGAGAATGGGCTATGTTGACCGGACGGGGGTGGCCCACCCCTGTCCACCTCTTGTCCCCTTTGTCCCCCACTTCCTTCCTTCCTTCATGTACAGCACAGCTTTTTGTCAGTTTCTGTTTCGTATTTTTGACAGTTTTAACCGTTTGACATATTAAACTTTATATTTTCTGTTCCGCACTTTCAGGTTTATAGCTTTTTGATATAAACAAAATTATAAAAATAAAAAAATAAAATAAAAAAAAAATATATCTTCACATCAGATGACACTTAGAGCACTATAGGTACAGTTGGTGCCATGATTGTGCCGTGAAAAAAGTGGTGCCACTTCAGCATGACACCATATTTCTCTATGGCACCAAAACACCCCTCCCTAGCAATAACACCACTTTTCTGGTGCCGTTGGATTTTATTATTATTATTATTATTATTATTATTATTATTATTATTATTATTATTATTATTATTATTATTATTATTATTATTATTATAAACAATATATAACTAAAAAAAGACATTACATAAAGAAGGACTAACGTTGTAAACAAAATACGGACTAACGATACAAGAAAAACACTAACAAAAGCAAATAATGTAAACTTATATAACAATAAGGTTTAAAGTGAAAAAACATATAAAAAGTCAACTACTATTCTTCCTCCTTGCGAACCTGCAACTTAAAAAAAAAAAAAAAAATTCAAACACAAACACAATAAACATTTATAAACATAAACACAATTATTACAAACAAATAACCTCACTCAAAAACACACTACCCACTAAAAAAAAAAAAAAAAAAAAAAAACCCTATCGCGTGGGCCGGTGGCCACGGCGCTAGCCGTTACAAGCCAGCCACCGGTGTGGTCCTCCCGCCGTCGGGGTCGCGCCATCGGTGATGGCTTGAGCCACCCGCCACCGTACCTTATGCTCTTACTAGGATCAAATAACCGAAGCTGCCAATCTATCCCTTTATTTTAACTTGATCTTCGCACAATCCACTCGTAACTTTTTAATTGAATGTCTTGAATGATTCTATTTGTAATAGATATTTTATTTCCAAACACACGGCGTTCCTTTCTTTCCAAATGATGCAGCTAGCTGGTAGTCTAAATAACCACTTGTCAAATTTTAGATATATATTGGTAGGGACGTCAACATTTTCATATGATGAAAAAAATTCATCGATAGAGAAAGCGTTAACGCACCCATCTTCCACCAATTATAGATTTTATCCCAAACACTCATAGCTAAGTCACAAGTATCCAAATTATGAGCACATGATTCCGCCACATTATTACAACTTGGACAAAGAACCGAATCCAAGTCGATGCCTCTTCTATCAAGTTCCACACGTACCGGTAGTCTTCCTTTTATTGCTGTCTACACGAAAATGTTTACTTTTCTAGGTACTAACTTGTTCCAAAGCATTTCTTGACCGTCACTTTCCACATGTAGAGCACTTTCCTCAGTCAAGCTTGATAACTCTTTGATCGTGAAAAAGAGAGAAAATATATGTTTGCATAAGTTTGACGAGTTACTTCATCTACTGTGCTTTGTTTCATAAATATACCATTAGCTTATATTAGACTTTTATATATAAGTTTGATGGGTTAATTTTTTAATTGTCAGTTGGTTTTGAAATTGAAATCAGTCTAGCTTAATCTCTTTAATCGTTCGTACTATTCCTAAAACACAAGTCCATATATTCAGAGCACCTATGCATTTGTAGATGCTAACAAGGATTGCCCTTAAATCGATTGATAAATTATCATTATATATTCATATTTTCTCACATGTCGTATTTCTAATAAAACTCTTATATAACTCTAGTTATTTGGTTAAACGGCTAGTTTTCTCCTACTAACGTGGAGCGAACTAAATTTTAATACTTTTTATTCTATGCTAATCCGTTAGTGTGAGTATGACTCGACAAGTACTTATTGCAAGCTCAATTTACAACATCAACATGCGAAAACATCTCCAATAGACCAATACTATCGGGGCCGTTTCATGGTTTTCGGTGGCACTAGGCAATAACAACAAAGATGCTCTATTACGCTTGTAAACTAAAGCAAAATTGCATATAAACTTGAATTATATGACTCATATGTGTTTAATATTATACTCCCTCCGTCCCTTATTAAATGTCCAGTTTTGACTTTTTAAGTCATTTTTCTTTAACTTTGACCTTAAATATTTTTATTTGTATTATATGATACTTGATAAAAATTATGTCAATGAAAAGTACATTTAAAACCCAATTCATTTATATATTTTGCATCATGTATTATATATCATATATAAAAATATTTATGGTCAAAGATGATAAGACAATACTTTGAAAATTCCAAGTGGACATTTAATATGGGACGGAGGTAGTATGTATTTATATGTAAATCTAATAAAAATGTGGCCACGGAGGCCCTGTGCGACGACACCTATTGTACACCCCCCGAGACCCTCCCAGTACTATTCTACTTTATTAAGTACTCCGTATATCACAATCGGATTTCTTCTATAAAAACTTAAGCAAAATACTTTCATCGGTTTATGTAAGTATAAACCTTGTTTAGTTGTTCGCTCTATAAACCTATATAAACTACAGTACATGTTACAAAAAGAGGTTAATAGTAAAAACACTATATCAACATAAACCTCCATTAGTGTTCTTCCCACATTCCTAGAGCAAATGTGTACATAATCAATACTCCGTATTATTTTTCTTCTTCATATATTTAATGTATAACTTAAGATAGTATGTGCTATTTACATTGCATGTTATCATTTTTTTTATTTATATTTCATTGAATTAAATAATGAAGCCAAGTATGTTCCTTTGCATTTGATACAATTGAATGGCATTCTAGGTGCATTGGACAAACTTATAGTGATGACTCATATTTTAAAATGGAAGTCATTGACTCCATAACATTACTTGGTTGAGAAGAAAGCTGTAAACAAAATTTAAGCATCTTTGTGTGATAAAAAAGATATCTTTAAAGTAGTAATTAATTATGTCCCAAGTAAGACATTTTATGTTTTGTGGAAAGAAAAGAGCAACCATAAATTAATTGCACCATGGCTAACATATGAGAAAAGCTGGACATAAATACATTATCTTTTCCCACATAAAACAACATTTCTAAATTCTTTTGAATTACTTGTGTGATTTGCTAGAAATGTACTTGGACCCAAAAAATAAATAAATAAATAAAGTTCCTTGAGATTTTTTTTATATTTTACTTAAAAATTTGCATCAATTTGCATTTCAAATAAATGTTTTATTTATACAAACAAGAGAAATATAATTAAATTTACTTTAATTACTTGGAGTGGCCATCAATATTTCCATATGAATAGGTATTTACTTTTTTTGTTTGATGATATGAAGACAATCTTGATGTCCCACAAACCATGCCAACTTACATGGAACATCACAAATTTAACTTCTGATACATATCACAAAACAACAACTGCCATTACAATGAAAACAACCCTTTGTTTTCATATACATGAATCCAACTTTTAAGGAAATAAACAATAAAAAGAATGAACATTGAATCTTTGTTCACCTCCTAGGATCCCTTTCAAGCCTTGGATGTTCTAATATTTCATCCCTTTGAGAAGGTATCATATCACAAACCATATTTTGAGTTCAACTAGTTTCTTTTGTTGCTGAGCTCATGTTTTGAAAACTTGAGCGAGATTTCGTATTAGTACAATCATAATTTTCATGTATTTTGTTGTAGGCTTGAAATATGGCATCAAGAGAAATAACGAAGGACAAGAAACCCACATCTTCAACATTACCTACACGTAAACTTGTAACGGCAACTACATCTACGCAACAAAAGAAAACCACAAGTCCTCTTTCGACAAAGAAAACAACCTCATTGCCAAATGAAACCAAAAAGGTTCGATCAAACCCCATTTCTTCTAATCAAAACACCAAAAAAGTACAACCATCGCCTTCTCGAGTCTCAACTAAAACATCAACATCTTTACGTAGCCCTTCTCCTAATACTCAAGATAAATTACGTAGTCCATCTCCAAGAACTAACACATTACGTAGTCCTTCTCCAAATGCTAATCGGTTGCGTAGTCCTTCTCCAAACACCAAGACATCAAGATCTCTATCGTTGAAAACAACCCATTTGACGAAATCTAAAGAGGTTGTGAAATCTCCACCTGTACCCAAGCCCATAAATACAAAAAGCCCTACAAATGTTAAGAAGGACAAGGTTAGCATTGCAAGTACTAAGAAGCTAACTAAACAACCAACAAAGCTTGCTCCAAACTCAAAACAAAAGGATGGTAAAAATAGTATGATACTTGATAAAGATATTGAAAAGATTCAAGACGGAGATGATACTGATGTGGAGCGTGAAGATGGTGGAGAAACCGTACATTCAGCGCAGTCTCCGGTTGCTTTAGAAGATGATCATGATACCCCTATGTCACGTGATGGATCTGAAATAAGTTTTCAACATCACGAAATAGGAAATGGAGAAGAAATTAGGGATCTCCAAGATCAATCAGAAATAGAATCAGAGCCAGAATCAACACACATATATGAACCAGAGCATAAGTCGGAGCTACAATTGGAGTTAGAGCCAGAAATGGATCAAGAATTGGATCAAGAGCTGATACCTGAAGTTGAGGATAAGCCGGAGGATACGTTTGAACTTGAAACGAAAAAAGAACTACACCAAAACCTAGAAGTGGAGCAAGAAATAGAGTGCCAACCAGAAGTGGAGCAAGAAATAGAGGGTCTCGAAGTAGAAAATAAACCAGATCCGGTATTAGAACAAGAACCTAAGCTGAATCCAAAAGATGGGCAAAATTTAAAGCCAAAACTAGAGCTAGAGTCAAAGTGGAGCCCGAAATTGGAGGATAACCTAGAACAAAACTTGGAGTCAGATTTAGAACTAGAATCGACTCCCAAAATAATGGATGAATTGGAGCCAGATTTAGAGCCTACTCTCGAAATGAAGAATGAGCCAGAGCCAAATCTAGATTTGACGCATGAAATAAAGCATACGCCAGAGCCAATTTTAGAACCAGAACCACAATCGAAGACCGAGCTAATGCAAACCGATAAGCCCGAAGTGGAGCATAATCCAGAGCCAAAACTGGAGCCTGAATTGAACCCGAGACCAGAGCCCAAACAAAAGCCAAGGATAGCTCTTATTGCTAGTCGTTTCTTGGAAATGGCCCAAGAACAACAAGAACCAAATAAGAAAGAAGAGTCGTTATTCAAAACTAGAAAGGTAAAAGATGAACTATTAGAAGATAAGAAAAAAGAAGACAAACACATGGAAAAGGATAACGAAAAGCTAGAAAATGACACAGAATCGGCGACAAACAATGTAGCGACGTCAAGCCAGTTAGAGGCAGGTCTTGAAGACAATGCAAAGGTGGCGAAAGACAAAGATTTTGCCGCAAACATGGTGGCAGCATCAAGCCAGGTAGGGGTAGGTCTTGAAAACCAAGATAATACTGCATATAACAATGTTATAGAAGAAACTGTAAATAAGCTTAGACAAAAGAGGAAAAATAAAGTGAGCGCATTAGTTGGTGCATTTGAAACCGTGATTTCGTTAGAATCCGATTCACCAGTTGCTGATCAATGATGTATTTAGGTTATGTGTTTACTAGTACTAATTTGTATATTAGATGAATTTCTGTATTAAATTTGAGATGTAAACTTTTTTGGGCTTGCAACTAATTCTCTATATTAGAATAGGATAGCCATAATAAATAGATTGATCTTCATGGAATCAAAGTATAAATGAGTGTCATAATTAAAAATCAAACATTCTTTTTATATGTAGTAGCATATTTTGTTCAACATATGTTGAACACGTACCGGTTATAATGAGGAAATTTAAGACTGGATATGCAGCAGTAATCTCGATCATAATCCTTGTAGCATAAACTAATATGATCTATACTCCGAGCATTTGTCGCATTGTTGTGAACTTCAATCTTGGTAGAGCCTTTGTTAGAATATCTGCTCTTTGTAGTTCTCCGCTGACATGTTCCACATTGATGTGTCCATTCTCTACGCATTCTCGAATAAAATGATAGCGAATGTCGATGTGTTTACTTCTTCCATGAAAAACTGGATTCTTCACAAGTGCTATTGCTGAAACGTTGTCTACCTTCAACGTTATCTTCTTTTCTTCACTTCCAGTTAATTCACTAAGTAATCTTTTCAACCATAAGGCTTGACATGCTGCTACAGTAGCCGCCATAAATTCTGATTCACACGATGATAGTGCCACTGTCGGTTGCTTCTGAGTACTCCATGTAATGGGTGACTCTCCAAAGTAAAATACTATGCCAGTAGTTCATTTTCCTTGATCAGTGTTGATTCCATAACTACTGTCGCTGTAACCTGTAATCTTGCAGCCGCCTTCTTTCTTGTAAATTATGCCATGCTCCTTTGTTCCTTTGATATATCGAATTACTTGCTTAACCGCCTTCTGGTGGTGATCTTTTGGATCTTGCATAAATCTGCTGAGTAACCCGACTGAATAACTAAGATCTGGTCTTGTATGTAGTAAATATCTGATACTTCCTATTAAGCTTCTGTAGTAAGTTGCGTCAACTGAGTTTCCATCTTCCGCCTTGATCAACTTAGTACCTGGATCCATGGGTATCTTCGTATCATTACTATCCGTCATACTTGTCTCCTTTAAGATCTTGTTAATATATCCTGTTTGCTTGATTGTAATCTCTCCTCCTGTCTGTGTAACTTCTATCCCAAGGTAATAAGCTAGCAATCCTAAATCACTCATTTCAAACTTTTCTTCCATTTGAGATTTAAATAAATCTAATTCTTTCTTTGGAGTGCCCGTGATTATCAAATCATCTACATAAACTCCAACTATAATCGAAGAATTCTTATTTCTCCTTGTATAGACTGCTTGTTCGAGATTACACTTCTTAAAATCTAATGATTTTAATGTTTGGTCAAGCTTCATGTTCCAAGCTCTCGGTGCTTGTCTTAATCCGTATAAAGCTTTAATAAGCTTATAAACTTTTCCTGAGTTTTCTGGTTGTACAAAACCTTCAGGTTGTGTAACATAGACTTCCTCCTTCAAATCTCCGTGTAAAAATGCTGATTTTACATCTAAGTGGTGAACTTGCCATCCATGATATGCTGCTAACGCCAGTATTAATCGTACTGTTTCTATCCTAGCAACTGGGGCAAATACTTCATCGAAGTCTATTCCTTGTTCTTGTACATATCCTTTTGCTACTAACCGTGCCTTATACTTGATGATCTTTCCTTCTGCATCTCTTTTGGTTTTAAAAACCCACTTAAGTCCTATTGCCTTTTGATTTTCTGGCAATTCAGTAAGAAACCATGTTTTGTTCTTGTTGATTGAATCCAATTCAATCTCCATGGCCTCAATCCACTTTTTATCTACTGATGCTTCCTTATAGTTACGAGGTTCTTCTTCTATGAAGAGTAAACTAGGTGCTTCAACTACTCTTGCTGTTTCATAAACTTCTTTCAAATCCTTTAAACCTCTAACCGGTGTATGATCATATCTTCCTGAGCTTCCTAACGAGCTTCTAAGTGAACTAATAATAGTAGCTTCTCTTTCACTTTCTGAGTTAGGTTCGTAAGTATGTGTTGGTGGTGTGACTGGTGAATCTGGTTCTGACAATGGATCTGGTGTTGGTTCTAGTACTTGATCCTCTTGGTGATATGTATCGTCTGCATCTCCTATGTTGATTTGTATAGGTTTTTCATTGTCAATTTCGCCTTCCACAAAACTAGCCCAAAATGTGTCTTGTGTACTTGTATCTTCACCAATCTTATTCCAATCCCACGGCTGTATTTCCATAAACTTTACGTCCCTACTAACATATTTCTTCTTGGCTATTGGATCATATAACCTACATGCTTTTGATCCTTCCTCTACTCCCAAATAAACCAATGGTATGCTTCTATCATCCAGCTTCTTCAAATGAGGTATTGTTATCTTTGCATAAGCTGTGCATCCAAATATTCTTAGGTTCTCTAAGTTTGGTTTTCTACTGTAGAGTGCTTCATATGGAGTTTTATCTATCAGGGCTCTTGTAGGTACCCTATTCAATATGTAAATAGCATGTCTAACTGCTTCCGCCCAAAAAATTAAGGGTAATTTCATGGCTTTCATCATACTCCTAGTCATTGATAACACTGTCCTATTTCTTCTCTCCACTACTCCATTTTGTTGTGGTGAGTATGGTGCTGTCAACTGTCGTGCTATTCCATTATCCTTACAGTACTGTGTGAATTCATTTGAAGTAAATTCACCTCCTCTATCTGTTCTTAGCATCCTCACTTTCAATCTTAACTCCATTTCTATTTTCTGTTTAAATTCCTTAAATGTACTAAATGCTTGATCCTTAGATTGTAGAAAGTAAGCCCACATAAAACGTGTACAATCGTCTACTAACAAGAATATTAGTTTCTTGCCTGAGTGTGTTGCTGGACTTATAGGACCACAAAGATCTCCATATATCAAGTCCAATGGGTTCTTAGATCTGAATTTAGCTTGGTTTGGAAATGGTGTTCTACTTTGTTTTCCTAATAAACATGCATCACAGATTTGTCCTGCATGGTTTATTCTAGGTACTCCATCCACTAGACCCTTCCTAGTCATCTTGTTCATAACATCAAAGTGCAGATGACCTAATCTAGCATGCCATAACCAATCCTGGTTATCTACATTTGCTAAGAGACAAATAGGTGTGTCTATCTGTAATTTAATACTGTAAAGTCTATTCTTAGATCTTTCTACTTTCATCAACAACTTCATGCTCTTATCATACAAAGTCAATTTATCTCCGTCCATTAACACTTTACAACCTATTTCCGTAAGTTGTCCTAGACTTAGTATGTTGCTCTTAAGGTTTGGTATAAAGTATACATCTGTCACTACCTTATGCTCTTGGTTTTTACAACCTAATAGTATAGAGCCTTTTCCCTTTATCTGTACATACGATCCATCTCCAAAATGTACTCGTCCTGTTACGCTTTCATCTATATCCTTAAAATGACTTTTAGTTCCCATCATATGGTTACTTGCACCGTTATCTAAATACCATATGCTTGCATCCTTTGAAGCATATTTTCCCGGTTGAATTTGGCCTTCATTCAACAACACTCCCTCGTGTTTGGTTTCGTGCATAGTCATTAACAATGATGGTTCATCGTCTTCTAAGATAAGGTTTGATTGTTCTTGAGTTGTTGGTTTTGATCTACATTTATCTCGAAAATGTCCAAGTTTGTTGCAATTATAACACCTTACATTGCTAAAATCAAACTTACTCGAATTCTTATTTTGGTTATCTTTATGGTTCGAGTTATTTCTATTCTTATTTTTATGCCAGTTTTCCGTGAATAGTTCGATCTACCTCCACGCTTGTTAAAACTTTTCTTTTTATCTGAGTGTTCGTCATGTGCAAAAAGTAAGTTATCCTGGCTTTCAACTTGTCCTCCCTTTCGTAATTTTATCCTTTCCTCAAATGCTTTGAGTTTTCCAATGATCTCATCTAGGGTTATGTCGTCTAGATCATTTGTTTGTTCTATGGATGCTACTATTTGTATGAATCTATCTGGTGTGGAATCTAATAGTTTTCTAACTAAAAGAGATTCATCTAGTGTTTTTCCTAGTTCTTTTGCCTTTGTCACATAACCATTCAATTTTTCTGTAAATGCATCCACCGTATCATCTTCCTTCATATAAAGTGAGTTAAATCCAATCATCAATGATTGTAGTCGTGCTTGCTGCACCTTTTCTTCTCCAACGTGTCTCTTTCTCAATGATTCCCATAATTCCTTAGCCGTCTTACAACTCGCTACTTGTAAGATTACATCTTCGGTTAACGCTTGGTATATGAAAGCAATTGTTGCTTTATCCTTTTTATCATCTACGTCTGCCCTATCCTTATATTCAATAGTTTCCCAAAAACCTTGTGCACCTAATATTGCCTTAATTTGTATAGCCCATACTGTATAATTTGTATTTTTCAATTTTGGACATTGGTATTGTGCAATCGGTATTACGGTTTTTGTTGCATTAGATGTACTAGCGTCATCCCCGGCCATGTTAGATGTATATTTTATGATTTTCACTTTCTAATCCGTATGGGAATAATTTTTCTTTGTATGGTATCTTCTAATATGAAATATAGTTTTGAAATTCCTTAATACTACGGGATCAATTAATAGTTCTCGGGATTTCCTAATAGCATAAACTAATATGATCTATACTATATAAAATGAAATCCAGAAAATTGAAACTTGTGACCTTGTTAATTTCGTATAGAATACGAGATGTATTTGATGTTTCGACTTGTTATAATTCGGTCACCAACTTTGTTCCCTTTTCCCGCGCCAAAATCCTTTTAAATTTCAGTGCCTCGTTGTGTTTTTCAGGGTGTTATTCGACCCAAAATTAACCAGCACTTCTCGGTTTTCTTTTGTTGTTGTCGCTGTCCTTGTTCTCGAATCAAACAAAAACTGCACAACCCTCCTACACTTGTCGAATCTGCTTTTAATTTTGCCAACGAGTCTATATTCCAAACGTTCCACTGCCTTCACTTGGCTCTCCTTATTACTGCTGTTTGTCGAATGAATTCAACAAGCAAATAACAAAATACCACACTACACGTTATCACCCTTTGTGTGTTTGATCTCGGTATTGAGATCACGCAGTCTCCTACACACAAACTTGTATTACTACGCCTTGGTAACACAACCGAACCCAAAACAAACTGTTTGCTGCGCTCTTGGTTCGTTCCAATGAAAACAACGACAGTCACTTGTCTTGTTTTCTCCCCTCGTTGTTGTTGTCTTTGTGTTCTTGCGACACAAACTCCACACTCTTCTCTTTCAAACAATCAATAATACTACGTATACGTTTTTTTTTTTCTCAACCAACAACGCCCTTTGCTTTGTGTTTCTTTTCTTCGAACCGGTTCTCTTTTTTTTACACAAAGTCTCCACTCTTCTTCCTCAACACCAATTCACTCTCGATGTTGTACACTTGCAACTTCTACGCAAAACAGATCGTGCACTATCTCTTCTACGCGTTCCTTATTCACACTTGTTTGTTTCCTTGGAAGAATTAAGAAAAACAAACGTCCCTTCGCTTTGAAGAAAAAGACCAGCGAGAGTCTTTTTTCCCAGCGTTCAAATGGCCTCCCTGTTAAGGTTTCTTGTAAAACGTTTTCCAGATATTTCGATGTGTATAAAACCTTTGCTCTTGATGCCAATTGTTGTCCCAATAATAGATCTTTAATAAGTTGCAAATCAATTGAATAAGTAAAATCTAAATTGTTTCATTAACCTTTAATCGATCTATGTATCTACATATATATATGTTTTGAATCGGTGTAAATGAACCGATACAACCATTCACATAACCGAAATAACTACCATAACTACTTTTCGGTTATTAAGTTTCTAACTAACAAGTTTAGTCCTTCATGTTCTAACTTTTACAAACAAAAGCAATGTATTAAGATTATTCGGTCTTCAATCCTTAACTCAGTGTCACGTACAACATCTTTTCAACACCACCAACATCAACAAAATCACCACCGAAACTACCACAAAAACATACACTTAAACACAAACATACCTCATAATACATACACACACACAAAAGAAAAAGAAGCAGTCGTTCAGACAACTGACTTGTGCTAAAAAAATGGTCCAAACCCGTCAAAGGGAGGTTGCTCTGTTACTGTTGACGCGTGGGTGAAGGTGCCAACAAGGCACAAGACGCGCCGGTCAAATTCTGTTATGATCATTGTGGTTTGTTCATTATATAAATTTTACATTTAAAAATGACTTGAATAAATTGTTAAAAGTCTCACAAAATTTTATATCATGAATGATTTACGTTAAAAAATTTCCACGAGAATCATCCTTATAGGAGAGTTTCGTTACACTTTTGACCTTTTCATATATGACTCATACTCATTGTTTTTGACAAAACTAGTTTGTGTCAGAACATACATATCTCTTATTGTGTGAAAAGATCCTCAATCAAACGGCTCTAGAAAGTCTTCCTACATATTGTGAGATCATTAGTTGTTTTCCGATAAGACTACTCGGCAAGGGCATGAAACCCTCACCAAATGGGCCCACCCACGCTTGATCCTCCTTGCCTACCAAGCTCCTTCACGCCCTAGACACTTTTTCCAAGTACAAATTTGGTGGTCTGACCACCGGTTACTTTTTGTTTAAACGGGACCCACATACAAATAAAAAGCAATATCTATACGTTTAAAAAAAAACAAACGTTGCATTTTATCGGTTGTGACTAAAAAAAAAGAAAAAAAATATCATACCACCTCACTATTTCTTATATATAAATACTCACAAACCTCATTTTTTTTAACATAATCTCAAATCAACACTCTCAACTCACTCTCAACTTATTTACTTCATCATTTTTATAAAAATGTTACAAGAAAATACTCACCGAAACAACAATCGTACCCAACGAAGAAATAATCAAAGCAATCCCCCGACACCCGAAGGAACCTTCAATCTAGGAAATACTCCCCCGTCAAACCCACAACTCAACCTACGACCACAATCATTATATTATAACCAACCCTACCCAAACCTACCATACCGTAATCCATACCCACAACCACCATCGTTTAACCAATTCTCATTGCAACACCAACAAAACGCTTTTAACCAATTCTCGGTTCACCCTAACTCGTACATAGATAGGATATGTGATGTTTTACTTTCGTATGTTTGTGTCTTTAATAATCGTAGTTTATGAAGTTTATGTAACGTTTTAATTTCGTACGTTGTGTTTTTTAAATTTGAAGTTTACGTATTTATATATTTACTTTTATGTTTTTTATTGTGTAAGTATTAAAAAAAAAAGAGAGTTAAGGTGAAAAAAACATATCCCTTGGCCACTAATTGGTGAAAAGTGATGAAGGGGAGTAAGAGGAAAGAGAAAACTGACGTGACGCTAACGTGCATGGTGAAAAAAATACAACCTTGCCTACTAGCCTAAAATAAACTAAAAATTAACATAACCAAACATCCAACCCAAGTGTCATTTTAAAAACTTATATACACATTTGCAAATTGAATACAAATCAAGGGACCAAATTTACACTTATCTTTCCATAGGACCAAAATCCTCCACATACACATCACACGTGTCAACATCTCCCACTCGCCACGTGTCACACTATTTTCCTTCATCTCCAACCTTCGAACAAATTAATCACTTTTCCACTCTCTGATTCACAATCAAACAAAATCAAACCAAAAAACCATCATTTTAATAACCATGTCTCGTATTATATATTCAAGATTATCACCATCAAGATTATTGTAAGTCTTTCAATTCTGCATAAAATTGAAAACCCTTTTGGACCCAGATGTGAAAATTGATAATATGAAATGGGTTGGTTTTTGTTTTGAAAAAAGATTTGATTTTTATGGATTTTTTAGTGATTTATAGGGTTAATGAGATGCTTGTGATGAAGGGGATTGCTTATTGAAACTGCTTATTGTAATTGCTTATTGTGTTTTGATGTAGTGGATAAATGGTGTTTAGAGTTTTTAGTATTGGTTGTCCCAAACTTTTTGTCTGATTATTTGCGCGTAAAATAAGTAATGACAAAAGGCTTGTTTAGACTACCCGCGGAAAGTCGAGCTTTTTTGGGCCTAATGTAGGTGGCCTAACTGGTAATCCAATGGCCGTTTTCGGACTTTATAGCATCCATCCCAAGATGTTCACCAAACGAGGATCGAACCCAGGTCTCTTTGAGACCTTTAGGCCACCTTGAGATGGTTGCTTATTTAATGAAATAAGCAGTTTTAATAAGCAATGTTAAACGCCTGTTGAAACCGCTTCTCTGTTTGTTGCCTTATTTGTATCATTTTATTAACAAAAGCACTTCGGAATAAACATCATAAAACTGCTTATGCAAAACAACTGGTTACATTTGTGAGACTAGCAATTTAGACGATCCCAAACGGAAAACACCCCTTAATAACAGCGTATCTTTTTGTTGCTATATTTATTTCTTATCCGAAACAACAAGCACTTAGGAATTGTCTGACTAGTAAGTTTAGATCATCAATCCCAAACACCTTAAACTGCTCATCTGCTGTATTACTGTCTAAGAACTCAATAAGTAGATATGCGGTTTTGGTAAACAATTTCGAAAGCTCAGTTGGGCATTCAATCAGGTTATCCGTGTTTGATTTGAAATTCTTAATTTGTAGAAGCAATACATTGGGTTCTGTTGGAAGAGGAGGAAGATATTTGTCAACAGAATCTAATAAGATTGACGAATCACCTAAAGTCGAGGAAGCTGAAACTGTAAACACTCCACCTCCTCTTACGGAAAAGGTATTTTAAGATCTTTTTTTACTTGGTTGTTTTGTTGATTATCTGATTATTGCGTTTTCACCGTAATAATTGTTTCATATCATTATGGGATTGCTTATTTAAGTAATTTTCTAGCAGATAAGCAGTTATTCGCTTAGTTTACATAGAAATTGGCATTCAAAAATAAGTAGGTTGTTTTATGCTCATTTTAAGTGGATGAGCACTTTGATATAAGCAATTCCAAATACCCTCACATTCAAATAATTGTAATTTTTTTTTTGTAATCAGTTACTTGTGCTGGGTGGAAATGGATTTGTTGGCTCACACATATGCAAAGAAGCATTGGATCGTGGCTTTTCGGTTGCAAGCCTTAGCAGGTACATTTAATTGTTTAGATTTACATCATCTATAAATCAATTTCACGTTGTTAAGAGTATGGTCCGTTACGTGTTCATTGACCCCATTTTTATTAAATACTGTAATACCTTATGCTTGTGTCACATGCACTGTTGTAACTTGTGTGGATTAATCACTCTTACATTAAGAGTTTAATTGAAAGAAAAAGAAAAAGGTCTAATTCTTAGTGATAAGAGACCATACGATAGATAGTTTGACAAATATAAAATATCCTCAATAGTTTAGTATGCTGCTGAGTTTTACATGTATTTGCTAATTTTTTTGTCGCAGATCTGGCAAGTCATCTATCCAAGAATCATGGGCTAATAACGTGAGTTGGCATCAAGGTACTATACCCAACTGTCGAACTCATTTGAAATAAAATCTTGAAAAACAGAGCGAAATTACTAATCCTTTTGTTTCGTGGGATGATAGGGGACTTGCTGTCTGGGGACTCATGGAAGGAAGCACTAGATGGAGTCACTTCTGTTGTATGTTCTAAATTTTCCATGATAAATTATCTTTTTTATAGCCCAGTAAACAAGAAAATATTTAAATACATCCTTCATATCGGATAGCTGATAGCTATCACTTTTTCTAATCTTCTGACATAAACATGCAGATTTCTTGTGTCGGTGGTTTTGGTTCAAATTCCCACATGTTCAAGATCAACGGAACTGCAAACATCAATGCAGTTAATGCTGCAGCTGAAAAAGGTTGAGCCGAATCAAATTGTATTTTCATGATATTAACCTCCTCTATCCGCTTCATTTTGTAATTTTTCTAATGTCGCTACGTATCCGGTGTATGATATGTTCTTGATTGTTTGTGTTGCAGGAATTAGAAGATTTGTTTACATATCTGCTTCAGATTTTGGTGTGATTAATTACTTGATACAAGGATATTATGATGGAAAGGTACGTATTAACCATTTACATCTGTTATACTTGCATCTGTAACTTATTAAGTTTTGTCTAATCACCTATGAATTTCTATATGCAGCGAGCTACTGAACAAGAGTTGCTGACAAAGTTTCCGTATGGACGTGAGTATTCTGTCACCTTCTAACCAATATAATGTGTTCGTATGGTTTTGGAGTTGAGTCCTTAGAATTCACAATAACATGTAAACTTTATTTTATAGATGTGATTTTGAGACCTGGTTTCATTTATGGAACTCGTCGAGTGGGCAGCATGAAGTTACCTCTCGGTGTAATCGGTTCTCCACTAGAGATGGTATGTATGCTTTAGTTGAATTCATGCTCAATTCTTCTTTCTTGTAGAAATAATGAATGTTTTAGTACGCAAATCGTCTCTTTTGGCTTAGATGGGTTTGGGTTGGGTGACAGGTCAACTTTTGTTGGAAGCAAATTTAGTCTATACGGGTCAAACAATATCTTTGTGTAATTTATTTTGTAAAAAAAAAAATATATGTATAAAGTTGATTTTCTCAAAATGATTTGGGAGGTTGTATGCATTTTAAATACACTTTCGGTGAATTCTGAACCGTTTGATCCATTCCCTAATGAGCTTAGCTACATATCTATTTAACCCGTCTAAGATAGACACGACCCAAAATGAGTCAAACTTGCCACCTCAATTATATCTTTTGGAACTAATTTCTATCGTGAACAACACAGGTTATGCAATACACAAAGTCGTTGAATCAGGTCCCTGTCGTAGGTCCACTATTAACACCTCCTGTGGATGTTAAAGCTGTAGCAAAAGTTGCTGTTAGAGGGGCGGTTGATCCGGTTTTCCCTCCTGGTATAGTTGATGTTTATGGTATTCGACGTTATAGCCAACAGAAGGCCTTTTAAGATACATACCTTTTGAAATAGGAGCTAAATATAATGTTGGGAGACATGAGTGTTAACTGTTAAGCATCGTTTCTTTTTTCCACGTTGATTTATTGATAGAGAGATCAATATGATTTACGGCCGCTGGCATTAATTTATCTGTTGCTTGACGGAGGCATCTTTGGGTTAAATAAAAAAGTTGAAACATTGCCATGGTGTAAATCTGATTTGGTTTCTATGGTGTGATTTAATTTTGTTTGTGTGAGTTTTGAGATAATGTGGCCTTTATGTCACTCTAAACGGTCTACATGTATTGAGAGTGCATGGGTTTGTTGTTTGACAGTTACCAATCTAGCAAGGTGACCGCACTCGCAATGTCCTTGTACAACATGTATCAAGTTGAATATGAACATGTACACACACAAGTTTGTTATGGGGGTACCAATCTAGCAAGGTGACCGCACTACTCAGTCTCCGATCCTTTGAACAACAATCGAGTGTCATTTGTTGGTTTTGTTACATATACGAGTGATTCTAAGCCAGCTTGACCTTTGAGCATGGTCAACGCTCAAGTATAGCTTTTCGAAAAAACATGTGTTAGTTATTGTAAGCATGGTATATGTCGACATGTTTGTGGGTTGAGTAACAAGTCAAAACAAACCTATATTTGCTTATGTGTGTTCGGATGTTAGATCACTCGTAATCTTCCATCATCCGTAGAGTACCCGATCAGCCCTCTTTCGGCTATAGTCCATATGATCCAACCTAGCGTAACTATTAATTTAATGCGATTTTTTTTGGTGAAAGATGCAATAATACTGATGCCAAAAACATTATTTGTGTGGTCATGTAGATGCAGGATGAGACCATGTCAACTTTAGTCCCGTCACTATCATTATCATATTTTGCATCACTTTTTCCACTAACCATTACCAAAGACAAACGTAAGCATGCATGATAAGATATTATAATCTTGACTGGCTTTTGGTCTTTGTCATAGATAACATAATTTAGGTCTAAGTACATTGGCATTATTAAAAATCCATGATAAAGACTCCTAGAGTCCTAGTTGATTATATTATAGTCTCTATATTGTATCCATTTTGTATACTAGCTCCTAGTTGATTTCACTTAATTAAGTAAAGGTATTTTAATCATCTCAATTTGATAACGGACGATATATAAAAAAAAAGTTTGACACGTAAATTGCGTTTGATTTTTAAAAATTTTAAAGACTGTGTTTGCGATTTGAACAAACCACAAAGACGGTTTTTGCTACCTGCTAAACCAAATTACGTCATCCTCATGTTGTCATTGCAATGAAAAATGCTGATGTCATACCACTTGTTAGTGGAACTTAGGATGTAATGATATTGTTTCACTTTTGAATTTTCTTTAGAGAGAGACCGGGTTTAGAGCATGTAGCCATGTACGATGCATAAAGTCTTTAACGACTTGATGCATTTAATGCATAACTCATTTAATGACTTGAAGTTAGCTAAGTTTTTTTTAAAAGGTTATTGTAAAACCTTATACTACAATGCAAAAAAGCTCTTACAAAGACTTGATAGAATAGTAAACAACTTTTGATTGTTTTATCCATTGCAGATGCTCTTATAGATATAAAGTCTATTGACTAAGGTGTTATTTCTTTTATTCTTAATGAGGAAGAAACATGGGCCCAAACCTTTAATGACTCTTAATTGAGGAAAACATTAAAGTTTCTCTCTCTTTAATAAGAGGCTAAATTTCGTTAAAAAAAAGAAATAAATAAATAATAAGAGGCTAATTAAAAATTTTATATGGAACTAATTAATTTAGTAATGACTATTAAGCCGCCAAAATATTTAATCTTGCATTATTTAAATTTGTGTTCCTATTGCATTCAACTCTTTTATAAGTGAAGTCAAATAGACAATTATGGATTGACACCTCTCATATTTAATTTAGGTTGTGTTTTTTTTTTTTTTTTTTTTTTTTTTTTTTCCTTTAGCTAAAGGAGTTGGTGCATAACATTTAATAATATTTCTTTTTAAATAGGACCTATTAGTTTTCCCTTACTTCATCTATGCTCACAAGCCAAAAAATACTAATCTCTCTCCATTAAGATGCTAAAATAGATGTGGACCCTACTATTCCTTTCTCATACAAAAAACAAAAAAAAAAGCCCTTACTCATGTTATTAATAGTGTGAGAATAAGTAAAATTATGGGTTCTTTGCTTTAATTAAGAGGATTGCTATATCCACATATATTTAAAAAAAAAAAAATAGTAATAAATAAACCACACAAAGGAGGTGGTAACATGTGATTGGTGTGATGAAAGACAATAGGGAGAAAGTGTATCAAAATACATCAATCGCATGTTGCTACCTCCTTTGTGTGGATTTGATTTTATAAAATGTATGTGGATGTAGCAATCCTCTTTACTTAGTGGCGGTCTCATTTCATCATTTTCTTGTTTTTAATTGGTTGAACATGATAACATGAGAGGTTGACTTGCAATGATCCTTATCTGAGGATTGCACACTAGCTATTAGAAAGACCGGAAGTAGCAAGGACACAAGGTGGTGTATATTAGCGTCATATCAATATATCAGACCCGCCACCAAACTTCCGTAGTAGTTAACACCTTTATTATCATATTATACCACACATAAACACAAATATATCCGTATAGTACACTAGTACTCTTAAAAAAAATAAATAAATAAATAATAAAAAATAAAAAAAGAACCTGCCTCACTTCTTTTATTTAGTTTGGTGAAGCTAACCACAAAACCAACACAACCAACAACCATGAAACCAACACACAAAACCACCAACCACGCATGAACTTTCAAATGTATAACAAGCATAACGCGTAACTCCATGGACTTCACGCATGGAAGATGCTCTTACTATAGATAGTAAAAACATGGGTTTTGCTAACTACAACCATATGGGTTGTGTTTAAGCTTTCCTTAATTGAAAAATCAACACTAAATTAGCATCACATATTCTTTGTCTAACAACATATTCTGTAATTATAGTAATCAAACAAGTATAAGTATGAAAATAACAGTTCATTAAATGTTATTTTACACAAATGATGAGACTTAAAGACAACTCATACGGTTGTGGTTAGCAAAACCCTAAAAACATATACAATTTGTTTTTGGCAATATCCATATACGTAGTAATTGTTTTGGTGATTTTTATCTAATCATAAGGTGAAATGTCTCTCATATTGAAGAACTTCACCAAGACGAGTATATGATATCGTTAGATCGAACAACACATAAACATGTGTGTCGAGGTATAGTATATGTGCACAATTAGTGATTGAGAAGCCTAAAAGATGTGCTTAAATTCATGCCTAAGCCTATGTGGCATCATCCTGATGGCTGCAGTGAGGGACCCACATTTTCACAAACCGTTATGATCATGCCACACATGTTTAGTCATAAATTTAGGCACATAATTTAGGTCTCCCAATTATTTTTTTATGTGCACAACTTAACTATTTTAAAATTGTCATAGTTAAAACAAATCATTTTCGAAAATCTTGGAGGAAATAGCCTCAGCAAGATCTTCTATAAATTCAGGATTTCTTCTTAAAGAATTAGCCATTTGTTCAACTAATGTATCATCGAATTTTCCCAGCTCCATTGGAGACTTGAACCTTGCTTTACTAGTCTGAGTCTTGTGTTCATTATCGGTATTTTTATGGTTGTGTTCGCCTTCATAAATCGTGATTAGCAAATCGGGTTCATCCAAACTTCTTTGTACCTGGATATGAAGCATAAAAATTTAGATAATCTAATGGTATGTGAAGTTCAATATTTGTTATGAGTGTGTTGTTTATAATCTTTATTTATCATAAGCTACCGATCGAGCTAGGTTTAATTGAACCCTTTTAATGTTTTTTATTTAGTGACCCCACCAACACCAGAATATATTAAGCAGTCGGATTTACCAATTTCATTATAGTACAACCAGAGCGTGTTCAACATGATATTGAAACTTGTCTCCAACTTCAACTTCTGGGAGACTCACATTATTGTTCTGACTATTAACATTCTTGATATCATTTTGAAGAAATAAGATTGTGTAGTTAATATCATCTCGACTCATCTGTTTAGCAACCATAAATAACTGATCAACTTTTTTTTTGTCAAATCTTTTGGCGGGGACACGTCCTCGCCAAAGGCAAAGGCACATCACCGGTTCATATCCAACAATTGTTAATTAAAGTTATAATTAATTTGTCAACTTTGGTTAAAACTTTTGGCGATGAGATATCTTTGCCAAAAGTTTTGGGGGTGAGGGAAAGTAAAGTAACTCCCAATATCGTCTTTCACGGGTTATGGGTTCCAATACCGTCTTCCACGGTGTGTGGGGGAGGTTGAGACGTAGACAGCCTTACCCATATCTAAGGTAGAGAGACTGTTTCCGGTTCTACCAAGGGTAGAAAAGGACCTCCAGCCTTGCAAGGGCTCAGGATCGAACCCTTGACCTCTGTCCCCAGAGGCAAGGGTGTTAACCGCTTGATCTAACCTTACTCTTAGGGAATTAAGAGGAAATAATTAACAAAAATGAAAAAGAGGGGAAGTCAAATAAAGTCAACTTTTTGGCGAGGACATCACCAAAAGTTTTGGTCAACTTTTCTTCACTTTTTGGCATAGTCAAAGTCTCAAACTTGGATTTTTTTTTTTTTTTTTTTTTTTTTTTTGTCGTTTCGCGGCTTTTAGCGAGAACATGCGTGTCCTCACCAAAGCCTTCGTCGCTTGTCCCACCTTTCTTGCAGTGCTAGCTAGTCTCAGTTCTGAACCAACTCGGTCACTTTAGCCTATGCCGCATCAACAACCACCAAATTCATTGCTAAAGTACTTAGCAAGGGACTTACGTTGCTGTTGTGAACAATTATTCTAGGAACAGCGTTAATTGTTTTTCAATAATTCGTTAAAGATATAAAGATAGATCACCTTCTTTTTTACGGGGCAAGATGGTGCGAAAGAGCACTTGTAATAAGCTCTAGGAGAAGGGTTATCTCTGGTCACCTTTTGCCCATATTTTCTCCATTGATATCCATCCTTTACCACCTAAAACACATTTAACAAACCCTAAATTCAATGATCCATAGCTCACTCAGAATGTTTAGTTCTAAAATTAACTTGATAGCTAGGCGTGTAAAGTACCAAGGATTTATCAGATGGATCCGTTCGTGTATAAACTCTTGCAACGCCGTTGTTTGGCCTTTTTAATGATCCTTGATGATGATTCTCAGTGCTCTCACTTGTGTCGCACTCGTCGCACTCACCGGACTTCCTTTTATTCGGACTAGATGCTAATAAAGCACGGTCTTGAATTAATTTGCTAACATGGTTTTGAAGTGAGTTATGCTTGTCCAAAGCAAGTGTTAGCATCTCCTTTAGCTTCTTGTTCTCCAAGTTAATCTGGTTGAACTTATCTTCATTGTTTTTCTGATATAAACATAAAAGATAAGATACATACTATAGTATTACATAGTGTGAGCCGGTCAACGTTGTCAGCTATCAACGTTTTGCTAGAAGAAGCATAAACATATAGTGTAGTGCACTCGTAGGATCAAGTAACGAAACTACATATCAAGTTTGTGGAAAACAAAAATAACGTGATAAATGATAATGTAAACGATTTACATCATCTGTAATACTTAATAATGCAACGCTGTGAATCATTTTATCGCTTCTTAATTACATGCACTTCTCATAAATGGATATATATCTTCTTATTTGATCTTTACTTCATATAACCAGATATGTGCATATGATATATATATACTTACCGGGGTATCATCGGTTTTGTGGGAGGGGGTGACGTTAAGATCAATGCCAAGAGAAGTCTCAACCATTGTTTTAACCAAGTCTTGTAAAACGTTGATAACAAGCGAAGGACAATTGTTATTAACAAAGTCTTGTATTAGTCAAGAGAATGAAGAACCCAACATGGATTCAAGTTTTTATAGAAATATGGATAAGAAAGTCATGGTCTTTGTATTAAATTTCCTTTGTGGGGATGACACAATGCAAGTTCGAGGAAAGAAGCTCGATGTAAAGTCTCATTTAATATTTATTGTTAGAAAACTAGCTACTTGTTGCGTATACGTGTGGCTTGTCTGAGAAACCTTATTTAATAAGCTTTTCGTATTCATTCGATTCAATTGGATGTGTATCATATTTCTCTTGACATTGCTAGAAGTTCTTATTGTACTTTCAAGGGTTAATTAGCATAAATTTACAGTAATCACCAAATCATATACTTATTGTATAAATACAAAATAAGAAATCTTGGGTTTGAGTCGTTAGATGATTTTTAGTATGAAAACTTAGCTCAGTGCTCATTTTTATGACGATCTATCAGTAAGCTGACTTTGGACGACAAAAGACCCAAATTCCATCATTTTTAAAGCTGCAGTAAGTGAACGGAGCCATTCCAAACATCGTTAACATACCCGTATGACATTGATTATCTTTACATTATTATCTTTTCATTATGTCTTTGATTCTCAATAACATTTTTCGTATCTTATCTATGTTTTATGGAATTATAGGTTAATTACCCTTTGTGTTTACCAAGTTATGTCATTGATTAATTAATGACATGTTTTACTAGTTTAATTATGGTATTGATTTGGTGATTTTTATGTCATCAACTATTTTATGTAATTGTGATTTACTAGATAATAATGTGATTTCATATAAAGCTCGGATATGAGTAAGCGAAGTGTGGAGTACACTCATTTGAGTTAATATGTTTTCGACCATGACGAAGACGCAGTGGTACGTCAAGGGGATTGCGCCCCCTTGCAGGGTCAAGGGGCAGCGTCCCTTGCAAGGTCAAGGGGGCAACACTCCTTGTTGGGGTCTCGCTCCCAAGTGAGCGAGCGGAGGTCGAGGGGAAGCTACTCCTTGCTAGGGTTTGGGGTAGCGTCCCGACCCAAACAGTATATTTGGTGCTCCAAATGAGTTAATTGTTTTTCCCACCAAAACCAACCGACAAAACTGTTGGCCAATGGTCATGACTGTTAGGATTCAACCACTTTAACTGCCATAACTACCATATGTTATTAAATAGATGTTTGGTCTCATTTGATAGATACAAAAAACACACAATCCTCTTTGTTTTGCTCTGTCTTATGTGCCTAGAAACAAAGTGATTTGATTATCTTATCCTAATAGAGATTTCGTGTAACCTAGGCAATAAGGCCGAAATACTCTATTTGAAAAGTGGATTATACATAATTCAGTCAAATATCTAAGATTATGATCACACCCTAACCCAGATTATGATCATTTATATGCTTGTCAATTATACTTACGCCTTTGTGATTACTACGTCTAACCTATGGATAGTAATTGATTAGTAGGACATAATCAAAGTTAAGAGCTTGATATAATCATATAGACGTATATCAATTTATGGTAGTGTCTTTGGTTCCGGAGAGGATATTAGGGAAGATAGGCTAAGACGACTTTGCCCTACGACTCTTAGTGAATTTTATGCCACTATATATAGTTTGATAAATCTGAATAGATACTTTGATAAATTTAGTTAACACTTTATCTTCTTACTTCCTATTCTTATATTATGAATATGTGATATTAGGATTTAATAATTATCAAGCAATTATCTTTTATCAAACCTTTTATCTAAATTAAATACTTTAGTTCTTTTCACAACAGCTCTTAGGGACGACACTCGGATCTACCTAGGCTTTACTACATTTGATCGGGTTCTCAGCCCGTTAGTATGTGTTAATCATTGTGTGTCTTAGGTTATAAATTTAAAGCAGGATGACCGTTGCCGGGGAGCAGTTTAGTTGAAAAGTTCTAAGGTAAGTTTATCTATTGACTATTTTATGAGACGGTTGTACTATACAAAAGAAACTTAGGTAAGTAATCCGTTCTCTCGTATTACAACTTTTAATTTGGATATATCCTATAAAAATTTAAAAATTATTTTTTTCAATTACGGCGTAACTTAACCATTAGTTACGGCTTATCTACTATTTTATTTTAAATAAAAATTCGTGTATTAAAATTGGTTACGGCGTAACTCTAAAATCCCAACTACGCCGTAGCTCAAGGCTAGTATAATACGACCTACGACGTATTTCACTATTTTTACCACACACTTTCACCGCAATTGCTATAGTAAAAATAATTTTCGATAAAATTTTCCTTTTCTGTTTCTAAGCATTCCTAGATCATCAAATGGCAGGTAATTGTTCCTAATCTTGTCTAATTTTCATTTTTTTTAATTAGGGTTTTATAAAAATTGGGGATCTAGGGTTTGTTTTATGTTATTAGCCATGTTAATTGATTCTTTGATTGTATTAATTATGATTCCCGCTATTTAATTAGTTTTCCTTTTGATCATTGGTTGTGAATTGATTGAATTGGAGATCTAGTAGTCGATTGAGTATGATGGTCTAGACATAAGGATATTACGATAATATAAGTAAAATTAGACAACTTTATTGAATTGGGGTAAATTTTATGGTTACGGCGTAATAAAACTTTCACTGGTCATAACCAATGAATGACTTTTGCCGTCAGTTAGGAGTTACGGTGTAACCAGGTATGAAGTTACGTCATAGCTTGTGTCTGGATTAATGAATTTTACTTGGGTAATATTTGAATTATGGTGTAACCGTTAGTTAAGGTTAAGACGTAGCCTTCATATTAAGTACTTACAATGTAACCAAGTGATGAAGCTACACTGTAGCTAGTGCATAGAATACTGATGTTTTTTTGTATCTTTTCAGGAAACAACAACAACAACCCCGCAACATGGATTCAATTTTGTGCCTACAATGAGAGTGGAAGGGCAGAATGTTTGAAGGACTATGAAGCTCTCTACAAGAAGGAGATTGAAAAGCCCGAGGCCCTGGACTTTGCAACTTTTGAAACGGTGAGCAACCTTAAGGCCATAAGGGAGTTGAGGAAATTTTTTAGGGTTAAATTCACCAATAATAGTGGGAGTTTCACCTGTTACGCTTGCTTGAGGATGTTCGAGATAGCCGAGCTGGTGATTCCGGAAAATGTTCGGAGTTATTGGCTAGTGTTGAGTTTTTTGATGAGGTTCTCAGCATTACGGAGCCTTGTTTCTATTTTTAGCTTAAGGAGATCAGAAACACCATAACTATGAGGGAATTCATCTTGGCAATGGGTTTGTACATCGAGAATGAGATGGACTCGCATGTTTTTACGGATTTTTTATGAAGATTGTTGGAGAACAAGGCCCGAAAACTATGACCCAACTCACTACTTTTGTAACATCTCTACTACTACTGCTTACAACTCAAAGCACCCGCCTTCCTACAACTTGATCAAGAGGCCAATCCCTCGATTAGTGCATAGGCTTATTGCAATTTCGGTGAAGGCAAGACATTCAGCTAGGGAGAAAGTTACTTTGGATGATTTGTACTTGTTGGAGGGCATGGATGGAGGTCGAATGATTGATATACCTTGGCACTTGGCCAAGTTTTTGTCTTCTAGTGCTAAGGGAATCTAGAAAAAGAGCAAGATTCAAGGAGCCATTTCATTGGAAGATTGGCAAGGAGTCTTGATTTGATGACTCCTAAAAATTTGGCTAGGGTGACCATGTCTAAGGGCACGAGCTTGATTAGGATAAGTAAGCTTATTGAATACAACATTTGCAAGCCCAATGGTTTAGGAGGTGGTGATTTAATTCCCGAGGTTTCGGGTGGTGATGCTGGAGCTAGTGACACCCAGGCTAGTGGGAGTTCTGCTAGGGCTGATGAGGAGATGGTGAGGACCCATCCAACTATGAGCATCACAGACCGGTTCAGATGGCCGATTGGGTCACATGGAGACTACCATGACCCAATATAGGGATGACTTGGATGAGATGGCATCGGGAATCTTTGGTATGAGTGCGCAGTTGGACAATTTTTATAGTGATGACAGGCAGATGCTGGCTTAACAACAAGCGTACAACTAATGGAATGTCTATCGCACCAGTGAGGTGATGGCTAGCATGCACCTAAATCATGACAGATGGAACGGGCCACCATATGTGTACATCCCTGACATCACCAACATCAGAGTCCAGCATGGCGTGGTTTTTGTGGACCCTTAGCAGCAGCTTCTTGGTAGCACCTCCAGCACCCCATATGAAGGCACCCAGTTTCAGTCCTGAATGGAGCATGATCACTTTCAAGGGTGAAATCCCCATCATTTGAAGAACAATTCCTATGGTTATCCGTGAACAATTTCTATGGCTCTCTTAAACATTTTACATTTGTTATCGTCTGTAATAACTTAACATCTTGGATTTGCATTATCTAAGCTATTTAAAGTACCCTCGGGTACAATTTCCTTATATTATGTGTAGATTTTCTTGCTGATGGACCTAATTACGGTGTAACTAATGATAGGGAGTGGGGGGGGGGGATAGGAAATATAAATGATTTAAAATTTTGAAATTTTATACTTAACTTACTTACCCTTAGTTTTTCTAGTTGATTTTCTTTGAAAAATTGTGTCATTTTGAAAATTTTTGACATGTTTTTCTTAAACCTAACTAGAATAGACCTTGGCCGAGCACACGTTAACCCTTAATTTCTATGGTTAGATTTAGCATTCCCATTTCCTATTATTTACCACAAATTCCACCCAAAATTGAGTGTGGCGGTAATCTCGTAAACTTTAGAACTTGGTCTTTACATCAT
The DNA here is from genome assembly GCA_030686995.1 of Artemisia argyi. Lineage (NCBI taxonomy): Eukaryota > Viridiplantae > Streptophyta > Magnoliopsida > Asterales > Asteraceae > Artemisia > Artemisia argyi. The sequence goes on along the minus strand of CM060685.1, from coordinate 188,581,752 downwards.
TACGAGACCATAGACGAGTAGTGTATTGATTTTACTTGATTCACTTGGGAAACTTAATTCAAGAAGGCAATATTTTAGGATTAACACCAAAATAGCCCTTATGTGTGTATTTGTGTGCATTTATTGAATAGTCGCCTCGACTTTTCGACCTCCGTGTTAAAAACCCCTTTCGTTGCACTCATCTTTAGTGAAAGACACCCCTAGAATACACCCTTCCGAGCCTTTCCTTTCGTTTCTTAACCCACTACATATTTTGCTTCGTTACAGCTATTCGCCTTAGCCTAGCGTGTAGTCTTAGCTCATGATTGGGAAGTCACCGTTTGCTCAAGTTTAAGGCCCAAGTAGAGAGATTCGGGAATCACTCCTATGTTAAAGACACATTTTTAAGATCATTGAAGACCCCCCAAGTTCTCATATATGATTCATCTCAAGTGGGGGGGAGGGGTGATATTATGTTGTATAGTTATTAATAATTAATATATATATATATTAAAGACGGATAGTGGAACATTATAAGCGCTAATCCTAAGTTATTATGGAGCTTATTGGACTAGTATCGAGAAGACCACCTCAATCATATTTGATTGAAAATATGAGTTGGTGACGAATCTACACTAATTAGTTTATTGAAGACCAAGTTAGGGTGTGATGCGTGGATTGCAACCCTCGCAAAAGGTTTTACTTCTCAAGGGATCTTGAGAAGCTTGCAATCCTCCTACCTGATCGTTGTAGTATAGTATAGGCCGGTATGTCCGGGGGATTGATCGTTATCTAGGGGAATAGTGTCGTTAGGTTATAGTGTATGTTGAATTAGCCTAAAGATGAGGGATGATTCTTTATGTATTTTTTTATATTTTATAAAAGCAATTAAAAATATCGGTGTTTGAAAGAGTGGGCGAAATTAGTTGCTAATCAACTAACCCAAGAGCTAATTAATAAACAGAAAATTAAATAAGAAAAAAACAAAAGTGGTGAACTACTTATGAGGAGACAAATGTGTTTGCTTAGACTTAATTAATCCATAGTTATCTTTTATTGATTCGTTGAATGTCACAGTGCAGTTGTTTTAGTTGAAGTGTTGTATTCCTTAATACCAGTCGTGGGGGTGTTCTAACTTCCCTAACTCTATGAATATCAATTTCTCCTATGAATGCACATTAAGTACACTATCATATAATCATTAACCTCAATTCATGCATTAAATATACCGAGAAAAACCGTAGTGCACATACGATTACGTTTTTAAGACGTTTAAGCTAGTTACACAAAGGAGATTAGCCAGTTTTCTTAACCTAACGTGAATCAATTAACTAAACAATAGACAACTCATCAATAATCAATAACTAGGTTTCACTAGATCTAAGCAAACACTAGATAAGTTAAGCTAACATGTTAAAAGAAAGAAAAGAAGAACAAATAATCAAACAATACATAAACATATTGAATGATTAAACGATTACTTATCTTTAATTGAACATGGAAGATAGGAGGATGATGCATAGGGATTGCACCAGGCTTTACCTCTCAAGGGATCTCGAGAAGCTTACAACCCCAACCAGGCAGTGTACCTGATCGATGTAGTATAGTATAATGACAAGTACCGGGGGATTGATCGTTCAGCTAGGAATAGTGTCGCTAGGATTAGAAAACCTAAGGACTAGGTCTAGAGATGAGGGATGATTCTTTTTGTATTTTTATATTTTTTAGAAAGCAAGTAAAAATCTCGGGTTTGAAGGATTTGGGCGGAATTAGTTGCTAGTCAACTAAACCAATACTAAGATGCAATCAAAATAAAATACTAAAAATGAAAATAAACTATATTAAACTAAGGTTGTGAGCAATATGTGGGAGAAATGTGTTTACTTAGATTTCACTACTCCCTAGATATCTTTTACACGTTAATTACTTGTTATAGTTGCGTGGATGATGGATTGTATTCCTTAATACCATTCATGGGGTGGCGTACTTACTTCCCCAATCCTATGAGTGTCTACTTCACTCCTATGTCGAGCCGGCTAAGAAGCTCCTAACATGGAATCATTAGAATTTACTCATGCATTAAATACAACAAATAAAACCTAGTACACATCGGTTCATGTTTCCTAAGACGTTCAAGCATGTTACACAATGGAGATCTGCCAGTTTTCTTAAGCCTAACATTGAAATCATTCATCCAATACAACCATAAACAAGTAATCAACACATAATTAACATCTATGTTTCATTAGATCTAAGCAAACACAAGATAAATCTAGCCTAGCATGTTGAAATCAAGACAAGCACAAGATATAGACAACCAACACATAGACATATTGATTGAATTAAGAGAAGACTTATCTCAATAGCACATGAAAGGATTCAAGGGGTGAAAACCCTTGAAAATACTGTAAAATACGAGCTAGGGTTCACAAAGTTCGGCCCTAGGGTTTCTCCACACAAGTTCCCCTCTATGAATGAAAAATTAGAAAACTATATATAGAGTTTAGAAGGTGATGGCGTCAAGAACAAAGGGCTGACGCCGTCATCTCGCTGCCAAATAGTTCCTCGGACTGCCTAGATTTGGGTCTGACGCCATCATGTGTACACCTTATGCAGGCCGTCACAGATTTTACTCTTGACCCCCTTGTTGTGACGCCGTCAGGTTTGCACTGGGTCGTCACCACTTTTACTCCTGACACCGTCAGGGTCTTCCTCTTGACGCCGTCAGGTACTGTTCTCAGCATGGAAAATTAAGTCTTTGGCGTTTTGTTCACTTTTATGCTCCAAAAATGTCCGAATTGCTTCTTTTTCCAGATTTCACTCCCAAAGTACCTAAAATCACAAAAGGAACGATTTAGGGTAATATTTGATCAAATAAATTCAATTCTGGGCTTAAATGACCCCCTAAAAGTGGTTCATTTTTCGCCTCATCATATACCCTTACACTTGAGATTTGTTTGTCCTCAAGCAAATACGCTTTTATTCTAATCAAAATATAAGTTAGAGGTCATTTAACACTAATATAAAAGTAATTACAACAAATAATCGTTCCACTAAAGACCAAAGACAAGCACGGAGGTCATATACTAGCACCTCACAAATAGTGTTTAGATACTCACATCTCTCGGGTGTAATAAAGTAATATCACATTATGGAAATGGAAAACATCTCTTACTACCTGTCATAGCAAAATCGATTACCATAGGCTTGGGAAAGGATCAAACCTCCACCACATGGCGTAAGCACCTAGGATAAACTATCAAAGAGGTCTTTTAAAGGGTTGTAACGTTAGGTGTAGGGATATGAAATACACGGTTTTGTTGGATGTAGGCAGTCATTACTGGTGGCGAGTTAACAATCTTGGTTAATTACATGTACAATATGGCGTTGCTAAGCCAAGACTAAACTCGACTTAAGCTAATAAATGAAAAATAACAAAAACATAAAATGAACATAGAATGAAAAGGGATGGTAGTCCGTATGTTTTTTCTCTTTTCTTTTTCTTAATTTCTTCGATTTTTTTTTTTTTTTTTTTTTTTTTTTTTTTTTGCATACACTCTTACCCTACCATCCAAAATAATACATCATAGGGAATGAATATTCCTCTTACACTTGAATTTTTCCATACTTTACAATAAACTAATCTAATGATTCGAATTAAGAAAATCAAAACACTTGGAGTACTTTTAAGATTAACGCACATATGGGGGTAATAAATGATGTTCTTCCCCATTACTCCATAACACAGGTACTTTACCCATGAATCCCAATCGTCCCAAAACAACATGTACAAGGATATGACTCGACTTAGCAACCATGTAATCAATTAGATAATTAACTTAGGGTTTAACAAATAACAATAATGCACTAAAGATGAGTGCATACACGGAAGGCTAAGGCGATTTGGGTGTACATTTAAGTGGGGTGTAACAAATTCTTCCTTTAAGTAAATGCTTAAAGTTAGAAACGAAAAGATAGGCTCGGAGGGGTGTACTAGGGGTTTCGTGTACTAAAAATGAGTACAACGCTAATGGTGTGGGAAAAATTAATTGACTTAACTAGCCAAGTAATATGACTTAAATGGTCAAGTAATTATGATACGGGTTTAACACAAGGGTGATCCTAATGCCTCTTATCATGTAGTAAATCCTACTATACGAATGTAGTCTCACTAGCGGTCTCGGGATGCATCACTAACGCAAGTTCTAGAATCTAAATGCTACCGGTACACTCATAAGCACTAATAGTAAATGCTTTTCCTATCAAATCTAAAGGCGAACCTCACATATTTGGGTGGAAAATTTTTCTGAATAGTACGGTTTTGTGCTAGTCATACAATCTCCTATCCATGAGACGCTTGCTATGGCTAAAGTTTCACTCCTGAATGTTGTAAAAAAATTTAAATTTGGCGCTAAAATTACACTAACAAGTATTTCTCATAGTTTTATTACACATCTACCATCAAACAAACAAACTCAAGCGAAAGTGTGTCTGTAAGGTATCATCATTTTACCCTCCCCTTACACTTAGGATGAACATTGTCCCCAATGTTCAAGTAAAGAATGTAAAAGTGAAATAAGTAAAACGAATGAAATCAAATACTCCCCTGATTCGCTCGGTATGGATAATAAGGTGGTCAGGTTAAATCTTCCTCCAAGAAAATGAACAATCAAAGCTTCCCTTCCAGAAAAATAAATCATCTTCTTGTCATACATAACCTGTAAATCCTGAAAAAATAGACAAGGCAACCTCGCATAAAATCGGCGGCAATCTACATATGCTAATAAATCCTAGAAAACAAAATAAGATATAATGCTTGTGGAATGATGTTTGCAGATTCCTGGAGATTATAAAACTAATAATTCAACAAAAACTTTAAAACTCCGTTAGAAAAACAAAACTGGTAAAATTTCCAGATTTTTGCACGTGACGCCGTCAAGAGTAAACTCATGACGCCATCAGAAGTGACCTGCAGAAATTCTTATGTTAAGTTTCCGGAAAATTTCTGGAATAACTTGGTCCTACTTCCTGGAAAATACTGCAAAACTTCATTATGACTCGATACAAGCATTTGACTCTAACAAATACGAATATACATGTTCATTTAATATTGTGGAGAATCATGATCAGTTTTGTTTCTTAAAAACATATTCGGGGTTTCCCCTTACACTTATCTTTTGCAAAAATACCTTTGGATGAAGTTAAGACTAGGCCAAACAACAAAATAAAGTATTTCCACTATTTAGTTTAGAAACATGATCTACCAACAATAAAAATAAAGCATGCATACGGAAGCAAATAACAAACAAACAGAATAAAAATCACACAAAACATGGGTTGCCTCCCAAGAAGCGCTTTTCTTTATTTACGAGTCTTGTAGCTAGACTCAAGGTCATGGGTTACTAAGTGACCTCATCGTTGGTTTCACTCTCTAGGTTGTCTTCTAAGCCAGTTTTGTATTCCGGACCTAGTTGCAAGCATTCTTTGTAGAAACCAAGCATCCTATTCATCACATACTCTACTCCTCTACGTATATCCTCATCATTCCTATAATATGCCGCTTGTTTATGTTCCTTTTCTATATTCAAAAGAAGGCGGTATTGCTCAATCTTGTAGGGCATTTGGTAGGCAATCTCATCATTCTCTTCCTTGAACCTAACTATCCCTAAAGTCGGATCATAACTCATCCTAGTGGCCTCAACAAATGGTTTTCCGAATATTACTTGGCTTAGGCAATCATCTATCACCGGACGAGTGTCTTCTACTATCATAAAATCGATTTCATAGGTGAAATTACCTATAATCACATGCAATCCCTTCACTCTTCCTACAAAATTACTTATCAAATTCTTATTGGGCATCATCCTATAATCAAGTTATTTCTTCATCACCTAATTGTAATAAGTCCTAGTCATGATGTTTACAGGAGATCAAGGATCGATGTAAGCTTTCCATATATGCATATGCCCGATGTTGCATGGTATGTTGATGTTAGAGGGGTCTCCCATTTTGATAAGGGGTGTGCCAAGGCTATATGGCGTCTCAGGACTATCGAATAAATCCTTATGGTATTCCCGTTCTTCCTTGGTGGGCAACTTATCAAAGTGCTTTTCTATAGTCTCTACTTCCTCTAACTCCTCTCCCTTATTAACCTCAACTTCCCTAATTTCATCCCTAGTCTCGGTTTCTATTTCAACTTCATCTTTGTCACTTTCTTCCATATTCTTATCTATTGGCTTAATGGTGACAACATTGACAAAGTGGACATGTTTGGATGATAAGGGGTCCTTAATTTGGATTCCGTTATTGGTGTCCCTAGTGTCCTTCCTAGGTGTGGTTGACGCTTGGTTGTTGAGGGCTTTCAACAAGTTGTCTATCTTGTTGGTCATCTTCGTTTGTTGTTGGTTGAATTCGGTTTCAAACCTAGCTATTCGAGCTTCTTGAGATGCCATGAATTTAGACATCAATCCTTCAAGATTGTTGGTACTACCATAGTCGTTAGAAGGATTGTTGTTGAAAGTACAGTTGGAGGGTGGATCGTTTGGTTGGTAACGATTAGGCGGATTGGAAGAATTGGCTTGATTTTGTTTCCACGTAAGGTTTGGGTGATTTTTCCAAGAGGGGTTGTAGGAATCACCGTAAGGGTTTGGATCGGGTTTGAAAGTGTACCACTTATCTCCCGCTACGTCAGTACGCGAGGATACGTAGTCCGCAAAAGCTGTTCCGGGGAGTTCCACACAATCACGAGTGTCATGGGGACCACTACATAATTCGCATGAAGAAGTGATTTTGTTCACTTGGCTTGAAGGCTTAGGAGCTTCGTAAGATTTCATGAGAAACTTGACTTGGTCCTCAAGTTCCATGATCCTACGGTCAGGAGTGCTAGATTTGTTCGAAGGCAAAGATATTGCCTTGACCATTTTGTTCAAATCACGGGGATCATTCCAACTTTCGTTGTCATAGAGAGCAAGATCTTCTATGAGTTCACATGATTGTTCCGCACTTAGATCACGTAGCTTACCACCGGCCGATTGGTTAATGGCTCGCCTCGTGGAGAGATCGATATGGTCATAGAAGATTTGGACTTGGAGCCAAAGATCTATGCCATGATGAGGGACTTTTTGGAGTAAGTCCTTGAAACGAGTCCATGCTTCATAAAGATTTTCATTTTGACGTTGTTGGAACATCAAGATGTCATTTCTAAGCTTGGTAGTTCTCCCCGGTGGGAAAAATTGAGCAAGGAAACGAGTGGTGAGATCATCCCATGTGGTGATGGATCCCGCGGGTAAACGCTCAAGCCATTGACTAGCTTAATCACGTAGAGAGAATTGGAATAGGCGTAATCGGGTTGTCTCTCTAGTTGCAACATCTAGGTCTATGGAATCTACGATTTTAAGGAAGTCCTTGAGATGTTGATTTGGATCTTCGGAACGAAGTCCATGGAATGCACATCCGCTTTACACCAACTGGATGGTGTCGGATCGCAAGGGGGTCACATTGGCTCCGGTGAGCTCAATGGTGTTTCGGTAGCCTTGGTGGCTAGGTCGGGAATACTCTCCTAAGGTTCGGGGCCTAAGAGGTTCTAGTGGTGGGTTTTGTTGTGGTGGGATGACGGGTTCAAAGATGTTCCCATCGTCCATGATGTCGGGTGGTGAAGAGTTACGAACAAAAACACGAATAAATAAGATAGACTAAAGAGAACCTAAAAATAAAAATAAAATCTTACTAGAAAGGAATCTAGCAAGTAGACCTAATAAAAAGAGATTCTAACCTAGACAATAACTATTCCCCGGGCTGCGGCGCCAAAAACTTGATGCGTAGGGATTGCATCAGGGCTTACCTCTCAAGGGATCTCAAGAAGCTTACAACCCCTACCAGGCAGTGTACCTGATCGATGTAGTATAGTATAATGACAAGTACGGGGGGATTGATCGTTCAGCTAGGAATAGTGTCGCTAGGATTAGAAAACCTAAGGACTAGGTCTAGAGGGATGATTCTTTTTGTATTTTTATATTTTTTAGAAAGCAAGTAAAAATCTCGGGTTTGAAGGATTTGGGCGGAATTAGTTGCTAGTCAACTAACCTAATACTAAGATGCAATCAAAATAAAATACTAAAAATGAAAATAAACTATATTAAACTAAGGTTGTGAGCAATATGTGGGAGAAATGTGTTTACTTAGATTTCACTACTCCCTAAATATCTTTTACACGTTAATTACTTGTTATAGTTGCGTGGATGACGGATTGTATTCCTTAATACCATTCATGGGGTGTCGTACTTACTTCCCCAATCCTATGAGTGCCTACTTCACTCCTATGTCGAGCCGGCTAAGAAGCTCCTAACATGGGATCATTAGAATTTATTCATGCATTAAATACAACCAATAAAACCTAGTACACATCGGTTCATGTTTCCTAAGACGTTCAAGCATGTTACACAATGGAGATCTGCCAGTTTTCTTAAGCCTAACATTGAAATCATTCATCCAATACAACCATAAACAAGTAATCAACACATAATTAATATCTAGGTTTCATTAGATCTAAGCAAACACAAGATAAATCTAGCCTAGCATGTTGAAATCAAGACAAGCACAAGATATAGACAACCAACACATAGGCATATTGATTGAATTAAGAGAAGACTTATCTCAATAGCACATGAAAGGATTCAAGGGGTGAAAACCCTTGAAAATACTGTAAAATACGAGCTAGGGTTCACAAAGTTCGGCCCTAGGGTTTCTCCACACAAGTTCCCCTCTATGAATGAAAATTAGAAAACTATATATAGAGTTTAGAAGGTGACGGCGTCAAGAACAAAGGGCTGACACCGTCATCTCGCCGCCAAATAGTTCCTCGGACTGCCTAGATCTGGGTCTGACGCCGTCATGTGTACACCTTATGCAGGCCGTCACAGATTTTACTCTTGACGCCCTTGTTGTGACGCTGTCAGGTTTGCACTGGGTCGTCACCACTTTTACTCCTGACGCCGTCAGGTACTGTTCTCTGCATGGAAAATTAAGTCTTTGGCGTTTTCTTCACTTTTATGCTCCAAAAACGTCCGAATTGCTTCCTTTTCCAGATTTCACTCCCAAAGTACCTAAAATCACAAAAGGAACGATTTTGGGTAATATTTGATCAAATAAATTCAATTCCGAGCCTAAGTGACCCCCTAAAAGTGGTTCATTTTTCGCCTCTTCAGAGGCTGTAAAAGCCTTACAATGAAGTGCAAAATTGTCTTAGGGTTTGTGTCTCCCAAAAGTTGGATAAAAAGTTTGACATAATGAAAGAAAAATCGAATTCTATATATTGATTTACATTGGCGATGGCGTTAGGTTATGAGTCCTGACGCTGTCAGCTTGCCGCCACTAGGGTTTCGTCTTGTGCAAGTCATCACTCTGACGCCATCACTCTTTGAACTCTAAAGCCGTCAGCTCAAGGGTGACGCCTTCACTCTATACATCATTTTGACCATCCCTTGTAAATGTCAAAGCGTGACACCTATCCTTAGTATAACCTGACGCCGTCAGGTGTTAATTTCACTTTGGTCTCTAAAGCGACGTGTGTTAATTCTTCTAGCTTCAAAATAGTAAGCGACAACGTCAGAAAGCAGAACGTGACGCCGTCAGGCATGCAATTCTGACAGTATTTTCATGACTTTGTCGTTTTCTTCACTTTTTGGCCCAAATTCGTCCAAAAAGTTCCAATTTCCATAATTCACGTCCCAAGTACCTAAAATGAAATAAGAAATGATTTGCGACAATATTTGATAATTTAATCATGAATTTAGGCTTAAATGACCCCCGAAAAAAGATATAAAATAAATCCTTATCAAATATCCCTAACTTGAGATTTGTTGGTCCTCAAGTAAATGAGCTTTCATACTAATTAATTTACAAGTTTGGGTTCATTTAGCATTAATATAAAAGTAATTACAACACATAATTGTTCAACGTTAGTCAAAACAAGAACGAAAATTATACACTAGCACCTCACAATAAGTGTTTGGATTCTCTCATCTCCCGGGTGTTATAAAGTTATATATCACAAATGGAAACGGAAAAATGTAACACACTCTACCTGTCATAGCACATAGATTGCCATAGGCTTGGGAAAGGATCAAACCACCACCACTTCGGCGTAAGCACCTATGATAAGCTATCAAAGAGATCTTTTAAAAGGGTTGTAACGTTAGTTGTAAGGGTATGGAAACACGGTTTGTTGGATAAAGGGATTTTTACTGGTGGCTAGTCAATTGTCTTAGTCAATTACATGTACAAAGAGGCGTTGCTAAGCCAAGACTCGACTCAACTATGCTACTAACTACAACTCTTTTTATATATATTTTTTAGACACTAATTTGATTTAAACATAAATAAAAACGCAGATGGTAGCCCGTTATTGATTGATTTATTTTTTTATTTATTATTATTTTTTTTAATAAACTCTTGCCCTACCATCGAAAATAATAAATCAAAGGGAGCTTGCATCCTCCCTACACTTGAACTTTTACATACTTTGCACACAACTATTCTAATGACCCGAATTAAGAAAATTAAAACACTTGGAATACTTTAAAACATTAACGTATATAAGGGTAATGATTTCCCTTTCACTTTGTAACGACTAGTACTTTTACGCATGAGTCCCAATCATCCCAAAACTGTATTTACAAGATATGACTCGACTTAGCGACCATGTAATCGATTAGACAATTATCAAAAGGTTTAAACATGTAACAATAATGCAAAAAAGATGAGTGCACACAAGGTAGGCTAAGGCGATTTGGGTGTACATTTGCGGGTGGATTGTAACAAATTCTTCCTTTAATTAGTATTCTTAAAGTTAGAAACGAAAAAGATAGGGTCTTAGGGGTGTACTAGAGGTATCGTGTACTAAAAATGAGTAATTATAATACAAGTTTAAAACATGGGTTATCCTAATGCCTTTTATCATATAGTAAATCCTAACTACACGAATGTAGTCTCACTAGGGGCCTCGGGATGCATCACAAACGCAAGTTCTAGAATCTATATACTACCGGTACACTCATAAGCATCAAAAGTGAATGCTTTTTCCTAATAATCTAAAGGCGAACCTCACATTTTTGGGGTGAAAATTTTTGACTGGTACGGTTTTTTGTGTTAGTCATAAAATTCCTACCCATGAGACGCTTATTAAGACTAAAGTTTCACTCCTATATGTCATAAAAAAAATTTAAATTTGGTGCTAAATTTTCCCTAACAAATATTTCTCTTTGTTTTATTACACATTTACTTTTAAACAAAACAAAAATCAAGTGGAATTATAGTTTCTAGGGTTTCCCATTTTCCATCCCTGCACTTAAACTAAACATTCTCCCCAATGTTCATAAAAATTATAAAAGTAAAGATGAAGGAAAGAAAGAAACTAGTACTCCCCTGATTTGCTAGGCATGGACGATGCGAAATATGGTTAAATTTTTCTCCAAGAAAATAAAATGCAATCAACGCACTTCCATCTTCCTCTTTTTATCTTCTTGTGCAATATAACATGTAATTAACTAAGAAAACAAAACACGAAACCTCACATAAAATTGACGGTAAAATCTACATATAAAATTAAATCCTAGAAAGGAAAGTAAGATATAATGCTTGCAAAATGAATGTCTACATGTTCCTGTAAATTTAAAATTATTTTTTTTTCAAAATTATAGGATTTCCTGCGGAAAAACAAAACCTGGAAAAATTGTGCAGATATAATGCCTGACACCGTCAAGTTATGAGGCCTGACACCGTCAGGTATAATATAACATAATTTTTATATTTTGTTTATAGAAAATTTCTAGAAAAAGTCAAGTTTTAAAACCCGTAAAAACTGTAAAACATTCATTGTGACTCGATACAAGCATTTGATTCTAAAAAACACAAATATATATGCTCATCTTTATTTTTTATTGTTCATGTTCAATTTGTTCTTAAAACAAATATGTACTTCCCTACACTTATCTTTTTGCAAAATACATTTATATGTAATTAAGACGAGGTTAAAGGCAAAATAAAGCATTTTCACAATTTATTTGAGACATGAACAATGAACAAAAGAGATGAACCATATATATGAAATCAAATAAAAACAAACAAACAACTAAAAGCTTGTGTTTCCTCAAGCGCTTTTCTTTATTAACGAGTCTTGTAGCTAGACTAGAAGTCGTGCCCTATTATGTGACTCCATCCTCCGTCACGTCCTCAAGGTCATCTTCTATCTTGGTTTTATATTCCGAACTTAGTTGCTAACATTCTTTGTAAAACCCAAATATCTTTTTCATCACATAGTCAACTCCTCCCCTCTTATCCTCTTCATTCCTATAGTAGACCGACTACTTAAGTTCCTTTTCTAGGTTTGGCATGAGCCGAAATTGTTCTATCTTATATGGCATTTGGTAGGCAATTTCATCGGTCTCATCCTCAAACTTAACTATCCCTAATGATGGGTTGTAAGTCATTTTAGAGACTTCTACGAATGGCCTTCCAAACACAACATGGGACAAACAAGGGTCGATGACTGAACTGATCTCTTCCACTACTAAAAAATTCGTGATATAGGTGAAATTTCCTACAAACACATGCATCCCCTTAATTCTCCTAATGAGATTACTCTTCTTATTCGGGTTTTCGGGATCTTGCCTAGGTAAGAGTTGCTTTTGCATTATCCAATTATAGTGTGTCCTAGTTATTATGTTTATAAGGGAGTAGAGGTCAATATAGGATTTCCATACGTGAAGGTGTCCTATGTTGCATGATATGTTGATATTTCGAGGGTTACCATGTGCTATGATAGGAACTCTTCTTATGAAGAATGGGCGAAGATCGTGCAACAAGTATTTGTGATAGACTAATTCTTCATCTGTTGGGAACTTGTCAAAGTAATTTTCATCTACCTTCTCTACTTCCTTCTCATCCTCTTTCTCAATATCTTCCTTAGGGCCACTATTGTCCTCAACTACATTCTCATTATCCTCATCATCACTACTCCTATTTGGCGGCTTAATGGTGATGACGTTGACAAAGTGGACGTGTTTGAATGATGAAGGGTCCTTTAATCTCACTTCCCCCACTAGAGTTTCTAATTGCTTTACTTGATGGGGTTATTCCTTGGTTGTTAAGAGCCTTTATCAAATTTTCAATTTTGTTGGTCATCTTGTTTTGTTGTTGGTTGAAATCGGCTTCAAACTTGGTCAAACGAGCTTCTTGAGATGCCATAAATTTAGACATTAATCATTCAAATTTGTTAGAACTATTGTAATTATTGGAAGGATCATTGTTGAAAGTATGGTTTGAGGATGAACTGTTTGATTGGAAACGATTAGGTGGGTTGGAAGAATTGTTTTGAGATGAGTTTTGGTTTTGTTTCCACCTAAAGTTTGGGTGATTTTCCTAAGAGGGGTTGTATGAATCACCATAAGTGTTTGGCTCGGGCTTCAAAGTGAACCACTTTTCTCCTGCTCCATCGGTACGTGAGGATTCGTAGTCCGCAAAAGCTTGTTTGGGGAGTTTTATGCAATCACGAGTGTCATGAGGACCACTACAATATTCACATGAAGAAGTGATTTTGTTCACTTGGCTTGGAGGTGCAGGAGCTTCGTAAGATTTCATATGAAACTTGAGTTGGTCTTCAAGTTCCATGATCCTAAGAATGGGAATGCTTGATTTATTCGAAGACAAATATATTTCCTTGACCATTTTGTTCAAATCAAGGGGGTCATTCAAACATTCTTTGTCATAGAGAGCAAGATCTTCTATGATTCCCCACAATTCTTCCGCACTCTTGTCACGAAGCTTACCACCAGCTGCTTGGTCAATGGTTTGCCTTGTGGATTGATTGACATGATCGTAAAAGATTTGGACTTTGATCCAAAGATCGTTTCCAGGACATTTTAGAGCAAGTCCTTAAAACGAGTCCACGCTTCATAAAGAGTTTCACCTTGACGTTTTTGGAACATCAAGATGTCATTCCTTAGCTTCGTAGTTCTCCCCGGTTGGAAAAATTGAGCGAGGAAATGAGAGGTGAGATCATCCCACGAGGCGATGGATCCCGCGGGGAAACGCTCAAGCTATTGACTATCTTGGCCACGTAGAGAGAATTGGAAGAGACGCAAACGTGTCATCTCTCGAGTGTCAACATCAAGGTCTATGGAGTCAACGATCTTCAGAACAAAGTCCATGGAATGCACATCTGCTTTGCACCAACCAGATGGTGTCGGATCGCAAGGGAGACACATTGGCTCCTTGGTTGAGCTCAACGGTGTTTCGATAGCCTTGGTGGCTAGGTCGGGAGAATTCTCCTAAAGTGCGGGCTCTAGGTTGTTTGGGTAGGTTTTGCTGGTTTTGTTGTTGTTGGATGATGGGGTCAAGGATATTATCACCTCCATGATGGTGAATGATATGGATTATGAACAAAAGAACAAAGAAAAGGATAGACTAAAGAAGGCTACGAAAAAGAAAATAAAAATCTCACTTGATAGGAATCTAGTGAGTAGATCTAAACGAAATAGAAATCAAACCTAAGCAATAACTATTCCCCGGCAGCGGCGCTAAAAACTTGATGCGTGGGTTCCAACCTTCGCAAAAGGTTTTACTTCTTAAAGGATCTTGAGAATCTTGCAATCCTTCAGGCAGTGTACCTGATCGTTGGAGTGTAGTATAGGTATGTCGGAGGGATTGATCATTCTCTAAGGAAATAGTGTCGTTAGGTTGAAGTATATGTCGAATAAGCCTAAAGATGAGGGATAATTCTTTTTGTATCTTTTGTATATTTTATAAAAGCAATTAAAAATCTCGGTTTTTGTAAGAGTGAGAGGAATTAGTTCCTAATCAACTAACCTAAAATCTAATTAATAAACAGAAAATTAAATAACAAGAAAATAAAAGTGGTGAACTACTTATGAGGAGACAAACATATTTACTTAGACTTAATTACTCCCTATTTATCTTTTATTGATTTTGTGGAAAACTAGAAGGGGGGTTGAATAGTTTACCTCTTTAAAAATCTTTCTAACTTGTTTAGTTAGCTTTGAAACTTTCCGTTTGATCAAAGATATATGCACAATCACAAATATATAACATGCAAGTAAAGGAAAGAAACGATCAAACCACAACACGAGTATTTATCGTGGTTCGGCTACAAGGACTCTTTTTCCTTGCCCTACGTCCACGCCCCGAGTATCCAACTCGAGAGTTTCTTTCACTAGTCAACAAGCTCCTTTCACCGGCGGAGAAAACCTTACACGTCGCTTATACTTTTACCGACACTAAGCTAGATGTCGAGTTCTTTTACAAGGGCACAACCACTCCCAACACTCTTTGTATTTTGAGGACTAAAATACTAACCACTCACTTCAGAATATACACAAACAAATGACGCGTAAACAATACTAGTTTACACAATACTAAGCTAACAAGTCTTGCCACGTTGTGTTGGAAACTTGTAACTTTTAGACGACCTTGTGAGCTTCTTTGCTACAATAGAAAACTTCACATGTACAAGGTTAAGAGGTTAGAAGAAAAGGATCAGTGTGTGTGTAAAATATGTGCTCAAGAGGTTAGCCAAAAATCAAGTTATGGCTTGGTATTTATAGCCCAACAAACTGTGGACTCGGCGGATCAGGCGGAACCCTCATTTGGGTTCCGTCCGTGTACCCCCAGGGTGCCGCCGGGTCTGCAGTAGGTTTTGGCAATAACTTCCCAAACCAAACAAGGTCTTGTCTCATAACTTCTATCAACCAAACAATGTCACATCACTTGAAGTTAGTCAAACATGAAACTTGTAAGCAACATGAAAGCAAGTCAAACACACAACTTGCCATAAATACATAATGACAAAACTTGCCATAAATATGATGTGACTTATTTCTAATTTAAGAAATAAACTTGTGTTATGTTTTATGAAATGTAAAATGTAGCAAAAGTCTAGTTTATGCAAGTCTTAAAAACTAAGAATATGTTTTGCTTAAAACTAAAGTTTACATTTTGTCGTTAACAAAACTTAGCGAAGATCGTAAAATATAAATAACGTTTTTAGGCGATATTTGTATTAACAATCTCCCCCTTTTTGTTGATGACAAAACATAAACTTTGTTTTTAAGTATCACACAAAATCTTGGTTTTTAAGACTTAAAAAAAAATTATATTTACCTTGTTTTACTTAAGAGATGAAAAGCATATTAAGTATTGAAGGTATAATATATTTCTCCCCCTTTTTGTCGAAACAAAAAGTAGAGTAGCGAAGCGGAATAATCGCCATGCTCCCCCTTGGTCGATACTCCCCCTAAATGGAGTACCAATATGGGAAACATGGATTTTGAGACCTACAAAAAAATGGTTAGTTGATGATATATATAGTCAAGTTTGTAGTTACCACACACATTGCAACCACATTGACAACACAACTTTGATCAACCAACATTGCACAAAATAAGTAGAAAGAAATTTCATTTCAAGTAAAATTTTGACTTTTAAAAAGTCAAAAGACAAGAAATGTGTACATATGCTTCTACTTGTACACAAAAACTAAGAAAATAAAAGAAAATCCTACATTCCTAATGTGGGGCAAACGGCCTCCAAGGGTTGGTTTAGGATTTGTTGGGGTGGGAAAGTGCATCCAAACGTTCAATGACGTGTTGGAATGCAAACCGGGTTTCATTTTGGAATTGGTGAAGCACGGTTTTTATGGTTTCACCCATTTGCTCACAATGTGGGCAACCATGGGGATGGGTGGGTGAAAATGGGTTGGTTTTTTGTGTCTTGGTTTAGGGGTGGGTTTGGTTTTGTTTCTTGGGTGGAGGATGGATTTGGTATTGATTCAAGCAAGGTGGTTTGAAATTCCATTGCTTGATGAAGGTGGTTGTCAACCATGCTTTGTATTTCCTCATAAGAAGGAAAGAAAGACTCATAGGTTTGGGGTTGAGAAGGTGGTGGAGTTGGGTGATCATTGTTTTCAAAATTTGGTTCTCCATAGAGAGGACCATGGATCTCACGGTAAATAGGGTGAAACAACAACGGTTTTGGTTGTTGGTACATTGGTGGTGGTGGTTGGGTAGGTTCAAGATCATCATCAAGGTCAAAAATTGACCTTGGTGATTGGTTTGCAAAAGGTGGTGGTTGGGTATGTCTAGGTGGTAGATCATTCAAATCTTGGACATACGGGTGTGGTGATGTTGGAGGAGACCCGAAAAGCTCCATAGGTTCAACTTTTGGAAATGGTGATGGTGATGGAGTCTTTGATGGTTGAGTTGGAGCACTTGGTGGAGTTGGGTCAATAGGTGATTTAGTAGGTGGTGGAGTGTGCTCATTTGGTTCATTGGGTGATGGAGTTGGAGATGCTAGGTTCAAAAAATGTTCATTTTTGATGGGTGATGTGAATTCATCCGAGGATGAAGAGCTAAGGTTGATGGGTTGGTTACACCAAAGTGGTTTCACACTTATCCGGGCGGTTTTCCGGATGATTTTTGAGGTTTGAGAGGTGTTTGTTGACTTGGTCATGGTGAGAAATGGTTTAAAGTTTCAGAATTGTGAGGTAGAAGGTGTGATTTGTTAGTGTTTAGGAAGGCTTGATTTATAGTGATGAAGGTTTGTGGGAAGGAGTGTTTGGATTTGATGTTAGTCCATACAAAAATGGTGGTTCCTAATGATTTGGAAAACTTAATTGTGGGTTGTCATGTCATGGAAGTCAATCCAATGAAAATGGTGAAGTGAGAAGACAAGCTTGCACTAAATGCTTAGTGGTTTTGGTGAGTTTGTTTGATGAGAAATTCTCAGGGATCTGAAGGAGCCTTTAAAAGGGGTCCTTCTTTGTTGTATGAAGGAGACTTGAGGTAGTTATAGCTATTTTTGAATTTTGGCGGGAAATGGGTTTGGGTGAGTTCTAAGGAATGCTAAGTACCTTAGTAAGCTAAACACATTGCAAGTAATGGATTTCTAGCTAAAAGGATTGGATTTTGGTGTTTGGATGTTGAAATGTTGAAAAGAAAAATAAAAATTCTGCAGGAAACTGGCGGTACCCTGGGAATACACAGGCGGAACCCAAATTTGGGTTCCGTCTGGTCCGTTGGGCCAAACCTGGGTTACCCAGGTTTTGAACGGGCGGAACCCAATTTTGGGATCCGCCGGTTCCGCCAGTGCTGAAAAACGAGGCAGAACGCGATTTAAACCCGCTAGACGATTTTCAAATTTTTCAAAAAGTCCTAAAACCAAAAATATAATTCATATCTGGTTAGGAAATGCAAAAATTAGACATGTAAACGCTCAAAGTATAAGACTTTGATCGGGGGCTAGCGAAATTCACTAAACTTAGTGAAAATAAGATAATCATGAAAATTTTGACAACTTGCCAAACGTTGTCATCCTGCAACATTGTTAGTTGAAACATGTTCCAAAGTGTATTAAACATTGTACTAACACACAAATACATGACAAACATTGTTTAAAACTACCAAATTGTTTTAATAGCACTTTGTGCCAAACACTCCTAACACACCCGCACTCATTGACGGTCCATCTTCTTCTTCATCTTCCCGAGGAATCTCCCGATGTTTTTGAACATCCCTTTTGTTTGCTTGAACTCCTCCGACTCATTTGGAATATCCGGAAGTTGGGAAAGGTATTCTAGAGGTGGGAGCCTAGAGTTTGGCAAATTGTCATCTTCACTCATTGAGGAAGAAGATGATGAGGTAGGAGGATGAGGACGTTTTCCTTGGGCTCTATACATTCTCTTATCACTTAGTGGGACAAAGGTATGTGGGATGAGAGAGTAGTCAAGACGAAGATGGTTTGGAGTTGGTGGAATGGGTGAAATGAACCTAAAGAGACGGGTCAAGAGCATTCCATACGGCATAGCCGTTGTGCCATGCACGGGAATGTCGGCCATTCTCTTAGCCATGTAGTAAGCAAGATTGAAAGGTTGCCTAGTGGATAAAGAGTAGAGCATGTAGCATAGGCAAAGGTTGATATGGTCTCGGTTTCCTATAGTGCTTATAACATTGGCTCTAAGGACTTCCTCCCATTTCTTGAATTGGGGCAAGAGTTCATTAAGTTCCATTCCATATGGATCCTTTTCGACCTCATTTCCCCCACGGGTTCTCCTAGTGGTGGTTGTCCTAACAAAGAGGTGGTTACGGAGTACATCTTTTGACACAAGTGGTGTATCATAAGGATGGAAACGGTCATCTAGGGTGTCAAGGGTTGAAAGGGAGTGCAAATCGGAGTAGATACAAGTACCTTGGTTTGGAATTCCTAGGATTTGAGCAAACTCCTCAAGAGTGAAGGAATAATGATTACCACTAACCCTAAAGTTGACGGATATGAAATCATATTCTCCCGTGGAGAGGGTGACGGAGGCATAGAATTCTAAGATGAATCTAGGACAAATAGGCTCGTCTATAGTCAAAAGACACTCAAAATTGATTGCGGCGAACTCGTTGTAAAGGTTTGTGCCTTCTAGGAAGGACGGGTCAATGGTTCTACCCTCATGAACATAGTGTTTTTCTAAGGCTTTGAAGATGTTGACTTGGTTTGGGGTAAGGCCTTTTGTTTTGTGGTGTTTTGGTAGGTACTTGATTGTGTCCTTGTGGTCGTAATGGGTTAGAGGAGGCATAATGATACCTAGAACAACAAAATTTTCACATTTTAGTTTAAGTAAACTACTTATTTTAATGTGGATGTTCTAGTGTGTGCCTATATGAAAACAATGTGGAGGTGCGGTTATCTTGACTCATTTTGATGCATCAAAAGTGTTTTATATAATGCAAGTTTTGTTTATAAAAACAAAAGATAACCCAAACACTCCTAGTTCAATGTAGCTACGTTTGAATGTACCCGAAAATACATATTAATTATGTATTCCCTTTAGCATTCAAGAGACATTATGCAAGTGATGTTTTGAACATAACGTTTTGATTTTGTATTCTCAATGTGAGACGAAAAAATATTTGTCCTACTTGTGAGAAATTTTTGCAAAAATTTGACATGGGGTGGTTTAGCAAGTATGTTTACACTAAGTGAGAAAGCACTTCCTAACTATGGGAAACATGATTAGTTTTGTTAAACACCTAATTTTTATGCATGAGTTTGTTAAGTTTAATGCATAACCCCAAGTTTTTATTTTTGTGCAAAAATGGAATTCCTAGACTCAGATCAGGATTGTAATCAAGATAAGATACTTACAATGATGATGGATTAGTAATGTGATTGAATGGAAGACCAGAATTTCGTGGGTATGGTTGAGAGGAATGGTGAATAGTAACAGTTTTTGGAAGTTGTGGTATGGGATAATGGGTGTTTGGTTTAATATAAACAAATGTATATGTTCTGCAGGTCGGCGGACACGGCGGATCCCAATATTGGGTTCCGTCCGTTATGTCTCAGGGTTCCGCCGACCCTGCAGTGGAAAATGGTTATTGATTTGTTTTGATTTTTGTGATTTATGTCTAATGTTCAGAACTACAGTGTAGGTTCCATGAGTCCTAAGCCTAGCCTAAGAAGGTTAAAAGGTTCACGTTTAAGGGGTTTGGTGAGGATGTCGGCTATGTTGTCTTCGGAAGAAACTTTCTCAATTGAGATATTTCCTTTTTGAACGTTGTCACGAAGGAAATGATGACGGATTTCAATATGTTTGGTACGAGCATGTTGAACCGGGTTTTTGCTGAGATCAATGGCACCTTTGTTGTCACAAAGAATTGTGATGTCGTTGAGTTGAATTCCGTAGTCGACAAGAGCTTGCTTCATCCAAAGAGCTTGTTGACATGCCTTTCCGGCCGAAACGTACTCGGCTTCCGTTGTTGAAATAGCAAGAGCCGTTTGCTTCTTAGAGAACCATGAGGTGAGACAATGTCCAACAAAAGTACAAGTACCACTTGTGCTTTTTCTATCGACATAGTCACCGGCATGATCCGAGTCGGCATACACTATGGTGTCTATTCCCATTCCTTTGGGATACCATAATCCTAAATGTGTAGTGCCTTTAATATACCTAAAAATCCTTTTAACGGCTTCGAGATGGGTAGTCTTAGGATCTTCTTGAAAGCGAGCACATAGACAAACACTAAACATAATGTCGGGTCTACTAGCCGTTAGGTAGAGTAGACTACCAATCATACCTCTATATTTAGTGCTATCTACGGATTCACTTTCCTCATCCTTGGTGAGTTTAGTTTCCGTGGACATGGGAGTTTTGATAGGTTTCGAATCTTCTAATCCAAATTTCTTAAGCATGTCCTTAATGTATTTAGATTGGTTAAAGAAGATACCATCTTCAAGTTGTTTAATTTGGAGTCCTAGGAAAAAGTTGAGTTCTCCCATCATACTCATTTCAAACTCGTCATGCATGATTTTTGAGAAATCCACACATAATTCTTGACAAGTTGATCCGAATATAATGTCATCAACATAGATTTGAACTATGATAATATGTGAATCTTTCTTCTTAGTGAAGAGAGTATTATCAACTAAGCCCATGGTGTACTTATGGTCAACTAGGAAGGTTTTAAGTCGATCATACCATGCTTTTGGAGCTTGCTTAAGTCCGTAAAGAGCCTTTTTAAGTTTGTAAACATAATTAGGTTTTTCAAAATCGATGAAGCCCGGTGGTTGAGCAACATACACTTCTTCATTAATGACTCCGTTTAGAAATGCACTTTTGACGTCCATTTGAAAGAGTTTAAAATTATGTGCACATGCATAAGCAAGTAAGATTCTAATTGACTCGAGCCTAGCTACCGGAGCATATGTTTCATCGTAGTCGATACCTTCTTGTTGATTATATCCTTGTGCTACTAGCCTAGCTTTGTTTCTAGACACAATTCCATTTTCATCCATTTTATTTCGAAATACCCATTTCGTTCCAATTATTGTTTGACACTTTGGTTGAGGAACTAATGTCCATACATCATTCCTAACAAATTGGTTTAATTCTTCTTGCATTGCAATTACCCAAGATTCATCCTTAATGGCTTCATTAATATTCTTAGGTTCAATGGTTGATACGAAACAAAAATAATTACTTTCATTTTGGACTTTTGATCTTAGTGTTCTTTCATTAATGTTGCCTATGACACTATCTAATGGATGACTTTTAGATTCTTTGACATTAACAATTTCCTTGTTTAATAGTTCATCATCCTTGTCATTATCTAAGATTTTTTGACTTTCAATTGCTTGGCTTTCAACTAAGTCATCATCTACCAAAGGTGATGTCTTAGAGGGAGGTGGACTTTCGTCAAATGTTACGTTCAACGATTCCTCGACTCTTAAGGTTTCTTTGTTTAAGACTATGTAAGCTTTACTATTTTGTGAATATCCAAGGAATACACCTTCATAAGACTTTGGGTCAAATTTGGTGAGATAATCCTTGGTGTTAAGAATGAAGCATTTACTCCCAAACACTCTAAAATATCCTAATGTAGGCTTTTTACCTTTATAAAGTTCATAAGGTGTTTTATTCAAAAATCGTCTAATTAGGACTCGATTTAAAATGTACGTTGATGTGTCAACGGCATTACACCAAAACTTTTGTGGAATAGATTGTTCATTAAGCATTGTTCTACTCATCTCTTGTAATGTCCGGTTTTTACGTTCTACTACACCATTAGATTGAGGAGTACGTGGAGCCGAAAAATTATGAGTAATTCCATTATTATCACAAAATTTTCCAAATTGAAATTCATTATCAAATTCACGACCGTGATCCGTTCTAATAGACACAATATTAGATCCTACTTGATTTTGAATTTTCTTACTTAGAATCTCAAATTTATCAAAAGCTTCATTTTTACTTTTCAAAATTTTTGTCCAAGTATATCGTGAGTAATCATCTACTATGACCAAAGTGTAGAAGTTACCTCCATAACTTTGTACAGCGGATGGACCAAATAAATCCATATGTAAAAGTTCTAGACATCTAGACGTAGACACCAAGTTTTTAGCCTTATGGCTATTATGGACTTGTTTACCGACTTTGCAAGCATCACAAAAGTGTTTGTCATATTTCAACTTAGGTAGGTTTCGAACTAAGTCTTTGGAGGAGAGGTTTTGGATTAGTCTCATGTTAGCGTGTCCTAAACGTCTATGCCATAAAGTTGAAGATTCATCTAATGAGGTAAGACAAAGTTTGTCTCTAGATGTTGAATCCAACTTCATGACGTATACGTTGTTCTTAAGGACACCTTTGGCTATGGTTATACCATCTTTAAGTATTTTACTACCGTTCTCACTAAAAAGAACATTATACTTATTACGACAAAGTTGACTAATACTAAGGAGATTAAATCCTAAGTTATCAACATGAGCAACATCATCTATAGAAAGGGAGTCATGAGAGATTGTACCTTTTCCGATGATTTTGCTCCTAGCATTACTACCAAACGTAACATTACCTCCATCACATTTGTGATATGTTGAGAAGAGGCTTTTATTACCCGTCATGTGCCTTGAACAACCGCTATCCTTGATCCATTCATCCGGATCCAAGCAAACTTTGAGGCACACCTATTTTATGAAAAACACTCAAACATTTGGTCCCCAATTTCTCATGGGTCCATTTTGGTTAAGCATACCATTAATTTGTCTCAAATATGAAAATAGATCATAAGGGTTCCATGGCATGTAGTTTGAGGTTTGGTAATGTCCAGGAGTGTTTTGGTTCCAAACATGTTGGTAGTTTGGTCGAGCATTGAAGTTGCTCTTTTGGAAAGGGGCGTTTGGGAA
Source organism: Artemisia argyi (assembly GCA_030686995.1). Lineage (NCBI taxonomy): Eukaryota > Viridiplantae > Streptophyta > Magnoliopsida > Asterales > Asteraceae > Artemisia > Artemisia argyi. The sequence continues at coordinate 188,558,037 of CM060685.1, read as the reverse complement.
TTGGAGTCTTAGGTCTTGGTTGAGTAGTCTTAGCTCTAAATTCATTTTTACTAAGTCCTACTCCAGTTTTAAAGGCAGGTTTGGTTCCATTTTTATATGTGACTTTAACAAATTTAGAACGATCCGATGTGGATGGTGTTACTGCTGCAGCAGACTTGGCGGAACCCTCGAGACCAACGGGCGGAACCCATTTTTGGGTTCCGTCTGGTCCGCGGGCTGCTGTAGCAGTTTTGTTTGTTTCATGTGTGTTCTTTTCTTGTTTCGTTTGTTCCTTAACGATTTCTACTTTCCTGAAACCTAGACCTGTTTTATCAAACGGTGACTTTTGAAGTTTCATTATTTCATCCGCACATGAAATGCTCTTATCGAATTTTTTGAACTTTGTGGTTTGTTTGATTAGATCATTTTGAGTAATTTTAAGTTTTTCAACTTCAAGTTTAAGTTCTTCACATGATTTGCATGTGGTTTCAATACCTTTACTCTTTTCTAATCTCTTAGCTTTTTCTTTTAATTCATAAACTTCATTTTCTAAAAACTCCTTTTTAGTTTTCAAAAATTTGTTTTTGTTTATGATTTTTAAGCTTAGTTCACAAAGTTTGTTATATTCATTTTGTAAAGTATCATCATCTATAGAGGAGTAAGATGAGTCGGAGAGTACCTCATTTGAGTTGTGAGCCATGAGAGCAATATCATCATTCTTTGGCTCATCATCATCTCCTTCATAGTCACTCCAAGCACCACCCACAAAAGCTTGTTGAGGTTTGCTCTTGGGTGGTTTTGGACATTCTCCTATAAGATGACTTGTGTCTCCACACCGATAACACTTTCTTTCAACTTTTCCTTTTCGATCATCACGATCTTTCCGGAAGTTTTTCTTGTCATCTTTGGGTTGCCTAACAAACTTCCCTCGCCTACGAAAGAACTTCTTGAAGTCTCTCACGGCCATAGCATATTCCTCATCATCACTATCCGAAGTAGATTCTTCATCGTCACTTGATTGGACTCTAGCTTTCAAGGCAATGGACTTAACTTTTTCTTTCTTGCCTCTAACTAGCTCCGAATCTTTTTCCATTATCATTTCATGAACTTTGAGGTTTCCAATAAGCTCATCAAGTGACATGCTTGAAAGATCTTTGGATTCTTCAATTGCCGTCACTTTTGCTCTCCACTTCGGATGGAGTGCTCTAAGAAATTTCCTGACAAAGTTCTTACTACAAAAAGATTCGTCAAGTGCTTTGAGTGAAGTAATAATAGTGTTAAACCTAGCAAAAGCATTATCAATAATCTCATCTTCGGTAATAACAAATTGTTCATATTGTTGAACAAGAAGATCAATTTTGTTATCTTTAACTTGTGAATTTCCTTGATGAGTGACAATTAAAGATTGCCAAATATCTTTGGCGGTTTTACATAAAAAGACTCTTTCATATTCTTTCTTAGGCAAAGCGTTGTAAAGCATCATTTTAGCTTCATTATTTTTACCTATTAATTTCTTTTGATCATCATCTTTAATGTTAGTAACTACGTTATCACCATCAACAATTATATACCATAAATCTATATCTTTAGATTTCACGTAAGTTTCAAAACGGTTTTTCCAATAAATAAAACCATTTGCTTCAAAGAGTGGTGGTCTTTGCATAGATTGCCCTTCTTTGTAATTTTCAAAATCCATGGATCGTTTCAAGTTTTAAAACACAATATATTTTAAAAGCTTGAGTAACGTAGCTCTTGATGCCAATTGTGGAAAACTAGAAGGGGGGTTGAATAGTTTACCTCTTTAAAAATCTTTCTAACTTGTTTAGTTAGCTTTGAAACTTTCCGTTTGATCAAAGATATATGCACAATCACAAATATATAACATGCAAGTAAAGGAAAGAAACGATCAAACCACAACACGAGTATTTATCGTGGTTCGGCTACAAGGACTCTTTTTCCTTGCCCTACGTCCACGCCCCGAGTATCCAACTCGAGAGTTTCTTTCACTAGTCAACAAGCTCCTTTCACCGGCGGAGAAAACCTTACACGTCGCTTATACTTTTACCGACACTAAGCTAGATGTCGAGTTCTTTTACAAGGGCACAACCACTCCCAACACTCTTTGTATTTTGAGGACTAAAATACTAACCACTCACTTCAGAATATACACAAACAAATGACGCGTAAACAATACTAGTTTACACAATACTAAGCTAACAAGTCTTGCCACGTTGTGTTGGAAACTTGTAACTTTTAGACGACCTTGTGAGCTTCTTTGCTACAATAGAAAACTTCACATGTACAAGGTTAAGAGGTTAGAAGAAAAGGATCAGTGTGTGTGTAAAATATGTGCTCAAGAGGTTAGCCAAAAATCAAGTTATGGCTTGGTATTTATAGCCCAACAAACTGTGGACTCGGCGGATCAGGCGGAACCCTCATTTGGGTTCCGTCCGTGTACCCCCAGGGTGCCGCCGGGTCTGCAGTAGGTTTTGGCAATAACTTCCCAAACCAAACAAGGTCTTGTCTCATAACTTCTATCAACCAAACAATGTCACATCACTTGAAGTTAGTCAAACATGAAACTTGTAAGCAACATGAAAGCAAGTCAAACACACAACTTGCCATAAATACATAATGACAAAACTTGCCATAAATATGATGTGACTTATTTCTAATTTAAGAAATAAACTTGTGTTATGTTTTATGAAATGTAAAATGTAGCAAAAGTCTAGTTTATGCAAGTCTTAAAAACTAAGAATATGTTTTGCTTAAAACTAAAGTTTACATTTTGTCGTTAACAAAACTTAGCGAAGATCGTAAAATATAAATAACGTTTTTAGGCGATATTTGTATTAACAGATTTGTTGAATGTTACAGTGCAGTTGTTTTAGTTGAAGCGTTGTATTCCTTGATACCAGTCGTGGGGGTGTACTAACTTTCCCAACTCTATGAATATCAATTTCTCCTATGACCGCACGTTAAGTACACTATCATAGAATCATTAATCTCAATTCATGCGCTAAATACAACCAGAAAAACCTTAGTGCACATACGATTTCATTTTTAAGACGTTTAAGCTAGTTACACAAAGGAGATCAACCAGTTTTCTTAACCTAACGTGAATCAATCAACTAAACAATAGACAACTCATCAATAATCAATAACTAGGTTTCACTAGATCTAAGAAAACACTAGATAATTTAAGCTAACATGTTAAAAGAAAGAAACAAAGAACAAATAATCAAACAATATATAGACATATTGAACGATTAAATGATTACTTATCTTTAATTGAAAATGGAAGACAGGAATCTGTAAAAGCCTTACAATGAAGTGCAAAATCGTCTTAGGGTGTGTGTCTCCCAAAAGTTGATAAAAAGTTCGACATAATGAAAGAAAAATCGAATTCTATATATAGATTTACATTGGCGACGGTGTCATGTTATGAGTCCTGACGCCGTTAGCTCGCTGCCACTAGGGTTTCATCTTGTGCAAGTCATCACTCTGACGCCTTCAGCTCAAGGCTGACGCCTACACTCTATACTTCATTTTGTCCGTTACTTGTAAATGTTAAAGTGTGGCGCTCATCTTTAGTATAACCTGATGCCATCAGGTGTTAATTTCACTTTGGTATTTGAAGCGACGTGTGTTAATTCTTCTAGCTTCAAAATAGTAAGTAACGGTGTCACAAAGCAGAACGTGACGCCATCAGGCATGCAATTCTGACAAGCTTATCATGACTTTGTCGTTTTCTTCACTTTTTCGCCAAATTCGTCCAAAAAGCTCCAATTTCCAGAATTCACGTCCCAAGTATCTAAAATGCAAAAAGAAACGATTTGAGGCAATATTTGATCATTTAATCATGAATTTAGGCTTAAATGACCCCCTAAAAAGGTATCAAATAAATCCTTATCAGGGTGCTCATCATTATACGACATCCACTTATGGCACACTAGCTTGTTATATTATGATCCGATTTTCACGAGTTGAAGCTTGGATTTTGGATGGATAGCAGGTGGTGACGACTTGGTTATAGGCTAAGACTATTTTCTTCTTATTTTTCATTTTTCACCCATTATGTGCATCCCATGTCTTATTCTACCTTTTACTCGTGAATCATGCTTAGGTGACTGTCGAGAAGTCATTGGTGTCTTGGCTAGCGTTCTGGTCATGTATCGATGGTCTATGTCACCTTTACAGTAGTATGTTAGTAACGAAAATATACCTTAAACCATTACATCATAACAACCCTATATTGCCTTCTAGGATTATCTTGACCATAATCTAGTGGTGGGGTTTTCTGTAACCGCTAAGATTATGATAGAATACGTAATATGACTGTGCAGTTGAGTGATCACCCCAAAATTGAACACTTAGTGTAGCATTGAGTGTGAGAGTGTTTTGTTCCCCATTTCATGAGGAGTTTGGCTTTTGATTATTCTAGCACCGGAAATTCTTAATTTCCCTTGGTATTCGGAGAATATCTTCTTAATTATTATAATAAGATCTACTTGAGGACAAGTAAAGTTTAAGTGGCGGGATATTTGATGACATCAAATAATCTAATTTCTTAAGTGTCAATTTCGCCAATATATTGGCTAATTATGCCTAAAATTATTAGTAGTAGTGCCTTACTTCTTCATATTTCGTTTCAGGACTATTAATAGTGTATGGAGTGATATTGGACGAATTTGGACTCTATACCAATTAAGCAATGACATTTTCCAATATTATGAAGACTACGACGTAACTAGTAATAATGTTACGCCGTAATTGATCTAAGACTTTGAAACACTCCAACACCATGAAGACTACGTCGTAACCAGACAATGGGGTTACAACGTAATAAAGACACAGTATTGACCCTTTTAATTTATGTCGATTACGTTGTAGCTATGTCAAGGATTACGACCTAATCTCAACCTTAGAAGATTACGATGTAGTCCTACACTGTGATACGGCGTAACTGCTGCCGCTAAAGATTACGGCGTAACCTCTCAACTTAGTTACGCCGTAACTAGCACGAAGTGATAAAATGATATGAAGATAACACTGGCTACGGCGTAACCACTTAATAAGGTTACACCATAGCCATGTCCTGCCTATAAATACATGACGAATTTTGATTTAAAAACCATCTCCCCTTTCCCAAACCTGAACTAGGTTTTGGGGAGAGCAATTACAGAAGAAAAAGCTAGGCTTAGGAGTCTTGAAGAGTGAAGTTCTCATATACTACAATCATTGTATTCGAGTTTAGATTCTCTTATGTTTTTCTAGTAATCATGCGACGAATTCATGTTATTAATTCAAGTTTAGATAACTTATTTATTCTCTTTTATTTCTTTATATAGATATATTCTTTGTCCATTCATTTCACTAGGTTCGGTAGTATTATGAGCTTGCTAGTATCTAGTGAACTAGGGAAATTGACGACATGAACCTAGCTAACTAGATTGTGAAGAATAGAAGGAATTGGCCATAGTACAACCATCCTTCGTGTAGGAATTGACCACATTATCACCTAGCAAGTGGAGGTATTTAAGAAGTTAGAGAAATCTAAGATTCGAGAGGTCGGATTTCTAACAAATGAGATCTATTAGATTTGGCACTTAATAACTCAAACGAGTATCCCACCTCCGCTTACTTACAGATAATAGCACCTTTGGTTCCGTAGAGGATATTCAGGAAGATAGGCTAAGACAACTTTGCCCTACGATTCTCAGTGAATTTTATGCCACTAGATATAGTTTAATAAATCTGAATACATACTTTGATAAATTTAATGAAGACTTTATCTTCTTACTTCCTATTCCTATATTATGAATCTATGATATTAGGATTTAATAATTATCTTTTATCAAACCTTTTATCTAAATTAAATACTTTAGTTCTTTTCCCAACAGCTTTTAGGGATGACACTCAGATTTACCTAGGCTTTACTACATTTGATTAGGTTCTCTGCCCGTTAGTATGTGTTAATCCTTGTATGTCTTAGTTTATAAATTTAAAGCAGGATGAAAATACACATCATCTACCCATGACAGTAATCGATATATCTATGGCGTAGTCATAATCCACAAAAGCCTATATGTCCGTCTGTAATCCACGATCAAACCTATCCAACATTCCCACATCTGTAAATTCTATGTCAGATCTTGTGCAGACCACTTGATACTTATGACTTCCAACTGCATATATACATTACCCCTTACTCTTTTTTTCTTCATCACGATTCCTTGACAGACTACCCTCTAACGACAGCTTAGAGTGTCTCCCCAACAATATCCGAACCGACATCCCATTGGAAAATTTGAATCTTGACACCCTCAGAGTATTAACACTCTGAGTCCTGAAGATCTCCATACCAAGTATAATTTCCTTTGGTTCATTGATTTCATAAGTAAACCCCATATAATCTATATAGAGGAATAGATATATGAACAAACCTGGTGCATATTTCCAGTAATATATGAAGTTGTTGTCACTACTTCATCTGAAACTGTTGCTGAGCATACAAATACCAGACCTAGTATCCATATCTTTTTTTCATTATAGCCATCCACTTGGAAATTACCTCACAAGCAACTGCATCCCTGAAAGTCAATGACTCATGTGCATATTCTTTTATCACTCTAACAACTCCTGAAGCAACCATATTACTGTCACCTCTACACCGTTCAACATCATTACCCTTTGCACCCTCTTGACCACGTACTCCGGTTTTCAGAATGACCGCCCCTACCTTTGCACCAAGTTTTAGATGCTTATTTACCAAGCAGTTCGTGTTTGTCTTTCCTACAAGTTGTTTAGCCTCCAACTTTCTTTGACAGCATAATCATTACTAACCTGAATCACACCAGCTTTATGATTTTCTTGAGCTCCCTGCACTTCCACCTCAAACCAAACACACTTTTGAACATGTACTCCATGGACCCTTGTTTTAACACCAAGACCAAGTTGCTTGAACCTAACTTGTTTTAAACCTCCATATCTTTGTACAATATTCCCATCGATATTTTTGATGTTTAACCTAGTAATCATACTAGCCATTCTTCTTTAACCTTGCTACAAACCTTGTCAAGTTGCTTTTAACCAACTTTACCAACAAGTCTCACAAGTTGTGTACTAAATCCACTTTCTTGTAATAATTGATCTACTAATCTTTAGAAAAATCTAGAGATTCGATCTTTTCACCTCAAGTCTACAGCCTTGATATACCTTGTACTCCAAGTAATCATTGTTCTTGAATCTCAAGATAAAGCTAAACCTTACTTGTCTTCCAAGAACCACCAGACTTGAATTCCAAGAAATCGAAAACTTGAAGTTGAAACTTCTTGTAAAACCTTGTTACCTTTGAAGCTCAAAACCGAAACTCCAAGAACCTTGTGACAAAACAAAATGATTTCCTATATCCCTAGGAGAATCGATCCACCTCCTTGCAAGACAACTTTAAGAAACTTGCTACCCAATTAATCTTCACTTGCAAACCTAGAAACCTTGAACCTTGTAATCTACATAACGATAGCCAAACAATAACCGAAATTGACAAACAAGATGCCAACCAGATCAGTAACTTCGGTGAGCTATTTCTCCTTCCTGGAAGCTCTGATGCAAGATCCCTCGGGTGAGATCCTAGATCTATGTGTATTCAACCTACACTTCGAATTTCGTAGAAATCCAACGGTTAACGAACCCGCATCGCCAATTCTCCCACGACTGCGCATAAACCGACAAAGCAAACCTTGTTTAGTCGTTTCTCTTGTTTCAGTTTTCTACACGATGTGTGATTCGTTGTTTTTGAACAAGTCTCTGATATCAATTGTTGGAGGAAATCCAACAAACCTGTTTCTAGAGCGGTATCACGAATCAAGAACTACTCCAACAAGACCTCGACAAAGGGTTATGATCCCTTAATGCCGAGTGGCACCAACACACACAAAATATATTTACACTCAAAAATTTATTAAATGAGAGCAAGAAAAGAAAGTACAAATAAAACCTCTCTCCCTCATCCTTATTTATAGAGAATAAGGGGGGAGAAACATAATCCTTGGTGAACAAGGAATCTACAATTGAGGAGGTTAGGAACTTTCATAATACATGAATAACCTCTTTAATTTTGAGCTAAACTACAACTAGCCCCCTAAACTTATATCCTAACTATAACAGATGCTAAAAACATATTTTTGTGGTCATGTAGATGTCGGATGTGACCAAACTGTTAACTTTAGTCCAGTCACTATCATTAGCATCTATCTTTTGCATCACTTTTTTCCACTAACAATAGGTAAGCATGCATAATATGAGATTATAATCTTGACTGGCTTTTGGTCTTTGTTAGTGTAACTTAACATAATTTGGGACCAAGTACATTGGTACTATTAGAAATCATAAGGACTCCTAGTTGATTTTATTATAATCTCTATCTTGTATACTTCTAATCCATTTTGTATTGCCTCTTGGGAATAATGTATGCGATAAACTTGAGAGTAAATTACAAAACCGTCCTTGGGTTTTCTTCCTCTCTGATATTCACTTTTACAGTATTTTAGTCATTTCAATTTGATAACGGATGATATATAAAAAAGTTTCACGCTTAAATTGCATCTGATTTTTTAAAATTTAAAGACCGTGTTTCCGATTTGAACAAACCAGAAAGAAAGTTTTTGGAGTAAATTACTTAAATGAACTTTTTATACAACTACTTTACGGATATAAAACTCGCACACAAAATTATCAAAAATGAACTTTTTAGATATTATCCGTTAGATCTATTACTAGATTAGTTTCTAAAAAGGAGTGTTGGGCGAAAGATAAGCGAGACTTATCAATATACATGTGATTCAGAAAGATGGGCGAATGCTGGCGAGGTGAGGGTTTAGAGCGAGGCCTAGGCGAGGCCTAGCAAGGCCTAGGCGAGGTGTAAGGCGAGTCAAAATTGTCTTGAACGAGGATCTGACGAGAAGGGGTTAATTCAAGTATTTGGGCGAGCTCCAAATTTTCTTGGGCGAGTATTTTAGTTTTGGGCGAGGGCCCATGCGAGGTCTAAAATCTAAATTGTCTTGGGCTTTAAAACTTTAAAAAGTAAAAGTTCTACACCATTTTATATATAGCATATACTCACATGAGTGTTGGTGGCATGTGATGTAACAACTAACACGTGTATGATACTGTAAATCTTTTTGCTAAAAATTAAAGTAGTGCATGTTGCCAATTGACTAAAGCATCCCTTGTCTAACTCTAATAATGGAGCAAGTCAAAGGACAAAAGAGTAAAATTATTAAACTAGAACTAGCCCACTACAAAAACACACCATTCGATCAAGACAACACATTGTTTTAGTACATGTAAAGATCATAAATGTTACAGGGCTTTCGGCCAATATCATGCTAATATACTTCATGAAATATTATAAAAAGGAAATAAAATAAAAATATTGAAACCACTTTGGTAGTTAGCATGGAGTGTCTTGGGCGAAGATTTGGGCGATAATATGGGCGAATGCAAAATTAAAAGGTTGATTGTGACATATTTTGGTCATTTTGGTAAACCATTTAAAATAGTTCCCGTAAAACCACTCACAATTGCTTTAAGTTTTTGCAACCTGTTAAACCAAATTATGTCATCCTCAATTCCTCATGTCATTGCAATAAAAAATGCTGATGTCATATCATCTGTTAGTTATGATGTAATGATAATTGTTTCACTTTTGAATTTTCTTTAGAGAGAGAGATTGGGTTTATAGATATGAAGCCTATTGACTAAGAGATAGAAAATTGATTTTGTACCTGTCTATGATAATGACTATTCACCCACCAATATATTTAATCTTGCATTACTTAAATTTGTGTACCTATTGCATTCAACTGTTTTATAGGAAGTCATGTAGACGATCATGGATTGATCTCTCATATTTAATTCGCTCATGTTATTAATCTTTACTTCATACAAATGGCATAAATTTTTTCTTGAACTTTGAAAATTTGAAATCTTAAAAACTTCAAAAAATTAATGCAACTTATTACCATATAAAATTTAATAAATTTTAACTAATTACCATATAAAATTATAAACAAATGTTATCATATAGATCTAATACAACAATTTATATTCAAACTACCTAAACATATTCATTACTAGAATGCAATAAATCACAATATCATAAACGTCAGTATTTCTTATGTGAAAATTTACCTTTTGGCCCGTTAGTGAATGTATTCAAAATTTTCAAGTAATGCTACGTACATACTTGTAATTATGGCTCATGCCTTCGAAATCAATGGGACGTCCCTGATCAAGGGTCACACATGAACCACAAGTACGCAAGTATAATTCTTTGCTACTATATTTGTCGTTTTGTGCGAGTATTCGTCTAGTATTGTGACAATAAGTAAAATAATGGGTTCTTGTTTTAATTATTAGTGGTCGTAAAATAAGTTCAAAAAAAGTGGTCGTACATTTTATTATTATTATTATTATTATTATTATTATTATTATTATTATTATTATTATTATTATTATTATTATTATTATTCCCTTTTTTAATTTGTTGAACATGATCAACAAGAGAGGTTGACTAGAGATGATCCTTATCCGAGGATTACACACCAGCTATTACCAAGACCGGAAGTAGCAAGGACGCAAGGTGGTGTGGTCCTATCATATATTAGCGTCATATCAATATACACTTCCAACATCATCAGACCCACCACAAAACTTTTCATTATCATACTACACCACACATAAACACAAGTACCTGCTTCCGTAGTACGTAGTTAACACCTTCATTATCATACTACACCCTACAGTACACAGACACACAAAAACCTGCTTCACTACTTTTATTCGATTCGGTGAAGCTAACCACAAAACTAACACAATCACCCACCAGGAAACCAACACATAAAACCACCACTCACATAAGAACCTTCAAGTGTGTAACAAGCATGGCGCGTGATTCCATGAACTTCACGCATGAAAGATGCTCTTACTAAAGATGGTAAAACATATAGAATTTGTTTTTGGCGTTATTCATACAATTTTTTTTTGGTGATTTTTATCTATTGATAATGTGAAAATATACCAAGCCGAGTATATGATATCATTAGGTTAAGTTATTTATATATGGATCGAACAACGCATAAAAATGTGTAAAGGTATATGGGAGTTGATTGTCACACTTTCATTTTTTATTTGTACACTCAAATGTACATAAAAGCAGCATATAATAAATGTACAATTACTTATAGCACATGTTGATATATGCAAATAAAAAATGTGAGTATGCAAATCACCTCCCATAGTATATGTGCACAACTTAACTATTTTAAAATTGTCATATGGTTAAAGCAAATCATTTTCGAAAATCTTGGAGGAAATAGCCTCAGCAAGATCTTCTATAAAATCTGGATTTCTTCTTAAAGAATTAGCCATCTGTTCAACTAATGTATCATCAAATTTTCCAAGCTCCATTGGAGAGTTGAACCTTGCTTTACTAGCCAGAGTCTCATGTTCATTATCGGTGCTTTTGTGGTTGTGTTCGCCTTCATAAATCGTGACTAGGAGATCGGGTTCATCCAAACTTCTTTGTACCTAAATACGAAGCATACAAATTTAGATAATCTAATGGTATGTGAAGTTCAATATTGGGTATAAGTGTGTTGCTAATAATCTTTATGTATCGTAAGCTGCCAATCCAGGTTTAGTTCAACCCTTTTAAAGTTTATTCAGTATTGATCCTGTTAGCACCATAATATATTAAGCAGTTGGTTTACCAATTTCATTATCGTATCAATCAAAGCGAGCTCAACATGATATTGAAACTCGTCTCCAACTTCAACTCTCGGGACAGACCCACATTAGTCTGACTGTTAACATTATTGATATCGTTTTGAAGAAATAAGATTGTGTAGTCAATATCATCTCGATTGATTTGTTTACACTGCGTTCTCAAGTTAAGTAAAAAGGAGGAAAGAAAGTGAAACTGATTTTAGTTGTGTTCTCCGGTTTTTCTTAGGAAGCAAAGTGAGTGAAAGTGGTGATATTTTAGTTATAAAAATTTCACCCAACTTTTGTGGTAAAAGTCATTTTACTTACTTTATCTTACTTTACTTTCTCTTTTTTTCACTTTCTTTCTTTTTTTTCCTTCTTAAAAACACAGCGTTAGCTACCATAAATAAGGCCAACATTAGGTCAAAGCTTTTGGCGAAAACATGTACTCACTAAAGGCAAAGCCATGTCACTTGTTCATAGCCAACAATTGCTATTAAGTTATGATTAACTGGTCAACTTTGGTCAAAACTTTTGGCGGGAAAAATTATGAGGAAATAATTAATGAAAATAAAAAAGAAGAAAAAAGTACTAAAATAAAGTCAACTTTTTGGCGAGGATATGTCCTCGCCAAAAGTTTTTGGTCAAATTTTCTTCACTTTTTGGGATGGTCAAGGCCAGAAACTTGGATTTTTTGTCGTTTAACGGCTTTTAGTGAGGACATGTGTGTCCTCGTCAAAGCCTTCGTCGCCCGTCCCACTTTTCCTTGTGGTGCTAGCTACTCTCAGTTCTGAATCAACTCGGCCACTTTTAGCTTATACCACATCGACAACCACCAAATTCATTGCTAAAGTAAGCAAGGGACTTACGTCGCTGTTGTCAACAATTATTCTAGGAACAGCGTTAATTTTTAGTTTTTCAATAAGTTCTTAAAGTGCATAGATAAATCACCTTCTTTTTTACGGGGCAAGATGGTGCGAAAGAGCACTTATAATAAGCTCTAGGAGAAGGGTTATCTCTGGTCACCTTCTGCCCATATTTTCTCCATTGAAATCCATCCTTTACCACCTAAAACACATTTAACAAACCCTAAATTCAGTTCCATAGCTCACTCAGAATGTTTAATTATTAAATTTAGATTGATAGCTAGCCATGTAAAGTACCAAGGATTTATCAGATGGATCCGTTCGTGTATAAACTCTTGTAACGCCGTTGTTTGGCCTTTTTAATGATCCTTGATGATGATTCTCAGTGCTCCCACTTGTGTTGCACTCGTCGCACTCACCGGACTTCCTTTTGTTTGGACTAGATGCTAATAAATCACGGTCTTGCATTAATTTGCTAATATGGTTTTGAAGTGAGTTATGGTTGTCCAAAACATGTGTTAGCATCTCCTTGAGCTTCTTGTTCTCCAAGCTAATCTGGTTTAACTTATCTTCATTGTTTTTCTGATAATATAAAAGGTAAGATATATATAGTACTCCGTATTACATATTGTGAGCAAGTCAACGTTGTCAGCTATCAACGTTTTGCTAGAAGAAGCATATACATATAGTGTAGAGCCCTCGTAGGATCAAGTACAAAACTACATATCAAGTTTGTGGAAAACAAAAATAACACGATAATGTAAACGATTTACATTATCTGTGATACCTAATAATGCAACGTATAGTAATCTTCTTATTTGATGTTACTTCATATAACCAGATTTGTGCATATGATATGATATACTTACCGGGGTATCATCGGTTATGTGGAAAGGGGTGACGTTAAGATCAATGCCAAGAGAAGTCTCAACCATTGTTTTAACCAAGTCTTGTAAAACGTTGATAACAAGCGAAGCGCAATTGTTATTCACAAAAAGTCTTGTATTAATCAAGAGAATGAAGAACCCAAGATGGATTCAAGTTTTTATAGAAATATGGATAGCAAAGTCATGGTCTTTGTATTAAATTTCCTTTGTTGGGGATGACACAATGCAAGTTCGAGGAAAGAAGCTCGATGGTAAGCTCTCATTTAATATATATTGTTAGAAATATACATGTTGTTGCGTATACGTATTGCTTGTCTGAGAAAACTTATTTAATAAGCTTTCCATATTCATTCGATTCAATTGGATGTGTATTATATTTCTCTTGACAGTACTAGAAGTTAATTTTATTGCAAATTAAAGGGTTAACATAACTTTACAGTGGCCACTATAAATACTGATGCAGCAAGAATTATAAGTTTGCGGCCCAAGTTTATAAGCTTGAAGCCCAAGTTTTATTTAATTAGGAGTTTTTATATAAGGAGTCTTTATTTTAATTACAGGGTTTTAGTTTCCTTTTATCAATTTATAGGACCGACCTATTTTCTCCTTTAAATAAAGCATACTTATCACATTCTGATGTACGTTTTGATTATTGAATTTTAATAGAAAAGAGTCAGAGAATTGTTCTTCTCAACATTCTGGTAAGGTAAACCATATTACGCTAATCCTACGTCCGACAATACGTATCACAAATTGTCTAAGCTGTAGCTACTCGCTACATCAAATACAAAATATTATTTGTTAGATGATTATCAGTAAGAAAACTTAGCTCAGTCCTCATTATTACGACGATCGGTAAGCTGAATCCTTTCATAGACTTAACCAGCCAAAAATTCGATAATCTTATAAGGAAATCATGATACATGGAGCCATGTCCGAAAATAACTAGCATACAAGTGTGACAACTGGCAGTTTAGGGAGCTATTTTTAAAACCCGCATTACAACTTAAGTTCGTTTATAATTTTTATTTGAAATTTTCATTTCACAACGAACTTGTAAGACCTATTTTATGGAAATTTTATTTAATGACGTTATGGTATTCGTGAATTATGTTCATAATTCGTTTCTGATTATGTGATCGGTGATGTATATTTGAATTCTCACTTGGTACTACGTTGACTTTGGCACTAGGATTACCTAACATAGTTTTATGATTCGTCTTAACGAGTCCGTTATATATTTTAATTAATTACGAGAGGTTCTCGTGTGATATGGAAATTTTAAAATGAGTTCGGGTTCGGGCCACGTGTTTTACATTTACCCATGTTACCCGCTCGATCGTAATAATATTATTATTATTACTAATATTATTATTATTACATCCATTATTATTATTATTAATTCATTTAACAAAAAAAAAAAAAAAAAAAAATGAAAAGTTAATACAAAAAGGGTGTGGTTCGGTTGCTAGCACCACACACACAAACACTCACTATTTTCTTTCATCTCTCTCTCTAACTCACTCTCATCTCCTCACCATCCAAACCCTAGCCGCCGCCACCCTTACACGGCCGCCACCGTCGCACCACCGCCCTCACAACAAAATAAACACCACCATCTTGTTCCTTTTTCCTTCCTCTTTCTTTTGGTGTATTATACGCGCCGTATAACGCACCCTAACACCTCGTGATTTATTCAAATCCGAACCCACTTTGTTGTTTTTAGTAGATACATTCGATTGGAGGTTCAAGAAGGTGAGTAAGCTTGATGTTGGCTTTTGGGTGCCACGATTTAATATTAAATCCGTGGCTACACGGATTATTTTCATGAGAATCGAAATGGATTTTTATAAGAAAGGATGTTTTTGTGATAAACTTGAGTTTGGTATCCGGGTTTTGTGATTTTATCACTTGGGTCGATGGAACCGTGGGTCGTGACTCACGGCTTGTCATGGTTCGAGCCTTGTGACTCATTTTGGTGTTGGGTTTTGACCTAGTATTGTGGTATCGAGAGTATTGATACCTTGGTATTATCTGTGGCCCGTTTGGCAGCTTTGGTGATGCTCGAATGAGCTTATGACAAGACCTAAGGTGGTCTTGGGTTCGAGTCTTTTGACTCGTGGTTATGGTCGAGACCCAAGTGGGTCTTTTGGCTCGGTTCGGCTTGGTAAACCAACCCGGGGGATTAGTTTATATTGATGTTCTCTTGTTGTGATTCATGTTATTGTTTTAGACTTGTTGTGATACTTGGATTTTTCGGCCGTATATTATGTTGGTAAGTGAATGACGAGTTAATTTGGACTCGTGGTATTATTAGAGTTGTTATCGTTTGGTAAGTTTTGGTTATTGGTTATGGGTTATATTGAGAAGTTGTTGGCGATTGGGATGTGATATGAGGACCGGTTATGAGACGGTCGTTAGATGACGGAGATAGGTTAGTCGGGTACCGTAGTCGGACCTTATTGTTGTAGCCCGTGGTTGAGATTGTGTTTGGACGGAGTTATTGTTTGTGACTTTGGTTTATTATTGGACTTGGACAATGAGCCGAGAGTCATGACTCGGACATATGACCATTTCGTGTAACTCAATAAATATTAAAAGTAAAACGAGAATAATAAAACTCGTAATAATAATTATTAGTAATATGAACGTTTATACGAAAATATATACGTGAATAACGTATATATAACTATATAAACGCGTATATTAATAATAATAATAATCACGAGTCGTATTATAAATAATACGATTAGATACATATTAGGCTACGAAAGTGGCGTAATATTAATTAAACGTATTATTATTATTAGAAATTGGGTTATAAACGGGAAACTCCCGACAATTATGAAACGTTAAATAAAAAAGTCATTTTGGATATATAACGAATAAACTTATTGAGTTAGGCGAAATTGTCGTCACTCGGGTCCAGGTAAGTTATTATTAGCGACATTCGTGTTGTCTCGGATATATGACGACTAATATAGACGTTTTCTATAAATAAATAACCACCCAACCGTAAGGTTGAGTTGGGTTGTTTGATTATATGAAACGAATATATTAGTGGGCATCGTATCCTACGACGCCCATAGGTTGTAGTATATGTAAAGGGTAATAGATTGCGAGTGTATATATCGGGAAATTTGGCCAATTTGACGATATATACGAGGAATTTATTAAACTATGATATATACTATATAGTAATTATGTGCTATGTGCTTTATATGTGCTTTAGATTGGGTGTAATCTTGGAACGGTATATTACGTAAATAAATGTGAGGATTATCAAATCGACGGATTTGATAAACTTTGGCGATTTATTTAAATGATATATTGGGCTAATATTAGATCTATAGTTTGTTATATGTTCTATGTGCGATCTTATTGGTTTGTTTTGAGTCGACCCACCACCCGTATGGATACCAAACGCAAATACACCAAACTAATACGAAATGGATTTTCGGTAATAAAACGGATTCTCGTCCGGGTTTGGGAATATTATATATTTGAGGAAATGATTTCTGAAAGAGTTAATATTGTTAGGTCGTGCCAAGTCCGTAGTTGCTGTTTCGTGAGTTATCATACATCTTATTGCTACCTACCTCGTCTTGCTATATTTCTGGACTTGAGGTGAGTCATAGCCCCACTTTTTACTCTTGAACTATGTTTTCAACGATTGGGGTGAGAAACGTGCAAATCATTTTACGTGGACTATTATCGCTTTCATATGCTTTCTAAACTTGCTATGCGTATGGACTAGGACCTATAGTCAGCTTTAGTCACTTCTCATGTGTACTATTCAAGGTTGGCTTATTTGTTATTGTCAGCTTTAGTCACACGGTTAGTGTGTACTATTCAAGGTTGGCTTATCTGTTATTGTCAGCTTTAGTCACACGGTTAGTGTGTACTATTCAAGGTTGACTTATTAGATACTGTAGTGTGCACCTATAGGTTATTAATACGTCGGAGGTTATCCGAGTATTTATTGGTATTGCGGGGGTTACCCGAATACTTATGTGGTTACGGAAGGGTATCCGTGTGTTTTGGTTATTACGGAAGGGTTTCCGTGTGTTATGTTGAGAGCGGAGGGTATCCGCAGGCTTTTAGCGAATCCTTAGTCTAGCTAGCAAGCGTTTTGCGTACATGTCCACTATATTATTAGTTGAAATTAAACCTATGATCTCACCAGCGAAAGCTGACTTTTAGCACGTTTTCTCAGGTAATTAAGTGTTGAGGTGCATGCTTGGATTGGAAGGCTCGGCTGTGGCACACGGTTATGGATCTATATTTTCTAAACTCTGATAATTAAATTTGGACCTATTGTTATTTTATTTTGGGCCTAACTCTGAATGATGTTGGGATAAATGTAAACCTTAAAACCCCGTATTTGGTTGTGTTTTTACTATGTTTACTTTATCTCGTTCTATATTGTCTTGTGTTGGATACCAATCCCCGTAGCACCCCGAAAGCTTGTTGAGTCTTCCGCTGTATCGAATTTTGGGGGTGTTACAGATTGGTATCAGAGCCAAGGTTATAGAGAACTAGGTAAATAAACGCCTAAACTATAACCGTATTTTTATAGAAAATGATCCTTGACTACCGCCCGCCAGCCCGCCAAGCCGAAGCATCTTCTATTATTTGAGGTATTATGAGATATTTGAGATGATTTGAGGTTTATGGATTTTAGTATTAAGATGGCGTTCTTGAGGATTTATATGGTCTATGTTTTATAAACATTTTTAGAAATGCGGTGTTTGAAATTCTTTTATTAAGATTATATGGTACTATTTGATGTGCATATTTGGTACGATTTTATGAGTTGTGATTTAAGTTGTTTTGAAACACTTACACCTACCCTACGCCGTTGTCACAGACTATGGCCTCCCATGTGCCTGATGTCGTTGAGGACATCCTTACTGCACCAGTTTTACCTGCACAGTTCACTATGGCATCTGATGACCCCTACCAGATGGCCATGTCTACAGCTATTGTGTCACAGGCAGCTTCTACTTCAGCACTACCTGCTGCATCTACGCAGGGACCCTCATCTTCTCTAGGGCTCCCTGGTACATCGAGGCAGCTTACTCTTCATCAGGCTTTGGCTCGTGTGGCACCACGCTTTGCCCACCGAGCTACAGCACGCATGTCGGTACGCCCTACTCCATCACCTTTACAGATCGATGCTCATTCTCTTCTGTCTGAGGCGCCACCCACATCATTGCGTCGTCGTCCTAGATCACCTACTACATCTTCACATGGTTCACCTAGTAGGAGACGACGAGTGATGAGGTACTCTTCCGATGAGGAGGAGGAGTACGAGGGTGAGGATGAGGCTGATGACCCTGAGCGGGAGGATGACCCTCAGGAGGCTGAGCATGGTGATGATGATGACCCTGAGGAGGAGGATGACCCTCAGGAGGATGAGATGCCTGATGATGATGATGATGAGTTAGCACCACCAGCTCAGGCTGAGGAGCCTGATTCACCTGTGCACCCGATTGAGCCCGATTCACCTGATCATCCGTTCTTGTTTGAGTTGCCACCTGGTAGTCCCGTTGAGTCGGATGCATCGTCTGAGGTTTCTGCTGAGCATGCAGAGTTGGGTGAGGTTGGCAGGTTGTGGGCTCGGATTACTGAGCTTAGTGACAGGGTTGCACGTGTATCTGATCGACTTGAGAGAGTTATTGGAGAGTTTCTAGCAGATTTGAGAGTTGATTTGACTGTCGCTGTGGGCAGGGCTACTGAGCTGAGGAGAGTTATGATGGACGTTCATGAGCATATCGATAGTTTGCAGCGAGGATTCGTTACTGCTCGTGAGGCCGACCGCAAGCTTTGGCAAAGGAATGCCGAGTTAGAGAAGGAGGTGGCTGACCTCAAGAGAGACCGAGACACCCATAGCGTGGAGTTAGGATCGTTATGGAGGGATCTTGACGGCTTGAGGCAGGAGTTGAGGATTCTCCGTCAGCCCCGTGGCTAGTTACTTGAGTTATATTATCTTGTTGCTTTCTTAGCCGAGGAGTGTTCGGTTAGAAAAGCTAGTTATCATATTTTGATGTATTTTGTTTGGTATTCGTCTCTTTTGGAACGATTAGTATGTTTGGTGTTATCCGTTGGTTGGAACGATGTTAGATCGCTATTGTATGATTGATGGTTGTTAGTATATGATATTATGTGATTTTGGGTGTTATGGAAATTGAGTCCTTATTCGCTTATTATTACATAGCGTGTCGTTGCCATTCTTGCTATGACTTGATTTCATTGAGATGTTTTGTTGAGCATGTCGATAAGTTCTAATGGAGATTCATGAACTTGTGTGATGTTACAGATCAATGGCACCCCGTCGAAACCCTGTTAGGTCTACCAGGACTGGTCCTGCTGTGACTACTCCTACTCCTGCTCGTCGAGGTCGTCGACCTACTCGAAATGTTGAAACCCCTACTCCTGACAACTTGGACACCACTAACCGTAACAATAGGAATCAAAATGTTGATGTTCAGGGAGACAATGGTCATGTTCCACTTAATGCACCTACTGTGGATCAAGCAATGATCAACCAACTCGTGGAGCAAAGAGTTGCTGAACTACTCGCTGAGTCAAATCATTCCAACAATTCTGCTGGAACTTTTCCACCTGTTCGTGCTAATGGATGTCATTATAAGGAATTCAAGATTTGTGGACCCATTGAGTTTGGTGGAAATGAGGGAGTGGTTTACTTAGTTAGGTGGATTGAGAAGACTGAGTCAGTGTTTAATGTCAGTGGTTGTGCGGAGAATGCGAAGGTAAAGTTTGCTTCTTTTACTTTCAAGGATGAAGCGTTGACATGGTGGAACAACTACCGAAATGCAGTTGGGAGTGATGTAGCATATGCTATGACTTGGGAGCAATTTAAGTCCTTGTTGATTCAGACTTATTGCCCAAGGAATGAGGTCAAGAAGCTAGAGATTGAGTTTTGGAATCACAAGGTGAAAGGTAATGATATGGCGACTTACAATCGTCGTTACCAGGAGTTAGCCTTGTTGTGCCCTGACATGGTGAAAACCGAGACTCAAAAGATCGAGAGGTATACTGATGGATTGCCTGTAGCTACGAGGAATGATGTAATTTCTGCTAGGCCTGCAAACATCCATGAGGCAATCACAATTGCTCAACAACTTATGGATTCGTTGGAATTAGAAGAAGCCAATAAGGAGAAGAATGGAAAGAGAAAGAGAGACCGTCACTCTAAGAGTAATGACCACCGAAGCAAGAGACAAGCTAAGGCTTATGCTATTGGGAATGGAGACAAGAAGAATCAGAACGGTGACGCACCCAAGTGTGATCGTTGCCATCAGTATCACACTGGATGGTGTAGTGTGAAATGCCAGAATTGCTCAAAGAAAGGACAGACAGCTAGGGACTGTAGAGCTCGACCTCTTGCAATGGTTCAAGCTATTCCTGAGATGAGAACCAAGGCAGATGTTACTTGTTATGGATGTGGAAAGAAGGGACACTATAGGAATGAGTGTAGAGAATCGCGGAACCGTGGGAATCAAGGCTCGGGTAGTAATGGGTACAATTATGGAAACCGTGGAGCTGGAGGAAATCGTGGACGACAAGACAATGGGGACCAACGTGTGGAAGCTGGAGCTGCTCAAGGAAGAGTGTATGCGCTCGGGAACGGGAGAGGAGAAGATCCGAACGTCGTTACTGGTACGTTCCTTCTCAATAATCGTTATGCTTCCATACTGTTTGACACTGGTGCCGATAGGAGTTTTGTGTCCACTACATTTGCACCCTTACTAGAGAAACCCCCGATGGCCTTAGGAATTGGATATGATATTGAGTTAGCAAATGGAAACCTAGAAAGGATTAATACCATCATTCGCGGTTGTACATTAAATTTCTTGAATCACCCTTTCAACATAGATCTTCTACCCGTCACGTTAGGAAGTTTTGATGTAATCATTGGTATGGATTGGTTGTCGAAATATCGTGCTCACATACTTTGCGACGAGAAGATCGTGCGTGTACCATACGGGAAGGAGGTCCTAAATATACTAGGAGACCGAAAGGATTCTAGGAGCCCATCCCGATTAGCGGTGATTTCTTGCACTAAGTTACCGAAGCTAATGGAGAAGGGATGTTATCTTTTCTTAGCTCAAATTTCTGAGAAGGGAGAGACGAAGAAAAAGGAAAGGTGTATTGGAGATGTGCCTATAGTTCGTGATTTTACTGATGTATTTCCCGATGATTTGCCGGGAATCCCGCCGACTAGACAAGTGGAGTTTCAAATTGAGTTGATACCCGGTGCTGCACCTGTAGCACGAGCACCTTATCGTCTTGCACCTACTGAACTGGAAGAGTTGTCGAAACAATTGGCGGAGTTAGCCGAAAAGGGATTCATAAGACCAAGTTCTTCACCTTGGGGAGCCCCAGTCTTGTTTGTGAAGAAGAAGGATGGATCGTTTCGTATGTGTATTGACTATAGAGAGTTAAATAAGTTAACGGTGAAGAATCGATACCCGTTACCTAGGATCGATGATTTGTTCGATCAGCTTCAAGGATCGAGTGTGTACTCGAAGATCGATTTGAGATCGGGATATCATCAACTTCGAGTTCGTGAGGAGGATATTCCGAAAACGGCTTTCAGAACCCGTTACGGGCATTACGAGTTTCAGGTGATGCCGTTTGGGTTGACTAACGCACCAGCGATATTCATGGATCTCATGAATCGTGTGTGTAAGCCATACTTAGATAAGTTCGTGATTGTATTCATCGATGACATTCTGATTTATTCAAAGAGTGAGAAAGAGCATGAGGAGCATTTAAGACTCATTTTGGAATTGCTCAGGAAGGAGAAACTTTATGCCAAGTTTTCGAAATGTGAATTTTGGATTCCGACTGTACAATTTTTGGGTCACGTGATTGATAGACAAGGAGTCCACGTGGATCCTGCAAAAATTGAAGCAATAAAAGATTGGGCTGCACCTACAACCCCAACCGAAGTTCGTCAATTTTTGGGTTTAGCTGGCTATTACCGAAGATTCATCGAGGGATTTTCGAAGATAGCTAAACCATTGACCAAATTGACTCAAAAGAGTGTTACGTATGAATGGGGAGATAAAGAAGAGGAAGCGTTTCAATTGCTTAAGAAAATGTTGTGTAGCGCTCCTATCTTAGCGTTACCAGAAGGTAACGAGGATTTCGTCGTCTATTGTGACGCCTCACATAAAGGTTTAGGAGCCGTGTTAATGCAACGAGAGAAGGTGATAGCTTATGCTTCCCGACAGCTCAAAAAGCATGAGAAAAACTACACTACCCATGATTTAGAGCTCGGTGCTGTGGTTTTTGCTTTAAGAATATGGAGACATTACTTGTACGGAACCAAGTGTGTTGTATTTACTGACCATAAAAGTTTACAACACATCTTGAATCAAAAAGAGCTCAACATGAGACAACGACGTTGGATCGAGTTGCTAAGCGATTATGATTGTGAAATTCGCTACCATCCTGGTAAAGCAAACGTTGTTGCTGATGCTCTTAGTCGAAAGGAAAGAATACCACCATTACGAGTTAAGTCATTGGGAATGACTATCGTATCGCCATTACCATCTCAAATACTCGAAGCTCAAACGGAAGCATTGAAAGCAGAAAATAGATCTGCCGAGAACATATTTGGGATGGCTGATAATGAGAAAGGATTTGTTAAGCGTTCGGATGGATTATTATGTTTTGGAGATCGGATTTGGGTACCGTTACATGGAGAAATTCGAGAATTGATTATGCATGAGTCGCATAAGTCAAAGTACTCCATTCACCCTGGTTCCGATAAAATGTACCAAGATCTTAAGAAGTTCTATTGGTGGCCAAATATGAAGGCAAATATAGCATCGTATGTTAGTAAGTGCTTGACATGCGCCAAGGTTAAGGCTGAACACCAGAGACCGTCAGGACTACTAACGCAACCAGAACTTCCAGTCTGGAAATGGGAGCGGATTACTATGGACTTCATTACCAAATTACCAAGGACGGCTAGCGGTTGTGACGCTATCTGGGTAATTGTGGATCGTCTGACAAAGTCTGCTCATTTCTTAGCTATTAGCGAAGATGATAGTGTGGATAAGCTCGCAAGATTATATGTGAAGGAAATTATTTCGCGTCATGGAGTCCCGATATCTATTATTTCGGATCGTGATAGTCGTTTTACGTCAGCTTTGTGGCGATCACTACAAACGGCTTTGGGGACGAGGCTTGATATGAGTACTGCATATCATCCCCAAACCGATGGTCAAAGTGAGAGGACCATTCAGACGTTAGAGGATATGCTTCGTGCATGCATCATAGACTTTGGTAAAGGCTGGGAGAAGTATTTACCCCTTGCGGAATTCTCCTATAATAACAGCTACCACACAAGTCTTAAGGCTGCACCATTCGAAGCTTTGTATGGCAGAAAGTGTCGTTCGCCTATTGGTTGGGCAGAAGTTGGAGATAGTCAACTTACAGGCCCTGAGCTTATTTTGGAAACTACCGAGAAAGTAACTCAGATTCGTGATCGGTTGCAAGCCGCCAGAGATAGGCAGAAGAGCTACGCCGATCAGAGACGTAAACCTTTAGAGTTCCAGGTTGGAGACAAAGTGATGCTGAAGGTCTCGCCTTGGAAAGGTGTAATACGTTTCGGGAAACGTGGTAAACTCAACCCGCGCTACATTGGACCATTCTTGATCTTAGAAAGAATTGGGCCCGTGGCTTATAGGTTGGAATTACCGTCTGAACTGAGCAAAGTTCACGACGTGTTTCACGTGAGTAATTTGAAGAAGTGTCTTTCTGATGAAATGCCCGTCATTCCAATGAGGGACATTCGTATTGATGAGAAATTGAATTTCGTGGAGGAGCCGATCGAGATTTTAGATCGTGAAGTTAAACGACTCAAGAGGAGTCGCATTCCGCTCGTCAAGGTTCGTTGGAACTCCCGACATGGACCGGAATTTATGTGGGAACGTGAGGACGAGTTCAGGAAGAGATATCCGAAGCTTTTCACTTCGTAGATGGGCATTTTTCCGAGTGAAACCCGGGACGGGTTTCCTTCTGAGACGGGGAGGATGTGACAACTGGCAGTTTAGGGAGCTATTTTTAAAACCCGCATTACAACTTAAGTTCGTTTATAATTTTTATTTGAAATTTTCATTTCACAACGAACTTGTAAGACCTATTTTATGGAAATTTTATTTAATGACGTTATGGTATTCGTGAATTATGTTCATAATTCGTTTCTGATTATGTGATCGGTGATGTATATTTGAATTCTCACTTGGTACTACGTTGACTTTGGCACTAGGATTACCTAACATAGTTTTATGATTCGTCTTAACGAGTCCGTTATATATTTTAATTAATTACGAGAGGTTCTCGTGTGATATGGAAATTTTAAAATGAGTTCGGGTTCGGGCCACGTGTTTTACATTTACCCATGTTACCCGCTCGATCGTAATAATATTATTATTATTACTAATATTATTATTATTACATCCATTATTATTATTATTAATTCATTTAACAAAAAAAAAAAAAAAAAAAATGAAAAGTTAATACAAAAAGGGTGTGGTTCGGTTGCTAGCACCACACACACAAACACTCACTATTTTCTTTCATCTCTCTCTCTAACTCACTCTCATCTCCTCACCATCCAAACCCTAGC
This sequence comes from Artemisia argyi, assembly GCA_030686995.1. NCBI lineage: Eukaryota > Viridiplantae > Streptophyta > Magnoliopsida > Asterales > Asteraceae > Artemisia > Artemisia argyi. The sequence goes on along the minus strand of CM060685.1, from coordinate 188,532,865 downwards.
CGCCGCCACCCTTACACGGCCGCCACCGTCGCACCACCGCCCTCACAACAAAATAAACACCACCATCTTGTTCCTTTTTCCTTCCTCTTTCTTTTGGTGTATTATACGCGCCGTATAACGCACCCTAACACCTCGTGATTTATTCAAATCCGAACCCACTTTGTTGTTTTTAGTAGATACATTCGATTGGAGGTTCAAGAAGGTGAGTAAGCTTGATGTTGGCTTTTGGGTGCCACGATTTAATATTAAATCCGTGGCTACACGGATTATTTTCGTGAGAATCGAAATGGATTTTTATAAGAAAGGATGTTTTTGTGATAAACTTGAGTTTGGTATCCGGGTTTTGTGATTTTATCACTTGGGTCGATGGAACCGTGGGTCGTGACTCACGGCTTGTCATGGTTCGAGCCTTGTGACTCATTTTGGTGTTGGGTTTTGACCTAGTATTGTGGTATCAAGAGTATTGATACCTTGGTATTATCTGTGGCCCGTTTGGCAGCTTTGGTGATGCTCGAATGAGCTTATGACAAGACCTAAGGTGGTCTTGGGTTCGAGTCTTTTGACTCGTGGTTATGGTCGAGACCCAAGTGGGTCTTTTGGCTCGGTTCGGCTTGGTAAACCAACCCGGGGGATTAGTTTATATTGATGTTCTCTTGTTGTGATTCATGTTATTGTTTTAGACTTGTTGTGATACTTGGATTTTTCGGCCGTATATTATGTTGGTAAGTGAATGACGAGTTAATTTGGACTCGTGGTATTATTAGAGTTGTTATCGTTTGGTAAGTTTTGGTTATTGGTTATGGGTTATATTGAGAAGTTGTTGGCGATTGGGATGTGATATGAGGACCGGTTATGAGACGGTCGTTAGATGACGGAGATAGGTTAGTCGGGTACCGTAGTCGGACCTTATTGTTGTAGCCCGTGGTTGAGATTGTGTTTGGACGGAGTTATTGTTTGTGACTTTGGTTTATTATTGGACTTGGACAATGAGCCGAGAGTCATGACTCGGACATATGACCATTTCGTGTAACTCAATAAATATTAAAAGTAAAACGAGAATAATAAAACTCGTAATAATAATTATTAGTAATATGAACGTTTATACGAAAATATATACGTGAATAACGTATATATAACTATATAAACGCGTATATTAATAATAATAATAATCACGAGTCGTATTATAAATAATACGATTAGATACATATTAGGCTACGAAAGTGGCGTAATATTAATTAAACGTATTATTATTATTAGAAATTGGGTTATAAACGGGAAACTCCCGACAATTATGAAACGTTAAATAAAAAAGTCATTTTGGATATATAACGAATAAACTTATTGAGTTAGGCGAAATTGTCGTCACTCGGGTCCAGGTAAGTTATTATTAGCGACATTCGTGTTGTCTCGGATATATGACGACTAATATAGACGTTTTCTATAAATAAATAACCACCCAACCGTAAGGTTGAGTCGGGTTGTTTGATTATATGAAACGAATATATTAGTGGGCATCGTATCCTACGACGCCCATAGGTTGTAGTATATGTAAAGGGTAATAGATTGCGAGTGTATATATCGGGAAATCTGGCCAATTTGACGATATATACGAGGAATTTATTAAACTATGATATATACTATATAGTAATTATGTGCTATGTGCTTTATATGTGCTTTAGATTGGGTGTAATCTTGGAACGGTATATTACGTAAATAAATGTGAGGATTATCAAATCGACGGATTTGATAAACTTTGGCGATTTATTTAAATGATATATTGGGCTAATATTAGATCTATAGTTTGTTATATGTTCTATGTGCGATCTTATTGGTTTGTTTTGAGTCGACCCACCACCCGTATGGATACCAAACGCAAATACACCAAACTAATACGAAATGGATTTTCGGTAATAAAACGGATTCTCGTCCGGGTTTGGGAATATTATATATTTGAGGAAATGATTTCTGAAAGAGTTAATATTGTTAGGTCGTGCCAAGTCCGTAGTTGCTGTTTCGTGAGTTATCATACATCTTATTGCTACCTACCTCGTCTTGCTATATTTCTGGACTTGAGGTGAGTCATAGCCCCACTTTTTACTCTTGAACTATGTTTTCAACGATTGGGGTGAGAAACGTGCAAATCATTTTACGTGGACTATTATCGCTTTCATATGCTTTCTAAACTTGCTATGCGTATGGACTAGGACCTATAGTCAGCTTTAGTCACTTCTCATGTGTACTATTCAAGGTTGGCTTATTTGTTATTGTCAGCTTTAGTCACACGGTTAGTGTGTACTATTCAAGGTTGGCTTATCTGTTATTGTCAGCTTTAGTCACACGGTTAGTGTGTACTATTCAAGGTTGACTTATTAGATACTGTAGTGTGCACCTATAGGTTATTAATACGTCGGAGGTTATCCGAGTATTTATTGGTATTGCGGGGGTTACCCGAATACTTATGTGGTTACGGAAGGGTATCCGTGTGTTTTGGTTATTACGGAAGGGTTTCCGTGTGTTATGTTGAGAGCGGAGGGTATCCGCAGGCTTTTAGCGAATCCTTAGTCTAGCTAGCAAGCGTTTTGCGTACATGTCCACTATATTATTAGTTGAAATTAAACCTATGATCTCACCAGCGAAAGCTGACTTTTAGCACGTTTTCTCAGGTAATTAAGTGTTGAGGTGCATGCTTGGATTGGAAGGCTCGGCTGTGGCACACGGTTATGGATCTATATTTTCTAAACTCTGATAATTAAATTTGGACCTATTGTTATTTTATTTTGGGCCTAACTCTGAATGATGTTGGGATAAATGTAAACCTTAAAACCCCGTATTTGGTTGTGTTTTTACTATGTTTACTTTATCTCGTTCTATATTGTCTTGTGTTGGATACCAATCCCCGTAGCACCCCGAAAGCTTGTTGAGTCTTCCGCTGTATCGAATTTTGGGGGTGTTACAACAAGGGTCTTCATCTTCACTACAAGAAACAGGAGAACAGGCGACAAAGGTATTGCTGTCGACACAATGTCGACGGGACAGTGCAGTAAACGACAAAAAATCCGATTGACCGAGGCCAAGTGCGTTGAATTTTTCGGGTTAATATGATCCCGTCGACATGTCGACGGGACCATATTGGTCAAACTTTTCATCCTCAATAATTGCCAAAACTCGAGCGGGAATTTGTCCCGCCAATATGGTCCCGTCGACATGTCGACGGGACAATATTAATCAATAATGTTAGTGTAATTAATGTTTAATTAACATTAATTATGGTTTTCGCCTTAAATTCCCGTCGACATGTCGACGGTATGGGTTATTTAATTATTTATAATAAAATACTGGCCAATAAAGTGGCAGGATTTTTCCCGCCTGTTTTTTCCCGTCGACATGTCGACGGGATTATGTCCCCACATTTTTTTCTTATAAATATTCTCACAAAAATCATTCTCACAAAATCATTCCTGTCTCATTTTACACATACATTCTTGATTCTCACAAAACCCGATTGTCAATATTCACAAATCACAAATAACAATGGATGGTTTAACTCCGAAACAGGAGTGGTGAAAGGCTTTATCAAATATATAATGTTTTGTAAATTAGTGATAAGTTAGGAAATTACAAAATCAATAAATACATAAATACATTGGTATAATTAAATCTATGACAAAATTTTCTAAATGTTTCTATGACAAAATAAAAATAATTTAATTGGAATATATGTTTAGCGAACAAGTGTTGATGACAAAAAGAAAATTGATAAATTGAAAAACAATTAGCAACCACAGTCGCTAAAACTAATGGGTCCCATAATCAACATTTGACAAGAACTGAGTGGAAATAGTAGGCCTAATGTTGACGTATGTACCCTCCGGATACATGCCGAACAAGGGTATGATCTCCGGATATGCATCAGGTAAAACATTCTCAGACGTGTTCGAACCATACGAACCAATATCCGAAGGGTTACGAATATCCGCGTGACCCCAGCCCTCCGGATATCACATGCCCTTCGGATAAGCCAACAAGTACTTGGACCAAAGTACAAACAAGTACACCAAAGTATATGGTAATGGAGTCTAAACTAGCGAACATTATGGACTAAGTACGAACCAGCCTGACACTTCATGTAGAGAGTCTATAAATAGAGGGGAAATCTTCATTTAAGGTTAACTAATTCTCTACCACTCTCTAGTTTTATTCATACTTTCTCTCACCTAAATATATACTTACTCTCACGCCGGAGGTTGGTCCTGGGATACATTCCCGGGACGAGTCTAACGGACGTATTTGTTTTGCAGATATCCGAAGTAACACGCAATAAGCAAGAACCATACCGAATCCGGAGGACCTACTCTAGTCCGAAGGATTCATCTCGCTTGTTCGAAGTAGAAACAAACTTTTACTTCAACAAATTGGCGCCATCCGTGGGACCCGTCATTCACTCTACCGAAGCTCAGAAATGACAGGTCCTTCTCCACCCACACCCGATGGATCCGGAAGTCGTCCGGATAACAATACCAATCCTGTTAACCTTGAACAGATCCAAAGTCACTTCGCTGCTCTAAAATCTCTCATCCAACAATACAATGTCTCGGGAGAAACACCGATTGACCCCATCCAACTCGACTTTGAGGTTGCCGGATCTCATGATGTCGAAGCCCAAAAAGCCGAAGAGGAAAGGACGGACGACTTATCCAAGCCTTTCAAGGCAGCGTCCAAGAGTCCGTTTACCCGGAGGATCATCGATTTCTCCGGACCAAAGGGTTCAAAGTATCTAATGCCTTCTCACTTAAAGTTGTACAACGGATCTACAGATCCTGATGATCACATCACCAGATTTGAAGGGGCGGCCAATCAAGGTGCGTGGCCCATGCCCATTTGGTGCATGATGTTCCAGCAGACCCTAGACGACGCTGCTAGAGCATGGTTTGATCGTCTTCCGCGAGGTAGTATTAACAATTGGGATGAATTGAGTGAGCAGTTTGTTCAGAGGTTCGCCCTTCGTAGAAAATGTATCAGAGATCCGATGGAAATTACCAAGATCGTCCGTAGAGCCAACGAAGCCCTCCCGGAATTTAAGGAACGATGGACGGATGAGGCTAGCCGTATTTCAGGAGTACCAGAGCTGATGCAGATATCCTCTTTTATTGATGGTTGTAAAAGTCCGGAGCTAGCGAAGAGATTCTCCGAGAAGGTTCCCCAGAGCATAACCGAAATGATGATGCGAGTTGATGACTTCGTCCGTTCCGAAAGAGTGTATCGGCTAACGGAAGTACCGAAGGGAGAAAGGCTGGATAATTTTCGTAGAGACTATCAACCTAATCCATACGGCCGAAATGACCATAACACACAACGGTCCTCCTTCAGGGGAAACCACAGGAAAGATGTTCAAGACTTCAAACCAAGACGAAATGAAAATTTCGCACCATACATGCCCAGACGAAACGACAATAACACCTATCGGACAGACTACCGGAGAGATCATCGGCGTGACGATGGAAATAGAAGAGATACCAGACCATTAGACTTGAACATGCTCACAAAGGCCCCTAAAGAGATCCTTTCAACGGAACACCAGCTCAGGCTACCGGCACCCCCGCCATTAAGAGGAAGACCGTCAAGAGAAAACATGGATAAATACTGCGATTATCATGGAGAGAAAGGCCATCTCACCAACGACTGTCACAATCTGAAAGAACAACTCAAGATAGCCCTGGATACCGGCAAGCTTGACCACCTGATCAGAGATGTCCGACAAAGAGACAGAGCACCGCCCAGAAATAACCAGCAAAACAACCAAGGTCGAATCATCAATATGGTCCGATACCAAGAAAAGAATCCGAAACGAAAGACGATAGATCAAGAAGAAGAGTGGATGAGAGCCCCCATAAGCTTTCCTCCGATCCTTCCGGGGGATGCTTCCGATGAACCGCTTATAGTAGAAGCAGAGATCGAGGGATATACTGTACGGAGAGTATATGTCGACCAAGGTGCATCGGTAGAAGTGATGTATGAACACTGCTTCCTAAATCTGGACCCTTCCATCCGATCACGTCTATCTAAGACAAACACACCACTGATAGGATTCGCGGGAGAAGCCATAAATCCGTTGGGAAAAATCGAGTTAGAAGTCTGTTTCGGAAACGAAGGGTTGTACCGCCGAACTATCATGAAATTCGCAGTAATCAGGTCTCCCTCCCCATACAACGTGATACTGGGTCGTTCTGGAATCAAAAAACTTAGGGCCATCCCGTCAACCATACACTCCATGATGAAGTTCCCAACACCGAGAGGTATTGCCACTCTGGTAACCCGATCGGTCATTATCTCAGAGTGTAGAAAGCTCGAAGAAAAGTTCTTGATGGGAAGGGAAACGCAAGCAGAGATATCCCCGGAAATCACCATTGAAGAAACTACTGGAACCGAAGAAGTATTGGTTCATCCGGCATATCCGGAACAGCTAGTAACAATAGGAAGGAATTTTTCAAAAGAGGGGCGAAGACAACTAGTAACGTTGCTCAAAAACAGCCGAGACGTTTTCGCATGGAAGCCTTCAGACATGACTGGCGTTCCCCGTTGGGCCGCCGAACATAAGCTCGACGTAAATATCCAAGACAAACCGGTGGCACAGAAAAAGAGATTTTTCTCGGAAGAAAAGATCCAAGCCATAAATCGGGACGTGGAAGAATGGCTAAAGGCCGGAATAATCAGACCCGTCCGGTATCCGACGTGGATTTCTAACCCCGTACTGGTGAAAAAACCGGACAACAGCTGGAGGATGTGCATCGATTTTAAGAACCTAAACTCATCATGTCGTAAAGATTACTACCCTTTACCCGAAATAGACTGGAAGATTGAATCGGTGATAGGGTTTCGCTACAAGTGCTTCTTGGACGCTTACAAAGGTTATCACCAAGTGCAGATGGCAAAAGAAGACGAAGAGAAAACAGCATTCTATACGGATCGGGGAACATACTGTTATGTCAAAATGCCATTCGGATTGAAAAATGCCGGAGCAACCTACCAGAAATTGGTAGATTCTAACTTCCGGAAGCAAATTGGCCGGAATCTGGAAGTATATGTAGACGACATGGTGATAAAAAGCCAAACGGAAAAAGAATTGTTAGCCGATATAGCTGAAACATTTGACAGTCTCCGAGAAATAAACATGAAGCTAAACCCTCAGAAATGCTCCTTCGGAGTAGAGGAAGGGAAATTCCTCGGGTATATGGTGACATCCGAAGGGATTAGAGCAAACCCCAAGAAAACCAGAGCAATCGCTGATATGCAATCACCAAGATCGTTAAAGGAAATGCAAAGCTTAAGTGGCAAACTTGCAGCACTCAATCGTTTCTTGTCCAAATCTGCCGAAAGATCTTTGCCTTTCTTCGAAACATTAAAAAATATCACAAAAGACAACAAAGAAAAGTACCAATGGACTGACGCGGCTGAAAAGGCTTTCCAAGAAATGAAGAAAATGATTCTGGAACTACCATGCCTAGCGACACCGAAACCAAAAGAAGACATGTACCTATACCTGTCAGCCGCAATGGAAGCAATAAGTGGGGTGTTAATGGTCAAAAGGGAAGGACGACAGATACCAGTTCATTATGTGAGCCGGACCTTACACGAAGCCGAAAAGAGATACGCTCCGGTCGAGAAACTGGCTTTAGCATTGTTACATCTGTCCAGAAGATTAAGGCGATATTTCGAAGCTCACCCTGTCAAAGTTATCACGGATCATCCTATCAAGCAAGTGCTAAATCGAGCGGAAGCTTCCGGACGATTAGCCAAATATACGGTGGAATTAGGAGCTTACAACATCACCTACGTACCCCGGAATGCCGTCAAAGGACAGGTACTGGCTGATTTCATCAATGAAGTACCCATCGGAACCATTTGTCCTGATCCGAAAAGGAGGGGCAAGGAGATATGTAACATCTCTGATCCGGAAGAATGGACCTTATACACAGACGGAGCCTCTAGTCGAAAAGGTTCCGGAGCAGGACTTGTGTTAATTAGTCCGGAAAAAGAAGAATACACCTATGCTCTCCGTTTAAATTTTGAAGCTACCAACAACGGAGCAGAATATGAAGCACTTCTAGCCGGATTAAGAATTGCAAAAGAAATGCATATAGAAGCACTGGACGTGCGAGTAGACTCTAACCTGGTGGCAAGCCAAATTAATGGGGAGTTCACTGCGTACAAGGAGAGCATGACAAAATACCTCGCGAAAGCCAAAGAATATATCGCTTGTTTCAAACGCTTCAAAATAAAGAATATCCCGAGAGCTCAAAACCAAAAAGCAGATGTGCTAAGCAAGCTAGCATCCGTAGCATTCGACCATTTAACAAAAGAGGTCCTGGTAGAAGTGTTAGAGAAGCCGTCCACCGAAGAAGAAACAGTCAACACAGTAGTAGAAGAAGAAGAGGAAAATTGGATGTCCCCCATATTCCGATGCTTAAACGAAGGTATATGGCCGGAGGATCAGAATGAAGCTCGAAATCTCCGTATGAAGATAAGTCACTATGCGCTAGTTGACAATGTGCTATTTAAAAAATCCTACCTCGGACCAATGTTACGATGTGTCGGACCCCTCCAAGCCAATTACATAATCCGAGAGGTGCATGAAGGAGCGTGTGGCATGCACTCCGGACCCCGGACTGTGGTAGCCAAACTCATGCGACAAGGCTATTATTGGCCAACTATGCACCGGGACGCTAGAGAAGTCATCCGAAGATGTGATGCCTGTCAGATACATGCTCCGGTCCCAAAGTTACCAAAAACGGCGCTTACTTCCGTCATGGCACCATGGCCCTTCTTCCAATGGGCAATCGACGTTTTGGGGCCTTTGCCCGAAGCTCCAGGAAAAGTTAAGTATGTTATTGTGGCAATAGACTATTTCACAAAGTGGATGGAAGCCAAACCGTTGGCCAAGACAACCGGAAAGGAGGTTAAAAAGTTTGTATGGGACAACATCGTCTGCAGGTTCGGACTACCCAAGATAATTGTCACAGACAACGGAAGTAACTTTGTGGGAGATCCATTCAAAAGTTGGTGTGAAAGGTTAAACATCACACAAATCAACACGGCCGTAGCTCACCCTCAAGCCAATGGGTTGGTCGAAAGAGCCAACAAAAGCCTAATGAAGGGATTTAAGTCCCGGCTAGGAAGAGAAAGAGCAGGATGGGTAGATGAGTTACCTAACGTACTATGGGCTTTCCGAACCACTCTGAAAACCAGCAACGGAGAAACCCCTTTCAGTCTGACTTATGGAAGTGAGGCAGTCATTCCGGCAGAAATTGGTATGCCTACCTTCCGGACTATGATGGCAAACCTTGAAAACAATGACGATGAGCTAAATCTAAATTTAAACTTGCTAGAAGAACGGAGAGAAATGGCAGCCATAAGAGAAGCAAAATACAAAAAGAAGGTAGAGCAATATTACAACCGGAGGGTTAGACCCGAAGCCTTCATAGTAGGAGATTTCGTGTACCGAAAAAACGAAGCAAGCAGAGTGGAAGATCAGGGAAAACTGGGACCTAATTGGGAAGGCCCATATCGGATAACGGAGGCCTATCAGCACGGCACATACAAGCTCCAAACCATGGACGACGTGGAAGTACCCCGCACATGGCATGCAATTAATTTGAAGAAATGTTTTATGTAACCTATTATGTACTTTGATTTTTCAGGACCTATTGTAAGGCATGAGCCATTTTCGCATCAATAAAAAGTCCGATGCATTTTTCACCACATAAAGTTATTTTCCGAAAAACACAGGTTGTCCAATGAATAAAACCCCAAGTGGGTATCAATAAGGCCAAGATCCGAAGGGTACAGGTTACCCCGTCTAAGAAAACCCCAAGAGGGTATTGATAAGGCCAAGAGCCGAAGGGTACAGGTTACCCCGTCTAAGAAAACCCCAAGCGGGTATTAATATGGCCAAGCGCCGAAGGGTACAGGTTACCCCGTCAAAGAAAACCCCAAACGGGTATTGATAAGGCCAAGAGCCGAAGGGTACAGGTTACCCCGTCTAAGAAAACCCCAAGAGGGTATTAGTAGGGCCAAGAGCCGAAGGGTACAGGTTACCCCGTCTAAGAAAACCCCAAGCGGGTATTGATAAGGCCAAGAGCCGAAGGGTACAGGTTACCCCGTCTAAGAAAACCCCAAGAGGGTATTGATAAGGCCAAGAGCCGAAGGGTACAGGTTACCCCGTCTAAGAAAACCCCAAGCGGGTATTAATATGGCCAAGCGCCGAAGGGTACAGGTTACCCCGTCAAAGAAAACCCCAAACGGGTATTGATAAGGCCAAGAGCCGAAGGGTACAGGTTACCCCGTCTAAGAAAACCCCAAGAGGGTATTAGTAGGGCCAAGAGCCGAAGGGTACAGGTTACCCCGTCTAAGAAAACCCCAAGCGGGTATTGATAAGGCCAAGAGCCGAAGGGGACAGGTTACCCCGTCTAAGAAAACCCCAAGAGGGTATTGATATGGCCAAGCGCCGAAGGGTACAGGTTATCCCGTCAAATAAAGATAAGAGGAATAAGCCATGGTCTAGATCCGTAAGGCATATGTTGTTCGGAAAACAATACGGATAACAAAAAAGTGATATATTCATATGTAATTGCGTATTACTCAGAAACACATGTAAGTTAAAAACAATACGGATAACAAAAAAGTGATATATTCATATGATCCAAATTCGGTTACATCAAATATTCCGAAATAACGGAATAACAAAAATTGAATTTTAACCCTATTCTATTACATCAATTGGTAAGCTTCACAAGGAATCCGAGATACCTAAATCCATAGTCAAAATGGAGGTATCCGGACTCCAACATACAAACATATGAGCAGCTTCAGGTGAAGACGGAGGCATTCTGAGTGTCGGAAGGATTCTCGATGTGAGATTCAACCGCCGGACCCTCAGTAGTTGACTCTTCGGCTGGGGCAGGATCAGGAACCAAGGCGTTCAGCTCATCAAATTTCCGGAAGATAGTTTCCCGGATCTTCTGAATGTAAGGATAATCCTGAGACAAAGCCTTGTCGTACAACGGACCATATTTGGCCCCGGCCTCCATATCCATTCCCTCGATCTCCCCTAGCAACTTAGCCGCTTTCTCCGGTTCCTCAAACAAACCTGCCCCATCGATCAGCCCCGAAAGATAAAACAAGTTGAAGGGCTCTGCCAAGGCTGATCAGAACTCATGACTCCCGAGAAAACGGTGGATAGCTTCCGGGATAAATTCATTCACAATGCGGTTCCTATCCACCTCGGCGTTACCAGCGGTCACAGCAAGATCAACCTTCTCCTGACAAAGTTCGCTGTAAGCCTTTTCTTCATCCTTCAGCTTCTGCTGGGCCTCGGCCAACTGCCCCTCCAGCAACCTAATCTTCTCAGCCTGCTCACCGGACACTTTCCTCCACTCATTCTTTTCTAACTCAAGATCACCAACCCTCCCCTCCAAACTTGCATTCTCTGCACGAAGCTTCCTCAACCCCTCCGGATTCACCTCGGCACACTCCTTGTGTTCGTCCTTCAATTTCTGAAACTCTCCGGACATTTGCTGGAACATCTTCCAGTTGTCATCCAAGGTTTTATCACAGATCTTGTGAGTCTCAGACAATTTTTGATGCTCCTTGAAGAGGGACTCAAAACGGAAAATAACATCCGCTTGAACCGTAGCACATTTGCCCAGCATCAACCAGGACCTTCGGATAGCTTCCTCATCACTCTGATCATCCAAATATTTCTCCTCTCTAGGAGTCGCCAAATTGATCATCATATCCCTACAGACATTCGCATTATTCATGTGATGCCCCCTCCTCACCGACCAAGCAGGAACAAAAACATCCTCATCATCACCATCCCCCTCTATATCAACCTCTGTATCCTCCTCAGTAGCAGTTTCCTTCCCCGGACGGCGGGAGGCAGACTCCGAACCACCTGACAACAAAGTTTATATTCAGACGATAAAAAATGCCGGAAAGAAAGACAACAAAATATATAAGCAAAAAAGTAAGTCATAACATACCAGCACCTGATCCTCTGGATTTCTCCTTCAAAATTTGATCCGGATGTAATGAACGGATAGGGTCCGGCCTCTCCAGGGACTCTCCGGTATCCAAGTCAATAACTGTATCACCCGCGGAAATCTTGCTTCTCTTGTGAAGGCGAGAAGAAACACTCCCTGCTCCGGTTCTTTTCAACGGAGGCTTCTTTGAACCCGCCTTCCCAGCCTGCTCCTTCTTTCTATCCTTCACAGCAACCACCTTATCGTCAGCAACCTCCACACCCTTCAGCTCCTCCGTTTTCTCCGGTACTTGAGTATTGGAGGCCAACGGTGGGGTAACGTGCACTTCACGAACGTGCCCTTCCGGAAACGGGGCACCTTGGATAATCTGTGCAGTCTTTCGAATGGAAGGCTTCTTCAGATAATTCGACATGGTTATACCTGCGGAAAAGCAAAACTCAGCGTTAAAATAAAAAAAATAATAAAGACGAGCAATATAAAAACACACATTATAACAAAGGCTATACCCCTCCCCTGCTCATCCCTGAATGCCGGACGATAACCCGGAAACTCCCAATGATCCGATAGACCTAGGGCATACAAGAACGCTTGCGGAATTTGGCAAGGTTCAATGATCGTCTCAGAAAGCCTTTCGGCATGAGTAACATCATACTCGCTTGCCTTCGGAAACGGATCCGACACGTCTGAATCCGAATGTCTCCATGGCATGGCAAACGGAATGGCTCGCCTATCGATCAAGAAAAAATTGTACTTCCAACCCTTCAGACAAGAAGGAAATTCCCCAAAACAAACCTTTCTATTCCTATGAATACGTTTCTCGAAAGAGAACCAATCACCCTGCTTACTAAGCTTATAGAAAACACGGAACAGAGGAGTGGTAGGAGGAATGTGCATGCTACGGCAATACACCTCAAAAAGGGTAGCACGGTGCATACCCAACGGAACCAGCTGAGAAATATGAACTTTGAAATACCTAATGACCTCTAAAAGAAAGGTAGAAAAAGGGACAACGAGGCCACCCTCAAAAAAGTACTCCGCGTATAAGCCAATGGCATCCTCCGGAAGACGGTTCATCGTCATACCTGACGGAGGTATCCTAGGATGTAAATCCTCCGGTATTCCGAACGCTTTCACTACTGCGATCACATCAGAATCGTCCATCGCGGACATCCTTAAGTGCATATATTTCTTCACGTGAGAACCGTCCGGATTAGACACATCTTCGTACTCAAACGATGCTGTGGATTCCGACATAATGGACGAAGAGGAGGAGAGAATAAGCCAAACAACAAAAAAACTAAACGGGCTGAAACGTACCTCAAAGACGACGCGAATAAATCGTTCGGAATACGGAGAAGATGAGATGAGTCAGAGATGTGTGTGTGAAATAAAATTACGGTGCAGTAAATAAAAGAAATGGGACTATTTATAGGCAGTAAAAATGGGCGGGAAAGGGACACGTCACCCGTAGGGCTAACGTGTCAACCATCCACACCATGTCTCTCAGAAGGTGCATACGTGTTCCAATCCAAACGACGCGGTAAAAAATGACGGCGCACCTTAAACGACACCTTAATTACTTTTGGCATTTTGCGTGACAAGCAAAAAGGCAAAGCCATGACCTACCCTCCGGAAAATCGCAAAAAAAAATAAAACTTAGTATCACACCATTGGCATAACCAATACTATGATACTGGGGGGGACATGTTGACGTATGTACCCTCCGGATACATGCCGAACAAGGGTATGATCTCCGGATATGCATCAGGTAAAACATTCTCAGACGTGTTCGAACCATACGAACCAATATCCGAAGGGTTACGAATATCCGCGTGACCCCAGCCCTCCGGATATCACATGCCCTTCGGATAAGCCAACAAGTACTTGGACCAAAGTACAAACAAGTACACCAAAGTATATGGTAATGGAGTCTAAACTAGCGAACATTATGGACTAAGTACGAACCAGCCTGACACTTCATGTAGAGAGTCTATAAATAGAGGGGAAATCTTCATTTAAGGTTAACTAATTCTCTACCACTCTCTAGTTTTATTCATACTTTCTCTCACCTAAATATATACTTACTCTCACGCCGGAGGTTGGTCCTGGGATACATTCCCGGGACGAGTCTAACGGACGTATTTGTTTTGCAGATATCCGAAGTAACACGCAATAAGCAAGAACCATACCGAATCCGGAGGACCTACTCTAGTCCGAAGGATTCATCTCGCTTGTTCGAAGTAGAAACAAACTTTTACTTCAACACCTAATGACACCTTTTTAAATTTATGGTGTCGTCGAAAGTTAAAATTCTTGTAAGTGACTATAATACCTGTCATGTATATATTTCTAAAACATTTTTTTCGTGCCTCTTGAGTGTTAACTATGCTATTATAAACTATCGTAAGTCGTATGTCATCCTATGTTGTCATTGCAATTAGCAATGTTGACGTCATATCATTTGTTAGTTAGAATGTAATGATATGTTCCCCTTTTGAATTTTCTTTGGAGAAAGATATGTTTTAAAAGTACAAAGTCTTGACTAAGAGATAGAAAAATAATATTGTAGGTACTTAATCGTGCATTATTTAAATTTGTGTTCCTATTGCATTCGAATCTTTTGTCGTGAAGTCATATAGACGATTACACACTAGCTATTACTTAGACCGGAAGTAGCAAGGTGGTGCATGTGGTCCTATGATATATGAAATATATATATATTAGCGTCATATAAGCATACACGTACTTTTAACATTAGACCAGCCACCAAACTTCACTAGTAATTCTACCACATTAAAACGCAAATGTACCCCGTATAATTCACTGACAAACAAAAAGCCTGCCTCATCATGGTTCAGAGAAGATAACCACGAACACAAAACCACCAACCACGCATGAACCTTCAAGTGTGTTACAAGCACTATGCGTGACGCCATGGTCTTCACGCGTGGAAGATGCTCTTACCATAGATGGTCTTAATAAAAACAGATACAACTTGTTTGCCAATATTCATATATACAGTTGTTTTCGTGATTTTTATCTAATGATAATGTGAAAATGTCTCTCATATTGAAGAACTTTACCAAGACGAGTATATGATATCGTTAGGTTAAGTTATCTACATATGGATCGAACAACCCATAAACATGTGTTGAGGTATAGTATATGTGCACAACGTAACTATTTTGAAATCATTATAGTTAATGCAAATCATTTTCGAAAATCTTGGAGGATATTGCCTCAGCAAGCTCTTCTATAAAATCAGGATTTCTTCTTAAAGAATTAGCCATTTGTTCAACTAATGTATCATCAAATTTTCCCAACTCCATTGGAGAGTTGAACCTTGCTTTACTAGTCTGAGTCTCGTGTTCACTGTCGGTGCTTTCATGGTTGTGTTCGCCTTCATAAATGGTGACTAGGAGATCGGGTTCATCCAAACTTCTTTGTACCTGAATATGAAGCATACAAAATTAGCTAAAGTAGTGGTAGATGTTGCTTTGCTTGATCCTCAAAGTGAAATAAATTGTTACAAGTGAGCTGCTTATAATCTTTATAGGTAAAGGGTTTTCCCGGTAAATGTATTACTCCAAAAAACGTTTAAGTACAAATGATAATCTTTTTAATTATCATAAAATAGCAGAGCTAGATTTAGTTTATCCTTTAAAAGTATTTCTTTAAGTCAGTGTAATTTTAATTATAAACCCGCCGATTTTTTACAGGATGATTACATTTTTTAGAACAGCAATTTTTTCACACATATACCACCTAGTTCACAAATGCCTCTACCGAGGCTTGAACCCACAACTACTAAGTTGGTGGACAACTCACATGCCACTAGACCAAAGGCCTCTAGCTAGTCTCAGTTATGAACCTAGTCTGTCACATTTAGCCTATGCCAAATCAATAACCACCAAATTCATTGCTGAATTAAAGTACTACTTAGCAAGGGATTTTCGTCGTTTTTGTCACCAATTATTCTAGGAACAGCGTTAATTTTTAGTTTTTCAATAATTCATTAAAGATACAAAGATAGATCACCTTCTTTTTTACGGGGCAAGATGGTGCGAAAGAGCACTTGTAATAAGCTCTAGGAGAAGGGTTATCTCTGGTCACCTTCTGCCCATATTTTCTCCATTGATATCCATCCATTACCACCTAAAACACATTTAACAAACCCTAAATTCAGTTCCATAGCTCATTCAGAATGTTTAGTTCTTAAAATTAGATTGATAGCTAGCCGTGTAAAGTACCAAGGATTTATCAGATGGATCCACTCTTGTATAAACTCTTGTACTGCCGTTGTTTAGCCTTTTTAACGATCCTTGATGATGATTCTCAGTGCTTGCACTTGTGTTGCACTCATCACACTCACCAGACTTCCTTTTATTTGGACTAGATGTTAATAAATTACGGTCTTGCATTAATTTGCTAACATGGTTTTGAAGTGAGTTATGTTTGTCCAAAACAAGTGTTAGCATCTGCTTTAGCTTCTTGTTCTCCAAGTTCATTTGATTTAGCTTATCATCATTGCAATCCTGTTACAAATGTAAAAGATAAGATATAATATATATATATATATATATATATATATATAAGGGTTATAATAAAAAGTCTCTTAAAATAAAAAGTCTAGGAAGGCGAATTTTGGTGCATCACAGTTACAAAGTTATTGCATCACATTTCTAAGTCACTGCATCACAGTTATAAATTTTATTTCATCACAGTTACTGCATCACAGCTATAAAAAGTTCCGACATCACAGTTAGTGCATTGCAGTTATTAAGTTACTGCATCACATTTAAATTCACTGCATCATAGTTATAAATTTAGTGCATCAGAAACTTTTTATTCTTTTTATTTTAAGACCCTTTTTATTTTAACTCAAATATATATATATATATATATATTGAACTCGCCAACGTTGTCAGATAAAATTAAACTGTTAGCGCATCTCCTTTGCCTTGGAGGTCTCAGCTCGGGCTCGAGTCCTGCCAATGGGTTTTCCTCCTAGGCGAAGCGAAAAAAGAGTGGGATTTATTCCCCTAAGGCGAAGGTTCGAGGAAGGCATACCGCCAGCTTGGATGTATTATACGACTCGAATCATTAACTACTAACTAGCCGTTCTAAAAAAAATAAAAAATAAAAAATAAACCTGCTCAATAATGTAATGTAGTGAATGATCATTTAAATCACTACACTTCTCATAATTTTATATCTTCTTATTTGATTTTACTTAATATAACCAAATATATACATATGATATATTGTACTACTTACCGGGGTATGATCATCTGCTTTGTGGATTGGGATGGCGTTAAGATCAATGCCAAGAGAAGTCTCGACCATTGTTATTAACCAAGTCTTGCAAAACTTTGATAACCAGCAATGCTACACTCCACAGACAATTGTTATTAACAAAGTCTTGTATTAGTCAAGCGAATGAAGAACCCAAGATGGATTCAAGTTTTTATAGAAATATTTTTAAGAAGTCAAGGTCGTTTTTTATATATTTTTCTTGTGGGGATGTACATGTGAAAGTTCTAGGAAACAAGCAAATGATAATTAAGCTCTCATTTAATACGAGTATTATTGTTAGAAAACTACTTGTAGGTAGTATACGTAAGTGCCAATAAATATCAAACAAGAGGCTTTGCTAGAAAAAACTTATTTTGTAAGTTTTTTCGTATTAATTCGTTCAAGTGGAGATGTGTATTATTTCTCTTGGCATTACTAGAAATTTTCCTTGTAATATCAAGGGTTAACCTTGCTTGACGTAGTCAGCAAATTATACGCTTATTTTATAAATATGAAATGTGAAATTTCGGGTTTAATTTGTTATAATAGGAAAACTAAGCTCGGTAGTCGTATATATATGAAGACCGATTTGTAGGATAGTGAAGAATGTTCGTATCTTATTATTGATAATCAATCGAGTATATATACACAAAATTACCTAGTACAATGGTCCTAACATACATGACAATAATCGGGCCTAGCCCATAGGAAAATACGACTAACACTCCCCGCAGTTTGAGCGGGATGACAGCGAACATTCAAACTAGTTTGAAATTCCTCAAACAAAGCTCTAGGTAAGTCTTTGATAAAAATATATGCATACTGACATCTTGATGGTACATGAACAACTCAAACTTGACTAGCAACAACCAAATCGCGTACAAAATGAATATCAATCTCTATATGCTTAGTACGTTGATGCTGAACCGAATTAGTAGATAAGTATACAACACTCACATTATCGCAGTAGACAAGCGTAGCGGAAGACAAAGGCGTATGCAGCTCACGTAGCAGGTTTCACAACCAACAGGTCTCAACAACAGCATTGGCAACACACGATACTTAGCTTCTGCACTAGAACAAGAAGCGTCGTGTAACACCCCCAAAATTTGATACAGCGGAAGTCTCAACAAGCTTTCGGGGTGCTACGGGGATTGGTATCCAACACAAGACAATATAGAACGAGATAAAGTAAACATAATAAAAACACAACCAAAACGGGGTTTTAAAGTTTACATTTATCCCAACATCATTCAGAGTCAGGCCCAAAATAAATAACAATAGGTCCAAATTTAATTATCAGAGTTTAGAAAAATAGATCCATGAACCGTGAGCCTTGGCCGAGCCTTCCAATCCAAGCATGCACCTCAACACTTAATTACCTGAGAAAACGTGCTAAAAGTCAGCTTTCGCTGGTGAGATCATAGGTTTAAATTCAACTAATAATATAGTGAACATATACGCAAAACGCTTGCTAGCTAGACTAAGGATTCGCTAAAAGCCTGCGGATACCCTCCGCTCTCAACATATCTCAACATAACACACGGATACCCTTCCGTAACAACATAGATATTCGGGTAACCCCCGCAATACCAATAAATACTCGAATAACCTCCGAAGTATTAATAACCTATAGGTGCACACTATAGTATCTAAATAAGTCAACCTTGAATAGTACACACGAAACTATGTGACTAAAGCTGACAATCCAAATAAGCCAACCTTGAATAGTACACACAACAAATATGTGACTAAAGCTGACAATCCAATTAACCAAATAAGCCAACCTTGAATAGTACACACAAAAGGTGTGACTAAAGCTGACAATAGATCCTAGTCCATACGCATAGCAAGTTTAGAAATAATATAAAAGCGATAATAATGTTCAAAAAAAAATATAAAAGCGATAATAGTCCACGTAAAATGATTTGCACGTTTCTCACCCCAATCATTGAAAACATAGTTCAAGAGTAAAAAGTGGGGCTATGACTCACCTCAAGTCCAGAAAATAGCAAGACGAGGTAGGTAGAAATAAGATGTATGATAACTCACGAAACAGCAACTACGGACTTGGCACGACCTAACAATATTAACTCTTTCAGAAATCATTTCCTCAAATATATAATATTCCCAAACCCGGACGAGAATCCGTTTTATTTCCGAAAATCCATTTTATATTAGTTTGGTGTATTTGCGTTTGGTATCCATACGGGTGGTGGGTCGACTCAAAACAAACCAAAAAGATCACACATAGAAAGATAAATAAACTATAGATCTAATATTAGCCCAATATATCATTTAAATAAATCACCAAAGTTTACCAAATCCGTCGATTTGATAATCCTCATATTTATTTACGTAACATACCGTTCCAAGATTACACCCAACCTAAAGCACATAGCACATAATTACTATATAGTATATATCATAGTTTAATAAATTCCTCATATATATCGTCAAATTGGCCAGATTTCCCGATATATACACTCGCAATCTATTACACTTTACATATACTACAACCTATGGGCGTCGTAGGATACGATGCCCACTAATATATTTATTTCGTATAACCAAACAACCCGGCTCAACCTTACGGTTAAGTGGTTATTTAATTATAGAAAACGTCTATATTAGTCGTCATATATCCGTGACAACACGAACGTCGCAAATAATAACTTACCTGGACCCGAATGACAACAACTTCGTCTAACTCAATAAGTTTATCCGTTATATATCCAAAATGACATTTTATTAAACGTTTCATAATTGTCGGGAGTTTCCCGTTTTATAACACAATTTTTATAATAGTAATACGTTTAATAATATTACGCCACTTTCGTAGCCTAATATATATCTAATCGTATTATTTATAATACGACTCGCGATTATTATTATTATTAATATACGCGTTTATATAGTTATATATACGTTATTCACGTATATACTTTCATATAAACGTTCATATTATCAATAATTATTATTACGAGTTTTATTATTCTCGTTTCAATTTTAATAGTTATTGAGTTATACGAAATGGTCATATGTCCGAGTCATGACTCTCGGCTCATTGTCCAAGTCCAATAATAAGCAAAAGTCATAAAATAACCAATCTTCGTCCAATCACAATCTCAACCACGGGCTACAACATGAGGGTCCGACTACGGCACCCGACTAACCTATCTCCGTCAATCTAACGACCGTCTCACAATCGGTCCCCAATAACTCTTTCGTCAACAACTCCTCAATTACCAATAATCATAACCAATGTCGAGACCAAACACGGTCTCGACCCAACCAAAAGTATTCGGCCGATAAATGAAATACCACAACCACAAAATAATCAAGTTCACAATATTTCAAGTATATAACATCAACCAAGTTAATGTGTGGGTCGGTTTACCAAGCCGACCCGAGCCCTCGACTCACTTGAGTCTCGGCTCCGAACCGCGAGTCACTAGGACTCGAGCCACATACAAGAGCACTTAGCTCGCAAGAGCATAACAAGTAACCAATAGGCCTAATCGACCCAATGGTCAATCGGCAACAACAACTATATGCGGCTAAATGCCGCGACCCACAAGGGTCGAACCACAATAACCCCGAGCTCAAGGCTCGAACCACAACTAATCGAGAACCCCATAAGGGTCTCGACAAGGTCATACGAGCAACAAGTGAAACCCCGAGACCACAAAGTCTCGGCTAGCTCGGATCGAGGTACATAACACCCTCGACAACAACCAAACAATCATCACCAATGGACCAAAGCCACACAAAGGGCTCGAATCAAAAAATAAGCCGAGAGCTTGCTCTCGGTTCCGAGTCAACCACGACCCAAACCATGAAAACCCGGATACCAAACCAACTTTTAATCACAAAAACATCATTTCCATTAAAGATTAGTTTGATTCTCCACAAAACAATCCGTGTAGCCACGGATAAAAGCCAAATCGTGGCTCCCAAAACCCAAAAATGGTTCCTTCTCACCTTCTTAGACCTTCAAATGCACGGATCTAGAAAAAGGTGTAAAACTTCGAATGGATTATTATAAATTTGATGGTGTTAACGATGGTTCTAGGGTGAATATGATATATCAAATGAAAGAGGGGGAAGAGAGGGATAAAATGGTGGTGTTTGTTTTGTTGGGGGGTCGATAAGGCGGCGGTGGTGGCCGGAAATAAGGTCGGCGGCGGCTAGGTTTTGAAGTGGGGAAGAAGAGATGAGATGAGAGAGAGAATGAATAAAGAGTGAGTGTTTGTGTGTGTGTAAAAACCGGACCCAACACCCCTATATCTTTTATTATTATTATTTTTTTTTATTTTTTTTAAAGTTAATAATAATATTAATAATAATAATAATAATAATAATAATAATAATAATAATAATAATAATAATAATAATAATAATAATAATAATAATAATAATAATAATAATAATAATAATAATAGTAATAATAATAATATTATTACGGTGGAGCGGGTAACGCGGGTAATTGTAAAAACATGTGGCCCGAACCCGAACTCATTTTAAAACTTCAATATCACTCGAGAACATCTCGTAAATAATTAAAAATATAGTCGGACTCGTTAAGACGAATCATAAACTGACGTTAGGTAATCCTAGTGCCAAAGTCAACGTAGTACCAAGTGAGAATTCAAATATACATCACCGATCATATAATCAAAAATGAATTATGAACATAATTCACGAATTCCATAACGTCATTAATTAAAAATATCTATAAAATAGGTCTTACAAGTTCGTTGTGAAATGAAAATTTCAAATAAAAATTATAAACGAACTTGA
The DNA here is from genome assembly GCA_030686995.1 of Artemisia argyi. Lineage (NCBI taxonomy): Eukaryota > Viridiplantae > Streptophyta > Magnoliopsida > Asterales > Asteraceae > Artemisia > Artemisia argyi. Next base: position 188,510,729 of record CM060685.1, on the reverse strand, counting down.
ATTGTAATGCGGGTTTTTAAAATAGCTCCCTAAACTGCCGGTTGTCACACGTCGGTTGACGCTTAGAGGACCATGAGAGGAGGTTGTTGCCAAGAAAAACACAGTAGCCAGAAGTTGATCTTCGAGTAGTAGGGCAACCAGCCCAATCAGTATCCGAATAAGCAACCAAAGAAAAGTGTGATGAATTGGCACCATTGGCTTTTTGATCTGTTAAAATGTTAAATCTGAAAACTTATACAAATATGTTACAGTGGGTATTCAGTGGTTTAAAGTCTCCATGTCAGTGTGGTATAGATTCTAAGGTATGCAAGTCAGTGGTTCTATGATCTACATTGGTACTAAAATGCAGTCTGCAGTGGTATTGAAGTCCAGTATACAGTGGTACTATAGTGGAAAGATCCTAAGGTCTCCAACTTAAGGCTTATGGTGTGTTTGGCTGTTTGATGACAACAGTGTTCAAAGCTATAGTTAATTTTTGGTTTGCATTGATTGTGTCATGGGTGGACCTCTTAGTCATATGGTTTTTGGATTAGTAGGTCAGGTAATGTCTATATATTTTTCGTGGGATTGTAGCATGTCATTTGTGGTATGTATTGTTTGTGTCTTGTGTCATTAAGTGTGTTTAGTTGTATAACATAGGTTTTGTTGTATGTAATTTTCTAATTTAGGGTTCCCTACTTTTAATCATCTTGTTGATTTGGTGGATGCCTTGGTTTGTATTTAGTTGCGCTATTGCGCTTTATATATATTTTGCCTTTCAAAAAAATGATAAAGTAGAAGACGAAAATAGCTGTAACCCATAGTCTAAGGTACCCTAAACATACCGCAAAATCCGTTTAAGAGCCGAGAAATAAGGCTCCCGAGGATCATGCATATAAAGAAACACCTGCTGTACTGCATAAGAAATATCAGGTCTAGTAAATGTGAGATACTAAAGGGAACCAGCAAGACTCCGATATAACATATGATCAACAACCGGATCACCATCTTCACCCAATTTAGACTCAGATCTAGTAAATGCTCTGATACCATGTAGGATAGTGAAGAATGTTCGTATCTTATTATTGATAATCAATCGAGTATATATACATAACATAACCTAGTACAATGGGCCTAACATACATGACAATAATCGGGCCTACCTCATAGGAAAATATGACTAACACGATTAATAATTCAAGTAATCTGTTAGACTTAATTAAGCAGTGAAAAACTCGGTTACCCAATCACCTTGAAAGGATATCTTGATACACTGGAATTAAGTGCCATGCTCGAAAATAATTAGTCTACGTATAGGGTCTTCATCTTCTTTCAAAACCAAAAAAAATAACATTTAAGATTCTAATGGAAGGAGCTCATCTTATCGTTGATTCCACGTCAATGAGTCCTTCATATCAATTTGGTTTGAAATATGACAACATTTTATGAACACTCACCTTCACAAACAAGGCTATATAAAAGGGTGTGGAAAATGGGCAATTGACTTTTTTGGGTAAAGGGATTATACACAGTGAATATATTAATAAATAAATTCGGTACACAAGTGAATGGTAATGACCCACTCTAAAGGAAAGAAATTACGTACTTTAAACAAGCTCAAAGTCACAACAACCGCTAATTAGAAGACTTAACTTGAAAATAAATCAATCAAAGTAGTACTTCTAATCAAAACGCCTAATAGTTTCAAGGAAGCTCAATCAGTAGCAATATTCCATGTGGTTTTGAATTTAACAACTCTAGCATCCTCTTATACATGCTAGACACAAGCTAAAGTCTCACAATCTCTAAGTATAACATTCACCAAGTGCTCTACAGCCCTAACACCACTTGAATGCAACCTATTATTTCTTTCTTGCTATATGTAATAGGAAGAAGCAGTGATAATCAACCGGCCCACAATACTAATCACATTGTTCTTCAATACAATGGGCAAAATCCATCCCATAATATCACTCCATTTTGGCGAAATACAATGTATATCCGCCATTTGCACAACACGACTCCAAACTACAAATGAGCAGCGTGTCGCAGAATGCAATATTGAGACCACACTATATACGACCATTGGACTTCAGTACCCCATTCCCTAATTATTTTGCAAACAGTGCTAACCGAGAAAAATAATGCAATCCATCAATTACCGGGCCATGACCATGCATCGTTTGAAATTACATCAGCCACCTTTGCGTGAATGGGAATTCCAGCATTATGAATGGCACAAGTAGTAACTAATGAGATTAAAAAGGATAAACGAAATACGTGGTCGAATAATGTTACAAATTTGTAGCAGCTTACGCCATCCCAACTCACACTAGCCATAAGTTTGACATCTCAAAAACTCCTATTTTAAGTTTGTAGGAGTGAATCCACCGAACGCACAATTGTAACACCCCGAAACCGGTTTTTAGGTATTTTAATTACAAGAATTCCATTGAAATAGTTTGACTACGACTTTTATAAGTTTGAATGCTTTACGTGATTGGCTAGTCGAACCTGTTAGTCCACTATAAGTTTATTGTATTATCTTAATGGGGGTTTAGAAAGTTAAATGTGTCACAAATATTAGAAAAAGAGACTTGAGAGGCTGAAACTGCCAAGAGTTCAAACTCCCACCAAAAATTCTATAACCTAATAAATGGTTGACTTGTTAACTGTCTCATAAGTTCCAGACTTATGTTTGGTGTGCGTATGTGTGTAGAATATAGCAAGAGAGAAAATGGAGAAAGACCGGATTAAGAGTAAATCTTGTTCAAGAGTTTGCGAGATAATCAAGAGACTTGATCTTAGATACAATCCCCACAAGTAAGTGTATATATCTTGAAGTAATGTTGTGTTTTGAATTTAGGGTTCATGAGTTGTAGATAGGGGTATTGGGTAAGTATTAGTTTGTATGAAATTGATTTGTAATTGAGATGAGGGATGAAGTCCCTATAGTGTATTGTAATGAAATTATGATCTTTTTACCTAAATTGAAGAATTGAGGATTTTTATAAATAATCACTATTGATGATAATATGAATATTTAAGAGTGTTATGGAATAAAACTCATTAATGATCCCTAATCATGTAATGTTTGAGTTAGTATGCTAATGCATCTTTATAATATTTTTAGGCACCAAGTGTTAGAGGATTGGCGTTTGGCTAATAGACTAGTTGTGGTGTTAAGGTAAGTAATTGGTTATAAAATAAATTGTAGCTTTATCATATATCTCTATGATAATGTTGACGTGTATGGTATAGAAGCGAGGTAACTAGTTTTGGATCCATTAATAGGTGTAGTTGGTTAGTTTTTATGCTAACTAAGGTATGTTCATTCCTTTCGGATGAACATGTAGGCCAACTTTGTTGGTGTGAGGTAAGTGCTTCTATACCATTCGTAGGGCTAGTTGATAGACTAGTCGTGTAGTACGACAAGATTTTATGTTTTGCAAATTGTAGTTGTTATGCCATTACTTACTAAGCATTTTCGCTTACATGTTTACTTGTGCTATTTTTGTAGGTTCCGACGTAGCCAAATAAGGTAAGGAGAAAGCTTAAGGATGGAATATGTGGAAGTAGGATCTTGCTCATTTTGCTTATAGACGACTAGTAAGCTCTTGGACTATGCTCGGTTAAAGTTTGGAAGCCCCCAAAGTGTTGTCAACATATTTTGGTAAACACTAGTCATAAGTGTCATGTTAAAAGTCTTGAAAATGGATAGTAAAAATGGTTTATAAGTAGTATGTCTCGGTTGTGTCTTGTATTGAGTAATTTATGTATGTTGTGTAAATGGGTCAATATAGGGTGTTTGGCAACTAGCCATTCTTACCCATTTTGAATGTTATGGGTAATAAACCTTGTGAATATCTTTCTAATAGTTATGGTAATGAATGGGATGTTTTATAATTGGTTAATCATATGTCATGTGTGTTGTTTATCAGTTGTATGCAAAATGGGTCAAAATGGGTATTTGGCATAAAACCCGTCAGTTTGCAAAGTACATTTCTGCGGGTCTTAGAGACCATGCTTATGCATTTTTATGTGTTTTATGTTGTGTTATGTCATGCTATAGAAGTCGTTTTCCGAAAAATTGGTCAAAAGTGCAGAAAAGGGGTATGCAGAAACATATATGGGTGTTTAGGACAAGGTCCATTTTTGAAAAACCATGTATATGGTATGTTTTTAGTCTAATGTGGATTACATGTGTTTAAATATATATCTATAGTGTTGATTTCATGTTTTAAGGTGTTACAAGTCATTTTGAGAAAATAGTGCACAATAGGGGTTTTTAGTGCACAAGAGTCCTTTAGTGCACAAGAGGGGTAATAGTGCACTTTCGGTTTTGTTGTTTTTGTCTGTTTTGTATAAAATCAACCGTAAGTTGTTAGAAGTCGTATCACCCGTCGTTTTAAAGGTATTTGAATTTAGTTTCAATTAAAAATACTTTCAGAGTTTAGTTCTTATTAGAAGTATAAATGAATACTCAAGAAGTAACAGAAGGTCAAAGTCAGTAACATTCTCGTGTTAAAAAAAATAATAATTGAGTCGTCTGGGACGTAACAATAAAAGGTGTCACTTAAAGTAAAAAACATTGTCGCTACATGTAAAAATGTCAACAAAAGTTACGTTTTTTTTATTTTTTTTTATTTTCTTTTTTTTTCCCTAAGGTATGTTACTAAATTATTTTAGATGTTCTTCCTACATTTAAAAAAGTGTATGAAAAGAGAAGTATGTAACAATTTATTTATAGTGAAAAAAAATGTAAGGATACGTCTTTTGCCTTTTAAAACACACACACACACACACACACACACACACACACACACATATATATATATATATATATATATATATATATATATATATATATATATATATATATATATATATATATATATATATATATATAGGGTAAGGTTCTAGAGAAAAGTCCATTTTGGTAGAAAAGTGAGAAAAAAAGTTATAAGGTTTAATTTGAAACATCTCAAACTTCAGGGGTATGTCTTGAAACATGCCCCCACCCCACCCCACCCTCCAACCCTCCCCCCCCCCCCCCCCCCAAAAAAAAAAAAAAAAAAAATTCCCGCCAAAAAATTTTTTTTTGCCAAAAATTTATAACCCAGATGCACCTTTTTTTTTAGTGCATCCCAGTTATAAAAATTGGTGCATCTCAGTTATAACTATGATGCACTAAAAAAATGTGCATCTGGGTTATAAATTTTTGGCGGGAAAATTTTTGGCCCAAAAAAAATATATTTTTTTGCCCAAAAAAAATATATTTTTTTGCCCAAAAAAAAATTTTTTTGGCTGGAATTTTTTTTTTGGCGGGGGGGGGGGGGGGGGGGGGGGGTGGGGGCGGGGGCGGGGGTAAGGTGCGAATTTACAAAACCTCCTTAAAGAATGAAGGAAAATACAATTAGATCCCTGTAGTTTGGTGTGACAAAAAGGAAGAGCTGATTTGTACACTTTTCTCACTTTTCTACCAATGTGGACTTTTTTCATGATCCCACCTATATATATATATATATATATATATATATATATATATATATATATATATATATATATATATTTCATAAATCTCAAAATTTTGATTTATTTTCCCATACTTTTTAAAGTGTCGCTAAGAAGTTAGATTAGTGACAATTTTTTGTGTCACAAAACTTCAATCACAAAAAGTCAATTTTGTTGTAACAAGATTAATCCGAAGGCTTCAATATTATTGGTTACAAAATATTTGCATATGGTCAAATCCCAAAAACGGTCATGTTCACAATAAAATCTATGTATCTGGATTCTCTAACAGACTAGTTATTCTCCTAAGAATCACCTTGTCGAGCCGTGTAATACAAGACATTAAACGTCTCAAGTTTGAATCCAAGCCCTATCCTTTTCTACTTTTTAGAACTACTATGATTTGCCTTCTAGACGATGTTGATCGCTAGACTGCAGTCCAATGAGAACTAAAGTTTTCTACTAATGCGTGCTACTTTTGCATGTCATATGTGCTTGCAAGTTCCAAGTTGCGCCATGTTAATAGGCTCCAGATGACTTGTGGAAGAAACTTTAAATTTTGCCTTTTCTAAAGCAATAGGGCAAAGACCAAGATAAAGGCATAAAGCTACCAAAAGAAAATTTACATCACTAATGTCCAAGATTATAAATAGCTTGAGGTGTGCTATGATAGCATGACCAAGCTTTACATTTTAGAAGCCATGATAAAGCCATAATGTCTTTTAAAACGTAACGTAAAGTGTACAGATTTGAAATATTTATAGATTTATATGTTTATATCATATTTCATATATATCAAATTTACAAAAGTGTTATACATAAGGAATAAAGTCGAGAAACTATATATTTGCATGTGATTTTTTCATTTCTAAAAAAAATAAAAAATAAAAAAATTATTGTAGTTGAATTCAAAAACGACGGCATGTCCCGCGTCTTGTTATCTCACGTCACGCGTAGAGCTGATGTCTTGATCAAAACGTGAATGTCACGTCTCACGCCTTAACGACGCCGCGCCTTTTAAAACACTGCTAATAGCAACTAACATAAGAGATTAATAAACTACGCAAATGATATGACATCGACTACTCATCATCCCATGACATAAGATGGCACTAATGATGCTTTCAACCAATAATCAACGGGTAAGCTTAAAGTAACCATAAGGTAGGGTACACAAATTTAAAAAATTTTCTATACCATATACTAGTAATTGTTACTAACTATAAGACGATACACATGTAAAAAGAAAGGGCGATCTTATCTATTAAATGACTAGGTTACACGTACTCTTTCGAAGAAAAAAAACATTTCTTTATACGTGAGGAAACTTGTCCCTAGAAACCCTGACATTTATTTGTTTAGGAAAACAGTACTAGTAGTACTAATTAATTATTTGTGGAAATTACCAAACAATTCTATGTATCATTAAGAAATAAAATGGTAATTATAACTTATTAATTACGTATTGAAATGCAAAAGGGTAAATGGAGATGCACCAATGTTAATGCTACTTGAGGGGAAAAAAATTACTATAATATACTGCATGGTTTAACTGGTGTTTTACTTATATTTTTAAAACTTTTATCTAATCATTTAAAGATGTTTTACCTAATAAGATTAAACCAAAATCGATTTTAAGACCTTTGGATCATCTTACGGATACACCAACTTAGAGATGGTTTGTTTACTTATTGAAATTTCTTCCACGAAATAATTTTGAATAATGCAATGTTAGTAGTAAACAAGAAAGAAAATGTAACAAGATCCACGAACATGCAGGCATGTCTTGAATTCTTGATTAATTAACCACCTGACAAAGACTATTCATTGATTATGCATTAATCTAGTATTTTCGTGGTTGTTAAAAAAGAAACACAAATTGGATAGTTGGTAAGAAGTCGTCGTCAAGTTGTTTGTCGTATCTCTAGCTACCAATTAGCTATAAGCTACGGGGAATCACTATCGGGTTGGTTTTTTGGGAGGGATAAACTTGTGAAGAAGGAAGCTTATCCCCAGCCCGACTGAGCTGCTGGCTCTCTCCATCTCTCCTAAATTCCCCTAGGTTTCGGCCCAAGCTATATGAGGCAGAAACTCGTCCCATGTACGGTTCAGAGGCCAAGCCCCACCCAGCCGTAAGGATGCGGCTTAGGTTAATTAACACAAAGAAGATATAGTTCACTCAACAATTGTCTTTGGGTATGCTAACAGATATTAACCAACTTAGCTAGCTCAGTTGGCCACCAAGAGTAACTTTGGGGAGGTATTTTTTGAGAGGTCTCAGGTTCGAGTCTCTCCATGACCTTCAAGGGCCCCAAAAAAATAGAAGCAGGAATAGGGTTTATCCCTTAAAGAGAAAGGTTTGATGTTTGTTCGAGTCTCTCCATGACCTTCAGGGGCCCCAAAAAAATAGAAGCAGGAATAGGGTTTATCCCTTAAAGAGAAAGGTTTGATGTTTGCATACTGCCCAATTGTATGTCACTGTGTGAACAAATCACTAACTACTAACTCGCCGTTAAAAAAAAAAAAAAAAAAAAAAAAAAAAAAAAAAAAAAAAACTGGTTTTTAATCATTGTTGATTTTAAGATAATATTTTATTACTTATAATTAGACTAGTCTTAAATAACTATGAGCTTATAATATTCTACACCTATGTTAACTTAAAATTTATCCCCCGGAATGAGTATAATTTTTATCAAGCAGAAACAAAAAAATTAATCAATCCCATTACTTTTGTAAATGCACAATCTAGTCACGTTTTATCCTTTTATACTTATCGTGTAGTCAATGTCGTTGTAGACATCGTCCATTTGCAAATGTTACAAGTCTTTTACATATTTTCTACATGGTCACAAACTAAGAAATTGCCAAAACAAGAACTTATTGACCAACTAATGCTACTCCGTATTTTTAGCTTTCTTTTCGTTACTTATTCTTACATTCATTTCGGTCGTTGAAATAGTCTGAAACGTATGTGATTCAACAACGCGTTAGGGTCTAGAAAGTACGTTGAAATAATGTGAAATATGTATAGTTTCAAATGATTTACGCGACCACTATGAAGTTTCGCTTTAACAAACTACCACAACACGTCGCTTAAATCTTACTCGTTAACAAACAATTCTATGCATCATTAAGAAATAAAATGCTAATTATAACTTATTAATTACGTATTGAAATGCAAAAGGGTAAATGGAGATGTACCAATGTTAATGCTACTTGAGGAAAACATTTTCTTGCTATAGTATACGTGGTTTAACCGGTGTTTTACTCACTTTTCAAGAACTTTTATTTGATCCTCTAAAGATGTTTACCTAATAAAATTAAACCAAAATCGATTTTAAGACCTTTAGATACCGATACACCAACTTAGAGATGGTTTGTTTACTTATTGAAATTTCTTCTACGAAATAATTTTGAATAATGCAATGTTAGTTGTAAACAAGAAAGAAAATGTAACAAGATCCACGAACATGTATGCATGTCTTGAATTCTTGATTAATTAACCACCTGAGACAAAGACTATTCATTGGTTATGCATTAATCTAGTATTTTCGTGGTTGTTAAAAAAGCTACACAAATTGGATAGTTGTTAAGAAGTCGTCGTCAAGTTGTTTGAAGTATCTATAGTTACCAAATTAGCTATAAGCTACGGGGAATCGCTATCGGGTCGTTTTTTTGGGAGGGATAAGCTTGTGACGAAGGAAGCTTATCCCCGCCCTAACTGTCAGCTGTTGGCTCTCTCCATCTCTCCTAAATCTCCCACGGGTTTCGGCCCAAGCTATATGAGGCAGAAACGTGTCCCACATACGGTTCGGAGGCTGAGCCCCACCCCGGCATTAAGGGTGCGGCTTAGGTTAACTAACACAAAGAAGATTCAGTTCACTCAGCGATTGTCTTTGGGTAATAACTATCGTAAGATTCATTGCTCGCAACGGACATTAAGCAATAGATTCTGGTTTTTAATCACCGTTGATTTTAAGATAATATTTTATTACTTATAATATTTTACACCTATGTTAACTTGAAATTTAGCCCCCGGAATAAGTATAATTTTTATCAAGTGGAAAATTAATCAATCCCATTACCTTTTGTAGATGCACAATCTAGTCATGTTTTATCCTTTTATACTCATTGTGTACGTATTCTTATACGCCCGTGTTGGATAATTATCGTAGTTTATTTATTATGTTTATTAGGATAAGTGTTGAGTCATTGTTTAGGTATGTCCTGAGTCATGTTAGGATAAGTCTTATGTTTGTGAGAGTTATCTCATAAACTAGTATTTAAGGTTTCATAATGTTATGAATATCAATCAATCAAGTTTTAAGATCAATAATTCTTTAGTTCTTCTCTTCTATTTCTTAAGGAGCCAGCACACGCTTGAAGTGGTGCCCTATCCCGATACAACCCTAACCGGGTCGTATCAATTGGTGCTTTCATTGAGAGCTCTCGTTGAGAGGGATTCCGATTAGGGTTCCAAAATTTTTTTTCCCTCGAGCTACTATTTATGGCATCAAGTGGCAACTAACGGAGCGCAAAATACGCACTATCTAAGTTATTGCAAATGGGTACAGTGTCCGAATATGGGAGTGAGTTTGAGATACTTATAAATCGAGTAACGGGGATTTCTGAATCTTTACTTACATCGTTTTATATCTCCGGACTTAAACTGACATTACAAATAGAACTGTTGAAGGCAAGGCCTAAAACTTTAGGAGAAGCCTTTTCCTTAGCCCATATAATCGTGACTCGTTTTGAGGCAATTGCAGAGAAGGAGAAAGAGCATATAACTGAAAAGAAATCAGATGCCATTCCATCATTACAAAGTGAATTCGCTTCACCTGAGATTAAAGGGTCCTTAGATGTTGATGAAGATATTGGTGTTCATGAGGTTAAAAACGCGATAGACGGTGTTTTTGATATTGGTAAGAGTTTGTTTGTTATTTTAAAGTGGGTACAGACCCGCACATCAAGGACATTGCTATTATTGGTAACTTTTGAAAACATGGATGTTGCCATGGGAATGGAGGCTAAAATTCAAAGAGGAACGTGGGATCCTGGAATCAAGATTTTGGGCAAGGTGATTTTGAAGGAGTGGGGAGTGATACGCCCGTGTTGGATAATTATCGTAGTTTATTTATTATGTTTATTAGGATAAGTGTTGAGTCATTGTTTAGGTATGTCTTGAGTCATGTTAAGATAAGTCTTATGTTTGTGAGAGTTATCTCATAAACTAGTATTTAAGGTTTCATAATGTTATGAATATCAATCAATCAAGTTTTAAGATCAATAATTCTTTACTTCTTCTCTTCTATTTCTTAAGGAGCCAGCACACGCTTGAAGTGGTGCTCTATCCCGATACAACCCTAACCGGGCGTATCATAGTCAATGTCATTGTAGACATCGTCCATTTGCAAATGTTACAAGTCTTTTACATGTTTAGCTTTCTTTCCGTTACATATTCTTACATTCATTTCGGTCGTTGAAATAGTGTGAAACATATGTGATTCAACAACGCGTTGGGGGTTTAGAAAGTACGTTGAAATAATGTGAAATATGTATAGTTCCACAACGCGTGGGGTTACAGTTTACCGCGGAGCTGTGGAGACTAATTTTCTAGAACAGGCAAAAAGTCCGACTTAATAATGTTTCAAATCATATGTAAACTAGTCCGTTTTAGGGATTGGCCACTTACCAATTTAGTGACTTTGGCACTGGACGTTCCACAAACGGGTACTATCGGGTCGGGTGAATTCTATAATAGACGCCTGTTGGTATTTTTTCTTTTTAGTATTTTCCGAATTTTTGGGGGTGATTCTTGATTATTTTTAGGCTGAGCATTACACAATCTAGTCTTTTTCAAGTATGTTTAGAGAAAGAAATATTATCTCAAAAGCCTCGATTCTATTTATTATTATATTATCAAAATGAATCCTCCTAGTTCTGGGGTTGCGACGCAAAAGAACCTGTATCGCCCACATCATTGGTACGGTACTAGATGTAGCTATTTCGCCATGCAAAATGCCTAATATTTATAACGCTATGTCCTATCCATTAGACAATGGACGCTTTTCATTATGATTTTTGGGTATTTTTACTTTATGATCATCTTAGGATAATCCTTTTGTTGACAGATGCTCCTATTACACTTGTAGTCTCTACGGATGAGAGCCAACTATGTAGCGCCTACACCGAGAGTTCAACACGTGTATGTTGCAAGCATATTGTACAGAGTAATTCGTTTTATTTTTATCATATATTATAGATCAATTGTCATCGAGGCAATCAGATGGACTTGGAGCACAGAGGTATCATTGAGGATCGTTGAAAAGGCATAACAAGGGCATAGTTAAAAGAGTTTCTATAAGGATGGATCCATCAAGTACAGAAAGTTTGGAGATCTTATGTTCATGTTTAAGACAAGAAATACCAGAAACATAACCATACGGGCGGTTTCTTGGCTGTACATACATTTTGTTTTCTGTCACATAAATCATGTACAGGTATAACTCATATAATTTGTGAATACAAGCCATTCATCTTGACGAGCATTGTGAAGTAGAAAATACCATATATTGTGATGCAAGATTGACGATTAGTAGAACCTTTCCCTTGAACTTGGAAAGAGGAACTTCCTTTCGTTCAGTATCCTGCATCGAAGAACAATCATGTCAAAACAAAGTGACTTGCTTATAATATAGTTTTTATATCAAATGATGTTCTATATGAATAAGAATCTAGAACACATGTGTATATTAAAAGTTGGATTAAAATTTGAGCATATATATTCAGTGTTAGAAATTGGGGTTAGGGTGTGATGATAATCTTAGATATTTGACTGAATGGTGTATAATCCACTTTGAAAGTAAAGTATTTCGACCCTTATTGCCTAGGTTACATGAAATCTCTATTCGGATAAGACAATCAAAGCACTTGTTTCTAGACAAAGAAGACAAAGTAAAACAAAGAGAATTGTGTGTTTTTCGTGAATGTCAAATAAGACCAAACATCTGTTTTAAGCGAAAAAGCAATTTTTATATATAAACATTTTCTCTTTTTCTCTTTTTAAATTTTAAGCAGAAAAGTAGTTTTCATAAAAAAAAATCTATTTTATCTAATAAAATACAGTTTTGTACAACTCTTTTAAGCAACTTTTGTACAATTCTTTTAAGCCAATTAATTAATTTTTTCTAAAAATAACTCTTCTCCTCCTTATGACATATGGCAAAGACATAGCAATACTTCAACCCTATCAACAAAACAGATCATTCGCATTTTAGGCTCTTATTAAATAAAATACTATCCGAGGCAATCATATCAAACACTATACGTGTAATTTATATGAAATTTTGAATCTTCATACTTTGTTTGAATTCTTTTAATTCGGTTTTTGGTCGTGATTTTAACAAATTTTGAATCTTTATACTTTTGTTCGAATCGTGTTATTATGCAAATACGAATGACGTCTTTTGGAATGTTATTATGCAAATACAAATATATATTGGTCAAAGGGTGTTATTATGCAAATACGAATTATACTTTTGTTCTAAAACACGAATGACGTTATTATGCAAATACGAATTATACTTTTGTTCTAAAAGGAATTATACTTTTGTTCTAAAACATTCCAAATGTATATTGGTCAAAGGGTGTTACTATATGCAAATACGAATGACGTCTTTTGGAATGTGTACAACTTTCAGTAAAAATTATTACTCCGTATTTATTTACTACGTAATTCTTAGCTTCCACATCAAGCTTTATGTTCAAAGTATCTGCTTCCTATAACAACCCATCTCAATTTACAGCTCTAATCAATTTCCAAATTCTAATTTCTTCTTTCCATTCATTATTATCATAACTAAATTTGTTTCGTTTGTTTTTTTATCTATTGTTCTTTGTTTTCATGCAGATAAATTCAGTGTTTAGGGATTGCCAAAAATCCATGTTGAAAAGGCCATCATTGTTTGCTTTCAAAGGTATGCCATCATTTGTTTCATTATAAGTTCGAATTAAAGGCTTGATTTGTCATAATTTTCTTATTTAAAGTACCATGATATGTTTTTAAATTTATCAAATCTTAACAGGTTTAGAAAAATGCTTTCTTATATGATATTTTTGGAAAAGACGTGGTAAAAACTGAAAAAGGAGCATTATTTTGGGAAAAGCACACGAACTGGAGATATTATGAATATATCATCCCGCGCTGTTTCAAAATGGCATACTTGATAAAGAAAAGAATTTAGTAGTTTATTTTGCATAAACACCATTGGCGTAGTGTTGGATATAATCATTTTGCTATATTAGGATTTGATTATTTGATATCATTAAAGTGACTTTGCGGTGATGGACGAGTAGAAAAGCAGTGAAATGCAATTTTTTTTCCTTCGAGAAATGCTAGAACCACAAAACATTTCTAAAAAAATATACACACAACACAACGGCATGTCCTCTAACTCATGGTATTCTCACCTTTTGTGATAACCATGATTTCCGACCTTTTGGCTGACTAATTCACGAGGTTTGAACCGATCGCCACACAGACTCAATACATTCACTAATAAACATTTCGTGTCATTGGGTAAATATTTTTTTGTAAAATCATTGTTGTTCTAGCATTTCTCTTTTATTCCACCTTATGTACCTTATTGTGTTCTGTTTTAGAACCCGTTTAGTTAATGTTATAGACCATCACTGATTTTGGTCATTATTTTTGAATTTAGGTTGACCCTACCGGTTAAACATGTTACTTCGTAAATCTTTAAGTTGGCTTGATTACTAGAAGCCTGTTTTGGAAAAAAAAATAAGTTGGTTAAACCATGAACCAGGTACTTAGTCGGGTCGATTGAAACCCTTGGTGTAATTTGATTTATTATTGCATATGCATGTGTAAAGCTTATCTCATTTAATTCGGCAATAAAAGAGAAAATCTTTGCACTCACAAATTAAGTTTTGAATGCCTTACCTATTTTTTATTTCATTTAAATTAAATTGTTATGTGAGCTTCTACAGGAGGACTTTAGTTGCTCAATAGATATACACAAGTAAAGTTTTAGCATTTTTTTTTCCTACTTTTACAATATGATAATGCCATTGAATAATGGGTGATGCTATATGGCTCTGTGCTCTTTCTTTTAAGCAAGGGTCTTTATTAATATTGATAGTTATGAAATATTAGGCATTTTGAACCAATATAAATTTTTTTGTAGCAAGGATCGTATTACACAAATGATGGCTAAGTATAATGAGGATTATAGAGCTCGCGAGTTGCGGCAAGGCTTAGGTTCTACATGTTTGGATGAGCCTAAAGTTTGATGATATTTAGTTTCAATTGATGATACATAGTTTATGCAAATATTTAGTAGGTTTTTGAACGTGGGTTCGAAAAGGAGATACAAAGACATTCTAAAATGTAAGTATGAATGCGTACTAAATATTTGCATAAACTATATTGTAGGCATGCCAAGACTATTGTATATACTCTTTCTTGGTGAGGATATGTGGTTAGCGAAATCCTAATTTTAAAGCCTTTTGGATGACATAAGATCTATGAGCCTGTGTGGCTCATTCTTGATGTTGCAGTGGTGTTTATTGAAGCATTAACTTGCATAGGTAGCCTAAGTACAATAAGACATATGCGCTATCATTTTCCTTTATGAGTTTCATATGCCTTTATTAGTCAAATTTCTCAAAAAGGAGTATCTATTAGAGTTGGGGTGCCAAAGCCTAGCTCCAAGCTAGCAGCCCAAAAAGACGAACGGCGCACCGTACCCCGTCTGGCGCCAAAGGTGCGCGCGCCGTCACCACCAGCCAGCGCCAAGCATTTTTCTTTTTCTTTTTTGGTTTCTTTTTTGTTTATGTTTGTGATATGTTTGTGTTTGTGATGTGTTTGTGTGATACTGTGATGCGTTTTTTTCGTTTTTTCTTTGTGTGTGTGTATATGTATGTGTTTTGCAGGTGGTGAAACGAAGAAGATGACTCAATAATTGTGATGTGTGGTCACGTCACGTAGGCCTTTGTATATTTAAAAGCCCAATGGTCTTTCTGTATTTAAAAGCCAATGTCGATAATGGTTTGTTTTTAGTAATTACTTGCATTTTGGTTCTTGAATATTATAGGTTGTGGCTTGAATAACTTTGGTCTAATAAGGAAATTTAATTTTAGTTAAATATATTATTTTATATAAATGAAAAAAAAAAGAAAAAAAGAAAAAGAAATTAGAGAACGGCACCATATTTTCTGGTGTCAATGATAACGGCACAAAATGTGGTGCCAAAGGTTTTCTGGTGTCGTTTTGTGTTTTGCTGACGTGGCACCACTTTTTGAGAACGGCACGAGGAGAACGGCTCCACGATACCCACCGCTCTTAGAGCCCAAGTGGATAATTATTTATAGTCGCAGACAATAGGGATGATGTATTGATACCGCTTAAAATTTTGCCGTAAATATAAAAGTTGTATACATGTGAGTTTATGTTGTAGTCTCCTCCGTGTGTGTTTTGTTTAGAAAAAAATTGGGCAAAACTCACCTAAAAGAATCAAACCAAGACCACTTGGTTATTAGAGGAGGCATTAACCAACAGTTTTGCTTCATCATTCCTCTAGATAATATATATACTAATCACATCAAATGTTATAATCAAGAGCTAAAATGTTTGGATACACATATTTTGCTGAGTATTATATCTAATATGTTGCTTTAATAACAAAAGGCTTGTGTCTTAACGGTATATCTCATGTGTGACAATATTCTCAAACCCGGTGGTTGTGGGGCATATTTGTAATCACCTGTTAATGTAAAAGCAATTAAAGAAATATTTGGTGAGATAATTATAACAACTGAAAACCAAAACTAATCACTGCAAGAGTTGTGAATTTGTACTTAACAAACTTTATGCTACACATTAACGCTAGACACAAGTAAATACTCCTTTAAAGAGATATATTAATCTTAAATGTAATATACTTAGTGTGATCTATGGTGTTAGGAAACAAAATCCCTCTTTTCTTAAACATTATCATCTTTTAGGAATTAGGGAAAAATAGAGGTGATCTAATTACTTCAAATCTATTTGCAATTATTTTATACAACATGTATATTTTTGCGTTCCCGCGATAAATGCAAATTCATCATTAAAAACTACAGGGTAGAATGTTTAACAACTACACGTATCCGGATCTCACGTTAGGGGAAAAAAGGATTGAAGGTGGTTATGGATTTTTATTTTATTTTATTTCCGGTTATTTGACGGTGTTTAATTATTATGTACTTTATATTTTACGTTTGCTTATCCAAATTTGATTTTTTTTCTAACCTCTAACTTCATAATATGCAATGTTATTCATAATTTTTTTACACCTTTCTTTAAAATACCCGTGAATTTCACGGGTCTTTTAGCTAGTAAATAAATAAGGTGTTGTTTATTTCATATTACTTATTTAATAACCAAATTTAAATTAATTTTTACTATCATATTCAATCTAAAATCTTTAATTAATTCATATGATCAAATTATCTTTTTCGAGTATTAAATGAATCTTCTACGTACAAAGATAAGTAAATTCAACCATTGTTTTCAAAAATACTTATTTTAAGCAGCTTATAAAAAGCAGAAAAGTAATCAATCCCAAACACAACCTATGAATCTGAATAGCTTTGCGACCCATTACCTTTTTGTAGATGCACAATCTAGTCACGTTTTCTCCTTTTATACTTATTGATGTAGTCAATGTCAATGGCACAACTTTTATTCATTCACACACTAAGAAATTGCCAAAACAAGAGCTTATTGACCAACTAATGCTATTTTTAGGTTTCTTTTCGCTACATATTCTTACATTCATTTTGGTCATTGAAATAGTGTGAAACGTATGTGATTCAACCACGCGTTGGGGTTTAGAAAGTACGTTGAAATAACGTGAAATATGTATAGTTCCACAACGCGTGGGGTTACATTTTACCGCTGAGCTGTGGAGACTTTTCTAGAACCGGCAAAAAGTCCGACATAACATTTCAAATCATATCTAAACTGGTTTTATAACTATATACGCCTTACACGTGTATATTACATGCGTATCGTGCAGAGTAACTTGTTTTCTTTTTATCATGTATTATAGCATATCAATTGTCATCGAGGCAAACAGATGAACTTGGAGCGCTGAGGTTTCATTGAGGATCGTTGAAAAGGTGTAACAAGGGCATAGTTAAAAGATTTTTTTATAAGGATGGATCCATCAAGTACCGAAAGTTTGGTGATCTTATGTCCATGTTTAAGACAAGAAATACCAGAAACATAACCAGACGGACGGTTTCTTGCTATACATACAGGGCCGAATCATGTGATAATTCTTGTAAAGGTATAACTCATATAATTTGTGAATACAACATATTTTCTCAGATTTCGAGTGTGTAATCATATTATGCTGCAAGAAGCTTCTTTATGTCATTCTGCAACACGGAACAAAAGTGAATTCTGTTATTTGTTGCAAACAAAGTGTCATTATTGAAAAGTTTTGAACTCGTTATAGAAAGTATGGTGTACCTCGATCTGAAGAGGGGAAGTTGTAGGAAGGTATCTTTCGACAACCTTCCCATTTTTATCTACCAAAAACTTCTCAAAATTCCATTTTACCAAGTCACCCAATAGTCCTCCGCTACTCGACTTGAGAAACTGGTAAACTGGGGCGGTGAATGGGCCATTCACATCGATCTGATACGTATACAATATCAGTCTTTATAATCAAAATTAGTATTAATCCCCTATATACTAGCTTGACTTAAGTGGTCAAAAAAAGTACTGTTAGATTTCAACATTGAGGTGGAATTTGTAAGGATTGTTACACCAAAAATAGTGTTTGTTTGTTGCAACTGTCATCTAAGTTTCTAAAACTGTTAATCTTTTCTATCAAAACCTAAGGATTCCACATCAGTTTCGAATTTGGAATATCGTGGTTTGACCTCAAAAGTCAAATATACAGGAAATAAGTAGAGAAAAGCTCAACAAACCTTATCAAATATTGGGAATTCTGCTTTGAACCGTGTACAAGCAAAATCTTTAATCTGAGAATTTGAACCAGGTTCTTGGAACCCAAACTGATTGCATGGAAATGCCAAGATTTCGAGTCCTGTAACAAGGTTCACAAGTTTTAAAAAAAGTTAAAACCATAGTAGAGGTGTTTACTTAATTACTTTGGTTACGAGACTTGCAACTTATTTTTTTACTTAAAGTTTTACAACTGTTTTTTACTTACAAGATTTACTTTCGCTTACAACATAAGTTTCGAGTAAACCATATGAACGGAAATAATCAAAACTACATATTAAATGAATTATACAATAGCTTTGGACTTCATAACCACTGACCTTGATCTTTGTACTTGTTATAAACTTGGGTGAGCTCTGAGTAGTTCGATGATGTCAAACCACTAAACAAAAAGTTAAATCCAAGTTAGAAAGGTTAACTCATCTTACATGCATTTATCTTAATGAGCATTGTGAAGTAGAAAATAGTAGTCAAAATACCATTGTGATGCAACATTGACGATTAGTAGAACCTTTCCCTTGAACTTGGAAAGAGGGACTTCCTTTCGTTCAATATCCTGCATCGAAGAAAAACCATGTTAAAACAAAGTGACTTGGTTAAGATACAATTTTTATATCAAATGATGTTCTATATGAATAAGAATCTAGATCACAACATGCGTATATTAAAAGGTGGATTAAAATTTGAGCATATATATATATATATATATATATATATATTCAGCATAGAATGCATAGGATATTTATCATTTTGAAAAAGTTGTGTTCGGATGCAAAGAAGCTACCTAAATTAGCTTCTAGGGTCAGAGCTCTTAATAAAAACATTTTACGTCATTGTACACTCTCCATCTATCAACTATTTTGTTGACATAAATAATGTATGAAAACGTTATTTATATTTTTCGATATCTCTATATTTTGACGATCACAAAATGTAAACTCGTCAATCGTTTGATTACTACGTAAACAAGTATTAAGCTAGTTTATATCACTATATCCAACCTAATCACTTAAGGTATGGATAAACAAGTGCTTAATACATCTCATGATCAAAGGGGTATTTAATTAACTAATACAAAGTTTATTTAATTATATAATCTTATTATATATTTTTGAAAAACACTTTTGGTAATAAGGAAAAATGTTTTAATCATACTAAATATATGATTTCAAATATTTAACCAAAATCAGTTAGTTTTTCACCAAATAAACTTTCCCCACTAAAAAAACAAAGTTTCTGGCCGTTACAGTTGGGCGGCCCCCTTAATTATAAGGGGCGGTCCCCTTAATTTTAAGGGGGCCGGCCATGCTTTAAGGGGACCGGCCACGCTCCTCTGTCAGAAACTTTTGCCTATAAATACCACCTTAATTCTGGAATTTTTCCTCACCTTTTGCACGAAATTTTCAGATCTACAATCATCTTAAACCCATCAAAAACCCTTTGATCATTTGTATATTAATCCTTGTTTCAAGTGATTCAATCCCTCATCATCCATTCTCATTCTAAGTGCAAAAGAAGAACTCTCTACAACCAAATTCAAGTAGTGTTGAAGAGTTGTTGTGTATAGTATATAAATATATATATTTGTGAATATTGTGTTGTGCTTGTTATTATTTGTTTAGAAGATATAGAAGTTGTATAGATAGTAGGAGTTGATTAGTTGTGAAGTAGGATAGTTGTGAAGATTGGTGTGTAGAAGAAGGTGTGTAGAAGATTGGTGTGTAGAAGAAGGTGTGTAGAAGATTGGTGTGTAGAAGCTTGGTGTGAAGATTGGTGTGAAGATTGGTGTGAATATTGGTGTGTAGATTGGTGTGTAGATTGGTGTGTAAATTGGTGTGTATATTGGTGTGTACGGTTTTCTCCGCCATAAGGGAGTTTGTTGACATAGTGAAGAAAACTCTCGAGTAGGTGACTCGGGGAGTGGAGTAGGAACAAGGAAGGTGTCCTTGTAGCCGAACCACTATAAATTCTTGTGTTGTGGTTTGATCTTTCTAACTCTTCTCGTTACTTATTTATTTACCTTTACTAATTAGTTTAGTTAGTTAGTTATTATACAATTGTTCATATAGTGCAAGTATTGAATTCACATAAACAAGAATCGAAAGTTTTTAAAACAAACTTGTGTTTATAAATTTTAAAAAGACGTAAAACTATTCAACCCCCCCTTCTAGTTTTCCACAATTGGTACCAGAGCCACGTCTAGCAAGATTTTTAAAATATAGTGTATTTTAAAACTTGTAACGATCTATGGAATCTGAAAAATATTTAGAAGGGCAATCTATGCAAAGACCACCACTATTTGAAAGTGATGGATTTTTATATTGGAAAAATCGATTCGAAACTTATGTGAAATCAAAAGATCTAGATCTTTGGCATATTATTACCAATGGTGATTTTTTACCTATTCAAAATAACCCCGAAACTAAAAAAGATGAAATCGTACCTTTTGAAAAACAAAATGATGATTTAAAAAGAAAACTTGCTAAAAATAATGAAGCTAAAATGGTAATTTATAATGCGCTACCACGTAAAGAGTACGAAAGGATCTTTATGTGTGAAACCGCAAAAGAAATTTGGAACTCTTTATTAATAACTCACCAAGGTAATAATCAAGTCAAAGATAACAAAATAGATCTACTTGTTCAACAATATGAACAATTCATGATTCCGGAAGAGGAATCAATTGATAATGCTTTTGCTAGATTTAACACTATCATCACAAGTTTAAAAGCACTTGATGAGAATTTCTCTAGTAAGAATTTTGTTAGGAAATTTCTTAGAGCTCTTCACCCAAAATGGCGAGCTAAAGTGACGGCTATTGAAGAATCAAAGAATTTGTCAACACTACAACTTGATGAATTAATTGGAAACCTGAAAGTCTACGAAGCAGTTATAAAGAAGGACTCTGAAATGGTTAAAGGAAAACGTGAGCAAAGCAAGTCAATCGCCTTGAAAGCTAGAAAGGAATCCAACAACGAAGATAGCTCATCTTCCGAAAGCGATGACGAGGAATATGCCATGGCCGTAAGAGACTTCAAGAAATTCTTCAAAAGGCGAGGAAGATTCGTTAGACAACCACACGATGAAAGAAGAACATCTCTAAAGAATAATGATGACAAGTATAGCAAGAATGAGAGAAAGTGTTTCAAGTGTGGTGATCCGAATCACCTCATTGAAAAATGTCCAATGATGACAAGAGATCAAAATCAAAGAGCATTTGTTGGAGGTGCTTGGAGTGATAGTGATGAAGATGAGAATGAAACAACAAAGGATGAAAAGTGTCTCATGGCCAAATCATCAAGTGAGGTACGTTCCGAATCCGAATACTTTAGTGATGAAAATCTATCATTAGATGAAAAAGATTTAGATAGTGAATACAATAGATTATGTAAAATAGGACAACTAGTTATGGATAAAAATAAATCACTAAAATACATAAACAACCAACTAGAAAATGAAGTGCTTGAACTAAAAATTAAAATACGTCAACTTGAAAAAGGAAAAGAAATTGTTGAAGAATGTAAAACATGTCAAGAGCTTAAAAGTGAAAACAACATACTTAAGGATGAAATTTGCAAACTTGATAAATTTGAAAATAGTAGTAATTCACTTAGTAAAATTATAAGTATTCAAAGAATATCAGGAGATAAAACCGGACTAGGATTTAACTCAACTGAATCTTCAACAAGTGGAGCTAAAAACGTTAAATTTGAAAGTGAACCAAAACCTTCAATACTTAATCCCAAACATTTACTCATAAAAAATAAAATAATACCTATCGCTAGTAATGAAGAAATAAAACCATTCTATAAACCATCTTTAAAAACCGAAGTTGGATTATCTAAATCTAAAACAAGATCTAAAACTCCACCACCTAGGAAACCAAATAATTCATATCCTAGACCTAAAACACCTCAACCAAGAACAAACCATAATAGACGAAACTTTAACTATAATCAACAAATGTGAAACTTCAATCCGTGGGGAATGTTTCCACCTTATATGCATCCAAGTCAAATACAAAACATGTTCGGACCAAATAACTTTGGACAAATGAAACAATGGGCACCAACGTAAATGATATTCGCCATCCAAACATGGAGCTTTTCATTGTCACCTCTTGTCCGATTTACTTCTTGAAGACCTTGAAGATTAACGCATTAAAGACAAAAGGTACACACTTCCTTTTAAGTTCCTTGTCTAGAAATGCATGCTTAGTTTAGTATGTTATATGTATGTGATCTTACTTGATTTATTAATCTCTATCTTCTTCTATTTTATATCTAAATATACATATATACACACATATATATATATATATATATATATATATATATATATATATATATATATATATATATATATATATATATATATATATATATATATATATATATATATACTTAGCTATATTTAGGATCTTATAACCTAGAAAATTCATTTGTTGATTTTCTAGAACTAGAGATTGTTCATTTACGAACATTTCTTTTCCCCATTTGCCTTATTGAACTTTAATGTTCAATCAACACTCATGCTGATGAAGAGAGATGAGTCGAAAAATCTATGGATGAAACAAACTCCCAGCTTCCGTTGCATACGTCTCCCTCCTATGTTCTCGTCTTATAAGCCCATACTAATATAATATATATATATATATATATATATATATATATATATATATATATATATATATATATATATATATATATATATATATATATACTTATGAACTTTCCACAACGTTCCCGTGTACTTGATAACTTGATAAATTTCATCCGAAATGATCAAGAAAATTTAATTGGCAAATTGTCGATTAAAAGTATCAAGTAATTCCTTTCGTTCGAATACCCTCCAACGTATTTTTGATTAAATATAAATCTAATACATACATATGAATAGATATTATTTTTTCTCAGAAACCAAAATCACAAATATCAATTTTTGGAGGGCGGCCCCCTTAATGTTTAAGGGGACCGGCAGCCAAATGAAGGGCGGCCCCCTTAATGTTTAAGGGGGCCGGCCATCTGATTGATCCAACCCGTTTTTCTCCTTATTCATTTTACCAAACACTCCACTTTTTCATACTCCCCTTCCACTGCCTCTGCTGTGACGAAAACCAAACCCCAAAAACCTCTCAAATCACTTCCAAATCACATAATTCGGGCTATTTCGCAAAGGGCAAATTCATCTAACACAATCACCATTACTTATTGTAAGTTTTTCATAACACATTTCATCTAATTTCATCATATTTGAGCATACTCATGATTATGCATGTTTTATAAAATTCGTCAAATTCCATAATTTCTTTCGAATTAAGCCTTAAAACTTCATAACCAAATGCTTCCCCTAGGATTAGGATGATTAATCAACACTAGAAACTAGTTATTATAAATTATCATGTCGAAAATTTTTGAAAAATTTCATACACTCCTTTTCAAAATTTTAGTAAATACATTGTTGAATAATGTCTTGAAAACGTATTAAAACTAACTACATTATACTTGTATAACTTGTAAAACTTGAAATTACATTTTTCAACTAAGAAAAATTATATTGGTTCACAATATAGGGGTGTTTGGATTATGTCCAAATAATATCAAAACATTGCTTTATAATTTTTATAAAACCTTATTATAATTATAAACCTTAATATTGTTTATCGAACTCGTCAAAATATATAATTCATATGTATATTGACGCACTTGTGTTATAAGTCAATAGTTAAGGAAGCGTTTGGTTTATTACTAAAAATGACATTTTGAATTAAAAATACAAACCATCTTTTTCAAAAACAAATTACATGCATAAGAAACTCGCAAGAAATGGCTAGTTTTACAATCTAATGTGAAATCTAGCAAATTTCATGATATATTAAGATGTTTAAAGGGGCGTTTGGATTTGTCCATAACTACTCATTAAACTTCATAAAGTATATCTAGAACGAGTTAAAAATAACACTAAGGAACATGGTAATCTACTTCTTAGGATTAGTGACGAAGTATGTTTACGTTCCAACATAAGCCTTAACAATAAACATGTACTTTTATCTCTCTTTATATTTATTTTGGTCTTTTTGAATTGTTGATGTGTTTAGGTGAAAATGCCCAAAGCAACTACCGAAGATCTTTCTCACACTAAAAACTACATTCCCAAAGTTTCTCAACTCCCTACAACATCTCCTTCCATTGGACTTATCTATCGTCAAATTGAAGATAGAAATATTCATGAGGGACGTGTAGTAGATCTTGCTTTTTCTCAATCCGACTTCATAAATCGCTTGTTTTCAAGCATCAACTTCAATTGTCTTTATGAAATAAACGAACCCATCATTCCTCGTTTCATAATGGATTTCTATAGCCAAGTCACCGTCCAAACCAATGATCTTGGTTTCATCACCATCTCTTTCATGATTCAAAATGAATTTATCACTCTCACTCTCGAACAATTTGGTCATATTCTCCAAATTCCATTTAGAGGTCAAGCCGTTTTCTCAAACGAATGGGACCTCGAATCTCTTAATCGCTATCGACCAACTTTCGGTCCATATCTCGACGAACTTCCTCATCCCGACGAAATTCGTCAAGTTCTTGGTATTGATCGTGCCACCACAAGTCGAAAAATAAAATCCAAAAACGTTCAAATTTCTCCATACCAACTTCTCCTCAAAGAATTAAGCCCACACATGAAGCGTTGGGAAGAACTCATTCGTGAGAATGCGTTTGGTACCGGAGGTCATCGGGACCATCTCCCGGCTAGCCTTGCTCACATGTTGTATTGTATAGCTGTCGAAAAGCCGTACAATTTGGCCTACTTCTTTATCAAACGGATTGAGTGTGCTAGAAAAACTCCCAAAGCCAATCTTCCTTATGGAATGTTCCTTACTCGTATCTATCGTCATGTTATCGAGTACTACCCCGATCTTGACAATAGTATTTATGAATCCATCTATCCCACTCTTCGTACTCTCGCTCTAAAACAAGCTCGACGAACTCGAAGTGACAAGGGTAAACCTCGTCGTCATAGCTTTCATGGATCATCCTCAAGGCAAGATGATGACGATGAGGAGGAAAACATCGATGATGTTAGTACCCCTTCGTTTTCTGAGTTCGTTGAAAATTTAGAGGATCTTGACTATCCCAACTATTCTACTCCATCTCCAAGTGATCAAACTGAGGAAGTGCTTCATGAACGAACTACCGAGATGCTTAGAAGACAAAAGAGCTTGCATGAAGAAGTTAGAGGTGGCTTCAAATCTATTGGGAAGACTTTGAAGGGGATCTTTGGGAAGAAAAAGAAATGATATGATAGGATTATATTTGTTCAAACAATGTTTTATTTATATCTTGTGTGCTATTTGTCCGAAGTTTATTCGGAAATCCTTGTTACTTGAATATGTGCTTAGGATGATTACTTGTTTGTCTTTGATATTTTCATGCATGTTTTTCTTGATCTATATAAATATATGTTTGCATGATTAGTTAATGGTTATATAACTATATGACATGTATGCTTTCTAATAAACCAAGACAAATGTGAGATGTCCAAATTGAGCTTGCTGCATATTCAAACCAGAACATAACATCTTTCCAGAAAATTTTTGAAAATTTTGGTTTCTGGGTCGTCAGATGGGCGGCCCCCTTAAATCATAAAGGGCGGCCCCCTTAAAATTAAGGGGACCGGCCACCATTTAAGGGGACCGGCCATCTGAAACAGTTTTTACACTGTTTTCTTTTGCATCATGTGATCCCTTTTGCTAGTCCCAGCTACCATTACTCTTAAAAACCAAACTAATTTTGGAATACAACATTACAATTTCAAAATAATTCCACTTCCAAACATGTTTTCCCACTATATAATTCCCATGCATGTTTAATTCATAATTCATCATCCTCATCACTCATTAATCATCATCATGTCATCACCAAAAACCTCCCATTCAAACAATGCCAAGAAACAAAAACTTGTCATTATACCACCCAAACAACTCTTCATTGATCTTACAAATGAAGACAACACCACTCCATCTCCACCACCTCAATGTTCATCTCCAAGTGCACCAAATGCACCCTCAAAAACACCTTCAACAAATGGAAACTCTACTTCCTCCATACCATCCACTTCATCCATAAATGACTACATCAACACCCACCTATCCTCTCCACCAATGGTTCAACCATCACAACCTACCAATGAGAACTCATCTCTTGCACTCACTATCTCATTATCACCATTGACACCCCTTGATGCACATTTCTCATCATCTCCTATCAACCCACCAACCTATAACCCCGTCCCATGGAGCTTACTTGAAGCTCATGGAGACACTTGCCTTTGTTGCATTCACAACCGAACAATTGTGTTCGGATTAAGAGATGAGATACAATACATGTTTTCTCATATTGAAAACATGTTGCATCAACCACCAACGATGAACACAACCCCTCCACCACCATCAACAAACACTCCTCCTCCACCACCATCTCCATGTTCACCATCCATTCCTCCCAATTAAACATGCTTGGTATTTCACACATAAAATTGTGTTAAACCTTTTTGGATGGCAAGCTCTAGAAAGGACTCTCATGTTTGAGACTTGGTTTATTATTTCTATGATGATTGTAAGCCTCTAAAGGCTTTTGTTAGTTGTAGCATTACTTGTTTCTTTTGTTGATGTAATGCTTGATGTTTTATTTTCCTTGATTAATGATATGGTTATGTTTAGTCTTTACTCTTGCATGCTATATCCATATATATATGTTGCTTGCCACTAAATATTTTTGCAAGATATCCATATCCCAATTCCTTTTGGCCTCATAATGAGGGGGAGTATACTTCAAGGGGGAGCTTCCATCAACCTGGGAAAACCTTTTTGATGCTAACAAAAAGGGGGAGAAGTGATATAAACTCACTCTAATACTTGCATATAGACTAATTTTCGACTAATGAGTTTAAATTTTGTAATCATCAAAAAGGGGGAGATTGTTGACATAAATAATGTATGAAAACGTTATTTATATTTTTCGATATCTCTATATTTTGACGATCACAAAATGTAAACTCGTCAATCGTTTGATTACTACGTAAACAAGTATTAAGCTAGTTTATATCACTATATCCAACCTAATCACTTAAGGTATGGATAAACAAGTGCTTAATACATCTCATGATCAAAGGGGTATTTAATTAACTAATACAAAGTTTATTTAATTATATAATCTTATTATATATTTTTGAAAAACACTTTTGGTAATAAGGAAAAATGTTTTAATCATACTAAATATATGATTTCAAATATTTAACCAAAATCAGTTAGTTTTTCACCAAATAAACTTTCCCCACTAAAAAAACAAAGTTTCTGGCCGTTACAGTTGGGCGGCCCCCTTAATTATAAGGGGCGGTCCCCTTAATTTTAAGGGGGCCGGCCATGCTTTAAGGGGACCGGCCACGCTCCTCTGTCAGAAACTTTTGCCTATAAATACCACCTTAATTCTGGAATTTTTTCTCACCTTTTGCACGAAATTTTCAGATCTACAATCATCTTAAACCCATCAAAAACCCTTTGATCATTTGTATATTAATCCTTGTTTCAAGTGATTCAATCCCTCATCATCCATTCTCATTCTAAGTGCAAAAGAAGAACTCTCTACAACCAAATTCAAGTAGTGTTGAAGAGTTGTTGTGTATAGTATATAAATATATATATTTGTGAATATTGTGTTGTGCTTGTTATTATTTGTTTAGAAGATATAGAAGTTGTGTAGATAGTAGGAGTTGATTAGTTGTGAAGTAGGATAGTTGTGAAGATTGGTGTGTAGAAGAAGGTGTGTAGAAGAAGGTGTGTAGAAGATTGGTGTGTAGAAGAAGGTGTGTAGAAGATTGGTGTGTAGAAGCTTGGTGTGAAGATTGGTGTGAAGATTGGTGTGAATATTGGTGTGTAGATTGGTGTGTAAATTGGTGTGTATATTGGTGTGTACGGTTTTCTCCGCCATAAGGGAGTTTGTTGACATAGTGAAGAAAACTCTCGAGTAGGTGACTCGGGGAGTGGAGTAGGAACAAGGAAGGTGTCCTTGTAGCCGAACCACTATAAATTCTTGTGTTGTGGTTTGATCTTTCTAACTCTTCTCGTTACTTATTTATTTACCTTTACTAATTAGTTTAGTTAGTTAGTTATTATACAATTGTTCATATAGTGCAAGTATTGAATTCACATAAACAAGAATCGAAAGTTTTTAAAACAAACTTGTGTTTATAAATTTTAAAAAGACGTAAAACTATTCAACCCCCCCTTCTAGTTTTCCACATATTTTGCCAAAAACAACGCTCCGGCTCGCAACTAAACATAAAGGCTAAAACTCCCGCTCCAACTAGTAACGTGAGCTACTTTTGCCAAACATAAAAGCTCAAAATTTTGCACTTCCCCATCCGTATATTGATTACATCACATTTACCATTTCAAAACGCTTAATATATAATACGTACATGCTCCATAGTACTTTGGAAATAACATGAAACTAGTTATAACAAACATTATTCAAGTAATAGTCATTTTACTATTAATTTCTTTAGTAAACCATATTAACATAAGTAACCAATTTCTTTATGTTCTACAAAATTTGTAACTCTAATATGACATTGGCAATTTAGCATCTTAAAGGCGTAAAAATACTATTAGAAATTTTCTACGGGATAAATGGGTCAACGGCCTGAACGGAGAAAGTTAAGCCTACCATAGTACCATAGCCTATTCTGAACTTTTCCCGGGTCATCCCAAGATGTTCACCCAGCGAGCCCGGCTATCTTCTGGAACATTTGAGCCCCCACTAGGCCACCTTAGTTATAGTTAAAATCTAGCCGAAATACTAAAGTTTGACCTAAAGTTACTATTTTAACAAGATAAATGCTATGTTGCAAACTTAAAAAAAGAATGCAATTCACCCACAAATAACAAAAAAATAAAGAACTAAAAAATTTATACCTTTACAGTAAAATCATAAATACTCTTTCCAGCCATAGCAAAGACCCCAAACCGATATCGAAAACTCGAAGAAGCCCCATTTGAATTCCCACCCTTCAAACCAAACCCACTTCCAAAAACCCCTGAATTTGCTGCTCCCATCTTCAACTTCCCAAAATCAGTCGCAAAACAGCAAGAAACAGAGCAACATGGTGAAAACAGGGTCTTATTCGATTTTGTGAAGTTGTTAAAGGATGAAATGAAATTTGAAGAACAGGGTATTGATGCCATTGATGATTAAGTGAATCTTGTAAGTTGAAATGATGAGTTTAGTGGTTTTTGAAGGATTTTGATTTTGGGTTTTGGGGTTTATGAAAACAGGGGAAATTTGGGGAAAATTTTAAATGGTGGTTGATGGTTTGTGTAGAAATGGAGGAGAGATGGTGATGTGTATCCATTTGTGATGAAAGGTTGTTAATGGTACACATTGTATGTCTAGAATCTAGAATCGAGATGTGTCTATTTGTATTTTTAATTTTTTTATATGGATTTTTTTTTTTTCATTTTTTTTCCTTGATAAATTTATGCTTCTTTTGTCTCAAAATAATAATAATAATAATAAAAAAAAAAAAAAAAAAAAAAAAAAAAGCATATAACTTGAAAAAAAATACATTTATTACGGCTTTAATTTTTGCAAACCTTACAAAAAAAAAAAATAGATTTACCTTATTCATAAGTGTTTTTCATAAATTTTATTAGGAGTATTATTGTAAACTTAAACAAATCTAACTACTATTTTGTAATGGATAATTAGTTTTTGACTAACTGAAAAGGAAACACACCCTAAAAGCAACCCAACGAGAGATCTTAACATGACATCGCAAGACCGAAAAAGAGTACCTAAACATGCTACACATTTGAAATTTAATCTTGGGATATAATAATTTGTAAAACAAACCTGAAACGATTATATGTCAATTGAATAGATAAATGGCGACTCACAAGAGTTGAGTGAATGGGTGAATGAAAATTTCAAGTCGCTATATTGATGATACAAATGACATAAAGAGTGTCACTTCATCATTTTTACATGCACAAAAGAAGTTATGTAAAACGATATTTCTAACCGTGTTGTTGATTAGAACAAAAGTAATGTCTACCAATTAGTGCATTATGATCAATTTAAACTTTTTCCAATTGCTATGTAATTTTAACTTCGTCGATGTCATTCCGTTGTCTCAAGCTTTGAGCCATGGTGGTGTTTTTTGCTGTATTTTTTAGTGTTTTGCAATAAATTTTTTTTTCAACCTATAAAAAGAAAAGGGAATGAAGCACCTTTTTTTGTGTGGTCCAAAAAAAAAGAATAAATAAATAAATAAACATTTAGGGCATATGGTTTATGCAACGGTTGGGGCAAAAGATTAGCAAAAGACAACCTTATTTTTCTATAAAAAGAAGTTACTTAAAATATATATTTGATTATTGTTTACGTAGAATACATAGTGGGTAAGGGAAGTCAATCGTCTCATTTCCCACATTCAGTAAGGACTGTTTAGCTTTTACGGTTGTTTTTTGGCCTAATTTTATTGGTTTTCATGGATTTTGATATTCAAATATATTGAAAGTTTGTGCTTGGTTGGTTAAACAAACAATTTCGAAATACATTGACCCATAAAAATGAGGGGTTAAGATATCTCTCAAGGAGTGATGGGTTAAAAAAAACGTCCAAGACATGGGATCTTTCAGGGACCTATTCAACAAATATGCCCTTGTTATTTTACCATACCCTTTTCATCACCTCCACTTTGCAACACATTTTTTCCTCCAATACTATCCAAGCCCATTTTTTCTCTTTCAGATCTATAGTCGTTCTTGAATGTCTAGTGGTTCACGAGTAGAGTTATAGTATTGCAATAACAAGTATGGGTAATGGTGCCTTTTTCTATTCAACTTTTCACTTTTGATGTTCTTAATTGTTAGTGTTTCAAATTTTATGTTTTTAATAAGTTAGGGTTTTGATTGTTAGTGTTCTCAATATGTAAGGGGTTTGATTTTTGATGATCTTAACAAGTAAGGTTTCGTTTTTGTATGGCCATAATAAGTAGGGTTTCCACTTTGATGTTTATACATGTTAGGGGTTTGATGTTAATGCTCTTAACATGCTAGGGGTTCAATCTTGATATTAATAAAAGCAAGGGATTCAACTTTTGAAAAGTATTAACATGATATGTTATTTTTACAGCTTTTACCCATAGTTTTTACAACTTATATATGTTTTTTCTACAGCTTATACATGTTTGTATATGCTGCTTTTTATGATGTGTTTTGATGTTATGTTTACTTCCTTTGTATTCAGCATTTTAGTAATGTTTTTACGCTATCTTCAAAG
This sequence comes from Artemisia argyi, assembly GCA_030686995.1. Taxonomy (NCBI): domain Eukaryota; kingdom Viridiplantae; phylum Streptophyta; class Magnoliopsida; order Asterales; family Asteraceae; genus Artemisia; species Artemisia argyi. The sequence goes on along the minus strand of CM060685.1, from coordinate 188,478,848 downwards.
CTTACACATGCCGTTTTTACAGCTTTCTATAGGCTATCTGTTTTTAATGCTTTTAATGATGTTTTTGATGTTATGTTCACTGCTCTTGTATTCAGAATTTTAGTGACGTTTTTTTTACGCTATCTTTAGAGCTTATACATGTTTTTCTTGCTATTTTTACAACTTGTATAACTGTTTTTTTTATGCTTATGTTGCTTTTGATGTTATGTTTACCACTTTTGTATTCAGAATATTAATGCCTTTAGTATGATGAGCCAATGCAGAGGTTACAATGGATGGTTGGGTCCTGAAGAAGCAAAACTTGTTGAGGAATTAGTGATTATGGTTAACAGTGGACTTTATAAAGCGGACAATGGCTTTAGATGTGGTTATTTACAACATCTCTAAAAAAAGATGAAAGCAACATTGCCAAACTCTGGTAAATTGGGTAAACCTCACATTGAATCAAAAGGCAAGAACCTTGAAGAAGGATTTGCAAAATGTTCATGATATGTTTAATGGTTCAAGCACCAGTGGGTTTGGTTGGGATGAAATTAACAAGCCTTTGACTACATCTGATGATGTTTGAATGACTACATGAAGGTAATTCTCTTTGTTTTAATTTTCAATAAATATTTCTATGTTACTCGTATAACTTTAGTTAGTATTTAGTGCTTTTATTCTTGAATAGGATTAAAAAAATATAATAATAATAATAATAATAATAATAATAATAATAATAATAATAATAATAATAATAATAATAATAATAATAATAATAATAATAATAATAATAATAATAATAATAATGTAACACCCCAAACCGGATAAGGGTGTAAAGTGTAACATTATGGTGTCATCTCAGAACCTAAAGCGCAAGCGGAAGACTTAGCTCAATAAATTACAAATCTTGAGACTAAGAAGACTAATAAAACAAATACAATCAAAATCAACTTCTAAAAAAAAAGTGAAATAATCAAACATAAATCTGAAGTAAAATCCATGAATACTAAGGTAGGGTTGGTCCACTAACAGCTCTTTCTCTCATCACTCAATCCCAACCTCCAACTTGATACCTGCCGCAGGGAAAAGAAAATGCGGCTGAGCTAACGCTCAGTGAACAGATATAAACATATGAAAGAGAACTGAACATAAACGAATAAATAACAATCCAATGTGAACCTGCTGAGAGTAAAGGTCATAAAGAATGTGAAGGTATATGAAAATGGTAATCAACGAATAGTCCAGAAATGGTAAAAGGGGTAGTAACAGAATTTGGTCTGTACCAAAACAATCAATCAATATTTCATATCACAATTCATTATACCGTCAATTCATTAGTTGCACAAGGAGGGGAGACCTCCCAAGTACCAGAAGTGAAATGGAGTGCATGGCACGCACTACCAATCACTAAGTCAATCAATATCCAATCATTCATTTAGCCTAGGATGCATCCATACGCTCCCTGCAAAACAGAATACATATGCAAGTACGAGACTATACATACATATACAGAATGGCCATATGCACCATAATCATTATAACAGAAGGGAACGCCGTGGATCAATCACACCTCCACAGAAAGTGTCATGCCATTGGTGCCTCAATGTCATGGCCATGTTACCTCGATGGCTAGGAATAGTACCTTGAGCAATGGGTCAAATCAAATGGATCGAAACAAAGGGTCATAACAAAGGAGTCATATCAGATGAATCATAACAAAAGGATCATTTCAAATGGATCATAACATAAGGATCATATCAATGGTTCAAATCGAAGGGTCATAACGAATAGATCATATCAATGATTCAAATCAAAGGGTCATAACAAATGGATTATAAACAAAGGTTCAAATCATAGTAAATGAATCGAGGTCAATAAATACTTATCATGAGAAACGAACAATTAAACAAACAAACCAACCGATAACGATGTAAAGAGAAGTGGTGTCTAGAATATCCGTACTTATACAAATTGCAAATGAAATAATGTCTAAAAGTAATACTGAATATTTGTACCTTAATGCAATTGAACGGAAACAGACGAATCAATAGACGATACGTTTCTCCAACGAATCTACACGAGTTAAGGTTTATACATATTTAGTAGTTTTCTACATTTAGACAACTTAGGGTTTTAAAAACATACTAAATGCCATTTAATATTAAATATGGTTACAAATACGTATTAAATGTCATTAGGTTTAGGGTTTCAAATACATTCAATGTCATTAGATTTATTTAACCGAAACGTACCAATTATTATTATGCCCAAATAATATAAATCACGCTAGTTCGAGATTTTAATAACCGAAAATATTTATTACATATTAGCTAAATAAGTTTACAAATTTTAGGTGAGCTTTGGTTCACTTTTAAAAATACGTGACCCTTTTAATTGTATTTTCAATTTGAGGTCAAAATGAAATCGCATGCATGCAACCCTTTAATATAGATCATGCATTATATATCAATGAAAAACAAATCTAAAACAGAAATATATGAGTCGAATACTAATGTGATACAAGGGTCAATATCTTTTTCTTTTTGTAAAGCTATTTTTGTCAAATTAACAATTTAATGATCCGAACCCGATTCGTCATTACAAATAACAGTGATAAGCTTTACTATGTTTTAGTTTAGTTAAATGGTTAAACATTATTACGAAGGTGATTAACAAAACAACCAGGTTTCTTACTTATATATTTTGACGTAAACGACTATATGCATGCAACTCACAGTCCATTTAAAATATGTTTAAAATGACAAGTTATGAAGACTTCATTATTAGTGATGCTTGATTATAACTTTTTGATGATATATATATATATATATATATATATATATATATATATATATATATATATATATATATATATATATATATATATATATATATATACTAGCTTCATGACCCGCCCGATGGGCGGGTTCGCTTCATAAAATTGTTTGTCAAAATTATTTGCACGTAAAATAAATAATGAATAACGGAAAATATGTTAAACAAAAAATTGAAAACGAAAATATAATGTTAATGTATTATATGTAAAAATAACAATGATAACTATGACAATAAATAAATTACATGGATACGTGAAACTATTGCTCTAACAACATCTGTTAAATGCCGAATTCATTCCAAAGCTTGCCAAAATCTAACTTGCGACAATGTTTGCCCTTTTGACTTCGTGCTTCTTGCCACCTCTCTTTCATTTTCTTGAATAGATGTCTATGCATCATTTGCTCTATCCCAAATTCCCAACACTTATTCAGGATACCTTCATTAACATTTGCCCATACCACAGCAGATTCGCTCGCCCACAATTCCTGTTCATACACATAAGTTCATCCATCAGTAAAGCCTTATTATAAACCAAATAAATAAAGTTTAATAAAGGGTTGACATAGGTTGTGTTTTATTACAAAAAGATAAAACATGTAGAGTCAATTTCTTTTAGTTAAAAACTGAATGGGTCAAATGAGTAGGGTCAAACGGGTTGAAAACTGCCAAAAGTGTATATTTAATGCACATAGCCCCCTAAATAATTAAATTAGAAGATATAGATCAATATTGTAATAACGTTGGATTTTTATACATAAGGTGTTTCTGGGTTAAACAAACCCGAGCAGACCCTTTTCAACCCCTACACAACTAAACCTAAACAAGTTAGACCGGTTACCCAGCCCACTCTTCCTCTACATGAAATAGATGTTGCTTGGACTTTTAGTTAAACCTACTGGTATATAGCTTCTTGCTAGTATATTCTTTCTTTTTTAAATAAAATTTTCTATTCAGAAAAATGTGGTACTGACCTCTTGGCTCCACACTAAATGAAACACAAAAATTGAACTGACACATTAAATCTAAGATTCTATCAAGATTATCAGCTACCACGCAATAGATAGCTAACTGGCTTTCCAACCCTGCCACGAAGATATTTATGTGAACCTAAATCCTCCATTGTTTTTCACCAACTCGTATATGAGCTGTTATCATGTATTTATCTTCCATAAAAGCATCAATATGGTTAAGTAACAGCGCATATAGCCACCTCGATCCATGGGGCTTTTAAGGATCAAATCATCAGTTCTTGGCAACACAATGGTTGTTCTAAGACGTAAGTTAGACTTGTTAGTTCAGTTTCATTAAAGTGCTTGACAAAAACAGTTTAATCAGTAGTTATAAAAATGTTTAATGAATTAGTGGTAAAAAGGGTAAGGATATAAAGGAATTCATGTTTGATAGATATAGTTATGCTAAAGGGCATGCACAACTTTATTAGACTAAAACAATCCATCCAATTTCAATATGCTTTCAGTTTTAGGCGTTAAACTTTTAGAATATTAGAAGTGCTAAAGAAGATCATTGTTATTATATCATAAATGTCACACTTTACATTTCTTTTTAGTATCTTGCTCCGAGTAGCATAGAAATGAATAAAAAATTAGTTTAGAAAGCTTTCAAGATATCCCAATGGCGCCACTGTTTTTATAAAACATAAAAAAGCTCGCAATAGCATATTCTCAGCAGTAGCAAGTTTCTCTTGCAATTTCTTTATTGATCACTATATTCCTCTTAAAAGTTCAACTCATTTAGTAATGAATGGGCCCATTTGGTTTATGTCATAACTTTAAAAAAGGTCAAACGGGTTAAAAACAGCCTAAAAGGAAAGAGGTCCATTTGGTTTATGTTAAAACTTTAAAAATGTCAAATGGGTCAAGAATGGCTAATTAGAAAATGGGTGGGTCAAAATTAGCCATTAAAACCTATTCATCGACCACATTAGTTGTGATGTGATTTATTATTCTCATCGTTAACAAAGTATGAAAACATATACATCATGAGTCTAGTAAAATTACCAACAGGTAGATGCAATGATGGGATGCCTCCTGGAGGAAACTTGTATTCAATGGCACCATATAATTTTGTTAATTTTCTCGTAGCTCTCCAAACTCTTTAAATAATCAAAATGACAACAAAAGTTGGAGATGTAGTACTAAATAAGTGCCATATAAATAACGTGAAAGAGAATGGCAAATAAAAAGTTCAAAGAAACCTCAGGTTCATGGAACTCGAACTCGGTTTTATCGCGGAACTCCGAATGCCTACTTGCTACATAATCATCCTTCTCTAATTCCCTTCTACTCTCACCATGCTACAGAATGCAACAAATTCAGAATATGCAATCAACATAACAAACTTGAGGGAACATAGAAAGCAGATGTACAAAATGCAAAAAACTTGTAAATTCGATAAAAATCTCAAAAAAATGTGTACACTATACTATGACTTATTGACCTCCTTCATATCTGTTCTCTCAAATAATACCACCAGTTACAAGATGATCACCAGTTGCAAGATGATCACCACTTTTATCAAACTCGATTGCTGAAATATATCAACTGTGACGATAAAAAAAATGCAGTTGATCAGATATGCAAATATAGTTACATACTTACATTTGCAACTAATTTGGTACGCAAACAATGAAACCGCATACCCATAAATCCTACACTCATAAACTTACCCATTATATGTTGTAGTGTATAGTCTTTCCTTGTCCTTGATAATCAAATCAATTGCCCTTTAGAACTTATGTAGGTGAATTAAGCTAATGAGAAAGATCACCTCGGCACCTTTGTATTCATACAAATATAGTATAAAATCCAAAACCGAGAGAAGTCGTAAACTAAAAAAGTGACTTTTCATGAAACGTGCCAATTAGAGTTAGAAAATGGTACTCTACCTTTTTGTGCAAATAGCCTGATAAAAATATATACAACTTATGGAACTAATATATGAAATTATTATTTTGTATTGGTATTACAGAAGGATATAGTCGGTTGAATGAGGTGGAAATGATGAAGTATTATCTATTTTGGCGGAGTAGGACATGCCTTAGCGAGCCATCAACCATAATTTGTGACAATAGCTAATGTGCCTTAAAGCCTCTGGTCAACTACTGGCTTTAACTTACCTCCACCTGTACAACAGCATACCAGGGGTTTTTTGGGCAAGTGGGCGTCGGCCTGTGATCAGCTCCGTAAGAAAGATGTCGTATCTCCATACATCTATCTTGGCAGTTAGACGCCCCATTTGGATATATTCAAGAGCTGCATATCCGTTTGTTCCTACCACCTAGATTCAATTTTACACATGTAACTTCAGTACGAATGCCTCAAAAATGGACAAATAATGAAAAAGGTTTCTTTAATTGAACATACTATTGCTGTTGAGACATGAGTCCGTCCATCTTGACGACCTTGCCTACCGAATCCAAAGTCTGAAAGATTAGCATTCATTTGTCAGTCTATAAGAATATTGGAAGGTTCAAAATCTCTAAACATGAGTTGCAACATATGTAACACACTAACACTCATTTAGAGAACATTATCAATATACTATCAAACAGGTAAGAGATAATAAAATAACACTTGATATACACCTGACGGTCAACTCCCATTCCTTGATCTTTTTGCAGCTTTTTCCCACCATATTTTCTACAATGAAACTCACTCAACTCCTAATCTCAAGCTCCTTTTAATGCTCTTTCAAGAACCTTATGATCAAATACCTCTAACTCAAATATAATAATCTCCAATCTATACCAATTATGTAACTTGAATCAGAACAGTAACCTAATCTTTAAGCACTTGTAAGACAAAAAAGGACTTACTTTTCATATGGAACAAAAGTTTTATCTAGGTTGAACTCTTCAAGTCAATCTTCATCCTCGTAATCAAGATCATGCTCAACAAAATCTCCAATTACGGATGGTGCTGCAAATATGCTTATACTATTAACAAAATATATCATAAAAGATGATTAAAGGAGCCAACAAATACTACAATTCACAATTAATAAACATGAAAAACAAAATAAACATAACTTACAATAGGAATTAAAGCAAAATTACACGAAGAATTTAAATTATGATGAACCTTAAACATTGATAACTGAATCAAACAAAGTTTACAATACCTCTGTGTTGTGCATTCTTTTTCGACACACTACTACAATGGAGCAAGTCTTGCAAGTGTAGAGGGTGTTTGGGACTCAGGACCTACAATGAAAAAAGATTATATATTTATCTTAAGATCTTCCAATCAAATTCAAAACTAAAGCATACGTATTTTCACATTCCATTTTGTACACTCAAGCATTTTATCGAACATGTGGCACACATTAAATTTATTTAATACATTACAAAATGCCCACAACAACCTCTTGATGATGAATTCGTGGATAATTAAAAAAAAAAATAAAACAATAATAATAAAAAAAATTAAAAAAAAAATCATAATAACCTAGTGCTCATTGTACAAATTCGTGGATTATCACAAAAACACTCAAATCAATCAAATAAAGATGAAAGAAACAATTATCAGTGAAACCCCCAAATCAAACAAATCAATAAATTTATTTTTATAAAATAATGAATTCACAAAACCAGGTTAATTGATGAGTCGGTCTGATTTTGGTGAATTGAGGATGCCATTGAGATTGTGTGTGATTCATCCGTAGTGTTTTAGGGTTATCGATTTTGATAATAGGATAAACATGGTATGCATTCAAATTTAGGGAGAAAATTAACGGAAATGATTTTAAACTTCAAACCTGCAGATTTGTAGCTGTTTGGGATGTTCATAAAAAGTATCTATACTTTGTTTTCAAAACATTAAACAAAAAGTCTAAAGTGATCCAGTGGTAGACACTCGTGTGTCTAGGCATTTTAGACCGGGGTTCGAGTCTATTAAGTGACAGATTTTTTTAAAGTATTTCGGATTTATGCATGAATTGTATGTGCCAAGTGGCAATGAGGTGGCATTAAATTGAATATGTGGCATTGAGGTGGCATTTGAGAGGTTGATGATGTGTCATGGTTAGCCTATTATATAGTGTTGGATATATATATATATATATATATATATATATATATATATATATATATATATATATATATATATATATATATACTAGATATTAACATATAACAGATTTCTTAGCTTAATACATGAGTATGCATGAGTTTAAATAATAGATAGAGGTTGAATACACATGTTTTAGTATGTTAAACTTTATTATTTCATGCAGTCCTTTTTCACATCAGTCGAACAGCCAAGGTAACAAACATATCAAGTTACGTTTATTATATAAACCATTACGTTTTAATGTGTTAAAGGTATTATATAAAAACAAGGGCTTCCATGTGATACCTTCTGATGAACCGGACCAAGAAAAGAATAGGAATAAAACCCCAAGAATTATAATCCCTAACCCACGATCGAACAACCACAGCAACACCTTTTTACGGATCACGAACACAACAACGTATCCTTCGAACACTTGGATTTGATAGAGAAACTAATAACAGCTTTTGAGTGTGTGTTTGTATGTGTTTTGTTTCGTACGTATCAATGGGGCGAGACAAAATAGAAAGCCACGTTATATCCTAGAGTTTAGAGAGGAGCGGGTGTTAAAATGGAAGGTATTAAAAGCTCATAATTGGGTTTGAATGGAGTGTAAAAGATCGGTTATGATATTTGATATTTAGCCGAGATTAGTGGGATTCCAATCATAATTTGGATGTTACAATTTATTTTGAACGTGGTGAAATTTAGGAAGGTCTAGTGGATGTGTATCATTTATTTATTATAGCTATAAACTTAGGTTAGTTAATTCTTATTTAATTATAAAACATAATATATAATTTAGGGTTTAAATAAATCATTACAAAGTTTAGGGTAAAATTCGAAACTAGAAGTAAATTGGGTTTTTGAATTTTAGGGTTTTACAACTCTTTCCTTCTAAAAAGAAAATTTCGTCCGCGAAATTAAAAAGAACCGGATAGAAACATACCATATCACGAAAGGAATTGAAAACGATTCAAACGAACGGAGGGTTAGTTTCTCATGACTAGATTTAGAAGGTTCAGAACATTTCAGATTCTTCAATAATAACCGATCATTTCAAACTGAGATACGGAACACATATGTAACAGATAACAGATCATAATCATGAATGTGAACAGATATGATGATAAAAATTGTGACTTCAATTTATTAGCAGGTTCAAATCAGAAATTCTAGAAATATAACAGAAATGTATCAAGACGCAAAAGAAAAACATAACTAAAAATGAACCGATCACCTATCACCAACTCACTTCCTCATAGGACAATCACCAATCTTATGCTCCATCGAACCGCATGCAAAACATGCTCCAGAGCTTTTGTGACAAGACTTCCCTGGATGCCACTTCCCACATATTTCACATGTAATAGTCGACTCAGAATCGTGGTACCTCTGATCTCGTACCTTCGAAGCACTATTCTGGGTAGGTGCTACAGCGGATCGGATGCGGTCCCCATCACGGTTTCTTTTGTTCTCCCTGTTCCTCTCACGGAGAAGTTCCATATTACGGCCCGCATTCGCAACCTGAGCTACGTCTATAAACTCTGTGTTCACAATCCCATCCAGAATCCATTCTTTCAGCCCCCATTTGAAATGTGAAGCCTGCTCTTCTTGAGTTCCAGCCTTTGCCCCCAGAAATCCTGCTAACCTCATGAACCGCTTCATAAATTCATTGGTGGTTTCCCTGTCTTCCTGACGGATAGTATGGTACTCCCGCTCAAACTTTTGTTGTTCAGCTAGAGGAAAGTACTGAGTATAGAAGACCCCACGAAAATCTATCCAAGTCATGGTTGCTATGAACGCATCACCTTTGGCCTGCTTATAGGCCTTCCACCAGTTCAGTGCATCACCCTCCAGCTTGTAGCTGGCTAAACGAGTCTTAAACTCATCTCCACAGTCCAACACCTCGAAGATCTTTTCTATGTGTGCGATCCAATTTTCCGCATCAACAGGAGTGTTGGCGGAGCTAAAAGATCTTGGCTTCTGTTTCCCAAACTTTTCCAACCACCCAGAGATAGTGACTGGAGTTCCCCCACCACTAGAACTAGAGGCCTCCTGACGGAATTCCTCGAAGAGTTGAGCTCGAAGTTCAGGCATTAGGGCTTCAACAGCCTGAGCAACAGCTGCGTTGAAAGCGGCGATCTCTTCCGGTGTTTGATTGACCGACATCTAAAAGGTCAATAAACGAATTAATGAAAACGAAATCAGTGTTAATATTGAATATGATAGGAAGGATAGTTAAAGCAGAAGGAAGCGTCAAAGCAGAAGGAAGCCTAGTGTCTACCCAATCCTCACAGGTCATAGCCTAAGCACTACAGGTCAAACCTTATCTCTGATACCATAATTGTAACACCCCAAACCGGATAAGGGTGTAAAGTGTAACATTATGGTGTCATCTCAGAACCTAAAGCGCAAGCGGAAGACTTAGCTCAATAAATTACAAATCTTGAGACTAAGAGGACTAATAAAACAAATACAATCAAAATCAACTTCTAAAAAAAAAAGTGAAATAATCAAACATAAATCTAAAGTAAAATCCATGAATACTAAGGTAGGGTTGGTACACTAACAGCTCTTTCTCTCATCACTCAATCCCAACCTCCAACTTGATACCTGCCGCAGGGAAAAGAAAATGCGGCTGAGCTAACGCTCAGTGAACAGATATAAACATATGAAAGAGAACTGAACATAAACGAATAAATAACAATCCAATGTGAACCTGCTGAGAGTAAAGGTCATAAAGAATGTGAAGGTATATGAAAATGGTAATCAACGAATAGTCTAGAAATGGTAAAAGGGGTAGTAACAGAATTTGGTATGTACCAAAACAATCAATCAATATTTCATATCACAATTCATTATACCGTCAATTCATTAGTTGCACAAGGAGGGGAGACCTCCCAAGTACCAGAAGTGAAATGGAGTGCATGGCACGCACTACCAATCACTAAGTCAATCAATATCCAATCATTCATTTAGCCTAGGATGCATCCATACGCTCCCTGCAAAACAGAATACATATGCAAGTACGAGACTATACATACATATACAGAATGGCCATATGCACCATAATCATTATAACAGAAGGGAACGCCGTGGATCAATCACACCTCCACAGAAAGTGTCATGCCATTGGTGCCTCAATGTCATGGCCATGTTACCTCCATGGCTAGGAATAGTACCTTGAGCAATGGGTCAAATCAAATGGATCGAAACAAAGGGTCATAACAAAGGAGTCATATCAGATGAATCATAACAAAAGGATCATTTCAAATGGATCATAACATAAGGATCATATCAATGGTTCAAATCGAAGGGTCATAACGAATAGATCATATCAATGATTCAAATCAAAGGGTCATAACAAATGGATTATAAACAAAGGTTCAAATCATAGTAAATGAATCGAGGTCAATAAATACTTATCATGAGAAACGAACAATTAAACAAACAAACCAACCGATAACGATGTAAAGAGAAGTGGTGTCTAGAATATCCGTACTTATACAAATCGCAAATGAAATAATGTCTAAAAGTAATACTGAATATCTGTACCTTAATGCAATTGAACAGAAACAGACGAATCAATAGACGATACGTTTCTTCAACGAATCTACACGAGTTAAGGTTTATACATATTTAGTAGTTTTCTACATTTAGACAACTTAGGGTTTTAAAAACATACTAAATGCCATTTAATATTAAATATGGTTACAAATACGTATTAAATGTCATTAGGTTTAGGGTTTCAAATACATTCAATGTCATTAGATTTATTTAACCGAAACGTACCAATTATTATTATGCCCAAATAATATAAATCACGCTAGTTCGAGATTTTAATAACCGAAAATATTTATTACATATTAGCTAAATAAGTTTACAAATTTTAGGTGAGCTTTGGTTCACTTTTAAAAATACGTGACCCTTTTAATTGTATTTTCAATTTGAGGTCAAAATGAAATCGCATGCATGCAACCCTTTAATATAGATCATGCATTATATATCAATGAAAACCAAATCTAAAACATAAATATATGAGTCGAATACTAATGTGATACAAGGGTCAATATCTTTTTCTTTTTGTAAAGCTATTTTTGTCAAATTAACAATTTAATGATCCGAACCCGATTCGTCATTACTAATAACAGTGATAAGCTTTACTATGTTTTAGTTTAGTTAAATGGTTAAACATTATTACGAAGGTGATTAACAAAACAACCAGGTTTCTTACTTATATATTTTGACGTAAACGACTATATGCATGCAACTCACAGTCCATTTAAAATATGTTTAAAATGACAAGTTATGAAGACTTCATTATTAGTGATGCTTGATTATAACTTTTTGATGATATATATATATATATATATATATATATATATATATATATATATATATATATATATATATATATATATATATATATATATATATATATATATACACTAGATATTAACATATAACAGATTTCTTAGCTTAATACATGAGTATGGATGAGTTTAAATAATAGATAGAGGTTGAATACACATGTTTTAGTATGTTAAACTTTATTATTTCATGCAGTCCTTTTTCACATCAGTCGAACAGCCAAGGTAACAAACATATCAAGTTACATTTATTATATAAACCATTACGTTTTAATGTGTTAAAGGTATTATATAAAAACAAGGGCTTCCATGTGATACCTTCTGATGAACCGGACCAAGAAAAGAATAGGAATAAAACCCCAAGAATTATAATCCCTAACCCACGATCGAACAACCACAGCAACACCTTTTTACGGATCACGAACACAACAACGTATCCTTCGAACACTTGGATTTGATAGAGAAACTAATAACAGCTTTTGAGTGTGTGTTTGTATGTGTTTTGTTTCGTACGTATCAATGGGGCGAGACAAAATAGAAAGCCACGTTATATCCTAGAGTTTAGAGAGGAGCGGGTGTTAAAATGGAAGGTATTAAAAGCTCATAATTGGGTTTGAATGGAGCGTAAAAGATTGGTTATGATATGTGATATTTAGCCGAGATTAGTGGGATTCCAATCATAATTTGGATGTTACAATTTATTTTGAACGTGGTGAAATTTAGGAAGGTCTAGTGGATGTGTATCATTTATTTATTATAGATATAAACTTAGGTTAGTTAATTCTTATTTAATTATAAAACATAATATATAATTTAGGGTTTAAATAAATCATTACAAAGTTTAGGGTAAAATTCGAAACTAGAAGTAAATTGGGTTTTTGAATTTTAGGGTTTTACAAATAATAAGTGGGTAAATGGAGAGATAAAGCATTTCCTCACTATGAAGATTTGTGATACTGTTTTTGGAAATAATCAAGCTCATGGAAATGGAGCTAAAGATTGCGGTGATGTAGAAAAGGAGGTACATATTGAAGTGCTAGAATCTGATGAGGAAATTGAGACGGTGATGGAAAGTAGTCATGATGCACCGTGCAAGACCAATGCTCAAGTCAAAGACAATACAAATATTGAGGTTGATGAAACTACAATCGTTGGAATAAGAGGAAAAGACAAATTGATCCACTTGTTGATGGATTAGAACTGTATTGAAGTTACTCGGTGATAATCTCAACAAAGCGGTGACAACAATTAGCCGAGATATAGACTTTGAAGAGGACTTCAAAAAGAAAAAAATCCATGAGATTTTCAAGATGGAGTCACTTAGTCAACAAGAAAAGTACGAGGTAATGGAAAAGATAAGGCGTGATATTGGATATGTGGAAGCTTAATGCGATATGAATCATGAAGACAGAGAGGGTTGGGTGAAGTATATATTGTTGAAAAATTAGTTTAGTTGCTTTGTATCGATGGGTTTAAAGCATGATAAATATTAGTTGGAGTTATTTTGTTAAGGTAACTTCAAGTGGTTGCTTTGTATTTTGAAAAGCCCATCGCAAAGTTGCATCCCATTTTGTAAATCATCTACTTCGATAAATATGTATGGATATTTTGTTTTTGTTTTTCTTTTTGTACATGTTTTGGTAATGTTTGTCATTCATATGGTTTGATAATATGTTGTAAAGAAATTGTTAAAAAAACCTAATACGGTAATTTCGTCATTTACCTTTTTAACATTTAGCATCCTTAAACAAATTTGTGTAAACCAAACAGATTACAGTATTTCAAATTCCATGAATTTCTGTCAACCAAACGTGTATCAGTATTTGAAATCTCAGGGTTTGAAATAATTAAAATTTTGAAAACCCTCTAAATTTGAAACCCAGATTTTGAAATTTACGAACCAAATGCCCCTGTTTAATACAACGAATGTCTAAAAACGTTATTTATATTTTTTTTTGTCTTATCTACGTTTTGATAGTAACAAAACATAAAAACATTCTACGTAAAAGTTAACGTAAACAAGTTTTTATTCGTAAATCTTCATCTCGACATCAAACCACTAAAGGTATGAACAATGAACATCAAACTTGATGAACAATAAAAAAATCATACAAACGAGACAAAAACATTTTTACACAAAAGAATTAGACAAAGTATTTCTAATTTTTATAAAATGTTTTATTCAAAATTTGGTTTTCCCTCAAAAGCAATCACCTTCACCAGATTTTAACTTCTCCACTAAAATACAAAAACTGGAGTGTCAACGGTACCGTTAATTATGGATGGTACCCTTAAATATTTAAGGGTACCGTGAGTATTTAAGGGTACCAACTGTACGTTAGACGTCTAGGATTTTTGCCTATAATTAGTGGATCATTTCTCACATTTCCCTTACCTCTTTGCGCTGATTTTTTTATGTTCTTTCTTTCCATCCTTTATCCTCATTTCTTTGATCATTAACTTGTTTGAATTCATTCAAAGTAATCCAAACTTCATTACATCCAAAGTGCAAGAGAAAAATACTTATATTTATCAAGATACTAAATGTCATAATATAGTTAGTGCATTAGTAACATTGACTACTTCCTTGTTGTATTTTAGCATACATTAACTCCATAATCTTCTATCTTGTGTAGTTGTGAGATCATGTAGATCGAGTTGATCGTGCAGATCTTGTATCTTGTGTTGATAGTGTGTTGATCGGGTAGATCGTGTAGCTTGTGTTGATAATGTGTTGATGGGGTAGATCGTTTAGCTTGTGTTGATTGTGTGAAGATCGGGTAGATTTAGTTAGTATTTTAGTCCGTAAAATACACGAGTATGAGATTGGTTCTAGCTAGATTCGAACTCAACATTTAGTTTAGTGTCAGAAATTGATATAAGTGACGTGTACAATTTTCTCTGCCTAAAGGGAGCTTGTTGACATAGTGTTTACTCGAGAAGTGGAGTAGGGTGAAGAGGAGCTCGTTACCGAACCACTATCAATCTCAGTGTCGTCTGGTTTGATCTTTCTAACTCCTTTTATTATTTGGCATTCTATACTTTGTAGTTATTATTGTTTATTGCATATTGTCTTGCATTATTTTATAGTGTTCATATTATCGTTACTTGATCTCACATATATTCGAATCGAAAAAGCATAGATTTAAAACGATAAAAAGGTAAACTATTCAACCCCATCTAGTTTTCCACAACCCCTTAGGGTTTTACTATTTGCTTCTATTTTATATACTCGTTGTATGTTCTATTTTGTTTATTAATTCAATAATACTTTGCATTGGTTTCGTTGGTTTCTACATGGTATCAGAGCCTCAAGGTTGTTAGTTTTGCGGATCGAACTTACAGATTAATGTTATATCAAATGTTATATATTTAGGAAGGTTTGAATATCAAAAAAATATTCTTCTATTTTCTCCAACTTCTATGAATAAATTATATTTATTTGGAGGTTCAAAAATTATGTGTGATATATGATTGAAAAGATAAGAATGTCTAATTTTCATGGGAAACAGGGCTAGTCATTTAAAATTTCACACGAATACTTATACCCATTTTATGATAGCGTGTTAAGTGTTTGAAGTTACGAATTAATCTTATATCACGTGTGATATCAAACGAAATCTTGTAAAAGAAAAACAAAGAAAAAAAAAATCATCGAAAATATTTGAAACAATTTTTTTTAATAAAATAAATACTAACAAGTAAAGTAACTTCCAATACCGTCTTTCACGGGTTATGGGTTCCAATACCGTCTTCCACAGTGTATGGGGAAGTTGAAAAGTAGACATAGAGAACCTACTTCCGATTCTACTTAAGGTATAAAAAGACCTCCAACCTTTTTGTAGGGAGTGAGGATCGCACACTAGACTAGATTGAAACGCAAAATACCGGTTCTACCTAAGGTAATAAAATAAATACTGATATGTCAATATGCAGTAAAAATATGGAGTAATCTTTAAAAAAGGTAAAACGTTTTTAACTTTAAGGTCATGTTTGGCAACACCTTTTTGGAAGCGTTTAAGAGCGGTAAGCGACAAGTGACAAGCGTTCCAGTCTTAATGCTTGTTTGGCAACACTGCTGCTAGCGTTTAGTAACACCTTAGAAGCTTGCAATCTTAATGCTTCCTAAAGAAGCTTTCTAATATACCACTAGCGTTTTACTTTTAATATTACCAATTTACCATTAAAAAATAACATTCATTCATAAGTATATGTCATTTTTCGTAATTTTACATTTTATAATTACAACCACAACTATATTATCAAACACGTTTTTCAAACAAACAATTAATGCTTACTGCTAGTGTTTAAATAAAACCTACAAAAATAGGCAAAATACCGAACACCCCCACCCTCTACTTTCTTCAACCACAAAAAGACCCAAACAAATAAAAAAACACCATTCGTTCCACATCTCCACCGGTCCGGTCACCGGAATATTTCTCCGACCACCACCACTTTCATTACCGATCACAAATCGCCGCCTCACCGGTAACTTTCATCAATCTCTATACTTACAAAAAATTAGGGTTCGTTTTTTAATCACATCAAATTAAACATGTTGTTTTAATTAGTACTAATTTTATAAATTTTGAAACTTTTGGTGTCAATTTTGGGCTTATGGGCTTATTTGATTTTGGAAAAAAGCTGATAAGCTCACTTTTTAGAGCTTATTAAGTTTAGAATTATTATTGGCTTAAGCCAATAATGTCAAGTTGATAAGCTTCAATAGGTGAGCTTATTGGCTTTTCCAAACTCAAATAAGCCCATAAGCCAGCTAAATAAGCTGATCCAAACACCCCATAAGTTTATGATTCTTGTAATTTTGATAAATGTAAGTTTCTGATATGTGTTAAATTAGGGGGTGTTTGGATTAGATTATTTTATCGGAATAAATTAGCGTTGGAGTAGTGGGTCGCCTTGCTGTTGTATTGAAAGGGTGCCGTTAAGGAAAAAAAAAAAAAAAAGATTGTTTATGGGCTTATGAGCTTGAGCTTATGGCGTATTAAGTCCACACCCTATAAGGCGTAAGCACAATGTGACATGCTCGTAAGTTTATGATTGTTGTAATTTGATAGATGTAGATTGTAGAAGCTTTGGTGTTAAATTAGATGAGTTTAGTTTTTTGAATCGAGCTTTGTTATGTGATGACACATATATGTTTTGGGGGCGTTTGTTTGAGCTTATATAGTGGGCTAATGACTTATTATAAGGTCATTTTTTGTGGCTTGTTTTGAAACTTTACGTCTTATATAAGCTTATCATGTCATAATAAGCTTATTAGTCGAAAAGTTTCAAAATAAGCCACAAAAAGTGAGCTTATGAAACATAAGATGAAAACCAAATAAGCTAGAGGCGTGCTATATAACCTTAGACAAACACGCCCTTTATGGGCTTATCGGAATACTAAAATCTGGAAATGACGATAAGGCGATAAGCTCAACTCTATGGGCTTTGTTATGTCCATAAGATCAAAGTGATATGATCATATGCTTAAAAAAATCAAGCTTGTAGTTTTTCGGCTTCTCCAAAATTTAATAAGCGGATAAGCTCATAAAATGAGCTAATTTAAACACCATATTATGGATCAAAATCGAGCTTTTAGTTTTCGGCTTTTGAGATTATACAAGTTTTTACGCCTCATACTTATATGCTCTTATCCTATACCCAACACATGGATGATACATATCTTGCTCATGAATGTATTTAATTATTTATCTACACACGTTCTTGCCGGGGTCTTTTTGGAAGCAGTTCCTTCACCCTCGGGTAAGGGTGTGACTGTCGACATTCTCATACCCCGCTCCGGCATGATTGGGATATGCTTTTAAATTTCCTATATTAACCTTCTTTTGAGATGATAAGGTGTCTTGTAGGTCTAATTTGTTGTGTGTAGTGTGTTTGGTTTTTATGTGTACTTTGATTTGGATTTGTTAACTTGGGATCTCTAATTTCAGGATAGAGTATATAATTGCTATATTGCGTGATTGTGTCGTTGAATGTAATTGTTATCGTCAATGATTTTAAATGGTGTAAACAAAAGATGTCAAGTTAGATGGTGCTTGGGATTGCTTTGTTTATTTCTGCTTATTGGTACATGGTTATTTTAAAGTGCTTATCCGAGATGAAACTATAAAAGCCTTCTTTTACCATCATATGGTTTAGATAGTAATTCTTACAAAATAGTCGTTTTCGTTTAAATTGCATTCGTTTACAAAATAACTAAATCTAAGGTCCAAGCACTTGCATTCTTTCACAAAATATTGTGTATGTTTTATCTTGATGCTTTTGGTCATACAGGTAAAAGCGTTTTGGCAAAAAGATGAGTTCTTTTTCAATTACACGGAAGAAGACGCCTTTTCAAAAGCATCGCGAAGAAGAAGAGGCGAAGAAAAAGGTACGGCTATTGTGGACGTGTGCAATTGTGTCTATTTAGTATGAATTTGACCGAAAGTTTAATAAAAAAAATGTATTTTTGTAGAGGGCTGAGGATGAAACAGCCCGTCTTTATGCTGAGTTTCTCGAGTCGTTTCAAGGGGATTCTACACCTGGGTCAAAAGCTTTTGTTCGAGGAGGAACAATTAACGATGAAAAAGTGAAACCTGATGCAGGTTAGTTCGTGTTATAAGGTCTTGGATGCATTTTCGGTTTCTGTTATTTAGTTTTGTGTTATTAATTAAAATGGTGCATAAATATGGTTGTATGAATGATTTATTTTCAACGTACACATTAATAAGCAAATGGGCCTTTTTATTCATGCGCGAACGCAGGTGGAAATTCCAAAGAAGTGTCTGGTTCAAAGAAGGGGAGTAGGTAAACAAGCGCTTTTGTTTGGTTTGAATATGTTACACTGCTCTTATCATAAGGCATTCTGAATATAGAAATTATAAGGCGATCAGTTTATGAAACTCTATTGTCTTGTTTAGGCTGGTAACTAAGGAGCTGGGAGTCTTGTTATATGTAGCTCGTCTATAATCTAACTAAGGAGTTAGGAGTCTTGTTAATTGTTATATGTAGTCCCAGTGTCAAGCTACCAATGCTATTCACATTCAAACGAATACTAACACACTTTATTGTACACACATGCTCAATAGCTGATTAACAATTACTAGTAGTCTGTAGTCCTTTGTATAGTCTACTTTGTTTTGGTTTTGTTTTTATGGTGATGAAAATTACCATAGGCAACTAGGTGCATGCTTTCCAAATGAGCCTGAGATTGGTAGAAATGAGGTTTTCCTCATGAAATTGTTGGTTGGACTTAATGTTCAGTAGGCTAGTGATTAGCTGGCAAGTCACCAAGTTTGGAAGCTTTGAGCTCAGGCTGAACTCTCAGAGCTTGAGTCTGGGTTTATATATAAATGTGACTCTTACCTTTACTTTTGTACCATTGGATTTATGTGCTCACATCAGCTTCAGATGAAATAAAGTTAGATCATTTATGTGAAGTCACATGCAACTATGCAAGCGTTTACTGTTAAGAAAAATTAGGACCCGCTCAAACATATAACTTACTAGGTGGTCCATATATCTTGCATAGACTTGGTACACAAGGGTCTTTTAAGCTTGCCAAGACTTTCTCGGTTCAGCTTGTTCAGTTGACCATATAAGTTAGTTGCCCTATGTTATTGAATTGTAGGTGGTTATATCATCATTTTATTAAAAAAACTTAACCCTTAAGTTTTTGATGTGGAATTTTTGGGCACCTTTGATTGGTGAGAGCGAGTTGCTTTAGGACTAGATCGCTAAATCAAGTTACCTATTTTGTTTTACACCTTACTGAACATAAATACATGATTCATAATTTGGGTGGGCAGTTTGCAGGGTGCTAATGTATCTGAATACACACATCCTTCTTCTTGAAGCTGCAGAGTAAATTAAATGAAGTCCAAAGTTGTTGACTATTAGGGGATATTTTGTATGAAGCATTAATAAATAGGCATATGTATGTGAGTTTAGTACTCACAAATTAAGTGTTGAAAATTGTGTATTATATTTTTTCCCTGCAGGTATGTTCCTTCTTTCTTACCCCCTCCCATGGCAACCAAGGGTAAAGAAAATGAAAAACAGGTTAGTGAACTGCTGAAACATTTCTATGCCACTAGCTTGTTGACTTTTTGCATAGTTGCATTGTGTGTTCGACTTTTTTTGTAGCCGATTGTAACGGATTTTTACTACTGACAGAAGGACGAAGAGAGGCCAAAAGAGAAAAGCAAAGGGAAGGCGAGGAATATAGACTATTTCATGGAGGAATTAAAACATGAACAAGAAATGAGAGAAAGAAGAAACCAAGAGCGCGAAAACTGGCAGGACGGACGTCCAACTTCAACGGTAAGATATGATTTTATTAGGAAGTTCATCATTAGTCAACGAGTTGCCCCTAACTACATATCTAGTCAAATATTGCAATGTATACATTTTCAACCTTGTTTGGCATTTATATAAAGAGGATTTCATATATAAATACCATAATCTCATCTAAATCACATATACTTGTATCTTACTATCTCAGCTATCTAGTCGGTTTGATGAGTTGCCTGATGAATTTGATCCGAAGTTTGGTTCCTTTGATGATGGAGATCCTCAGACCACCAATCTTTATGTCGGAAATCTTGCACCTCAGGTAAGATCGTGATGCTAATATGGTACTTTAGTTGGTGAAAAAATGCAAGCTGACCTTTTCTTTCTATGGTCAATACATTTCAGGTAGATGAAAATTTTCTTCTGCGGACATTTGGAAGATTTGGACCCATTGCTAGTGTGAAGATAATGTGGCCAAGGACAGAAGAGGAGCGAAAACGACAAAAAAACTGTGGTTTTGTGGCTTTTATGAACCGTGCAGATGGACAAGCTGCAAAAGATGAAATGCAAGGTTAAGCCCTTCCAAATAGTATAAGAGCTAAAATTCTTGTTTAAATGAGAGTAGAGGTCATCAGGTCAACAATCTGATTCGTATATTTATGTAGAAATTTTCCAGCTATACCGGTAATGTCAACTTTTACGTGTCACACAGATGGGAGATTATATGAATTGAAGTTCTAGAAATGTTTAGTTGAATCATTTATGGAGCTTCTAAGTTGCAAACTTTCTTAGCAAGAGTGATAACTGAATATTGTATTTAATGTTTCAGGGGTGATTGTTTATGATTATGAATTGAATATTGGGTGGGGTAAATCCGTTTCTCTCCCTTCTCAATCACTCCCTGCTCCTCCTCCAGGACAAATGGCCATCAGGAGTAAAGAGGTATGCTTTATGATATGTTTGTAAAAACTTGCTATGAGTTTTAGGTTAAGTGGATGATATAAAACATTAATGACTTGTGCGGGTCTTATGAGTGACCTTTTGTGGTTTGCAGGGTGCCACTGTGATCTTGTCCGGTCCATCTGGTCCTCCCATTACTTCTGTTCCTAGCCAGAACTCTGAGCTGGTAAGTTGACCTATAGGTTGAATATATCTTACACTACCTTTGTAAGCAAAAGCTATTTTAAGGTACTGATATTCTAACCTTGGTGACTAGGTTCTTACTCCCAATGTGCCCGACATAACAGTTGTTATGCTTGAGGATGCCCGCCTTAGAAAAGTAATTGATAAAATGGCTCTTTACGTTCTTGATGGAGGTTGTGCTTTCGAGCAAGCTGTAATGGAGAGGGTCCGTGGGAATCCTCTTTTTAGTTTTTTGTTTGAACTCGGCTCTAAGGAGCATACTTATTATGTTTGGAGGCTTTATTCCTTTGCTCAGGTACATGGTTAACAAGCAACACTTATAATTGAACCCTATAAAAGGGAATGGCAGCTTGAGATATATGTGGATTGAAAGATTAATATTTGCTCTCACAAATGCAGGGTGATACGATGCATAGGTGGCGAACTGAACCTTTTATCATGATAACTGGTAGTGGGAGGTAATAATTGCCGGAAACATATCTTGATACTTCCTTTACATATCATGCATATGTTATATAAATCAGTGATTTAAAAAACAAAATTTGGTACCTTTTGCTAGATGGGTCCCACCTGCTCTGCCAAAAGACAAGAGTCCAGAGAATGAGGAGACGGGAGCTACATTTGCTGCTGGAAGAAGCAGGGTACAATCTTGTTATTTATTTTCTTTTGTCAATCTTACATTAGCCAGGTGCAATTAAGTTATTTATTGTACTTATTTTCCTTTGATTATCTTCGTTCAGCGTGTGGAGACTGAACGTACATTGACTGATGCACAAAGAGATGAATTTGAAGATATGCTCCGTGCTTTAACATTAGAAAGAATCCAAATCAAAGAAGCAATGGGTTTCGCTTTAGATAATGCTGATGCTGCTGGAGAGGTATCCTGACACTAAAAGTTATTAGTTATGATATGTTTTGTGTTTTTTTGTTGCTTAATCCGCTTTTATTTATTTTTTGCAGATAGTTGAAGTTCTAACAGAGTCTTTGACTCTTAAAGAAACTCCAATACCTACTAAAGTTGCAAGGCTCATGCTTGTCTCCGACATTCTTCACAATAGTAGCGCTCCTGTAAAGAATGCATCTGCTTACCGCACCAAATTTGAAACAAATTTGCCAGATATACTTGAAAGCTTTAATGACCTGTATCGGAGTATCACTGGAAGAATCACAGCTGAGGCCCTAAAGGTAAAATGCTAGAGGTGTAGCCATTGGTCATTGGTAAACATCACTGAAATTGTCCCTCTTGGAAACTAATCGCATAAATGGCTCTTGAGAGCCTTAGAGTGACCATTTATATGCAACGATATTCCCTCTTAGGGGCCATTTATGCAATTTGTTTTAAGAGAGACGGTTTCAGTGATTTTGAGCAAATCATATGGAGTATGGACCGCTTTAGTAATTTACTACATTATATTTTTAGGTTTAATCATGATTATGTTTTATTATATAATGGACATTATATAAGATGAGTATCTTCAGTCCTGATCCACTCATATTCTTTGCTTATTTTCCTTCTGTTCTAAGTGTAACATTCTCTTATCTGCAGGAACGAGTCATGAAAGTTCTTCAAGTGTGGGCTGACTGGTTCTTATTTTCGGATGCATATGTAAACGGGTTGCGTTCAACGTTTCTTCGATCCAGTAACTCTGGTGTTACCTCATTCCATTCCATTTCTGGCGATGCAACAGAAACCGAACACATGTCCAATTATAGCGAAACTGGCGATTCTGGAAAAATTAATCCAGATGCAGCGTTAGCAATCGGCAAAAGTGCAGCCATGAAAGAACTATTAAATCTTCCTCTTGCTGAGCTGGAAAGACGTTGCAGACATAACGGATTATCTCTTGTTGGTGGTAGAGAAATGATGGTCGCACGTCTGCTTTATTTGGAAGAATCAGAAAAGCAAAGGGGTTATGAACTCAGTGATAATTTGAAGTATTCCCATCATAATCAAAGGGAAAGTAATGTCGATACGGGGCCTGTGGGATATTCAGGAAGGAATCATCAAGTGGATGATGATATGGGTGTCATATCAAAAGGCAAAGGTTCTGCGTCCATAGCTGCAATGATTCCGATCCCACAACCTGAGCTAAAAGCTTTCCCTAATAAGACAAAACCCGAATCTGTATTGCCTGCCTCTAAGTGGGCCCGTGAAGACGATGAAAATGACGATGAACAAAAAAGAAGTACTAGAGATCTTGGATTGGGTTATTCATCATCTGGAAGCGAGAATGCTGCTGGTGGTCATGGTATTGAGGCTATGGATACCGCAAGCACTATCACGAGTTCTGATACTAGTTTAACTGAAGAGAAGAGGTATGTACTTATTATCACGAGTATCAGATTTTTCATTTAACATATATATATTTTAAACTTCTTTAGTTTTAATTTCACATCTAGACCTTACTCATGGTTTTATTGATAAATAGATTTAAGTGAAATAATCTGATACTTTTTGAAAGCGAAGAGGTATACTTGCTATTGGGGAGTAATGAATATATCTAGTTGATATTATTTGGTATTTTTAGGAAGGGACAGAATTACGACTTTGAAGTTATAAGTCTTTACTAGATTTTATTTATTTATTTATTTTTTATATAACTTTACATTCATAATCATGGTTGTTTAATTGTCCCACACGTGCAGACAAAAGTTGAGACAGATTGAGGTGTCTTTGATTGAGTACCGTGAATCCCTTGAAGAACGAGGATTAAAGAAAGAAGAAATTGAAAAGAAAGTGGCGGCACATCAAAAACAATTACAATACAAGTATGGCTTAACGGATCATAATGAAGATTCATCACACAAGAGTGAGTTTTAAATTGTCAGGGTTTAAGCTTTTGGTAATTTTGTTGAATACACATATAATGTTTTAGTAACCACAGGGACGTCATCAGAAAGAAGGGAGAAAAGAGATGATTCACGTGAATCTTCAAGAAAGCGTCAACGAAGCCATCATGACAGTGAAAGCCCACAACGTAAATCATCAAGTAGGGATCGGGAAAAGGGTAGAAGTTATGATTCACATACTGAAAGAGAGAAGGAACGAGACCATGATAGAGATAGACGCAGAGACAAAGACAGGGACAGCAGGAGAAGATAAACTGAGTTGAAATTCGTAGGTATGATTGATTTAGTCATGAATCAAAACAGATTTTTACAGTGTATCAGCTTCTTTGAGCTTATTTATGTTATGTTTGACATAATTGCAGGTTATTCATGGGTTAGCTGTTTAAATCCTTTCGTTTTGTTGAAAACAGCAGCAGCAGTAGCAACATGTGGATAATGATGATGATAGCCCCACAATGTTTCCTGCTCGTGATGGACATTCTGGAATTTATATAGAAAAAAACCCGGATTCATCCTCTTGTTCACGTGGTATGATTAATGAATCATATTTGCTGTAAACAGCATGGTAAACTTTTTTTTGCATCTTGTCACGGATCTGATTGGTTTGTTGTACGTACAAGAAAGTATTTTGTGTTGGTGCTTTGAACTTTAAAGTGAGCATAGAAGTGGGAGTATCATATTGCGCTTTTAGACCCATATATATATATCAGTCTCTTTAATTCAAGACCCTTTTAAGTGCAAGGACAAGAGTAATTACAAAACTACATACTTACAAATCTAGTTAGCAAATTGATCAGAGAAACATTTACTATGATGCATACCATTACCAATTGTCTTATGAGGCTTTAGAGGTTTGATTATCAACATGACTCGGTACCAATCAAACCGGAAGACAAAAATCTAGAAAACCGACTTGGATGACCATCATTAGTCCCCACATACCTCAAAAAAAGAAATAATTTCAATACTCTTCAAATAGGGGTGAGCAAATGGACCGGACCGACCGACAAAACCGACCGGACCGACCACATTCGGTCCGGTCTCGGTCTAATGTTTTTCATAATTTCGGTCTCGGTTCGGTTCGGTCCGGTCCAGTCCGATCCGGTTGGGCTTAAAACCCAGACATTTAGCCTACTTGGACCGAGACCGGACCAAACCGAACCGGAGCGACTACATTCGGTCCGGTCTCAGTCTAGGTTTTTTGCCGGATTTGGTCTCGGTCCGGTCCGGTCCGGTTTTCACCCGATGAGCAGCCTTACTCTTAATTACTTGGAGGCTCATGAATATAATTCCCATAACTTCCTTCACTGCTTGAAGCAATACCTCAATTGATATATTTTCATTTGTATTGTAATTATTCTTGCATGTCTTTTGCCACACACTACCCGAAACAATTTTTCTCGTGACTAAATACAGAGCAGGACATGTTTTTCATTTCATGAATAATGCTTTTCAAGTCATATGGTAAGTTCACCATGTTCTTCAAAATATTCATAGAGAATAAAATGATGATGAATTTAGGTATTTTATGGTAGTTGAAAGTGATTGTATGAGGATGAGTTTACGTGTTCTGTAATGTGTTTAGGTAATCGGTGCCGGTGGAGGTCATGGGCGGTTTTGGGCCGGCACACCATCAGCAATCGAGCCGGGCCCAACCCACTAAGGGGCACTAAATTTTTTTATACCCATTATATGTACTAGGCACAACCCACTAAGGGGCACTAAATTTTTTTATACCCATTATATGTACTTCTGTTGCAAGAATGATTTTTGTTCGTATTTTTGGCTTTTCGTACTTGATTATTGTCTATTGATATTATAATATAAGGGCACTTTTTTTTCCCGTGCCGGGCCTAACTTTTTTTTGACGTTCTCAGCACCGCCCCTGGTGGCGGTAGGGAGAAAAAGGTGATAATCATGGGTGGTAAAGGTTGTGAGAAGAAGAAAATGAAATGAATAATTAGGAATAAATTTATTAAGAAGGGTATTTGACTTTTATTACATGGAGTAACAAAGATAACAAAGAAAAAAATTACGTTGTTGATTCTTATGTTGTTGATTCTCATAAATGTAATGTATGACTTTTACTATCGGAAGAATGACGATTATCAAAGTTTTTGACGTTAATATTTAATGTGAAATTAACAAACCACACAGATGTATTTTGTACTTATTTGCATCACTTGCGTAGCTTCAAAAATACAAAATGACCAAATAATATAATAGTCATAGATCAAATCATAATAAAAATAAGAAAAAAGAATGAAGATTTGTTTTGGGCTTTTTGTTATTTTCTTCATATTTGATAACCTTTCCGTTAAAAAACGGTCAGCCTTATCTGCTTCGCCCTAGACCCGGGTTTTGACCCGGTTAACATTTTCCAGAAATTGGAGTTCAATTTTCACAATATCTCCCACAAATCAAATTATCAAAATTAATGCAAAGTGCAAACAACATTATGAATAAATTGTCCACTACAAAATCATTGCAAAAAATCATCTATATGGGTCTTAGCTCGATTCCTTGTATCATAAGCCCCTTAAGATCCTTCTCACCGGGATGCTAAAAAAAAAGACGCATAGGAACTGATTCGGCGGTAGTTTGAAGCTGCCATACTTTGACTTCCATCCAACCATCGGTCCTCTGTTGCGGAAGGGCATTCCCTTTGTATCTATTCAGTGGGTTGTAGGTACTTTCATCAAACTTTGATCCGATAACTGGGGTGTGTGGAGGGCTTACTAAATAGATAAACGAATGATATCTACTTAAATAGACAACCTCGTCATCCTCTACCTTAATAGGAGCCTCAAATGTTGATTGGTCTTGTGGTAATTTAAAGACAAGGTAAGCTGCATATGTTGTTTCAGGTGATACTTCTTGGGGTTCTATTCTCCTCCGAATTTGAAATTTGTAGCCGCATGTTATTACAAGCACTTCTCCAAATCTGCAGAAACAAAAAATCTCGTTACTTATGTACTAAATTTGGAATTTGTTTAAGGTTTCCAAGTGGTAGAAGCCTAATAATGTATTAAGTTGTTTATGTTTATTGTCTAACAGGTGGTCATAACACATGCCAACTTCAAACAGTGATAACATTTAAACTGAGTGGAATTGGTCAATGTGAAATTTACATGCCATCACACACCAAACCAAAGCCATATGATGCTTTGGCATACTTGGGATATTCGGATTTACTAGGCTTCAATAATCAAGGAGGTATGCTCTTATTCATTAACTGATACACTAATCTAGTGAGAACAGCTCACCAGATCGTAACACTAACAAAGAACAGCTTTGATGAGGTTACTTCCTTTTCAATTATCACAATGAACAAGATACTAAACACATCCTATTTTTCATCATTTTATACTAACTGTAGCTTACTATTAAGAAGATGACACAAAAGGTCCCTGTACTTTCAATAAGGAACTGTATGGCTCTTGTGTAATATTGATCCATAACAGGAGGTTTCGGGTTGAAAGATTTGGATCAATAGAATGAAACTTAAATCATCAAGAATTTACGGAATATTGCAGCATAATAAACTGTCTTTCTTAACTATTACCCATTTTTGCAATACAATGGATTCACACAATGAACTAAAGAGGCAGAGTGTTTGGGAAGTTAAACACGAGAACCTAGACAGTTGGAGATGAAAGAACTTGTATGAGACAAGAGATAAAGT
This sequence comes from Artemisia argyi, assembly GCA_030686995.1. Classification (NCBI taxonomy): domain Eukaryota; kingdom Viridiplantae; phylum Streptophyta; class Magnoliopsida; order Asterales; family Asteraceae; genus Artemisia; species Artemisia argyi. The sequence continues at coordinate 188,450,610 of CM060685.1, read as the reverse complement.
GAACTCTCATGTTGTCCATAAATTAGGAGTGGGAAATCCAATATAAACTATTACTGAAAAACTGGCAAGAAATATAAAGGGAAGAACCTTAATTCGTTGGAAGACTCCCAGTTTGAGTTATTTTCATCTATTACAAGTCCTGCTGCTCTTGCAGATAGCATTTGACATTTCTTCCCGTTTTTATCAACACTGAACAACTATAAATCGATATAGATACGGTAAGTGCAGGAATATTATGTTTGAAATGGGTTTTGAAAATTGGAAGTAAACTAGTAATGATATCATTCATATAAAATATACCTGATGACCATTATCAAGCAGGAACCCTTTGCAAAGAATTGAGTATAGTTCCTTCTTTGTTTTCCACTCCAGACTAACTTTTGACAATTTGAGTGTTTCTTCATAATCATTTGGTATCTTTTGTTCCCAATACGTGTCGGAATCTGATATAGTTTCGATATCCTCCACCCTGTCATCCTCTAACAATTGATCTTCCACCTACATATAAAGTTTAGTTACAAACAATGCAATAGTACTTATTTGCCTCTTAAGAACCTATTAATTCTGTTGGGCTTCCACCTAACTTCTATAAATACCGTATCTCCATTGAAATTTATTTGTTTTAAGTTTCTAACTAAATATTAAATTCTATTAGCAATTCATAATCTACCCATCCCAACCCAACCTTCATTTGCCACCTGTATTTCAAAATATTCTGGTGGTTGACCTGTTTTGTAAGGATGCCTTCTATTCTGGTTCCAGGATTATAAATAATTTTTTTTGAAAAATGGCCCGTTTTGACCCCAACCATTTTGGACATACTACCTGACCCAACCCAACATGAGCTTATTGGCAATTGTAATTCAAGATATTATGGCAGTTAACCTCATTTTTAAGATCTTTTAGATTCTAAAACTATCATAGAAAAGGACTAAGATGAATAAACTTGTATTGGTCATCTTACTATTTCCAGGGGCTGAAACATTATGTCTTCTACTCCGTCTATATGAGTTCCAGAATTTTCAAAAATAATTTCAAGATCAACAATACTCCCATCGCTAGTGAATTGATACAATTCAGCCATATATAAATCATCTTCTCTTCTCTGATTTGCAAGGTACACAACAGAAGAAGTTGTTTTCTCCCCTCTTAATCGGTACTTGAGGTCTATGTACAGTTGTTCACCACTTGAGAGAAAATAGTACACAAGGTTTACAGTGTATGTGATTGATGGAGACAATAACTGTGTCTTCACGTGTGTTTTGAATCCCTTATTGTCTGTTAGATAAAATCCTGCTGGGAATCTGCATGAAGAAGAAGAAGAAGAAGCAAAGAATGATGCATCAATTTATATATACTTATGAAACAACAGGGTAAAGTCTGAGTATGACAAGTCACCTTGACCAACAATTAGACTCATATCGAGAAGGGAAATCTTCATTTGGAATCAAACAGTCTTCCATGGATATCATGTGACAGTGTTGCCCTTTCTCATTAAGAGAAAACCACTGCATAATTAGAAAGTTGGGAATTAGTTCTACTCAGACTATCTTTATAAATAAACATAGCTAATAGAATACCGTTTTGTATCCATTAAGGTAGACTCCTTTGGAGAGAATATGTTTAAGTTCATCAAGGGATGTGTATAACAAAGATTGTGAGGCAACCTCGATTATGTGTTGGTACTCTTCAAACACTGGAAGTTGCACCTATATATATAATGACATATCCAAGCAAGTGAGCCATACATGCGGGTTAATTAAGTGTCATTTTTTCTTGACATCTTTTATAAATAACATTACCATTGAAATTAAACTGCTTACTTTTACTTCAGATGGATGGAACTCGAATCCTGCTACTAGTAATCTGATCGAATGGCCTTCAAACTGAAATTGAAGGTCAGCAGTAGTGTGTTGGGTTGTAAAGTGATAGGATGGAACAATGAACCATCCATCTTCTCTCAAATGGGTAGAAGGGTAAATAATGAAAACTTTTGCCTCATCCTCCCCATCTATTTTGTATCTCAGGGGGTTATGTGATTCATATATATATCGGAAGACAAGGTTGAGGGTGTATGAGATTTGAGGTGTCAAGTATTCACCTTTCACACGTGCTTTGAAATCATCTTCGCATTGGTAACATGTTCCCCCTGGAAATCTGCATACAGAAGAAGAATTAAGACAGCAATTAATTAGAGAAAAAGGATGGATAAAGTTATTGAATACCAGCAAAAGGGATAAAATAAGAGACCTTGAATAATTAACAATATCAAAATCAGACGGATCTTTTAAATCGTCATCATAAATTTCATCGAGATTGAGACAGGGTTGAATGTAAATCCTTTCAATGTGTTCCCCCTTCTCATTTATACACAGCCACTGCACATCCAATAAAAAATAAAGTCTTAGTTATTACTATTAGGTTTACAATATCAGAATCAGGGCTAAAATTGGGTCGCGCCCTTTTAGCTTTGGGTCAAGGGAATTAGGCCCAATTCTAGTGGGTAAGTCTTTGTGGTTGATAACAATGATCCATTTTTTGTTTTGTGTTAAGTTTTTAATAGATTTTTAGTAAACTAAATCATTTATTATTATTTTTTCTCCAAAGATTGAGATGTCATTTTTTTTAAAAGTACATGAAATTGGATTAAATTTGATGACTCAATTTTGACAAATTTTAGATGTCATTTTTAACAAACCGAGTCATATTGGTTTTATAAGTAGAAATACATATGTAGTTGAGTGTATATACAATTTACCATTTTGAAAGTTTAATAAAAAAAACTCCAACAACATTATCTAATTATTTACCGTTTTGCCCCCGTTAAGGAGGACTCCTTGGGAGAGAAGCACTTTCGATTCTTCTGTGAATCTGTAGAACAGAGGAGGAACCACACCCCTAACAATCTCTTGGTTTGCTATGACGACCTGACGTTCCATCTATGGAGCATACATATATTGGACAATATTACACGACCAGGGAAAAAATATCCTAGCTATTACTCAAAGTATGTAAATGACGAGGATAGAAAAATCGGCATTTGCCAGCTTACTTTTTCCAAGGGACGAAACTCGATGCCTTCTATGTAAAATTCACCCGAGAGACCACAGTCTTCCACGAAAATTTCAAGATCTAGAATACTCTCCTCGGTGCTGTTAAACTGATACAGTTCTACCACCAACTGTTTACACTCGTTCTTATCTGCAAAGTGCAGAATTGAAATTTTTGTCTCCTCTTGTATTTTGTACCTGACACCTACATATTGTTGTTTCATCGCCTCTATTTCACTAGCGTGTAAGACAAAGCTTAACCCATATATGACATCTTGTGACAAGAATAATGGAGTTGTGACACGTAGTTTCAATTCCATGAGATGTGTCTTGTAGCAACCAACCGCAAATCTGAATGTAAAAGCAGCAAGGAATGATTACATTACTGTAAATCTGACATGTATTTTGAAATAGATTAGAAAGGAAAGGGATTAGTAGAAGGAGACCAAGTCACCTTGACGTTTCCTTAGACGAGTATCGATCACTGTAATCTCTGTTTGGATCATCTAAACACAAATACTCTTCTATGGATACCATTACATGATGTTGGAATATATGAATAATGTAAAACAATAAACATATAAACATCAAAGAGTACGCAGCGGAATAGATCAAATACAAATAATAAATTAACCGAATATAAATGGATACATACCTCTTGATTGCTAGCAAGAACAAGAACTTATAAACCCTAGGAGAGGGCTTATATGGATCGACTAGGGCTAGTCACAAGGCAAGATCACCGTTAGCAAAAGTATGCTAACACTTCGTTCTCACACACACGTACTATAAGCGTTTCAATGGAAATGCTAGATTCGTAGTACACGAAAAGATTAAACTATTGGTCCTATCAATCAAAGATCGATTAGACACAAAGAAAGAGATTAGAGAAGATTAGGTTGCAATGGAACCAAGGGATGATTAGAATGAATGAGAGGGGTCTCATTATATACTAATCAAGAGGCTTGGAGCAAAAGCTATCCCAAAACCCTATGGGAGGGGGGCCTTGGCCGGCCATGGGTTTTCAAAGCCCAACCCGAACCAAACTTTCACTCTTATCCACATTTAGTCCTTCATGTCTCGTCCAACGGTCGTTAGTTACCATTAAGTTTATATTTCGTGTATTTAATAATTATTCGTCACTAAAACAATAATTATTAATTCATTGAAACTCATACGTAAAGTGTGCAATCCCGAAGTCTCGAGTTCGAATCCGGTCATGATATATTAATTTATTATCCGTCAAACTAATAGCTCCCACTCGGATATAGATTAATGTAACAATGACAATGGTTAGTCTAGCATAACACACCAATGCCCCCAGAACGATCTCGAGTATGGTTTCCTGGAAAAAACCACCTTTGATGATTCATCATCATACTTATCCTTTTGATTCTAATACTATGTTAATTTGGATATGGATTGAAGTCATTCCATAATTAACTAGTGTTTCTCGTTATTTATGATTAAGCAAGATTACCAATTCTTCTGAACGTATTCCAGATAGACCTTGGGCATGGCCATGCAAACATCTTGTTAATCCTACGAGCGGCCAAACAGTATTATACTTCAAAACAAATTTGAAGGAACCAAATCCTGTATTGACTACAAGCATAACCTATGAACTTCGCATCACCTCTGAAAATAATCCTTATAACTCCCAATTACGGATAGCGTTAGATTATCTCACAGAAAATGAGCTACATCCACAGTAGTTACCTAGTATCTCAAGTCTGAGGATAAATATTCATGATTTACTATAATGACAACATCCATAAGTACAATCATGTAGTTGGGATTTTGTCCTATATTCAATTTATCCAGTATTGAATATCATGTGAATTTGGCATGTCTACGCACCAATATAATTTATATATATTATACCAAATCTCACATTTGTCTTAGTTCAATGATACTCCCATATCATTAATTGACAACGGACAATTTTAGAATAACTTAAGTTATTCATGGATTAAACATGCAAATATAGGATACAATATTTATGAATAGAAATAAACATAACACAATACTTCATTTCATTCGAATATTGTTTACAATCCTTTATCCAAATACTAACCACAGATCTACATGAAACTACTAGCTAAACGAAGTCCAATGCCATCAGCAAGTCGAGTAAGCTTTTCCTTAGATAAAGCCTTCGTAAATGGATCAGCTAGATTGTTATCTGTGTGAATTTTGAGTAGATTGATTTCACCTATGTCGACTTGTTCTCGAACATAGTGATATCTTCTTGGAAAATGTCTGGCGCCCTTCATAACTCCAGGTTCATTGGCGAATGTAACTGCGGCAGAGTTGTCACAATACATATTAATAGGTAATTCAATTGACGGCATAATACCAAGCCCCGAAATGAATTTCCTGATCCAAACAGCTTCCATCGCAGCTTCCGATGCAGCAATATACTCAGCTTCTGTAACAGACATCGCAATTGTTGTCTGCTTCTTGCTCTTCCAGTCAACTGCTCCTCCATTAATAACAAAGACATAACCCGTCTGAGACTTTGTATCATCTTTATCTGTTTCAAAGGACGCATCACAGTAACCTGTAACATCAAGTTCTGCTTCTGGATTTCCCCCATACACTAGAAACATATCTTTAGTATTCCTTAAATACTTAAGAATGCTTTTAACAACGTGCCAGTGCTTTCCACCTGGATTCTGTTGATAACGACTGGTCATATTTTGTGCAAACGCCACATCAGGTCTTGTGCATCTAACTGCATACATGATAGATCCTACAGCTGAAGCATACGGAACCTTCTTCATGATTGCAACCTCTTCAGGTGTTGAGGCACATAGTTTGCTACTTAAGCCATGTTCCACTTGCATTGGCAAATATCCTTTCTTGGAATTTTGCATATTAAATCTCTTCAATACTTTATCAATGTAAGTACTTTGACTTAATCCAATCAACCGCTTTGATCTATCTCTGTAGATCTTGATTCCAAGGATGAATGTTGCTTCTCCTAAATCCTTCATAGAAAAACATCTACCAAGATAAGCTTTAACTTCGTTTAAACTTGGTATATGATTTCCTAATATTAATATGTCATCGACATATAGGATAAGGAAAGTAACATTACTCCCACTAGCTTTCTGGTATACACGTGGCTCATCAAGATTTTGACTAAATCCAAAACTTTTGATTTCTGCGTCAAATCTCTTATTCCATTGACGTGATGCTTGCTTTAATCCATAAATGGATCTTTTAAGTTTGCATACACGGTTTGGAAATTCTGGATTCACAAACCCCTCAGGCTGCGCCATATAGATGTCTTCATCTAGGCGACCATTCAAGAAGGCGGTTTTGACATTCATTTGCCATATCTCATAGTCATAGTAGGCAGCTATGGCTAAGAGAATCCTAATAGCTCTAATGTCAGCTACAGGAGAAAAGGTCTCCTCGTAGTCAACACCAAATGTTTGAGTATAGCCTTTAGCTACCAAACGAGCCTTATAGATGTGTACAATGCCATCCATGTCTGTTTTCATTTTGTAGAGCCATTTACTTCCAACTACCTTAGCATTTGGAGGTAAGTCTACTTCTTCCCAGACTTCATTGTCTTTCATGGACTGCATTTCCCCATTCATAGCACTCTGCCATTTCTCCTTTTCAGGACCATTAATGGCAGCCTTATAACTAGTAGGTTCATTAAGATCCCCTAGTATCGTTTCCTCACACTCTACGTTAAGACATAGACGTTCGGGTGCTTTCACAGTTCTTGAAGATCTGCGAATGGGTACCACTTCCACTTCAGGTGGAGGACCTAAACTTTCAGGTTCCACAGGAAGTGTGCTAGTGTTTTCAGAAGGTGATGTATCTTCATCCTCTAGATCATAAACTCTCCCACTGAATTCTTGAGATATGAGATTCTTTTCAAAGAAATCTCCATACCTAGCCACAATGACTTTATTCTCTGGTGGAAAGTAAAAGTAGTAACCCATTGTTTCCTTTGGGTATCCTACGAAGATACACTTAACAGATCTCTGTTGGAGTTTATCTGGTGAATCACGTTTAACAAACGCGTCACAACCCCAGACCTTTAAGTAAGAAAAGCTAGGAGCTTTTCCTGTCCATAATTCATATGGAGTCTTATCAACCTTCTTTGTTGGAACCATATTCAATATGCGAATAGCAGTTTCAAGGGCATAATCCCAAAAGGATAAGGGTAGAGATGTAAGATTAAACATTGATCGTACCATGTCTAGCAAAGTACGATTTCTCCTTTCAGATACACCATTTTGCTGTGGAGTATAAGGAGCCATGAGATGTTGGACTATACCACACTCAGTTAGATAATCTTTAAACTCTTGGCTTAAATATTCACCGCCTCTATCGGATCGAAGTGCCTTAATCTTCTTACCGAGTTGTAATTCTACTTCACTTTTAAAATCCTTGAAGGTATTAAAGACTTCATGTTTATGTTTAAGTAAATAAACATAACCATAACGACTATAATCATCCGTGAAGGTTATGAAGTAGGTAGCACCACGTCTTGACACATGTCTAAGTGGACCACACACATCAGTGTGTATTAATCCAAGTAGATCTGTTGCCCTTTCCACTTGTGGTGAAAAAGGTTTCCTTGTCATCTTCCCAGATATGCAGGACTCGCATTTATCAAATGATTCATCATTTATCTTTTGTAAAAGCCCATCATGTTGCATCTTTTGCATGCGATCCTTGCCTATATGAGCAAGACGACAGTGCCAAAGATAAGACGAATCCAAGTTAGACTTGATTCTCTTATTGTTAATGCTATACACAGAATTATTTCTATTGGACATGGAATCTTCCATATCAATTTCAAACACACCGTTTATTGGAATTGCATTAAAGTAAAAAACATTATTTAAAGAAACAGAAATTCCATTATTAATAAATGTGTGAACAAAACCATTATCCAATAACAAAGAAATTGAAATGACACCCCTAACAATAGAGGGTGCAAAGTGACAATTATTCAATACTAGTATCATTCCCGAAGGTAAAACTAAATCGAAAGTCCCTATGGCTTCAACTGCTGCACGTACTCCATTTCCTACGTACAAGTATCTTTCTCCATAGGCCAGCTTCCTTGCTCCTCTAAGTCCCTGCGACGTATTACAGATGTGAGTACCACATCCTGTATCATATATCCAGGAATTATTCTTACGAGGAAAAGAAAATAACTCAATCATAAACATACCTGAAGTGCTTGCGACGTTACCAGGCATTTTACTTTTGTTGAGGCGCAACTCCTCTAGAAACAATGGACAGTTTTTCTTCCAATGACCAGGAGTGTTGCAGTGGTGACATTTAGCCAAATCCTTATTGAAATTTTCCTTCTTCTTCTGAAAAGGAGGATTTTGCTTCTTAGGCTTCTGTTGGTGATTTGCAATCTGCTTGCCTTTACCATTACCATTGCCTTTACCCTTGATGTTCGCATTATGCGGTTTGTTGGGTTTCTTAGTGATCCTACCACCTTGTATCGCCATTACAGCAGGTGTAGGTGCCTTCTTATTCAGGCTTTTCTCATAATCTATAAGCATTGCATGAATTTCACTTACTGTCTTCCCCTTGCAATGCATATTATAGTTGCGTACAAACTCACTATACAGATCCTGATTAAGGGATCGCAAAATGAGACCAATGCACACACTTTCCTGATATCCGCAACCAAGTCGCTCCAATTGATCCATATAGTATTTCATGGACAAAAAATGGGCACTCACGGATTTTCCTGCTTCCTGCTTACAATTGTGCAGAGATTCTATTAGATCATATAATTCTGCAGCAGGTGGTTTCTCAAACATTCATCTGAGTTCATTGATCATGTCCATGGGACCAAAGTTCTCAAACCGCTTTTGCAATTGAGTATCCATCCCAGCCAACATGAGACAAGCCACATCATTGTGCTTCTCATATTCAATGTTGTATGCATCCTTTACGGCTTGTGTTGCATCATCAGCAGGTTTCTCAGGTAGAGGTTCACCAAGATAATCATATCTTCTGGCCATCCTTAAGGTGATTCTTAAAGATCGATACCAGTCATTGAAATTTTCACCAGTCAACTTGTCTCGATCAATCATTTGCTTGAACGCAGAACTCATGTTGCTCATATTAGTGTTTTCAGGTGTAGCCATTTCTACAGAAAAAATTCAAAAGTTAGTACTTTCGATAATTAAATTTCAATAAAATTAAATACCCTAGGTTCATAAACATATAACCATTTTAATTTTACATTGAAATACTAGGATCCAAATTGACATAAGTTCATCACATCAGTTGATCTGCTAGTGATGACGTTATTCAATAAGGTACGGGTCGTGTCCCAATTGCCAATATTCAATTGCAATTCCTAGAATCGATGGGATTTACATTATTTGCCAACCGCAGTTGCAATGTAAACATGTTTTATCCCCATCTTCTTATGCCTTGAGTGATCAGTTCCCACTATCAACTCAATTAAGTTAACCAATTTAAGAAACAACAAACTTACATAATGACACCACACCAGTTGATCTGCAAGTGATGAAATCATGTAATTTGTCCTTCCATTGCAATCTAGTCAGGTTACGCCCTGGCGTAGATCCAATTTCAGGTGTTTCCGTTTCATTGGATGGCATATAACTTAAATTTAAGGGTAGTATTTTTGATGTGTGTAATCAAAATATATGTACAAAGATGTCATGCATTCATCTTGTAGCATATGTTTCATGTAAAAAAACTTTTACTCATTAGTTTCTTTACGAGCTTAAATCTCCAAATTTTGATTGAGGCGTTGAGAAACTTACAACTTTGCCTTAAGTGCTTCGTAGTTATCATGGATGTTAGGTAAAGACTAAAATATGACTCACAGGCGAGCGGTAAGCCAGAATGGAGGCTCACTAAGGCCGCAATTTAATGCGTAGCCAACCTTATACCCACTTTAATAGTTTGTTATAATTAGTTCCACCTTTCAACCACTTAATACAGTCGCGATCAATCAACCAAAAGTTCAAGATTTATAAGTAAGCTCAAAACAAGATTTCACCATTATTAAGTCCGTTTAATATTTTATTTCTTGAAATTACCCTTTGTTACTATCATGTTGCAAAAAACATATAAAACAAAAGTAATAAAATAAAATAAACAACAACAATAATGGTCATGCAAATTACAATCAATATAAAACACACTATTGATTTAATATACGATTAATAGGGTCTTCCCTAATTTTATAATTAATCAAATTTTAGTAATCTTTATACATAATATTTACTAAACCATTTATCAATTATAATAAATCGCATAAATAAGCATGAAATCAAAACAAATCATAATCCATAACAACACATGCATAGTTTGTCATGGATGCCCATATTGCACATATTATACAAATAATCATGTCAATCAAGGAACGCAACCAAACGGCATATAACAATATCCATACACATAAATTACATGCAACCTATGGTTTCTACAAGTTTTTATTACATAATTCATCAAACCCTAATTTCTTTTTAAATAAAAAAAAACTTTCGACATATATATAATAAATTAAATAAATTCGAAATAAAAAAAAATAAAAACTAGGGTTTATGAAAAATATAAAAACATAAGAACACCAAGCATGTTATAATCAAACGATTCAATTTTATGTGTTTCGGTAATTCATTATAATGTATTAACAGCTCTTGATGCCACTGTTGGAATATATGAATAATGTAAAACAATAAACATATAAACATCAAAGAGTACGCAGCGGAATAGATCAAATACAAATAATAAATTAACCGAATATAAATGGATACATACCTCTTGATTGCTAGCAAGAACAAGAACTTATAAACCCTAGGAGAGGGCTTATATGGATCGACTAGGGCTAGTCACAAGGCAAGATCACCGTTAGCAAAAGTATGCTAACACTTCGTTCTCATACACACGTACTATAAGCGTTTCAATGGAAATGCTAGATTCGTAGTACACGAAAAGATTAAACTATTGGTCCTATCAATCAAAGATCGATTAGACACAAAGAAAGAGATTAGAGAAGATTAGGTTGCAATGGAACCAAGGGATGATTAGAATGAATGAGAGGGGTCTCATTATATACTAATCAAGAGGCTTGGAGCAAAAGCTATCCCAAAACCCTATGGGAGGGGGGCCTTGGCCGGCCATGGGTTTTCAAAGCCCAACCCGAACCAAACTTTCACTCTTATCCACATTTAGTCCTTCATGTCTCGTCCAACGGTCGTTAGTTACCATTAAGTTTATATTTCGTGTATTTAATAATTATTCGTCACTAAAACAATAATTATTAATTCATTGAAACTCATACGTAAAGTGTGCAATCCCGAAGTCTCGAGTTCGAATCCGGTCATGATATATTAATTTATTATCCGTCAAACTAACAGTATTCACCTCTCACACGTGCTTTGAAATCATCTTCACATTGGTAACATGTTCCCCCTGGAAATCTGCATACAGAAGAAGAATTAAGACAGCAATTAATTAGAGAAAAAGGATGGATAAAGTTATTGAATACCAGCAAAAGGGATAAAATAAGAGACCTTGAATAATTAACAATATCAAAATCAGACGGATCTTTTAAATCGTCATCATAAATTTCATCGAGATTGAGACAGGGTTGAATGTAAATCCTTTCAATGTGTTCCCCCTTCTCATTTATACACAGCCACTGCACATCCAATAAAAAATAAAGTCTTAGTTATTACTATTAGGTTTACAATATCAGAATCAGGGCTAAAATTGGGTCGCGCCCTTTTAGCTTTGGGTCAAGGGAATTAGGCCCAATTCTAGTGGGTAAGTCTTTGTGGTTGATAACAATGATCCATTTTTTGTTTTGTGTTAAGTTTTTAATAGATTTTTAGTAAACTAAATCATTTATTATTATTTTTTCTCCAAAGATTGAGATGTCATTTTTTTTAAAAGTACATGAAATTGGATTAAATTTGATGACTCAATTTTGACAAATTTTAGATGTCATTTTTAACAAACCGAGTCATATTGGTTTTATAAGTAGAAATACATATGTAGTTGAGTGTATATACAATTTACCATTTTGAAAGTTTAATAAAAAAAACTCCAACAACATTATCTAATTATTTACCGTTTTGCCCCCGTTAAGGAGGACTCCTTGGGAGAGAAGCACTTTCGATTCTTCTGTGAATCTGTAGAACAGAGGAGGAACCACACCCCTAACAATCTCTTGGTTTGCTATGACGACCTGACGTTCCATCTATGGAGCATACATATATTGGACAATATTACACGACCAGGGAAAAAATATCCTAGCTATTACTCAAAGTATGTAAATGACGAGGATAGAAAAATCGGCATTTGCCAGCTTACTTTTTCCAAGGGACGGAACTCGATGCCTTCTATGTAAAATTCACCCGAGAGACCACAGTCTTCCATGAAAATTTCAAGATCTAGAATACTCTCCTCGGTGCTGTTAAACTGATACAGTTCTACCACCAACCGTTTACACTCGTTCTTATCTGCAAAGTGCAGAATTGAAATTTTTGTCTCCTCTTGTATTTTGTACCTGACACCTACATATTGTTGTTTCATCGCCTCTATTTCACTAGCGTGTAAGACAAAGCTTAACCCATATATGACATCTTGTGACAAGAATAATGGAGTTGTGACACGTAGTTTCAATTCCATGAGATGTGTCTTGTAGCAACCAACCGCAAATCTGAATGTAAAAGCAGCAAGGAATGATTACATTACTGTAAATCTGACATGTATTTTGAAATAGATTAGAAACGAAAGGGATTAGTAGAAGGAGACCAAGTCACCTTGACGTTTCCTTAGACGAGTATCGATCACTGTAATCTCTGTTTGGATCATCTAAACACAAATACTCTTCTATGGATACCATTACATGATGTTCTTCCATTTCATTTAATGATAACCACTGTCCACAAATATTTAGAGATTAATTGCAAATGTGTCGGCTTTGAATGAGAGGCTTCAATGGAAGTCGGAATCGAGTACATGTTTATCATAAGTTCATAACCAAACATAAGGTCATGTTTAGTGAGCGAATATTTGTGGTTGATGACTAATTTTTATGTTTGGTTTTGAAATAGAAAATAAATAACATGGAGTAACTTATCAATAGTAGAAGTTAATCACTGATTTTCTACTTTTAGTAACATATCTAAAATTTCTACCTCAAACTAATCTTGTCAATAATAATAAACGTTGACTAGATCGATCTCCAAAGTTATGTAACTTATTAAACTCACCGAGTATTTTTGACTTATATATTCAATGATTTGCAATGAAACATTAAATTTTATAATGAGAAAAAGAAAAGAAAAAGAAAGAATCTAAACAAAAACTTAAATTTAGCTAGATGTGAAACTTGAATGGCTATAAATGAAAACGTGTTTTATATATCCTTAGCTAACAGACGTATCACTGAATACTTGGGTGCAGAAAACCATTTTTTTACACTATATGAAGAAAAATAAACTCTCAAGAAATCTTTTTTAAATTATTGAAATGCATCTCTAAAAACATTGCATTGATGTGGGAAATATATCGTTAGCAATCTTTATTTGGTACTATTCCTATCTATTTCCACAAATAAATTAAACCAAAGTAGCTAATTACCATTCCCTAAAGATATAAACTAAAACAAAGTAACTAATTACCGTTTCACCCCAGTTAAGGAGGACCCCTTTGGAGATAAGCTCTTTGAATTCCTCAAAGGATCTGCAGGGCAGAGGATCTACTGTAGCATTAGCTATCTTTGCATACTCTTTCGGTAGCACCTGCATTTGAAGTGCAATCTGAAGTTTTTCCACAACAAGAGACATCGTTGGCCGTTCTTCACGAGCGTTCCGTAAACATTGAGATGCAATGTCCGAAAATATTTTCAATGAACTCGGTTGCATTTGGTTCCTGAGATCTTGCAAGATAATCTCATCTAACTTATTCTCTTCGTAGCATTTTCTCCAGAAAGGCACGTAAACATTCAAGCGACCATTGGTATTTTCAGCACATAGTCTGCCGCACATGACTTCAAACAAGACTACCCCAAAAGAGTACACATCCGACTCTTTTGTTAAGGAGTATGTCTGCATATACAATGGATCACAATACCCAATGGTACCTACAGCACTGGTGACAAGAAGTGAGTACTGCTGATTAGCAGGACCCATCTTTGAAAGCCCAAAGTCGGAAACCTTCGCTGTCATATTATTATCAAGTAGGATGTTTGCACTTTTAATGTCACAGTGCAATACTCTTTGTTGTGTCCCATTTGGATCATGCAGGAAGCTTAGCCCCTTCGCAGCATCAAGGCATATCCTGAGACGCTGCGTCCAAGTGAGATCAGCGGAACTAAGATAGCGATCAAGACTTCCACGAGATGCATACTCGTAAATGAGGATCATCTCACCCCCTTGGCAACAAAATCCCAGTAGAGATATGAGGTTTTCATGCCTGTAACATGAAAGCATCCTGATTTCTTTGAAAAACTCAGGGTCGCCTTCAGGGGCGGAGCCAGGATTTGTAGTTAAGGGGGGCTGAAGTTCATTATATAAACTAATAAAAGTTTAAAATTGGTTTTCAACTTTAGTTTATACAAATAAACCATCATAAAAACTTACGAATGCATTACTAAACCTAATTTTTTCTAACATATTTAGTGGATAAAAAGTATAGTAAACTCAAAATAAGTTTTTATTTTATTTTATTTTATTTTTTATTTTTTATTTTTTTATCTATTTTGATGCTTTTGAGTATATAACTAGGAGAGAGCAACAAAGCCGAAACTTTCTAAGATTTCTTGATTTAGGTTTCGGGTGTTCGAAAAAATATACGTATTCGGATATCCGAAAACTTGATCATAATTTACTAAAAAGTTTTTATGAAATGACAGTTTTGGAAGTTATATGAAAGTTTTCCAAAAATTATACATATCTGGATATTCAGATACATAAAAGTGTAATCTGAAATTTTGAATATCCGAATTACAAAAACTTAAATAAAATATAATGTCTAACAAAAAACAATCATCGAAAATTTCGGATATCCAAAATTTGCGATATGACTAGTTGTTGACAAGTCCATTAAAATTTTTAGATTAACAACAAAAAAATATTGTCAAAAATGTCTCATTTCATATTTTCGCTTCAGTGGCCACTTAGATAGGAGATATTTCATGTCGGTTGTTTTCTTTTTCTTTCATGATAGAAAAGTCGCTAGTTGAGAGATGCTAGTGGTATATTAAAGATTAAATTATGGACGAAAACCCGCACATTATTCTCGCCAGTAATTTCATAGCACAAACTTCCACATAAAACTTCAAATAACGTTACCCCGAAAGAGTATACGTCCGAGTGTTCTGTAAGCATGTATGTCTCGTGATACTCTGGATCTGTGTATCCAGGGGAACCTCTGACAACAGTAACAAGATTTGCGTTATCAGGGCTAATTTCTGATAGCCCAAGGTCGGCAATTTTAGCATTCCATTTTTCATCGAGCAGTATATTACCACTTTTGATGTCACGGTGGATAAGTTTGTGGTGTGCCCCATTGGGATCATGAAGGTACCTCAGTCCCTCCGTGGCTTGAAGGCATAACTTCAAGCGCTGTGTCCACGTGAGATCACAGGACCCTAGATGGAAGTCAAGACTTCCATGAGCTGTATACTCATATACGAGTATCATCTCCCTCTCTTGGATACAATATCCCAGCAGAGCGATGAGATTTTCGTGCTTGTATTGGGAAAGCGTACTAATCTCTTTCAAGAACTCAGTTTCCCCTTGCCCGTATTGACGGTCTAGTCGCTTGAAAGCAACCATACATCGCTCCTTGAACCGGGAAAGTTCTCCCTTATAAACATTTCCAAATCCACCACCTCCAAGATAGTTGTCTTCGTGGAAGTTGTTGGTGGCTGTTGTTATCTAGCTCTTCAAAAGGGATTATTTGAAGATCTTTAAACTGCATCATCATTGCTTCCATTGTTGTAAATGAAAAAAGATAAATCGAAACTAGGGTTTGAAGAAAATTGCAAGTGCACTGAAAAGGATTATAATTAATTTGTTGTGTCCCATTTGGATCATGCAGGAAGTATAGCCCCTTCACAGCATCAAGGCATATCCTGAGACGCTGCGTCCAAGTGAGATCAGCGGAACTAAGATAGCGATCGAGACTTCCACGAGATGCATACTCGTAAATGAGGATCATCTCACCCCCTTGGCAGCAAAATCCCAGTAGAGATATGAGGTTTTCATGCCTGTAACATGGAAGCATCCTGATTTCTTTGAAAAACTCAGGGTCGCCTTCAAGGGCGGAGCCAGGATTTGTAGTTAAGGGGGGCTGAAGTTCATTATATAAACCAATAAAAGTTTAAAATTGGTTTTCAACTTTAGTTTATACAAATAAACCATCATAAAAACTTACGAATGCATTACTAAACCTAATTTTTTCTAACATATTTAGTGGATAAAAAGTATAGTAAACTCAAAATAAGTTTTTTTTATTTTTTTTTTTTATTTTATTTTTTTTTATTTTTTTTTTAAAATCTATTTTGATGCTTTTGAGTATATAACTAGGAGAGAGCAACAAAGCCGAAACTTTCTAAGATTTCTTGATTTAGGTTTCGGGTGTTCGAAAAAATATACGTATTCGGATATCCGAAAACTTGATCATAATTTACTAAAAAGTTTTTATGAAATGACAGTTTTGGAAGTTATATGAAAGTTTTCCAAAAATTATACATATCTGGATATTCAGATACATAAAAGTGTAATCTGAAATTTCGAATATCCGAATTACAAAAACTTAAATAAAATATAATGTCTAACAAAAAACAATCATCGAAAATTTCGGATATCCAAAATTTGCGATATGACTAGTTGTTGACAAGTCCATTAAAATTTTTAGATTAACAACAAAAAAATATTGTCAAAAATGTCTCATTTCATATTTTCGCTTCAGTGGCCACTTAGATAGGAGATATTTCATGTCGGTTGTTTTCTTTTTCTTTCATGATAGAAAAGTCGCTAGTTGAGAGATGCTAGTGGTATATTAAAGATTAAATTATGGACGAAAACCCGCACATTATTCTCGCCAGTAAATTCATAGCACAAACTTCCACATAAAACTTCAAATAACGTTACCCCGAAAGAGTATACGTCCGAGTGTTCTGTAAGCATGTATGTCTCGTGATACTCTGGATCTGTGTATCCAGGGGTACCTCTGACAACAGTAACAAGATTTGCGTTATCAGGGCTAATTTCTGATAGCCCAAGTTCGGCAATTTTAGCATTCCATTATTCATCGAGCAGTATATTACCACTTTTGATGTCACGGTGGATAAGTTTGTGGTGTGCCCCATTGGGATCATGAAGGTACCTCAGTCCCTCCGCGGCTTGAAGGCATAACTTCAAGCGCTGTGTCCACGTGAGATCACAGGACCCTAGATGGAAGTCAAGACTTCCATGAGCTATATACTCATATACGAGTATCATCTCCCTCTCTTGGATACAATATCCCAGCAGAGCGATGAGATTTTCGTGCTTGTATTGGGAAAGCGTACTAATCTCTTTCAAGAACTCAGTTTCCCCTTGCCCGTATTGACGGTCTAGTCGCTTGAAAGCAACCATACATCGCTCCTTGAACCGGGAAAGTTCTCCCTTATAAACATTTCCAAATCTACCACCTCCAAGATAGTTGTCTTCGTGGAAGTTGTTGGTGGCTGTTGTTATCTAGCTCTTCAAAAGGGATTATTTGAAGATCTTTAAACTGCATCATCATTGCTTCCATCGTTGTAAATGAAAAAAGATAAATCGAAACTTGGGTTTGAAGAAAATTGCAAGTGCACTGAAAAGGATTATAATTAATTTGTTGTGTCCCATTCGGATCATGCAGGAAGCTTAGCCCCTTCGAAGCATCAAGGCATATACTGAGACGCTGCGTCCAAGTGAGATCAGCGGAACTAAGATAGCGATCGAGACTTCCACGAGATGCATACTCGTAAATGAGGATCATCTCACCCCCTTGGCAGCAAAATCCCAGTAGAGATATGAGGTTTTCATGCCTGTAACATGAAAGCATCCTGATTTCTTTGAAAAACTCAGGGTCGCCTTCAGGGGCGGAGCCAGGATTTGTAGTTAAGGGGGGCTGAAGTTCATTATATAAACCAATAAAAGTTTAAAATTGGTTTTCAACTTTAGTTTATACAAATAAACCATCATAAAAACTTACGAATGCATTACTAAACCTAATTTTTTCTAACATATTTAGTGGATAAAAAGTATAGTAAACTCAAAATAAGGTTTATTTTATTTTATTTTATTTTATTTTATTTTTTATTTTTTATTTTTTTATCTATTTTGATGCTTTTGAGTATATAACTAGGAGAGAGCAACAAAGCCGAAACTTTCTAAGATTTCTTGATTTAGGTTTCGGGTGTTCGAAAAAATATACGTATTCGGATATCCGAAAACTTGATCATAATTTACTAAAAAGTTTTTATGAAATGACAGTTTTGGAAGTTATATGAAAGTTTTCCAAAAATTATACATATCTGGATATTCAGATACATAAAAGTGTAATCTGAAATTTCGAATATCCGAATTACAAAAACTTAAATAAAATATAATGTCTAACAAAAAACAATCATCGAAAATTTCGGATATCCAAAATTTGCGATATGACTAGTTGTTGACAAGTCCATTAAAATTTTTAGATTAACAACAAAAAAATATTGTCAAAAATGTCTCATTTCATATTTTCGCTTCAGTGGCCACTTAGATAGGAGATATTTCATGTCGGTTGTTTTCTTTTTCTTTCATGATAGAAAAGTCGCTAGTTGAGAGATGCTAGTGGTATATTAAAGATTAAATTATGGACGAAAACCCGCACATTATTCTCGCCAGTAATTTCATAGCACAAACTTCCACATAAAACTTCAAATAACGTTACCCCGAAAGAGTATACGTCCGAGTGTTCTGTAAGCATGTATGTCTCGTGATACTCTGGATCTGTGTATCCAGGGGTACCTCTGACAACAGAAACAAGATTTGCGTTATCAGGGCTAATTTCTGATAGCCCAAGGTCGGCAATTTTAGCATTCCATTATTCATCGAGCAGTATATTACCACTTTTGATGTCACGGTGGATAAGTTTGTGGTGTGCCCCATTGGGATCATGAAGGTACCTCAGTCCCTCCGCGGCTTGAAGGCATAACTTCAAGCGCTGTGTCCACGTGAGATCACAGGACCCTAGATGGAAGTCAAGACTTCCATGAGCTGTATACTCATATACGAGTATCATCTCCCTCTCTTGGATACAATATCCCAGCAGAGCGATGAGATTTTCGTGCTTGTATTGGGAAAGCGTACTAATCTCTTTCAAGAACTCAGTTTCCCCTTGCCCGTATTGACGGTCTAGTCGCTTGAAAGCAACCATACATCGCTCCTTGAACCGGGAAAGTTCTCCCTTATAAACATTTCCAAATCTACCACCTCCAAGATAGTTGTCTTCGTGGAAGTTGTTGGTGGCTGTTGTTATCTAGCTCTTCAAAAGGGATTATTTGAAGATCTTTAAACTGCATCATCATTGCTTCCATCGTTGTAAATGAAAAAAGATAAATCGAAACTAGGGTTTGAAGAAAATTGCAAGTGCACTGAAAAGGATTATAATTAATTTGTTGTGTCCCATTTGGATCATGCAGGAAGCTTAGCCCCTTCGCAGCATCAAGGCATATCCAGAGACGCTGCGTCCAAGTGAGATCAGCGGAACTAAGATAGCGATCGAGACTTCCACGAGATGCATACTCGTAAATGAGGATCATCTCACCCCCTTGGCAGCAAAATCCCAGTAGAGATATGAGGTTTTCATGCCTGTAACATGAAAGCATCCTGATTTCTTTGAAAAACTCAGGGTCGCCTTCAGGGGCGGAGCCAGGATTTGTAGTTAAGGGGGGCTGAAGTTCATTATATAAACCAATAAAAGTTTAAAATTGGTTTTCAACTTTAGTTTATACAAATAAACCATCATAAAAACTTACGAATGCATTACTAAACCTAATTTTTTCTAACATATTTAGTGGATAAAAAGTATAGTAAACTCAAAATAACGTTTTTTTTTTTTTTTTTTTTTTTTTTTTTTTTTTTTTTTTTTTTTAAATCTATTTTGATGCTTTTGAGTATATAACTAGGAGAGAGCAACAAAGCTGAAACTTTCTATGATTCCTTGATTTAGGTTTCGGGTGTTCGAAAAAATATACGTATTCGGATATCCGAAAACTTGATCATAATTTACTAAAAAGTTTTTATGAAATGACAGTTTTGGAAGTTATATGAAAGTTTTCCAAAAATTATACATATCTGGATATTCAGATACATAAAAGTGTAATCTGAAATTTCGAATATCCGAATTACAAAAACTTAAATAAAATATAATGTCTAACAAAAAACAATCATCGAAAATTTCAGATATCCAAAATTTGCGATATGACTAGTTGTTGACAAGTCCATTAAAATTTTTAAATTAACAACAAAAAAATATTGTCAAAAATGTCTCATTTCATATTTTCGCTTCAGTGGCAACTTAGATAGGAGATATTTCATGTCGGTTGTTTTCTTTTTCTTTTAATGATAGAAAAGTCGCTAGTTGAGAGATGCTAGTGGTATATTAAAGATTAAATTATGGACGAAAACCCGCACATTATTCTCGCCAGTAATTTCATAGCACAAACTTCCACATAAAACTTCAAATAACGTTACCCCGAAAGAGTATACGTCCGAGTGTTCTGTAAGCATGTATGTCTCGTGATACTCTGGATCTGTGTATCCAGGGGTACCTCTGACAACAGTAACAAGATTTGCGTTATCAGGGCTAATTTCTGATAGCCCAAGGTCGACAATTTTAGCATTCCATTTTTCATCGAGCAGTATATTACCACTTTTGATGTCACGGTGGATAAGTTTGTGGTGTGCCCCATTGGGATCATGAAGGTACCTCAGTCCCTCCGCGGCTTGAAGGCATAACTTCAAGTGCTGTGTCCACGTGAGATCACAGGACCCTAGATGGAAGTCAAGACTTCCATGAGCTGTATACTCATATACGAGTATCATCTCCCTCTCTTGGATACAATATCCTAGTAGAGCGATGAGATTTTCGTGCTTGTATTGGGAAAGCATACTAATCTCTTTCAAGAACTCAGTTTCCCCTTGCCCGTATTGACGGTCTAGTTGCTTGAAAGCAACCATACATCGCTCCTTGAACCGGGAAAGTTCTCCGTTATAAACATTTCCAAATCCACCACCTCCAAGATAGTTGTCTTCGTGGAAGTTGTTGGTGGCTGTTGTTATCTAGCTCTTCAAGAGGGATTATTTGAAGATCTTTAAACTGCATCATCATTGCTTCCATTGTTGTAAATGAAAAAAGATAAATTGAAACTAGGGTTTGAAGAAAATTGCAAGTGCACTGAAAAGGATTATAATTAATTTGTTGTGTCCCATTTGGATCATGCAGGAAGCTTAGCCCCTTCGCAACATCAAGGCATATCCTGAGACGCTGCGTCCAAGTGAGATCAGCGGAACTAAGATAGCGATCGAGACTTCCACGAGATGCATACTCGTAAATGAGGATCATCTCACCCCCTTGGCAGCAAAATCCCAGTAGAGATATGAGGTTTTCATGCCTGTAACATGAAAGCATCCTGATTTCTTTGAAAAACTCAGGGTCGCCTTCAGGGGCGGAGCCAGGATTTGTAGTTAAGGGGCGCTGAAGTTCATTATATAAACCAATAAAAGTTTAAAATTGGTTTTCAACTTTAGTTTATACAAATAAACCATCATAAAAACTTACGAATGCATTACTAAACCTAATTTTTTCTAACATATTTAGTGGATAAAAAGTATAGTAAACTCAAAATAAGGTTTTTTTTTTTTTTTTTTTTTTTTTTTTTTTTTTTTTTTTTTTTAATTTATTTTGATGCTTTTGAGTATATAACTAGGAGAGAGCAACAAAGCCGAAACTTTCTAAGATTTCTTGATTTAGGTTTCGGGTGTTCGAAAAAATATACGTATTCGGATATCCGAAAACTTGATCATAATTTACTAAAAAGTTTCTATGAAATGACAGTTTTGGAAGTTATATGAAAGTTTTCCAAAAATTATACATATCTGGATATTCAGATACATAAAAGTGTAATCTGAAATTTCGAATATCCGAATTACAAAAACTTAAATAAAATATAATGTCTAACAAAAAACAATCATCGAAAATTTCGGATATCCAAAATTTGCGATATGACTAGTTGTTGACAAGTCCATTAAAATTTTTAGATTAACAACAAAAAAATATTGTCAAAAATGTCTCATTTCATATTTTTGCTTCAGTGGCCACTTAGATAGGAGATATTTCATGTCGGTTGTTTTATTTTTCTTTCATGATAGAAAAGTCGCTAGTTGAGAGATGCTAGTGGTATATTAAAGATTAAATTATGGACGAAAACCCGCACATTATTCTCGCCAGTAAATTCATAGCACAAACTTCCACATAAAACTTCAAATAACGTTACCCCGAAAGAGTATACGTCCGAGTGTTCTGTAAGCATGTATGTCTCGTGATACTCTGGATCTGTGTATCCAGGGGTACCTCTGACAACAGTAACAAGATTTGCGTTATCAGGGCTAATTTCTGATAGCCCAAGGTCGACAATTTTAGCATTCCATTTTTCATCGAGCAGTATATTACCACTTTTGATGTCACGGTGGATAAGTTTGTGGTGTGCCCCATTGGGATCATGAAGGTACCTCAGTCCCTCCGCGGCTTGAAGGCATAACTTCAAGCGCTGTGTCCACATGAGATCACAGGACCCTAGATGGAAGTCAAGACTTCCATGAGCTGTATACTCATATACGAGTATCATCTCCCTCTCTTGGATACAATATCCTAGCAGAGCGATGAGATTTTCGTGCTTGTATTGGGAAAGCGTACTAATCTCTTTCAAGAACTCAGTTTCCCCTTGCCCGTATTGACGGTCTAGTCGCTTGAAAGCAACCATACATCGCTCCTTGAACCGGGAAAGTTCTCCCTTATAAACATTTCCAAATCCACCACCTCCAAGATAGTTGTCTTCGTGGAAGTTGTTGGTGGCTGTTGTTATCTAGCTC
This sequence comes from Artemisia argyi, assembly GCA_030686995.1. Taxonomy (NCBI): domain Eukaryota; kingdom Viridiplantae; phylum Streptophyta; class Magnoliopsida; order Asterales; family Asteraceae; genus Artemisia; species Artemisia argyi. The sequence continues at coordinate 188,427,401 of CM060685.1, read as the reverse complement.
TTCAAAAGGGATTATTTGAAGATCTTTAAACTGCATCATCATTGCTTCCATCGTTGTAAATGAAAAAAGATAAATCGAAACTAGGGTTTGAAGAAAATTGCAAGTGCACTGAAAAGGATTATAATTAATTTGTTGTGTCCCATTTGGATCATGCAGGAAGCTTAGCCCCTTCGCAGCATCAAGGCATATCCTGAGACGCTGCGTCCAAGTGAGATCAGCGGAACTAAGATAGCGATCAAGACTTTCACGAGATGCATACTCGTAAATGAGGATCATCTCACCCCCTTGGCAGCAAAATCCCAGTAGAGATATGAGGTTTTCATGCCTGTAACATGAAAGCATCCTGATTTCTTTGAAAAACTCAGGGTCGCCTTCAGGGGCGGAGCCAGGATTTGTAGTTAAGGGGGGCTGAAGTTCATTATATAAACCAATAAAAGTTTAAAATTGGTTTTCAACTTTAGTTTATACAAATAAACCATCATAAAAACTTACGAATGCATTACTAAACCTAATTTTTTCTAACATATTTAGTGGATAAAAAGTATAGTAAACTCAAAATAACGTTTTTTTTTTTTTTTTTTTTTTTTTTTTTTTTTTTTTTTTTTTTTTAAATCTATTTTGATGCTTTTGAGTATATAACTAGGAGAGAGCAACAAAGCCGAAACTTTCTAAGATTTCTTGATTTAGGTTTCGGGTGTTCGAAAAAATATACGTATTCGGATACCCGAAAACTTGATCATAATTTACTAAAAAGTTTTTATGAAATGACAGTTTTGGAAGTTATATGAAAGTTTTCCAAAAATTATACATATCTGGATATTCAGATACATAAAAGTGTAATCTGAAATTTCGAATATCCGAATTACAAAAACTTAAATAAAATATAATGTCTAACAAAAAACAATCATCGAAAATTTCGGATATCCAAAATTTGCGATATGACTAGTTGTTGACAAGTCCATTAAAATTTTTAGATTAACAACAAAAAAATATTGTCAAAAATGTCTCATTTCATATTTTCGCTTCAGTGGCCACTTAGATAGGAGATATTTCATGTCGGTTGTTTTCTTTTTCTTTCATGATAGAAAAGTCGCTAGTTGAGAGATGCTAGTGGTATATTAAAGATTAAATTATGGACGAAAACCCACACATTATTCTCGCCAGTAATTTCATAGCACAAACTTCCACATAAAACTTCAAATAACGTTACCCCGAAAGAGTATACGTCCGAGTGTTCTGTAAGCATGTATGTCTCGTGATACTCTGGATCTGTGTATCCAGGGGTACCTCTGACAACAGTAACAAGATTTGCGTTATCAGGGCTAATTTCTGATAGCCCAAGGTCGGCAATTTTAGCATTCCATTATTCATCGAGCAGTATATTACCACTTTTGATGTCACGGTGGATAAGTTTGTGGTGTGCCCCATTGGGATCATGAAGGTACCTCAGTCCCTCCGCGGCTTGAAGGCATAACTTCAAGCGCTGTGTCCACGTGAGATCACAGGACCCTAGATGGAAGTCAAGACTTCCATGAGCTGTATACTCATATACGAGTATCATCTCCCTCTCTTGGATACAATATCCCAGCAGAGCGATGAGATTTTCGTGCATGTATTGGGAAAGCGTACTAATCTCTTTCAAGAACTCAGTTTCCCCTTGCCCGTATTGACGGTCTAGTCGCTTGAAAGCAACCATACATCGCTCCTTGAACCGGGAAAGTTCTCCCTTATAAACATTTCCAAATCCACCACCTCCAAGATAGTTGTCTCCGTGGAAGTTGTTGGTGGCTGTTGTTATCTAGCTCTTCAAAAGGGATTATTTGAAGATCTTTAAACTGCATCATCATTGCTTCCATTGTTGTAAATGAAAAAAGATAAATCGAAACTAGGGTTTGAAGAAAATTGCAAGTGCACTGAAAAGGATTATAATTAATTTGTTGTGTCCCATTTGGATCATGCAGGAAGCTTAGCCCCTTCGCAGCATCAAGGCATATCCTGAGACGCTGCGTCCAAGTGAGATCAGCGGAACTAAGATAGCGATCGAGACTTCCACGAGATGCATACTCGTAAATGAGGATCATCTCACCCCCTTGGCAGCAAAATCCCAGTAGAGATATGAGGTTTTCATGCCTGTAACATGAAAGCATCCTGATTTCTTTGAAAAACTCAGGGTCGCCTTCAGGGGCGGAGCCAGGATTTGTAGTTAAGGGGGGCTGAAGTTCATTATATAAACCAATAAAAGTTTAAAATTGGTTTTCAACTTTAGTTTATACAAATAAACCATCATAAAAACTTACGAATGCATTACTAAACCTAATTTTTTCTAACATATTTAGTGGATAAAAAGTATAGTAAACTCAAAATAAGTTTTTATTTTATTTTATTTTATTTTTTATTTTTTATTTTTTTATCTATTTTGATGCTTATGAGTATATAACTACGAGAGAGCAACAAAGCCGAAACTTTCTAAGATTTCTTGATTTAGGTTTCGGGTGTTCGAAAAAATATACGTATTCGGATATCCGAAAACTTGATCATAATTTACTAAAAAGTTTTTATGAAATGACAGTTTTGGAAGTTATATGAAAGTTTTCCAAAAATTATACATATCTGGATATTCAGATACATAAAAGTGTAATCTGAAATTTCGAATATCCGAATTACAAAAACTTAAATAAAATATAATGTCTAACAAAAAACAATCATCGAAAATTTCGGATATCCAAAATTTGCGATATGACTAGTTGTTGACAAGTCCATTAAAATTTTTAGATTAACAACAAAAAAATATTGTCAAAAATGTCTCATTTCATATTTTCGCTTCAGTGGCAACTTAGATAGGAGATATTTCATGTCGGTTGTTTTCTTTTTCTTTCATGATAGAAAAGTCGCTAGTTGAGAGATGCTAGTGGTATATTAAAGATTAAATTATGGACGAAAACCCGCACATTATTCTCGCCAGTAATTTCATAGCACAAACTTCCACATAAAACTTCAAATAACGTTACCCCAAAAGAGTATACGTCCGAGTGTTCTGTAAGCATGTATGTCTCGTGATACTCTGGATCTGTGTATCCAGGGGTACCTCTGACAACAGTAACAAGATTTGCGTTATCATGGCTAATTTCTGATAGCCCAAGGTCGGCAATTTTAGCATTCCATTTTTCATCGAGCAGTATATTACCACTTTTGATGTCACGGTGGATAAGTTTGTGGTGTGCCCCATTGGGATCATGAAGGTACCTCAGTCCCTCCGCGGCTTGAAGGCATAACTTCAAGCGCTGTGTCCACGTGAGATCACAGGACCCTAGATGGAAGTCAAGACTTCCATGAGCTGTATACTCATATACGAGTATCATCTCCCTCTCTTGGATACAATATCCCAGCAGAGCGATGAGATTTTCGTGCTTGTATTGGGAAAGCGTACTAATCTCTTTCAAGAACTCAGTTTCCCCTTGCCCGTATTGACGGTCTAGTCGCTTGAAAGCAACCATACATCGCTCCTTGAACCGGGAAAGTTCTCCCTTATAAACATTTCCAAATCCACCACCTCCAAGATAGTTGTCTTCGTAGAAGTTGTTGGTGGCTGTTGTTATCTAGCTCTTCAAAAGGGATTATTTGAAGATCTTTAAACTGCATCATCATTGCTTCTATTGTTGTAAATGAAAAAAGATAAATCAAAACTAGGGTTTGAAGAAAATTGCAAGTGCACTGAAAAGGATTATAATTAATTTGCTGTGATTAGGGTAATGAAAAGGGAGACCTTTATACAGGAATAGAAAGGCGAGAAATTAGGATCATAACTAATTACATTATACTTATTAAATTAATTGAAGCATAAAAATAACATGGTCAGACATTAAACCGGAAGCATTGACAAGTTGTACATTACAACACATAGTTGGGACAAGATGCCCAAGTCAACGCTCTTATTAACTTGTGCGACTGACTTATAAAGAGCATCCACTATGATAGACTTTTTACAAAGGTTTATATATTAATATACATCAATAAAGAGGTTCAAGAATTAGGACTTACATTCACTAGAGTATAAACCTTTGCAACTTCATAAAATATTTTTTTTTAACAAATGCATTAAATGTATTGAATTCATAAAGAGGTTCAAGAATTAGGACCTCTTCATGCCACATAGACATGAAATGAATGTCCACTATAGTTGAAATAAATATAAATCTTTTCATCTTTCTTAAACCTTTTTTATAAACCCACCATAGTAGATGCCTTTAGTCACTTAATTACATAAACGAAATTATATTCTAGACATTTAGCGAGGGGTTTAGTGGTAGTCATGTCTATTTAGTTGACATTAATCATTACTCAAATGCAGGCAAAGATTGCAATATTTAGCTTAGTGCAAGACTCAGCGTTAACTACAGACGCTACAGATATATGAGATAACACTAAATCTTCTTGTGTGGTAAAAATTTTACATGAAATTCAAGTTTGGGGCTGATCGCACCAATTCGGTTGAGCTAATAGGCAGAACTCGGTCATCTACTCGGTTGGTTGGGGGGCAATCTTACCATTAGCATTGGCCTAAAAAAAATGCAATAATACAAAGTCTGAAAGTGGTAAAGTAATAGAGGAGGTGACTTTATAATCGAAAAGCATATGTCTAAAAATTCTGCAAACTTTTAAAAACAAAGATGATACAAAAATGATTAAGGGCCCGTTTGGTGTGGGGTTGTGGATTTAAAGTAATGGATTCAATGGTTGATTCACTTGTTTGGTACAAAATTAGTCAAATTAATGGATTCATCACACTAGATTATTTAAAAAAAGTGATTCCACATAAGGAATGTGGGTTTCTTGTTTAATACCACTGACATGGGCCTACATATCAAATTTAATTCGTTAGTCAAAGGGCCCACATATCAAATTTAATTCGTTAGTCAAAGTTTTCAGGTTATGCTTTTTTGTTTTCTCCTCACAAATAGTGTATTATTATTTATAAAATAATAATAATTTATATATTTTCTTTTTCCTATTATCTATAAAATAATAATTTATTTCTCTTAATAAAATATTTTCTCTCTCCTACTTTTTTCTCAAACCTTTCCCAAATCTTTTAAACCTTTCCCAAATCCAAATCCAATTCCAATCCCACTTACAAACCAAACACACCCTAAGAGTCCCTGAAAGAAAGTTAAAAAAAAAATAAAAAAAAATTGAGCAAGTAATTAGTTGTTTACAGATCAAAAGCTCGTTAATTCCTACGTGAATAGTTACTAAACTTTGTACTCTGTACTCTGTAGTGTCATGCATCTTGAAATCCATGTTTAGAGCAAATTCATTTAACTCATCACTATGCATGCATGTGGTCATATGGTCCATTTCACATGTTACGATTATATCACGAGCCATGTGATTAGCAGTGGCTCAGTCATTAACTAGTGAATTAAACGGCATACCAATGTTAATTACTCAGCAATATGCATCTCCACTCATTTTTACTCCTATACCCTCGTATGGAGTAAGGACACATGCATTTAGAGACAGAAGTATGCAATGTCAGTAGGCTACTATGGTTTTTTTTTTTTTTTTTTTTTTTTTTTTACTATGTTGGTTTATGTATAGTATAACACAAACTAATTACTTATATTAGATATTATTTACAAGACCATAATATACTTGGAAGTGAATATGACGTTGTCTCACATCTAGGCTTACATGTGAAACCACTCTAAATCACCTAAAATTACTAGACGAGTACACGTGCATAGTAACAGGATTTTATAGCGGCAAATAGTTTTAGTGATAAAAAAGTATATGAGTTATAAATGAAAAATAATAAAAGTTTGAGAATTTAGGGATTAAACATAATGTTTTGAAACCCAGTTCGATCTGGGGGGTTCAACCAATAGAACCGTTCCCGTCAAAAAATAGGTCAATTTAAACCGGTTCAACCCGACGGATTGAATAAAAAACGGGTCTAATTAATCCGGGTCAACCCGCCGGGTTTGAAGTGTCTAGGGTCAACTCGATTTTCGATATATATTAATAGTTTCCTTTTGAAACATATCATTGCCATTAATGTACAGCCTTTCATTACTAAATTTACCACTTTCACATTTCCCATTTTTAAGTTTTTTTGTTTATATGCATTAAAATTACAAAGGCTTTCTTTATTAAGGTTTTTAACATTTTACATTACTTGACTTTTCACCTTTTCATATCGATTATTTTTCTTTTATATGTTGTATAGATATATCATTATTAGAGAGGTTATTATATGATTTAAATGAGACTTAAAATTTCAAAATTTACATTAATTTTCTTCTTATAGTAATATTTTTTTGTCTTAGAATTTTAAGACTACCTTTTATAGAAAGTCTTAAATGCTTTATAATTTAGTTAAATATAGATAGTTATAATGCGCGTGCACAAATGTTTTTTTTTTTTATTTTTCTTTTTTATTTTTATTTTTTTTAAATAATGTATTTTTATCAATTAAATAACAAATAGTTTAAATCTTTGAAATGATCTTTCGTTATTCAACCAAAATGGCATGCTTTACTATTTTTCTAGTTATTTTAAAAATGGTACTTAGAAGTATTGTCTTCATGAATCAAAGTAGTATAGATAGACATTATCATGGCTGTATATGTGGTGAAACGCATGGCTGTAATCATGGTTGTTCATAGCATAAACTTGTCTCCTTTATTAGCCATACTTATCGAAATCACAAGTTTACAACCTAAGTTTAGAACCTACGTTTTTCACAATAAGTCATACTTATCAAAATTAACTTTTCAACATTTCAACTTTTCACAAATCTTGAGTTTTCCATTTTTCACCTTTGACAATTTTTACATTATAGATAGTATAGATGTCAGTTTGATAGATTTTTTTTTTTTTTTTTTTTTTTTTTTTTTTTTTTTTTTTTCAAATTATGAGTAGTCGAACTAATGTATTAGTAATTGTATTAGTAATGTAACGCTTTTTAATCGTGAATTTAATTAAATAATTGTTTAATCTAGAGTGAATTAGTTAGTTAACAAAAAAACGCACAACAATATGATGTAAAAAAACATAGATTATACACTTTATTGAAAGCAGGATGAAAGCAGATGCACTTTATTGAACTATTAGAAGTTTAACAACAAATTATATTAAACAGATGGAATTTCATAATCAATCAATACAAGTACAAATGTAAACATGAAACTCGAAACCAATACAAGTACAAATGGAACATCTGTCATCAAATCAATCCTTATTCTTTCAGGCGCACTCTATCACTATGTTGACATTTTTACCCGTCCTTCCGGCTAAACTTTTTCCAGCAAAGTTTACTTTATTGTTCATAGTAGATGCTTGATCATTTTCTTGAGAATGAACTGCTGGGCGAATTTGGCTTAGTGAGAGAGCAGCTGCAGTGTTGTCACTAGTATTAGCACCCGACTCATCAATTAAAGATGGGTTTTTAGGTGCTCCCATGGCTTCAAAACCCGGGGCTCCTTCAACACTTTGACCACCACGGTCGCCAGTAACATCTGATCTCACTATCCGATCCTGAGCCATCGATGAGATTGATTGAGGACGACTCTGATACAAGTGTAGTTGATCTTCACTCGGTGCTCCATTAACACGATGATCATCAGCGGTAACCAACCCAGGGTTGCCTGATCTCAGTAGCCGAGCCTGAGCGATCGATGAGAGTGATTGAGGACGATTCTGATACAAGATTGGTTGATCTTCACCCGAGTTGCTCATATTTGCCCTTGCTGGAATATCTGGAGCTCCGGAACTCATTTTGATCCTGAAAAGTTTTTCGATGGGGTGTTTTAGGACATAAATATTTTTCATATATGCATAGACTTGAGAAACTATTTATATGTCAACGTATAACATGGGGATGAGTCGCTAATAATTAATTGATCAGCTATCAATTAATCATGCACTGGTATCTTGAATTACATTTAGAGCATGCTGTGCTCATATACCAGTAATTGATTTAATGTATTTGATTATACTGTTATATTGCTGTTTGAGTTTGATAATTAGTGACTAGTTGCCTACAATATAATGTTAATGATACTGATGATTAAAACATACTATTTCCAATAAACATGTATAACGTATTCAATATTTGACATAAGGATTAGCTGCAACGTGTATTCATATCATTGTTACTACCTCCGTCCCAAAATTTAAGTCCAGATTGACTTTTTAAATTTAACTTTGACAGTAAATATTTTTATTTTTGTTATATAACACTCGATAAAAATTACTCCCTCTGTTCCAAAATTTAAGTCCATATTGACTTTTTAAATCCAACTTTGACCGTAAATATTTATGTGTTTATTATATAATACTTGATGAAAATTATATCATATGAAAATACATTTAAAACTCAATCTATTTATATTTTGTATTAAATATTATATACTACACACAAAAATATTTAAGATTAAAGTTGGATTATAAAAGTCAAAATGGACTTAAATTATAGGACGGAGGTAGTATATCATATGAAAATATATTTAAACCCCCAATCCATTTATATATTTTGCATCAAGTATTATATAATACAAGCAAAAATATTTAAGGTCAAAGTTGGATTCAAAAAGTCAAACTGGACTTAAATTTTGGAACGGATGGAGTAATAAATCTTTTATATAATAAAACAAAACCCCTAGTGGGTACTTTGAAAAAAGAATATATTTCCTTATTAGGTAATATTTTAATTATTATTTTTTAATTTTAAATTTTAAAAATTTGTTTTGTTGATATACTACACAAGTAGAAGATAAAAAAAAAAAATATAGATAAGATGCAATACCATATAAGTAGAAGATATATATACAAAAAATATAGATAAGATGCGATTAAATTTTTAAATGATTATCTTTAAGAATAAACAAATATAATTAAAAATAATAAATCAAACAAACAAAAAGATTAAATTATTTGTTTTTTAAGAAATAAAAGTATATCATTAAAAAAAATTTAAAAACCCGTGCACGCGCGGGTATTATAACTAGTATATGCTATACATATTTGGGTTTAGTTTATATAATAGCAATGAAGGTTCAAAAATATGTAAACATCAATGTGAATATAACAAACTACTAATATCGTATACGTATTTTCAAACTCTCTCTTTTATAATCACAAACTTATCTTTTAACATACAAAAGTCCATGTCAAATGCTATGTGTACATGTCACGTCACAACATGTCACATCATCACCGTGTTAAAGTTTGTAACAATATATATGAATGTTTTAAATTTGTCTATCATCCACTTGTGCTATTAATTGAAAGAGGGTTTCTCTTTTCTCATATACCGGAAGTGTTCGTAATTTTTAGCATACAAAAGTCCATGTCATAAACGAGTCTCTTTAGTTGGCATATAAATTTATCATTCTATATTTTTTCTTTCTCATAGAAAGATTATATTCTCAAATATCACCATTATGCATCTTTGTATTAAATGTTTTGATCTTAACAAGATCATTGTTATTAGTTGATGTTCCAAGAGACGATAAAACAACCGATACTTCTCACTTCTCAGTCATTGTTTATCATAAAATACAATGAGAAAAATCAAATATACAGTTTCATAGAAATTGCTGCAAGTGTAGATGAGATTGCTTCATCGCATAGTTGCCTAAAATAATTGTGGGGTGCAGTGGTTAGCATGTCATTTTACTTGACTAGGCATTTGTTGAATTTAATGTGAAAAATCATACTGCAAAAGATTAATTGTTTTCTTTTTTCTTAAATCCATCTTGTAGGCTTTGTTGTATGTGTTACCAAAAGAGTCACAATCTGCGTTCATACTCAAGGTTCAATGAGCCAATGGCGTGTAGCTTATATAGTTGGTAATGGGTGGGGCATCTTTGCACCTAACAAGCACAAGGTCCATGGTTCAATCCTTGGCACATGGTCCATGGTTCAATCATTGGCACCCCCATAACCACAACCGCTGAATGAGTCGTGTATGCCATCACATTATAGAAGACAACCGATTGTGAGCTGGTTTGGGTTACCGGTTGTTAAGCTTTTGCAGCTAACTGAGGTTTCAATGAGGCTTGTTTTGACATCAAGCACTGGACAACCAAGGGCTACACTAGTAGGCTCAAATGTTAGTGTCAAGATTGGCCCAACAAAGACAGCTCTCATGGGATGTAATAAATAATTTTTTTTTAAAAAAAAAAAAAAAAAAAAAAAGGATTAATAGTACATCAAGACCACATATACTTCTCAAAATTTTGATTCGGTCCGGTCCGCGATCTATTATGCTCAACCCTACGTCCACTTAATCATCTTTTTCACTCGACCCGGTATTGTCCCGGTCACCATTTTTACAAAATTGTAGTATTTTATCAACATATCTCCCAAAAATCAACTTATATGAAAATTAATGCAAACAATATTTCTCTAATTCTTCCATTAAATGCAGAAAATTGACCCTTTTAGAGTCTTGATTTAGGAATATATAAATTGTCAATGAACAAACATACAATTGTCCTTACACTTGAGTCTCACAAAAAACAGAGTATATATCTATATGGGTATAAGCTCGATTCCTTGTACCATAAGCCCACTAAGATCCTTTTTACCAGGACATCTGCTCTAACTCAATATAACATTGAAACAGTTTCCGAAGTCTTCTTGGTTTGAAGCTGCCATGCTTTGACTTCCATCCAACCATCACTCCTCTGTTGTGGAACAACACTTAGTTTGTGTTTGTTTAGTGGGTTGTAACTGTTTTCATCCAACTTTGGTCCAATGGCTGGGGTGTTTGGAGGGCTGCTAATAGATATACCAAAGATTACTAGAGCAGCCATTTTTAGTATTCAGATCAAAAGGAAGCTCAAATGTGGACCGGTCTTTTAGTAATTTGTAGACAAGGTAACTTGCAAAGTTTGTTTCAGGAGATAATACGTCGGATCTAAATTCTACCTTAATTTCAACTTTGTCCGGCAGTTATTACACGTACTTTTCTAAATCTGCAGAAACAAAAAATCTAATGTGTCAAGTTGTTTATGTTTAATGTTTAACTGGTTCATAAGACATGCTAACTTCAAACAGTGATAACATTTAAACTGAGTATGATTGGTCAACGGAAAATTTACATGCCATCACACACCAAAAACAAATTCTACGATGCTTTAGCATACCATACAGGTACAAAATCCAATGTTTAGGGCTCACTTTTAAAGCTTTTCATAAATCATTGATTATGTTCTTGAGTCTATTCGGATTTACTGGGCTCTAGTAACCATGCTTCCTAAAACAATTACTAAAGATTTTGAAAAGTTTCCTATGGTGTCAATGAATGAGTTAAGTCAGGGATAACGTGGCATGGAATAATATTTGCAAACCAAAGAATCAAGGAGGTTTTGCGTTGAAAGATTTGGATAGATAAATGAAACTTAAATCATCAAGCATTTATGGAATTTTGCATTGTAATAGTGTCTTTCTTAACTATTACCCATTTATGGAACATAATGAATTCACACAAAGAAGTTAAAAGGCAGAAGTGTTTGGAGTGGCCCACTAATCCTTTATGAACAGATGTAGTGGTAAAAACTCAAAAGGTACAGAAGTCCTATTTTGCTAGGGTTAATGTCATAAAATAACGACGTATTTTATGAGATTGTTTATTTTCATTGTTGCAAAAAAAGGCCTACAAGGCCGATTGATCGCAATGGATGAAGTTGCCATATAGTTACCATAAAATCTTATGCTAATAAATGCGTTTCTATCTGAAAACTGACCATAAGTTATATCTAGGAGCAATACAGATGAAGTCACTGTTACAGAAATCGTATCTGACAAACTTTTAACTGCATTCACAATGTTACAAGTAATCTACTAGTTCTAGAATTTCAGTAACTAGTTAACTACGGTTCATGAGCTAAGTTAAACAACATAAATAGCAAAATGGATCATAACACAATTGCGAAAATTAAATCAAAGAAAACACAAAGACGCTAAAGAAGAGAACAAAGTTAGACTACTATCTATCAATTTTAGATCATTAGGTGGTGAAGAAATGACCAAAGGCGTCACATATGCGACGTGTCACTTTTCCTTCTCCACCATTGCCCGATCACTTTTCACATGTTTTGTTTCTATTGTGGCTCAAAATTTCCAGTAAAACATACAACAAATTCCCTACATTGGAACCATGGGCTCCCCCATGACGGATGATAACTGCCTGGTGCTCTAAAGAACACAGTCCTATAAACTAGATCAATCTTAATCTTAATTATAGTAATAACAAATTAGGCTGATCACCTAGTACTAGTGTTTTGCCCAACTACACATACTCTGTGACCTTAAGATAAGGTTTGAAACTTACTATTAGTCAAACACACCCTACAAACATCACAGACTATTTTGACAATCGGACTATTTTTACAAAGAATTGACAACCACAATATGCTATTCAGTGTTCGTATGTTTCATAATAGCATAAGAAAACGGTTGCAGAAAGAGTAAGATTGGAGTTGCTTTGAGTCAGTAACTATATACTGTGACTTCAAAAGTCAAACATGTATTCCATTGTCCCATTAGAAACGGAGACAGTAGCCAGACACTTGATAAAAGGGTTTTCTAATGTACTCCTGCATTTAACAGCTTAACCTATCATGACCTGGGCACAGCAAGCAGAAAAACACGAATTCAGCATTGTATGCATTAAGTGAAACCGATTGCAATATATGGGCACGCAAATAAAACCAAAGTTATGCCAATAATTTGATGGAACAAGTACAGTTTGGTATTTATAATATGATATACCTTATTTATTACTGACTTTTTTCTCATAAAAGCCCGGGTGCCATCCTTTGTAAGGTTTCACGAACACCACTAGACACCACGTTGTGTTCTATTACCTTTGATAGCCCATGATCTCCTTCCTGGAAAGTCATAATGCATAATTATATCATAGGAAAGTTAACCAAAAGAACAAAACTGCTCATGGAATGGAATGAAGAAATTGTACCTCTTGGGCTGGTGAGGGCATGGGATTTTCCTCCGCTTTTTGTTAATGACTTGGGTATTCTTCAGAAGAAAGGTCATCCTTCACTTCAACTTTTGGATCGTTATCAACAAAGACCTGATGGTAACACAGTATTCAATATCGGGTAACCATTTCAAGACTTTCATAATGAATAAAAAACATACGAAGCTATAGTCCAAACTCTCTTACCTCACATCTTGCACCAAAAAAAGTGCCTTATAAAACTAACTTTTGCGGGGTATTATCATCACTTAAGACTAATGATGTTTTTCTTAACATAATTCGTAGCCTGTAACTAACTAAGGGGTTGTTTGGATACGCATTTTTGTAGTGACTAACGCATAGTTCTGTATAACAAGAATCAGATTACCAAACGCAACAAGCAAGTGATTTAGGCATAGTTAGACTTATCTATCTCTACCCTGAAATATTAGTTCTCTTGCAGCAACATATCTTATAAAACCTTAGAACTTCAATATCACACACACATTTATCAATTAAACCAGTTTATTACAAAAACTACCTTTACTCGTGCCTAAGGTCTACAAACAAACAACTCGGTCAGACATTTGATCGAACAGTTGTGTTACACATATAATCCAGAGCATTTTTACCAAAAAATAATACACACAACTCAGTCGGACATTTCAACAAACACTTGGATTACGCTCTAAATAGATTTTTACAGTGGATGATGATATGGGATAATTGCAGGTAATGTCGATACGGGGCCTGTGGGATATTCAGGAAGGAATCATCAAGTGGATGATGATATGGGTGTCATATCAAAAGGCAAAGGTTCTGCGTCCATAGCTGCAATGATTCCGATCCCACAACCTGAGCTAAAAGCTTTCCCTAATAAGACAAAACCCGAATCTGTATTGCCTGCCTCTAAGTGGGCCCGTGAAGACGATGAAAATGATGATGAACAAAAAAGAAGTACTAGAGATCTTGGATTGGGTTATTCATCATCTGGAAGCGAGAATGCTGCTGGTGGTCGTGGTATTGAGGCTATGGATACCGCAAGCACTATCACGAGTTCTGATAGTAGTTTAACTGAAGAGAAGAGGTATGTACTTATTATTACGAGTATCAGATTTTTCATTTAACATATATACATTTTAAACTTCTTTAGTTTTAATTTCACATCCAGACCTTACTCATGGTTTTATTGATAAATAGATTTAAGTGAAATAATCTGATACTTTTTGAAAGCGAAGAGGTATACTTGCTATTGGGGAGTAATGAATATATCTAGTTGATATTATTTGGTATTTTTAGGAAGAGGAATCCTATAGCCACAAAGAAAATTTCTACAAAACATCCACAAAGTGATGTGTCAAAGAATGATTGGTTTAATCATAAAGAGGAGAGATAAATTATCACAACATACACCAATGACCTTTTGACACATCACTTTGTGGATGTTTTGTGGAAATTTTCTTTGTGGCTATAGCATTCCTCTTTTAGGAAGGGACAGAATTACGACTTTGAAGTTATAAGTCTTTACTAGATTTTATTTATTTATTTATTTTTTATATAACTTTACATTCATAATCATGGTTGTTTAATTGTCCCACACGTGCAGACAAAAGTTGAGACAGATTGAGGTGTCTTTGATTGACTACCGTGAATCCCTTGAAGAACGAGGATTAAAGAAAGAAGAAATTGAAAAGAAAGTGGTGGCACATCAAAAACAATTACAGTACAAGTATGGCTTAAAGGATCATAATGAAGATTCATCACACAAGAGTGAGTTTTAAATTGTCAGGGTTTAAGCTTTTGGTAATTTTGTTGAATACACATAATGTTTTAGTAACCACAGGGACGTCATTAGAAAGAAGGGAGAAAAGAGATGATTCACGTGAATCTTCAAGAAAGCGTCAACGAAGCCATCATGACAGTGAAAGCCCACAGCGTAAATCATCAATTAGGGATCGGGAAAAGGGTAGAAGTTATGATTCACATACTGAAAGAGAGAAGGAACGAGACCATGATAGAGATAGACGCAGAGACAAAGACAGGGACAGCAGGAGAAGATGAACTGAGTTGGAATTCGTAGGTATGATCGATTTTGTCATGAATCAAAACAGATTTTTACAGTGTATCAGCTTCTTTGAGCTTATGTTATGTTATGTTTGACATAATTGCAGGTCATTCATGGTTTAGCTGTTTAAATCCTTTGGTTTTGTTGCAAACAACTGCAGCAGTAGCAACATGTGGATAATGATGATGATAGCCCCACAATGTTTCCTGCTCGTGATGGACATTCTGGAATTTATATAGAAAAAAACCCGGATTCATCCTCTTGTTCACATGGTATGATTAATGAATCGTATTTGCTGTAAACAGCATGGTAACTTTTTTTTGCATCTTGTCACGGATCTGATTGGTTTGTTGTACGTACAAGAAAGTATTTTGTGTTGGTGCTTTGAACTTTAAAGTGAGCATAGAGTGGGAGTATCATATTGCGCTTTTAGACCCATATATATAGTGCAGTCTCTTTTTAATTCAAGACCCTTTTAAGTGAAAGGACAAGAGTAATTACAAAACTACATACTTACAAATCTAGTTAGCAAATCGATCAGAGAAACATTTACTATGATACATACCATTACCAATTGTTTTATGATTCTTTAAAGGATGGATTATCAACATGACTCAGTACCAATCAAACCCAAAGACAAAAATCCAGAGAACCGACTTAGATGACCATCATTAGTCCCCCATACCTCAAAAAAGAAATAATTGCAATACTCTTAATTACTTGGAGGCTCATAAATATAATTCCCTTCTCCTTCACTGTTTGAAGCAATACCTCAATTGATCTCTTTTCATTTGTAAACATTGCTGTTGACGAGAGCAAATATCGGATGAGACAAACTAACTATGGATATTATTGAGAAGATCAGATAACCATAGAATGTATCGCTGTATTTCTTAGTCAGATCCATTCCTTGTATAGCTCCTTATTTCATGGGTTTCTGTTGTATGTAGTCCTATATATGTATCTCATTGTATTGGTTAAAATAATAATAAAAAAATAAAAGAAGAATCACACATCTTTGATTGGGAATTCTGTTCTACATGGTATCAGAGAATACCGCATAGAAACTCTCGAATCCCTCGTACTCGAAACCCTGAAAACACCATGTCCGACACAGAAACCCGACTGATCGTCCAAGATGCTCCGTTCCCAACAGGGATTATCTTGGATGACTCGAACTATCAGCTGTGGTCACAGTTGATGGAAATGCGAATAGCGGCACGTAACAAACTAGGGTTCCTCACCGGATCCTCCAAGAAACCAGAGACTGGCGATAAACAAATCGAGAACTGGCTCATGGACAATAACAAAGTCAAGAGCTGGCTCATCGACTCAATGCACCCCACGATGATTCCAAGGTTCATTCGATTGAAGACTGCAAAGGAGATATGGGATGCAGTTGCGAAGACCTTTTATGATGGGACTGACGAGACCCAACTGTTTGAACTGAACCGGAGATCATTCAGCACCCGACAGAATGGCCGGCCCCTTGCTGCATACTACAATGAACTTATCGGTATCTTTCAGGAGATCGATACTCGGTTGATGGTCCAAGAAGATAACGTAACTCAGGTAGTATCCCTAAACAAATTTCTAGGGCGTCTTCGTGTGCATATTTTTCTAGCAGGCCTTGATGTGGAATTCAATCAAGCGAGGGGTGAGATACTGAGGAAAGACCCACCACTTGATCTTGAAGCATGTTATGCATTCGTACGAAAGGATCAAAACCAGAGATCCGCCATGGATGAAGGCAAACACGAACCGGATAGTATGGTCAACCTTGCAACCCGAAGCCGACCCATGAAAGGAAAAAACCCGAACAACAAAAACGCAAATCTCGTATGTACTCATTGTGGAGAAGAAGGGCACTCGAAACAAAGATGCTATGAGATCATAGGCTACCCGGAATGGTGGGATTTCTCAAAGAAGCCACGAAGGAAGGTAGGTCAAGCCACTGTAGCTACAACAAAAAACGACGAGACCACGTCAATTGCAGCCCACACGGAGTCACACGGCAATCATGGTATGTCAAACAACTCTAAAAATAATAATTCCTGGATCATTGACACAGGGGCGACAGATCACATGACCAACGATCCGCTAAAACTCACAACTCGATCTCTTCCAAAACAGTCCATGATCAAAACTGCAAATGGAGGAGTTGCAGATGTTACATATGAAGGATCTACTCAAATATCAAAAACAATGAACCTTGATACTGTTCTTGTAGTCCCCTCCTTATCGTCAAATCTCCTGTCTATTAGCCAAATTATAGACCAATTAAACTGTTATGTAACTTTCTGGCCAACCAATTGTATGTTTCAGGATATAGCGACGGATCGGATAATTGGCTATGGTATTAGGAGAGGAAATTTGTACTATCTTGAGGAAGAAAAGCATGTCGCAGCTCACAATACGGAAGCAAAAGCAAAGCAAGAAAATAAATCACTGCCTTGGTTATGGCATCGGAGATTAGGGCATTTATCGTTTACTTATTTAAAAAAATTGAAACCGGATATTTTTTTGAATGGAAAACAATTTGAATTTAATTGTGGTGTGTGTGAGATGGCGAAAAGCCAACGGGTTTCATATTTGCCTAGTGAAAAAAAGGCCACTGTTCCATTCATGATAGTGCATAGCGATGTTTGGGGCCCCGCAAAAATACCTACACCTAATGGCTTTCGTTACTTTGTTACCTTTATTGACGAATGTACTCGTATGATTTGGATTTCTCTATTAAAACATAAAGGAGAAGTATGTAACGCATTTCAGGAACTATATGGGTTGGTAAAATCACAATATCAAAGTAACATTATGGTGCTCCAATCCGATAACGGAGGCGAGTACATAAATCAAGGTATGGAGAGATTTTGCAAGGAAAAGTTAATTAGGCATCAAACTTCATGCGCAAATACACCACAACAAAACGGATTAGCTGAACGAAGAAATAAACAAATTTTGGAGATTGTTAGGGCTTCTTTATTCGACATGCAAGTTCCAAGACAATACTGGGGTGAGGCGGTTCGGGCTGCTGCTTACATCATGAATCGAACACCATCAAGAGTTATCGATTTTAAAACTCCCCTACAACAGTTGCATGAAATAATGAATGTTCCAATGGTTCCGAATCTCGAGCCACGCGTCTTTGGGTGTACGACTTATGTACATCAAAATGCCGGGAAACTTGAACCACGAGGAATTCGGTGTGTCTTTCTTGGATATGCAGAATTCAAGAAGGGATATCGGTGTTATGATCCAAAGGAGAAGAAGATGTATGTCACTCGGGACGTTAAGTTCCACGAAAATGTATCTTTTTTTGAACCCGGCTGTTTCCCTCAGGGGGAGATGACGATGTCTAATGATGGAAGCATCCGTGAATTGGTAATAGAAAATGAAACTGAAAGCGTAAGAGATATAACGGAAGTTGATAACGATAACGTGAACAGGGATGAAGAAACTGACGAAGATGTGAACTCACCTCAAGATAGTACATCGGACCCGATCCCAACAACCGTGGAGCCAGATCCTAATCCGTCGCCAGATCCTAATCCGTCGCAAGGTAGCTCACCTACTCCTATATCTGTTACTCCTGACCTTGTTGTTACACAGGAAGAAACTATCGAAGCTAGGTACCCCGTAAGAAAAAATCGGGGGGTCCCCAAGAAACAGTACCAGCCAGAACTTAAGTCAAGGTCCAAGTACCCTATTAATAATTACGTCTCCTCCCATAAGCTGGCGAAACCACAAAGAACCATGATAGAAGAGCTATCAACGGTGGTTATCCCAAAGAATATACATGAAGCTATAAAAGACCCGAGATGGAGGAAGGCTGTAAACGATGAGATGGATGCATTACAACGGAGTGGTACGTGGGATGTAGTCTCGAGACCCCAAGGAAAAAAGATGGTAGGGTGCCGGTGGATCTTCACAGTTAAATTGGATGCTGAAGGAAAGATTGAAAGGTATAAAGCAAGACTTGTCGCGAAAGGTTATACGCAGAAATATGGGGTAGACTATGGTGATACGTTCGCTCCGGTGGCGAAAATTAATAGTATTCGAATTCTCGTATCAATCGCTGCTAATAAGAACTGGCCGTTGCATCAGTTTGATGTAAAAAACGCATTCCTAAACGGCACACTAGAGGAGGAAGTGTATATGGATCCACCACCTGGAATAAATTGTGGAGATAAAGTATGTAAACTAAAGAAAGCATTGTACGGTCTGAAACAATCTCCCCGGGCCTGGTTTGGACGATTTTCTAACTTCATGAAGACCGTGGGGTACAAACAAAGCGATGCAGACCACACGCTCTTTGTGAAGATACATGGAGAAAAAACGACAGCTCTAATAGTATACGTAGATGATATGGTTGTAACTGGCAACGATCCTGATGAAATAAAAAGGCTACAAACGGTTTTAGCTACTGAGTTCGAGCTGAAGGATCTTGGTCAGTTGAGGTATTTTTTGGGTATTGAAGTTGCAAGATCGCGACGTGGTATTACTATGTGTCAACGAAAGTATGTACTAGATCTACTGGCGGAGACCGGCATGCTTGACTGTCAGCCAGTAGAAACCCCAATTGAAGTGAATCATGGTTTAACCATACAAACCAATCAAATACCAGCAAATAAAGAAAGATACCAAAAGCTAGTGGGGAAATTAATCTACTTAGCTCACACACGTCCAGACATAGCATATGCAGTGAGTGTCGTAAGCAGATTCATGCATGCACCAAATAAAGATCACATGAAGGCGGTATATAGAATTCTTCGTTATCTTAAAGGGTGTCCTGGAAAGGGATTATTTTTTAAAAAAGGTGACAGTCAAGGTGTTCACGGGTATACGGACGGAGATTGGGCCGGAGATAAGTCAGACGGGAAGTCTACCTCGGGTTACTTCACATATGTGTGGGGTAATTTGGTTACATGGAGGAGTAAGAAGCAAAAGGTGGTGGCCAGGTCAAGTGCTGAAGCTGAATTTCGGGGCATGGTACATGGGGTATGCGAACTATTGTGGATCAAAAGGATTCTAAGGGATCTTGGAATTAAAGTAAATGAGCCAATGAATTTATATTGTGATAATCAAGCTGCCGTTAAGATTGCAAATAATCCCGTACAACATGACAGAACGAAGCACGTAGAGATTGATCGTCATTTTATAAAAGACCATTTGGAGAAGAAAACAATTAAGCTGCCATTTGTGAATTCTGAAGATCAGTTAGCAGATATGCTAACTAAAGCGGTATGTAGGAACACCTTCCACAGCTCTCTAGACAAGCTGGGAATGACAAACATACATTCTCCACCTTGAGGGGGAGTGTTGACGAGAGCAAATATCGGATGAGACAAACTAACTATGGATATTATTGAGAAGATCAGATAACCATAGAATGTATCGCTGTATTTCTTAGTCAGATCCATTCCTTGTATAGCTCCTTATTTCATGGGTTTCTGTTGTATGTAGTCCTATATATGTATCTCATTGTATTGGTTAAAATAATAATAAAAAAATAAAAGAAGAATCACACATCTTTGATTGGGAATTCTGTTCTACAATTGCAATAACTCAATTGATCTCTTTTCATTTGTAAACATTCTTTCATATATCTTTTGCCACAAGAATATACACTAGCACCCAAAACAATTTTTCTTGTGACTATACAGAATTGTTGCAGGACATGTTTTTCATTTCATGAATAATGCTTTTCAAGTCATATGGTAAGTTCACCATGTTCTTCAAAATATTCATAGAGAATAGAATTTAGGTATTTTGTGGTAGTTGAGAGTGATTGTATGGGGATTAGTTTACGTGTTTTGTAATGTGTTTAGGTAATCAGTGCCGGTGGAGGTAAGGAGAAAAAGTTGATGAGCATGAGTGGTGGACTCGTGGAGGTTGTGAGTAGAAGAAAATGAAATGTATAAAGGGGAGTAAATTTATTAAGAGTGTTTGACTTATTAATTAACAAAGATAACGAAGGAAACATTACATCGTTGATTCTTAGAAATGTAATGCGTTTGACTTTTACTAACAGAACTTCAATTGTTTTTTAAATTAAATAGATGAATATCCGCGCAAAGCTGCGGTGTATAGCGGTAAACAATTATATTTGCGAAATCGTGATTCTGGTTTGACATTTGTTGTAAAACTTACGGGTTCATTTTGTTGTTATTGCAAGAAAAAAGTTCATGGGTTAGAAACGAAAAATGATATAAGTTATAAGGATTGAACAATATTTAGAATATTGTAGATGATGTTAGATTTTTAATCAAGAGTAAAATAGTCCATTAACATTACTTGCCATTTAAGCATTAATTAAGTTTAAAAAGTATTATAGGTAATCAACCTTATTCAAGTTTTAAGCATTTTAAATTTAAGAAATATATATGTATGCATTATATGCAGTAGGGAAAAAATATTTAATGTGAAAATTAAGGAACCACAAATATGTATTTTGCAGAACAATATTTATTTGCGAAACTTGAGTCGCTTTAGAAATATATAATCACCGAATAATATAATAAATCAAATAATAATAAAACTTAGAAAGAGAATAAGAATTAATAATGGTCAAAGCCTTATCTTATTCGCCCACGACTCGGTTAACATTTTGCTAAAAATGGAGCTTAATTTTTCACAAATATCTCCCACAAATCAAGTTATGAAAATTAATGCAAAGTGCAAACAGTATTATCAATAAATTGCCCACATACAAAATCATGGCAAAAAATCATCTATATGGGTCTCACCTCTATTCCTTGTACCATGAGCCCCTTAAGATCCTTTTTAACAGGATGCTCAAAATTAAGATGCATAGGAACTGATTCGGTGGTAGTTTGAAACTGCCATACTTTGACTTCCATCCAACCATCGATCCTCTGTTGCGGAATGGCAGTCCCTTTGTATCTATTCAGTGGGTTGTAGGTATTTTCATCAAGCTTTGGTCCGATAACTGGGGTGACTGGAGGGCTTACTAAATAGATAAACCAAGGATTTCTACTGAAATAGTCAACATTATCATCCTCCACCTGAATAGGAGCCTCAAATGTTGATTGGTCTTGTGGTAATTTAAAGACAAGGTAAGCTGCATATGTTGTTTCAGGTGATACTTCTTGGGGTTCTATTCTCCTCCGAATTTGAAATTTGTAGCCGCCTGTTATTACAAGCACTTCTCCAAATCTGCAGAAACAAAAAAGCTCATTATTTATGTACTAAATTTGGAATGTGTTTAAGGTTTCCAAGTGGTAGAAGCCTACTAATGTATTAAGTTGTTTATGTTTATTGTCTAACAGGTGTCATAACACATGCCAACTTCAAACAGTGATAACATTTAAACTTAGTTGAATTGGTCAATGGAAAATTTACATGCCATCACACACCAAACCAAAGTCATACAATGCTTTGGCATACTTGGGATATTCGGATTTACTACACTTCAATAATCAAGGAGGTATGCTCTTATTCATTAACTGGTACACTAATCTAGTGAGAACAGCTCACCAGATCGTAACACTAACAAAGACAGCTTTGATGAGGTTACTTCCTTTTCAATTATCACAATGAACAAGATACTAAACACATACTATTTTTCATCATTTTATACTAACTGTAGCTTACTATTAGAAGATGACACAAAAGTTCCCTGTAGTTTTAATAAGGAACTGTATGGCCCTTGTGTAAGGTTGACCCATACCAGGAGGTTTTGGGTTGAAAGATTTGGATCAATAGAATGAAACTCAAATCATCAAGAATTTAAGGAATATTGCAGCATAATAAAGTATCTTTCTTAACTATTACCCATTTATGGAATATAATGGATTCACACAATGAACTAAAAAGGCAGAGTGTTTGGGAAGTTAAACACGAGAACTTACACAATTGGAGATGAAAGAACTTGTATGAGACGAGAGATAAGAGTGAACTCTCATATTGTCCATGAATTAGGAGTGGGAAATCTAATGCAGTGGCCTTTGGAGTGGCATACAATATAATCCTAAAGTTACAAGCAACACAGAGCCTGTAATCCTTTGTGAAAAGATACAGCGGTATGGGAAAAATCAAAAGGTAAAGAATTTGTATTTGTTGATAAACATTTATGGAAACTTATTAGAACTTAGACTCCAAAAGTGCAGTGGTTTACCTAGGTATGGTACTCGTAATCCTAGCTATATGTGGAAAGAAAATAGAAACCACTATCATTATACCTCACTTTGAGAGGAGACTCAAAAGTAGATTCGTGTAGTGGTAATTTGTAGACAAAGTACTTGCATAGGTCGTATAAGGTGATAGCACTTCCGGTTTTATTTCATTAACAAGTTCAAATTTGTAAGCCAGCAGTTATTACAAGGACTTCTCCAAATTTGCAGATACAAGAGAATCATCTAATATGTAATTTATTCAGAAAGTTTTTAAGGCATCCGAGTAGTTGATGCCAACTAATGTGTTCAGTTGTTTATTGTTTAACAGGTGGACTTGCTAGATTTTTTATAAAAAAGAAAGGTTCTATAAGTGCTTTCTCATTCATTACGGATATAAAATTGAGCGATTGGTCAAAACATATGTGAACTTTAAACAGTGAAAAGATTTAAATGGAGTGGAATTCGTCAAAGGGAGATTTCCATGCCATCACGCACCAAACCAAAGTTCTATAATGGTTTGGCATACAGTAGGGAACAAAATCCAGCATTATGGATTCTCTTTTGAAGCTTTACATAATTGATTGCTTATGTTCTTGAGTCTTTTCGGGTTTATTGGGATTCTGTAATCATGCTTCATAGAACTGTTATAACAAAGAATCCACTTCTATGTAGCATGATAACATCAGTACTATTGGAGATTCGCATAACTATATCTAGCATAGATGCTTTTATGAAGCTAGATTTAAAGTATCCTCAAGTTACAAGCATCTCAGAGCCAATTTTATATCCTGTGTGAAAAGCTACAAGCATGAAATAACTCAAAAAGTAAATAAGTCCCAGAATTCTTATGAATAGAAATTCAAGAGTTACAAGCACAGGACAAGTGCATTGATGGTATGCAGTAATAATTGTGAAACACATTGTCAACTTTTCTGAACTGCACCTTTGCACTGTGGGTCAACTGGCTAACGATGGGTCTCAATGGGTTAGCTTATGACTTACAAGATGTTAATGATTTTGGTTCTAGAATCTAGATCCTGTAGAGACTATATGGAGCATCCTTAGAAGCTGCTGCTGCATGCTTCTTAAGGTAGGAAAGAAATTATAGAATTTTTATCGATGAAGAAAAGGAGTTGGGATAATGACTGTAGATCCTATAAAGCCTAAGCTAATGAGTTTTATGGTGACTTCTACTAGTGTAGTCCGCCATTTAGCAAAGCTTTGGTGCGGAATGTGGCTATAAATATTCGTCTTATAGAGGAAACAGGGATCAATAGAGCTGTGGTCTTTAAAAGCCAGTGATAATTGTTGTCATCACTGTGTAGTGATGGTTTAAATTGTAAACATATTTGTGTAAACTGCATTAGAACATTGTGTAGGTTTCATTATTAACCCTTCAAATATGGATTAACATGGGAGTTTTCCTTGGGATCCAGTGTGAATATGTACATCTAATTGGTAATTAATATATTTCACACATGTACTAAATATTATTTGATTTTAGAGCTGGTCATAATCTTCTTTGGCATACCATGGGTTATGAATTCCATCATTTAAAACTGTATTTTTCAAGTCCTTTATGATTTCTAGATTTTAAAACTTTATTTCAGTTTTATCTCATTTTCGGTTAAAAATATCATGACTTCAAAATCAGAATATGTAAAATTTGGCAGAACTTGCCAACAATACACGTTGTTAGTTGGCTGCAAGAAAAATACTCATAAAGCGTTTGTTTCAAGACAAATGTTTTACAATAATCTGCTACAATGTATATAAATGGTTCAGGTATCTTGATAAAAATGTGTATGACATAATTTGTTTTTGCAAATAATAAGTACCCCGATTTTTATTTGCAATTATTAGCCTCAAATTCCTAAGTGGTTGAAAACTAACCTAATTAATCTTGGTTTTAGTGTTTGTTTGGCAAATTTTTAGCCCAATGTGGATACATATGCAGAAGACATAAACATGTTCAAGAAAACTGGCAAGAAGATAGAGAAAGAACCTTGATTTGGGTAAAGAGCACCAAGTAGATTGACCTTCCATTCTTAAGCAAGACGCTCTAGTTGATAGCATTAAACATTTCTTCTCATTTTTATCAAGATAAGAGCACTATCAATAAAGAAATATGTATATGTAAGTCATTGTTTAGAAATTCTAAAATAATTTCCTATGAACAGGTGAAACTGCGTTCGTAGGCTGCATAATTGCTACATAATATACCTCTTGAGGAGTGTCTTTATTGAATTGGAACCATTTTCCAAGACATGAGCAGAGATTCTTCTTCATTTTCCACTTTTTAGTATCGCTTGACAATTTCAGTATGCCTGAATCTGATATGGTTTGTGTATCCTCTACCTTGTCATCCTCTAACATTGGATCTTCCACCTATCATCAAATATAAACATATATCAGACATTAATTGGCCGTTGTTGCCCCAACCTCTATTTCAAAAGGCGATGAAGTGAAAGCTATGGGAAACTCATTAAGTAGAATGCATCTAACATCTTACACGCTTCCCATGTGGTAGCTATATATTAAATCAGTTCTTTTGGTAGTTCCCATTGTTAGTTTTAACTAAATTTCAAATTCTTTTAACAGTTCATCAGATTATTAGATAATAACCACATTGGATCATGATTGATATTAATGAGTCTTTTTAAATTTGGAATGAAGATAATGTAAATAATAAATTAAAGCAAAAACAACATTGGCTATAATTAGTTTAATACTTTCTATTGAAATTTATCTTTTCTCCATAGTTAAAGTTTCATGTAATTTGTGTGTTTTATGAAATTCAAATTGAATTCAACAGGTAGCAGGTCAACCCAACCCGCCTGAACCACTTTGACCAGAAAAATTTTATTTTTATTTTTTAAATGACCTGCTTTGACCCAAACAAATTTCTACATATTCCCGACCAACCCTAATCTTATTAACTGGTATTTGTCAGCTTACGATTTCCAGCGGCTGAAATAGGATGCCTTCTACTCTGTCTATATTGGTTCCGGAATTTTCAAAAATAATTTCAAGATCAACAATACTCCCATCGCTAGTGAATTGATACAATTCAGCCATATACAATTTATCTTCTTTTCTCCGATTTCCAAGGTACACAACAGAAGTTGTTGCCTCCCCTCTTAATTTGTACTTGAGGTCTACGTACACTTGTTCATCACTTGAGTAACGGTCGTATACAAGGTTCACTGTATATGTGACTGATGGGGACAGAAACTGAGTCTTGACATGTGTTTTGAATCCCTTATCGTTTGTTAGATAAAAGCTTGCTGGAAATCTGCATGAAGAATAAGAAGAAGCAAAGAATGATGCATCAATTTATATATACTTTTGAAACAATAGGGATAAGTCTAAGTATGACAAGTCACCTTGACCAACTATCAGACTCATATCGAGGAGTGGAATCTTCATTTGGAATCAAACAGTCTTCCATGGATATCATTTCACAGTGTTCTCCTTTCTCAGTAAGTGAGAACCACTACATAATAAGTAATTTGGGAATTAGTTCTGCTCAGATTATCTTTACAAATAGACATAGCCAATTGAATACCATTTTATATCCATTAAGGTGGACTCCTATGGATAGAATATGTTTAAGTTCATCAAGGGATGTGTAGAACAGAGATTGTGAGGCAGCCTCGACTATGTGTTGGTACTCTTCAAACACTGGAAGTTCCACCTATACATTCGGGTTAATTAAGTGTCATTTTTTTTTTCTTTACATTGTTTTATAAATAACATAAGCATTGACAATAAAGTGCTTACTTTTTCTTCAGATGGTTGGAACTCGATGCCAGCGACTAGTAGATTGGTAGCACGAGATTCAAACTCAAATTGAAGATCTGCAGTTGTGTGTTGGCTTGTAAACTGATATAATGGAGCAATGGACCATCCATCTTCTCTCATATATGATGGGTAAATAATGAAAACTTTTGCCTCTCCATCTACCTTGTATCTCATGGGCTTATATGAATTGACTTGTGATTGATATTCATACCGGAAGACAAGGTTGAGAGTGTATG
Source organism: Artemisia argyi (assembly GCA_030686995.1). Taxonomy (NCBI): domain Eukaryota; kingdom Viridiplantae; phylum Streptophyta; class Magnoliopsida; order Asterales; family Asteraceae; genus Artemisia; species Artemisia argyi. The sequence continues at coordinate 188,400,176 of CM060685.1, read as the reverse complement.
AGATTTGAGGTGTCAAGTATTCACCTCTCACACGTGCTTTTAATCCATGATGATATTCATAACATCGCCCCCCTGGAAATCTGCATAAAGAAGAATTAAGGCAGCAATTAATTAGAGAAAAAGGATGGATAAAGTTACTGAATACCAGCAAAAGGGATAAAATAAGAGACCTTGAATTAACAATATCAAAATCAGACGGATCTTTTAAACGGTGGGCTTTACTTTTATTGACACTGGCTTGAATGTAAATCCTTTCAATGTGTTCCCCCTTCTCATTTATACACAGCCACTGCACATCCAATGAAAAATAAAGTCTTGAATTACAGTAGTTATCATTAGAGGTGCAAAAAAATCAGTTTTTTTCGGTTTTCGGTTTTTTAGTAACCGGTTATAAAAAAACCGGTTTTTCGAATAACCAGTTTCGGTTTTTCGGAATCGGTTTTCTTCGGTTATTAATGTTCTGAATCGGTTTTTTTCGGTTATAAATTTTCGGAATCGGTTTTTTACCGGTTCGTTTTTTTCGGTTATAAGTGTTCGGATTTGGATTTTTTATCGGTTATTTACCGGTTCGTTTTTTTTTTTTCGGAATTTTACTAAAAACTGTGTGAAAATGTAACATAATATGTAATTGTGTCGTAAATGCAAGCATATTAAACATGGGAAGTTAAAACATTAAACTAAGCAACGGAAATTAAAACAACGATTACAACATTAAACTAAGAAACGAAAATTAAAAACCCTAAACTACCATATGATAATAAAATTACGAATCACGTAAATGATTCAGTCTGTGACATAGGCCTCGTCAGTTGAATCGGAGGCACTGGAATCGTCCTCACTCGATGGCACACGGGGTAATCCCAATCCCCATCGCCGTATAGCTCGACACTTTGGTGGGCAAGGCTTCAGATATCTTAACGTGTGGATGATTTTGAGAAGGAGCCCCATATGGAACAAATATAGGGATTAATGGCTTTTGTGTTTGTATTTCCGTATCGTGAGTATTTGTATTTCCGTATCGTTTGTGCTTGTATGTCCGTATCGTGAGTATTCCAATAAAAGGCTTAATGGCTAGTTTCTCACATTAACCCTAGCCGCCCTTTACCATCACCTTCCCCACGTCCTCCATCTCACCATACACGAAAAGATTCAAAAGTGCATTCATCCAAGGAAAAATTAAATCACGGGTAGGTATGTGAAATGATTTTTAATATCTTTGGTTGAGTGTCAAAACTTCCTGTGCGTTGCTTATTAAATACATGGGATTGGATGAAGATTTTTTTTCCCGCCTTTTGTAAAGCTTTTGAATCTGTAAAGCGCTTTGTTTATTTATTCACTCGCGATCATTTTGTGTCCTCGACGTAAAACGGGCCAATGTATTTAAAAACCAAAAAAAAAAAAAAAAAAAACTGTTAAAACCGGTTATTTTAAAAAACCGGCTAAAACCAGTTATATAACTGGAAAAAACCGGTCTGTAGAAAAAAACGAAAACCGGTCTAACCGGTTCGGTTATAAAAAACCGGTTTTGTAATAAACCGGTTACGGTTAAACCACCGGTTAAAAAAAAAAAACGGTTATGTATTTGCACCTCTAGTTATCATTAGGTTTACAATATGAGGACCAGGCCATTAATTGGGTCAGACCTTTTAGATTTGGGTCAAGGGAATTGGGCCCAAGTCTAGTGGGTAAGTCTTTGTGGTTGATAACAATGATCCATTTTTTGTTTTGTGTTAAGTTTTTAATAAATTTTGAGTAAACTAAATCACTTATTATCTTTTTTTCCTCCAAAGATTGAGATGTTATTTTTTAAAAAAGTACATGAAATTGGATTAAATTTGATGACTCAATTTTGATACATTTCAGATGTCATTTTTAACAATCTGAGTCATATTGGTTTTATAAGTAGAAATACATATGTAGTTGAGTGTATAAACAATTTAATATTTTGAAAGTTTAATTAAAAATCTCACAACATTAGCTAATTATTTACCGTTTTGCCCCCGTTAAGGAGGACCCCTTGGGAGAGAAGCACTTTCGATTCTTCTTCTGTGAATCTGTAGAACAGAGGAGGTACTAAACCCCTAACAATCTCTTGGTTTGCTATGACGACCTGACGTTCCACCTATGAAGCATACACATATTGGACAATATTACTCGGTCATGGAAGAAAGATCCTAGCTATTATTCAAAGTAAGTGAATGATGTAGATAAATAAATCGGCATTTGTCAGCTTACTTTTTCTAAGGGACAGAACTCGATGCCTTCTATGTAAAAGTCACCCGAGAGACCACAGTCTTCCATGAAAATTTCAAGATCTAGAATACTATCCTCGGTGCTGTTAAACTGATAGAGTTTTGCCACCAACTGCTTACCTTCTTTCTTATCTACAAAGTGCATAATTGAAATTTTTGTTTCCCCGTGTATTTTGTACCTGACGCCTACATATTGTTGTTTCATCCCCTCTATTTCACTAGCGTGTAAGACAAGGCTTAACTCGTATGTGACATCTGGTGACAAGAATAACGGAGCTGTGACACGTAGTTTCAATTCCATGAGACATGTCTTGTAGCAACCAACTGCAAATCTGAATGCAAAAGCAGCAAGGAATGATTACATTACCCTAAATCTGACACGTATTTTGAAAATAGATTAGAAACGAAAGCGTTTAGTAGGAGGAAGCAAAGTCACCTTGATTTTTCCTTAGACCAGTTGGTATCTCTCTGTGCATCATCTAAAATCAAATAGTCTTCGATGGATATCATAACATGATTTTCTCCTTTGTCATTTAATGATAACCACTGTCCATAATTAAATAGGTTTAAATAATGCGTAAAACCAGAATGCAAAAGTTTGGAGAGTTAATATGTATTTTTGACATAGATATAACAATTTACCATTCTGAAAGTTTAATAAAAAAAATCTCAAGCAACACTAGCTAATTATTTACCATTTTGCCCCCGTTAAGGAGGACCCCTTGGGAGAGAAGCACTTTCGATTCTTCTTCTCTGAATCTATAGAACAGAGGAGGTACCACACCCCTAACAATCTCTTGGTTTGCTATGATGACCTGACATTCCACCTATGAATAATACACAAATTGGACAATATTGCTCGACCATGGAAGAAATATCCTAGCTATTATTCAAAGTAACCAATAATGTAGATAGATAAATCGGCATTTGTCAGCTTACTTTTTCCAAGGGACGGAACTCGATGCCTTCTATGTAAAAGTCACCCGAGAGACCACAGTCTTCCAAGAAAATTTCAAGATCTAGAATACTCTCCTCGGTGCTGTTAAACTGATACAGTTCTGCCACCAACTGCTTACCTTCTTTCTTATCTGCAAAGTGCAGAATTGAAATTTTTGTCTCCCCTTGTATTTTGTACCTGACGCCTACATATTGTTGTTTCATCCCATCAATTTCACTAGCATGTAAGACAAGGTTTAACCCGTATGTGACATCTGGTGACAAGAATAATGGAGCTGTGACACGTAGTTTGAATTCCATGAAATGTGTCTTGTAGCAACCAACTGCAAATCTGAATGAAAGCAGTAAGGAATGATTACATTACTGTAGATCTGACATGCATTTTGAAATAGAGTAGAAATGAAAGGGATTAGTAGAAGGAGGCCAAGTCACCTTGACTTTTCATTAGACAAGTATCGATCACTGTAATCTCTGTTTGGATCATCTAAACACAAATACTCTTCTATGGATACCATTACATGATGTTCTTCCATTTCATTTAATGATAACCACTGTCCACAAATATTTAGAGATTAATTACAAACGTGCAGGCTTTGAATGAGAGGCTTCAATGGAAGTCGGAATCGAGTACATGTTTATCATAAGTTCATAACCAAACATAAGGTCATGTTTAGTGAGCGAATCTTTGTGGTTGATGACAAATTTTTATGTTTGGTTTTGAAATAGAAAATAAATAACATGGAGTAACTTATGAATAGTAGAAGTTAATCACTGATTTTCTACTTTTAGTAACATATTTAAAATTTCTACCTCAAACTAATCTTGTCAATAATGATAAGCGTTGACGAGATCGATCTCCAAAGTTATGTAACTTATTAAACTCACTGAGTATTTTTTACTTATATATTCAATGATTTACAATGAAACATTAAATTTTTAATGAAAAAAAGAAAAGAAAAAGAAAGAATCTAAACGAAAACTTAAATTTAGCTAGATGTGAAACTTGAATGGCTATAAATGAAAACGTGTTTTATATATCGTTTAGCTAACAGACGTATCTCTGAATACTTGGGTGCAGAAAACCTTTTGTTACACTTTATGAAGAAAAAAAATAACTCACAAGAAATCCTTTTTAAATTATTGAAATGCACCTCTAAAAAACATTGCATTGTACTGGGAAATATATCGTTCGCAATCTTTATTTGGTACTGTTCCTATCTATTTCTACAAATAAACTACAGCAAAGTAGTTAATTATCATTTCTCGAAAGATATAAATTAAAGAAAAGCAGCTAATTACCATTTCTCTAAAGATATAATCTAAAGCAAAGTAACTAGTTACCGTTTTACCCCCATTAAGGAGGACCCCTTTGGAGATAAGCTCTTTGAATTCCTCCAAGGAACTGCAGAGCAGAGGATCTACTGCAGCATTAGCTATCTTTTTATACTCTTTCGGTAGCACTTGCATTTGAAGTGCAATCTGAAGTTTTTCCACAACAAGAGACATCGTTGGCCGTTCTTCACGAGCGTTCCGTAAACATTGAGATGCAATGTCTGAGAATGTTTTCATTGAACTCGGATCCATTTGTTGTCTGATATCTTGCAAGATGATCTCATCTAACTTATTCTCTTCGTAGCATTTTCTCCAGAAAGGCACGTAAACAATCAAGTGACCATTGCTATTCTCAAAACATCGTCTGCCACACATGACTTCAAACAATACTACCCCAAACGAGTACACATCCGACTCTTTTGTTAAGGAGTACGTCTGCATATACAAAGGATCACAATACCCAGGGGTACCTACGGGACTTGTGATAAGAAGCGAATACTGCTGATGAGCAGGACCCATCTTTGAAAGCCCAAAGTCAGAAACCTTGGCAGTCATATTCTTATCTAGTAGGATGTTTGCACTTTTAATGTCACAGTGCAATACTCTTTGCTGTGTCCCATTTGGATCATGCAGGAAGCTTAGTCCCTTCGCAGCATCAAGGCATATCCTGAGACGCTGCGTCCAAGTAAGAGCAGCGGAACTTAACAAGCGATCGAGACTTCCGCCAGATGCATGCTCGTAAACGAGGATCATCTCACCCCCTTGGCAGCAAAATCCCAGGAGAGATATCAGGTTTTCATGCCTGTAACATGAAAGCATTCTGATTTCTTTGAAAAACTCAGGGCCGCCTTGTCCGTACCTACGATCAAGGCGCTTAATAGCAACCAGACTTTTCTCTTCTGATTGGGAGTGAGACAATTCTCCTGCATACACTTTTCCAAAACCACCACTTCCGATAACCTTGCTTTGATCAAAGTTGTTGGTGGCTGATATGATATCTTCCAGTTGGATTTCAAGATGTTTGAACTCAGTCACAAAGGATGCCATTGTAATGAGCTGATCAATCAAATAATAATGGGAAAGATAAAATTGTAGAAAAAGAAGTACTGAAATTGGTGTTTAAGAATGAAGAATAAGGGAAGGTTTGAATGCGGAGAAAGATTTATTTGTTGTGACTGGTTCAATAAAAGAAATTGCATTTATATAACGGAAGCTTGGCGAGAGAGGATATGATAAGATATGGTTCACCTAATTACACGTACACTCGGATGAAATAATTGTAATGAAATTTCATCGTTAGCTGTTCAAAGCAAAAAGACAAAAAGGAAATGTAATGGAAGGGGGACACCAATCATTTTCATTGATGAAAGGTGAGCGCTTCATTTAAAGAAAATGTTGAAAGAATAGTCACAAAGGATGCCACTGTTAGTTGATTAAATAATAATGAGAAAGATCAAATCATTGAAAATAGAGCACCACAAATGGTTTTTGTATAGTAATATAGTTCTCTAATGAAAGAAAACTCACAATTCTCCTATACTGAAAGATTTTTAAGAATTGAGAAGAAGTCAACACTTGAAGGCAGAGAAAGATTGGTTTCATGACTTTAGTAACACCACTAACCTTAATTGAGAAGAAGTCAACACTTGGTGTGCTCATTATTTCATTCCAAACTTTGATATGTAAACTTTGAAACTTTTTGCTATTATGTAGGTAACTAATGAATATTCCTAAAGACGTCATTTTATAACATCTCAACTACCTTTAATAAGTCACTCGTACTATTCCGTGCAAAGATATTTCATAAGGCGCCGTTAAACCATCTGAATGGAATACCAAATTAAAATCTGGTGTATAAATTAATAATTGTTAGAACATATATTTTTTCCATTTTGACCCTCTGACGTACTCAAATCCGGTGTCTACACAAACTCACACCAATAATCTTCCTATCATTTTAGTCATCATAACCCATGGGACACCAATAATCCGGTGTCTAATATTATTGTAGGAATATAAAAATAGTAAAAGTTTGTTAAGTTGGATGAATTTACTGGATATATATAAAATTTGTAATCCGTACATGTCTATAAATTGTACATCTTTGGAATAATAAACAGTGATCGGTAACCCTATGGAATAATAAACAGTGATCGGTAGCCCAACCCTACCCTCCCCCCCCCCCCCCCCCCCCCCCACCGAGACGGAGACAATGGGGGAGCCAGGGGATGCTCGGCCCCCTCCAACACGCCCAATCGCTTTACTATTTACCTTATAAAATTTAAGCATATGACGCAACTATAGGCAAATGACCCCCCTAACCTTTAGTTAAATTACTTTGTTAGCTTGAGAAAAAAATTTCAGCCCCCATTATTCCTAATTTCTGGCTCCGTCCCTGCCCCTTTTCTTTTCTAGTTGCAACAGTCAATATCTTGTTTGGGATGCATATGGCATGGTATTCTTTTACATAAGATGTATTTTCATCAAATTATACGAGTAGCCGTAGTAGTTATAATCCACAGAAAATGCTCCACCTTTGACGTGGTAAGCTCCAGTTATGGAATTTGGATAATGAACTTGAATCTTTTTGTGGACAAGACCAGTTTTCAATCAAATTCGAAACCCCAAACAATCAATGCAAACAACTTATGCAGGGACCGTTTGTATAATTTACTCTTATGATAACATACTATAGTTTTTGTAATACAATGTATCATGTTAGTTATGTACAAAGCAAAGAACATGCAATGTCATTTTACCTGACTTGGCATTTCTTGGATTTAATGTGAAAGACAATCACACAAAAGTCTTATTGTTCTTTAGAAAAATATAAATTTGATTAGATAAAAATCAGTCTGCATGCATGTTGCCATGCTGGTCATCACACTTGCCCAACACCAACCCCACATGATTTAATTCTTCCCCTAAACATTCAACTTTGAAGCTTCTAAAAATCAACAACATATATTTATCGTGCAACCCCTCAACTGCTCCAAATGCACACTCCAACCCTCACGAAAACAAAATGTTCCAATTAGCAAGAAGGTTTCATTAGCCAATGATTAAAATGTGGATACATAAATACATTAGTTGATGATCCAACTGATCAATCGATTATATGTGGCAAGACTCTCCCCAAATGGATTGATTTCATGTTTGATATGTAAGCCTTAAAAAATGTTGAACTAATGTTTTGTCCATTTTGACCCTTCCCTCATTCAAACTTGGCGTCCAACACATGTCACATCATTTTTCTAGTTGTAATATCTTCATAAATGATATTATAAGATATATTAGTTTCAAATATTGTAGTCCTCATAGTTTATGGATTGCTATTATACTTTTTTGCAAGACCAAGACATTTGATAAAATAAATGTCTTGAAAAGTCAATGCATGGTGATCAATAGTCTTCCTATCGTTTTAGTCCTCATAACTTCTAAATAAACATTTATTCAGTAATGTTACTAAGATATTGAACTATATAAACTCGGTCATTCAAACCTCCTATGTGTTGGACCATAATGTTATAGAAGCAAATGTTAGGGTAGTTTAGTGTAATTTTAAGTTATGTATTCTGTAAGTTTTGTTATGAACCGACCCATTGTGTTGGGCTGGGTCACAAGAAAGAAACGGTTATTTGTAGGGTTACAACGTTTAGAATAGGTCGTGACTTTTAGGAATCGACATGTCTCTTTGAAGGCATTGATTCTGTATGTATATATAGAGTAGGATTCTGTAATCAACATTCAACCCAATTCGTTTATAATATCAGTTATAAAGGGTTCAACCCATTCTTTTGTTTCTGTTATTGATTCTTGTTTGATGTACACATGATGTTGTTTGATATAATCAATAATCCTGTGGAGATGCAAGACCTGTGTAACACTATGTTTCACTAAATTAATTTTCTGGTTTATTTTACAAACGTAAGGGTTGGTGACTTGGTTCGAATAATCGAATCAAGTAGTAAACTAATCTTGCTTTAAGCGCGCATTTGCCTATATGTACATATACATGATGCCTAAAGTCAACCACCGATGTGTACCAACCAATACTAGATGCCATGATCACTAATTGTGTAATAAAAATGTTTTAATTGAAGCGCAGTTATCATGTCTCTTTAGTCCAATTTAGACAAGTTAATTATTCCTTGTAATGGTCATATGTTATGCAAGTCAGCTCTTAGCATGTCAGATGATTCTTAAGTTCAAAAAAAAATGTTAGGTGATTCTTCCTGTTTATGTTATTAATTAATAAAATATATTCCGTATTTGGTAATGTTTTATATAATACAACAAAACCCCTAGTGGGGACTTTCGTATTTCAAAAAAAAAAGATTATTTCTTTATTAAGTAATATTTTAATTAATTATTATTTTTTAATTTATAATTTTCTAAATTCGTTTTGTTGATATATACTACACAAGTTGAATATAAATACAAAAAATATAGGTAAGATGCAAAATTTTTAAATGATTATCTTTAATAATAAAAAACTATAATTTTAAAAAATATAATTATTTAATTTAAAAACTATAATCATAAATCAAACAAAACAAAGATTAAATTATTTATTTTATTCAAAAAACTTTTAAAAAAAACCCGCGCGTGCGCGGGAATTATAACTAGTGACAGACTAAAATATTTTGAATCCAGCTATCACGTCTAAACTTTTTGATACTAAGGCATTGTTTGGCAAGGGCTTATGAGGGGCTTCGGCTTTTATAATAAATCGGCTAATAAAATAAGTCTCGTTTGTCATGGGGCTTGTGGAAGAGCTTATAAAATAAGTTGGCTAAAAAGTTTAGCCCCATAAAACGGGCTAATAACTTTAGCCGAGACTTTTGAATAATAAATTACTTATTTACCCACAAAAATATCTAACATATACAAAAACTCATTTAATTATGTATTTTTTAGTAATTTGCAATAATAAGCTTCAGCCACAACACATTTACCAAACAAGTTTATAAAAATACAAATTTTAGTTTCGGCTTATAATATAAGTCCTAGCCCCGGCTCCCGCCTTAGCCCCAGCCCTACAGCCCCAGCCCCAGCCCCAGCCCCAGCCCCAGCCCCAGCCCCAGCCCATTTCTCCAAACATATCTTTATGTTGGCACATAATGCAATCTTCATTTTCATTTTTATGACATCATTGATCGTAGCTTTTAACATTAGCTTTAACTATAACTGTAATCACAAGCAACATCATATTAAGGAGGTACTAATTTATTTAATGAAGCTAGGATCAGATGCCCAAAGTCTACCCACAGTGTGAACGTGTGTGCCTCAGATTAGATGCCCCTTGATTAAACAAGGTTCATGACCAACTCTTATATACTAAACCAGTCATAATCCGTTGTTATCATGTCCCTTTCTTCAACCCTGGATATTAATCGGTGGCCAATAATGTAATTCAATATATGCATTATGAAAGTCAGTTGTTTGTGTGTATAAAAATACATAAAAATATATTATATGTGGTGGCTAACACACTGAATAGCAGCGTTAACAAGATCTCAAGGAACCTTTAAGCTAACCATATAGAGGAAACATACAAACTTTTTCTAAGAGGTGGAAATCAACCCATATACATTAGAAATTACCTATCAGTCATCTTTGACAAATATTATACAGTGGCTAAGAAACATCAGTTAATTTACGGTCTAAACATGCAAAAAACATATATTAAACACGCAACAACAAGAAACAGAGAGACGCAAGGGAAACACGTAAAATGGATCTGCTTTTCACTATCAATACAATAAAGTAATATGAGCTAAGATCCAAGGAATTGAAGTTGGTAAAATGGGTGGTTTGGGTAACGGGTCAAACAGGTAATCTTCTGGTACGGATGTCTTATAGATAATTAGCAGGTTAAATATGTTTGTAAAAATAACTTATTACATAAATAGTCCATTTATTGAAAGAAAAAAGTTATTGGGAGGTAATATGCAGTAAACATAAGGTTTGGGCAGCTATCGACCCGTTAGACCTATCTGACCCGTTACCTTTTAGCAATATTTTTAATTTGAAAATTTAACATGTCAGACATGAAATGTAACTCAAATAAACTCACTCAAAGTAAACGAGAATCAATCCATTAGTTATCTTAAAAAGGAAATACTCCCTCCGTCCCATATTATAACTCCATTTCTTACTTTTTGGTGTCCCAAAATACTTGTTTATTTTTTTTGTTTCAACCAATCACAACATACTTTAGTGGAGAGAAAAGAAATTTTATTGGTGAATAGATTAGTTAGTGGAAATTTATTAAACTTTGTGCAAAATAAAAATGGATTTATAATTTGGGACGGATGGAGTACTATTATATCTAATGCTACAGCAATGTTTAATTTTATAAATTGGGTCATTCACATTACATCAACAGACCATACACATGGGTACACAATAAATTATTTCAGATCTAGATGCTTTGTTGCATTATATCATTAAACTAAATATGGAAATTAAACAGGAATGACACATAAAACAGATACTCTGGGACCCGCGTGTATGTTTAGTTGACTTTAGATGTTACTATGCTTGCTAATGATACAATTTCTTTCGTATCTAAGCCATTACACATGCAGCTTGTAGCATAGTCCTTAACTTGAACTAGTTGTTATGAGTTCAGTACTCGGCATTAACTAGCAAGAATGAAACTTGGGATGTGATGCCCAAATTCAACACCCGATGTGTGTCTTACCTAGTTACATAGTTACTAGACGTGGTTATGAAGTCTCTGTAGTCACCTTAGGCTTTTATTTAATATAGGCACATTAACTAGTATTCGAAGCAACCACAAGAGCAAAATATGCAATTACTTGAAATAGTTTTGAAAACAATTATTGAAAATGTTAGGCTGCAATTACTTGGTCTAAAAGTGAAGAAATCTGCTAATGTGGAAAAGGTGGCTAAGAGTTGGATGGTGGAGATGGATATTAATAGTAATGAGGCAAGTTGATTCAGGTTAAGAATTAAGGGGTGTTTGGTACTGCAGATGAATCTCAAGTGTAGTCCTGAATGAAATCTACATAAAGGTATATCCTTTATATACTTTATCTTCTACAAAAATGGAAGGTAAAGTATAAAATTTATTCACTCATTAAGTTGATGGCCTTGTACCTTGATCTCTTTTGAAAGCTTGCCTTAAATTTAACCTGAAATCCATTATTAGGCCTTTGTTAGGTAAATAATTAGAGTGTCCGTGTTGAATTTGAGATGAGATGGATAAAGAGATCATAAAGAAGGTTTCCTGCTTATGAAGGGTAGAGTGAATAGGTGGGTGGGGCATGATGAATGGAATAGTGAGGAGTGAAAGATGAATCTACTTGGTCCATTCAATGCCTCACTACAGGAGGTAAAGGCTGGTTCTCCCTCAAGGTGAGTGTTTCCAAGCTTTTGAAGCCATTTGTAAAGATGGAAATGTAGGAAGCTTGGAAGAGCCCTTGACTGGATTGAGTGAATGGGTACCTAGTGAAGCCATTATCCTTGCCTGTTTATTTCACTGTGGTGGCAGGTTGAGTGATTTAAATGGGAAGGAGAAATGGAAATGTAGCTAGATGGTATTGTGACAACCGGCAATTTAGGGAGCCATTTTGAAAACCCGCATTACGTCAAAGTTCGTTTATAATTTTTATTTTGAATTTTTATTCACAACGAACTTGTAAGACCAATTTTTTATGGATAATTATATTTTATGTTGCTATGGAATTTATGAATTATTTTAATAATTCATTATGGAAATTTACGTGATGATGTATTTTTTAAAATTCTCACTGGTACTACGTTGACTCCGGCACTAGGTTTACCTAACGAGAAATTTTATGATTCGTTTTACGAGTCCGACGATATTTAATTATTACTGGATGTTTTCGGGAGATATTGAAAGTTTGAAATGATTTCGGGTTTCGGGCCGTATGTTTTACATTTACCCACTTTACCCACTCAACACAACTAGTAATATTATTATTACTAATATTATTATTATCATTATTATTATTTAACAAAATTTTTTTTTAAAGAGTGAACCACAAATTGGTCCTTGTGGTCTGGTTTTCTCACACAAACAAACACCCTCACTCACTCACTTATCTCTCTCATTCTCTCTTCTCCCTCAACCCTAGCCGCCGCTTCTTTTGCCGGCCATAACCACCACACCGCCGACCACCACTAAACACCACACCATATTCTTAATCTCCACCATCAAATCTTTTAGATCCAACCCTACACGCGCCCTATTACACCATTTTTCATCACGAATCATCACCACCCTTCACCACAAATCGTTATTTTCGAAGTGTTATACGAGTTGGTGCTTTTTAGATCGAAGGTGAGGCGAGTATGACTTGCATTTTTGTTAAAACGTGAACCTTGGTCACGATGTGTTTAAGATCCGAATGGGTTTTCACATAAAAACGGAAATACTTATGGGTTTTTGTTGGAAACTCATTTTTATTAAAAGGTTTGGTATCCGGGTTGTTATTTGTGGGTTTAGTTTGAACCGTGAGTCCACGACTCACGGCTTGGGTATTGACTCGAGCCATGGTGCTCGATTTCTTGTTATTGTGCGCCTTGGTTGCGGCTCTTGATTTTCTTGCTCACGTTGGGATGTTTGGTTCGACTCATGGGAGTCGCGGTTCGATGTCGTATAGTTGTTGTCGTTTCCGAGACCCTCATGGTCGATTTGGCAGTTTGGAGTGCTCCTTGGAGCCATTTTTTGTGACCTTTGGTCCTTGGTTCGAGCCCCTCTTGGCTCGTGGTGTTTACCGCGACTCAATCGAGTCGTGTAGACTCGGGTTTGGTTTAGTAAACCAACCCGAGTGTGACCTTGGTTATATTGTTCTTGATTGTTAACTTGGTTTGATTTGGTTGGTTGTTTATTCTATTTCTTGGCCGAATACATGTGGGTCGAGACCATGTTTGGTCTCGACATTGGATATGGGATATTGATATTGTGAAGTGTTGACGAAATGTGTTATTGGGGACCGATTGTGAGACGGTCACTTAGATTGACGGAGATAGGTTAGTCGGGTGCCGTAGTCGGACCCTATTGTTGTAGCACGTGGATTGGGATTGTGTTGGACGGAGATGTATTGATGCGTGGGAATCGCAACAGGCTTTACCTCTCGAGGGATCTCGAGAAGCTTACAACCCCCACCAGGCAGTGTACCTGATCGTTGTAGTATAGTATAGTGACAAGTACCGGGGGATTGATCGTTCAGCTTAGGAATAGTGTCGCTAGGATTAGAAAGCCTAAATACTAGTTCTAAAGGTGAGGGATGATTATTTTTGTGTTTTTATATTTTTTAGAAAGCAAGTAAAAATCTCGGGTTTTGAAAGAGTGGGCGGAATTAGTTGCTATTCAATTAACCCAATACTAAGATGCAATCAAAATAAAATACTAGAAATAAAAGTAAACTAATTTATACTAAGGTTGTGAGCAGTAATTGGAGAAAATATGTTTACTTAGATTTCACTACTCCCTAGATATCTTTTACACGTTAATTACTTGTTATAATTGCATGGATGATGGATTGTATTCCTTAACACCATTCATGGGGTGGCACACATAACTCCCCAATTCTATGAGCTCTTATCTCCTCCTACACCATGCCCAGCACAACTATAGGGATTGTAAACAGTGGCTCATGCATTAAATACAACCAATAAAGACCTAGTGCGCGTTGGTTCATGTTTCTTAAGACGTTCAAGCATGTTACCAATTGGAGATCTGCCAGTTTTCTTAAGCCTAACATATAAATCATTCATCCAAGACAAGAATAAAAAAGTAATCAACACACAATCAATATCTAGGTTTCATTAGATCTAAGCAAACACAAATGAGATCTAGCCTAGCATGATGGAATTAAGATAAGAACATGATATAGACAACCAACACATAGACATATTGATTGAATTAGAAGAACACTTATCTTGATTAATCATGCAAGGTATCAAGGGGTTGGAACCCTTGAAAAACCTGTAAAGTTACACCAAAATCGTACTTAGGGTTTCTCCCAAAACTTCCCTCTTTAAATGTGAAAATTAGAAAACTATATATAGAAAAATAGGTTTGACGGCATCAAGAATAAACTTGTGACGCCGTCACCTCGCCGCCAAAACTCTTCTCGGACTGCCTAGATCTACTTCTGACGCCGTCAAGACTTATACACTTCTAGGCCGTCATGACTCTTTTACTCTTGACGCCCTTCCTACGTGACGCCGTCAAATCTGTTCTGGGTCGTCATGGAAATTCATGAAATTTGCTCTTGACGCCGTCAAGGTTTTGCTCTTGACGCCGTCACCTACTGTTCCCAACATGGAAAATTAAGTCTTTGGCGTTTTCTTCACTTTTATGCTCCAAAAACGTCCGAATTGCTTCCTTTTCCAAATTTCACTCCCAAAGTACCTAAAATCACAAAAGGAACGATTTAGGGCAATATTTGATCAAATAAATTCAGATTCGGGCTTAAATGACCCCCTAAAAATGGATCATTTTTCGCCTCATCATATACCCTTACACTTGAGATTTGCTTGTCCTCAAGCAAATGCGCTTTTATTCTAGTCAAAATACAAGTTAGGGGTCATTTAATACTAATATAAAAGTAATTACAACAAATAATTGTTCCACTAAAGACCAATAGACAAGCACGGAGGTCATACACAAGCACCTCACAAATAGTGTTTAGATACTCACATCTCTCGGGTGTAATAAAGTATAAATTACAATATGGAAACGGAAGATATATCTCATTACCTGTCATAGCAAAATAGATTACCATAGGCTTGGGAAAGGATCAAACCTCCACCACATGGCGTAAGCACCTAGGATAAACTATCAAAGAGGTCTTTTAAAGGGTTGTAACGTTAGGTGTAGGGATATGAAATACACGGTTTTGTTGGATAAAGGAAGTTTTTACTGGTGTCGAGTTAACAATCTTGGTTAATTACATGTACAATGTGGCGTTGCTAAGCCCAGACTAGACTCGACTTAAGCTAATAAATGAGAAATAACAAAAACATAAAATGAACATAGAATGAAAAGGGATGGTAGTCCGTATGTTTTTTTTTTTCTTTTTTTTTTCTTTTTTTTTTTTTTTTTTTTTTGGGCATACACTCTTACCCTACCATCCAAAATAATACATCATAGGGGATGAACATTCCCCTTACACTTGAATCTTTACATACTTTACATTAAACTAATCTAATGACTTGAATTAAGAAAATCAAAACACTTGGAGCACTTTTAAGATTAACGTACATATGGGGGTAATAATATGATATTCTTTCCCATTACTCCATAAAATAAGTACTTACCCATGAGTCCCATGAGTCCCAAAACAATATGTACAAGGATATGACTCGACTTAGCAACCATGTAATCAATTAGAAAGTTAACTTAGGGTTTAACAAATAACAATAATGCACTAAAAATGAGCGCATACACGGAAAGCTAAGGCGATTTGGTTGTACATTTAAGTGGGGTGTAACAAATTCTTCCTTTAAGTAAGATGCTTAAAGTTAGAAACGAAAAGATAGGCTCGGAGGGGTGTACTATGGGTTTCGTGTACTAAAAATGAGTACAACGCTAAGGGTGTGGGAAAAATTAGTTTACTTAACTAGCCAAGTAATATGACATAAATGGTCAAGTAATTATAATACGGGTTTAACACAAGGGTGATCCTAATGCCTCTTATCATGTAGTAAATCCTACCACACGAATGTAGTCTCACTAGCGGTCTCGGGATGCCTCACTAACGCAAGTTCTAGAATCTAAATACTACCGGTACACTCATAAGCACTAATAGTAAATGCTTTTCCTATCAAATCTAAAGGCGAACCTCACATTTTTGGGTGGAAAATTTTTCTGAATATACGGTTATGTGCTAGTCATACAATCTCCTATCCATGAGACGCTTGCTATGGCTAAAGTTTCAGTCCTAAATGTTGTAAAAAAATTTAAATTTGGCGCTAAAATTGCACTAACAAGTATTTCTCATAGTTTTATTACACATCTACCATTAAACAAAACAAACTCAAGCGAAAGTGCATATGTAAGGTATCATCTTTTTACCCTCCCCTTACACTTAAGATGAACATTGTCCCCAATGTTCAAGTAAAGAAAGTAAAAGTGAAAAAGTTAAAAAGAATGAAATCAAATACTCCCCTGATTCGCTCGGTATGGATAATAGGATGGCCAGGTTAAATCTTCCTCCAAGAAAATGAACAATCAAAGCTTCCCTTCCAGAATATAAATCATCTCCTTGTCATACATAACCTGTAAAACCTGACAAAATAGACAAGACAACCTCGCGTAAAATCGGCGGCATCCTATATAAGTTTCTAAATCCTAGAAAACAAGATAAGATATATTGCTTGTGCAATGAAGTTTGCAGATCTCCTGGAGATTATAAAACTTAATAATTCACAAAAACCATAAGACTCCGTTAGAAAAACAAAACCGGTAAAATTTCCAGATTTTAACTCCTGACGCCGTCAAGAGTAAACCCTTGACGCCGTCAGAATGGACCTGCAGAAATTCTTATGTTAAGTTTTTAGAAAATTTCTGGAAAAACTGGGTCCTACTTCCTGGAAAATCCTGCAAAACTTCATTATGACTCAATACAAGCATTTGACTCTAACAAATACGAATATACATGCTCATTTAATATTGTGGAGAATCATGATCGGTTTGTTTCTTAAAAACATATTTGGGGTTTCCCCTTACACTTATCTTTTGCAAAAATACTTTTAGGTGGAGTTAAGACTAGGCCAAAACAACAAAGTAAAGTATTTCCACATTTTAGTTTAGAAACATGATCTACCAACAATAAAAATTAAGCATGCATATGGAAGCAAATAACAAACAAACAAATAAAATCACACAAAACATGGGTTGCCTCCCAAGAAGCGCTTTTCTTTATTTACGAGTCTTGTAGCTAGACTCAAGGTCATGGGTTACTACGTGACTTCATGATTGGTTCCATTCTCTGTTTGCAAATATTCTTTGTAGAAATCAATTACCTTTTTCTCAACCGCCCCCATAATCTTTTGGGAAAATTCTTCATCGACTTTATACCTTGGTCCAAGGGCCAAGCAATCTTTGTAGTAAAGACTCCTTTTTTCCCATACATATTCCATGACCTTTTTCTTATCCTTCTCATCAATATCCTCAAAAGCACCAACGTTGTCCCTATCAAAATGAGATATAAAGCGAAATTCTTTCATCCTATTAGGCATCCTATACGTGATACTATCGGTGTTACTTGCAAATTGGATCGTACCTTCTACCTCATCATATTCCAACTTAGACTCCTTAACAAATGGTTTGCCAAACACAACATTGGATAATCGACAATCAATAACATTAGCAAGATCCTCCAAAATCATAAAGTCTGTGGCAAAAGTGAAATTACCAACAAAGACACGTAAACCTTTAACTCTCCCGACAAAGTTACAAACTCCACCGGGGTACTTGGGATCCCTTCTAGGTTTAAGTCTTGTTTTCACTATATCATTATAAAGCGTTGAGGACATAATGTTGATTGGAGATTTAAAGTCAATGTAAGCATTGCTAATGTGCCTATATCCAAACATACATGGTATCTTAGCATTCTTAGGATCGCCTCTCTTGATCTTAGGTTCAATTATGGTGAAAGGAGATCGCGGGTTATCAATAAGATTCTTATAATATGCAATCTCCTCCTTAGTGGGGTATAGATTAAAGTAGTCATTAAGCTTCGGATCTATTTCCTCCTCTTCTAGTCTCTTAACAACATTCACAAAGTCATTATGCCCTAGGTCCTCATTTGAATACAAGGCGGTTGCTAGGTCACTAAATGCATGTTCGAGTTCAATCTTAATCAACCTATTAAGCTCTCTAATCTCCCTAATCTCACTCTCAATTTGTTCACGTAACACAGCTACTTCTCTAGGGGATAGGGGTGGATTCGCGTTTTCCATAATGGTCAACGGACTAGTCAATGAATTTGATTTACTAACAAAGGCACAAAGAAATAAGATAGACTAAAGAAAACATAAAAATGAAAACAAAATCTTACTAGAAAGGAATCTAGCATGTAGACCTAATAAAAAGGAATTCTAACCTAGACAATAACTATTCCCCGGGCTGCGGCGCCAAAAACTTGATGCGTGGGAATCGCAACAGGCTTTACCTCTCGAGGGATCTCAAGAAGCTTACAACCCCCACCAGGCAGTGTACCTGATCGTTGTAGTATAGTATAGTGACAAGTACCGGGGGATTGATCGTTCAGCTTAGGAATAGTGTCGCTAGGATTAGAAAGATTAAATACTAGTTCTAAAGGTGAGGGATGATTATTTTTGTGTTTTTATATTTTTTAGAAAGCAAGTAAAAATCTCGGGTTTTGGAAGAGTGGGCGGAATTAGTTGCTATTCAACGAACCCAATACTAAGATGCAATCAAAATAAAACACTAGAAATAAAAGTAAACTAATTTATACTAAGGTTGTGAGCAGTAATTGGAGAAAATGTGTTTACTTAGATTTCACTACTCCCTAGATATCTTTTACACGTTAATTACTTGTTATAATTGCATGGATGACGGATTGTATTCCTTAATACCATTCATGGGGTGGCACACATAACTCCCCAATTCTATGAGCTCTTATCTCCTCCTACACCATGCCCAGCACAACTATAGGGATTGTAAACAGTGGCTCATGCATTAAATACAACCCATAAAGACCTAGTGCGCGTTGGTTCATGTTTCTTAAGACGTTCAAGCATGTTACCAATTGGAGATCTGCCTGTTTTCTTAAGCCTAACATATAAATCATTCATCCAAGACAAGAATAAACAAGTAACCAACACACAATCAATATCTAGGTTTCATTAGATCTAAGCAAACACAAAGGAGATCTAGCCTAGCATGATGGAATTAAGATAAGAACATGATATAGACAACCAACACATAGACATATTGATTGAATTAGAAGAACACTTATCTTGATTAATCATGCAAGGTATCAAGGGGTTGGAACCCTTGAAAAACCTGTAAAGTTACACCAAAATCGTACTTAGGGTTTCTCCCAAAACTTCCCTCTTTAAATGTGAAAATTAGAAAACTATATATAGAAAAACAGGTTTGACGGCGTCAAGAATAAACTTGTGACGCCGTCACCTCGCCGCCAAAACTCTTCTCGGACTGCCTAGATCTACTTCTGACGCCGTAAAGACTTATACACTTCCAGGCCGTCAGGACTCTTTTACTCTTGACGCCCTTCCTACGTGACGCCGTCAAATTTGTTCTGGATCGTCATGGAAATTCATGAAATTTGCTCTTGACGCCGTCAAGGTTTTGCTCTTGACGCCGTCACCTACTGTTCCCAGCATGGAAAATTAAGTCTTTGGCGTTTTCTTCACTTTTATGCTCCAAAAAACGTCCGAATTGCTTCCTTTTCCAGATTTCACTCCCAAAGTACCTAAAATCATAAAAGGAATGATTTAGGGCAATATTTGATCAAATAAATTCGGATTCGGGCTTAAATGACCCCCTAAAAACGGATCATTTTTCGCCTCATCATGTATTGATTTTTATGACTATTGCTTATTACTTTGGACTTGGACAATAAGCCGAGAGTCATGACTCGGACATGTGACCATTTCGTATGACTCGATAACTATTTACAATTAAAACATAAATAATAAAACTCGTAATAATAATTATTGGTAATATAAACGTTTATATGAATATATAGACGTGAATAACGGATATATAATTATATAAATGCGTATATTAATAATAATAAAAATCACGAGTCATATTATAAATAATACGACTAAATATATATTAGGCTACGAGAGTAGCGTAATATTATTGGAAGTATTATTATAAAAATGTATTATAAAATGAGAAACTCTCGACAATTACTAAATATTTAATAAAATATCATTTATATATATATATATATATATATATATATATATATATATATATATATATATATATATATATATATATATATATATATATATATATATATATATATATAACGAGTAAACTTATCGAGTTATGCGGAGTAGTGGTCACTCGAGTTCAGGTAAGTTTTATATGTGACTTTCGTGTTGTCACGGATATATGACGATTAATATAAGCGTTTTCTATAACTAAATAACTACTTAACCGAAGGGTTTAACCGGGTTATTTGGCTATACGAAATGAATATATTAATGGGCATCGTATCCTACGATGCCCATAGGTTTTGGTATATGTAAAGGGTAATATATTGCGAATATATATATCGGGAAATCTGGCCAATTTGACGATGTATATAAGGAGTTTATTAAACTACGATATATACCATATAGTATTTATGTGCTATGTGCTTTAGGATTGGGTGTAATCTTGGAACGGTATGTTACGTAAATAAATATGAGGATTATCAAATCGACGGATTTGATAAACTTCGGCGATTTATTTAAATGATATATTGGGCTAATATTAGATCTATAGTTTATTTATTATTATTTTGTGTGACTTTTTGGTTTGTTTTGTGTCGACCCACCACCCGTATGGATACCAAACGTAAATACACCAAACTATTTCGAAATGGATTTTCGGAAAATATAACGGATTACGTCCGGGTTTGGGAATATTTTGAATTTGAGGAAATGATTTCTGAACGAGTTGATATTGTTAGGTCGTGCCGAGTCCGTAGTTGCCGTCTTATGAGTTACTATACATCTTACTTCTACCGACTTCTTCTTGCTGTTTTTCTTGACTTGAGGTGAGTCATAGCCCCACTTTTACTCTTGAACTATGTTTTCAATACTTGGGGTGAGAAACGTGCAAATTATTTTATGTGGACTATTATCGCTTTTATATTCTTTTCTAAACTTGCTATGTGTATAGACTAGGATGTAATGTCAGCTTTAGTCACATATATTCTATGTGCACTATTCAAGGTTGACTTATTTGTATTGTCTACTTTAGTCACACGGTTCGTGTGTACTATTCAAGGTTGGCTTATTTAGATATTGTAGCGTGCACCTATAGGTTAATGATACTTTGGAGGTTATCCGAGTATTTTTTTGGTATTGTGGGCCGAATATCTATGTTAGAACAGAGGGTATCCGTGTGTTATGATTGGAGCGGAGGGTATCCGCAGGTTTTTAGTGAATCCTTAGTCTAGCTAGCAAGCGTTTTGCGTATATGTTCACTATATTGTTAGATGAATTTAAACCTATGATCTCACCAGCGAAAGCTGACTTTTAGCACGTTTTCTCATGTAATTAAGTGATGATACAGATGCATGGATTGGATGGCTCGGCTAAGGCTCCTGGTTTATGGATCTAATTTTCTAAACTCTGATATTGAATTATGGACCTACTGTTATTTTCTTTTGGGCCTGACTCTGAATGATGTTGGGATAAATGTAAACTTTAAAACCCCGTTATGGTTGTGTTTTATTACGTTTACTTTATCTCATTCTATTATGTCTTGCGTTGGATACCAATCCCCGTAGTACCCCGAAAGCTTGTTGAGTATTCTGCTGTATCAAATTTTGGGGGTGTTACAGATTGGTATCAGATCCAAGGTTTTAGAGAACTAGGTAAATAAACACCTAAACTATAACCAAATTTTTATAGAAAATGATCCTTGACCACTGCCCGCCAGCCCGCCAAGCCGAAGCATCTTCTATTATTTTGAGGTATTATTAGATATTTGAGATGATTATTAGATTTGGGATTTCTTGAGATGATTTGAGGTTTATAGATTTAGTAATAAGATGGCGTTTCGAGGAATTATATGGTCTAATTGTTTTATAAATATTTTAGTAATGCGGTATTTGAAACTCTTTATTGAGATTATATG
Source organism: Artemisia argyi (assembly GCA_030686995.1). Lineage (NCBI taxonomy): Eukaryota > Viridiplantae > Streptophyta > Magnoliopsida > Asterales > Asteraceae > Artemisia > Artemisia argyi. The sequence continues at coordinate 188,377,775 of CM060685.1, read as the reverse complement.
GTTGAATTATTTGATGAGGATTTTTAGTATGGTATTTTGAGTTGTGATTTAGTTGTTTTGAAACACTTACACCTACCCTACGCCGTTGTCACAGACCATGGCCTCCCATATACCCGATGTTGTCGAGGATATTCTTACTGCACCGGTATTACCAGCACAGTTCACTATGGCATCTGATGATCCTTACCAGATTGCCATGCTTTCAGCTATTGTGCCGCAGACAGCTTCTACTTCAGCACCACCTGCTGCATCTACGTAGGGACCCTCATCTTCTCTAGGGCTCCCTGGTACATCGAGGCAGCTTACTCTTCATCAGGCTTTAGCTCGTGTGGCCCCACGCTTTGCCCACTCAGCTACGGCACGCATGTCGGTACGCCCTACTCCATCACCTTTACAGATTGATGCTTACTCTCTTCTGTCAGAGGTGCCACCCACATCATTGCGTCGTCGTCCTAGATCACCTACCACATCTCCACATGGTTCACCTGTTAGGAGACGACGATTGATGAGGTACTCTTCCGATGAGGAGGAGGAGGAGTACGAGGGTGAGGATGAGGCTGATGACCCTGAGGAGGAGGATGACCCTCAGGAGGCTGAGCAGGGTGATGATGATGACCCTGAGGAGGAGGATGACCCTCAGGAGGATGAGATGCCTGATGATGATGATGTGTTAGTACCACCAGCTCAGGAGGATGAGATGCCTGTCTCACCTGATCATCCGTTTCTGTTAGATTCACCACCTGGTAGTCCAGTGACGTCGGATGCGTCATCTGAGGTTTCTGTTGAGCAGGCAGAGTTAGGTGAGAGTGGCAGGTTGTGGGCTCAGATTACTGCCCAAGGCGAGAAGATCTCGCGAGTATCTGATCGACTTGAGAGAGTTATTGGAGAGTTTTTAGCAGATTTGAGAGTTGACATAACTGTTGTTGAGGGCAGGTCGATTGAGATAAGGAGAGTTTTGATGGAGGTTCATGAGCAGATCGCGAGTTTACAGTGAGGTTTTGTCACAGCTCGAGAGGCCGACCGCAAGTTATGGCAGCGGAACACCGAGCTAGAGAAGGAGGTGGCAGACCTCAGGAGAGACAGCGATACCCATAGCGTGGAGCTAGGATCTTTATGGAGAGATCTTGATGGCTTGAGGCAGGAGTTGAGGAGCTTCCGCCAGCAGCGTGGCTAGTTGCTTGGGTTATGTTGTCTTGTTGCTTTCTACCCGAGGAGTGTTCGGTTAGAAAAGCTAGTTATCATATTTCGATGTATTTTGTTTAGTATTCGTCTCTTTTGGAACGATTTGTATGTTTTGTGTTTTCCAGTAGTTGGAACGATGTTGGATTTCTATTGTATGGTTGATGGTTATTAGTATATGGTATTATGTGATTTTGGGTATTATGGAAATTGAGTCCCTATTCGCTTTATTGATGTTTCGTGGTGTATTGTTGCTATTCTTTCCATGACTTGGCTTCGTTGAATTAATTTTCTTGAGCATATTGATAAGTTCTATTGGAGACTCATGAACTTGTATGATGTTTCAGATCAATGGCCCCACGACGAAACCCTGTTAGAGCTACCAGAACTGCTCCTGCAGTGACTACCCCTGGTCGCCGAGGACGCCGACCTACTCGAAATGTTGAAACCCCTACTCCTGATAACCTGGACACTACTAACCGCAACAACAGGAATCAAAATGTTGATGTTCAGGGAGACAATGATCATGTTCCACTTAATGCACCTACTGTGGATCAAGCAATGATCAATCAACTTGTGGAGCAAAGAGTTGCTGAACTACTAGCTGAGTCAAATCATTCCAACAATTCTGCTGGAACTTTTCCACTTGTTCGTGCTAATGGATGTCAATACAAGGAGTTCAAGATTTGTGGACCCATTGAGTTTGGTAGAACTGAAGGAGTGGTTTACTTGGTCAGATGGATTGAGAAGACTGAGTCAGTGTTCAATGTTAGTGGTTGTGCGGAGAATGCGAAGGTAAAGTTTGCTTCTTTTACTTTCAAGGATGAAGCTTTAACTTGGTGGAACAATTACCGAAATTCCGTTGGGAGTGATGTAGCTTATGCCATGACTTGGGAGCAATTTAAGTCTCTGCTGATTCAGACTTATTGCCCAAGGAATGAGGTTAAGAAGCTAGAGATTAAGTTTTGGAACCACAAGGTGAAAGGTAATGATATGACGACTTACAATCGTCGTTACCAGGAGTTGGCCTTGCTTTGCCCAGATATGGTAAAAACTGAGACTCAAAAGATCGAGAGGTATACTGATGGGTTACCTGTAGCTACAAGTAATGATGTGATTTCTGCTAGGCCTGCAAACATCCATTAGGCAATCACAATTGCTCAACAACTTATGGATTCGTTGGAATTGGAAGGAGCTGATAAGGAGAGGAATGGAAAGAGAAAGAGAGACCATCACTCTAAGGGTAATGATCACCGAAGCAAGAGACAAGCTAAGGCTTATGCTATTGGGAATGGAGATAAGAAGAACCAGAACAGTGATGCACCCAAGTGTGGTCGTTGCCACCAGTATCATACTGGATAGTGTAGTGTGAAATGCCAGAACTGCTCAAAGAAAGGACACACAACTAAGGATTGTAGAGCTCGACCTCTTGCTATGGTTCAAGCTGCTCCTGAGATGAGAAATAAGGCAGACGTTACTTGTTATGGATGTGGAAAGAAGGGACACTATAGGAACGAGTGTAGAGAATCGTGGAACCGAGGAAATCAAGGCTCGGGTGGTAATGGGTACAATCATGGAAACCGTAGAGCTGGAGGAAACCGTGGACGACAAGATAACGGGGACCAACGTGTGGAAGCTGGAGCTGCTCAGGGAAGAGTGTATGCACTCGGGAACGAGAGAGGAGAAGATCCGAACGTCATTACTGGTACGTTCCTTCTCAATAATCGTTATGCTTCCATACTATTTGATACTGGTGCCGATAGGAGTTTTGTGTCCACTACGTTTGCACCCTTACTAGAGAAACCCCCGATGGCCTTAGGAATTGGATATGATATAGAGTTAGCAAATGGGAATATAGAAAGAATTAATACCATCATTCGCGGTTACACGTTAAATTTCTTGAACCACCCTTTCAACATAGATCTTCTACCTGTCACGTTAGGGAGTTTTGATGTCATCATTGGTATGGATTGGTTGTCGAAGTATCGTGCTCACATACTTTGCGACGAGAAGATCGTGCGTGTACCTTACGGAAAGGAAATCCTAAATATATTAGGAGATCGAAAGGATTCGAGGAGCCCATCCCGGTTAGCAGTTATTTCTTGCACTAAGTTACCAAAGCTAATGGAGAAAGATGTCACCTTTTCTTAGCTCAAATTTCTGAGAAAGGAGGGACGAAGAAAAAGGAAAGGTGCATTGGAGAAGTGCCTATAGTTCGTGATTTCCCTGATGTGTTTCCCGATGATTTGCCGGGAATCCCGCCGACTAGACAAGTGGAGTTTCAGATTGTGTTAATACCTGGTGTTGCACCTGTAGCACGAGCGCCTTATCGTCTTGCACCTACCGAACTAGAAGAGTTGTCAAAACAATTGGCGGAGTTAGCCGAAAAAGGATTTATAAGACCAAGTTCTTCACCTTGGGGAGCCCCAGTCTTATTCGTGAAGAAGAAGGATGGATCGTTTCGTATGTACATTGATTAGCGAGAGTTGAACAAGTTAACGGTGAAGAATAGATACCCGTTACCGAGGATCGACGACTTGTTCGATCAACTCCAAGGATCGAGTGTGTATTTGAAGATCGATTTGAGATCGGGGTATCATCAACTTTGAGTTCGCGAGGAAGATATTCCGAAAACGGCTTTCAGAACCCGTTACGGGCATTACGAGTTTCAGGTGATGCCGTTTGGGTTGACTAACGCACCGGCGATATTCATGGATCTCATGAATCGTGTGTGTAAGCCTTACTTGGATAAGTTTGTGATTGTTTTCATCGATGACATTCTGATTTATTCAAAGAGTGAGAAGGAGCATGAAGAGCATCTAAGACTTATCTTAGAATTGCTCAGGAAGGAGAAACTGTATGCCAAGTTTTCCAAATGTGAATTTTGGATTCCGACGGTACAATTTTTGGGTCATGTAATTGATAGGCAAGGAGTCCATGTGGATCCCGCTAAGATTGAGGTGATAAAAGATTGGGCTGCACCTACGACCCTAACAGAAGTTTGTCAATTTTTAGGTTTAGCCGGTTATTACCGAAGATTCATCGAGGGATTTTCGAAAATAGCTAAACCATTAACCAAATTGACTCAGAAGAGTGTGACGTATGAATGCGGAGATAAAGAAGAGGAAGCATTTCAATTACTTATGAAGATGTTGTGTAGTGCTCCGATCCTAGCGTTACCGGAAGGTAACGAGGATTTCGTCATCTATTGTGACGCTTCACATAAAGGTTTAGGAGCCGTGTTAATGCAACGAGAGAAAGTGATAGCTTATGCTTCCCGACAGCTCAAAAAGCATGAGAAAAACTACACCACCCATGATTTGGAGTTAGGTGCTGTGGTTTTCGCCTTGAGGATATGGAGACATTACTTGTATGGAACAAAGTTTGTTGTGTTCACTGACCATAAAAGTCTACAACACATCTTGAATCAAAAAGAGCTCAATATGAGCCAACGACGTTGGATTGAGTTGCTAAGCGATTATGATTGCGAAATTCGCTACCATCCTAGTAAAGCAAACGTTGTTGCTGATGCTCTTAGTCGAAAGGAAAGAATACCACCGTTACGAGTTAGGTCATTGGGAATGACTATCGTGTCGCCATTACCGTCTCAAATACTTGAAGCTCAAACAGAAGCCTTGAAAGCAGAAAACCGATCTGCTGAGAATATATTTGGGATGGCTGAGAATGAGAAAGGATTTGTTAAGCGTTCTGAGGGATTACTATGTTTTGGAGATCGGATTTGGGTACCTTTATATGGAGGAATTCGGGAGTTAATTATGCATGAGTCGCATAAGTCAAAGTACTCTATTCATCCTGGGTCTGACAAGATGTACCAGGATCTTAAGAAGTTATATTGGTGGCCAAACATGAAGGCAGATATAGCATTGTATGTTAGTAAGTGCTTGACATGTTCTAAGGTTAAAGCCGAACATCAGAGACCGTCAGGATTACTGACGCAACCAGAACTTCCAGTCTGGAAATGGGAGCGGATTACAATGGACTTCATTACCAAATTACCGAGGACAGCTGGTTGTGACACTATCTGGGTAATTGTGGATCGTCTGACAAAGTCCCGATATCGATTATTTCCTAGCAATTAGTGAAGATGATAGTGTGGGTAAACTTTCGAGGTTGTATGTGAAGGAAATTATTTCACGTCATGGAGTCCCGATATCGATTATTTCTGATCGCGATAGCCGCTTTACGTCAGCTTTGTGACGATCACTTCAAACGGCTTTGGGGACGAGACTTGATATGAGTACTGCATATTATCACCAAACCGATGGTCAAAGTGAGAGGACCATTCAGACTTTAGAGGATATGCTTCGTGCATGTATCATAGACTTTGGTAAAGGCTGGGAGAAATATTTACCCCTTGCGGAATTCTCCTATAATAATAGCTACAACACAAGTCTTAAAGCTGCACCATTTGAAGCTTTGTATGGTCGAAAATGTCGTTCGCCTATTGGTTGGGCAGAAGTTGGAGATAGCCAACTCACAGGCCCTGAACTTATCTTGGAAACTACAGAGAAAGTAGCTCAGATTCGTGATCGGTTGCAAGCAGCCAGAGATAGGCAGAAAAGTTACGCCGATCAGAGACGTAAACCCTTAGAGTTCCAGGTTGGAGACAAAGTGATGCTGAAAGTCTCGCCTTGGAAGGGTGTGATACGTTTCGGGAAACGTGGAAAACTCAACCTACGCTACATTGGACCATTTCTTATCTTAGAAAGAATTGGGCCCGTGGCTTATAGGTTGGAATTACCACGTGAACTAAGTAAAGTTCACGACGTATTTCACGTTAGTAATTTGAAGAAATGTCTTTCTGATGAGATGCCTATTATTCCGATAAAGGATATTCGTATTGATGAGAAATTGAATTTTGTGGAAGAGCCAATTGAGATTTTAGATCGTGAAGTTAAACGACTCAAACGAAGTCGCATTCCGCTCGTCAAGGTTCGTTGGAATTCCCGACACGGACCAGAATTTACGTGGGAACGTGAGGACGAGTTCCGGAAGAGATATCCGAAGCTTTTCACTTCGTAGATGAATTGTTCCGAGAGAAACCCGGGACGGGTTTCTTCTGAGACTAGGAGGATGTGAGAACCGGCAATTTAGGGAGCCATTTTGAAAACTCGCATTACGTCAAAGTTCGTTTATAATTTTTATTTGGAATTTTTATTCACAACGAACTTGTAAGACCAATTTTTATGGATAATTATATTTTATGTTGTTATGGAATTTGTGAATTATTTTAATAATTCATTATGGAAATTTACGTGATGATGTATTTTTTAAAATTTTCACTAGTACTACGTTGACTCCGGCACTAGGTTTACCTAACGAGAAATTTTATGATTCGTTTTACGAGTCCGACGATATTTAATTATTACGGGATGTTTTCGGGAGATATTGAAAGTTTGAAATGAGTTCGGGTTTCGGGCCGTATGTTTTACATTTACCCACTTTACCCACTCAACACAACTAGTAATATTATTATTACTAATATTATTATTATCATTATTATTATTTAACAAAAAAAAAATTTAAAGAGTGAACCACAAATTGGTCCTTGTGGTCCGGTTTTCTCACACAAACAAACACCCTCACTCACTCACTTATCTCTCTCATTCTCTCTTCTCCCTCACCCCTAGCCGCCGCTTCTTTTGCCGGCCATAACTACCACACCGCCGACCACCACTAAAAACCACCACCATATTCTTAATCTCCACCATCAAATCTTTTTGATCCAACCCAACACGCGCCCTATTACACCATTTTTCATCACGAATCATCACCACCCTTCACCACAAATCGTTATTTTCGAAGTGTTATACGAGTTGGAGCTTTTTAGATTGAAGGTGAGGCGAGTATGACTCGCATTTTTGTTAAAACGTGACCCTTGGTCACGATGTGTTTAAGATCCGAATGGGTTTTCACATAAAAACGGAAATACTTATGGGTTTTTGTTGGAAACTCGTTTTTATTAAAAGGTTTGGTATCCGGGTTGTTATTTGTGGGTTTGGTTCGAATCGTGAGTCAACGACTCACGGCTTGGGTATTGACTCGAGCCATGGTGCTCGATTTCTTGTTATTGTGAGCCTTGGTTGTGGCTCTTGATTTTCTTGCTCACGTTGGGATGTTTGGTTCGACTCATGGGAGTCGCGGCTCGATGCCGTATAGTTGTTGTCGTTGCCGAGACCCTCATGGTCGATTTGGCAGTTTGGAGTGCTCCTTGGAGCCATTTTTTGTAACCTTTGGTCCTTGGTTCGAGCCCCTCTTGGCTCGTGGTGTTTACTGCGACTCAGTCGAGTCGTGTAGACTCGGGTTTGGCTTGGTAGACCAACCCGAGTGTGACCTTGGTTATATTGTTCTTGATTGTTAACTTGGTTTTGATTTGGTTGGTTGTTTATTCTATTTCTTGGCCGAATACATGTGGGTCGAGACCATGTTTGGTCTCGACATTGGATATGGGATATTGATATTGTGAAGTGTTGACGAAATGTGTTATTGGGGACCGATTGTGAGACGGTCACTTAGATTGACGGAGATAGGTTAGTCGGGTGCCGTAGTCGGACCCTATTGTTGTAGCACGTGGATTGGGATTGTGTTTGTCACAACTCGTAATTTCAGGCCATTTCCCAAACTTCGACAATTTACTATTCATCAAAACACTATTCATCATTTTATTATTCATCGTTTTTTGTGTCAGTTTGATATTCTGAGTAGCATTTGAAAATGTTACTATTCACAGAATACTATTCATTTCCGGAAGAAATTTCACTATTCACGTGCATTACACATTTCATCGTAAATTTAGTTTACGGGTTTTCAAATTCGCGTAACCGGATTGGTTTAGGTGCGAATTTATTTCATTAGTACTAAGGACACTGCATACGGACTAGAGACAGTCTGCATATCATCATAACAGCATATTCATGTTATACCACTCTTAGGATTTTCAAATTTATATATTTGATATATTTAACGTTTTACGTATAATTATTTATAATAAACGTTAACACCCGGTTAATAAATACGACTAACATATCTAAATATTCCCACAATGGTCCCGACATATTTTTATATCTATTATATCATCATAAAAGTTATAATATTCATTTACCCAGTATTTTGGAAATTTATTTTTATTTATAACGTAAGTTTATAAATATTGCGACGGTTTTCGTGGAAAGTAAACAATAATCACCCGAACACTCAATACTTGTACCCAACATATTTTTAACATTTTTATGACTTTATTAAGTCCCGGTTAACTTGTTAAAATTTATTTCTCGCAAACCCGGTACTCAATGATAACTAAAAACTAACTACGATTACCTAAATTTAACACCTAAAAACCTATACTTATACTACAAATCATCCACTAACTATCCTAAATAAATCAAAGTCCATATTATTGCTTTTGAACTCTTTGAAAATCAGCCATGAACCCCCCTTTACCTTATGCATTAATATGTACTAGTATAATACTATATATCCTAACCAAAATATCTAAAAACATGAAATACATAACACATAACATTATTTTGGATCAAAACTCATTCTTCTTCCTCTCTACCTCAAAACCCACGACCCAAGTTCATACCAAGACCAAAATACATTATTTTTCAAAGATCAAAGCATAGAAGTTGTTGCTTTTACCTTCCTAATCAAGAATCTTACAATAAAAACACAAGTAACTCAAGGTTTCTCACCATCTAATCACCTATTATTTCAAAGTGAGTTATCAAATTTATTTTCATGTTTTCATCTAATTAACACATGTATCTTATGGTTTTCATGCTTAATTTCATGCACAAGCTAGCTATACCACTATATTTTTGTAGACTTTTTGAACATACAAACCCTAGATTTTGATTTAGGTACTCCCTTATTAAATTAACTTGTTTAGTGATCATTAGGAACCCATGGCACCCTAAGAAGGTGTATGGTAGGATTATTATAGCTTTGTGGTGTTTTGCAAGAGATTTGGTTGAAGTAGAAACTAGTTTTGAACATGAAAAATGGTATTAGAACAAGTATATAAACCTACTGTCCCATTTTTGTAAATCCAGGAAAATCAGTAAACATAAAGTAAACTTTGGCAAAATTTTTAGAAAATACTTTCAAAAACGAAGCCGTAGGCGAAAGAACGGATTAAAAAGAGTTTATAACAAAGGAGATATGAATTTTTCAATATTAACGACGAAAACTATTTTCCGGAAAAATACATGCTGATGGACGTTTTTCGTCGGTCAAAAAGAGACTTTGGACGTAACCCGGAGGAGCCAAGTTTTTCAAAATATATTACTACATGCTTAGACGTAACCATGGATATAAAGAACAAGTAAAACGGACTTATAACGACAAAGATATTCACGTTTCAATATCGACAAAAACTCACTATAATTGGCAGCTTTTAGAAATAATAACGCTAAAACTACGTAGTAACTCTAGATTTCTAGAAATAATACCAAGTACCCAATTTCATAACTAACGAAGTATTAGTGATTACAAATATATTTTTATCACTACAAGGCGTTATTTCAAGGATTTCAAACCGAGGATTTCAACACTAACATTGATACATATATATGCATATATATTGCAACTAGCTTTATTTTTCTAATAGCCATATTTTCCTAAGTCTTGGAAAATATATATTTTTGATAACAACAAATGTTTTTTTTCCAAAGAGTAGAGTGGTATAGGAAACATGTGCATGGACATTTCCAACATCATTTCATGATCTAAATTAGATCGTTCATATCATTCATATTAGGTTGCGGCAGCCTACCGTTCATTGTTGTTCATTTCACTTCATCACAGTAACATCAGCTTCAGGTGAGTCATAGCCCCTACTCTTTTAATTGTTTTGTAAACTCTTTGGGGGAGAATACATGCTCGTTTTACTTAAACGCATTACTTGCTTTACATGGTTGATTACTCAAACATTTTCAGCTTTACCTATACATATGTTTGATTACCTGCATTTCATTGGTATGTTGATTACTGCATTTCATGGGATTTGTCATCCTTGTTTACATGACTTCATGGTCACAAATTGTTCCCATATGTTCATTGTAATATTGTGGTATTCCCCACTTGGCTGTGATGTCAAACGTAATATTGTGGTATTCCCCACTTGGCTGTGATGTCAAACGTATTGTGGTATTCCCCACTTGGCTGTGATGTTAAACGTAATATTGTGGTACTCCCCACTTGGCTGTGATGTCAAGCGTAATATTGTTGTTTCCCTACTAGACAGAATTACGATGCCTTTGCATCAACCTTATTACAGATTTTCCCACTTGACTGATTTATCATATGGCCTCATGGACTGAATTATTTATATAGCCGTTTGCTATATTTATCATGGAATTTGGATACAAGTATTACATTTGTTCACGTATACATATTACATTTGGCAGTGGGTCGTAAACATACAGGTTACAAGTCTCTTATGGCGGGACTTGTAACTGAGTGGATTTACGATGCCTTTGCTGGGATACCTTCATACATATGCATTACATTCTTTTTCACAAGACTCTATGAACTCACCAACCTCGTGTTGACACTTTAGCATGTATTTTCAGGTATTAAGCTATGGCACGCTACTGGAGGTTTTGGCAGGGCATGACATGGTCATAAAAGACTCTGACATTCATTTGGAGATTGTTTTTAACTATTTAAAGGCCTACTTCTGCACTAATTTTAACAATGTAAATTCAACACTTTTAGTTAAAAGATTTTATTCTAAATGATTGAAATGAAAACCATTTTTTGTACTTGTGTTTTGGTACCAATTGAGTTACACCCCAGCTACATGTATGCTTCCGCTGGACCCGATTCTGGGGGTGTGACAATGTTGGACGGAGATGTATTGATTTTTATGACTATTGCTTATTACTTTGGACTTGGACAATGAGCCGAGAGTCATGACTCGGACATGTGACCATTTCGTATGACTCGATAACTATTTACAATTAAAACATAAATAATAAAACTCGTAATAATAATTATTGGTAATATAAACGTTTATATGAATATATAGACGTGAATAACAGATATATAATTATATAAATGCGTATATTAATAATAATAAAAATCACGAGTCATATTATAAATAATACGACTAAATATATATTAGGCTACGAGAGTAGCGTAATATTATTGGAAGTATTATTATAAAAATGTATTATAAAACGAGAAACTCTCGACAATTACTAAATATTAAATAAAATGTCATTTATATATATATATATATATATATATATATATATATATATATATATATATATATATATATATATATATATATATATATATAACGAGTAAACTTATCGAGTTATGCGGAGTAGTGGTCACTCGAGTTCAGGTAAGTTTTATTTGTGACTTTCGTGTTGTCACGGATATATGACGATTAATATAAGCGTTTTCTATAACTAAATAACTACTTAACCGAAGGGTTTAACCGGGTTATTTGGCTATACGAAATGAATATATTAATGGGCATCGTATCCTACGACGCCCATAGGTTGTGGTATATGTAAAGGGTAATAAATTGCTAATATATATATCGGGAAATCTGGCCAATTTGACGATGTATATAAGGAGTTTATTAAACTACGATATATACCATATAGTATTTATGTGCTATGTGCTTTAGGATTGGGTGTAATCTTGGAACGGTATGTTACGTAAATAAATATGAGAATTATCAAATCGACGGATTTGATAAACTTCGGCGATTTATTTAAATGATATATTGGGCTAATATTAGATCTATAGTTTATTTATTATTCTTTTCTGTGACTTTTTGGTTTGTTTTGTGTCGACCCACCACCCGCATGGATACCAAATGTAAATACACCAAACTATTTCGAAATGGATTTTCGGAAAATAAAACGGATTACGTCCGGGTTTGGGAATATTTTGAATTTGAGGAAATGATTTCTGAACGAGTTGATATTGTTGGGTCGTGCTGAGCCCGTAGTTTCCGTCTTGTGAGTTACTATACATCTTACTTCTACCGACTTCTTCTTGCTGTTTTTCTGGACTTGAGGTGAGTCACAGCCCCACTTTTACTCTTGAACTATGTTTTCAATACTTGGGGTGAGAAACGTGCAAATTATTTTATGTGGACTATTATCGCTTTTATATTCTTTTCTAAACTTGCTATGCGTATAGACTAGGATGTAATGTCAGCTTTAGTCACATATATTCTATGTGCACTATTCAAGGTTGATTTATTTGTATTGTCAACTTTAGTCACACGGTTCGTGTGTACTATTCAAGGTTGGCTTATTTAGATACTGTAGCGTGCACCTATAGGTTAATGATACTTTGGAGGTTATCCGAGTATTTTTTTGGTATTGCGGGGGTTACCCGAATATCTATGTTAGAACGGAGGTATCCGTGTGTTATGAATTGAGCGAAGGGTATCCGCAGGTTTTTAGTGAATCCTTAGTCTAGCTAGCAAGCGTTTTGCGTATATGTCCACTATATTGTTAGATGAATTTAAACCTATGATCTCACCAGCAAAAGCTGACTTTTAGCACATTTTCTCAGGTAATTAAGTGATGATACGGATGCATGGATTGGATGGCTCGGCTAAGGCTCCTGGTTTATGGATCTAATTTTCTAAACTCTGATACTGAATTATGGACCTACTGTTATTTTCTTTTGGGCCTGACTCTGAATGATGTTGGGATAAATGTAAACTTTAAAACCCCGTTATGGTTGTGTTTTATTACGTTTACTTTATCTCGTTCTATTATGTCTTGCGTTGGATACCAATCCCCGTAGCACCCCGAAAGCTTGTTGAGTCTTCCGCTGTATCAAATTTTGGGGGTGTTACAGGTATGGTGCATTAAGGTGAAAAATCTTATTGCTTGTTGATGCTGAGGTTTGAATTCTGCTGATTGCTTTAAGCAGAGTGTTATCTGTCATGTGTGGTTCTCTGTTTGTTGTATCAGAGTTAGATTTAGAGGTTGAATGTGTAAGCTTTCTTTGTATCTTGGTGTCTGTTTTGGGTATGCCCAACTCAGATGTGTTACTTATAATATGTACAAAGTTTGATGTTAATATAATTCACCTTTTGCACCAAAAAAAAAGAGCAGAATATGCAAATAAACATTAGCTTACATGTGATACTAACCTCATAAATTATTAAAGTAACTTAGACAGTAGTTTGGACAAGATGTTGAAAGGAAATTCAATAGCCTAAACGAGTCTATTTAGTTGGCTTTATACACTAAATGTAGACAAACCATACAAGCAATTCCTTCTGTTTGGCATATTCAGTTATGGTTTGCTACAATAGCTTTTTTCTTGCTCAGCTTCGAAAAGTTTGCATAATTTTTGTCACTGTGTGTGTCCCTCTTCATGCTGGATCACTAATAAATGATCGCTTACAGCTGTTGTACCGTAAAAAAAATAGTGGGTGGCGTAGTATATCAAGCAATCGAATGTGCAAAGTTGAGGCCAGATGCCAAAGTCAACCCTCGTCCGTGTCATCCTAGATGATGTCATTACATTATTGCATAAAGATGTTTAATAGACGATGTTGTTAACCATTGAATCCGTTTAGACATATATTTATCCCAAATTGATCCATTATTCAAAGTAAATCGGAATCTATCATATTAATTAACAATCTTCACATGGCAGACATTATTATCTTACGTGTCACTGAGCAATAATTTATGAAGCCTCTTGTCAGTAAATGATATTATATCCGATGAAGTTGGGACCCAATGCTCAAAGTCAACCCTTTGTGTGAGACAGCCTAGTTGCCTTCATAAAATAACTGTTTCAAAAATGGTTAATGAGTGAACGTGTGTTTGGCGAAATGCCTCATTGAAAATTCAATCTTTGCTAATTGTGTTAGACTTTTTATGGAGTTGAATGGGTGTTTGCATTGGAAACATCGCATGTTATCAATGTGTTTAAAGCTATTTTTGGGGTCATATGTGACCTTTAACACGATAAAAATATAATGTCCTGATTGATGAAACACACATGGAAACGGGAAAGTATTAACTTGAACACGTATGATTACTTTGGAAACATTCTCATGGATTTCTTATGAAGAGTTTGGGGTTGAGCAATCTACACTCCACGAAAGCTCATTAGTTTGATGCTTGTTGTGTACGAGAAAGGTTGTCTACTTTGACAGGATGGTACACTTCTAGCAATCTCATGTGCACAACTTCAAACGAGGTCCTACTATATACCAGTACATAACTAAGCTCACTGACGGAGCCACACTATGGCTTGGATGGGCCAAGGCCAATCACACTTTGTTTAAGAATACTAATACTATAGATATGTTGCTATGTATTTTGCAAACAAAATTTCAACCGGCCCACCCAAAATAAAATATATAGCCCACTCAAATACATTAGAAAATTGGTCACTTGCATAATCACATTGAATTATTGAAAAGGGGAAAACTATTGGAAGAACAGAGGTTACAGGGGAAGTTCGATGGTCAATGACAATTGACAAAACTACTTTATGATTCTTATTCAATAATTATTATTGAATCACAATTCTACATCCATAATTCAAGAATCAAGACTTTTATTTCATATCCTCTATTTGGTTTTGGTTTTGAATAATCAGGTATCTAACTCACTAATTCTTTGACCTTTCTTTATAAATTATAATGTATTAGTATTTTAATTTTCCTGAATATGTATTAATGTATAACTCGTTGGGATTTACTGATTTAGCATTTTAGTGGTGAAATATTTAGAACTTGAGTAGGATACAGGAGATGCTATATCTTGCTACAATTCAACAACACTATGATTGACAATTTACAATTTCTCAATTTCTTATTCACAAACATAAAAACATTATGTTGATAGTTGTGATTTGTTGTGTGAATTTGCTAGATATACATCGATGACAAAAAAACAGAAAAAGGTCGATTCATTTTTTTCACGAACTGTTTCACCAAGAATTGAAGAGGATACGACATTAGAAGAAGAGAATAAAGAACCACTAAGGGACGAGAATCCTCCACCGATTTCAGTAGTCGAGAATGCTACATTTTTGTCTATTCAACGTGACCCTGGACTACGTCAACCAATATGGAATTATCCGGTTAATAAGAGAGACGAGATTCGACGAGCTTACTTAAAATCTGGACCTCATCGACTTGTGCTACCCAAATACCCTTCAACAGGATAAAAAACTCATCCACGTCGTTTTCAAGCTAAATGGTATTTGAAATATCCTTGGTTAGAGTACTCTCGAACTACTGATAGAGCATACTGTTTTTATTGTTATCTCTTTTTGGAAGAACCAAGCACTAATAAAGGTCAAGATGCGTTTGCAATTAATGGTTTCAAAAACTAGAATAGGGTGAAAGGAAAGCATTGTTCATTTATGAAACATGTAGGAGATGGACCGAACTCTCAACATAATAATAATATAAGATTTTGTGATGCTTTGCTATATCAGGAAGGGCATATTGATCAGGTTATGCAACGGCTATCAGATGAAGAAATTAGATTGAATAGGCTAAGGGTGAAAGCGACGATTGATTTGGTCCGTTTGTGCTCATTTCAAGGAATTAGCTTTAGAGGTTGTGATGAAAGAGTTGGCTCTAAAAACCGGGGTAACATTCTTGAGATTCTTAATTTCATAGGCTCGTATAATGAAGAAATTGCAAGTATTTGCTTAGATAACGCTCCTGGTAATGCAAAATACACTTCACCTGATGTTCAAAAAGAAGTTTTAAAATTGTTTGCTGAGAAAGTTCGAAAGAAGATTGTTGAAGATATTGGAAATTCTAAATTTTGTATAATGGTAGACGAGGCAAGTGATGAAAGTAAGAAAGAACAAATGGCAATTATTCTTCGTTTTGTTGACAATAAGGGATTCATACAAGAGCGCTTTTTTGGTGTTATCCATCTTGAAGATACATCATCCGCCACTTTATACAAAACAATTTGTGCAACACTTTCTTCTTATTTGCTTCCCATTGAAAATATTCGTGGACAAGGATATGATGGAGCTAGCAATATGAGAGGTGAATGGAATGGATTACAAGCACTGTTTCTCAAGGTTAATCCATGTGCTTATTATATACATTGTATGGCTCATCGGTTGCAACTTGCATTGGTTACGGCAACTAAAGAGGTAAATTATGTACATGAATTTTTTGAAGATTTATCTTACATTGTGACAGCTGTTGGTGCCTCTTGTAAACGAAAAGATCAGTTACAAGCTGCACAAGCTGCTCAAATTGAAGAAATGTTACAGACAGGTGAAATCGAGTCCGGTAAAGGAGCTAACCAAATTGGTACTGTGAAACGTGCTGGCGATACACGTTGGAGCTTACATTTTACTTCAATTACTAGCCTTATTCGGATGTATAATCCAACATGTACAGTTTTGGAGATGATAAAAAAAGACGGGTGTAACTTTAAAACAAAGGGTGGTGCTAGTTCAGCGTTAAAGAAGTTGACTTCTTTTGATTTTGTTTTCATATTACATATGATGAAAACAATCTTGGGCCATGCTGACGTTCTATGTAAGGCTTTACAACAAAAAGATCAAGAGGTCATAAGTGCGATTAAAATGGTTTCACAAACAAGAAATCTGATTCAAACACTAAGAGATGACAAATGGGGTTCTTTTCTTCACGGTGTCAATTGTTTTTGCAAAAAACATGGTATTCGTATTCCTGATTTCAGTGCTCCGTATTTCGAAGGGAGAAGCGTAAGGAATCAAGATAACGCTACTAATGAGCATCACTATCATTATGATATATATATATAATGAAACAATAGATTTTCAGTTGCGAGAACTTGATTCAAGGTTTAGTGAGAAAATTGTGGAACTTTTAGAACTTAGCTCTGCTTTGGATCCTAGAGACGGATATATATCTTTCAATTCAGATTCGATTCTAAAGCTTGCAAAGAAATACTATTATCTTGATTTCACAGAGCAAGAACTCGATACCTTGGAATTCCAATTGAAAGACTTTGAACTTGATGTGAAAGATCATCCAAAGTTGGGAAAGTCATCTTCTATAGCTGATTTATGTCAAGGCTTAGCATACACCGGAAAAGCAAGTCACTATTATCTAGTTGATAGGTTGATAAGACTGGTGTTGACTCTTCAGGTGTCTACTGCGAGTGTTGAACGTGCGTTTTCAGCCATGAAAATTGTGAAGAGCAAATTACGTAATAAAATGGGTGATGAGTTTCTTTCAGATAATGTAACACCCCCAATTCATGATGCAGCGGAATTCAACTTGGGTGTTACTCGACGGCACAACAGTCATAATAATAGAAAACGATCTCTAACCGAGTCGTAAATAAAAGAGTTGTCATTCATATTATTCAAACATATCAGAGTTTACATAGTAAGGTCCCAAAAGGTTCCATGTTTCAAAATACATCAATATAAAGTCTTTGATGTTTTTAACGAATGACATAATAGTTTATAGCCTCCTTCCTTTGGTACGTGCCCTTCCACTCCATTCTTGATTATCATGGACCTGAAATACATGCTTAAAAGGATCAACACAAAGGTTGAGTGATATTCATAGAGTTTGTTTAATGGTTGAACACAATATGTTGGTAGTAAGAGTTAATTAGACTCATACTCATGTTAGAAAACAAAACAGTTATTATTATATACTAAGCTCATGCAACCAATACGTTAACGGGTACCAATATCAATCGGCGGTTTTGTTGCCCCGGTAAGTACTTTGCCGTCATACTTAATGTTCAAATATAGTGCATTCGTTTGAACTAATCTGCTCAAACAAATAGGATTCGTCAATCCCAATAGGCCTATTCACAATACTCGCGCTCACTAATACTAGTGATTAAATGGTTCATGATAGGGGCCTAGGATTGGCAAGGTAGGTACTTAGTAATAATAAAACAATCAGGCAGCATACAGTTTCAAAGCATTGTGTTCGGTTTAGAAATAGCATGTATTCCCCCCAAGGTTTTGTAAAACATTGAAGTAATGTAAAGTGGGGCTATGAACTCACCTTAAGTACGATAGCAAGTAATGTAGGTGATGGTTGGATCGTGTAGGTTTCTACGAGCAACCTATAATAGAATGTTGCGACTTAGGATTTGTGTAAAGAATATAACGGAGTGCCTATATATATATCTTGCATTTAGTCCATGATGTGGTATGATGTATATTGTATGTCTTTGAAAGAAAAGATTCATGAACATGTATGTTTTGTATATCGTTTACTACCGTTCGGGCTGACATATTTCAGAAGTCATGTTAGTAAGAGTTCGAGGAGCCAGGACACTTTAACTCGTAAATCCACAACTCATCTCGACGGCTTACATAATGAACTCCTCACATGAGGCTCCCTACTATTGTAGTAGTTGATAAAATATATAGATATAAGTTTTGATCCGAAAAGTTACATGTCCGATATTTGGATAAACTTAGGAAAGTTTATTAGTACATGAAGATTGTTATTAGGGGTAGTTTCATAAGTCTTGAATGACCATTTTCTCTTGGTAAAATCTCATGGTTTCCTTTTAAGTGAAGTAGATCCAAATTGCTTGTTCATGTTATCGCCTAATTCATTATTTCATGTTTACGCCTATGTAAGTTGTTATGGTCATTTCGTCATGGCCTAGCCATGACCTTTGGTCCTTGTTCCAAGGTCATGAGACACAACCTTGGCTCTAGCCATGGTGGTGGTCTTGATTATTGGTCATAAGACCTCTTGTTCCTTTTAAAGTATAACCATAATCTAGTGACTTATATATATGTAAATAGCGTTAAGAAATTGAGAAATATCTCACTCAGAAAGTGTTTTCAAGGCTTGAGCCTCTTTCAACCTAAAGGAAAACGTGATTCCGGACAACTTTCGTGTTTTAACTTTTTCATGAAACGGACCAGAAAGGCCTCTTTTTGCGTGTTTTAGGTTCTGTCACAGAAGCTTTTTAGGCAGTTTTGCCGGAAAGTTTTGGTAACTTCAAATCGCCATAACTTTTGACTCGTATACTCTTTTTAGGTGGTTCAAATTGCTACGGTTTCCTTGTTAAGTCCTCTACTGTAATATGTAATAATCCAATATCATATTTTTACCATTTTGATCAGGTCTTACCAATAAATTCACTAGTTTGCTTGTTTTAGTAACTTATCTTAACAATCCATTATAACAACATCTTTTACTCATCTTTATACATCATGGACATTTATACAAGACATAATATAGCAAGAATAACATGTAAATGATATGAACATGATAAATTAACAAGAAGCATGTTAGGGTTTGGCTTACAACTTTTGGCTTTCTAATAAAGAAAGGAAGTAACAAGTAAGGAAATGGACTTTGATAGACTTGCTTCAACCCTTTTTCACTTCATGCAACCTTTCTACCCTTGGTATTCTTGAAAGAGATGTAATGAAAGTTGAGGTGAATTGAGTGGATTTAAACTCAAGAGAAATCACCAAGTATATTAGGGTTTGGAAGAGTTTTGGTGAATAATAAGCTAACTAGGGTTTCTATCTTGAACTTGCACTTGATCCTTGCTAGAACTAGGAAGAAAATAAGCTAAGTGTGGAATGGTTTTGGGGTTGGGGATGCACGGCACAAGGAAGGGGGGTGTCACACCCCCAATTTACCTGAATGACAGCGGAATGGAATACCTGGGGGTGACGGTCATAGCACCATAGTTACAGTTATATTGAACGACCTAAAGTGTCGTTTAGAAAATACAGCGTTTGATCATTAAAACATTCAGAGTTTACAAAGTTTAGGTCCCAAAAGAGTTTGCCAATATAGTTAAAATAAGTTCAACAAGATCAAACTTTTCATAAGTGCATAAAAATATAGTCAGACGCATCGTCTCCGCGACTCCATGAAGGTCCATATGCATGCAACATGAGCTACCATAATAACCTGAAAATACATGCTAAAGTGTCAACACGAGGTTGGTGAGTTCATAGATTTTAGAGAACAAGTAGGTATGGTAAAACATTTGAAGAGAAGAATTTCCCAGTAAAAACATCATAAATCCGTAATATGGTTGATGCAAAGACATTGTAAATCAGAAATAAGAAATCAGAAATAAGATATCAGAAATAAGAAAATCCGTAATAAGAAATCAGAAATAAGAAGTCCAAAATAAGAAATCAGAAATAAGAAATCCATAATAAGAAATCAGAAATAAGAAATCCGAAATAAGAAATCCGTAATAAGAAATCAGAAATTAGATTTATAAAAACCATCAGTATTTAACTTTAATCGTATATACAATAGCCCAAGTATAAAGTAAAGTAATAAGTTTTTCAGTCATAAAACTACATTGTCTCTTAAGCTCATGAAACCGAAGCTAGACGTTACTTGGCCCCAAATGAGTGTTTACCAGACACTCTAATAATAAAGACATGAAATGCATCTGTAATACTGTTGGAGCAACCCAAACACAGATGGAGGAGTCACCCTCAATAGATCTATTCACTCACTCTCGCTTGGAACTTAATTAACGGTCCATGATAATAAAGGGGACTTGTCAAGACGTGGTAATAAGGAAACTTAAGCAATGTAAGGAATTTAATACTTTGGCATTGTACAAAAATAATAAAAGCAGCGTATTCTCCTTCAAAAGTAATTCAAATCGTATAAAAGTATAAAACAAGTATTTAAGCATGTATCTCCCCCAAAGAGTTTATAAACAAATTAAACAAGTAAAAGTGGGGCTATGACTCACCTCGAAATGATAGTACAAAGTGATGGAATGATCGGGACAACAAGGCGCGAAGACTAGCCGCAACCTAAATGAATGAATGTGATCTAATTTAGATCACGCCGTGATGAAATGAATGCACATGCACATGATACTCATACCACTCGTAATTTGGAAATACTAGTTATCGTCATGGTAAAATAGTTTCCATACTTAGGAAAAATAAGTTCATTTAGAGAAGTATATAACTTGTCATATTAACTCGTACGAAAAAGTTAGCGTCATATTCCTAGTATCAAAACCTTAGAATGATGTCGTTATGTCGTATAAATATTCTCTCGGGTCGTACGTATTCGTTTGTTAAAATAAACCTCTTGAATAAGAAATCTAGAAAATATGTTATTAGTACGTAGTTATATTATTTTCCAGTAGTGACTATATATATATAGTTTTGACGATGTTAAAACGGGTATAACTTGGTCGTTTTAAGTTCATTCTCCTCGTTCTTTATGTCCACGGATTCGTTTTTGTATATACTAATATATTTTTGATAACTCGGCTCCTCTAGGTTACGTTTAATGCCTCTTTTTGCCCGTCGAAATCTGCCAAACAGCAAGCAGTTTTTATAAAAATAGTTTTCGTCGTTAAATTTGCAAAAATCATATCTCCTTCGTTATAAACTCGTTTTAATCCGTTCTTTCTCCTAAAGTTTCGTTTTTAAAAGTATTTTCTAAATCTTTGGTCAAAAATTAGACATCAACCACTGATTTTCCCACGAAATAGAAATAGGGACAGTAGGTATTTTTAATGTTTCAAAAACCATTTTTAAGTCTCCAAACTAGTTCTAACTTCAATCAAACCACTTTCAATCACCACAAAACTAATCTAATCCTACCATACACCTTCTTAGGGTGTCATAGGTTCCTAAACATCACAACCAAGTAGATCTAACAAGGATCTAACCAAAAATCATTTCGAGGGCTTAAAAGTTTAATATATACAAAATGGAGTGGTATAAGCCAATATATGCATGAGATCTTGCAAGAAAAATATATAATCATGGTAATAACTTGTAAAAATTATGAAATGAGTTTTGTAAACTTACTTTGAGAGATGGTGTGATTAGATGATAAAAACCTAACAATCCTTGAGTTTTTATTCCAAAACTCTAACAAGGACTACTATAAGAACAAGATTACACTATGATCTTTGAAAATTGATGTTTTCTTCCTTCTTGATTACCCTATGCCGAACACCCTTGAGAGAAAAAGAGAGAAGAAAATTTCTTGAGCTAGTTGTGAAAATGAGATGAAAAGGTAAAGTATGGTGTTATGTATTATTGGTATTGTTATTATTTTATTTAGATAGTGATAGGTATTAATGAGAAAGAGTGTGTAAGTGAGTTTTTGTAAGAAAATGGTATAAGGGGGGGGGGGGGGCGGCAAAGGAGAGGGGGGGGGGGGATGTATGGAAGACTTTTGAGGTAATTTGTGTATTATTGTGTGTTATTTGTAGTTTTAAAATGTACCGGGTACCGGGTTAACTAAAAATAAATTTTAACGGAGTTAACCGGGTCATAATAAAGTTATAAAAATTATAAAAATAGGTTGGGTAAAATTATTGGGTGTTTAGATAATTATAGTTTAATTTCTACGAAAACCGTCGAAATTTTAGTAAACTTAAGTTAATAATTGAAATAAATATCCAAAATACCGGGTAAATTAATATTATAATTTTTATATTATAAAAATGAATATAAAAAAATATATTGGGATCATAGTCGGGAGTGTCGGACGTGTTAGTCATATTATTGATCGTTTGTTAACGTTTATATAGGAATAATTATACGTAAAAGTTAATTGTACCAAAAGTATTAATTTAATCATCCTATGAGTGGAATAGTATGTAAGTGCCATAATGATGATATGCGGACTATTTCTAGTCCATATGAGATGTCCCAAAGGATAATGCATGAATTCGCTCTTGAACTAATACGGTTACGCGAATTTAAATACTCGTAAACTAAATTTACGATGAAATGAGTAATGCACGTGAATAGTGATATTTCTTCCGGAAATGAATAGTGTCAAGTGAATAGTAAAATTTCTGAACGCTTCTCAGAATGTCCAATTGACCTCGAAAATGATGAATAGTAAATGATGAATAGTAACTTGTCGAGGTTTGGAAAATGACCGGAAATTACGAGTTGTGACAGTCTTCCCCACTAACAGGAACTTCGTCCCGAAGTTCAGTTTTGGTTGGTCTCTGAACTATATTTGGTAAAAAGACGTGGATACTTGAGTTGCATTTGGTCTTCCCATTCCCAAGTAAATTCGGGTACTCTTCGAGAATTCCAGCGAACTTTCACGATAGGAATTCGACTTTGCTTCAATCGTTCGACCTAACAGTCCATGATTTCTATTGATCCTCTTACCAGGTTTACGTTTGTCTTTGGGTTGGAATTCTTTCCAATTGGAATTATGAGTGACTAATCTGAAAGTCATTTCCTGGGATTTGAATAGGTGAAACATAGTTGTGTAATCCGGCTGTTCTCTAACAAGGCTCAAGTCAGATGACCACTAGGTCTACTCTTGTCTGAAATATTACGTGGTCCAGTGTATATCAGGTTTAACTTTCCAAATTTTTCTGAATAATATCATGCCTTTCCTAGGCAGAACTTTCAACATGATCTGGCTACCAACTTGAAGTTTTAATGGTTTACAACTTGTAGAATTTGTAATTGATTCTTGACTTGTAGGAGGTTTCTGGTTATATCATGAATGCCTATTGGAATAGTGAGTTTTGCTTTTTCCGAGTTTGGTTCGTCAATAGATGATCAGTGCTTCTTCAGGTTTATAATGTAATATAGGTAATATACGTTGCTGAACTATGTCAGAACCCAAATCTTATATGTCAGCTGGTCGATTCTAAAATGAATCTTAAATGGTCCAATATACTTGAGGTTCAATCTCTCGCGTTACCAAAATTATATCATGCCTCTCCAAGGCAAAGCTTTCAACTTAGTTCGTTCTCCCACTTGAATCTAGATGGTTTGTTATTCAGGGATACTCCATCTGCATGATGTACGTCATGCACCAACCTAACTTCTACCAGTCCCTCGTTGCTTGTAACTGGTTCTTGACTTGTGAAATTTCCTTTGTTGTTCCATAGCTTGGTTCTAGACCAGTGCATTTAACTTTCCGATTTCGGTCTATAAATGGGTAATTGGTACTTCGATCATAAAGTGCCTCAATTGATGTAGTCTCTATGCTCGCGCGATAACTATCGTTGCAACCGAATCTGATTTATGGTAAATGGTTAGTCGAACCATTTCTAGAGTCAATTGCTCACTCTCTGAGCATAATTTTCCTATGTTTGAATCGTTCTCTCGTTGTGACCATTCGGTCTGAGGATGACAGGCGGTGTTTATATCTTAATGAGATTCCGAAGGAAGCCTTAAAATGATTGTTAGAAGTCTGAGGTGATTCGATCACCTTTATCAGGAACAATTGAAATAGGTACAATAAATCTTGTGACTAATTCCACAACGTTTTGTCTTTCGAACTCGGAGTTATCTGAAGGGGACAGAATATGGGTAACAATTTCTTTGATTCCTTGTATTTTGGTCTAACGAATTGCTAAGACATGTGTCATTCTTTGCCTATTGGTGGTTGTCAGGCAAAACTACAAGCCTAGGTATTCAAACTAACTTAAGTCCTGAGATGGTTTATCGTTGAAACTATCATCATGTTGGCAATATGAGGGTTTCAATTGATACTATGTCGATGAATTTCCGTTTTGTCTTCACATGTAGCTGGGGAGATATGCTTGGGCCTGATGCCTCTCTTGATGTATAGGTGAGGTTATCTAGAATTTCTTGAGAACACAATGCCTTAAGGGAATTTATGTCGATATCCTTAATTCGAATCAATCATTCTTGGCGTAAAACTCACTGCAGGGAAGTTTGCATTTAGATAAGGCCATGTTTAATCAAATCACTTTACAGTATCGGTTAGGAGGCTTGGTTTATTCCTATGGTTTTGCTTAGCGTACTCTCTCAATGTATTCGATCTTGTAGCTCAGTCTAGCTAGTACCTTTAAATAATAGAATTGGACAACCCGGTCAGAGATGGTGGTTCGGATGGTCTCGTGGCATCTTAGAACTGTTGTTGAGCTATAAATTGTCTTGGTGTATACTTCTAGTCTAGGTTAGTAGTTCTGTAATCCTTTCATTGCTTTTCTTGTATCAAGGAATCCTCCTAGTACTTGATACGGTAAGTCTCTCCTAAAGAAGTAAATGGAACAATCCAACTTAATGGCTAAGTGGGTGACAGGTGGGGTAAGTATCCAGGGAGAGTTTGTCAGAAAAAGACACTTATAAAAGAGTTTACTTGTCTAAAATGCTTTTAAATGAAGATTTTTATTAGCAATACTTTAAAAAGTAACTATTTCCTTCATGGCATAATCCTTCCTGAAGTATACATAGGTGATCAGGCTATGTATAGTTGAGGACTAATGATGCGATGCTTGATTTAGTCAAAATAATACTACTTTTCTCAAAAGTTTTAGATGGTGTTCAACGCATTCTTATTAAAAATGGTTTCCTGATATTTCCTTTCAAAGTAATATAAAAATTGTTCCGCGTAATAATAGTAAATATTTGGCGTAATATAGGAAAAATCAGTTTATAGTACGGTAACAAAACGGCTTATTTTAGAAATTTGGTAAAAACAATTTCCCCATAAAGTAGTAAAATGGTTTGAAATAAAACTCGTTGATTGGTTTATTGGATACATGGGTAAATACTATGGAATGGTAATAATCTACTAATCCGTCAAATACGAAATCGGCCTATTCCCTAAATAAGACAATGATATAATGTTACGTAACGATTGAAAATTGCACAATTGCAATAGGAGATGGAATAAACGAAGGTTACGATTATCACATAGATAACAAAAGATAGTCATTACATTAGATAGGAAAGTGCTTAATACTACTAGGTTACATCAACGTACTTATGGAAAGTACCAAAAGAAAGTACAACCCTAGAGGGCTCAAACTAAGGTTTATATAATTAAAACATAAACTTATACTTCCAATTCTGGTTTCCCAACTCCGGGCATTCACTCCTGAAGTGTCCCACTACTCCACACTCGCGGCAGGTTACCGATAGTTTCTGATGCTTTGCGAGGGTGGGAGCCTTGCAATCCTTGGTTTCATGTCCAAGCTTTTGGCAGTTCTTACATTGAGAGGGGCAAGATCCTTTGTGATGAAACTGACACTTGTTACACTCGGGTAATTTACCAACATACCTTTTCTTTTGGCTTGACCCAGCAGCACAGGTCTCCATCACTTGTTGTATCTTAAACTGTTGTTGGGAAGCATTAGCATCCAGATTACCGACCCACTTTCTCTTGTTGCTACCATTGCCTCCTAAAATCTTGGTGTGAGCTATGCGTTCCTTTGCTTCGATTGCCATTCTGATAGCTTTAGGCATGGTATCGGGTTCCAATGAGTTGACCAACATACGAATTTCAGGAGAAAGTCCTCCTATGTACCTTTCAAGTTTCTTGCTTTCCTGCTCATCCATTGCAGAGCCTAGTTGGGCTAAATCATAAAAAGAAGCAGTATACTTAACAACATCATCTCCTACCATGGTAAGGTTTAGTGTTTCCTGTTAAATTGCTTGTAATTCGCTTTTCACACAGAACTTCAAACTCATCATCCTTTTTAGTTTCTCCCAAGAGTGTGAGTAAGCAGCATCAACTCCTACTACCTGGACATACTTAGTCCACCATTTCTGGGCATGCTCTTGAAAAGTGCAAGTGGCGAACTTAACTTTGTCTTCCTTACAGCAGTCACCACATTGAAAGATTGTTTCTAATTCTTCGAACCATTTGAGAAATTCCTTTGTGTCTATATTTCCGCTAAAGGAGGATGGATTACAACCCATAAATTCCACGTGAGTAAGTTCCTTAGTGAAGGTAGTGGCCATGTTCTTGGCAATGACTTGTCCGACAGCAGCTTGCGTCATGCTTGGAGTGGTTTGCTTAAATCTATTTCCATCAAATCATAAGAGTCCATGAGAATCTATAGGTAATATAAATCGTCATATTCATAGCACATGAATATAATACATGAAAGTTTCGGTCTATATGAACCCATATCATAGATAGCAAAACCATTCCCCCATAGTAGAGTCAATACTTGGTGATTCCGTTTGTTCATCAATCAAAATACTACAAGTTTCTTCGAACTATGCCACACCTCTCGTGGCTAGGATAATAGTAAAAGCTAGTAAAGATATAAGTCTAGTCTAAAGACTTCCTGTAATCCTTCTAGGTGAAATCAGGTTTTACGACATCATAAGGTCGGGATAGTCCTGAAGCAGTGTCTGAAGTTGTGCATCGATCAAGTCCTAGATAGTGTAGATTCTAAGCCATTCTTGAGGAACCTGCAGATGTTCCTGTTGAGTCCGTAATCTTGGTATTATCCACAAGGCATTATCTAATTCGTGGCAAGTGAAAATGGAAAAGGGAAATGACAATGGTGGTATTCTAAAGGATGAGAATAACATTGATGAAAATGAGATCCTTGTGATGAGTTAGAAGATAATGGTGATAATAGTGATTGGGCTACTACCCTCTTTCGCGCTATCTCGCGACATCTAAGAGGTAAAGCTAAAGTGCGCACTATGGGACGACCAATAGTGTAATAAGTAACCAATGGTGGTGATAGTACCTAAGTAGTAAGCGTCCTACTAGTGAAGGAAAGAAAACATGCTATCTCCCTTGTAATAAGCATCCTAATAAGTCCATTAAAATTAAGTCTGAATACTCTACCAAACGGCATTCTATGTATAGGCTGAATGATAGGAAAACCTTATTCCTATAACAAATCAATAGTGCTAATGGTGGTATACGCGCAACTGGTGGTATAATGGTAGTGGAAGATGACAAGGCATCTTCAATGTCGGAATCCGATGAAAGAATAACAGCGTGGGTATCTGAAGACATGTCACTTGTGAACCAGGTCAATATAATCATATATATATGAGTATGGGTATGAATAACTCGTACCGTGTGTGCGTAAAGCAACATGTATAGTGAATATGCACCTATGATGAAATGATGAGATGCTATGATGATGTGGTTATAGTCTAGGGTCCATGATACATCCTAGTTCGCTATAACCTTAGCTCTGGTACCAATCTGTCACACCCCCAATTTACCTGAATGGCAGCGGAATGGAATACCTGGGGGTGACGGTCATAGCACCATAGTTACAGTTATATTGAACGACCTAAAGTGTCGTTTAGAAAATACAGCGTTTCATCATTAAAACATTCGGAGTTTACAAAGTTTAGGTCCCAAAAGAGTTTGCCAGTATAGTTAAAATAAGTTCAACAAGATCAAACTTTTCATAAGTGCATAAAAATATAGTCAGACGCGTCGTCTCCGCGACTCCATGAAGGTCCATATGCATGCAACATGAGCTACCATAATAACCTGAAAATACATGCTAAAGTGTCAACACGAGGTTGGTGAGTTCATAGATTTAAGAGAACAAGTAGGTATGGTAAAACATTTGAAGAGAAGAATTTCCCAGTAAAAACATCATAAATCCGTAATATGGTTGATGCAAAGACATTGTAAATCAGAAATAAGAAATCAGAAATAAGAAATCAGAAATAAGATATCAGAAATAAGAAAATCCGTAATAAGAAATCAGAAATAAGAAGTCCGAAATAAGAAATCAGAAATAAGAAATCCGTAATAAGAAATCAGAAATAAGAAATCCGAAATAAGAAATCCGTAATAAGAAATCAGAAATAAGATTTATAAAAACCATCAGTATTTAACTTTAATCGTATATACAATAGCCCAAGTATAAAGTAAAGTAATAAGTTTTTCAGTCATAAAACTACATTGTCTCTTAAGCTCATGAAACCGAAGCTAGACGTTACTTGGCCCCAAATGAGTGTTTACCAGACACTCTAATAATAAAGACATGAAATGCATCTATAATACTGTTGGAGCAACCCAAACACAGATGGAGGAGTCACCCTCAATAGATCTATTCACTCACTCTCGCTTGGAACTTAATTAACGGTCCATGATAATAAAGGGGACTTGTCAAGACGTGGTAATAAGGAAACTTAAGCAATGTAAGGAATTTAATACTTTGGCATTGTACAAAAATAATAAAAGCAGCGTATTCTCCTTCAAAAGTAATTCAAATCTGTCACACCCCCAATTTACCTGAATGGCGGCGGAATGGAATACCTGGGGGTGACGGTCATAGCACCATAGTTACAGTTATATTGAACGACCTAAAGTGTGGTTTAGAAAATACAGCGTTTGATCATTAAAACATTCAGAGTTTACAAAGTTTAGGTCCCAAAAGAGTTTGCCAATATAGTTAAAATAAGTTCAACAAGATCAAACTTTTCATAAGTGCATAAAAATATAGTCAGACGCGTCGTCTCCGCGACTCCATGAAGGTCCATATGCATGCAACATGAGCTACCATAATAACCTGAAAATACATGCTAAAGTGTCAACACGAGGTTGGTGAGTTCATAGATTTAAGAGAACAAGTAGGTATGGTAAAACATTTGAAGAGAAGAATTTCCCAGTAAAAACATCATAAATCCGTAATATGGTTGATGCAAAGACATTGTAAATCAGAAATAAGAAATCAGAAATAAGAAATCAGAAATAAGATATCAGAAATAAGAAAATCCGTAATAAGAAATCAGAAATAAGAAGTCCGAAATAAGAAATCAGAAATAAGAAATCCGTAATAAGAAATCAGATATAAGAAATCCGAAATAAGAAATCCGTAATAAGAAATCAGAAATAAGATTTATAAAAACCATCAGTATTTAACTTTAATCGTATATACAATAGCCCAAGTATAAA
The DNA here is from genome assembly GCA_030686995.1 of Artemisia argyi. Classification (NCBI taxonomy): domain Eukaryota; kingdom Viridiplantae; phylum Streptophyta; class Magnoliopsida; order Asterales; family Asteraceae; genus Artemisia; species Artemisia argyi. Next base: position 188,347,969 of record CM060685.1, on the reverse strand, counting down.
GTAAAGTAATAAGTTTTTCAGTCATAAAACTACATTGTCTCTTAAGCTCATGAAACCGAAGCTAGACGTTACTTGGCCCCAAATGAGTGTTTACCAGACACTCTAATAATAAAGACATGAAATGCATCTATAATACTGTTGGAGCAACCCAAACACAGATGGAGGAGTCACCCTCAATAGATCTATTCACTCACTCTCGCTTGGAACTTAATTAACGGTCCATGATAATAAAGGGGACTTGTCAAGACGTGGTAATAAGGAAACTTAAGCAATGTAAGGAATTTAATACTTTGGCATTGTACAAAAATAATAAAAGCAGCGTATTCTCCTTCAAAAGTAATTCAAATCTGTCACACCCCCAATTTACCTGAATGGCGGCGGAATGGAATACCTGGGGGTGACGGTCATAGCACCATAGTTACAGTTATATTGAACGACCTAAAGTGTGGTTTAGAAAATACAGCGTTTGATCATTAAAACATTCAGAGTTTACAAAGTTTAGGTCCCAAAAGAGTTTGCCAATATAGTTAAAATAAGTTCAACAAGATCAAACTTTTCATAAGTGCATAAAAATATAGTCAGACGCGTCGTCTCCGCGACTCCATGAAGGTCCATATGCATGCAACATGAGCTACCATAATAACCTGAAAATACATGCTAAAGTGTCAACACGAGGTTGGTGAGTTCATAGATTTTAGAGAACAAGTAGGTATGGTAAAACATTTGAAGAGAAGAATTTCCCAGTAAAAACATCATAAATCCGTAATATGGTTGATGCAAAGACATTGTAAATCAGAAATAAGAAATCAGAAATAAGATATCAGAAATAAGAAAATCCGTAATAAGAAATCAGAAATAAGAAGTCCGAAATAAGAAATCAGAAATAAGAAATCCGTAATAAGAAATCAGAAATAAGAAATCCAAAATAAGAAATCCGTAATAAGAAATCAGAAATAAGATTTATAAAAACCATCAGTATTTGACTTTAATCGTATATACAATAGCCCAAGTATAAAGTAAAGTAATAAGTTTTTCAGTCATAAAACTACATTGTCTCTTAAGCTCATGAAACCGAAGCTAGACGTTACTTGGCCCCAAATGAGTGTTTACCAGACACTCTAATAATAAAGACATGAAATGCATCTGTAATACTGTTGGAGCAACCCAAACACAGATGGAGGAGTCACCCTCAATAGATCTATTCACTCACTCTCGCTTGGAACTTAATTAACGGTCCCTGATAATAAAGGGAACTTGTCAAGACGTGGTAATAAGGAAACTTAAGCAATGTAAGGAATTTAATACTTTGGCATTGTACAAAAATAATAAAAGCAGCGTATTCTCCTTCAAAAGTAATTCAAATCGTATAAAAGTATAAAACAAGTATTTAAGCATGTATCTCCCCCAAAGAGTTTATAAACAAATTAAACAAGTAAAAGTGGGGCTATGACTCACCTCGAAATGATAGTACAAAGTGATGGAATGATCGGGACAACAAGGCGCGAACACTAGCCGCAACCTAAATGAATGAATGTGATCTAATTTAGATCACGCCGTGATGAAATGAATGCACATGCACATGATACTCATACCACTCGTAATTTGGAAATACTAGTTATCGTCATGGTAAAATAGTTTCCATACTTAGGAAAAATAAGTTCATTTAGAGAAGTATATAACTTGTCATATTAACTCGTACGAAAAAGTTACCGTCATATTCCTAGTATCAAAACCTTAGAATGATGTCGTTATGTCGTATAAATATTCTCTCGGGTCGTACGTATTCGTTTGTTAAAATAAACCTCTTGAATAAGAAATCTAGAAAATATGATATTAGTACGTAGTTATATTATTTTCCAGTAGTGACTATATATATATATAGTTTTGACGATGTTAAAAAGGGTATAACTTGGTCGTTTTAAGTTCATTCTCCTCGTTCTTTATGTCCACGGATTCGTTTTTGTATATACTAATATATTTTTGATAACTCGGCTCCTCTAGGTTACGTTTAATGCCTCTTTTTGCCCGTCGAAATCTGCCAAACAGCAAGCAGTTTTTATAAAAATAGTTTTCGTCGTTAAATTTGCAAAAATCATATCTCCTTCGTTATAAACTCGTTTTAATCCGTTCTTTCGCCTAAAGTTTCGTTTTTAAAAGTATTTTCTAAATCTTTGGTCAAAAATTAGCCATCAACCACTGATGTTCCCACGAAATAGAAATAGGGACAGTAGGTGTTTTTAATGTTTCAAAAACCATTTTTAAGTCTCCAAACTAGTTCTAACTTCAATCAAACCACTTTCAATCACCACAAAACTAATCTAATCCTACCATACACCTTCTTAGGGTGTCATGGGTTCCTAAACATCACAACCAAGTAGATCTAACAAGGATCTAACCAAAAATCATTTCTAGGGCTTAAAAGTTTAATATATACAAAATGGAGTGGTATAAGCCAATATATGCATGAGATCTTGCAAGAAAAATATATAATCATGGTAATAACTTGTAAAAATTATGAAATGAGTTTTGTAAACTTACTTTGAGAGATGGTGTGATTAGATGATAAAAACCTAACAATCCTTGAGTTTTTATTCCAAAACTCTAACAAGGACTACTATAAGAACAAGATTACACTATGATCTTTGAAAATTGATGTTTTCTTCCTTCTTGATTACCCTATGCCGAACACCCTTGAGAGAAAAAGAGAGAAGAAAATTTCTTGAGCTAGTTGTGAAAATGAGATGAAAAGGTAAAGTATGGTGTTATGTATTATTGGTATTGTTATTATTTTATTTAGATAGTGATAGGTATTAATGAGAAAGAGTGTGTAAGTGAGTTTTTGTAAGAAAATGGTATAAGGGGGGGGGGATGTATGGAAGACTTTTGAGGTAATTTGTGTATTATTGTGTGTTATTTGTAGTTTTAAAATGTACCGGGTACCGGGTTAACTAAAAATAAATTTTAACGGAGTTAACCGGGTCATAATAAAGTTATAAAAATTATAAAAATAGGTTGGGTAAAATTATTGGGTGTTTAGATAATTATAGTTTAATTTCTACGAAAACCGTCGAAATTTTAGTAAACTTAAGTTAATAATTGAAATAAATATCCAAAATACCGGGTAAATTAATATTATAATTTTTATATTATAAAAATGAATATAAAAAAATGTATTGGGATCATAGTCGGGAGTGTCGGACGTGTTAGTCATATTATTGATCGTTTGTTAACGTTTATATAGGAATAATTATACGTAAAAGTTAATTGTACCAAAAGTATTAATTTAATCATCCTACGAGTGGAATAGTATGTAAGTGCCATAATGATGATATGCGGACTATTTCTAGTCCATATGAGATGTCCCAAAGGATAATGCATGAATTCGCTCTTGAACTAATACGGTTACGCGAATTTAAATACTCGTAAACTAAATTTACGATGAAATGAGTAATGCACGTGAATAGTGATATTTCTTCCGGAAATGAATAGTGTCAAGTGAATAGTAAAATTTCTGAACGCTTCTCAGAATGTCCAATTGACCTCGAAAACGATGAATAGTGATTGATGAATAGTAAATGATGAATAGTAACTTGTCGAGGTTTGGAAAATGACTGGAAATTACGAGTTGTGACAGGGGGGAGGGGGGTATTTATAGTTCCAAGAGGAGGTTACAAAGTATGACTTTGTCAAAGGCTTCCATGACAAGGTTTACACATGTAACTCATCCAAGATCACTTAGCCTAGGATCAAGCCACACAAGGGATGACTCCCCCCCCCCTATGGCGGTTCACAAGGGATAAGGGGGGGGGGGGGTGAGTTGGCTTGCTTGGATGATAATATCTAGATATTTGTTAGTTTTGACTCCGGGAAATGCCAACCGTAAATGATTAGGCCTTAAAACGTAAAACCGGGTGTCGTAAAATTATGAAACTTTAAAGTATTGTTAGACATGTCCATATGTCCCATAATAAAATATAAAATGAGTGGTAGGTTCCATTTGGGTGGTAAAACCCTGCTAAAACTGGAAACACGGGTCTAAAACGCGTAATACGTAAAATGTACGAATATTGCGTAAAATTGAGAAAAGTAAAATGTTACTTTTCTAATATGATATAAATGATTTAAAATGACTTATAATGTCTAGACTGGGCTCAGTCTAGTGTCGGTTGGTATTAAATGTCTTTTAGACATCAAACTGTAAGCCTAAAAATCACGAAATGACTTATAAAATCAAGGAATGATTTTTAGTCAATGGAGGAGGGAAAAATATGTTGACTTATTTTAATATGTTGAAAGCTCAAATCATCTTAGAAATGCAGTGCAGGTATAGGCTAGGGTTACGGCTGAGTAAAAACGCTTAAAACTGAAAATTCCAGTTTTTCACGGCCGAAGTTTATTTTGGTCATGTTTTTCTCAGTCATGATTTATTCTCAAATAAATCATGAGTGTGTTAAACATTTTTCTGATACTGGGAAAATTAACGCGACCGAATTTCGTTGTGTGTAGAATTTCTGAATGACGTTTTACCCTAAAACGTATAGTTACGTGTAATTCCTTAATAACTTTCACGAAAATGATCTGACGAATGTCAAACATTTAATTTGCCATGTAAATGATTTATCACTCGAGAATATGAAATAAAAATCAACTTTCGGGAAAATTTCAAAAAGAAATGAATAGTAACATGAATAGTAAAAGTGAATAGTAAATTTTCCGGGAATAGTAATTAACCTGAAATTGCGAATTGTTACAGATAATTTAGTACTTTATATTGAAAAGAAAATTGCAGATACCTTTAGTTTAGATAGTGTTCTAGATGATTTTAATGATGCTGGAAAGCGTCGTGCGCGCTTTAAATGAAACACTCTTATTGTAAGACTCTTTAATATTGTTTTTTGTCGGTATCTTTTTCCAAATTTTTTGTTTTGGCCTACCCGGCTGAGCAATCCTGGCTTCGTCACTGACTAAGCTGGACCAGATGACTATAGTTAACCCACAGTTTGTATGAGTGTGTGTGTGTCCCTCATCAACTCAAAGTCTCAAATGCATAAAAAAATGTTTTTGTCCTGCTATTAAGGAGTAAACAAATACTAATAATCAGCTGTTACCATCCAACCTTAATTAGCCATTAATTACTAGCCAATAATCGAATTCTGATTTTTTACGTGTTTGGTGAGGTTTCGAGATAACCTAAAGTTATAACAGACAAAATATTAGTAAATTACTTGTGGGGTGTGCTACTACCTGACATTAATTGCTAGCCAACCAGTTATCATCCGAAATTCTGAAGCGTCGCCATGGTTGGCTTGTAACCGCCGCCCCTAGCCATCATGATCCACAAAGGCAACCAATTAGCCCAAACCGTGTGATTCCTGTTGGTGCCGAAAAAGATTTTAACGGCTCTCATATTAAGGTTGTACTAATTTATCTAATGAAGCTGGGATCAGAAGCCCAAAGTCAACCCACAGTGTGAACGTGTGTACCTTAGATTAGATGCCCCTTGATTAAACAATGTTTATGACCAACTCTTACACACTAAACAAATCATGATCCGTTGTCATCATGTCCCTTTCTTCAACCTTCGACATTAATCGGTGGCCAATAATGTTATTCATTATATGCATTATGAAAGTCAGTTCTTTGTGTGTATGAAAATACACAAAAAGATATCATATCTGGTGGCTAACACATTGAATAGCAGCGTGTTAACAGGATCTCAAGGAACCTTTAAGCTAATCATATAGAGGAAACATACAAACTTTTTCTAATGGGTGGAAATCAACCTATATACATTAGAAATAACTTTTCAGTCATCTTTGGCAAATATTATACAGTGGCTAAGAAACAACATCGGTCAATTTACGGTTTAAACATGCAAAAAACATATATTAAACATGCAACAACAGAGATGCAAGGCAAAATGTAAAATGGATCTGTTTTTCACAATCAATCCAATAAAGTAATATATGCTAAAATCCAAGGAATTGAAGTTGGTAAAATGGGTGGGTCGGGTAACGGGTCAAACAGGTAATCTTCTGGTACAGATGTCTTATAGATAATTAGCAGGTTAAATATGGTTATAAAAATAAGCTATTACAGCAATGGTCCATTTATTGAAAGAACAAAAATTATTGGGAGGTGATATGCAGTAAACATAAGGTTTGGGCAGCTATCGACCCGTTCGACCTATCTGACCCATTACCTTTTAGCAATATTTTTAATTTGACAATTTAACATGTTAGACATGAAGTGCAACTCAAATAAACTCACTCAAAGTAAACGGGAATCAATCCATTAATTATCTTAACAAAGAAATACTATTACATCTAATGTCACAGCAATGTTGAATAATATATATTGGGTGATTCACACAACATCAACAGACCATACACATGGGTACGTACACAATAATTTATTTCAGATCTACATAATGTCACTTTACCTTGTGGATAGTGTTAGCATATTTGTTAGCTAGACGCTTTGTTACATAATATCATTAAACTAAATCTAGAAATGAAACAGGGGACACACATAAAACAGATAGCCGCATGTATGTTTAGTTGACTTTAGATGTTACTATGCTTGCAAATGATACAATTTCTTTTGTATCTAAGCCATTATGGATGTAGCTTGTAGGATAGTCCTTAACTTCAACCATCGGTGTGTGTCATACCCAGTTACATGGAAAAGATGTCGGAAGGCAATTATATAGCCTAAACGAGTCTATTTAGTTGGCTTTAGACACTAAATCTAGACAAACCATATACACAATTCCTTTTGTTTGGCAAAATTGGTTATGGCGTGCTACAATAGCATTTTCTTGCTCTGTTTGGGACAGTTTGCATAATTTGTGTCACTATGTGCGTCCCTCTTCATTCCGGATCACTAAATGAATGATCGATTACAGCTGTTGTACCGTAAAAAATTAGTGAGTGGCTTAGTATATCAAGCAATCGCATGGGCAAAGTTGAGGACAGATGCCAAAGTCAACCATCGTCTATGTCATCCTAGCTGATGTGACCACGTTATTGCATAACTAAAGATGTTTAATAGCTGGATGTTATTATCCATCTAATCTGTTTAGACACATATTTTATCCCAAATTGATCCATGATACAAAGTAAATCGGAATCTTTTATATTAAAACAATATTTTATCCCAAATTGATCCATGATACAAAGTAAATCGGAATCGTTTAGACACATATTTTATCCCAAATTGATCACATGGCAGACATTATTATATCTAATGTTTAAAACAATATTGAACTATATAATTTGGATCTTTCATACATGAGCAATAGATCATACGCATCACTATCAACCCTTTGTGTGAGCCAGCCTAGTTTCCTTCATAAAATAACTGCTTTGGAAATGGTTAATGAGTGCAACGTGTGTTTGATGAAATGCTAGCTTGAAAATTTGATCTTTTGCCACTTGCGTTAGACTCTTAATGGAGTTAATGGGTGTTTGTATTGGCAATATCTCATTTGATTGACTCGTTTAAAGCTATTTTTGGGGTCCTATGTGACCTTAATTTTACATGATAAATATATAATGTCCTGATTGACGACACACACATAGAAACGGGAAAGTATGAATTTGAACACATATGATTACTTCGGAAACATTCTCATAGATTTCTAACGAAGGGTTTGGGGCTGAGCACTTTACGCTCCACAAAAGCTCGTTAGTTTGGTGCTTGTTGTGTACGAAGGGTTTGGGGTTGTCCACTTTGACAGGATGATACACTTCTACCAATCTCATGTGTACAACTTCAAACGAGATCTTACTATACAGTAGTACATTACTAATCTTGGACAGATGCCTATAGTCAACCCACAGTTTGTGTGTGTGTGTCCCTCATCACATGAATGCTTAAAAAAATGTTTTTGTCCTGCTTAAGGAGTAAACAAATAGTAATCAGCTGTTACCATCCAACCTTAATTAGCCTTTAATTGTTAGCCAATAAATGAATTCGACTTTTTACATGTTAGGTGAGGTGTCGAGATAACCTAAAGTTATAAAAAGACTAAATATTAAATTACTTGTGGTGTGTGCTACTACTTGACATTAGAAATCTGTTAATGTGTTGAATAGGGTAAAATAAATTTGTTTATGAAGCATCAGAGATCTAAAATCCCTGAAAAATTAAAGTTTGTATATGCGAGTATACAGCAAGACAGTGTCAATTTTAATTAATGATCGAACTATTGCATGAAAAGATAAAGCTAACAAAGCTGTTCACTAGTTCCTATTCATCCCATCAAAATTTAGTGTAATATTATAATTATGATTCTTCAAAAAGTTTATAAATAATTAAGAAGGAAACATTTTGAGAAACAGAGAGAATGTGAAACTGTGTGAAAATGATGAAAGTTTTTCATTGCATCAAATGAGTATTACATCAAGTATTTATACAGATACAAAAGAGGGACAGAAAATACTAACTTTGACTTTTACATTGACTTTCTATATACAGTGTACTACATGTTATTACAGCTAATAAGACACTTGTAGTGGTGTTTATAGTTTGTAGACAACACTGAATTAATCACTATTGAATTGTCTGCATGCTTGTCTTTCTCCTTATCACCATTACCCCCTTGCAAGTTGGCAGTGTGTATGGATCACACATGCCATACTTGGAGATACAACTGTGAAATGGTGATCTACTCAGGCCTTTTGTTAGAGCATCAGCAATTTGATGTTGAGAAGGGGTGAAGGTAGGCAAAATTGTTCCAGCTTTGATCTTTTCTCTAACAAAGTGACAATCAAGTTCAATGTGTTTTGTCCTTGCATGTTGAATGGGGTTTGAAGCAAGGGCAATTGAGGACTGGTTATCACAGTAGATTGGTACAGGAGTGGTGATGTTAACGTGTAGATCTTTGAGCAGACTCAAAAGCCATGTAATTTCACAAGTGCAGTCAGCTAAAGCTCTATACTCTGCCTCTGTAGAAGATCTAGATACAACTGGTTGCTTTTTGGATTGCCAAGATATAAGACTTTTGCCTAGGAAAATGCAGAAACCAGTTGTGGATCTCCTTGTGATTGGGCAGCTTGCCCAATCACTATCACAATAAGCTTGAAGATTGAGTGTATAAAATCTAGGAATGAATAAACCTTGTCCTGGACATAATTTGATGTACCTTAGAGCTTTGATGAGAGCAGTCCAATGTGGAGTCCTTGGACTGTGACTGAATTGACTAAGAACATGTGCAGCAAAGGATAAATCTGGTCTTGTGATAGTCAAGTAGAGAAGTTTACCCACAAGTGCTCTATAAGTTGAGGCATCAGCTGTATTGAGAGGATCCCCATCAGTGTGATTGAGTTTACTGATAGGATCAACAGGGATGTGGGAAGGTTTCATATCCAGGACTTTGGCATTCTGTAACAGCTCCAGGGCATATTTTCTTTGAGACATGGTGATACCTTGAGAGTTTCTTAAGAATTCTATGCCCAAGTAGTAATTAACATTCCCAAGGTCTTTGATGCTGAAAGTAATATCCAATTGTCTTTTAAAGTGAGTGATGAGAGAAGGATTATTACCACTAAAGAGTATATCATCCACATATATCACTAAAGCCAAAAAATCTGCTCCTTTCTTGTATGTAAGAAGAGAAGTATCTGCATAACTCTGAGTGAAGCCATGATTGAGCAGAAAGGTGGTGAGTTTTGTGAACCACTGCCTATTTGCTTGTCTGAGGCCATAAAGAGACTTTTCAAGTTTGCAAACAGGGTTGGGGATGTTGGGTGGAGGTGTGTAACCTTTTGGTAGTGTCATGTAAACTTCCTCATTGAGATCTGATACGTGGGAATTGCACCAGGCTTTACCTCTCAAGGGATCTTGAGAAGCTTACAACCCCCACCAGGCAGTGTACCTGATCATTGTAGTATAGTATAGTGACAAATATCGGGGGATTGATCGTTCAGCTAGGAATAGTGTCGCTAGGATTAGAAAACCTAAATACTAGTTCTAAAGATGAGAGATGATTATTTTTGTATTTTTATATTTTTTAGAAAGCAAGTAAAAATCTCAGGTTTGAAGGATTTGGGCGGAATTAGTTGCTAGTCAACTAACCCAATACTAAAGATGCAATCAAAATAAAATACTAAAAATGAAAATAGACTAAATTATACTAAGGTTGTGAGCAATAAGTGGAGAAAATGTGTTTACTTAGATTTCACTACTCCCTAGATATCTTTTACACGTTAATTACTTGTTATAGTTGCGTGGATGACGGATTGTATTCCTTAATACCATTCATGGGGTGGCGCACTTAATTCCCCAATCCTATGAGTGCCTACTTCACTCCTATGTCGTGTCGGCTAAGAAGCTCCTAACATGGGATCATTAGAATTTACTCATGCATTAAATACAACCAATAAAACCTAGTGCACGTCAGTTCATGTTTCCTAAGACGTTCAAGCATGTTACCATTTGGAGATCTGCCAGTTTTCTTAAGCCTAACATCGAAATCATTCATCCAATACAACCATAAACAAGTAATCAACACATAATTAACATCTAGGTTTCATTAAATACAAGCAAACACAAGATAGATCTAGCCTAGCATGATAGAATTATGACAAGAACAAGATATAGACAACCAACACATAGACATATTGATTGAATTAAAAGAATACTTATCTCAATTACACATGAAAGGTATCAAGGGCTGAGAACCCTTGAAAAACCTGTAAAATTCGTACCAAGTTCGTACTTAGGGTTTCTCCAAAACTTCTCTCTTTTTAATGTGAAAATTAGAAAACTATATATAGGAAATAGGGTCTGACGGCGTCAAGAACAAATTTGTGACGCCGTTATCTCGCCGCCAAAATACTTCTCGGACTGCCTTGATCTACTTTTGACGCCGTCATGTGTTATGTGTTTCCAGGCCGTCATGCATTTTACTCTTGACGCCCTACATCGTGACGCCTTCAATTCTGTACTGGGTCGTCATGGAAATTACTCTTGACGCCGTCAGAATTTTCTTCTTGACGCCATCACCTACTGTTCCCAGCAAGGAAAATTAAGACTTTGGCGTTTTCTTCACTTTTATGCTCTAAAAACGTCCGAATTGCTTCCTTTTCCAGATTTCTCTCCCAAAGTACCTAAAATCACAAAAGGAACGATTTAGGGCAATATTTGATCAAATAAATTCGAATTCGGGCTTAAATGACCCCCTAAAAGTGGTTCATTTTTCGCCTCATCATATACCCTTACACTTGAGATTTGCTTGTCCTCAAGCAAATGCGTTTTTATTCTACTCAAAATACAAGTTAGGGGTCATTTAACTCTAATATAAAAGTAATTACAATAAATAATCGTTCCATTAAAGACCAAAGACAAGCACGGAGGTCATACACTAGCACCTCACAAATAGTGTTTAGATACTCACATCTCTCGGGTGTAATAAAATATAAATTACAATATGGAAACGGAAGATATCTCTCACTACCTGTCATAGCAAAATAGATTACCATAGGCTTGGGAAAGGATCAAACCTCCACCACATGGTGTAAACACCTAGGATAAACTATCAAAGAGGTCTTTTAAAGGGTTGTAACGTTAGGTGTAGGGATATGAAATACACGGTTTTGTTGGATAAAGGAAGTTTTACTGGTGGCGAGCTAACAATCTTGGTTAATTACATGTACAATATGGCGTTGCTAAGCCAAGACTAGACTCGACTTAAGCTAATAAATGAAAAATAACAAAAACATAAAATGAACATAGAATGAAAAGGGATGGTAGTCCGTATGTTTTATCTTTTTTTCTTTTTCTATTTTTTTTCTTTTTCTTGATTTTTCGATTTTTTTTATTTGCATACACTCTTACCCGACCATCCAAAATAATACATCATAGGGAATTAACATTCCCCTTACACTTGAATTTTTACATACTTTACAATAACTAATCTAATGACTCGAATTAAGAAAATCAAAACACTTGGAGCACTTTTAAGATTAACGTACATATGGGGGGTAATAAATGATGTTTTTCCCCATTACTCCATAAAATAAGTACTTTACCCATGAGACCCAATCGTCCCAAAACAATATGTACAAGACATGACTCGACTTAGCAACCATGTAATCAATTAGATAGTTAACTTAGGGTTTAACAAATAACAATAATGCACTAAAAATGAGCGCATACACGGAAGGCTAAGGAGATTTGGGTGTACATTTAAGTGGGGTGTAACAAATTCTTCCTTTAAGTAAAATGCTTAAAGTTAGAAACGAAAAGATAGGCTCGGAGGGGTGTACTAGGTGGTTCGTGTACTAAAAATGAGTACAACGCTAAGGTGTAGGAAAAATTAGTTGACTTAACTAGCCAAGTAATATGACTTAAATGGTCAAGTAATTATAATACGGGTTTAACACAAGGGTGATCCTAATGCCTCTTATCATGTAGTAAATCCTACTACACGAATGTAGTCTCACTAGCGGTCTCGGGATGCATCACTAACGCAAGTTCTAGAATCTAAATGCTACCGGTACACTCATAAGCACTAATAGTAAATGCTTTTCCTATCAAATCTAATGGCGAACCTCACATATTTGGGTGGAAATTTTTTTTGAATATACGGTTATGTGCTAGTCATACAATCTCCTATCCATGAGACGCTTGCTATGGCTAAAGTTTCACTCCTAAATGTTGTAAAAAATTTTAAATTTGGCGCTAAAATTGCACTAACAAGTATTTCTCATAGTTTTATTACACATCTACCATTAAACAAAACAAACTCAAGCGAAAGTGCATATGTAAGGTATCATCTTTTTACCCTCCCCTTACACTTAAGATGAACATTATCCCCAATGTTCAAGTAAAGAATGTAAAAGTGAAAAAGTAAAAAGAATGAAATCAAATACTCCCCTGATTCGCTCGGTATGGATAATAAGGTAGCCAGGTTAAATCTTCCTCCAAGAAAATGAACAATCAAAGCTTCCCTTCCAGAATATAAATCATCTTCTTGTCATACATAACCTGTAAATCCTGAGAAAATAGGCAAGACAACCTCGCATAAAATCGGCGGCATCCTATATAAGTTACTAAGTCCTAGAAAACAAAATAAGATATAATGCTTGTGGAATGAAGTTTGCAGATTTCCTGGAGATTATAAAACTTAGTAATTTACAAAAACCATAAGACTCCGTTAGAAAAACAAAACCGGTAAAATTTCCAGATTTTTACACGTGACGCCGTCAAGAGTTAACTCGTGACGCCGTCAGAAGTGACCTGCATAAATTCTTATGTTAAGTTTCCAGAAAATTTCTGGAAAAACTTGGTCCTACTTCCTGGAAAATCTTGCAAAACTTCATTATGACTCGATACAAGCATTTGACTCTAACAAATACGAATACACATATTCATTTAATATTGTGGAGAATCATGATCGGTTTGTTTCTTAAAAACATATTTGGGGTTTCCCCTTACACTTTTCTTTTGCAAAAATACTTTTAGGTGGAGTTAAGACTAGGCCAAAACAACAAAGTAAAGTATTTCCACTATTTAATTGAGAAACATGATCTACCAACAATAAAAATAAAGCATGCATACGGAAGCAAATAACAAACAAACAAAATAAAATCACACAAAATGAAGAATGTCACCATGAGCACATTCAATTATTTCAAACAAACGTAAACATAAAAACAAATTGTTCAAGGCCAACAGAGGCCGCATCCTAAGCTATTACAATACCAAATGTTTCAAATTACACAACCATTAATAAATTGTTCAGAAATAACAGATATCAAGAGAAATCACTGGGGAGGAGGACCAAAACGGTAGTCATAGCCAGGAGGGAGGTGTCCGGTGTACCCGTAGGGAGGGTAGTCAACCTCACGGCCGGGGAATGGGTCAATCTGCAGATGAGGCTCAAGCTGATCACGGGTGGAGAGGTGCTGCATCTGGCGGTTGGTGTTATCATACATCCAATCAAAGCGCTAGTCAGTGGTGGTCCGCCATGCGTCCACCTGACCCATCCAGGCACCTTGGTTTGCTTGCCAGTCTCCCCGACCCATGTGTCGGTAGTAGTCAGCTGTCCCCTCTTCATAACCCTGGAACTGATGCTGTTGGGGCCCCACCTCATCATCATCCTCATCCTCATCATCAGGCCCCCTGCTTCATACCAGTTATAGGTCCCATTCCTCTCTAACATCACGATGTTCATCTGCCTGAGGGATTTAGCCCTCACTACCCTACAAGCCCCACAGTCGCTCAAGTATCCCATGATCGGAGGAGTAAGAAGATCATAGGAACGAGCCAACCGGGTCACGAACATCCCCCCATACACCTTATCGATATCCCTCTCACCCACACTGGTCCTCAAATAACTAGCTACCCAAAATGGGATGTTGCAGTAGACATCCGCTGAAAAGATGGTACAGGTAGAAAAGATCTGAAGCAGTGACACGGTGAGTGGTGCCATGACGTCCTGACAGGCTGTATGTGATGCATCTGTGTACCAACCTAACTATGGGGTCCCTGATGGATGCAGCCCCAGTAGTCGAGGTGTAAACCCCATCCCCAATGGTCGGCCAAAAAGTGATACACCTCATATCACTCCTCTGAGTCTCCCCATTCAACAACCTCTGCATAAAACCTCCATCAACCGCCTCCTCCCTAGTATACAACCCAATCCTCCAACCAAACTCAGTGACCGAGCATGACCGCACTTCCCCTCCTAGCCTAAAATAGATAGTGGTGCCCCCATATCCGTCCTAGCCTCAGCCTGATCAAAATGGAAGGTCGCAAAGAACTCCCTCACCAACTCACTATACACCGTCTCCCTAATCCTAAAAAACCTCTCCCATTGAGGACCCACAAACCCATCAGTGTGGATCCTCTCCAAAAACGCAGCTTCCAACCCTTGGGACCTAAGAAACTCCCAATCAACCACATCCCCAGCATCAATATGGTGGTTACAAAGTTCTGCATACTTGGTGGTGGCGCCAACAGTGTCAAACTCGCTCCAACTATGGACTAATTCTCCATAGTTAACTCTTTGTGACCTAGAAGAGCTGCAACGATGTTGGTGAGATCGCTTGCTCATTTTCCTGGAAAAAGATAGAGTGAACGGAAACAATTAGAAGGAGAATTTTATTGATTTTTGCTGTCAGACACATCTGACGCCGTCAGGAGTGGTCCTGACGCCGTCAGACTTCGCAGAATCCGATTCATGCAAATGCAAGGGAAAAATCAATTTTCAAACTCTTAACCCATTACCCAAACCCTCCTTTAATCAGAAAACGTGGGTGGGGGGTCAAAAAATCTGTGGCATGAAGGGCTTTTCCTAAACTAATGCATGATCCAAGTGGAATAACATCATCAAAGAGTAACCCCATGTTTACAAATCACCAAATGGATGGCATTACGATTTGTCAATGATGGGTCAAGAATGGGGTTTCGTGCGAAACGGGTTTTCAAAATTGATTGATCCTAAGGACAATTGATCGAAAAAGAGTGAAGAAAAATCACTTACCAAGTGAAGATTGGTCGCGGAAGACGTCGAATTGAAGGGTGGAGATTCGGAGTAGTACCAGCACTTTGGGTGAGAATTGTGGGGTATGGGTTGAAAGTGATTGGATTTGGGTTAATATTGCTGATTTAGCGAGGTGACGACGTCAAGAGTTAATATCTGACGCTGTCAGATGTCCGTGTGAGGTGAGAAATGGAGTAATTCCACTTTTAGTCCTTGCACTTTGTGTGAATAGCTAAACATAAGTAAAACCATGAGTAGCTATTCCGTTAGTGAAGTCCACTAGGGTCGAACGTTTCATTACTGTCATGGAAAGAGGTGAGGGTGTAAGAGGGATTGGGTGATGTTTTAGCTAAGTTGTAACCTTCGCACGGGTCACCGGTGTATACAAAGAGACGTTGTGCCATAGAGGGTTTCAAATCAGTGGTGTTTTTGAAGTACAACCTCTTCACACCGGGTTTAAAACCAAAAGAACGTCTCTTGCATAAGTTTGGGAGTGTGGTTCGGAAGCATCCAACGAAAATGTTATGGAATTGCGAATTCTTCTCTTTCTAGGGATGCTCACAAGAACGGGAGGTAGTTAACGGTGAAGCACTTGGGGAAAATTTCTCGCTATCCTCTTGGTCAAACGCCAAAGGAGTTGAAACCTCGAAGACTTTTTCGATTTTTCTAGGTACGGAATTTTCTTTGATCCTTTCTTTGACCCTTGATATGAATTATTCTGCTAAATTCATAAAAGCTTTGTGAGTGCTTTCCATGCGTACTTCTAGGTGCTGGATTTGTTTTTCCTGATTATCCATGAAGGTTACCATTATCCCTTCGAATTCCTCTTGTCGTGAACGTTCTGGAAAATTGTGGTCGATAACCGCATTCCTACGTAAATTAGGATTCCACATGGTTTCAGCAGCAGGTTTCTCAATACTCATTAATTCTTTTACCTGCTTCTCGATGCTTCTTAACAACTGTTCTTGGGTGGCGTGTGCGTAGTCAAGTTTTCCCTTGCTTGGAAACATCGGGTCCTCCTATCCTTCTTCTTCGTATTGTGCCAACCCCTCAAGAACTTTCCAGCACTCGTTAATGCTAAGTCTATTTAGCCTGCCCTTGGCTGCGTAATCAATTGCTCTCCTAGTTTGATAGTCAACTTTATCGTAAAAGATTTGAATCTGGAGCCATGGTTCGATGCCATGATGAGGGACTTTTCGGAGCAGGTCTTTATATTGAGTCCATGCTTCATAAAAGGTTACATTTTGACGTTGTTGGAACATCAAGATGTCATTTCTAAGCTTAGTAGTTCTTCCCGGTGGGAAAAATTGAGCAAGGAAACGAGTGGTGAGAACATCCCATGTGGTGATGGATCCCGCGGGTAAACGCTCAAGCCATTGACTAGCTTGATCCCATAGAGAGAATTGGAATACGCATAATCGGGTTGTCTCTCTAGTTGCAACATCTAGGTCTATGGAATCTACAATTTTTAGGAAGTCCTTAAGATGTTGATTTGGATCTTCGGAATGAAGTCCATGGAATGCACACCCGCTTTGCACCAACCGGATGGTGTCAGATCGCAAGGGGGTCACATTGGCTCCGGTGAGCTCAATGGTGTTTCGGTAGCCTTGGTGGCTAGGTCGGGAATACTCTCCTAAGGTTCGGGGCCTAAGAGGTTCTAGTGGTGGGTTTTGTTGTGGTGGGATGACGGGTTCAAGGATGTTCCCATCGTCCATGATGTCGGGTGGTGAAGAGTTACGAACAAAAACACAAATAAATAAGATAGACTAAAGAAAACCTAAAAATAAAAATAAAATCTTACTAGAAAGGAATCTAGCAAGTAGACCTAATAAAAAGAGATTCTAACCTAGACAATAACTATTCCCCGGCAACGGTGCCAAAAACTTGATACGTGGGAATCGCACTAGGCTTTACCTCTCAAGGGATCTTGAGAAGCTTACAACCCCCACGAGGCAGTGTACCTGATCGTTGTAGTATAGTATAGTGACAAGTACCGGGGGATTGATCGTTCAGCTAGGAATAGTGTCGCTAGGATTAGAAAACTTAAATACTAGTTCTAAAGATGAGAGATGATTATTTTTGTATTTTTATATTTTTTAGAAAGCAAGTAAAAATCTCGGGTTTGAAGGATTTGGGCGGAATTAGTTGCTAGTCAACTAACCCGATACTAAAGATGCAATCAAAATAAAATACTAAAAATGAAAATAGACTAAATTATACTAAGGTTGTGAGCAATAAGTGGAGAAAATGTGTTTACTTAGATTTCACTACCCCCTAGATATCTTTTACACGTTAATTACTTGTTATAGTTGTGTGGATGACAGATTATATTCCTTAATACCATTCATGGGGTGGAGCACTTAATTCCCCAATCCTATGAGTGCCTACTTTACTCTTATGTCGAGCCGGCTAAGAAGCTCCTAACATGGGATCATTAGAATTTACTCATGCATTAAATACAACCAATAAAACCTAGTGCACGTCATTTCATGTTTCCTAAGACGTTCAAGCATGTTACCATTTGGAGATCTGCCAGTTTTCTTAAGCCTAACATCGAAATCATTCATCCAATACAACCATAAACAAGTAATCAACACATAATTAACATCTAGGTTTCATTAGATCCAAGCAAACACAAGATAGATCTAGCCTAGCATGATAGAATTAAGACAACAACAAGATATAGACAACCAACACATAGACATATTGATTGAATTAAAAGAATACTTATCTCAATTACACATGAAAGGTATCAAGGGCTGAGAACCCTTAAAAAACCTATAAAATTCGTACCAAGTTCGTACTTAGGGTTTCTCCAAAACTTCTCTCTTTTTAATGTGAAAATTAGAAAACTATATATAGGAAATAGGGTCTGACGGCGTCAAGAACAAATTTGTGACGCCGTCATCTCGCCGCCAAAATACTTCTCGGACTGCCTTGATCTACTTTTGACGCCGTCATGTGTTATGTGTTTCCAAGCCGTCATGCATTTTACTCTTGACGCCCTACATCGTGACGCCTTCAATTCTGTACTGGGTCGTCATGGAAATTACTCTTGACGCCGTCAGAATTTTCTTCTTGACGCCGTTGTTGGGAATTATGCTAACAGTTACCACGGATAAAGAAGAAGTTACAACTGCTGAAGATTGTGCTTGCAGTGGAAACTCATTACCACTGCAAGAACAATATATTACCACTGCTTATTAGATAACTGTTAGGAAACGCGTCTAGATAAATATAGAATAGATTTTGTGTATATCTTATTCTATTAGCTTTATACTTATCTTGTAGAAGAGGACTCCTTGTGCTATAAAAGGAGATCCTAGGTTATAACTTTACATACATTTTTCTAGAGCTTCAAGGTGTAACCCTAGTGATATTAAGATCACTCGTATTATTATCATTAATAATATTGGAGCTAATAGTTTGTTTACATATATTTTTTATACAGAATTGTCTTACTCATAATCATACTTCTAAGTGTTACTAAGTAGATTCCGCATACTTAGTGATATAATTCAAAGTATCAATCTAACACAAGTTCAAGGTGTATAGATCCATCAAGTGGTATCAGAGACAGGCTTTGATACTTTGATTTAGAAGACTCAAGTTCACTCAGAAGATTCAATGGAGACATAAACCAGTAACTCAAACATTGCTGCTAAGCTTCCAAAGCTTAAGTTGAATGACTTTGAGATATGGAGGCTAATGATAGAACAATTCTTTATGGTCCAAGATTACACACTTTGGGAGATCATCATGGTTGGAAACTCTTTCAAACCAGGTTCTACTTCAGAGATGGTTGGTGGCAAGGAAGTCATTAAGGTTAATGCTGGACCTGTTACTAATGATGAAAGACCTTCAACTAAAGAATGATTTGAAGGCCAGAGGTTTGTTGCTGATGACACTTCCAAGAGATCAAGTTGTAGCGTTCAGCAAGTTCAAGACTGCAAAGACTCTCTTTGATGAGATCTGTGAAGTTTTTGGAGGTAATGATTCTACCAAGAAGACACAAAAGACTCTGCTGAAGCAAACCTATGAAAATTTTGGTTCATCAAGTAATGAATCTCTTGATAGTATTTTCACAAGGTTACAAAAGATTGGTTCTCAACTCATTGTTTTTAGAATTGATGTGGAAAGAGAAGACCTCAATCTAAAGTTCTTAAGAAGCTTACCCTCTGAGTTTGGAACAAATGTTGCTGTGTGGGAAGATAAGCCAGAGTTGGAGACCATGAAACTTAATGATTTGTACAATAACTTCAAAGTTATTGAACAAAGACTGAAGAAAGCTGGCAAAATAAGTTCTAGTTCAGGAAGTGTAGCACTTATATCATCATCTCTTGATGATAGTTCAGATGAAGAAAGTGATAGTGATAATGACTGTGCTAACATTGTTGTTTCCACTGGTAGTGGAAGTATTTCCACTGTTAGCTCAAAGAACCAGATTGCAGGGCTTAGTGATACTACCTTTTATGCCTTTATATCAAGTCAAGTGGGTGGTTCAATTCTCAATCATGAGGATCTGGATCAAATTGATGAAGATGATATGGAGGAGATGGATATTAAATGGCAAGTAGCATTACTAAGCTTGAGGACAAAGAAGTTTTGGAAGAAGACTGGAAGAAAAATCAACATCAGTGCTGATGAAACAGTAGGTTTTGACAAAAAGAAGGTGGAGTGCTACAATTGTCATAAAAAGGGGCACTTTGCCAGAGAGTGTAGGAAGCCAAGGAAGTCTGATAACAGGTCAACTTGGTACAAGAAGGACAAGAAGAAGGAACCTACTACTGATGAGCCAATGGGGCTATTGGCCATTGATGGAGTGAGCTTTGATTGGAGCTTTATGACTAAGGAGGAGGAGGATGATTCAGAGTCTGCAATGATTGCTACAGAGCTTGCACTAATGGCTTTTTCTGACTCTGAGGTACAAATTGATAATGCTTGTTCTAAAACCTGTAAGGCCTTAAAAGAGTATGAGAAACTTAAAGCACAATTTAATGAGCAACACATAGAGTTAACTCATACTAATTATAACTTATCAAATCATAAAAGAGGCCTAGGTGTTTTAGAAACTCAATTAGAGCATTATAGGGCAAATGAATCTAAGTTTAATGATGATATTGCTGTATTAAGAAGAGACTTAGATTATCAGGTTGCTGTAAATAAGGTTCTCAGAGAAGAACTAGAAAAGGTTAAAGTGGCTAGTGAGAATATAATGATTACTAAGCAAACCTTGGATCATCAATCCAAGAGTATTGATAAAATTTGGGAAGCCCAAATTGTGAGCAAAGCTAAATCAGGTCTTGGATACAAAACTATTCAACCACCTCTAAGAGGTGTTCCAGCACCTCCTGGCATTGACTTAGCTCACACAGGCTTAGAAGAATTCCAGGAACCAGTCATGACCTATGGACCAAAATTTGTTAAACCAGTTGAAATTGAAAAGGTTCATGTTGAGGCTGATGTTTTTGATAGTGCAAGTGACTCATCTCTTGAAGATGAAAATCTAAATGTTGAGTCTAAACCTAGTGTTCCTGAGAATGTTAAAGTGGAAGTTAAGAAAAGTATTCCTGATATAGTCAAAGAGAAGCCTAGGTCACAACCTAATTTCACTAGGCCAACTACTAGATATGCAGAGATGTACAGAAGTAGGTCACCAACTCCTAGAGGGAATATGAGGAGTTGGAATCATGTTAAATCTAGGCAATTTGGTAGTGACTTTGTGTTTAACAACAAACCTTGTCATATATGTGGTAGCTTTGACCATTTAGCTAAAGACTGTACCTACCACTTGGGAAGAAGGGAAGTGTTTAGGAATACTTGGGTGAATAAAAACAATGCTAATAACTTAACTCACCCAAATCCACTTAGCAAGATGATTCCCATATCTGTTTTGCTTCATTCTGGCATCAAACCTATTTCCACAGCTAGACCAGCAGTTGCCACTGCCAGACATAACAACAGAGTTTATCCTAAGTCTCCTGTTACTACTTTTGTTAAATCTACTCAAACAGGGAAAAGACTTATTTTGAAAAGAAAGTTAACCATAATCAGAAGTGGGCACCTAAAATTTTTAAGCCAGCAGTTTCCACTGCTAAGGCAGCAGTTACCAGGTCTGTTAACAAGAAAAGGGTAAATATGGGAAAAGCTGTTAAGGCCTCAGCTCGTTGGGAATGGAAACCAAAAGGAACCATCACCTCAGACAATCCCAATGGTGTATCAATGACCTTTGATAGATATAATTATATTGATACACGAGGCAGATCCAAGTCATTTGTGGCTTGGGTCCCCAAAAGGAACTAATTCCTTTATTTTGTGTACAGGGACATTCAAAGACTTCTAATGATCAAGGATACTCAGACAGTGGATGTTCCAGGCACACGACTGGCAATAAGTCTTATCTTTCAGACTTTCAACCTTATGATGGACAATTTGTCAGCTTTGGAGGAGGAATTGGTGGCAAAGTTTCTGGCAAAGGAACAATCAAGGCTGGAAACATTGATTTTGAAGATGTGCAGTATGTGAAAGAGCTCAAGTACAACCTCTTCAGTGTGTCACAGATGTGTGACAAAAAGCATAGAGTTCTATTCACAGAAGATGAATGCTATATCTTATCTAAGGATTATAAGCTTCCAGAAGAATGTGACATTTTGCTTAAAATCCCTAGAAAAGGAAATTTGTATTGCATTGATATGCAGAACATAGTGGCTAATAATGATGTTACTTGCTTGCTTGCTAAAGCCACTTTGGATGAATCAATGCTTTAGCATAGAAGACTTGGTCATGTTAACTTTAAGACCATCAACAAGATTGTGAAAGATGGCCTTGTCAGAGGACTACCAGAGAAAAGATTTGAAAATGACCAAACTTGTGTTGCCTGTCTCAAAGGAAAGCAACACAGAGCTTCATGCAAAACCAAGGCATTCAATTCAATCAATCATCCACTCTTTATGCTGCACATGGACTTGTTTGGTCCTACCTCTGTGAGCAGCATCAATTTAAAGAAATATTGTCTTGTTGTAACTGATGACTTCAGTAGATTCACATGGGTTTTCTTTTTAAGTACCAAAGATGAAACCACAGGCATCCTTAAGATTTTCATCACTCAAGTTGAAAATCAATTTGAAAAGAAAATCAAGATCATCAGGTGTGACAATGGGACAGAGTTCAAGAATAAAGTTATGGATGATTTCTGCAGAGATAAAGGTATTAAAAGAGAATTTAGTGTTGCAAGAACTCCTCAACAAAATGGAGTTGCTGAAAGAAGAAATAGAACACTAATTGAGGCTGCTAGAACCATGTTAGCTGATTCCAAGCTTCCAGTGACTTTTTGGTCTGAAGCAGTTAACACTGCTTGTTACATTCAAAATAGAGTTTTAGTGGTCAAAACAAAGAACAAGACACCTTATGAGTTGTTCAGAGGAAGACCTCCTACTTTGGAGTTTATGAGGCCATTTGGGTGTCATGTTACTATTCTCAATACCATTGATCATCTGGGCAAATTTGAAGAAAAGTCAGATGAAGGCTTCTTTGTTGGATACTCTATGGTTAGCAAGGCTTTTAGAGTCTATAACTTAAGAACAAAGAAGATTGAAGAGAACTTGCATGTTCAGTTTCTTGAGAATAAAGCAAACATGGCAGGTTCAGGTCCAGATTGGCTATTTGATCTTGAAACATTATCAAATACAATGAATTATGTTCCTCTCACTTCAAGTACTGGTGACAAAGATCTTGAAGATTCAGAAGAATTCATTGATGAAGATGAAGCTTGCAAAGATGATAAAGATCAAATTGTTATGCCACTTTGGGACTTTGGTGATAATTCTAAAAAACCAAGTGATGCAGATTCTGTGAATAAAGATATTCCTACTAGCAGTGGTAACTCAATTCCCACTGCTACACTAGAAGTTTCCACTGTAAGTCCAAATGTGGATAATACTTCTCAGGAATCACCAAGTGATGATGTAGAGATCTCAAACATGCCTACAACATATGATATTTCTAGCACATCACAGTCTACCATTCACAAAGTGCATCCACTTGATAATGTTATTGGTGAACTTCAATCAGGTGTGAAGACTAGAAGACAGACAAATAAAGATGACATTCATGGGTTCATAAGTGAAGTGTATGAGTCCAAGAAACATAGCCAGAAGAATGAGTGTTTGTTTTTCTGCTTTCTCTCACAAATGGAGCCTAAGAATGTATATATGGCTCTAGGAGAATCTAGCTGGGTTGAAGCTATGCAAGAAGAATTGTTGCAGTTTAAACTTCAAAAGGTTTGGGTTCTTTGTGACTTGCCTGATGGTATGAAGGTCATTGGTACTAAATGGGTTTTCAGAAATAAGAAAGATGAAAGAGGCATTGTAATCAGGAATAAAGCTAGATTGGTTGCTCAAGGATACACTCAAGAGGAGGGTATTGACTATGAAGAAGTGTTTGCTCCTGTTGCAAGACTAGAGGCTATTAGATTGTTCTTAGCCTATGCATCCTTTATGGGCTTTACAGTCTATCAAATGGATGTTAAAAGTGCCTTTCTGTATGGAACTATTGATGAGGAGGTATATGTCTCTCAACCTCCAGGCTTTGAAGATCCTCAACACCCAAATAAAGTTTACAAAGTGGTTAAGGCTCTTTATGGCTTACATCAGGCTCCAAGGAAGTGGTATGAAACCTTAGCTAATTATTTATTGAATAATGGGTTTCATAGAGGTAAAATTGATCAAACTGTGTTCATCAAGCAAGACAAAGGTGATATCCTACTTGTGCAAGTATATGTTGATGATATTATCTTTGGATCTACTAAACAAGAGATGTGCAGACAGTTTGAGAAGCTAATGAAAGATGAATTTCAAATGAGTTCTATGGGAGAACTTACATTCTTTTTGGGGCTCCAAGTACAACAGAGTAAGGAAGGTATATTTATCAGCCAAGACAAGTATGTGGCTGAGATTATCAAGAAGTTCAAGTTCACTGATGCAAAATCTTCCAATACCCCTGCTGACAAGACCACTCACTTATTGTTGAAGAATGCAAGTGGTGCTAATGTTGATGTTCACACTTACAGATCTATGATTGGTTCCTTGATGTATCTTACTTCATCAAGACCAGACATCATGTTTGCTGTATGTGCTTGTGCAAGATTTCAAGTGACTCCAAAGACATCACATATGACAGCAGTGGAAAAGATTTTTAGATACTTGAAGACTTATCCTAATCTAGGATTATGGTATCCAAGAGACTCTCCAATGGAATTGATCACATACTCAGATAGTGACTATGCTGGTGCAAGTTTAGATAGAAGATCAACTACTGGAGGATGTCAATTTCTTGGATGTAGATTGGTGTCATGGCAGTGCAAGAAGCAAACTATGGTGGCTACTTCAACCACTGAAGCAGAATATGTTGCAGCTGCTAGTTGTTGTGCTCAGATCCTTTGGCTTCAAAATAAATTATTGGACTATGGGTACAATTTCATGAACACCATTATCTATATAGACAATAGTAGTACCATATGCATTATTAAAAATCCTGTGCAACACACAAAAACTAAACATATTGAAATTAGACATCACTTTATCAGAGATTGTTTTGAGAAAAAGCTTATTAATGTTGTCAAGATTCATACTGATGACAATTATGCTGATTTATTAACAAAAGGGCTTGATGTGGGTAGGTTTCAATACTTGGTAACAGGTATTGGGATGCTCAATCCGTAAACTTTTGATGTCTAAATATTTTTCAGTGTTGCAAGATATTTTTTAGGTACTAATATTGTTTGTATTGTATGTATGGTTTTCTACTAACTTGTATGCAGAGTTATCAAGTGCACAGTGGTAATTAACATACAACCGTGGAAAGATTGGTGATAATAACAAGCAGAAAAGAGTACTTTTATTAATTATTAAGAAGAAGTACATCACATCCATCAACAAAAGATTGTCACCAAACAAGAAAACCATTACATCTGACATGCACCTACAACCTAACACCTACTCCATAGGTTTCTTTCCTTTTCCCTCATACTGATGCTTGCCTTTGGAAATTTTCTTTCTCTTGTCATCAAAAGAGAGTTGTTTCCTTGGACAAGCAAGTCCCAGAACTTGCTTGGGAGGCCTTGGTGCTTGAGTAGGCTTGTCTACAGATGGCCACTTCATGTTGTTTATTGCAGATGTCAATGCTGTGGTAAGAGCCTTTGGGAGTTCCTTGGAAAGATCAAAAGTTGGGTCATTGTCATCATCTGATGAAGAGCTAGAATGAAACTCAAGAGATGGAGCAGGATCAGCTGATATCTTCTTATTTGGCTTCATGCTTGAAGATGAGGCAGTTGCAGACTTCGGTGGAAAATATCCACTCCATCCAGTAGACAGTTCTTCAGAATCTGAGTAGTAGCTAATTTCCTCATCAGAAGAATCATCAGAGGAGATATAGATAAGTGGAAACCAACTCATGATGCTATATGGGATTGAGTTTCTTGAAGAATATTGTTGATGAAAGATAAAAGAAGTTGAGCCCCCTTTTATATGCAAAGTCAAGGTCGAATTCTACTTAATGAAGGATATTTACTCCTACTTGTTTTGGTAGGTTGGAGGAGTAAATTTGGTTATTATCGGGTTGACTTTTGAAAGATATTTTTGTGAATAGTAACTTGGTTAAAAAGTTACTTTGAGTTAAGTTTTATGGGTTAAGTTGAGTTGATGCATACAACCCATATTATTGGAGTAATTGGAGTAATAAGGTGTGTATCATAGACACACAACAAATGGTTATTGATTCACCATGTCTAATCAACATAAGAATCAACTAGTCCAGAGCAAACGGCTACTGGTAAAGACTTATCAAATCCGTTTATGGTTGATAGTTTACCAAAAACTAGGTTCTCAACTCACCATACATCCATGTGATCAAGAGTTGGCTAGTCCATAGCAAACGGCTAATGGTAAAGACATATCAAATCTGTTGATAGCTGGTAGTTTGCTAAAAACTATGATAAGAGCAGCAAATGTTCATGTTTTATTAACCACTGCTCTTTGATATTTTTGTGAAAATTTTACCACTGCTAGTTCATCAGTTCCCACTGCAAGAGTAATTTTTCCACTGATGACTAGCCGTTACAACTGTTGTGTCAGTAATCTAATTTTTTTACTAGCCGTTGTAAAATAACCGTCTTTCCTTATTAATAGGATAAAATCTTTTGTGAATTATCTTCTTACTTATTATAAATTATTCTTTTTCCAAAGATAATTCTTTCTAAAGATAATTCACATTGCGCAACCTCCTCAAACCCGATTATTATAAATTCATTATCATACGGCTTGATTTTTATGTTGATTACTAACACTTTCATTCTCTTTTTCACAAATATCATGGCGATTCTAAAATTTGTCGAGGAGCACAACCAAGTGGCCTACTTACAAAAGTCGAATGAGAAGAGTGGCCCTGTTTTTCATCAGATTGTGGATTTTCTAAACACAACTCACATAAGGTATGCCTTAACTATTAATCCCACAATCTATGTCTCTCATATCAAACAGTTCTGGAACACTGTGGAGTCCATAACTCTTGAACAGGGAGACACACAAGAATCTGTGGATGCTCTAAGAGCCACAGTTGATGGGGGTATCTATTGATGTTACTGAGTCATCCTTGAGGAGGATTCTCCAATTGGATGATCTCAATGGTATCATCACATTACCTAATTCAGATATTTTTTAAAATATTGCTTTAATGGGGTATGATACATTTGCACAAAAAGTTACTTTTAAGAAAGGATGTTTTTGCCCTCATTGGAGATTTTTCATTCATACTCTTTTACATTGCCTAAGTCCTAAGAAAACTTCTTTTGAACAATTTGCATCAACCATGGCTTATCCTTTGGTTTGTTTGGCAACAGATAGGACTTTCAATTTTTCAAAGTTTATTTTCAATAATATGAAAGGCAATGTAAAGAGTCAATATAAATTTTTGATGTATCCAAGGTTTGTGCAAGCAGTGTTAAATGAGTTTCAACTGCGACCTCACAACAGAATTTATGAACCTTCCACTCTTAAGCCAAAAGTTTTTCAAAATATGTCTAAGGCTTCAGAACTTTAGAATGGGCAGGTTCATCCACTTTTCCCTCAAATGCTTGCTAAAATTTCTCAAGTACAGGGTGAGGATGCATCAATCCCAGTTGCATCTCAACACAAACCCACTATTGTTATTCCACCAATTCAACATACCCCTGCAGTCACTCACACTTATGAGAGAAGGTCTAAACAGCCAACTTCTCTCATCTCAACATTGCATGTTGCTGAGCCATTTGGTTTAGGAACAAGCAGTGGTGGTTCAAGGCTTCATCCTAGTCCAACTAGGGAAGAGCCTGAATCAATGCCTCATGATTCACCTCTCCCAGCAGGTTACACAGCTAGAAGTGATGAAGGCAGTGTGCCACAAAATGAATTGATGGATATTTGTACCAAATTAGTCAAGCAGGTTCAAGCTCTGGAGAAAGATCTGGCACAGACTAAAGAACAACAAGCCACAGAGCTGAAGACATTGAAGGATGAGATTCACAGATTGCAGAATGAAGTTGAGAATCTCAAGAAGAAAAGATCTCAGGTTGTATTATCATCATCTTCACCTTCAGATGAGTTTTCTGCAAGTTCTAGTAAAGTTTTGGGAGATTCTTCCAAACAGGGGAGGAAAATAGATGCAGAGCTTAAGGGGAGGAGTAAAAGTTTTGATAAAGACTTTGCTGAGCTTAGTGATTCTGATGATGCTCAAGCAAAAGATAATGATGCTGAGATTGAGGGGAGGAAATTGGATTTTGAAGATATGGATGCTGAAGCAGGTTTTAACTTTGATGATTTAGTTGGAACTGCTCAACCAATTTCCCCTGAAGCAGAACAAGTTCCCACTGATCAACAACTTACCACTGCAAGTGAAAATGTTCCCACTGCTAGTCAAGAAATTACCACTGCAGAGGAAGAAGCTGACAGAAGAAGATTAGTTAAAGGAAAGGATACAGTAATTGCTTCAGATCAAGAGACAAGGAAGATTTCTAAGTATGGACAAGCTCAGATTGATTTTGATGCAAGGTTAGCAGAGCAACAACAAGCTGAAGAGTATGAAAGAAAGAAAAAGATTAAAGAAGATGAAGTTGCTAGCTTTATGGAAGCAACTAGGTTGGATAAACTTGAAGCTGTTATGGCAAAACCTATTTCAAGTGTCTCACCAACTGTCATGTATGAGAAACCTCCAGAGTTTACCTATGTGCCTACAGAAGAAGAGATTGATTATTTGATTAACAATGATCAAATAATTAGGAAGAAGGCTATTGAATTGATTGCAAATACAACCTTGGATGAAGAACAAAGGTCTGCTCAACTTAAAGATTTCATTCTAATGAAAAATCAGCAGGCTCTTGACCAAATCATTGGAGATGCAAGAAAAGGTCAAAAGAAGCCAAGGAAACTTACAAAGGCACAAATTATTTCTGAGATGAAGACTTTTTGTTGTCATGTTGGTCATATGA
This sequence comes from Artemisia argyi, assembly GCA_030686995.1. Taxonomy (NCBI): domain Eukaryota; kingdom Viridiplantae; phylum Streptophyta; class Magnoliopsida; order Asterales; family Asteraceae; genus Artemisia; species Artemisia argyi. The sequence goes on along the minus strand of CM060685.1, from coordinate 188,318,960 downwards.
AGATGGGTCAATTCAAAGGAATGTCACATGATCAGATTGAAGGTATTTCCTACAGAATCAAAAGACAAGATAGTAAATTCATTCCAATGGATCAAGAACCATTATCTATGAAGACAAAAAGGACTGGAGTGAGTCTTGAATCAAAAGAAGCAAAGAAGTTGAAGACTCAGAAATCATCTCAAGAAGAAGAAGGTCCTAGCAAGTTGACTGAAGAGCAAGTTACAAACATGTTGTTCATAGAAACTGATGTGCTAAACATTGAACCTCTACAAGCAAAATATCCAGTAGTTGGTTGGGAAATCTTTTCTGATAATTTTGGTGCTGCTTGGAAGATCATTAGAAATGGAAATGTCATAAATATCTATAGAGACTTTGAAGACATTGTTAGATGCTGTGATAGAGAAGATTTGGATACCTTGTGGAAAATTGTTCAAGATCAGTTTAAGAAGGAAGAACTTGTTGATGTCAAAGCTAAGGAATTATGGGTTCACTTCAGAAGATTATATGAACCTAATCCAAGTGATAGGTATTGGAGATTTGAAGCTCATAGTACAAGAACTTTGTGGAAATTCTATGATTTAAGTTCTGTACATCATGTTTCTACTCAAGATGGAGTTGATGTTTTTATGCTGGCTGAGAAAGAATATCCATTGAGAGCTGGAGTATTAACAGTGATGTTGTCAGAGAAGCTTAGGTGTTGGGAAAGAACTGAAGTCATAGATGATTTGCTGCAAAGGATTTATGATCAAAGTGTGAGAGCTGATAGAGAGTTAAGAAGAAGAAGATAAGTGTTTGGAAGAATTCCCATATCCTCATGTTTATTGATTACTTGAAGAAACTTATTGATTTATGTATTAATCATAAGTTAGGGGAGGATTGTTGGGAATTATGCTAACAGTTACCACGGATAAAAAAGAAGTTACAACTGCTGAAGATTGTGCTTGCAGTGGAAACTCATTACCACTGCAAGAACAATATATTACCACTGCTTATTAGATAACTGTTAGGAAACACGTCTAGATAAATATAGAATAGATTTTGTGTATATCTTATTCTATTAGCTTTATACTTATCTTGTAGAAGAGGACTCCTTGTGCTATAAAAGGAGATCCTAGGTTATAAGTTTACATATGTTTTTCTAGAGCTTCAAGGTGTAACCCTAGTGATATCAAGATCACTCGTATTATTATCATTAATAATATTGGAGCTAATAGTTTGTTTACATATATTGTTTATACAGAATTGTCTTACTCATAATCATACTTCTAAGTGTTACTAAGTAGATTCCGCATACTTAGTGATATAATTTAAAGTACCGCATACTTAGTGATATAATTCAAAGTATCAATCTAACACAAGTTCAAGGTGTATAGATCCATCAGCCGTCACCTACTGTTCCCAGCAAGGAAAATTAAGACTTTGGCGTTTTCTTCACTTTTATGCTCTAAAAACGTCCGAATTGCTTCCTTTTCCAGATTTCTCTCCCAAAGTACCTAAAATCACAAAAGGAACGATTTAGGGCAATATTTGATCAAATAAATTCGAATTCGGGCTTAAATGACCCCCTAAAAGTGGTTCATTTTTCGCCTCATCAAGATCACCATGTAAAAAAGCATTGTTGATGTCTAATTGAGCAACTTGCCAGTTCTGATGAATAGCAACCACTAGAAAGATTCTAACTGTCACCATCTTAGCTACTGGGGCAAAAGTTTCAGTATAGTCTATTCCTTCTAGCTAAGTATAGCCCTGAGCCACTAGTCTGGCCTTGTATTTTTCTATGGTGCCATCTGAGTGGTATTTAATTTTGTACACCCACTTGCTGCCTATTGCATTCTTGTTGGGAGGAAAGGTGGTGACAATCCAGGTGTTGTTGGTTTCTAAAGCTAGTACGTCCTTGTCCATTGCATCTACCCATCTTAGATTTTTAGAAGCCTGGGAGTAGGTTTTGGGTTCTGTTGTTTTGTTAATAATATTAATGAAGTGTCTGTGTTTTGGTGATTTGATGTTGTGATAATTTATATATTTGGAATGATGAAATTTAATGAAAGAATGAATGGTCTATTTTGATTTTGGAAGATTGATGTGAAAATCTTGAAATTTGGTAGGGAGATGAGATGTTCTGGTTGACTTCCTAGGTTGTGGAGGTGGTGGTGGTGGAGATGGTATTTGTATGGTTGGTGTTTCTGTGGAAGAATTTGTTGAGGTAGGAGAAGAAGTATGAGGTGGTGTGGTGCCTGATGATGTTATGGGTGTTGTTGATTCAGAGTAAGCAGGGGAGTGAGCTATGTTGGTATGGGGGGATAGAGTTGGTGACTGTGAAGGGGATGGAGTAGGATCAGTGTACTCTTGAGTGGATGGAGATGGTGTAGGTGTAGGTGTTAAAGGTGTAGATGTAGGTGTTGGAGGTGTAGATGGTGATGGTGTAAAATCAGATGGTGTGGAGGTAGGAATGGTTGAGGGTGTGGTTGTGTCAGTAGGTTTTTTGGCAAATGGGAAGATTGATTCATTGAATCTTACATGCCTACTAACAAAGGTTTTGTGAGTGCTGACATCATAAAGTAAATAACCTTTTTAAGTTGTGGGATATCCTATGAAGACACATGGAATAGCTCTTGCTTCAAATTTGTCAGAAGTGTGTTGATGTGCAAGTGCTTGGCATCCAAGTACTCTCGAGTGGGTGAGTGAAGGGGGTGTTTGATACAACAACTCATAGGGACTCTTGTGGTTAAGTGGTTTGCAAGGCAATCTGTTTATGAAATAGGTTGCTGCAAGAAGGCAGTAACCCCATAAATTTATAGGAAAATGTGCCTGGAATCTGATTGCTCGAGCAACTTCTAGTAAATGCTTGTGTTTTCTTTCCACCCTTGCATTTTTTTGGGGTGTGTAAGGACAATTGGTTTGGTGTATGATACCATTGCTTTGGAAAAATTCTTTGAGTAATTGATTTATGAACTCTGAGCCATTGTCACTTCTAATGGTTTTGAGGGACACTTTGAAATGATTGAGTATGAAAGCATGGAACATTTTTAGATGTGATGCAGTTTGTTGTTTGGATGCAAGGAGATAGGTCCATATGGCTCTAGAAGTCATCCACTATTGTTAGAAAATATTTGCATTTGTTAATGGTTGGATGTTTGTAGAATAGTCATCCACTATTGTTTGTAGCATGAAAATTGGTATTTGAAAATGAAAGTGCATGCTGTTTTGCCAAAGGACAGATATTACAAACATGAGATTTACATTTCTCAGAAACATCAAGTGATTTGATTTGGTGTAAAACAGAGATTGAGGGATGTCCAAGCCTTGAATGCCATAGATCCAGATTACTGTTGCTGATGGAAAGGATGGTTGATGTGGGGACTTTGGGTTCTTGTTTGATGATGTAGAGGCCATTATAGAGGCTGCCATGAGCAATCCTCCTGTGGTGATCCTGAAAGTAACATGAGAAGGGTGTGAAGAGTATGGATAAGGGTATGTGTGTGCCAAGTTTACTCACAGAGAGTAAATTGTATGCAAAAGTGGGTATGTAAAGTACTTCATGGAGTGTGATGGCTGGGTTAATGTACACTGATCCCACTTTAGTTACTAAAGTGTTTTGACCATGGGTAAGGTAACATAGATAGGTTTTGTGCATATTTGTATATTGTGCATTGAGGTGAGGGATATACAGACATGGTCTGTGGCACCACTATCTACTACCCAGAGAAACTTATGTCTAATTAGGATAGAGGCAATGACTTTGTAAGTACTAGCAGTAATATGAGAGGTAATGAATTTATAGGAAGTATGTGTAGTAATGTGTCTAGGAATACCTTCTAAGTGTATGCCATTGACATCTTTGCCATTCTGCATCATAAGCATCATCTGGTTGAGTTGATTCTGAAGTTGGTCCATTCTTGCATACATTGCTGAGTTAGATTATTGAGGTGTTGCTTTTGGTGGCTCATCATGTGTACCTTGACCAACAGTCATGTTAATTGTTCTGTGGTGTACATTGTCTTGACCATTTTGCCTCTGGTTTGGGGGTTTATATTTGCCATGTAAGGGGTTTCCAATGGGGTAGCTTACTAGTTGGTAGCATTCCTCCTTTGCGTGACCTTCCTTGTTACAGTTACCACAAATAACACCCTTCTTGAATTGGCTTCTTCTAGTGTTGGTGTTGTTATAGGTTCTTGTGGAAGTGTCATTGTGGTTAAAGTTCCTACCAGCTCTGGAATTAGTGTTATAAGAATTCCTATAATTGTTTGAGTGAGCTGATAGTGCTGCAGCCATTGGCAACACTGAATTGTGAGCTTCTCTATGTTTTTCTTCTTGTCTTATCATACCATAGGCTTTTGCTACACTAGGCATTGGACTCATAAGCAGAATTTGTCCTCTAATGTTAGCATAACATTCATCTAATCCCATCAAAAACTGAATCAACCTCTTCCTATGGTCTCTTTCACCATTGACTCTACCATTTTCACAAGTGCAGGCACATATACACATATAGGGAGCTTCTAAAGAATCATACTCATCCCACAATCCTTTCAGTTTCTGGTAATAGATTTCTATGACAGCATTGTTTTGTTTCAACTGAACTAAGTCATGGGTGAGTTGATAGATCCTATGGCCATCTAATTGTGAGTAATGCTCATGGAGTTCATTCCAAAGATCAGATGTTGTGTTAATGAAACTAAGTGAATTACTTATCTGTTCAGTGATGGTGTTGAGCATCCATGAAATAACCATATCATTCGTTCTCTCCCACAATGCCCTGATTCTTGAATCCATTCTTGGTTCTGGAAATTCACCTGTTATCAGCTTCATCTAGTTCTTTGCATTGAGTGCAATCACCATTGATCTCTTCCAAGAACCATAATTGTCAGAACAAGTTAATTTCTTTGAGATCAGAATTAAACCAGGGTGATCTTGGGGATGTAAGTAGAGTGGATGATGAGGTGAATTGACATCATCATCATCATTGAGTGGTGGATTTGATGATGATGGAGGTATATCAGAGTTGTTGGTAGTCATGATGAAGATGATCGGAAAACTGTGGTGTTATTGATAAGATTGTGGTGGGTTTTGATGAAAGAAAGTAGAATATGAGGTTGAGATGAATGTTTCTTGATTGAAAATGGTGGTTCTGTGGTTGTTGTTGACCGGAGGTAGTTATTTCGCCGGAAAAAGTTGTTATGTGACCGAAAAAAATTGTTAGGTTGTTAGATGTGGTGGTTAGTTATGGTAGACCCACCAGAATTTGACCGGTGGCTCTGATGCCATTTTGAGAAACAGAGAGAATGTGAAACTGTGTGAAAATGATGAAAGTTTTTCATTGCATCAAATGAGTATTACATCAAGTATTTATACAGATACAAAAGAGGGAAAGAAAATACTAACTAACTTTGACTTTTACATTGACTTTCTATATACAGTGTACTACATGTTATTACAGCTAATAAGACACTTGTAGTGGTGTTTATAGTTTGTAGACAACACTGAATTAATCACTCTTGAATTGTCTGCATGCTTGTCTTTCTCCTTATCACCATTAAAACATAAAGGTAGAAAGGCAAATTGCAAAATAGCATTATGGGTGCTATTATGACATAACCTATAAAAGAGAAGGGTAAGGAAACAGGAACTAACAGCCCATTCACAAAATAGCAAATTCTGTTAACATGGCTCAAAACATACTATGTAGTAATAACACACTTAATAATAGATATCAAATCATAATCGGAAGCATACACACTATGTTTACGATGGAAACGGAGGCAGCGTAACCCCATGTGTCTAATTAACCGAATATGTGTGAACTATCATAAATAGCCCGTGAGTATCAACTGCTGATGAACAACTCTACTCTTTTATACTCCTCTCAGCTAACTCATTACCGACCCCATTATCATTCTGTCGGCTCTTTGTAGTGACTACTGATGGAGAAAAACCCAATATTATGAACTTGAGAGCGAAGTAAAATAACCCGAACTTGTGACTTAAACTTGCACTATTGCCTGACTAAGAACCAATACTGAGAATTTCAATAATGGTAGGAAATCATATACCCATCCAACCTTCCTTAAATGTATATGAACGTCTCTTGAATTATCCACATCTTTTGGTGACACTTGAGCACTACAACGTAACTCCTTTAAAGTGATAGCTATACACTGTGAGCACAACAACGTAACTCCTTACATCAGGTATAACTAGACAACTCAAGTCTTGGTCATTTGTACGGATAAAAGCTCGAACAAGGATCTCGAAGAATCATGCATCCAACCAACCCCGATATCTTCAAGATACTAAGTACACGCACCCGTGAAATTCCACTTTAACCTCAAATAAATAATAAAGAATTAACCCCGTAGTCACATCTTGCGGTTACATGCCCGAAAACTAGCTTTTTGACGGTTTAAATGAATCTGATAATGGTTTCCCAATCTTGTCAAAAATGTATCTCCCCGTGAATATTTGTAACAACCAAAATACCACCTCTTTTGCCAAAAAAAAATATGCCAAATTAATCACAATGTATTAAAATACATTGGTTATTAATTATTCAGCTCAACACATTAGCATGTTAGATCCAATAACAGATAAATAATGACAGCCCATTGCTTCTTATGATAATTTGTTTCAGCCCAAAGTCACAATTTTCGAAGCCCATGACAGAAACTCAGTCCGAATCAAACCCACTAAACTACTATAGCCCAAAATTGATAGGTCTTGTTTAAATTAATACCCATATAAAAACAAACAATCCCTAATTTTTAGTGCATTTGATAACCCTAAAAGCTTAACACTCCGCCCCATCTCTCTCAACTACTATACGCAGTTAAACAGTCAAACCACACGAACAATAATCATGTCACACCTAACTTCATATCACCATTTAAATATGCCCCCAACTCATCTCATATCAATAATCATCACGAAAATTAAATCTCTTCTTCATCTCCATCATAAATCGATCACAATCAATTAAATATCAACCCTAACCGGACCTATGTCTACTGTTGCTGCACAAAACCGAATCATGAGGCTTCATTAAGAGCGTCAAGAACTGTTGAATGGCCACGGTAAGTTGTTGTTGTGAATCGTTTTACATTTTAGTATAAACCGAAAGTAGGAAAGATGATATCATAAATGTTATTGTCTTATTCCTTTTTTTTTGGATATTTAATGAAGCGAGTCTTCAAAATTTTGGATCTGTGATGATTTTTTTTTTTCGTGTGTATGATCTTTTGAATGTCTTGAGAGCACGGAAAAAATTACTGAGATCTTGTTGTTGGATAGATGAGGTGGGTTATGGATAGTGGTGATTTGTAGTTGATGAGGTTGTGTTGGCTTTGTCGAGGCTGTGGGTAACTTCAGTTATACATAATCAGTCTCGTTTGGGTTTTTGCTTTTTAGTCTTGGACCGATGATGGTTTGGAGCTGAGGTCTCATGAGTCTTGGTGTTTTTTTTTTTTTTTTTTTTTTTTTGGTTAATGGTCTTTTCTGCTTCATCCTTTTTTTTTCATTTCGATACTTTATGCGTAAACTTGTAGAAAAAAACTTACGCGTAGAAATCTAACGCGTAGACATGCTTTACGCGTAAAATTAGTCTTTTGCGTAACCCATAAACTTTTGCGTAAGTAATACGCGTAAAGTTAGGTTTTTGCGCCTAAGATGTACCTTACGCATAACTTATCCAAGTTATGCGTAGAAAATTGAAGTTGCGCGTAAAAAGAGGGTTTTGACCGTCTTGACCATTATCCGATGACTTTCCGACCAGATTCCGACCATATTTGTTTATTCGGCTATTTTTCTGACATGTATTTTGACCGGTATATGGACAACAACTTCACGAGTTTTGTGATACAAAGCATGTAAAGGAAAAAACTCTCAACAGATAAGACCAGATGTGTATGATAAAAAAGTTAGCACAGATCTCAACATGCTTCAAAACTTGTACGAAATAAACAAAAATGATGTTATGTTAAAAAGACTGAATCTTGGACTGAAAATACCACAAAGTAGTCATTTTCACTTTTGACCAAATAAAAGATTGTGAAAATAACATCAAACAGATTCGTACAACCACAAAAAAAAAACTTTTGACAAGATAAACACCACGAAAATCAACCAAAATGTGACACCATAGCTCTTGATACCACTTGTAGGATCGTAGTTTTGATTGAATATTGTGATTCGGGAGGTCTTGGATTATGAAAGAATAAAAGCTCCATGGTTAGAGAGAGAGAGTAGAGAGAGAAGGGAAAAACTTTGTGTTTATTGATAAGGAAAAGTAAAATACACAAATGAGTCTCACCCTCCTAGTGAAGTCTAGGAGGGCTTATATAGCCTAACACAAACTAACTATTACAATATTACTATTCAAGTCCTTGTGTTTTGGCTAAATGAGATAACTAATGTAATCCCGTAAATGTCGTTCCATTTACGTGTTGGGATAATAAACTTTGATCCCAACATAATGTCAGAAATTTAGTTTGGGATCAAGTTGAACAACTAAAGATAACGCTCTTATTGTAATTATATATTATAAAACAACAGGGTTACACTTACAAGTTACAACTATCAACATGAATCATCTTAGAAACAGAAGTATGACGTCCAGCACGAAAAAGCTCCATTGTTACATCATTTGAATAAAAAACTTTATTACAAAAAAGACAAAGCAGGAAAAGTAAAAGTTTTTGTGGAATGAGAGTTTGATGTTGGTTTGCAAATGTACAAATTGTGGAACCCTTCTCCAAAAGCCAACACATGCCTAGTTGAAGGGTCATGGAAAACAATCATAGTAGGAAAAGGAATGCCTTTGAATTTGCAATACTCTAATTACAGCACTAACCTTTATAAAATATATTTTTGGAAATGAAATACAGTACAGTACATGATTAAAAAAATTACTTAATCTGTTGCACTAGCCCAAATGCATAAAAGGTTTTGAACATTTCATGTTTTATGTGCAAGTCAACCATGATTACAGAAAATTTATTCAACGCGTTATACCCCCTTTAATTAGTATCCCAAGCAATCGGTTGAGCAGAGTGTGCAAAACATGAATAATATCCCACAACCAACCCTCTTACATTCAGTTTTATGTGTGCCAGCCTAAAAATGAATAATTGCATATAAAATATAGAAGCTAAAGAAGATCAAGCAGGCACAGAAGACAAGTGCAATACATCATCAAAGTCCAAGACTCACAAAGTCAACAATGTGATTAAGTCAAACCAAAAGTCAACTCTACCAGCAAAGTTCAATTTACTATACAGAACTGATGAGTGCTTAATCACTCATCCCTTTTTAGGCTTTATTTCAGACCAAAAATACCGAATACTAACCAAAAATGCCAAGAGAATGCATGTTTTTGTATTTGTGTATGTGCAGGTACGGATATGAGAAAAATGGACAAAAACACAGGAAAACCGACAAAAACGAGCACGAGAATGGAAAGGTCAAAAGCCGGAGCCGGGGAAGCAAAATGATCAAAGAAAGCTTAAAATGTCATGAAAAGTCCTCAGAAATTCATAAAGTTGCACGAAAGGTCCCTGGTGAAAGTTTGGAAAGATTGGCTATTCTAGTCCCTGCAGTTTTAGAATTTGACAAATATGGTCCTTTAATATTTGAGGAAAAGTCAATGTTGACCCTTCAAGAAATCAGAAACGACATAAAGTACCCTTGATTCAAAATTACAAAATTGGTCCTTCAAGATTTCAGATTTTACAACATTGGTCCTTGTTTAATATCACTAATCCTATACCAATATTACCAACCGGATCCATACTACTACTCTTAGCCTTGTACATGTCCTAGCCCAAAATCCCACTCACCCATACACCTTTTAGCCCAATCCACATAAATAACCCGGCCTGCTACCCAATACCCAAGTCAGCCCACCCTTAATACCCGGTCAAACCGGTCAACAACCAAAACAATAAACACCCCCACACAACTTCCCGCCCCCCAAATTATTTACCCAAACCCAGAAATTTACTATTCCACAAAGAACCCTAAATCCCAATTTACCCAATTACCCCGTATGGGTAATAAATACTCAATCATTTAGTCTTTCTAGAAGCTGACAAGATGTCAGGGGTATATGGAATGACACGTGGTCCAATGAGCTTACGCTCGCAGGATCAAGGATGTCACATCAAGCAAATCAAGGGCTAAGAATGATTGGAAGTATCTGGACTCGCATCTAATGGCTCATGAGGGATCAAAACAAACACACCATCACCTGGATCGATGACCTGGCATCCCTCTCATCAGCTATAGAAGCACCCCTCCTCACTCAGTTTAATTTGTCCAATTTTTCATGTTATTAGAAAAGTTTTGACCATTTATTTTTGTTATTTAAATTTCAGAGTTGTTGTAATTTCCATTTCCAAAAGCTTTGTATTCAGATTTAAAGTTCAATATAATTTTCAGCTTAATTCATTTGCACTTTACTTTTCAAGTATTTAGTTTCATGTTTAATACTTCATAAATTCAATTGGTGTTTGGTTTAAATATTTTTTTCAATTGTGCTTTAATTCTGTTTGGTCAAAGTAACTGGTAACTGCTTATTGTAATAAGCATTCTAGCTTATTGTGGAGATTGAAAGACAGCCATAAGGCGCGTTTGGCCTGTCTTAAAGACAGGCTGTGAGGGAAACCCTTTCTGTTTGGCTGAGAGGGGATTGTAAGTTACATCATTCTTTTTAGCTTATTTTTATTTTGCTTATCTGCTGTTGAGATCTATTGCTTTTCTGTGTTTAGTTAAGGGTATTATGCTACATAATTGTTGTGTTGCAACTGTTTGATTGATTTATCTTATGAGTGGTTTGTTTACTATTATTGCATTAGTAGGATTTAGGTTTATCTTAGATGTCAATTACTGCATAATATTAATTCTAATTAGTTTCTATAGCTTAACCAGTAATCGTGCATCAGTTGCATAAGTTTAGATTGGATTATAATTGCTGAAATCATAACCAGTTAGCGTAATCAGGGGTGTTTGGAAGATACTAGGTCTGTGAGTTTTTAGTTGCCATAGCTCTGAGTTTAATGCATCATTTTAACTATTTATGGCATCTCTTAGTTCTAGTAGTACTCAGTTGTAGTTTATAGCTAGGATCAGATGTGTTTAGTGTAACTAGGTTCTGCATACCCTCATTGCTTTCTTACTGTATACCTTGCATACTTAGATTACATTAGAATTAGTTAGATCCTTGAGTTGGTAGATTTAAGTTTGAAACTAGTCAAGATAGTGTTAGCTGATATATATAGAGGTGTTTGGAACGATTAGGTTCCTTGTATTCCTGTTGGTGGTTTGTTGTTCCTACTGCATAATCATTTTTACCTTAGTGATATATAAGTTAATACAAGCATTAGGGAGGTGGTTTAATACCAACAGTCAACATTCAATTTATTGCTCAAATCTGTGTTCATAATTGTGATGTACGAATCTGTGGTTTGGTTATCTTTTGGATTTAGGACTCTAATAGGTTTGGAAAGTAATAAGCTATCTTAATTCTACATTTATAATCAGCTTAGATCATTAGTATCTCAATTTAGTCAAACCGTTGGTGCACTCAATAAGTCAAATCAGCAGCCCTGCAGGTCCAAAAGCTGCTGAACCAGGGGGTTTTTAAGGATCCAAATTGATTTGTAATTCAAAGCTTTGTGGTTTTCTCAGTTCTCAGTAGGTTAGGTTAGGATTTGCCACACTTAGTTTTATTATTCCAGCTTATTACGACAGCTTGTTTGGCCTTATAAGTCGTGTGGTTTGAACTAGTATCTGTTCTCAAATTTGTGGCTGCTATTGAGTATTGTTGATCATTATCTGAGATTTGTGGATTATTTGAGCTCATTAATACCTTAGGTTTCTGTTTCAGTTGAGCTTTTGCTTATTTACTTAATATGGTTGCTAATTTGCTTATATAACTTTGGCTTATTTGCACTGTTTGAGTTTTAATCCGTGTTTCTGAGTTCTATTGGTCTAAATACTGTTCCATTCAGCAAATTGTGGTGATATAAATACTTGGTTAAGTGTTGGCCAAAGTTGGTCAAGGAGTGCTTATAAATAAGCACTCCAAATAAGCAGTTTATAGCTTTTCTGCACTTTCACAGCTTATTTCAGTTTCAAAATTTTTTTCCAAACTCATTTTATTATTTTAGATTTTCTGTAATTTTTTCAATTTTTTCCAAGTTCATTTGCTATTTTTCTTATTTTATTTTCAATTTTAATCATTTTTAATTACTTATTAATTACCAAAAATTCCAAAAAAATCAGAAAATCCCCAGAAAAATCCAAAAAAATATTAGAAAATTATTTTTAGTTATTTTAGAATTTTAGAAATTTATTTTGCATTTTTCTCAATTATTTTGAATTAATTTTGAATTTTTAATTAGATTTAATACTTTTTAATTTCCAAAAATTACATAAAAAGCCAAAAAAAAATTAGTTTTTAGTTTTAAAATTTCTTTTTAGTTATTTTATAATTTTCAAAATTTAATTTTTATTTTTCTCACTTTATTTTCATTTTCTTTTAATTTTTAATTAGTTAAATTAGTTTTTAATTCATAATAAATACATAAAAAGTCAAAAAAATATTTTTCTTTTTCTCAAAATTTTCTTTTATCATTTTTGATTTTTAGAAATTATTTTCAAGTCCGTAGGAGTCGCGTAGCATAAAAGTCGCGTTTTATTTTGCGCGTTGACGTTTATTTCACGTTTTAATTTACGGTTTTCGATTCTACGTTACGTTTTTGGTTTGTTTAGTTGAATTAAATGCTTAATTGATTATTTGTGCTTCATTTACTATTTCATTAGTATAATCTCATTAAAATCACTTTTTACCACTTTCACGACACGTTTCACGAATCGGGAATTCGAAATTCCATTCACACCTTCGCTGGGACACGACCCGGGGAAATACTTTCCTAAGCATTTCTTCGGTTTTAAAAAACTATACCACAAAAATATTATATCAAATTTTGGCGCCGCTGCCGGGGAAGGTTGAAGTGAATTTTTCGTTTTCGTTTTTCGAAATTGTGTTTTGAAAACCTTCCTTGTATATATTTTCTATAAAAACCAAAAAAATTGAAAAATCAAAAACACTTTTCCTAAAGTGTTTTCAAAAACACCAAAAAAATAATAAAGTTACAGCCTCGTTCCGATCAAAAGAAAGGGCGTTGTAAACCAAATAAGTTTCTCAATATAACAACGCGTGAAATTAGTTGCTAATCGGATTACTTTGATTCTACGACCGAATAAGCGGAAAATACGGATAGCTTTGACATTAAATTGCAAGCTGAAGAGAGATCCATTCTTCTCTCCCGTTCCGTCGCGAGTAGATTTAAAGGAAACGGTTTACGATTAACGTAACGTTTGAAAAAAAAACAAAAGAGAATAAAAGTTTTAAGTTTTTGAATTTTGTTTTCCAAAAATAAAAACACAAAAAGATTTTCCTTTTCCATTTTGGTTTTCCTTTCAATTTGATTTTTCTTTTATGATAACTAAAAACCAAAAATAATCTTCTTATCTTCTTATCATTTGATTCTTCTTCTTTAACCCTCTATACCGATAATTCTTATGGATCCGACTTGTTTTAAATGTGGAGAACCGTTCTTTGAAGGTTCTTGTGTTTGGTGTACATGCAGACGGTGTGGTAACGATATTCGTGACAGAAGTTGTTTGTTTTGCAATTCATTTGCTTATGCACCTGATTTGTACAACAACCTTCCAAATTTTTCCGACTACCCACCTCAGCCCGATTCATTCAATCAACAAATTTGCATTGAATGTGGATTTACTCATGGATTTTGTATATGTTATGCTTCGAAAGCTGAACCGACATTCACTTCCGATTATGATCCGAACTTTTTCAATTATTATCACAACGAGTTCAATAATGAATCATTTCAAAATGCACCGATTTCACAACAAAATGGTTGTGAGTATTGTGGAGGTCCACACTTTAGCACCGATTGTCAAACAAGGGAACCGTTTCCTTATGACAATAATTATCACGACCAACCTCCACAATACGACACGATTCTCACGGTTCATAATGAAATCAGGACTACTCAAAATAACTTTACCGAGTTATTAGATATTTTTAAAGAAGTAATTCGTGTGAAAGAACAAGTTAACACCGTTAAGAATGACGAAAATGAGCTTTATAAAAAAGAAAATTCTACGATTAATCCCACTTCGTCTTGTGAACCTTTAAATGTTGAAGATTGTTCTATGACATCTCTCGACGACGATTTCTTTAAACGAAAGGTTTTTAAAATAAAAATGGAACAACTTTACGTCTCATCGAAAATTGCAAAAATTCGTGTTGATTATGATGAACCATCGGTTCCTACTCCCTCTCCGGTGAGGGAAATGGAACGAGAAACCGAGATGACAAAGGACTCGGTACTTTCCACTGACAATGAAAGTGCTAAATACTTCCAACCTACGGTTGTCCAAGAATCAATTGTTCCTAATCCGTCTAGATTTGATCCTAACCTTTCTCGATTTATGGTTAAGAGTTCGTCAAGCAAACGTGTTGAGCTTAAAACGGTGTTTAGAAGAAACGACTTACCTAATCTTCACGAACAAGAACCGGAGACCATAACGGAAGTGGTGGAAATTCCTAGCTCTGAGAGCACACCACTTGTCCCACCTCCAGATTCTTCAAGATGTTTTTCGAGACTTGAATCAATTACTCCCGAATCTTCTCATCCTTCTCTCACACCGGGTGAGGGAAGTGACCCCGTTTTGGAAAAAGACAATACTTTTCTTGATAACAATGATTCTATTTCGACTGAGATTGTTACGCCGTCAGATCCTTTGGAGCCCGAGCTCCAGGATTCTTTACCCGATTTTGTGAAATATGTTTTTGATACGGCTGAAGAAATTGAGTCATCTCCGATTAATAATACGAATAATTGTGTTGAGACGTTCTCCGATTCTGACAATGACGATGCTATATCTTGTGGAGAAATCGAATATGTTGATGAAATACCTTCTGAGCTCGTCAGCTTAGAAGAAGAGAATGATGAAGAAGTTGAAACGGAAATTCAAGATGAAGCTCTTCGTGAAACATTATTGAATGTCAATCTTCTCATTTCTAAGATCGAGGCATTGAAAGATCCTCCGACTTTTTCTCCTATCCCCGTTATGGATAGTGATTTCTTACCCGAGCTTGAAATTTTTCGATTTGAAGAGACGAGTAGTGGCAATCCCACTATTCATGCTGATATCTCTCTTCCGGATTATGAATGCTTTCACTTTGAGATTGACTCCGAACCTATTTCCGATAATCCGTTACGTGACCCTCTTTTAGAGGATGACGATCTATTTCTTGCTGCGGATGACTCGATACCACCGGGTATTGAGAATGATGAGAATGATATTTCTTTCGATTCTTATTTTTCTCGTCCACCTGCAAAACCACCCGATGTAGATTATGAAGAAATTATTGGAGTGGTGGACGAAACGTATGATCTCGATGATCCCGTGCTTGATTCTAATGAAGTTTATGCTTTTACTATCCGAGTGTTTCACCCATTCTTTGTTTATCCCATCACTTCGTCACTTTTCCACTCCACCGGGAGTGAGGATACCGTTTTTGACCCCGGCATCTCCGTTTGTGTCGGGTGTCTGTTGCAGTATTGATTCTCCATCTGCTCTCCCCATGGACAAATTAATTCGGGGATCGAGTCAAGCTCATGTGACTCGGTGAACAAAAACAAGCGCTTCGTGGGAGGCACCCCATGCTTATCCATTTTTATTTTCTTTATTTTCTAATAACATGACGTGAGGGGGGCGACCCTTTCCAAACTCGTGTTTTCGTGGTTGTTGTTTATGAATGTTCAGGAATTTCCTCGAAGTTTGAGGACTCTCGTGCTCGTGGTTTGTCGTTCTCTCCACTCGAGTCTCATCCTTCGCTGCTCTTTCGGAAATTCACCATATCCAAAATCTTATCGACTAACGTTTATCTCTTGGCATACTTAATAAACGGCCTTAGATTTTACGTAGGATTTCCCGTCCCTTAAAACATTGAGGACAATGTTTCACTTTAGTCTGGGGGAGTGAATCTTCGATTCGATTTGACCTGTACCATCGTCTGAGCTGTTAACTTGCGCAACTCCGTTTTCCACCAAAAATTTTAAATTTTTGTCACCTTTTTATATGCAAAAAAAAAAAAAAAAAAAAAAAAAAAAAAAAAAAAAATGATGATAAAAAGTATATGATATGAATAATAAGTTTTGACACCTTGTTTTGACTTTCCTACCGGCGAGAGTAGAAATAAATGTTCCGACTTGACCGGGCGTGTTGAGCCCTAGCTTGTTTCCCTTAACCAATATAATCAAAAGATTATGGCTAAGCATCCGCGGATCTCATTATTTGGGATTTTAAATTTGCGGAGATCGAGGAATGATAGAGTTTATTTGGAAGTTTCGTGCTATACACGGATTGCATTACTGGGATTTAAAAAACTCACGAGAGGTACTTGTGGCCTCCTTGTTCCCACCAGCTTGCACACCAATATATAAAAATAGATGTCTAGGATTAATTAAGGGTATACGGTTTGGGCAATACTTAGTTTTTTCTCGTTCCCAACAAAATCTCTGCATATGGGGGTTTGGTACACATTGAGGTACTGCCAGTGTTACGGTGAAATAGACTATTGCATCTTGCCGGTTCGCTGCCGATGTTGTGATCTTAGTAAAGACCGTAGGACTCGGGGTTTGGCATATGATTATGAATATCAATAATAATAGTCCAAAGCCAAATAAAAAGGCAGAGGAATCCAAAGCTATAAAAAAGCAGCGGATAGAAATCCAAAGTCATAATAAAGCTCTTACATCTTGGCGGCTCATAAACCGTTGACTGTAAAAGAATAAAGGACTAAGGACAAAAGTATTATTAAAGTGCTTATGATTATGCAAAAATGCCAAATTTCGACTCCGGGGGTTTCCCTAATAAAAAGCTTCCGTTTCGGGTATCAAACATGGTATGTCTCGGTCGTAAATAAAAAGGGAGCCTCCACAAATCGTGTTAAATTAGAGACCTTCATGTGGACCCGATTTCTGTATGCAGGGGTTTTCGAGGGAAAGTTTGGAAACTACTTAGCGTTCAAATTTTGTGCTCTTATCGGACTAACAAATATCGAAACGAGAAAATATGAAGCAATTCATTTCTCACAAATTAAAATCTTTAGATACAACTAAGGATCTGGGGACAAGAGGTAATACACAAGTAACTTTTGTGGGCAGTGTTAGCATCTAACTTCTGATAAACAATGATTTCGATTTTACGCTTAGTTTGGGAGCTTGTGAAAAATCAAGGATGACGATTTTTATCCGTATGGTCTCTTCTCTGTGAGAAGTGTTTCTACTCGTTGACCCTGAAAGTTATCAACAGATAAGAATTGATAATGAAAGTCAAAGCAAACCGTCACTTATATAAAAATGAAAAAGTACAAATATAGTAGTTGTAGTTGTTATTCATGAAAATCGGAAAACGGAGCGTTTTTGAGAATAAATGATTTTACTATCTCTCTTGAACATCATTGCTACTTTACAACGTCAGTAAAGAGAGGTTTTGAAATTATTTATCTCTTAAGCGTGAGGTGATGACATTGCGTGAGGGCACGGCAATACCTTAGTCTGGGGGATTTTGATGAGTGCTTAATCACTCATCCCTTTTTAGGCTTTATTTCAGACCAAAAATACCGAATACTAACCAAAAATGCCAAGAGAATGCATGTTTTTGTATTTGTGTATGTGCAGGTACGGATATGAGAAAAATGGACAAAAACACATGAAAACCGACAAAAACGAGCACGAGAATGGAAAGGTCAAAAGCCAGAGCCGGGGAAGCAAAATGATCAAAGAAAGCTTAAAATGTCATGAAAAGTCCTCAGAAATTCATAAAGTTGCACGAAAGGTCCCTGGTGAAAGTTTGGAAAGATTGGCTATTCTAGTCCCTGCAGTTTTAGAATTTGACAAATATGGTCCTTTAATATTTGAAGAAAAGTCAATGTTGACCCTTCAAGAAATCAGAAACGACATAAAATACCCTTGATTCAAAATTACAAAATTGGTCCTTCAAGATTTCAGATTTTACAACATTGGTCCTTGTTTAATATCACTAATCCTATACCAATATTACCAACCGGATCCATACTACTACTCTTAGCCTTGTACATGTCCTAGCCCAAAATCCCACTCACCCTTACACCTTTTAGCCCAATCCACATAAATAACCCGGCCTGCTACCCAATACCCAAGTCATCCCACCCTTAATACCCGGTCAAACCGGTCAACAACCAAAACAATAAACACCCCCACACAACTTCCCGCCCCCCAAATTATTTACCCAAACCCAGAAATTTACTATTCCACAAAGAACCCTAAACCCCAATTTACCCAATTACCCCGTATGGGTAATAAATACTCAATCATTTAGTCTTTCTAGAAGCTGACAAGATGTCAGGGGTATATGGAATGACACGTGGTCCAATGAGCTTACACACGCAGGATCAAGGATGTCACATCAAGCAAATCAAGGGCTAAGGATGATTGGAAGTATCTGGACTCGCATCTAATGGCTCATGAGGGATCAAAACAAACACACCATCACCTGGATCGATGACCTGGCATCCCTCTCATCAGCTATATAAGCACCCCTCCTCACTCAGTTTAATTTGTCCAATTTTTCATGTTATTAGAAAAGTTTTGACCATTTATTTTTGTTATTTAAATTTCAGAGTTGTTGTAATTTCCATTTCCAAAAGCTTTGTATTCAGATTTAAAGTTCAATATAATTTTCAGCTTAATTCATTTGCACTTTACTTTTCAAGTATTTAGTTTCATGTTTAGTACTTCATAAATTCAATTGGTGTTTGGTTTAAATATTTTTTTCAATTGTGCTTTAATTCTGTTTGGTCAAAGTAATTGGTAACTGCTTATTGTAATAAGCATTCTAGCTTATTGTGGAGATTGAAAGACAGCCATAAGGCGCGTTTGGCCTGTCTTAAAGACAGGCTGTGAGAGAAACCCTTTCTGTTTGGCTGAGAGGGGATTGTAAGTTACATCATTCTTTTTAGCTTATTTTTATTTTGCTTATCTGCTGTTGAGATCTATTGCTTTTCTGTGTTTAGTTAAGGGTATTGTGCTACATAATTGTTGTGTTGCTACTGTTTGATTGATTTATCTTATGAGTGTTTTGTTTACTATTATTGCATTAGTAGGATTTAGGTTTATCTTAGATGTCAATTACTGCATAATATTAATTCTAATTAGTTTCTATAGCTTAACCAGTAATCGTGCATCAGTTGCATAAGTTTAGATTGGATTATAATTGCTGAAATCATAACCAGTTAGCGTAATCAGGGGTGTTTGGAAGATTCTAGGTCTGTGAGTTTTTAGTTGCCATAGCTCTGAGTTTAATGCATCATTTTAACTATTTATGGCATCTCTTAGTTCTAGTAGTACTCAGTTGTAGTTTATAGCTAGGATCAGATGTGTTTAGTGTAACTAGGTTCTGCATACCCTCATTGCTTTCTTACTGTATACCTTGCATACTTAGATTACATTAGAATTAGTTAGATCCTTGAGTTGGTAGATTTAAGTTTGAAACTAGTCAAGATAGTGTTAGCTGATATATATAGAGGTGTTTGGAACGATTAGGTTCCTTGTATTCCTATTGGTGGTTTGTTGTTCCTACTACATAATCATTTTTACCTTAGTGATATATAAGTTAATACAAGCATTAGGGAGGTGGTTTAATACCAACAGTCAACATTCAATTTATTGCTCAAATCTGTGTTCATAATTGTGATGTACGAATCTGTGGTTTGGTTATCTTTTGGATTTAGGACTCTAATAGGTTAGGAAAGTAATAAGCTATCTTAATTCTACATTTATAATCAGCTTAGATCATTAGTATCTCAATTTAGTCAAACCGTTGGTGCACTCAATAAGTCAAATCAGCAGCCCTGCAGGTCCAAAAGCTGCTGAACCAGGGGGTTTTTAAGGATCCAAATTGGTTTGTAATTCAAAGCTTTGTGGTTTTCTCAGTTCTCAGTAGGTTAGGTTAGGATTTGCCACACTTAGTTTTATTATTCCAGCTTATTACGACAGCTTGTTTGGCCTTATAAGTCGTGTGGTTTGAACTAGTATCTGTTCTCAAATTTGTGGCTGCTATTGAGTATTGTTGATCATTATCTGAGATTTGTGGATTATTTGAGCTCATTAATACCTTAGGTTTCTGTTTCAGTTGAGCTTTTGCTTATTTACTTAATATGGTTGCTAATTTGCTTATATAACTTTTGCTTATTTGCACTGTTTGAGTTTTAATCCGTGTTTCTGAGTTCTATTGGTCTAAATACTGTTCCATTCAGCAAATTGTGGTGATATAAATACTTGGTTAAGTGTTGGTCAAAGTTGGTCAAGGAGTGCTTATAAATAAGCACTCCAAATAAGCAGTTTATAGCTTTTCTGCACTTTCACAGCTTATTTCAGTTTCAAAATTTTTTTCCAAACTCATTTTATTATTTTAGATTTTCTGTAATTTTTTCAATTTTTTCCAAGTTCATTTGCTATTTTTCTTATTTTATTTTCAATTTTAATCATTTTTAATTACTTATTAATTACCAAAAATTCCAAAAAAATCAGAAAATCCCCAGGAAAATCCAAAAAAATATTAGAAAATTATTTTTAGTTATTTTAGAATTTTAGAAATTTATTTTGCATTTTTCTCAATTATTTTGAATTAATTTTGAATTTTTAATTAGATTTAATACTTTTTAATTTCCAAAAATTACATAAAAAGCCAAAAAAAATTAGTTTTTAGTTTTAAAATTTCTTTTTAGTTATTTTATAATTTTCAAAATTTAATTTTTATTTTTCTCACTTTATTTTCATTTTCTTTTAATTTTTAATTAGTTAAATTAGTTTTTAATTCATAATAAATACATAAAAAGTCAAAAAAATATTTTTCTTTTTCTCAAAATTTTCTTTTATCATTTTTGATTTTTAGAAATTATTTTCAAGTCCGTAGGAGTCGTGTAGCATAAAAGTCGCGTTTTATTTTGCGCGTTGACGTTTATTTCACGTTTTAATTTACGGTTTTCGATTCTACGTTACGTTTTTTGTTTGTTTAGTTGAATTAAATGCTTAATTGATTATTTGTGCTTCATTTACTATTTCATTAGTATAATCTCATTAAAATCACTTTTTACCACTTTCACGACACGTTTCACGAATCGGGAATTCGAAATTCCATTCACACCTTCGCTGGGACACGACCCGGGGAAATACTTTCCTAAGCATTTCTTCGGTTTTAAAAAACTATACCACAAAAATATTATATCAAGAACCAAAGTGGAATGTTGTAACATGTAGAAGTTAGTTAGTATAGTGATGAGTGCTCAAACACTCATCATTTTTACCGTATCTGGACTGCCAAAACATCCAAAAACACCCAAAAACGCATCAAAATACACAAATTATTCCAAAAGTGTGTTTTATATGTTTTAGATGCAAAATGTTTGAAAACAAATGAAAAACGAACAAAGTTTGCACAATTGGCAGTTTCAGTCCCTCAAGTTTCAAAATTTGGCAAAGCTAGTCCCTGGAAGTTTAAAATGAAAGAAAAGTCAACCCAAGGCAAAGAAAAGTCAAAATTTATCAAAATAAGTCCTTGGGTGATAAAGTTTGAGAAAATTACACTTTTACCCCTTAAAATCCAAAATTGACAAAAATGGTCCCTGGAGTTTTGGAAATTGTCAGATTTGATCCCGGGTGGAATAATTTTGAATGAAAAATCATAAATGGTCCTTGGAAAATCATAAATTGTCAAAAATAATCCTTTGGTGTGAGTTTGGGGAAATTACAACATTGTCAAAAACAATTTTAGAAACTTGTCATTTATGGCCCCCGAGAATTTCAAAAGAGCAAAAGTTACATTATTGGTCCATGGGAATTCAAACTTGGCAAAATTACACCCTTGGGATATTTTGGAAAAATGGCAAATCACTCCCCTCACTTTCGGTAAATTCCATAAATGGTCCTTGTGAATTAAGAAGTTACCAAAACCAACCGGACCTAAATTACCTAAACCAAAAACGTAATCCAAACCCACCAGGCCCATCTCTCTTTTAGCCCATTCCCAGTCCACCATCACCATCAGCCCACCCCGTTTAAACTAACACCCCAATCCCTCCTTCCACTTCCCAGTCAACCAAAGTCAATCCCCCCTCCAACTGGCAACCTGCTCCCCCCTCCTCCACCTCAGCACACCATCCCTCCCCTAGACTCTTAAGCTAAGTTCCAAAACTCTTTAATTGTTCTCCTTTCCCCCACTCCACCTCAACCTGACACAAAGAAAATGGCGCCAAAAGCAGGTGAAGGGCTAGGATTAAAAGTCAGTGATCTAAGGGTTCTAAAGCAATGTGGGAAGTGATCATGGACCTAAAGAAACCCTAATGGTTCCAGTATAAGAGGAAAGAGATGCTCCAGTGATCAGTGTGGATTTTTAGCTTATTTTGTAATTTTTTTACTTATTGTAAAACTTAAATTCCAAGTAATTTTTAGCTTTTAAGTTGTATTTCAAGTCTTATCAGTGTAATTGTAAACTTTCTATTTGAATGAAATCCAAGTTTTCTTTTTAAACTCAACTTCTTTATATTTCATTGAAAATCTGAGGTTGCATGACTTCATGATTAGTACTTGTTCTTATTATTCCATAAGCTCATGTGTGATCTCATTTAAGTTTATATAAGATATTTTGAGCATTAAACTTTTTCCAGTATCAAGTTTCAAATAGCCAAAGAAAAATAAATTAGAAAGAAAAAAAAAATAAAACAAGAAGAAAAGTGAGCAGTGATGGATTGTGGCTGAGCTTGGATGGAAATTGGTTAATAGAGGTCTGTGGAGACCATTTAGGATTGGTTCTAGTCATTGGTTCTTGGATTTCAAGTGGGCACTCTTGTAAGCAATTTCCTTAATTTTTGGCACTTCACTGTTTATATAAATAATGCTTTAGTCTTTGTTGTTTCTTAACTGATTTGTGTTATTTAATGTTAGTATAACCTAAAATCATTAGCTTGTTTATTGTTTTTGAGAGTTGATTAGTTTTTTGAAAATCAGTCAAGTAGTGTAAACTTGAATTCTGAGTTCTTGTGTTGTTATTATTGCTCATTTGTGTTCATATAGACCCATTATATTGTTGTTAAAGAGTATGTATCAGATTAGAGGTTTAATTCATAAGGTTGTTTTGAAAATCATCAATTGAATTCATATATAGGGGTGTTTGGATCAGTGGATTAGCCCACTGATTCCTTGGTTGTGTTTGTTATTTGTTGTTTAGATATATTACTCAGGTTTGTTTGAGCTTGAATCAGTCCTCATATTGGATCCTAGTAACCTCAAAGTCAAAATCACAAAGTTCCACCACCACAGTTAACTGTGGTGGTTTTTAGAGTCCAAAACCTTTTCATTTCAATAGATAAGTTGGATTTTTAATATAAACCAGCCTAAATTTAACTCATAAACATGATTTAAGTTAGTTAGATTAAGCCAAATCTCATAAAAGTCAAAGTTGTGTAAAATTCTTAAAAGTCAAAGTCTGACTCAGTCATTTTGAGCCAACTTTGGAGGCCTGTAATTCATTGGACACTAAGATTCAAGGTCTGAAATTTGGCATACTTGATCTCTACCACTTATTTGATTTTTGTGAATTTTATTAGATTTTTGTGATTTTATTTGGTGGGTCCCACACCCCTTGGAAGTAACCTGCAGGGCAACCCATTACCCTGTTCTCAGCATACCACCTTCACACCACCACCTTTTGTGGTGGTTTGTGGCCAACTCAGTGGTCTATACCACTTGATTTTGGTTCACCTCAACCCCCCTCCTACCAGGTAAGGTTTTTGACCCTTTTGTTTGAACCCTAAGTCTGTGGACCCCACCTTATTTGGACCATTAAACTTGTCCCCTAATCTCCTCAGAAATCAATAAGCTTGTGCTTATTTTTGGTCTTATTGGCTTATTCAGGCCAATCCTTTGTTCCATAGTTGCTTAATATTGTTTGTTAAACTCAGAGAAACCAATCTCAACCATTGTGGACCCCACATTCCTCATTTGAGCTTAAAAACACTCCACAGTCAACAAAAGTCAACTGTGGATGTAATAAGCACTTAAATTGCTTATTCATTGGGTTAAAACAAAAGTGTATTTGTTAAAGTTAGTTGTTTTTAGCTTATTATCAGTTTAGAAAAAGAAAAAAATCAAAAAAACCACTTTTAAAAATAGTGATAGCTTCTATTTAATAGGATTTATCTATTTATTTTTCTTTTTAATTAATTTCTAAGTAATATGTCACTTTTATATTTTTAGAAATTATATTTTAGGTTAAAATAATTTTACAAATTTTTCCAGATTTTTATTTTGTCATTTAGTGGTATTTCTAATTAATTTTAGTTTAATTTAGTTTTAATTAATATTAAACAATTAAATAGCATAATTAGTTTTTAAATAGTATAACCTAGTTTTTATAATTTTTATAGCTTTTATTTTAGTTAGAGTATTTTTATAAATTTTTCTAGAATTTTTACTGTTCATTTAATAGTATTCATAATCTAAATAGTTTAATTAGATATTAATTAATAAATAGAATAATAATTAGTTAATTAACTTAAAAATACATAAAATTAACTTTTTATAATTTTTTTAGGATTCCCATGATGGTTAATTAGATTTATAAATTTTTTCTTAATTTTCTAAGTCTTTTAAGTATTTTTAATAATTCTAATTAGTTTAATTAGTATTAAATAGATAATTAGTAATTAATTATTTATAAATAATTAAATAGTGTAAAAATAATTTTAATTTTTCTTAAAATTTTCTTTTATTATTAGGATTGTAAAAGTATCAATTTTACACTTTTAACCCTTCCAGTCTTTCAGTTGTACTTTTTGTTTTGTGCGTCTGTGTACGTTTTTTAATTAAAACGTACGTCTTTAGTTTTTAGCTCAAATCTCCGTAACCTAAATTCAAGTAATCAATCACGTAGCTTTCCTAAGCTATATTTGTTAATAAATTCCCAATAATTCTGATCATACCCTTTTCCTGTGAATAATTACCCGATCACAAATACGCTAGAGTTACAATTCACACTTCAACGGGACTTAACGACCTGGTGATACCTTATATTACCCGGAGCATTGACCTAGGCTATTTGACTTTGTTGACCATTATTTGGTTAATATAAGTTAGGTGGTTCAGGACCAATCAATTTGTGAAATCTTTGACGTTTGGGGCATTGACTTTATGGGGCCATTTCCGTCATCTCATGGAAACAAGTATATACTCGTGGCCGTTGACTATTTGTCAAAATGGGTCGAAGCAAAAGCTTTACCCACAAATGATGCCCGAGTAGTTGTAAAGTTTTTGAAAGCTCTCTTTGCTCGATTTGGAACTCCACGTGCTATAATTAGTGATCGTGGTACGCATTTTTGCAATGACAAATTCGATAAAGTCATGCAAAAGTATGGTGTAACCCACCGTCTTTCTACTGCGTACCACCCTCAAACAAGTGGACAGGTAGAAGTTTCCAATCGAGGCATAAAGAGAATATTGGAGAGAACCGTTGGGGAAAATCGTGCATCTTGGTCGGATAAATTAGATGATGCACTTTGGGCTTTCCGTACGGCGTATAAAACACCCATTGGGTGTACGCCATATAAGCTTGTGTACGGGAAAGCGTGCCATCTTCCGATCGAGCTTGAGCATAAAGCCTATTGGGCTCTCAAGCATGCAAACTTTGACCTCAAAACTGCGGGTGATCACAGGAAAGTTCAACTCAATGAATTAAATGAACTTCGTGATCAAGCTTACGAGAACTCTTTGATCTATAAAGAAAAGACAAAGAAGATTCATGACTCCAAGATCAAAAACCGCATTTTCAATGTTGGTGATCGAGTCCTTCTTTTCAACTCTAGACTCAAGATCTTCTCGGGAAAGCTCAAAACCCGATGGACTGGTCCATTCACTATCGTTAAGGTTTATCCTTATGGCACCGTCGAGTTATCACAAAATGACGGACCTAATTTCAAAGTGAATGGACATCGTCTAAAGCACTACTTTGGAGAGGACATACCACCCATGGTTGTCCCAGATCTCCAAACTTTCCCCAAGGACAATTAAATTCGGGGATCGAGTCAAGCTAGTGACTCGGTGAACAAAAATTAGCAACATATACGGGTTTTCACCCGTATTTCTGACTTCTTTCTACTTTCTACCACCCTAGTGTGGGGGAGTGGCCATCCCCCACCGTTTCAAAAGTAAATATGTTTCAAATTTCAATAATCATGTTTCGTATGTATATTATATAACTTTATCATTCAACTCCCGGGCTGTCAGGACAAATTTATTACAGTTAATCATTCACAAGTGATTAGCTAGCGTGGTAAACTTGACACAAGCCTGGGAGGTAGTGATTACCAAAAAAAAAAAAAAAAAAAAAAAAAATTTATGTACAGATAAAATAAAGTGAAAAATACAAAACAAAGTTCAACAGTTAGCTTCGAATATTATCTTTTTACGTTCACATATTCGGCATAATAGCCGGGACTTTGAATATTGAGGACAATATTCATTTCTAAGTGTGGGGGGGGGGGGGGGAAATTCTAGCGAATTTTATCGCAAAATACTTTCAAGTACCCCCAATTTAGGACAAAAAAATTTTTCAAAATTTTTCACTTTATTCCAAAATTTTTGTGGTTATCAGTCCGCCAAAGTCTAAATGACAAAGGGATTGGCTAGTCCAGGAGCAAACGGCTCTTGGTAAAGACAACTCAAATCCGTTTACGGCTGGCAATTTGCCAAAAATTGCATGGTTCCTCAACTCCCCCGCATCCTTATAAGCAAATGAGTTGGCTAGCCCGCAAGATTATGGCTTGTGGTAAAGGCAGTGGAAAATCCATAATTGGTATTCAGCTCACCAAGATGTTGACTAGGTCC
This sequence comes from Artemisia argyi, assembly GCA_030686995.1. Classification (NCBI taxonomy): domain Eukaryota; kingdom Viridiplantae; phylum Streptophyta; class Magnoliopsida; order Asterales; family Asteraceae; genus Artemisia; species Artemisia argyi. The sequence goes on along the minus strand of CM060685.1, from coordinate 188,291,952 downwards.
ATCAAGATGCTGGCTAGTCCAGGAGCAAACGGCTCCTGGTAAAGACTTATCAAATCCGTTGACAGCTGGTGGTTTGCTCAAAATCACACGGTTATCAGGTGTGCCACAGTTCTTACACCTGGCTACTCCAGAAGTGATGGCTTTTGGTAAAGAGATTAAAATCCATCAAGTTTTTCTCAAAAGATTGCTAGGGACTAGCAATAGCTTAGTGTGGGGGATTGATGAGTGCTCAAACACTCATCATTTTTACCGTATCTGGACTGCCAAAACATCCAAAAACACCCAAAAACGCATCAAAATACACAAATTATTCCAAAAGTGTGTTTTATATGTTTTAGATGCAAAATGTTTGAAAACAAATGAAAAACGAACAAAGTTTGCACAATTGGCAGTTTCAGTCCCTCAAGTTTCAAAATTTGGCAAAGCTAGTCCCTGGAAGTTTAAAATGAAAGAAAAGTCAACCCAAGGCAATGAAAAGTCAAAATTTATCAAAATAAGTCCTTGGGTGATAAAGTTTGAGAAAATTACACTTTTACCCCTTAAAATCCAAAATTGACAAAAATGGTCCCTGGAGTTTTGGAAATTGTCAGATTTGATCCCGGGTGGAATAATTTTGAATGAAAAATCATAAATGGTCCTTGGAAAATCATAAATTGTCAAAAATAATCCTTTGGTGTGAGTTTGGGGAAATTACAACATTAGTCCCTCAATTTTAGAAACTTGTCATTTATGGCCCCCGGGAATTTCAAAAGAGCAAAAGTTACATTATTGGTCCATGGGAATTCAAACTTGGCAAAATTACACCCTTGGGATATTTTTGAAAAATGGCAAATCACTCCCCTCACTTTCGGTAAATTCCATAAATGGTCCTTGTGAATTAAGAAGTTACCAAAACCAACCGGACCTAAATTACCTAAACCAAAAACCTAATCCAAACCCACCAGGCCCATCTCTCTTTTAGCCCATTCCCAGTCCACCATCACCATCAGCCCACCCCGTTTAAACTAACACCCCAATCCCTCCTTCCCCTTCCTAGTCAACCAAAGTCAATCCCCCCTCCAACTGGCAACCTGCTCCCCCCTCCTCCACCTCAGCACACCATCCCTCCCCTTGACTCTTAAGCTAAGTTCCAAAACTCTTTAATTGTTCTCCTTTCCCCCACTCCACCTCAACCTGACACAAAGAAAATGGCGCCAAAAGCAGGTGAAGGGCTAGGATTAAAAGTCAGTGATCTAAGGGTTCTAAAGCAATGTGGGAAGTGATCATGGACCTAAAGAAACCCTAATGGTTCCAGTATAAGAGGAAAGAGATGCTCCAGTGATCAGTGTGGATTTTTAGCTTATTTTGTAATTTTTTTACTTATTGTAAAACTTAAATTCCAAGTAATTTTTAGCTTTTAAGTTGTATTTCAAGTCTTATCAGTGTAATTGTAAACTTTCTATTTGAATGAAATCCAAGTTTTCTTTTTAAACTCAACTTCTTTATATTTCATTGAAAATCTGAGGTTGCATGACTTCATGATTAGTACTTGTTCTTATTATTCCATAAGCTCATGTGTGATCTCATTTAAGTTTATATAAGATATTTTGAGCATTAAACTTTTTCCAGTATCAAGTTTCAAATAGCCAAAGAAAAATAAATTAGAAAGAAAAAAAAAATAAAACAAGAAGAAAAGTGAGCAGTGATGGATTGTGGCTGAGCTTGGATGGAAATTGGTTAATAGAGGTCTGTGGAGACCATTTAGGATTGGTTCTAGTCATTGGTTCTTGGATTTCAAGTGGGCACTCTTGTAAGCAATTTCCTTAATTTTTGGCACTTCACTGTTTATATAAATAATGCTTTAGTCTTTGTTGTTTCTTAACTGATTTGTGTTATTTAATGTTAGTATAACCTAAAATCATTAGCTTGTTTATTGTTTTTGAGAGTTGATTAGTTTTTTGAAAATCAGTCAAGTAGTGTAAACTTGAATTCTGAGTTCTTGTGTTGTTATTATTGCTCATTTGTGTTCATATAGACCCATTATATTGTTGTTAAAGAGTATGTATCAGATTAGAGGTTTAATTCATAAGGTTGTTTTGAAAATCATCAATTGAATTCATATATAGGGGTGTTTGGATCAGTGGATTAGCCCACTGATTCCTTGGTTGTGTTTGTTATTTGTTGTTTAGATATATTACTCAGGTTTGTTTGAGCTTGAATCAGTCCTCATATTGGATCCTAGTAACCTCAAAGTCAAAATCACAAAGTTCCACCACCACAGTTAACTGTGGTGGTTTTTAGAGTCCAAAACCTTTTCATTTCAATAGATAAGTTGGATTTTTAATATAAACCAGCCTAAATTTAACTCATAAACATGATTTAAGTTAGTTAGATTAAGCCAAATCTCATAAAAGTCAAAGTTGTGTAAAATCCTTAAAAGTCAAAGTCTGACTCAGTCATTTTGAGCCAACTTTGGAGGCCTGTAATTCATTGGACACTAAGATTCAAGATCTGAAATTTGGCATACTTGATCTCTACCACTTATTTGATTTTTGTGAATTTTATTAGATTTTTGTGATTTTATTTGGTGGGTCCCACACCCCTTGGAAGTAACCTGCAGGGCAACCCATTGCCCTGTTCTCAGCATTCCACCTTCACACCACCACCTTTTGTGGTGGTTTGTGGCCAACTCAGTGGTCTATACCACTTGATTTTGGTTCACCTCAACCCCCCTCCTACCAGGGAAGGTTTTTGACCCTTTTGTTTGAACCCTAAGTCTGTGGACCCCACCTTATTTGGACCATTAAACTTGTCCCCTAATCTCCTCAGAAATCAATAAGCTTGTGCTTATTTTTGGTCTTATTGGCTTATTCAGGCCAATCCTTTGTTCCATAGTTGCTTAATATTGTTTGTTAAACTCAGAGAAACCAATCTCAACCATTGTGGACCCCACATTCCTCATTTGAGCTTAAAAACACTCCACAGTCAACAAAAGTCAACTGTGGATGTAATAAGCACTTAAATTGCTTATTCATTGGGTTAAAACAAAAGTGTATTTGTTAAAGTTAGTTGTTTTTAGCTTATTATCAGTTTAGAAAAAGAAAAAAAATCAAAAAAACCACTTTTAAAAATAGTGATAGCTTCTATTTAATAGGATTTATCTATTTATTTTTCTTTTTAATTAATTTCTAAGTAATATGTCACTTTTATATTTTTAGAAATTATATTTTAGGTTAAAATAATTTTACAAATTTTTCCAGATTTTTATTTTGTCATTTAGTGGTATTTCTAATTAATTTTAGTTTAATTTAGTTTTAATTAATATTAAACAATTAAATAGCATAATTAGTTTTTAAATAGTATAACCTAGTTTTTATAATTTTTATAGCTTTTATTTTAGTTAGAATATTTTTATAAATTTTTCTAGAATTTTTACTGTTCATTTAATAGTATTCATAATCTAAATAGTTTAATTAGATATTAATTAATAAATAGAATAATAATTAGTTAATTAACTTAAAAATACATAAAATTAACTTTTTATAATTTTTTTAGGATTCCCATGATGGTTAATTAGATTTATAAAATTTTTCTTAATTTTCTAAGTCTTTTAAGTATTTTTAATAATTCTAATTAGTTTAATTAGTATTAAATAGATAATTAGTAATTAATTATTTATAAATAATTAAATAGTGTAAAAATAATTTTAATTTTTCTTAAAATTTTCTTTTATTATTAGGATTGTAAAAGTATCAATTTTACACTTTTAACCCTTCCAGTCTTTCAGTTGTACTTTTTGTTTTGTGCGTCTGTGTACGTTTTTTAATTAAAACGTACGTCTTTAGTTTTTAGCTCAAATCTCCATAACCTAAATTCAAGTAATCAATCACGTAGCTTTCCTAAGCTATATTTGTTAATAAATTCCCAATAATTCTGATCATACCTGATGAGTGTGTAAATACTCATCATTTTTACCAATTCTGAACTGCCAAAACATCCAAAAACACTCAATAATGAATCAAAATAGTGAAAATATCTCAGGAAAGTGTTTTACATGTTTCAAATGCAAAAATACCAAAAACAGATGAAAAACACATAAAGTTTGCATAATTGGCAGTTTCAGTCCCCCAACTTTCAAAAGTTGTCAAAACTAGTCCCTGGAAGTTTAAAATGAAAGGAAAATCATCCCAAGGCAAAGAAAAGTCAAAATATATTCAAAATAAGTCCTTGGGTGATAAAATTTGAGAAATTTACACTTTTACCCCTCAAAATCCAAAATTGGCAAAACAGGTCCCTGGAGTTTGTAAAATTGGCAAATTTGGTCCCTAAGGTTTAAAATGATACTTGTGGTCCTTATACTAATGTTTAAATGCAGGATTGGTCCTTATGTGAATTTTGGGAAAGTTTCATAACAGGTCCCTGAAGTTTGGGAAGTTGACAGATTTAGTCCCTGGGGTTTTAAAAAGAGAAAAATTCAAAAATAAACCTCACACTATTCATTATAGGCAGTTTATATCCTTGAAAACAAAATTAGAAATTGCCAAAAACCAACCCTAAACTTTCCCATAATTACACATTTAGTCCCTAGAATTAAAACCTAGTCAAAAACCAATCCGGACCCAAAATTAACTTTAACTTAAACCAAAACCCAATCCTAACTAAACCTGTTACAACCATTTAGCCCACCCAAGCCCAAAGTTAACAAGCCCAGTCCATTCCACGCGTTGACCCCGGTCAACACCCCCAAAAACAAATACCATCCCTGTTTACCTTCCCTCCCAAACCACCTCAGACCTAAACCAGGTAGTTTTGTCCACCACCTCCCCCCACTTGCTCCTCAATCATCACCATACCACACCCCTACACCTACCCCTCACCTCCACATTAAATGCTTCTCCCATTTTTGAGTTATCAGAGCCAAATTGAAGATTGGCGTTTTGGCGCCAAAACACGTGTGAGCTCGTTATTGGACCAAACTAATCAAGCAATGATGGGTTTTACTCAGAAGGATGGGGGGAACCCTAATTGGACGCTATAAATAAGAGAGGATGCAAGATGAAGCGGCATTAGTTTAATTTTAGTCTAATAGTGTCGTATTTCAATTTAAAAGCAATTTAGTGTTAAATTTTCTAATTCCAGTATTGTACTAGTGTTAGTTTTGTAATCTCACTCTTTTAAATCAATAAAGTTTCAAGGTTCAAGCTTAGTATTTGTATTTGCAATTTTACTCATTTTCTAAGAAATCGAATTGATCAAGAAGTTATGGTGTATGGAATCATGGACTGAAGTTAGGCTCACATAAGCTCCATTAAGCTTGTTCAAGCTTTAGAGACTCTTAAAACTCAGTATTAGTGGAAGAAAAACAAAAAGTAAAAAAAGTCAACATAAGTCAACTGTTGGTATGTTTGTTGTTTGTTTCAGGTATTGAGCATAATCAAGGAGCTGGATGGATTTGGAAATAGCCTATCTAAAGATAGGCATCATGGGAAAACTTCTTGTTCATGCTAGAAGTAATTAGTAAGTCTTGCTTATTTCATTTTCACCTCAAAAGTTCAAATCTCTAAGTTCTTAGCTTGTGTCTGCAATTTGTGCTCATATTGTGTTCTTGAATGATATTTGAGTAACTTTTAGTTTGAAAATCATAGTTTAATTGTCAGAATCCTTAGTTACTTAATGTTTCAATTTCAACTGTCAAACTTTGTATTAGAGTAAAACTTATGCCATTGTAATCTTAATCTGTTTTTTAGAGTCTAAACTAAGTTACTTAGTAATATTTGGTAGGTTGAAATCACAAACTTGAATCAGTTCATTCATTTGCTTTGATAATCTGCAAATTCTAGATATAAAGGGGTGTTTGGATAATCTGTGTTTACCATCCTTAAGGGTGTTTCAGTTGTTATTTCTGGTTCAAGTAAATCATATTAGGTCTAGTTTGGTTAAGTAAGTCACAAAATTGGTTTGGAATAGAGCAAAAGTCAAAATCTCACTTTAATCCCTCACACAGTCAACTGTGTAGAAATTAGGATCTCATAAGCTCATAATCTGATAAGACTTGGTCAATCTAGCTTTTAGTTATCTCATTTTAGCTTATAGTAACTTAATCAGTAAGTTAGATAGCTTAGAATCTCATAAAAGTCAACTAGTTTAAATTTCTTAAAAAGTCAAAGTCACTCATTCTCAGTTTTCACCAAACTTACTCAAGGATTTCTGAATTTTGTGATTTAATTGGTATTGTGAAAATTGGAGTTTTAGTTCTTTACCAACTCAAGTTTGAGAATATGCTTTCATTTCATAATTAGAAAATTTATTCTGAGTCCCATTCAACCTCAAAGACAACTGCAGGGCAAGCTTGTGCCCTGCTCACCCAGTCACCCAGTCACTACCACCACTTTGGTGGTGTTTTGTGACCAACCCAGTAGGCCCCACACCTCCTAAATAGGTTTTCCCAACCCCCCTCCTACCAGAGAGTTTAGGTTGACCATTTGTTTGACCTAAGTCACTGTGGACCCCACTTAGTTTAAGCTTCAAAATCTGTCCCAAGTCTGTGTTAGGTTTAAACAGTAACAAAGTGCTTATTTCCTTTTACTTAGCTTATTTGAGCTTATTGTTGGTTGTTTCTAGCTTAATTAGGTTTATCAAACTTGTTTGCATCTGTTTTAACCATTGTGGACCCCACCCAAGTTCATTTGACCTTATTTGACCAAACAGTCAACATAAGTCAACTGTCTAGTCTCTTAGCTTATTCTAGCTTATTGATCTGTTAAGTAGGTTCCCTTGTTTGTTTCAGCTTACTCTTAGCTTATTTAACTTATAGCTTAAACCTTTTATTCTCAGTTCAAGTTTTTAGCTTTTTACAAGCTTAGTTAAGTTTTAAAATCCATTTTAAGCTTAAATAAGCTTACTGTTGAGGTTATAAGCTTTTTCTGAGCTTATTGTTAAATTTCAAATAAGTTTGCTTTTTAAAAGTTGCTTAGAATTAATTGTTTAGTAGGAGTGTAAAAGAAAAATAAAAAAAAATAAAGTTTCAAAAAATTGGGTGTGGGTGGGATTCGAACCTGGGACCTCTAGGATAGTAACATGCTTAGTCCCCACACCCCTTCCACTAGCTCTGGGGCACCAGTTCCGTCATATGGTGCATAGGCTAGGTACTTAAGGTGGTTTTTTGTGAAATAAGCTTAAATAAGCTATTTTAGCTTATTGCAGCTTATTTGAATAAGCTGGGGGGTCAAAACCAATTTTCCTAAGCTTTTCATCATAAAATTTACCTTCTGTATTTTTTTTATAATTTTTACTGTTCACGTAATATTTATTTTAATTAATTCGAGTTTAATTAGTAATTAGGTAAAATTAGGTAATTAAATAGTTTTAATAATTTTTAGTTAATTACAACAACTTTTTATATTTTTTTAAAGTCTTATAGAATATAGGGTACTTGTAAAAAATAATTTCATAATTGTTACTGTTCATTTCCCATTTTCTTAAATTAAAATTATTTAATTAGATCTTAAATAATAAATAAGTATTTAAATTAGTAAAATAGCCTAAACATAATTTTTAGAGTTTTTTATAATTTTGTAGAATTCCAGTGATGGTTAAGTAATTTTAGAAATTTTATCTTAATTTTCTAAGTTAATTTAGTATTATTATAAATTAAAAGTAGTTTAATTAGTTTAATTAAGTTAAATAGTTTTTAATTAATTACAAAACCACAAAAAGACAAAAATATTATTTTTAATTTTTTATACTTTCTTCAAGTTCTAATTTAAGTTTAGAAAATATTTTTATTAATTTTTAACATAATTTAAATCATTTGTCATTTTTAGTTTATTTAAATTAGATTTTAATTTAGATTTTAAATAGTTTAATTAATTAAATAATAGTTTAATATTATTTTAATCACTCTTATCATTTCTTTTTCATTTTTAATTTTGAGTTTTGAAAAGTGTCAAAAACACCCCCTGTAGTTTCATAATTACCAAAAACCCACTTTTTCAGTCCGATACGTGATCTTAATTGTCAATTTGTGCATATATCTGTTATCTGATTATTGTGAATATTATATCTGTTTGTCAACACCAAAATAACAGTAGCAATATCATTCCTACATCATCTGGCTACTGTCCTCAGTGCCACTTTCTCATAAACGATTCCAAAAGCACCATTTCAATCTCGCTGGGACTTTCACGACCCGGGGAAACACTACACTATCACCGGAGCATTGATTCTAGGCTATCTTTGACTTATTGACCTTGGTCAATAATAATTAGACGGTTTAGGCTCAATCAAAATTTGGCGCCGCTGCCGGGGAGGTTGTTGCGTGTTTTACAAAATCGTTTTAAGTTTAGTGGTTTTTAAACCCTCCCTGTAAAAAGTTTTGTAAAAACAAAAATCATATCAAAAACGTTCATTAACACTTTTCCTAAAGTGTTAAAAACACCAAAAAAATCAAAAACAACAAAACAAACTGTGAAGTTAAATTACTTCGTGTTCTTTAAGATTACAACCTGAAACAGTTGGTTTAAGGTAAGTTCTGACATTAAATTGCGAACTGAAGAGGAAACCTATTTACTTCCTCCCGCCAGCCTGCGAGTAATCTTAAAGGGACGATTTCGGTTAACGAATCAGTTCCAAAAATAATTTCCAAGTTTTCTGCACACACACCCGTAAGCCTAAAGCAGATTTTTCAAATTAATAAATACATAAAATCTTACTACCGCAAACCAAGGCTGAACACCTACCAACTGGGGGTGTGAACATAATAAGTTCCCAAACTTAAGATTAAAACTTGCCTTTGTATCCCTGTGAGAAGTGTACCTTTTTCAAAGAAGCTACTCACTTGTGATTATTGGTTTAAGTTCACTGTGGATTTGCCTCGAATTTGTGTTGAAAAATTGTTTTTAGTGCATGCGCACTCGGTCTCAAGCAAAGAATAAAAAACAGAAAGACGTACCCGAGTTACGTTCTAACACAGAAACCGAAATGGCCGCTGGGCCACCACCACCATTACCACCCCCTGACCCTAATAGGGATGAGCCAGCTCCCGATCTCCGAACTATGGAGGAGCTGTGCCAACCTACCATGCAAGGGCGGGGTGGGCCTATTGCACCACTCACTATTGGGGCTGCGGACTTTGGCCTCAAGCATCACATGATCCAACAAGTCCAGAATTCGTGTTCATTTCACGGATTACCGGGTGACGATGCCAACAAGCATCTTGACAAATATCTCACGGTCACCCAAAGCATGAAACAGCATGGTGTCACCGATGATGCCCTTCGGCTGTACCTCTTCCCCTATTCTCTCTCTCATCATGCCACTGCATGGTTTGACCGACTTCCCAAGAATTCTATTCGAACCTTTGATGAAATGGTAACCAAGTTTTTAGCAAAATATTTTCCACCATCCATGGTTACCAAGTTACGTAATGATATCAGCAACTTCCGGCAACTTCCCGATGAGTCTCTTTTTGAGGCTTGGGAGCGTTATAAGCTAGCCATTGATCGGTGCCCTAACCACAATATGTTACAAGTTACCATAATAGATACCTTCTATAATGGTCTAACGTTGAGGCACCGAGACATTCTCAATGCTGCTGCTGGTGGGACCTTTATGAAAAGGCGTCCCGAGGAGTGCTATGACCTAATCGAGAACATGACTGCCCATCATAACTTTTGGGATTCCTCTGCGGAGAGGGAAGCGTCATGTCATTCCGTTACTCCCTCATCATCATCATCTCCTAAAATAATCGCTCTCACCAAAAAGATGGATGATATTTCTACGGCTGTGTTGAGAATGAACCAAACGATACAACATCAGGCTCAAAATCAACAAATAAAAGCCGTGGCCCGAAGTTGTGAAACTTGTGGGGGCCCACATCTGTATTCCGAGTGTCCAGCTACTGCTGAATTTTCTCAAGAGAACGTTTATGCTGCTAACGGTTCCTACAACACGGGAGGTAATTCTTACCAACCGCAAGGGGACCGTAATCTCCTAAGCTATCGTTCCAACAATTTTCTCGGACCTCCAGGTTTTAACCAAAATCAAAACCGTAACACGAATCAGAATTTTAACCAAGGTCAAAACTCAAATTTCCAAAACCCGAACCAAAATCAAGGCCAGTTTAATCAAAACAATTTTCAAAATGGCAATCAAAACCAAGGTTTTCAAGGAAATTATCAAAGAAACCAAAATCAAGGGAATTACAATCAGGGTAATTTCAATCAGAGAAACACTTTTCAGGGTAACAACAATCAAAACCAAGGGAATTTTCAAAACAACCGTGTTCAAAATCCCCCTGTTCAAAATCAAAACGTTGTTCCACCCCCGTCTTCCTCAGATGCTGAAATTAAACAATTCATGAAAGCACAAGAGGAAACAAATCGGCTATTGATCAAGACTATCTCTGAACTTCAGAAGTCTTTAAATGATCGACCCTCGAGCTCTGGTACATTACCGAGCAACACGATCGCTAACCCGAGGGGCGATGTTAAAGCGATCACTACCCGAAGTGGGGTGTCATACAATGGACCCTCGATTCCCCCTACCTCTTCTTCTCCTCCTAAGGTAGCGGAACGTGAACCTGAGGTTACTACGGACAAGGTATTTCCTACTAATAACGGAGGTACCAACAACGTCCACCCTCAAGTTGTCCCGGTCTCGGCTCATAAGCCGAAAGTTGTGTTTGATCCTCCTGTGTGTCCTGATGAAATCTCAAAGAACAACCCTAAGCCGTCAATTCCATATCCTTCACGAGTGACTGAACAAAAGAACCGCGAAAAAGCTAACCATCAGATGGAAAAATTTTATCAAATTTTCCAAGAATTACACTTTGATATTAGCTTCGCGGACGCTCTTCTTCTCATGCCTAAGTTTGCTTCAACAATCAAAAATCTGATAAGCAACAAAGAAAAACTTTGTGAAATGGCAAAAACTCCTCTTAACGAGCATTGCTCAGCAGTGCTCTTGAAAAAGCTTCCCGAAAAGCTTGGAGATCCCAGGAAATTTCTCATTCCATGTATTTTCCCTGGGATGGTTGAATGCTTTGCCTTGGCCGATCTTGGCGCAAGCATTAACCTGATGCCTTACTCAGTCTGGAAAAGGCTCTCTCTTCCTACTCTCACTCCGACCTGCATGACACTCGAGCTTGCAGACCGTACCATATCCCGTCCTCTCGGCATTGCCGAAGATATCTTTGTGAAAGTAGGAAAGTTCCACTTTCCGGCAGATTTCGTGATTGTTGATTTTGATGCTGACCCACGAGTCCCTCTCATTCTCGGGAGAGGATTCTTAAGAACGGGTCGTGCTTTGATCGATGTATTCGAAGAAGAAATCACTCTACGTGTTGGTGGCGAAGCCATCACATTCAATCTTGATCAGACCTCGAGATATTCCTCCAACTATGACGCTGAAACGGTTAACCGTATTGATATCATTGATATTGCGTCTGAGGAGTATTCTCAAGAGGTCCTCGGTTTCTCATCCAGTGGCAGTCTTTCTACTGACCCTATCATTTCCGACTCTTCCCCCTCCCTCACTCCGTTTGAGGGAGGTGACTTCCTTTTGGAAGAGCTCGAGGCTTTTCTTGCTCAAGATAGCTCAATTCCCGATGGAGTTGATGAAGACTATCTTGACCCGGAGGGGGACATTCTTCTCCTTGAAAGATTGTTAAATGACGATCCTTCACCCTCTCCGTCTCCACAAACACTTCATAAAGCGGAAGTCAAAAATGTTGAAATAACTGAAGACTTTCCCGAGGTTGAGCTCAAGGACTTGCCTCCTCATCTAGAATATGCATTTCTGGAGGGTGATAATAAATTACCCGTCATTATTGCCAAAGACTTAAAAGATGAGGAAAAGGCTGCACTCCTAAAGGTTCTTAAGTCAAACAAACAAGCAATTGCTTGGAAACTCTCCGACATTAAGGGCATAAGCCCTAACTTTTGTACTCATAAAATCTTAATGGAGGATGACTTTAAACCAGCTGTGCAACATCAGAGAAGGGTAAATCCCAAAATCCACGAAGTTATCAAACAAGAAGTTCTTAAGCTTCTTGATGCGGGATTGATTTACCCTATATCTGACAGTCCTTGGGTTAGCCCAATTCATTGTGTTCCCAAAAAGGGAGGCATCACCGTTGTCACCAACGAGGATAACGAGTTGATTCCAACTCGTTTGGTCACGGGTTGGCGGGTTTGTATTGACTATCGAAAGTTGAATGAAGCCACCCGTAAAGACCATTTCCCTCTCCCTTTTATGGACCAAATGCTCGAAAGACTTGCGGGGAATGAATACTACTGCTTCCTCGATGGTTTCTCGGGTTACTTCCAAATCCCCATTGATCCCCAGGATCAAGAGAAGACTACCTTCACATGCCCCTACGGAACTTTTGCCTACAGACGTATGCCTTTCGGCTTATGTAATGCACCAGGCACGTTCCAGAGGTGCATGATGTCCATTTTTTCCGACATGATCGGGAAAACTATGGAGGTATTCATGGATGACTTTTCAGTCATCGGGGATTCATTTCAGACTTGCCTCTCCCACTTGGAACAGATGCTTAAACGTTGCAAAGAAACGAATCTAAGTCTCAACTGGGAGAAGAGCCACTTTATGGTCAAGGAGGGCATTGTCCTCGGCCATAAGATTTCAAAAAACGGGATCGAGGTTGACAGAGCTAAAATCGATGTCATTGCCAAATTACCTCATCCCACCACCGTAAAAGGTGTTCGGAGCTTTTTGGGTCATGCCGGCTTCTACCGTAGGTTTATCCAAGATTTTTCTAAGATTGCCCGGCCTATGACCCATCTCCTCGAGAAGGATGCTCCTTTCATCTTCTCTCCTGAGTGCATCGAAGCTTTTGAAACATTAAAGAAAAAGCTTACCGAGGCACCGATTCTTGTTGCCCCCGATTGGGACCAACCTTTTGAGCTTATGTGCGACGCTAGTGATTTTGCCATAGGTGCGGTCTTGGGGCAACGTAAAGCTAAATACTTTCAGCCCATACACTACGCAAGCAAAACTATGACTGAGGCTCAAGGTCATTACACCACCACTGAAAAAGAACTCCTAGCTGTGGTGTATGCCTTCGAGAAATTCCGGTCATACCTAATCTTGACTAAATGCGTAGTGTACACAGATCACTCGGCTTTGAAATACCTATTTGCAAAACAAGATGCAAAGCCGAGGCTTCTTCGTTGGGTTCTCCTCCTTCAGGAATTTGATATCATTATCCGTGATAAAAAAGGAGCCGAGAACCTTGCTGCTGATCATCTCTCACGATTAGAGAACCCGCATCAAGATGTGTCCGAGAAAAAGGAAATAAATGAAACATTTCCTCTTGAGACACTCAATGCGGTTGCTTTTGGTGGTGACTCTACTACCCCATGGTTTGCCGACTTTGCAAATTACCATGCGGGTAACTTCATAGTGAAGGGGTTAACGTCCCAACAGAAGAAAAAATTCTTCAAAGACGTTAAACATTACTTCTGGGACGACCCCTTCCTCTTCAAAATCTGTGCCGATCAAGTCATCCGGCGATGTGTATACGGACAGGAAGCCACTGATATTCTCAAGGCTTGCCATGCTGGACCCACCGGGGGCCACCATAGTCCTAACTACACCGCCAAAAAGGTGTTTGATTCCGGTTTCTATTGGCCCACAATTTATAAGGATGCCCACGAGTTAGTCAAAGCCTGTGATGCTTGTCAGCGTCACGGGAATATTTCACAAAAGAACGAAATGCCACAAAATGCTATTCAAGTTTGTGAAATCTTTGACGTCTGGGGCATTGACTTTATGGGGCCATTCCCATCTTCTCGTGGAAACAAATACATACTCGTGGCTGTTGACTACTTGTCAAAATGGGTTGAGGCTAAGGCCTTACCCACTAACGATGCCCGAGTAGTTGTGAAATTCTTGAAATCCCTCTTTGCTCGTTTTGGAACCCCACGTGCCATCATTAGTGATCGCGGTACTCACTTTTGCAATGATCAATTTGCAAAAGTCATGATGAAATACGGTGTTACTCATCGTCTTTCCACCGCATATCACCCCCAAACAAGTGGGCAGGTGGAGGTTTCCAACCGTGGTATTAAACGGATTCTTGAGAGGACAGTAGGTGAAAACCGTGCTTCCTGGTCGGATAAACTAGATGATGCACTCTGGGCCTTCCGTACAGCTTACAAAACACCCATTGGGTGCACTCCATACAAGCTTGTATATGGGAAGGCGTGTCATTTACCGATCGAGCTCGAGCACAAAGCCTACTGGGCCTTGAAACATGCTAACTACGACCTTCATAAAGCGGGTGATCACCGTAAGGTTCAAATCAATGAATTAAACAAACTTCGTGATCGGGCCTACGAGAACTCTTTGATCTACAAAGAAAAGACAAAGAAGATTCACGACTCTAAGATTAAGAACCGAGTTTTCAACATCGGTGACAGAGTCCTTCTTTTCAATTCTAGATTAAAGATCTTCTCGGGGAAATTAAAAACCCGATGGACTGGACCATTCACCATTGCTAAAGTTTACCCATACGGGACTGTTGAGTTATCTCAACCCGAAGGTCCCAACTTCAAAGTGAATGGTCACAGATTGAAACATTATTTTGGAGAGGACACACCACCCATGGGTGTCCCGGATCTCAAAACTTTCCCCATGGACCAATGAATTCGGGGATCGAGTCAAGCTAGTGACTCGGTGAACAAAAATTAGCAACATATATGGGTTTTCACCCGTATTTCTGACTTCTTTCTACTTTCTACCACCCTAGTGTGGGGGAATGGCCATCCCCCACCGTTTTAAAAGTAAATATTTTTCAAAAATTCAATAAACATGTTTCGTATGTATATTATGTCATTCAAATCCCGGGCTGTCAGGACGAATTTACTACAGTTAATCATTCACAAGTGATTAGCTGGCGTGGTAAACTTGACACAAGCCTGGGATGTGTATGTATATTATTATTCATCTTCCAGGCTGTCAGGGAGAATTTATTACAGTTAATCATTCACAAGTGATTAGCTAGCGTGGTAAACCTGGCACAAACCTGGAAGATGTATGTATATTATAAACTTTATCATTCAACTCCCGGGCTGTTAGGGCAAATTTATTACAGTTAATCATTCACAAGTGATTAGCTTGCGTGGTAAACCTAACACAAGCCTGGGAGGTAGTGAGCCAAAAAAAAAAAAAAAAAAAAAAAAAAAAAAATTGTATGTACAGATAAAATAAAGTGAAAAATAGAAATTTCCACAGTTAGAATCGAATATTTGCTTTTCCATTCAGAGATTCGGCATAATAGCCGGGACTTTGAATATTGAGGACAATATTCAGTTCTAGTGTGGGGGGGGGGGGGGGGGGGGAAATTCTTACGAATTTTATCATAAAACTTTCCAAGTACCCCCATTTTAGGCCAAAATTTTTCAAAATTTTTCACTTTATTCCAAAATTTTTGTGGTTATCAATCCGCCAAAGTCTAAATGACAAAGGGATTGGCTAGTCCAGGAGCAAACGGCTCTTGGTAAAGACATCTCAAATCCGTTGATGGCTGGCAGTTTGCCAAAAACTTGCATGGTTCCTCAGCTCCCCCGCATCCTCATAAGCAAATGAGCTGGCTAGCCCACAAGATTATGGCTTGTGGTAAAGGCCGTGAAAAACCATAATTGGTAATCAGCTCACCAAGATGTTGACTTAGTCCATCAAGATGCTGGCTAGTCCAGAAGCAAACGGTTTTTGGTAAAGACAAATCAAATCCGTTGACAGCTGGTGGTTTGCTCAAAATCACACGGTTATCAGGTGTGCCACAGTTCTTACACCTGGCTACTCCAGAAGTGATGGCTTTTGGTAAAGAGTTTCAAATCCATTATGTTTTTCTCAAAAGATTGCTAGGGACTAGCAATGTTTTAGTGTGGGGGATTGATGAGTGTGTAAATACTCATCATTTTTACCAATTCTGAACTGCCAAAACATCCAAAAACACTCAATAATGAATCAAAATAGTGAAAATATCTCAGGAAAGTGTTTTACATGTTTCAAATGCAAAAATACCAAAAACAGATGAAAAACACATAAAGTTTGCATAATTGGCAGTTTCAGTCCCCCAACTTTCAAAAGTTGTCAAAACTAGTCCCTGGAAGTTTAAAATGAAAGGAAAATCATCCCAAGGCAAAGAAAAGTCAAAATATATTCAAAATAAGTCCTTGGGTGATAAAATTTGAGAAATTTACACTTTTACCCCTCAAAATCCAAAATTGGCAAAACAGGTCCCTGGAGTTTGTAAAATTGGCAAATTTGGTCCCTAAGGTTTAAAATGATACTTGTGGTCCTTATACTAATGTTTAAATGCAGGATTGGTCCTTATGTGAATTTTGGGAAAGTTTCATAACAGGTCCCTGAAGTTTGGGAAGTTGACAGATTTAGTCCCTGGGGTTTTAAAAAGAGAAAAATTCAAAAATAAACCTCACACTATTCATTATAGGCAGTTTATATCCTTGAAAACAAAATTAGAAATTGCCAAAAACCAACCCTAAACTTTCCCATAATTACACATTTAGTCCCTAGAATTAAAACCTAGTCAAAAACCAATCCGGACCCAAAATTAACTTTAACTTAAACCAAAACCCAATCCTAACTAAACCTGTTACAACCATTTAGCCCACCCAAGCCCAAAGTTAACAAGCCCAGTCCATTCCACGCGTTGACCCCGGTCAATACCCCCAAAAACAAATACCATCCTTGTTTACCTTCCCTCCCAAACCACCTCAGACCTAAACCAGGTAGTTTTGTCCACCACCTCCCCCCACTTGCTCCTCAATCATCACCATACCACACCCCTACACCTACCCCTCACCTCCACATTAAATGCTTCTCCCATTTTTGAGTTATCAGAGCCAAATTGAAGATTGGCGTTTTGGCGCCAAAACACGTGTGAGCTCGTTATTGGACCAAACTAATCAAGCAATGATGGGTTTTACTCAGAAGGATGGGGGGAACCCTAATTGGAGGCTATAAATAAGAGAGGATGCAAGATGAAGCGGCATTAGTTTAATTTTAGTCTAATAGTGTCGTATTTCAATTTAAAAGCAATTTAGTGTTAAATTTTCTAATTCCAGTATTGTACTAGTGTTAGTTTTGTAATCTCACTCTTTTAAATCAATAAAGTTTCAAGGTTCAAGCTTAGTATTTGTATTTGCAATTTTACTCATTTTCTAAGAAATCGAATTGATCAAGAAGTTATGGTGTATGGAATCATGGACTGAAGTTAGGCTCACATAAGCTCCATTAAGCTTGTTCAAGCTTTAGAGACTCTTAAAACTCAGTATTAGTGGAAGAAAAACAAAAAGTAAAAAAAGTCAACATAAGTCAACTGTTGGTATGTTTGTTGTTTGTTTCAGGTATTGAGCTTAATCAAGGAGCTGGATGGATTTGGAAATAGCCTATCTAAAGATAGGCATCATGGGAAAACTTCTTGTTCATGCTAGAAGTAATTAGTAAGTCTTGCTTATTTCATTTTCACCTCAAAGGTTCAAATCTCTAAGTTCTTAGCTTGTGTCTGCAATTTGTGCTCATATTGTGTTCTTGAATGATATTTGAGTAACTTTTAGTTTGAAAATCATAGTTTAATTGTCAGAATCCTTAGTTACTTAATGTTTCAATTTCAACTGTCAAACTTTGTATTAGAGTAAAACTTATGCCATTGTAATCTTAATCTGTTTTTTAGAGTCTAAACTAAGTTACTTAGTAATATTTGGTAGGTTGAAATCACAAACTTGAATCAGTTCATTCATTTGCTTTGATAATCTGCAAATTCTAGATATAAAGGGGTGTTTGGATAATCTGTGTTTACCATCCTTAAGGGTGTTTCAGTTGTTATTTCTGGTTCAAGTAAATCATATTAGGTCTAGTTTGGTTAAGTAAGTCACAAAATTGGTTTGGAATAGAGCAAAAGTCAAAATCTCACTTTAATCCCTCACACAGTCAACTGTGTAGAAATTAGGATCTCATAAGCTCATAATCTGATAAGACTTGGTCAATCTAGCTTTTAGTTATCTCATTTTAGCTTATAGTAACTTAATCAGTAAGTTAGATAGCTTAGAATCTCATAAAAGTCAACTAGTTTAAATTTCTTAAAAAGTCAAAGTCACTCATTCTCAGTTTTCACCAAACTTACTCAAGGATTTCTGAATTTTGTGATTTAATTGGTATTGTGAAAATTGGAGTTTTAGTTCTTTACCAACTCAAGTTTGAGAATATGCTTTCATTTCATAATTAGAAAATTTATTCTGAGTCCCATTCAACCTCAAAGACAACTGCAGGGCAAGCTTGTGCCCTGCTCACCCAGTCACCCAGTCACTACCACCACTTTGGTGGTGTTTTGTGACCAACCCAGTAGGCCCCACACCTCCTAAATAGGTTTTCCCAACCCCCCTCCTACCAGAGAGTTTAGGTTGACCATTTGTTTGACCTAAGTCACTGTGGACCCCACTTAGTTTAAGCTTCAAAATCTGTCCCAAGTCTGTGTTAGGTTTAAACAGTAACAAAGTGCTTATTTCCTTTTACTCAGCTTATTTGAGCTTATTGTTGGTTGTTTCTAGCTTAATTAGGTTTATCAAACTTGTTTGCATCTGTTTTAACCATTGTGGACCCCACCCAAGTTCATTTGACCTTATTTGACCAAACAGTCAACATAAGTCAACTGTCTAGTCTCTTAGCTTATTCTAGCTTATTGATCTGTTAAGTAGGTTCCCTTGTTTGTTTCAGCTTACTCTTAGCTTATTTAACTTATAGCTTAAACCTTTTATTCTCAGTTCAAGTTTTTAGCTTTTTACAAGCTTAGTTAAGTTTTAAAATCCATTTTAAGCTTAAATAAGCTTACTGTTGAGGTTATAAGCTTTTTCTGAGCTTATTGTTAAATTTCAAATAAGTTTGCTTTTTAAAAGTTGCTTAGAATTAATTGTTTAGTAGGAGTGTAAAAGAAAAAAAAAAAAAAATAAAGTTTCAAAAAATTGGGTGTGGGTGGGATTCGAACCTGGGACCTCTAGGATAGTAACATGCTTAGTCCCCACACCCCTTCCACTAGCTCTGGGGCACCAGTTCCGTCATATGGTGCATAGGCTAGGTACTTAAGGTGGTTTTTTGTGAAATAAGCTTAAATAAGCTATTTTAGCTTATTACAGCTTATTTGAATAAGCTGGGGGGTCAAAACCAATTTTCCTAAGCTTTTCATCATAAAATTTACCTTCTGTATTTTTTTTATAATTTTTACTGTTCACGTAATATTTATTTTAATTAATTCGAGTTTAATTAGTAATTAGGTAAAATTAGGTAATTAAATAGTTTTAATAATTTTTATTTAATTACAACAACTTTTTATATTTTTTTAAAGTCTTATAGATGATAGGGTACTTGTAAAAAATAATTTCATAATTGTTACTGTTCATTTCCCATTTTCTTAAATTAAAATTAGTTAATTAGATCTTAAATAATAAATAAGTATTTAAATTAGTAAAATAGCCTAAACATAATTTTTAGAGTTTTTTATAATTTTGTAGGATTCCAGTGATGGTTAAGTAATTTTAGAAATTTTATCTTAATTTTCTAAGTTAATTTAGTATTATTATAAATTAAAAGTAGTTTAATTAGTTTAATTAAGTTAAATAGTTTTTAATTAATTACAAAACCACAAAAAGACAAAAATATTATTTTTAATTTTTTATACTTTCTTCAAGTTCTAATTTAAGTTTAGAAAATATTTTTATTAATTTTTAACATAATTTAAATCATTTGTCATTTTTAGTTTATTTAAATTAGATTTTAATTTAGATTTTAAATAGTTTAATTAATTAAATAATAGTTTAATATTATTTTAATCACTCTTATCATTTCTTTTTCATTTTTAATTTTGAGTTTTGAAAAGTGTCAAAAACACCCCCTGTAGTTTCATAATTACCAAAAACCCACTTTTTCAGTCCGATACGTGATCTTAATTGTCAATTTGTGCATATATCTTTTATCTGATTATTGTGAATATTATATCTGTTTGTCAACACCAAAATAACAGTAGCAATATCATTCCTACATCATCTGGCTACTGTCCTCAGTGCCACTTTCTCATAAACGATTCCAAAAGCACCATTTCAATCTCGCTGGGACTTTCACGACCCGGGGAAACACTACACTATCACCGGAGCATTGATTCTAGGCTATCTTTGACTTATTGACCTTGGTCAATAATAATTAGACGGTTTAGGCTCAATCAATACCCTTTTCCTGTGAATAATTACCCGATCACAAATACGCTAGAGTTACAATTCACACTTCAACGGGACTTAACGACCTGGTGATACCTTATATTACCCGGAGCATTGACCTAGGCTATTTGACTTTGTTGACCATTATTTGGTTAATATAAGTTAGGTGGTTCAGGACCAATCATATAGCTTCTAGAATCTTTCTTATGTGTATAAATAGCATAGTAGTAGCTCAGTTGTAGTAAGCAATGAAAACTCATTTCTCCATTTTCAAATGTAACTAAATTTCCCTCAATAATGAATTTCACATTTTGTTCTATTCTCTTTATGGTATCAGAGCCGTACCACCACAAAATATGGTGAGTAACTGCTCTAACAAACTTTTTCCGGTAAGATAACAACTTTTCTCCACCATAACTACTTTTCCCGCCAAAATTTCTTCATCACCATCACCATAATCTGTCATTCCCAACCACAATACAACCATTGTACCTCATTCTTTATCATCTAATAACTCAATTTCATCATCTTTCATCACAATTTTCCACTAAACAACATCATAATCAACCAATCACGTTATTACTCTCTGTTACAAGCTGTTATCACCACCATTACTGAATCCTTTTAATTCATCTTTCAAACACAAGAAAATGGCTACGGGAACAACAACATCTTCTCAAGAAGGAATTTTAATGAATACAACACTCAATGGGACAATCACCTCTGATCATCTCCTGTATCTCCATCAAACTGACCATCCTGGATTGATCTTGATCTCAAAAAAGCTTACTAGTTCAGACAACTACAGTTCCTGGAAAAGATCTATGGTGATTGCTCTTAATACAAAGAATAAGATGAAATTGATTTCTGGTGAGTTCCCTGAACTTGGTCCTAAATCAGATCTTAGAGCTCTTTGGGAAAGAAACAATGACATGCTAATAAGTTGGATCTTGAATACTGTTTCTAAACAAATTGGTAACAATTATAACTTCATTAATTCAGTCTCAAAGTTGTGGATTGAATTACATGAGCATTATACTCAAATTGATGGTCATAGGATTTGTCCGCTCGCAAATGATATTGTACAATTGAAGCAAACTGATTCCACAGTTGAAGTGTATTATCACAAATTGAAAAGCTTATGGGATGAGTTTGATGCATTGGAAGCACCATATCTTTGTGTTTGTATCTGCAATTGTGAAAATGGTAAGGAAAATGGTGATAGGGATCAAAGGAAAAGATTGGTTCAATTTTTGATGGGACTTGATGATAGTTATGCCAATATCTGAGGTCAAATACTCTTGATGCAACCTTTACCATCGGTTGTCAAGGCTTACAATATGGTGAGACAGGAAGAGAAGCAAATGGAAGGATTACTACTTAAACCTACAACAACAGCAATCTTTGCAGCTTTTGGAAATCAACAAAGAGGTCAGAGTTATGGTCAAAATAATGGTCAGAACAGTGGTCAACAAAGGGCTAATAGATCAATGTATTCTCATGGTGAAACATTTGAAAGAACGAGCAATTTTAAGAAAAGGGGTGGTATGTGGAAATTTTTCAAAAGAAGGACATTCAAAGGTATAACACCCCCAAAATCGATCAATACAGCGGAAGACTTAAAATGTCAGCGGAAGACTTTTGGGGTATTATATTGTGGATCTTTCGTCACAATTATAGAAAACGATTCAAGTGATCGTTTTAAGTTTTATTTAAAATACCAAATATTCATAATTCCAAGAGAATTCGTTATTCAACAACAAGTTTTATTTAAAGAGAAATAAACGTTTCTTTATTTGCCCACTTCATGCCGTTGCCATCCATTCCATTTAGTTACCTGAGATAAACATGCTAAAAGTCAACAAAAGTTGAGTGAAATTCATAGGTTTATAATTAAGAGTTTGAACACAAGAGATAGATGTTTATTGTAATATCGATACAAATAAACAAGTTAGAAATCACATTCATTATTGCATTAAGCTCATGACACTCAACGATTCAACAGACATCAATATTTTCATAATAATGATGTAAAATATATAGCCCCCAAGATAGGTATTTGCCAGTAACCTATTATATTCAAATAACGTGCATTTGGTGACTTTCCTCTAGCAACCAAATGGGGATTGTCAATCCCTAATAGATCTATTCACAATTATTTACGTTCACCTTTCTAGTGATTAAGGTTCATGATCGAGGGACTTTTGGCAATAGCTACTTAAGCAATAATAAGATCAGGAAAAGACTTGTGTTCGGTTTTTGAGCATGTATCCCCCCCCCACAGAAATCAGTTAAGTGTGGGCTATGAACTCACCTTAGTAGGATAGTAGAACAATTGTAATCTCAACGATGCAAGGCAACGGCTTCACACACAACCTAAAAGATATGGCACGTTTCAGTTCTTAAGTCTTGTTTTATTGCGAACGTTTATTATTAATTATGAGAAATCGATAAAGTGCATACGTGATGTGTTACGTCGTATAAAAATAAATAATGGTTACGTATTGTTTTATTCGTCTAAATTTATTTATCGTTACATAAGTTTCATCCGTATTATATATATATATATATATATATATATATATATATATATATATATATATATATATATATATATATAAGTTAAGTTTATTATTTATCGTTTTAATATATATTCAAATATATATATATATATATATATATATATATATATATATATATATATATATATATAATTATAAAATTTTTATAAAAATCAATATTATTATTCAATCCCTCATGTTTCTCAATTTTTCACTTTTTACCCTTAACGGAAAACATTTACGCCGTTAGTCCAAAAATTATATATATTTACATTTTTAGTCCAAATATCAAATATTTACATTCATTATCCCTAAGTTTCAATATTTACAGTTTATACCCTTAGAAAAATAGTTTTATACTTTTCACCCTAAGTTTTACAAACTTTACATTTTTACTCCTTAACTTTCGAACATTTGCAAAAATAGTCCAAACTTTACCAAATTTAAAACTTAGCATTTTTATTAGTTCAATAAGCTCAGAACATTTAGAAAAGCTTAATTCGACAGCTTATTAGCTTATTTCATTTAGTGGGCTTAACGAGTCCAAAATAAGGGCCCGTTAAGGTTTTAAGATCCAAGGGGTTTGGGGGAACACTAGGTTTATAGAAATCCATCATTTTAAGTTACAAATTCATTTCAAAATAGCTTATATGCTCAGCTTATTGTAATAAGCTAAAATGAGCTTTTTGGGCTTCTAGGCCCACGTAAGGTTTTTAAGTTTTCTGAAAACAGTTTTCAATCCGATTTACTTTGGGTCTCGTTAGGTGATTAAACGAAGTTATTAGCTCCAAGTATTTATCATTCCCGTTTCTTTACAAGCTTGGCTAATAGATCGTACAAAAATATTAGGTGGTCGTATGTCGAAATTAGACATGGCAAGGCTAAAGTGTTGCCACAAAACTCAAGCGTAAAATCTATATAGGTTGAAAAAATAAACTAAGTCTTTTAGTATTTTACGTTCATGTTTATTACAACATAGAAACGTATGATTTTTAGTGTGTATACGTTATTATTAGTCTTAATCTTTTATAGGTACTCGTTAATGACTTAGTAGACATACAATACGATATATAATAATAGCATGTTACGTTTTAGTTTCTCATTTTATTTAGGTTAAGTGTTCGTGCAAAATAAGTGATACGTATATATATATAAATAGAAATAAGGCTCCAAGGTCTCACCTCACCTCTAAAAGGTGGAGTAAAACGTAGCGTATGGTTCGTAGAATGGTTCAAAAGCTCCGTGGTTCACTTCACGTCTCTCCAAGGTTCAAGTAGCTCCAAGCTTGCTTCCTAGGTTCGTCTTGAAACGTGGTACACTTGGCAATTCGTTCGTCCCTCCTTAGCTCTCTCTCGTTAGTATTTTTAGTGGTAGTGGTACGTATGAGTGTATGTGATGATTTGTGATTGCATGTAAGGCTTATATAGGGTGTTTAAGGTACGTAGAGATTTGCTAGATCACGTGAATGAAGGTATAGCATGTTAGGCGAATAGCATCACCTCTCCTTGTGTCCAATCGAAATATTACAAAGCAAGGAATGTGTCATGGGATCTCCTGTTCATTCCTGACATGAACATAGTTAGTTTTGTGATGATTGGGAAGTATGGGAGGCATGTAGAATGCTTGTGACACGTTTTTGGTCTTATCTCCATGGAAGGTTTTGTGGTTTGCTTAGGGCGTTTCTGGGGTAGTAAACGAGGGTGAGAGGTTGTAACAATTGTCAATTCTGTTTCTTTGGTACTAGGTGAGACGAGGCAAGCAATAATATGTATGTGTCATGTATAAAAATTGTAAGAAATAGGGTGCGTTTGATTGTGTAACGCGACAGGAACAAAGAAAGAAAAATGATAATAGGGTGTGTCTGGGCTTGTAACTGGGCTCAGGTTGTGTGTCGGCCCAAGCAAAAGAAAAGAAGGAAAAGTAGTCCGTTTGGTTTGGTAACTGGATTCGTGGCCCAAAGGGTGTTGGGGGCCCACCTGGGTTGTCTCGATTATCATGTCGAAGTTCAAAAATATTAGTGAGCATTCTCGGGAAGTTTTGTAGGTTCGGGGAATATATAAATAGTATACGTTATTTAGACGAAACGTATTATTAAATATAAATGCGTTATATAATTATTTATCGTTCGCAATAATTATAGGCAACCTAGGTTGTGTGTAAGCATCATTCCTGGGTAAACGGTCAATCACAGTTATCGTAGTGGTTCTATATCAAGCCATATCATAAAAAAAAATTTGTTACCCGTAAAATGGTGTTGATTCCTTGTAACATCGTTTTATTTATTTGTATGCATTTACTAATCGTAAGGGAAATTTACGAGAGGTTACATTACCTACCTCTTACAGGGAATTCCGTCCCGGAATTGTAGTCTAAGATAGTTGTCAAGGGTGTCTTAGGTGAAAAGATGTGGGTACTTGGAGCGAATCTGATCCTCACGCTCCCAGGTATATTCCGGTCCTCGCTTGGAGTTCCAACGAACTTTGACAATAGGGATACGGTTTTGTTTTAGTTGTTTGACTTCTCTATCCATAATTTCAATGGGTTCCTCGGTAAAGATAAGGTTATCGTCTAGTCGAATCTCTTTTAGTGGAATCACGAGAGATTCATCGGATAAACACTTCTTAAGGTTTGACACATGAAAGGTGTCGTGAATTCGACTAAGTTCTTCGGGTAGTTCTAGTCTATAAGCCACAGGTCCTATCCTTTCCAGGATTTTGAATGGACCGATGTATCTGGGGTTCAACTTTCCATGCTTTCCAAATCGTACCATTCCCTTCCAGGGAGATACTTTCAATAAAACTCTGTCTCCTATTTGAAATTCCATGGGTTTCCTTTTTAGGTCTGCGTAGCTTTTCTGTCGGTCTCGGGCTGCTTGTAATCGTTGCTTAATCTTAACAATTTTCTCAGTTGTTTCCCGAACAAGGTCTGGTCCTATAAATTGTCTTTCTCCGACTTCTGCCCAACAGACGGGCGATCGGCACTTTCTACCATACAGTGCTTCGAAGGTTGCTGCTTTTATGCTGGTGTGGTAACTATTGTTGTATGAAAACGCTGCTAATGGTAAGTGCTTATCCCAACCTTTTCCAAAATCAATAACGCATGCTCGGAGCATATCTTCCAAGGTTTGGATAGTTCTTTCACTTTGACCATCAGTTTGAGGGTGGTACGCTGTGCTCATATCTAGTTTAGTTCCTAAGGCTTTCTGTAATGATTTCCAAAAGTGAGAGGTGAAACGACTATCTCGATCCGAGATAATCGAAATTGGCACTCCATGTCGAGTGACAATTTCCTTCACATATATCTGAGCTAGTGTATTCATCTCATCGGTTTCTTTGATGGGTATAAAATGAGCGGATTTTGTTAGACGATCCACAATAACCCATATTGTGTCGTGTCCGGATGAGGTTCTTGGGAGTTTGGTGATGAAGTCCATAGTGATTCGTTCCCATTTCCACATAGGAAGTTCTGGTTGTACAAGTAAGCCTGAAGGTTTCTGATGTTCTGCCTTTACCCTTGAACATGTCAAACATTTACTGATATATTCTGCGATGTCAGCCTTCATGTTTGGCCACCAATATAGTCTCTTTAAATCCTGATACATCTTGTCAGAACCTGGATGAATGGAGTATTTTGACTTGTGGGACTCGTACATGATGAGTTCACGAATATCTCCAATCATAGGGATCCAACTTCTGTCCTTGAAACACAGTGTTCCATCGGATTTCTTCACGAAACCATTCTTATTCTCGGGCATACCGTAAATCTTTTCTTTGGGTCGGTTTTCTTCTTTAAGTGCTTCGTTCTGCGCGGTAAGGATTTGGGATGGAAGGGGTGAGTGGATAGTCATCCCTAGTGATCTAACTCGAAGGGGTTTCAATCGTTCTTTTCAGCTTAACACATCTGCTACTACATTAGCCTTTCCTGGGTGGTAACAGATCTCACAATCATAATCGCTGAGCAACTCTAGCCAGCGACGTTGCCTCATATTCAAATCCTTCTGATCCAAAATGTGTTGAAGACTCTTGTGGTCGGTGTATACGGTACATTTGGTGCCATATAAGTAGTGTCTCCACAACTTGAGTGCAAACACTACAGCTCCTAACTCCAAGTCATGAGTCGTGTAGTTTTCCTCATGTTTCTTTAGTTGCCGAGATGCATAAGCTATCACTTTGCTTCTTTGCATCAAGACCGCTCCTAGTCCATGATAAGATGCGTCGCAATATACTATAAAGTCATCGTTTCCTTCTGGGAGGGCTAATATTGGAGCTTCACAAAGCTTTTGTTTTAACAAATGGAAGGCTGCTTCTTCCTTTTCTTCCCAGATGTACTTCTCATTCTTTTGGGTCAGTTTAGTCAAAGGTTTTGCAATCTTGGAGAATCCTTCTATAAATCTTCGGTAGTAACCTGCGAGACCTAAAAATTGACGAATCTCCGTGGGGTTTGTAGGAGATGACCAACCTTTAACAGCCTCAATCTTTGCAGGGTCTACGTGAATGCCTTGACTATCAATGATGTGTCCTAAAAATTGTACGGTGTGAATCCAAAAGTCGCATTTAGAGAACTTAGCGTACAATTCTTCCTTCTTGAGCAGTTCTAGAATGATTCGTAAATGTCCCGCGTGTTCTTCTTCGTTGCGAGAGTAGATCAAAATATCGTCGATGAATACTATTACAAACTTATCCAAGTAAGGTTTGCATACTCGATTCATTAAATCCATGAAAACTGCTGGTGCATTGGTCAGGCCGAACGGCATTACTTGGAATTCGTAGTGACCATAGCGCGTTCTGAATGCAGTTTTCGAAATATCTTCTTCTCGAACTCTTAGCTGATGATATCCTGATCTCAGATCAATTTTTGAGTACACACTTGATCCTTGCAATTGATCAAACAAATCATCAATTCGAGGTAATGGGAATCGATTCTTTACCGCAAGTTTATTCAATCCCGGTAATCGATGCACATTCGAAAGGATCCATCCTTCTTTTTAACAAATAAAATTGGAGCTCCCCAAGGTGATGAGCTTGGTCGAATAAATCCTTTATCTGATAATTCCTTTAGTTGTTCTGACAACTCTTCCATTTCAGATGGTGCTAGTCTATAAGGTGCTTTAGCTACTGGTACCGCTCTAGGCACTAGTTCAATCTGAAATTCTACTTGATGTACTAGTGGAATACCAGGTAATTCTTCAGGGAATACTTCAGGAAAATCCCTAACGATAGGTACGTCATCAAACTGCTTCTCGGATGACTTACTTTCCGTAACTTGAGCCATGAATACTTGACATCCTTCTTTCATGTATTTTATTACTCGCATACATGAGATAATTCCATATCGAGATTTGCTTTTGTCGCCCTGGACAATGAGTGTTTCATCCTGGAGTGGTATATGGACGGCCTTTTCGTCACAGTGAATCCTAGCACGATGGTGGGATAGCCAATCCATGCCGACGATAGCGTCGAAACTACCAAGTTGAACCGGCATAAGATCAATGGCAAAAGGTTTTTCAGATAAGGTTAGGGTGCAATCTTTCATGATAGTATTGGTGTCTATTAAATTTCCGTCAGCCATTTCGACTTCGTAGGTGGTGTTTAGCTTAGAGGGGTAACATTAAGTAAAGGGGCAAACGTATCTGATATAAAACTCTTATCGGCGCCCGAATCAAACAATACTCTAGCATTATGATGGTTTAGTAGAAACATACCGGTGACTACATCGGGTCCGTTTCCATCTCCGAGTAGGTATACCCTAGCTTGGGCGTTGGCTGGTTCGTTTCCTTTTGGGCAGTTTCTCCGGATGTGTCCTACTTCTCCGCATCTGAAACAAGGGGTGATACAGCTAATGTGTTGCTTCCTGTAGCAGGAATCCTACAGTTTCTGGTTTGATGCCCAATTTTATGACATTTGTCACATCGGACGGTACAACGACCCTCGTGATGAAGTTTGCATCGCTGGCACAGGGGTTTCTGTCCGTTGTACCCTACACCTTCCGTAGACTCGGGGTTTTTCTTGTCTTTCATTCTGCTGCTGAGTGCTTCGAGTGTTGTGATATGGTTGGTGGTTCCGATTATTGTTGCGTTGGTTGTTGTTGCGGTGATGACTGTAGTAGTTTTGCTGGTTGTTGTTGTGATGGTGAGTGTTTCTTTTATCGTCCAATTTCCTTTTAAGTTCATTGCATTTCACTTCTTGATCTAGAAGTTTTTGAGCAAGTTCCATTGCTGCTTCCAAGGTTGGCGGGTTTGCTGAGGTGACATTTCCTTCAATACTCCTAGGGAGTCCTTCGACATATTTCTCTAATGTCTTCTCATAATCGGGTACCATGGTAGGGCATAGTATTCTAAGTTCTTGGAATCTCCGGTTGTAACTTCTCAAATCAACTCCTTTCACTATTAAGGCATGGAACTCATCCTCGAGTTTTCGCAGTTCAGAACGGGGACAATACTTCTTTAGTATTTTAGCCTTGAATTCAATCCAAGTAAGCTGATGTGCTGCTTCTGCTCCTAGTGCTTGAATGGTAGAGTTCCACCAGGATAGAGCGTCTTGCATTAGTGTTCCCGTTGCGAAGCTTACCTTGTTGTTTTCCGAGCATCCACTTCTTTGGAAAACCATTTCACTTCTTTCAAACCATTGAGCTAATTACGACAGTCCTTCAGTTCCTTTGAAATACGTTGGTTGACATGCTATGAAGTCTTTGTATGTGCAGTAGCGGGGTGCCGGTGCATTTCCGTCTCTATTACGGTTTTGTTCAGCTAAAACGGCATTAACGCCATCAGCGATTGCTTGCTGGATTGCAGCCGGGGTCATAACTTCGGGGTTTGCTGGTGCGGCGTTCGTGGTTGTTCTCCTAGTTCTAGCCATATTTCTATAAAAGAAGGTATATTATTAGAACATTTATAATAATCTTATCACGTTGAAAATACATATCGAGTAATGAATAGTTAAATATAGGTCGTATTTACAATGATTCGATCATCGTAAATTTTCGTATGTTGGGGTGACACACATAATGAATAAGTTTGACCTGTATGAACCAATATATTACGATATAATGCAACGTAAATAAAGATAAAATAAACTTCCATAAATCAATGTCACGGTGTTACAACACTTATTAGTACTTGTGCAAATGTTTACAAAACACGACAAGATATACTTATTTGTAGGACATTGATTTTTCTTAACAAGGTGATGGTCTCATGGTTTTCCTAAGGCCTTGTCTAGGCGGTTTTGGAGTTCTTGAATGGCAGTGGTCATGGTTTCCATGGTTTGATCTCGAGCTCTTTCCCTTTCTCGAGCTTCTAGTATGGCTTGCCTAAGGCGTAGGTTTTCAGTGTTGATCCTCTCAATTTCTCGGTCTAAAGTCCCCAATGCTATTTTGGTTGAAGTGTTAGCCCCACAGAGTGCTCCTATGAATTCCATTGATTCCCAAAATAAGGAATCCAACTTTCCGACCTTATCCTCTACTGCAAGATGACCAATTATGAGACTGTTCATGTCATCTTCAAAGGTTTCTAGAAGTTCCTGCGGAATCTTGTTGAGTATACTAGCGATGGAATCAAGTCGGTCTTCGTGGCGAACCATTCTTGCAGCTAACAATGGTATGGTATGGTGTATGGGTTCCCCAGTGACTGGCAGAATTCGGGAGGTAGAGTAAGAACTTTCCCCAAGTTCCCTTATTGTTGGTGTTCCTTCTTGAGATCTCCAATATCGCATAATGGGCAATAAGAAAGACCATTTACGAGCATCTGCCCGTTTGTGGGTCCTTCGGCGGCTACGGTGAATACTAGATTCTGAGGCAGTTGGGCGGATTGGGTAAGTCTTTCGGTGAGGTGATAGAGGGACACTTCTGTAAGGTGCTGGTGGTGATGCTAGTGGAGGTGATACTATAGGTGATGGTGTTAGTGGCACAGTAGTAGTTTGGCTGTAGAAGATAGTTGGTACTGGTGGTGCAGGTGGTGATGGCACAACTGATTCAGGTGGTATGACAAGAGCTGGTGCTGGTACAGCAGTACTTGCTTCATACGGCTGAAGTTGTCTAATTTTCCTAGATCGGCGAATCGGACCAGATGTTGCCAGAGGAGAAGCCTCTGTGTCAGATGCTAGCAGAAATTGCTGGCTTTGCATGTATCTGTCGGTAGCAGGAGACATAGGCATAGGTGAGGTAGCATAGGCTGAAGTAACATCTTCAGTTCCTGAGTTTGAGGACAAGCTGATAGGGTGGGTGTTCGAAGACATGATACTGTAATAAATTTCCCGATTAGTAAATGTAAGCATAATTATAACCAAATTAAAAATGCTATAAAGGTAAATAATACTTTTTACCAATTACTGGGATGCGTAGGCACGAAGGGCGTAGGATGGTATTTTATGAAAATTTTGTCCCGTTTAAAGTGTAGTTATAGTCCAATGTTCCAAAAACACTTGGTTCACTATAACCGTAGCTCTGATGCCAATCTATAACACCCCCAAAATCGATCAATACAGCGGAAGACTTAAAATGTCAGCGGAAGACTTTTGAGGTATTATATTGTGGATCTTTCGTCACAATTATAGAAAACGATTCAAGTGATCGTTTTAAGTTTTATTTAAAATACCAAATATTCATAATTCCAAGAGAATTCGTTATTCAACAACAAGTTTTATTTAAAGAGAAATAAACGTTTCTTTATTTGCCCACTTCGTGCCGTTGCAATCCATTCCATTTAGTTACCTGAGATAAACATGCTAAAAGTCAACAAAAGTTGAGTGAAATTCATAGGTTTATAATTAAGAGTTTGAACACAAGAGATAGATGTTTATTGTAATATCGATACAAATAAACAAGTTAGAAATCACATTCATTATTGCATTAAGCTCATGACACTCAACGATTCAACAGACATCAATATTTTCATAATAATGATGTAAAATATATAGCCCCCAAGATAGGTATTTGCCAGTAACCTATTATATTCAAATAACGTGCATTTGGTGACTTTCCTCTAGCAACCAAATGGGGATTGTCAATCCCTAATAGATCTATTCACAATTATTTACGTTCACCTTTCTAGTGATTAAGGTTCATGATCGAGGGACTTTTGGCAATAGCTACTTAAGCAATAATAAGATCAGGAAAAGACTTGTGTTCGGTTTTTGAGCATGTATCCCCCCCACAGAAATCAGTTAAGTGTGGGCTATGAACTCACCTTAGTAGGATAGTAGAACAATTGTAATCTCAACGATGCAAGGCAACGGCTTCACACACAACCTAAAAGATATGGCACGTTTCAGTTCTTAAGTCTTGTTTTATTGCGAACGTTTATTATTAATTATGAGAAATCGATAAAGTGCATACGTGATGTGTTACGTCGCATACAAATAAATAATGGTTACGTATTGTTTTATTCGTCTAAATTTATTTATCGTTATATAAGTTTCATCCGTATTATATATATATATATATATATATATATATATATATATATATATATATATATATATAATTATAAAATTTTTATAAAAATCAATATTATTATTCAATCCCTCATGTTTCTCAATTTTTCACTTTTTACCCTTAACGGAAAACATTTACGCCGTTAGTCCAAAAATTATATATATTTACATTTTTAGTCCAAATATCAAATATTTACATTCATTATCCCTAAGTTTCAATATTTACAGTTTATACCCTTAGAAAAATAGTTTTATACTTTTCACCCTAAGTTTTACAAACTTTACATTTTTAGTCCTTAACTTTCGAACATTTGCAAAAATAGTCCAAACTTTACCAAATTTAAAACTTAGCATTTTTATTAGTTCAATAAGCTCAGAACATTTAGAAAAGCTTAATTTGACAGCTTATTAGCTTATTATTAGCTTATTTCATTTAGTGGGCTTAACGAGTCCAAAATAAGGGCCCGTTAAGGTTTTAAGATCCAAGGGGTTTGGGGGAACACTAGGTTTATAGAAATCCATCATTTTAAGTTACAAATTCATTTCAAAACAGCTTATACGCTCAGCTTATTGTAATAAGCTAAAATGAGCTTTTTGGGCTTCTAGGCCCACGTAAGGTTTTTAAGTTTTCTGAAAACAGTTTTCAATCCGATTTACTTTGGGTCTCGTTAGGTGATTAAACGAAGTTATTAGCTCCAAGTATTTATCATTCCCGTTTCTTTACAAGCTAGGCTAATTGATCGTACAAAAATATTCGGTGGTCGTATGTCGAAATTAGACATGGCGAGGCTAAAGTGTTGCCACAAAACTCAACCGTAAAATCTATATAGGTTGAAAAAATAAACTAAGTCTTTTAGTATTTTACTTGCATGTTTATTACAACATAGAAACGTATGATTTTTAGTGTGTATACGTTATTATTAGTCTTAATCTTTTATAGGTACTCGTTAATGACTTAGTAGACATACAATACGATATATAATAATAGCATGTTACGTTTTAGTTTCTCATTTTATTTAGGTTAAGTGTTCGTGCAAAATAAGTGATACGTGTATATATATAAATAGAATTAAGGCTCCAAGGTCTCACCTCACCTCTAAAAAGTGGAGTAAAACGTAGCGTATGGTTCGTTGAATGGTTCAAAAGCTCCGTGGTTCACTTCACGTCTCTCCAAGGTTCAAGTAGCTCCAAGCTTGCTTCCTAGGTTCGTCTTGAAACGTGGTACACTTGGCAATTCGTTCGTCCCTCCATAGCTCTCTCTCGTTAGTATTTTTAGTGGTAGTGGTACGTATGAGTGTATGTGATGATTTGTGATTGCATGTAAGGCTTATATAGGGTTTTTAAGGTACGTAGAGATTTGCTAGATCACGAGAATGAAGGTATAGCATGTTAGGCGAATAGCATCACCTCTCCTTGTGTCCAATCGAAATATTACAAAGCAAGGAATGTGTCATAGGATCTCCTGTTCATTCCTGACATGAACATAGTTAGTTTTGTGATGATTGGGAAGTATGGGAGGCATGTAGAATGCTTGTGACACGTTTTTGGTCTTATCTCCATGGAAGGTTTTGTGGTTTGCTTAGGGCGTTTCTGGGGTAGTAAACGAGGGTGAGAGGTTGTAACAATTATCAATTCTGTTTCTTTGGTACTAGGTGAGACGAGGCAAGCAATAATATGTATGTGTCGTGTATAAAAATTGTAAGAAATAGGGTGCGTTTGGTTGTGTAACGCGACAGGAACAAAGAAAGAAAAATGATAATAGGGTGCGTCTGGGCTTGTAACTGGGCTCAGGTTGTGTGTCGGCCCAAGCAAAAGAAAAGAAGGAAAAGTAGTCCGTTTGGTTTGGTAATTGGATTCGTGGCCCAAAGGGTGTTGGGGGCCCACCTGGGGTGTCTCGATTATCATGTCGAAGTTCAAAAATATTAGTGAGCGTTCTCGGGAAGTTTCGTAGGTTCGGGGAATATGTAAATAGTATACGTTATTTAGACGAAACGTATTATTAAATATAAACGCGTTATATAATTATTTATCGTTCGCAATAATTATAGGCAACCTAGGTTGTGTGTAAGCATCGTTCCTGGGTAAACGGTCAATCACAGTTATCGTAGTGGTTCAATATCAAGCCATATCATAAAAAAAAATTTGTTACCCGTAAAATGGTGTTAATTCCTTGTAACATCGTTTTATTTATTTGTATGCATTTACTAATCGTAAGGGAAATTTACGAGAGGTTACGAAAGGATCAGTGTTATAAGCTTGTGAGGTATCCAATAGGACATCCACTTCATGGAAAATTCCCAGCCAAACAGTCCTTCAGACCATCTTCTGCCACTTATGGTAACAACAGAACAGTTAATATGGTGCAGAATCAAGGAGAGAACACAAATTCAACTTCTACTCAAGCACAAGCTTCACAAATTGCTCAACCAAACACCCCTTCTGATAATCACATGGCTGCAAGGATGGATCAGCTTCAAAATCAGCTCAATTAAATGATGATTTTGATGCAAAATGGCCAAAAGGGACTCTTCTCAGGTATCTTCTCCTCTATAAGTCTTAAAATTCCTAAATTTGTAGCAACTTTGATATCTAATCTAAAACATGCCTGGATAATAGACAGTGGGGCAACTGACCATATCTCTATTTCACTTTCATTCATGATTGATGTACATATTTTACCAACCCCTATTTATGTTACATTACCAAATGGACACGACATAAAGGTTACTACTTATGGATCAGTAGTCATAAACCATCAAATCACTTTGAAATATGTTCTGTATATGCCATCATTCTCCCATAACCTAAACTCAGTGAGTAAAGTTTTACATGGAACCAACCTATTACCCACTCTTACTGACAAGTATTGTCTCTTTCAGGACCAGAACAAGAGGATTGATCATGGAATCCTTTGTAATGGTCTCTACTTCTTACCTGTATCAACACCTTCTACATCATCATCAGTTTCAACTATCAACAACAACTTATATCTGTGGCATTCAAGGATGGGACACTCTTCATTTCCTGTACTTAGACAAATAATGAGCATTTCTCCTTTTGTACATTGCAACTCTACCTTTAAGTGTGACATTTGTATTCTAGCTAAACAACATAGTTTACATTTTCATACCAGTACTTCCTATGCCAAAGCTTTATTTGATCTTGTTCACATTGATGTTTGGGGACCTTATAAGCACACAACTGTTAATAAGTGCAAATACTTCCTCACTATAGTTGATGATCACTCAAGGGGTACATGGACTTACTTAATGCCTAGTAAACAACACACTACTACACACTTTAAGGCATTTTATCAATATTCTGTGACAACTGGAAATTTAGGGAGACATTTTAAAACCCGCATTACTTTAAAGTTTAATGACAATTGAATATTTGAAATTTATTTGCGAGAAATTTGTAAACTTTGAATCGTGGTTTTGAATTATGAAATTTCTGTGGAATTTAAATTTGAATTATTATTTTGATATGAAATTTATGTTGAGATTATTGATTGAGACGTTTCGGGCACTACGTTGACTCCGGCACTAGAAATAACCTAACACGATCTAATTTGGGATTTACCATTTGGTCTATATAATTTTTGAACATATCGAGAAATTTTTATTATTACGGGAACAAATGTGATTTAAAGGTGTCATGTTATTTTGGTTTGGTTACGGGTTTTGTCCTCGTGTTTCATGCCTAAATACCCACTACTACTACTTAACCCTTATTAATAAAGTAAAAAAAATAAAATAAATAAATAAAATGTTTTAATAAAAGGCCATGGGTCGGATTTTGGTTTGGTTTTGGGTTTTAACACACCCACACGACACACACACAAACATATCAACACAACCATCATCCCTACACTTTCTCTCTCTCTCTCTAAACTTTTATCATCATCATCTCCACAAAACAAACCCTAGCCGCCCCTATTTCCGGCCACCACAGTCGCCACACCGCCGGTCACCGTACTACACTGCCACCATCATTTGAATCCCCATCAACTCCTCTTTTCGATCTACAACCACACGCGCCCTACTCCCTTATTTTTACTCTCATTACCACCTCAAACTTACCACTATCTTCTTTATTTTTGGAGTTCTCACGTCCTTGTATTGTGAAATCGAAGGTAAGACGAGTCACAAGTGATTTTTGACTCGTATTTGGATGAAACGTGGCCCATGGGGTCACGAGTTATATTTCTTTTGGTTGGGTTTTGATTAAAAACGTGAAATACAAGTGGGTTTTGATTAAAAACGTGATACTAAACAAGTTTGGTATCCGGGTTTCTTGTTTACTTGGTGAGGTCGAGACCTAACCAAGAGCTTTTGCTCTCTGCTTGTGTCATTTTTGAGCTATGTGGTTTCTTGATGATTTTGGTCTCGTGTTGATGATAACTAGAGTTTTTGGTTATATATTTGGAGGTTTTGATTCATTCTTGGACTTGGAATTCATTGATTATTGTTGTTGTTATGATGCCGAGACCCATGGGGTTCGGTTTGGTTTTGGTTAGAGCTCATTTGAGCTAGCTGAGACCCTAGAGGTCTCGAGTGGGACCCACACGTCTTGTGGTGAACTTTGACCTGGGTTTGACTTGGTAGGTCGACCCGTATAATTGATTTTGATTTGGTTGTGGTAATTACTTGTATGATTTTCTTATTGTTGTTTATTATTATTTTTGGTTTTGTATATATTTATGAGGTTGACGTTGGGATTATTCGGACTATTGGTTATGTTTATGGAGTTGTGTTGACGAAGGTGATTTGGGAACCGATTGTGAGACGGTTATTTAGAAAGACGGAGATAGGTTAGAAAGGTGCCGTAGACGGATCTTATTGTTGTAGCATGTGATTATGGGACTTGATGACGGAGATGGATTACTTTTGGTTGAGTTTGATATTATTACTTTGGACTCTTGGTTGTGCGAGTCGAAGTCACGTTGACTTTCTAGTCAACGATTGATTTCGGCAAAACGCCTTAGCACTTGGATTCGGACAATGAGCCGAGAGTGATGACTTGTACATGTGACTCATCTTATATAACTCGACGTTAATAATAATCAAACTTAATAATAAAAACTCGTAATACTTATATTAATAATATAAACATTTATATAAATATATAAATGTGAAAACATATATATATATATTTATACAAGTGTGTATATTAAGAATAAAATGATCACGAGTAATAAAATAATAATGTGACGATAAATACTATACTATGAAAATAGTATAATAAATTTCGGGAACGTCATTATAAACAAACAATTGTAAATGACGATGAAATTATAACGTTGGATTTTCTACGAAACGAAATGCCTTTTTGGAAAAAAAACGAGAACTTACGAGTTATACGAGATCGAGGGCACTTGAGTGCAAGTGGGCCATATTATTCATTTAATGACTTTTGTGCTTGTCACGGATATGTGACGTTATTATATTCATTTTCTATAACTACGTAACTTATTTGATCGACGGATTAAATAGGACCTACTTGGTTATATAAAAAGGGTATATTAATGGGTATTGTATCCTACGACGCCCATAGGTTGTGGTATGTGTACGGGAATAATGAGTTACTAAATACCTCGTGAGGTTTACCGAATTGACGAATTTGGTAAGTTTGACGATATATTTAGGGAACTTATTAAACTTAGATATTTACCATATAGTATTCTACATGCTATGTGACTTAGGTTTTGGGTATGATCTTGGAATAATATATTAGGTAAATAAGTTGTGGAAGAGTACCAAGTCGGCGGATTTGATAAACTTCGATGATTTATTTAAATAATATATTGGGCTAATATTAGACCCGTAGAGTGTTTTATTATTTCTTTTCTTGTGATTTCTTGGTTTGAGTTGTGTCGAGCTCCCACCCACATGGATACCAAATGCCAAACTAATACGAGAATAATACGAGATATGGATTTTTGGAAAGTAAAAAGGAATACGTTCGGGATTGGGAATATTTGATTTTGAGGAAATGTTTTGATGCGTGGGAATCGCACCTTGCTTTACCTCTCGAGGGATCTCGAGAACCTTACAACCCCCACCAGGCAGTGTACCTGATCGTTGTAGTATAGTATAGTGACAAGTACTGGGGGATTGATCGTTCAGCTTAGGAATAGTGTCGCTAGGATTAGAAAGCCTAATTAATAGTTCTAGAGATGAGAGATGATTATTTTTGTGTTTTTATATTTTTATAAAAGCAAGTAAATCTCGGGTTTTGAAGGAGTGGGCGGAATTAGTTGCTATTCAACTAACCCAAAAACTACTATATAATTAATTAAACTAATGAAAATGAAATTAAGCTAATATTAAACTAAGGTTGTGAGCAGTATTTAGAGAAATCGTGTTTACTTAGACTTCATTACTCCCTAGATATCTTTTACATGTCAATTACTTGTTACACTTGTATGGATGACGGATTGTATTCCTTAATACCATTCGTGGGGTGGGATACATAACTCCCCAACTCTATGAGCTCTTATCTCCTCCTACACCATGACCCATCACAACTATAGGGATTGTAAACAGTGGCTCATGCATTAAATACAACCAATAAAGACCTAGTACGCCTCGGTTCATGTTTCTTAAGACGTTCAAGCATGTTACCATTTGGAGATCTGCCAGTTTTCTTAAGCCTAACATATAATATCATTCATCCAAGAACAAGAATAGACAAGTAATCAACACATAATCAACATCTAGGTTTCATTAGATCTAAGCAAACACAAAGGAAATCTAGCCTAGCATAGTAGAATTAAGATAAGAACAAAAGATAAACAACCAACACATAGACATATTGATTGAATTAAGAGTACACTTATCTCAATTACAATGCAAGGTCTCAAGGGTTTGGAACCCTTGAAAAACCTGTAAAAGAGGCACCAAAATCGTCTTTAGGGTTTCACCAAAACTTCTCCTCTTTTTTTTTTTAATGAAAAAACTAGAAAACTATATATAGGAAAATCGTCCTGACGGC
Organism: Artemisia argyi; assembly: GCA_030686995.1. Lineage (NCBI taxonomy): Eukaryota > Viridiplantae > Streptophyta > Magnoliopsida > Asterales > Asteraceae > Artemisia > Artemisia argyi. The sequence continues at coordinate 188,252,736 of CM060685.1, read as the reverse complement.
GTCAAGAGTTAAATCTGACGCCGTCACCTCGTCGCCATATACTTCCTCGGACGCCCTAGATCCACTTGTGACGGCCTATGTGACGCCGTCACCACCTACGGTAAATTATTCTTGGCCACTTTGACGCCGTTACCTCTTCATCTGACGCCGTCACCAGCTACGGTAAAATATTCATCATTTCTGACGCCGTCAAGAAGCAAGCCTTGATGCCGTCACCTTGTATTTCCAGCTTGGATTTTTGGCACTTTGTCGTTTTCTTCACTTTATGCTACAAAAACGTCCAAAATAGCCTCTTTTCCAGAATTCACTCTCCAAACACCTAAAATCACAAAAGGAACGATTTAGGGCAATATTTGATCAAATAAAGTCGGATTCGGGCTTAAATGACCCCCTAAAAACGGATCATTTTTCGCCTCATCATATACCCTTACACTTGAGATTTGCTTGTCCTCAAGAAAATGAGCTTTTATTCTACTCAAAAGACAAGTTAGGGGTCATTTAACACTAATATAAAAGTAATTACAACAAATAATCGTTCCACTAAAGACCAATAGACAAGCACGAAGGTCATACACAAGCACCTCACAAATAGTGTTTAGATACTCACATCTCTCGGGTGTAATAAAGTAATATAACATTATGGAAATGGAAGATATCTCTCACTACCTGTCATAGCAAAATAGATTACCATAGGCTTGGGAAAGGATCAAACCTCCACCACATGGCGTAAGCACCTAGGATAAACTATCAAAGAGGTCTTTTAAAGGGTTATAACATTAGGTGTAGGGATATGAATTACACGGTTTTGTTGGATAAAGGAAGTTTTACTGGTGGCGAGTTAACAATCTTGGTTAATTACGTGTACAATATGGCGTTGCTAAGCCAAGACTAGACTCGACTTAAGCTAATAAATGAAAAATAACAAAAACATAAAAATGAACATAGAATGAAAACGGGATGGTAGTCCGTATGTTTTTTCTCTTTTTCCTTTTCTATTTTTTTTTTTTTTTTTTTTTTTAACATACACTCTTACCCTACCATCCAAAATAATACATCATAGGGGTATGAGCAATCCCCTTACACTTGAATCTTTACATACTTTACATTAACTATTCTAATGACTCGAATTAAGAAAATCAAAACACTTGGAGCACTTTTAAGATTAACGTACGTATGGGGGTAATAATATTATGTTCTTCCCCATTACTCCATAAAATAAGTACTTACCCATGAGTCCCAATCGTCCCAAAACAATATGTACAAGGATATGACTCGACTTAGCAACCATGTAATCAATTAGAAAGTTAACTTAGGGTTTAATAAATAACAATAATGCACTAAAAATGAGCGCATACACGGAAGGCTAAGGCGATTTGGGTGTACATTTAAGTGGGGTGTAACAAATTCTTCCTTTAAGTAAGATGCTTAAAGTTAGAAACGAAAAGATAGGCTCGGAGGGATGTACTAGGGGTATCGTGTACTAAAAATGAGTACAACGCTAAGGGTGTGGGAAAAATTAGTTGACTTAACTAGCCAAGTAATATGACTTAAATGGTCAAGTAATTATAATACGGGTTTAACACAAGGGTGATCCTAATGCCTCTTATCATGTAGTAAATCCTACCACACGAATGTAGTCTCACTAGCGGTCTCGGGATGCATCACTAACGCAAGTTCTAGAATCTAAATGCTACTGGTACACTCATAAGCACCAATAATAAATGCTTTTCCTATCAAAACTAAAGGCGAACCTCACATTTTTGGGTGGAAAATTTTTCTGAATATACGGTTATGTGCTAGTCATACAACCTCCTATCCATGAGACGCTTGCTATGGCTAAAGTTTCACTCCTAAATGTTGTAAAAAAATTTAAATTTGGCGCTAAAATTACACTAACAAGTATTTCTTATAGTTTTATTACTCATCTACTATCAAACAAAACAAACTCAAGCGAAAGTGCATATGTAAGGTATCATCTTTTTACCCTCCCCTTACACTTAGGATGAACATTGTCCCCAATGTTCAAGTAAAGAATGTAAAAGTTAAAAGTAAAGAGAATGAAATCAAATACTCCCCTGATTCGCTCGGTATGGATTTTAGGTTGGCCAGGTTAAGTCTTCCTCCAAGAAAATGAACAATCAAAGCTTCCCTTCCAGAATATAAATCATCTTCTTGTCTTAAATAACCTGTAAATCCTGACAAAAGTAGACAAGGCAACCTCGCGTAAAATCGGCGGCATCCTATATAAGTTACTAAATCCTAGAAAACAAAGTAAGATATAATGCTTGTGGAATGAAGTTTGCAGATTTCTTGGAGATTATAAAACTTAATAATTCACAAAAACCATAAGACTCCGTTAGAAAAACAAAACCGGTAAAATTTCCAGATTTTAACTCCTGACGCCGTCAAGAGCAATTCCTTGACGCCGTCAGAATGGACCTGCAGAAATCTTTATGTTAAGTTTCCGGAAAATTTCTGGAAAAACCTTGTCCTACTTCCTGGAAAATCCTGCAAAACTTCATTATGACTCAATACAAGCATTTGACTCTAACAAATACGAATATACATGTTCATTAAATATTGTGGAGAATCATGATCGAGTTGTTTCTTAAAAACATATTTGAGGTTTCCCCTTACACTTATCTTTTGCAAAAATACCTTTAGGTTGAAGTTAAGACTAGGCTAAACAACATAATAAAGTATTTCACATTCTAATTGAGAAACATGATCAACCAACAATAAAAATAAAACATGCATACGGAAGCAAATAACAATCAAACAATTAAAATCACACAAAACATGGGTTGCCTCCCAAGAAGCGCTTTTCTTTATTTACGAGTCTTGTAGCTAGACTCAAAGTCGTGGGTTACTACGTGATTCGGGTGAGTTCCTCGTTGAGGATATCTTTGGGATCAAACTTGGGTTTCAACTTTCTATCGGTCTCCTTAGTGTGATATGACCTTTCAAACATTTCTCCATCCGGATCATACACAGTCATTCTAATATGCCATGACCCGTTGCCTTCTTTGGGTGGCTTGTCCCACCTCCACTCACACTTATCTCCCTCTCTTTTCCATTTATTCCTTTCTATGTTGACGGGCATTACGCTTAATAACTCAATCATCTTCCTAAAGACTAAGGGATCCTCAAAGGGGTCTAGCTCCTCATCTCTAGCAATGAGTTGTTCTACCGAGTGTGTCTTCTCAACAAAGTCCTTCTCTAGATAGAATGGGCATTGAGGTCCTATGAAATTCCTTTCTATCCAAGGCCCATATCTAGACGGTCTCCTATTCATCTCTACCCAATATGGTATCGGTTCATCGTTACAATCATAACTATGTTTCTTAACATCATATACCGACCAAGTATCACCTTCTCCTACCGTTATCTTAGATTCCTTACAATCTATCATGGCACTAGCGGTTGCTAAGAATCCTCTTCCTACCAATAATGGGCATGTAGTGTCACTAACCATGTCTAGGACGTGAAAATCCGCTAATATAGTTAACTTTCCTACGTGAACAACTACATCCTTAATCATTCCAACCGGGTGTGCAATACTCCCATCCGCTAGACCTATCAATACCTCCGTTTCCTCTAACTTTCCTAGCTTAAGAGTGGTGAATAAGGATAAGGGAATCAAGTTGAGGCTTGATCCTAAATCGGCTAATGTGTCAAAAGCTTCGGATCTCCCTATCTTACAAGGCAAAACAAATATACCCGGGTCATCAAGCTTTTTAGGTAACTTGTTTTGAACGAAAGCGGTCCCATTTTTGCCTAGCTTACACTTTTCATATTTTTCTAGGAGGGCGCTATAGTATGGAGCACGCGCTAAGACATCAATGACAGGGCGTTCAACATGAAGTTCTTTGAATTCATCGTCAAGGTCTTGCGTAAGAGGTGTTTCAATAATGCTTTTGACCGGCTCGATAGTGGGAGTTTTAGTTGATTGGTCCTTTTGGGGAACTTGGTTTTGCTTGAAACACGTGCTCGTGGATTTGACCGAATAATATTGTGGACACGAAGTGGGTGACGAAACGGATGATATGGAATTAACGGTTAGTTTCGGATTCTTGATTGTGTCACTTGGGAGTGCTCCCATTTCTCGGTCATTGAGAACTTTCAACAATGTGTCAATTCTAGTGGTCATCTCGCTTTGCTTTTGTTTGAAATCGGCTTCAAACTTGGATATGCGAGCTTCTTGAGATGCCATGAATTTTGACATTAATCCTTCAAGATTGCTGGTATTACCATAGTTGTTAGAAGGATTGTTGTTGAAGGTACGGTTGGATGGTGGACCATTTGATTGGTAACGATTAGGCGGATTGGAAGAATTGGGTTGATTTTGTTTCCACCTAAGGTTTGGGTGATTTTTCCATGAGGGGTTGTATGAATCACCGTATGTGTTTGGCTCGGGCTTGAAAGTGTACCACTTATCTCCCGCTTCGTCGGTACGCGTGGATGCCTAGTCCGCAAAAGCTGTTCCGGGGAGTTCCATACAATTACGAGTGTCATGGGGACCACTACATAATTCGCATGAAGAAGTGATTTTGTTCACTTGGCTTGAATGCTTCGGAGCTTCGTAAGATTTCATGAGAAACTTGACTTGGTCCTCAAGTTCCATGATCCTACGGTCGGGAGTGCTTGAATTGTTCGAAGGCAAAGATATTGCCTTGACCATTTCGTTCAAATCACGGGGATCATTCCAACTTTCGTTGTCATAGAGAGCAAGATCTTCTATGAGTTCCCATGATTGTTCCGCACTAAGATCACGTAGCTTACCACCGGCCGATTGGTCAATGGTTCGCCTCGTGGGGATATCGATATGGTCATAGAAAATTTGGACTTGGAGCCAAAGATCTATGTCATGATGAGGGATTTTTTGGAGTAAGTCCTTGAAACGAGTCCATGCTTCATAAAGAGATTCATTTTGACGTTGTTGGAACATCAAGATGTCATTCCTAAGCTTAGTAGTTCTCCCCGGTGGGAAAAATTGAGCAAGGAAACGAGTGGTGAGATCATCCCATGTGGTGATGGATCCCGCGGGTAAACGCTCAAGCCATTGACTAGCTTGATCCCGTAGAGAGAATTGGAATAGGCGTAAACGGGTAGTCTCTCTAGTTTCAACACCTAGGTCTATGGAATCTACGATTTTGAGGAAGTCCTTAAGGTGTTGGTTTGGATCTTCGGAACGAAGTCCATGGAATGAAAATCCGCTTTGCACCAACCGGATGGTGTCGGATCGCAAGGGGGTCACATTGGCTCCGGTGAGCTCAATGGTGTTTCGGTAGCCTTGGTGGCTAGGTTGGGAATACTCTCCTAAGGTTCGGGGCCTAAGGGGTTCTAATGGTGGGTTTTGTTGTGGTGGGATGATGGGTTCAAAGATGTTACCACCTTCCATGATGTCGGATGGTAAAGAGTTACGAACAAAGGCACGAAGAAATAAGATAGACTAAAGAAGACCTAAAAATAAAAATAAAAATCTTACTAGAAAGGAATCTAGCAAGTAGACCTAGTAAAAAGAAATCCTAACCTAGACAATAACTATTCCCCGGGCTGCGGCGCCAAAAACTTGATGCGTGGGAATCGCACCTTGCTTTACCTCTCGAGGGATCTCGAGAAGCTTACAACCCCCACCAGGCAGTGTACCTGATCGTTGTAGTATAGTATAGTGACAAGTACCGGGGGATTGATCGTTCAGCTTAGGAATAGTTTCGCTAGGATTAGAAAGCCTAATTAATAGTTCTAGAGATGAGAGATGATTATTTTTGTGTTTTTATATTTTTATAAAAGCAAGTAAATCTCGGGTTTTGAAGGAGTGGGCGGAATTAGTTGCTATTCAACTAACCCAAAAACTACTATATAATTAATTAAACTAATGAAAATGAAATTAAGCCAATATTAAACTAAGGTTGTGAGCAGTATTTAGAGAAATTGTGTTTACTTAGACTTCATTACTCCCTAGATATCTTTTACATGTCAATCACTTGTTACACTTGTATGGATGATGGATTGTATTCCTTAATACCATTCGTGGGGTGGCATACATAACTCCCCAACTCTATGAGCTCTTATCTCCTCCTACACCATGACCCAGCACAACTATAGGGATTGTAAACATTGGCTCATGCATTAAATACAACCAATAAAGACCTAGTACGCCTCGGTTCATGTTTCTTAAGACGTTCAAGCATGTTACCATTTGGAGATCTGCCAGTTTTCTTAAGCCTAACATATAATATCATTCATCCAAGAACAAGAATAGACAAGTAATCAACACATAATCAACATCTAGGTTTCATTAGATCTAAGCAAACACAAAGGAAATCTAGCCTAGCATAGTAGAATTAAGATAAGAACAAAAGATAAACAACCAACACATAGACATATTGATTGAATTAAGAGTACACTTATCTCAATTACAATGCAAGGTCTCAAGGGTTTGGAACCCTTGAAAAACCTGTAAAAGAGGCACCAAAATCGTCTTTAGGGTTTCACCAAAACTTCTCCTCTTTTTTTTTTTTTTTTAATGAAAAAACTAGAAAACTATATATAGGAAAATCGTCCTGACGGCGTCAAGAGTTAAATCTGACGCCGTCACCTCGCCGCCATATACTTCCTCGGACGCCCTAGATCCACTTGTTACGGCCTATGTGACGCAGTCACCACCTACGGTAAATTATTCTTGGCCACTTTGACGCCGTTACCTCTTCATCTGACGCCGTCACCAGCTACGGTAAAATATTCATCATTTCTGACGCCGTCAAGAAGCAAGCCTTGACGCCGTCACCTTGTATTTCCAGCTTGGATTTTTGGTACTTTGTCGTTTTCTTCACTTTATGCTCCAAAAACGTCCAAAATAGCCTCTTTTCCAGAATTCACTCTCCAAACACCTAAAATCACAAAAGGAACGATTTAGGGCAATATTTGATCAAATAAAGTCGGATTCGGGCTTAAATGACCCCCTAAAAACGGATCATTTTTTGCCTCATCATGTTTCTAAGATGAATTTATATTGTTAGTAAGTACCGATTACCAAGTAACACTATTTTACGTGCAAAATCACTTTAAGGGTGAATAAAATGTGCTTAGAAAAGGTTTTGTAAAACTTATGATACGAAGATGTGTGTATGCGTCTTCATTCATATTTTGATTGACACATCAAAATTAATACCCTAAAATTTAAGTTACATGCCATCTAACTATAAGAAACACTTGAAGTTATTATTTGGTGTAAGTGGGATATTGGCTAGATTTTAAAAACAAGGTAAATATCCGTTAATGCGTGAGACCATATATGGAGTATTTGCAGTTTCTAAGTTAGACGACTTAATTAAGTTGTTAGTGAGACTGAGAACTTAAGGCATGAGATGGGATGAAACATGCCTACTTTGCAAATTGAATTTGGCAAATGTAATTCCCATAATGATCTAGGAATCGGAAATGGTTTGCCAATTATTGTTCGACAGATTACCAAATTTTATACTTTCATTACTAGCAGATCAACTGATGTAGTAAAAATATGAAAAGTTGGGTTTTAGGTTTTCAAGAAATTTTATGGTTATATGGATGTATCCTCGGGTATCTTATTTTCTTGAAAATTATGTAGTATTGAAAATACTAATATTTGAACTTTTTCTGTAGAAATGGCTCAACCCGAAACCGTTACACTAAGTTCTGCATTCAAAGCTCACTTTGAAAGGGAGAAATTGATTAGCATAGGTCACTCAGGATTGTCTTGAGGGTGGCCGATAAGCTAGAATACTTGACTCAGCCTTGCCCTGAGGAGCCACCTGCGACTGCGTCTGACGCAGCCAAAGCAGCTTGGAAAGAGGAGTATAAAAATCACAATGATGTTACGTGCTTGATGCTTGGAAGTATGGTTCCCAAATTGCATAAACAGTTTGAGCATTACTTTCCAAACAATATGCTCCAAGAACTCTAAAAGACTTATGAAATGCCAGCAGCTGTTGAACTGTATGATTTGATCGATTCATCACATAGCTGCAAGTAGAGCGAAGGTAAACCTGTGAGTGATCATGTGTTGGAGATGAAAAGCTACATAGACTAACTACATCAGTTCTCTTACGTCTATCCTGAGAATGTTTGTGTGAACCTAATCAATAGGTCCTTGAACAAGGATTACAATGGTTTTGTTTGCAACTTTAATATGCGTTGCTCGGGGAAGAAAGTCACAGAATTGCTCACAATGCTTGTTGACTATGAAAAAGGTTTACCAAAGAAGGCACCTACTCCCCAGGTATTGGCTATACAAGGAAGTAGGATCCAAAAGCCTAAATTGCAAGCAAATAAAAAGGGTAAGGGAAAGGTTGACAAAGGTAAACAAGTTATGGTTTATCAACAAAATCCCAAGAAGAAGAATAATAACCCTTAGAAGAACAAGTTGAATCCCAACAAGAAGGATCAGGCTTGTCACCACTACCATGAGGTAAGACATTGGAAGCGGAACTGTCTACTCTACCTTCATGATTTGCGTGAAAAGAAGCAAAAGTCTAAGGCTAATAACCCCAGTACTTCAGGTGCTGATAATGCGAAAAGTGTATCGCTTTTAAGGGGTCATTTAAGCCCGAATTCGTGATTATTTGATCAATTATTGCCCTAAATCGTTCCTTTTGTCATTTTAGGTACTTTTGAGAAGAAATCTAGGAAAGGAAGCATTTTGGACGTTTTTGGAGCGATTTAGTGAAGAAAACGGCAAAGTCTCAAAATCCTTGCTGGGAACAGTACCTGACGACGTCAAGACTTTACAAGTGACAGCGTCAAGCTTGGCAAAAGAGGTGGATATGGAAATTACACATGACAGCCCAGAACTATTTCAATTATAAAATGCCTCACGGCGTCACCAAGGCCTTCAGGGTCATTTTGCAAGTGACGGCCCAGAGCAATATTTCTACATGACGGTGTCAAGATTGGATCTAGGCAATACGACCCTTAATTTGGCGGCGAGTTGACGGCGTCACAAGCTAAAACGTGACGCCGTTAGGATGTAAAATATATATATATATATATATATATATATATATATATATATATATATATATATATATATATATATATATATATATATATATATATATATATATATATATATATATATGTATTTTTCCAAATTTTCATTGTTAAGGGTGGAACATAGAGAGGAACTTTGTGTAGATATTAGGGCATAAACCCTAGATGTTTTTTACAGCTCTTTCAAGGGTTTCAACACCTTGATTCTTCCATGTTCAATTGAAGATAAGTCCTAATTCAAATCATTCAATATGTTTATGTATTGTGTGATTATATCTTATGCTTGTCTTCTCTTTAACATGCTAGGCTAGGTTTTTGTTGTGTTTGCTTAGATGTAGTGAAACCTAGATGTTAATTATTGGTTGATGGTTTGTTTATAATTGTTTTGGATGATTGAATTCGATGTTAGGCTTAAGAAAACTGGCAGACTTCCAATTGGTAACTTGCTTGAACGTCTTAAGAAACATGATCAGAGGTGTACTATGATTTTTGGTTGTATTTAATGCATAAGCGAATTCTAGTGATCCCATGTTAGGAGCTTTTAGTCGGCTCGACATAGGAGTGAAGTAGGAGCTTATAGAGTTAGGGAATATCGTACACGGCCCTACGACTAGTATTAAGGAATATAACCCGTCATCCATGCAATTGTAACAAGCTAATCAACCGGTAAACGATATCTAGGGAGTAATGAAATCTAAGTAAACACACTTTCTCTCATTATTGTTTCCACCACAAATTAGTTTTAGTTTCATTTTATTTTATTTTGATTGCATCTTTAGTAAATTGGGTTAGTTGGCTAGCAACTAATTCCGCCCACTCCCTTAAAACCGAGATTTTTAACTGCTTTCTAAAAAATATAAAAATACAAAAAGAATCATCCCTCACCTTTAGACCTAGTCTAGTAGACTTTTTAATCCTAGCGAACACTACTCCTGAGTTGAACGATCAATCCCCAAGTACTTGTTACTATACTATACTACAACGATCACGTACACTTTCTGGCGGGGATTACAAGCTTCTCGAGATCCCTTGAGAGGTAAAACCTTTTGTGAGGGCGCAATCCCGCACATCAAGTTTTTGGCGCCGGAGCCCGGGGAGTAGTTATTGTCTAAGTTAGAATTTATTTTTATTAGGTCTACTTGCTAGATTCCTTTTTAGTAAGATTTTTATTTTTTATTTTTAGGTTCTCTTTAGTCTATCTTTTTCTTCGTTCCTTTCTTCGTAACTTTTACCATCCGCCATCATGGTAAATGAGGACCTCTCTAATCTTAGAATCACTAGGAGTCGTAGTTCCTTAAGAAACCTTGTCCCGCCTTATGCAGAACCTGAAAGGGAAATGCATAGGTTAAGGCAATCTCTTCCAACACCCGAACCATCTGGCGCAACCATCAACTTTGATGAGGCCCTTTAAGGAAGAAGATTCAGATCATCACCTTACACCCCATAGCCCCCAATCCAACCACGGTATGGGCGCTCCTAAAATTCCCATCCCCAAACGCCTTAAGGATTATTCCTCCCCGAACCCTCGCGGCTTCTCAAATGCCATTGTTTTTCCAAATGAATGCACCAATGAGGTCTTGCGTGCAAACAATGTTTGGCTTATCCAAAGTGTATGCAAGTTTCGCGGTTTGCAAACCGATGACCCAATTCAACATGTCAGGGATTTCTTGAAGATAGTGGACACCCTCCACACAGATGGGGCCACTAGAAACACGTCCCGATTACGATTCTTTCCTTTTACCCTTCATGAAAAAGCCAAAGATTGGTACAATAAACTTCCCTTTGAGTCTATTTTTACATGGGAGTAACTTATCTTTAAGTTTTATGAGAAGTTTTTCCTGGCTGGAAGAACCTCAGCATTTAGGGATAAGATCCTCCATTTCCGTAAAGGGAAAGACGAACCCATCTGTAAATCATGGATTAGATTCAAGGATCTAATAAGACAAGTTCCCCATCATGGCATCAAACTTTGGCTTCTGGTCCAAATCTTCTATGACAATATCTCCCAAATTGACCAAAACGGAATCAATAATTTGATAAAAGGGAAAATAGCCAATCTAAGCGCCGAAGAAGGGTGGAATAGGATTGAGGAATATGTCCAAGACCAGGACGGTACCTGGGATGAACCCGACTCGACTATGTGTATATCCGAAGTCATACAAACACCCTCGTCTGAGAATCGGCTGAGGAAGATCCACGAGAAGGTTTCATACTTGGCAGGGTCGCGAACAGCTAAACGACTAATGAACCCATACTTGATCTGCGACTACTGTGGGGCCCCGCATGAAGTAGAAGAATGCGGAGGAGAAACCACCACCAAACATGCGTGTTTGTCAGGTCATGACATCCTCGATGACCCTTCCCTTCTGCCTTTTTACCAAAACGATGATTATACCCTTTGGGGGAATCTGGTGAGAAGAAAGGAAGGAGAAGAAGGTCCTGACTTCAAAATCAGGAGCGCTTTTGAGGATGACCTTGGACACTTCACTCATGAAAAAGGCTTACAGTTGAAAGGGCTTGACGAGCTCATCACTGAACAACAGAATGGCAGCTCATCACTGAACAACAGAATGGCATGGAAAAATGGTTCCAAGAACTTAATGCTACCCTTGATGGCCATAACAAGCCTCAAGTAAGCTAAAAAGATCCCTTGCTCGCTGTTACCACTCAAGCCGGAACAACAACCAAGGACCTTCCTTATCCGAGTCAACACCCTGTCGCCATTAAGCCAAATAACCCTCACAGGGAGGAAGGTAATATGAGTAATGAGACTCCTGAACAGCCCCCTCAAATAACCCCCTCTCAACCAGTTTCACCCAATCAACCCGTGAAAGTCCCATTCCCCGCCCGCCTCAAGAATCAAAAGATTGAGAATGATAATAAAAGATTCTTATCATATCTAAAAGATTCAGTGGTTACCATTCCCCTCCTTGATGCTTGCTACCATATGCCCAAGTATAGTACATACTTCAAGAGATTACTTGCCAACCAAAAAAGACTCGAGGGTCTTGTGACTCTAGTAGAAGAATGTTCGGTAGTGACCCAACGAGGGCTACTGAAAAAAGTAGACGACCCGGGTAGTTTCACTCTGCCCTATTCCATACGATCCCTATCGGTAAAGAATGCTCTAGTTGATTTAGGGGCAAGCATCAACCTCATGCCCTATTCTATGTTCCTCAAACTAGGGTATTCCGGATTAAAACCAACCCATATGAACATCCAACTAGCTGACAGATTGGTTAAATACCCCATAGGGATATGCGAGAACGTGCTAGTTAAGGTAGGAAAGTTCAAATTTCCGGTTGACTTTGTGATCTTGGAAATGGAGGAGGATGACTTAGTGCCCATCATCTTAGGAAGACCATTTCTTGCCACCGCTCGTGCCGTCATTGATGTTCATGACGGCAAGTTAACCTTGCGAGTAGGGGCCGACAGCTTAACCTTTGATATTAAGGATACAATAAGCCTTTCTCTCGAAGCAGCTAACCGGCTATATTTCATCGGAGAGGTCGATGAATTAACCGATGTCATTGACGATTGTGTTGACGAACAAATTGAAGAAGGATGGTTACGAGATGAGGCTTTCCTTCCCATAATTGAGAAGGAAAAGACAGAGGGCATTAGCGCAGTTTCCTTTTATCCTGGACGAGAGGCCACTGAACCACTCGAGCTTCGTAAACCTGAAAAAAAATTGAAACCCTCTATTATCGAGCCACCCAAGTTAGAACTCAAGGAGCTCCCAAACCATTTAGAATATACTTTTCTTCAAGGAGAAGATCAACTACTTGTAATCATAAATTCTTCCCTTGAAGATAGGCAAAAAGATAAGCTCCTAAGAGTTTTAAAGAAATATAAGGGAGTCATTGCTTGGAGTGTAGCTGATATCAAGGGGATCGACTCAACCTTCTACGCGCATAAAATCCTTATGGAAGAAAATTATAAACTCGGCGTGCAATCCCAAACGCGAGTAAATCCCAACATCAAGGAAGTTGTAAAAAAGGAACTCGTCAAACTCTTGGATGCAGGGTTAATCTACCAAATCTTAGATAGCCCGTGGGTTAGTCCTGTACAGGTCGTACCAAAGAAAGGAGGAATGACTGTGGTAAAAAATGATAATGGTGAATTGGTGCCCCAGAAAACAGTCACTGGTTGGCGTGTGTGCATCGATTATAGGAAGCTGAATGATGCCACCTGAAAAGATCACTTCCCTCTCCCATTCATAGACCAAATGCTGGAAAGATTAGTAGGGCACGAGTACTACTGTTTCTTGGATTGTTTCTAAGGGTATTTCCAAATCCCCATCGCCCCTGAGGATCAACAAAAGACCACGTTCACCTGTCCATATGGGACATTCGCCTATAAAAGAATGCCTTTCGGGTTATGTAACGCTCCCTCTACTTTTCAACGATGCATGACCGCAATCTTTCACGAATTAATGGAAGATAGCATGGAAGTTTTCATGGATGATTTCTCAGTCTCTGGGAACTCTTTCGATCGCTGTCTTGCTAACCTCGAGAAAATGCTCAAACGTTGCGAGGAGACCAATTTGGTTCTGAACTGGGAGAAATGCCATTTTATGGTAAAATAAGGAATTGTGCTTGGGCACAAGGTCTTTAGAAACAGAATTGAGGTGGATCGAGCAAAAATTGAAGCCATATCTAACTACCTTATCCGACTACAGTCAAGGCAATACGTAGCTTCTTGGGTCATGCCGGGTTCTATAGGAGATTCATTAAAGACTTCTCTAAAATAGCTCGGCCGATGACTCAGTTGCTTGTAAAAGATGCCCCTTTCGATTTTTCCCAAGAATGCAAGGATGCGTTCGATCAACTGAAGCAGGAACTCACACAAGCCCGATTATGGTTACACCTAATTGGGAATTGCCCTTCGAAATCATGTGTGGTGCCAGAGACTATGCTGTTGGAGCGGAATTAGGCCAGAGGCTTAACAAACATTTCCAACCAATATACTATGCTAGCAAAACTATAAATCCTGCTCAAAAGAACTACTCCACCATTGAAAAGGAGCTATTGGCTGTAGTATTTGCCTTTGATAAATTTTGCCAATATCTTGTCCTTTCAAAAACAGTCATTTTTACTAATCATTCGGCTCTTCGATACCTTTTTGCTAAGCAAGACGCTAAACACGACTAATTCGGTGGATCTTGTTGTTACAAGAATTTGATGTTGAGATTCGTGATAAAAAGGGGGCAGAGAATTTAGCTGCTGATCATCTCTTTCGTCTTGAAAATCCCATCCTTAGTGAACTTGACAAAAGTAAGATTCGTGATTCATTTCCAGAAGAGCAGCTCATGTCAATAACTGATTCTGAGCCATGGTACGCGGATTATGCTAATTATCTGGCAACCAGACTCATTCCGAAACACATGAATAGACACGAAAGAAAAAGGTTCTTTACCCAACTAAAATGCTACTTTTGGGATGAACCTTTCTTATTCCGAAGATGTCCGGATCATGTAATCAGGCGCTGTGTTTCGAAAAAAGAAGCAATGAAGATCATGAAAGAATGTCATTCGGGCCCTTATGGGGGCCATCATGGAATAAACACCACTGCACGAAAAAATTTCGATGCAGGGTTCTATTAGCCTACAATATTTCGTGATGTAAAAGGAATGACACAAGCATGTGATGCATGTCAACGAGCCGAGAATATTTCAAAGAGAGATGAAGCACCCCAGAATTTTATACAAGTTTGTGAGGTTTTCGAAGTCTGGGCAATAGACTTTATGGGCCCCTTCCCATCTTCAGGGGGAACGAATATATCTTGGTGGCCATTGACTATGTTTCAAAATGGGTAGAGGTACAAGCCCTTAGGACCAATGATGCTAGGGTAGTCATTCATTTCTTAAAGAAACTGTTCGCTAGGTTCGGCATCCCTAAAGCTCTTATTAGTGACAGAGGAACCCATTTTTGCAATGCACAAATGGAAAAGGTCATGAAAAGATATGGAGTCTCCCACCAATTCTCCACCACTTATCATTCTCAAACCAACGGTCAAGTAGAGAACACCAATAGAGCGATTAAGAGAATACTTGAAAAAACGGTAAATCAGAATAGAAAGGATTGGTCATTCAAACTCGATGAGGCTTCATGGGCGTTCCGAACTGCCTATAAAACACCCATTGGGACAACCCCGTTCCCCATGGTTTATGGCAAGGCATGTCACCTTCCAGTAGAGCTGGAGCATAAGGCATATTGGGCACTTAAGACATGTAATCTGGATTATACGGTTGCAGGAATGAACAGGTTCTTACAGCTCTAGGAGCTTGATGAACTAAGACTACAAGCATATGAATCATCCGTTAAATATAAAGAAAGAGCAAAGAGATGGCAAGACCAACGAATTAAGAAACCTAAGGAGTTCTCAGAAGGAGACAAAGTTCTACTGTATAACTCTCATTTAAGTTTGTTTTCCGGGAAACTTAAGTCTAGATGGTATGGACCTTTTATCGTGAAGAGCTCCTCTAAAACTCGCGTTGTTGTGTTAATGGACGATGAGAATAGAGAGTTCACTGTGAATATACAACGCGTTAAGCATTATCAAGAAAATGGTAATGAAATGATCAATGAGGAGGACATAACCTTTAGCAACGAGGTTACGTGATAGCCTATGACCTGGAGTCTAGCTACAAGACTCGTAAATAAAGAAAAGTGCTTCTTGGGAGGCAACCCAAGTTTTATTTGTTTTATTTGATTTAATTGTTTGTTTGTTTGCTTAAATTTATTTGTTTCCGTATACGTGTTTTATTTTTATTGTTTGTGAATCATGGTTCAAAATAAATTATGAAAATGCTTTATTTTGTTTTTAACTTCATCTTAATTACATATAAAGGTATTTTGCAAAAGCTAAGTGTAAGGGGAGACCCAAAATTTGTTTATAAGAACGAAATTGAGCGTGAACCACAACAATGTTAAATGAACATGTATATTAGTAATTGTTTGAGTCAAATGCTTGTATCGAGTCATAATGATGTTTTGCAGGATTTTCCAGGAAGTAAGGCATAAGTATTTCTAGAAAATTTCCGGAAACTTAACATGAGATTTTCTGCAGGAACATTCTGACGGCGTCAGGAGTTACAACCTGACGGCGTCATGTACTAAAATTCTGAAAAATTTTACAAGTTTTGTTTATACCAGAGTCTTAAAGTTTTTGTTGATTCTTTAGTTTTATAAACTCCAGGAAATCTGCAAACATTCATTCCACAAGCATTATATCTTAATTTGCTTTATTAGGATTTTTAGTATATATAGATTGCCGCCGATTTTACATGAGTTTTGCCTTGATTGTTTTCTTAGGTTTAACAGGTTACATTGGACAAGAGGATGATTTATATTTCTGGAGGGAAGCTTTAATAGTTCATTTTCTTGGAAGAAGATCTAACCTTGCAGACACACTATCCACACCGAACGAATCAGGGGAGTATTTGTTTTCATTCTTTTACCTTCATTACTTTTACATCTTTTTAGTGAACATTAAGGATAATTTTCAGCCTAAGTGTAAAGGGGGGGGGGGGGGGTAAATAATGATACCTTAGAGAATACAATTGCACTTGAGTTTGTTTGTTTCATAGTAGGTGTGTAATAAAACTGAGAAAAATAATTGTTAGGGCAATTTTAGCGCCAAATTTAAATTTTTTTACAACATTTAGGACTGAAGCTTTAGCCTTAATAAGTGTCTCATGGATAGGAGTTGTATGACTAGCACAAAAACCGTACCACACAGAAAAATTTTCCAACCAAATATGCGAGGTTCGCCTTTAGATTTGTTAGGAAAAGCATTCATTATTAGTGCTTATGAGTGTACCGGTAGCGTTTAGATTCCAGAACTTGCGTTAGTGATGCATCCCGAGACCGCTAGTGAGACTACATTCGTGTAGTTAAGATTTACTACATGATAAGAGGCATTAGGATCACCCTTGTGTTAAACCCGTATCATAAATTACTTGACCAATGAAGTCATAATTATTTGACTATAAAGTCAACTAATTTCTCCCACACCTTTGCGATGTACTCATTTTTAGTACATGATACCCCTAGTACACCCCTCCAAGCCTATCTTTTTCGTTTCTAACTTTAAGAATCTTACTTAAAGAAAGAATTTGTTACAATCCACCCCAAATGTGCAACCAAATCGCCTTAGCCTTCCGTGTATGCACTCATCTTTAGTGCATTATTGTTATTTGTTTAAACCCTTAGTTAATTATCTATTTGATTACATCGTTGCTAAGTCGAGTCATATCTTGTACATATTGTTTTGGGACGATTGGGACTCATGGGTAAAGTACTAATGTTATGGAGTATTGGGGAAGACATCAATTATTACCCCTATATGTGCGTTAATATTTAAAAGTACTCCAAGTGTTTTGATTATCTTGATTCGAGTCATAGAATAGTTGATTGTAAAGTATGTAAAAGTTCAAGCGTAAGGGGGACGTAAATCCCCAATGATGTATTATTTTGGATGGTAGGGAAAGAGTGTATGAATAAAAATAGAAAAAAAAACAAAAAAAAAGAGAAAAAAGAAAAAGAAAAACATACGGACTACCATCCCGTTTCATTTTATGTTTGTTTCATAGTTTGTAGTTTTGATTAGCATAAGTCGAGTCGAGTCTTGGCTTAGCAACGCCTTATTATACATGTAATTAACCAAGATGATTAACTCGCCAACAGTAAATATTGCCTTTATCCAACAAAACCGTGTTTATCATATCCCTACACCTCACGTTATAACCCTTTAAAAGACCTCTTTGATAGTTTATCCTAGGTGCTTACGCCAAGTGGTGGAGGTTTGATCCTTTCCCAAGCCTATGGTAATCTATTTGCTATGACAGGTAGTGAGACATGTTTTCCATTTCCATATTGTGATATATAATTTATTACACCCGAGAGATGTGGGTATCTAAACACTATTTGTGAAGTGCTAGTGTATAACCTCCGTGGTTGTTTTTGGTTTTAAGTGGAATAATTATTTGTTGTAATTACTTTTATATTAGTGTTAAATGACCCCTAGCTTGTACTTTGATTAGAATAAAAGCGCATTTGCTTGAAGATAAGCAAATCGCAAGTGTAAGGGTATTTGATAAGGCGAAAAGTGTACCGCTTTTAGGAGGTCATTTAAGCTTGAATTCGTGATTATTTGATCAATTATTGCCCTAAATCGTTCATTTTGTCATTTTAGGTACTTTTGAGAAGAAATCTGGAAAAGGAAGCATTTTGGACGTTTTTGGAGCGATTTAGTGAAAAAAACGGCAAAGTCTCAAAATCCTTGCTAGGAACAGTACCAGACGACGTCAAGACTTTACAAGTGACGGCGTCAAGCTTGGCAAAAGAGGTGGATATGGAAATTACACATGACGGCCCAGAACTATTTCAAGTATAAAATGCCTGACGGCGTCACCAAGGCCGTCAGGGTCATTTTGCAAGTGACGGCCCAGATCAATATTTCTAAATGACGGCATCAAGACTGGATCTAGGCAATACAACCCTTAATTTGGCGGCAAGTTGACGGCGTCACAAGCTAAAACGTGACACCGTCAGGATGTAAAATCTATGTATATTTTTCCAAATTTGGAACATAGAGAGGAACTTTGTGTGGATATTAGGGCATAAACCCTAGACATTTTTTACAGATCTTTCATGGGTTTCAACCCCTTGATTCTTCCATGTTCAATTGAAGATAAGTCCTTATTCAAATCATTCAATATCTCTATGTGTTGTGTGATTATATCTTATGCTTGTCTTCTCTTTAACATGCTAGGCGAGGTTTTTGTTGTGTTTGCTTAGATGTAGTGAAACCTAGATGTTAATTATTGGTTGATGGTTTGATTATAATATTTTTGGATGATTGAATTCAATGTTAGGCTTCAGAAAACTGGCAGACTTCCAATTGGTAACTTGCTTGAACGTCTTAAGAAACATGATCGGAGGTGTACTACGATTTTTGGTTGTATTGGATCCCATGTTAGGAGCTTTTAGTCGGCTCGACATAGGAGTGAAGTAGGAGCTTATAGAGTTAGGGAATATTGTACACGGCCCTACGACTAGTATTAAGGAATATAACCCGTCATCCATGCAATTGTAACAAGCTAATCAACCGGTAAAAGATATCTAGGGAGTAATGAAATCTAACTAAACACAATTTCTCTCATTATTGTTTCCACCAGAGATTAGTTTTAGTTTCATTTTACTATATTTTGATTGCATCTTTAGTAAATTGGGTTAGTTGGCTAACAACTAATTCCGCCCACTCCTTCAAAACCGAGATTTTTACCTGCTTTCTAAAAAATATAAAAATACAAGAAGAATCATCCTTCACCTTTAGACCTAGTTTAGTAGACTTCTTAATCCTAGCGAACACTACTCCTGAGTTGAACGATCAATCCCCCGATACTTGTCACTATACTATACTACAACGATCAAGTACACTGCCTGGCTGGGATTGCAAGCTTCTCGAGATCCCTTGAGAGGTAAAACCTTTTGTGAGGGCGCAATCCCGCACATCAGGTGCATTCTTTATGATTGAATTATTTTCTTTAACTCATAAAATAAATTTCTGGGTATATGATATGGGATGTGGTATTCATATTTGCAATACTATGCAGGGGTTTAGAGTTGAGAGGAAACTTGCCTATGGAGAACAATATCTGCACGTAGTTAACGGAGCACATGCAGCTCTTGAAGCTATAGGAGTATTTAAATTAGTTTTTCCTTCGGGCTTAGTATTGCCTTTAATTAATTTTCATTATGCACCTTCAATTGTTCGGGGTGTAGTTTCCTTTTCTTGTTTATTGGATCTTGGTCTTCAACATACTATTAATAGCAATGGAATTTCTATTTTGTTTAATGGTATTTTTTATTTTAATGCTATTGCTGTTAATGGTTTTTTGAAATTGATATGAATGATGATATGTCCAATAATAATAATTCAATGTATAGCATCAATAATAAGAGAATCAAGAATGGTCTGGATTCATCTTATCTTTGGCATTGTTGACTTGCTCATATAGGCAAGAATCGCATGAAAAAGCTGCAATATGATGGGCTTTTACAAGAGATTAATGATGAATCATATGATAAATGTGAATCTTGTATATCTAGGAAGATGACATAGAAACCATTCAATAATTGTATGGAAAGAGCTTCTGAGCTACTTGGTTTGATACACACAGATGTGTGTGGACCACTTAGACAAGTGTTAATGAGAGGTGCTAGCTACTTCTTAACCTTTACGGATGATTTCAGCCGTTATGGTTATGTTTGTCTTCTTAAACATAAACATGAGGTGTTTGAAACATTTAAGGTTTTCAAAGAAAGAGTAGAATTAGAAACTGGAAAGAAGATTAAAGCTCTTCGATCCGACAAAGGTGTTGAATTCCTGAGTCAAGAGTTTAAAGATTTTTTAGCTGAGAATGGGATTGTCCAGCATCTTACATCTCCATATACTCCACAACAAAATGGTGTATCAGAGAGAAGGAATTGTACATTGTTGGACATGGTGCGATCAATATTTAATCTTACAACTCTTCCTTTATCATTTTGGGATTATGCATTAGAATCTGCTATTCGCATTCTAAATTTGGTTCCAACTAAGAAGGTTGATAAGACACCTTATGAGTTGTGGAATGGTAAAGTTACAAACTTGTCTTATTTAAAGGTCTGGGGTTGCTAGGCGTTTATTAAACGTGACTCAGCAAATAAACTCCAACAGAGTTATGTAAAGTGTATCTTTGTAGGATACCTAAAGGAAAAAATGGGTTACTACCAGTGTTGCAAAAAAAAGGTCTACAAGGCCGATTAATCACCGATTAGGTGCTACAAGGCTACCGACCTTGCCGATTTATGTAAGTGGGTCAAACAAATAGGTCAACCGTGGTAAATGACAATCAACGGCGGTCAAACTTGCCAAAAACCTATAAATCTTTCCGGAAGTACCCAAAACTTAATGTAAACTTATTTTGATCACTTACAGTAACTGTTTAAGTCTATTACAAGTTGTTTTTTAGAAAATACCTTACCGGAAATACCTAAAACTCACTGGAAATACACAAAACTTGCCGGAAATAACTAAAATTTATCAGTAATGCCAATCCGATTAATCACCGATTAATCCCGCCTAGACCGATTACAAGCTACAAGGTAGTCGACCGCCCGACTACCGATTCGCGATTTTTGCAACCTTGGTTACTACTTTTATTTCCCACCTGAAAACAAGGTTATTGTTGCAAGGTATGGAGACTTTCTTGAGAAAGATCTCATATCTCCATAATTCAGTGAGAGGATATATGACCTGGAAGACGATCAAGAAGATACATTACCTTACTAGCCAACTTCCTGTAGAACTTGAAAGTCTGGGTCCTCCACCTGAAGTTGAAGTCGTTCCCATTCATAGATCTGTAAGAAATTTGAACGCTCCTAAACGTCTATGTATTAATGTAGAATGTGAGGAATCTATATTAGGTGATCTTGATGAATCAGCTAATTATAGAGCTGCCATTAATAGTCTTGAAAATGATAAATGGATGGTTGCTATGAATGGGGAAATGCAATGCATGACATATAACGAGGTATATATTGAAGCAGACCTTCCTCAGAAAGCTAAGGTAGTTGGGAGTAAGTGGATATTCAAGAAAAAGACTGACATGATAGCAATGTATACACCTATAAGTCCCGTTTTGGTGGCTAAAGACTTTACTCAAACATATGGTGTTCACTACGAGGAGACCTTTTCTCCTGTAGCTGACATTAGGGCTATTAGGATTCTCATAGCTATAGTTGCATACTATGACTATGAGATTTGGCAAATGGATGTCAAAACCGCCTTCTTAAATGGTCGCCTAGATAAAGACATCTATATGGCGCAGCCTGAGGGGTTTGAGAATCCAGAATTTCCAAACCGTGTATGCAAACTTCAAAGATCCATTTATGGATTGAAGCAAGCATCACGACAATGGAATAACAGGTTTGTTGAAGAAATCAAAAAATTTGGTTTTACTCAGAATCTTGATGAGCCATGTGTATATAACAAAGCTAGTAGGAGTGATGTAATTTTCCTTATTTTATATGTCGATGACATATTGATCATGGGAAAAGACATTCCATGTTTGCAAAAGGTTAAGGCATATCTTGGAAAGTGTTTTTCTATGTAAGATTTAGGGGAAGCTGCATTCATTCTAGGAATCAAGATCTACAGGGATAGATCACAGCAATTAATTAGACTAAGCCAAAGTGCTTACATTGATAAAATATTGAAGAGATTCAATATGCAAAATTCAAAGAAGAGATATTTGGCAATGCAAGAGAATCATAGCTTAAGTAGTAGAGCATGTGCTTCAACACATGTAGAGGTGTCACGCATGAAGAGAGTCCCTTATGCTTAGGTTGTGGGTTCTATTATGTATGCAGTAAAAAATACAAGGCCTGATGTGGCGTTTGCTCAAAACATTACCAGTTGATATCAATAGAATCCAGGTGAACTCCATTGGACTGCTGTTAAGAACATTCTTAAGTATCTAAGGGCTACTAAGGATATGTTCTTAGTGTATGAGGGAAATCCAAATGCAAAACTTGATGTTATAGGTTACTACGATGCTTCCTAGAAGTGTGATAAAGATGATACGAAGTCTCAGACGGGTTATGTCTTTGTCATTAATGGAGGAGCTGCGGATTAGAGGAGCAAGAAGCAGAGTACATTGGCGATGTCTGCAACAGAAAGTGAGTACATAGCTGCTTCAGAAGCTACAATGGAAGCCGTCTAGATTAGAAAGTTCGTTTCGAGGCTTGGAGTTATGCCATCGATTGAGAACCCTATAAAGATGTATTGTGACAATTCAGCCGCAATTACATTTTCCAATGAACCTGGAATCAAGAAAGGCACTAGACATTTCTCGATTAAATATCACTATGTTCGAGAACAATTCGAAATAAGTGAAATCGAGTTACTCAAAGTTCACAGAGATGATAACTTAGCAGATCCATTAATGAAGGCTCTACCTAACACTAAGCTTTATAAGCTTGCTGAAGGCATAGGACTTCGTTTAGCTAATAGTTTCATGCCCATTTGTGATTAGTATTTGGATAAAAGGATGTTATGAACAATTATTATTTTAATGAAATAAATTATTTGTTATGTTTGATTGTCATTTTCTTAATAATATATCATGTATTTGCATGTTTAAATCCTTGAATAAATTAGTTATTCTAAATGGTCCGTTGTCGATTAATGATATGGGAATATCATTAAACTAAGACAAATCTGAGTATTGGTTAGGGTATACTTGAAAGTATATTGATGCGTAGTCATACCAATTTCATATGATATTCAATGAATTGAATATAGACTTATTCCAACTACATGAGTTTACTTTGTGGATCTTGTCATCAAGTATATCATGAAAATAGTTATCCTCAGACTTGAGATACCAGATAAGAGTCATGGATGTAGTGCATTTCTGTAAAGCAATTTACCGCTATCCGTAACAGGTAGTTATAAGGATTGTTTCCAGAAGTGTTGCAAAGTTCATGGGTTATTGCTTGTAATCAAGACATAATTTGTTCCTTCAAATTCGTTTTGGAGTTTAATACTGCTGGGCCCTTCATAAGGTTGACAAAATGTTTGCGTGGCCATGCCCAAAGTCTATCTGGAATACGTTCAGATGTTTTGGTAATTTTTTTCAATCATAAACAACGAGAAACAGAATTGTTAAATAAAGAATAACTGAGATCCATATCTTTATTAACATGGTATTAGAAACAAAAGGATAATAATAATGATGAATCATTAAAGATTTTTCAGGAGGCCTTCCTCAAGTTGAACTAGGGGCATTGACGTGTTGCTAGACGCTAACCAATGTCATTATACTATTAATAGATATCCAAGTGGGAGCTGTTGGTTTTGTGGATAAAATATTAATACATATATGTCTAAATTCGAACCCGAGACCATGGGATTGCACACGTTACGAATGAGAATTAATGATCAATAATTAATATTTATGAAATATCATATAATTAATTATTTAAACAATAATAATCGTCTAATAGTCGTTAGCACTTAACGGTAATTGTAATGGTCGTTAGGGACTAAAACAGAAGGACTAGAGTGGAAATTGGACATCGAGAAGGTTCCGGAATCCCTTCCCTTATGATGGCCGGTCATATGTTTATTGGGGTGACCCAATCCCACTTAAACTTTGACTCCAAGTTTCCACAACTATATAAACAAACCTTTAGGTCATTTGTTTGCATCTCTTGTACACTAAACCTAAAGTTTTAGTTTTCTTTTCTCCTTCTTTTGTGAATCCGATCGGCAAACACCCTCTCGGGTTTTTGGTCGATTTTTTGTGAAAGAAAACAATAGTGTTTTCTTGATCTAACCATCACATTAATTCGTTATTAATTCGTATGTACAAGAACATGGTATTAACTCACTATAGTTAATATCTTTGATCGAATAATAAAACGATAAGTGGTTATTCATAGATTCCTAATCAAACCCTAATTAGGGTTCATCACTTAATCAAAGTTATTGAAGTTGATTCTTTTTTGTGCTAGAATTACAAACGTACGTTCTTTGTTTAAATTATGGTTAATCTGTTATATGTTAATTATGATCCTAGCTTCCGCATATTTACTTTGATGTTATATGTGTAATTATATGATTGTCATGCTAATTAAATTCTAACAGGTTCGGGTCACGGTCAACCATTTTAAACGTTTATTCGAGTTTAACCGTATAAACAATAACATGTGTAAGAATGATTGTGTGCATGCGCGCTCGTGCCTATATATAAATGCATGATGCCTAAAGTTAACCATCGATGTGTGCCAGCCTATACTAGATACAATTAGGGATGAGCACGGTACCGGTACCGTACCGATCCCGTACCGAATTAGTGGTACTAAATTTTTTTCGAGCATAAATTAGCGGTACCGGTACCGTACCGAACGGGATTCGGATACCGGTACCGGGAAATCGGGTTTTTCCCCATTTTTTCGGGAATTTCCCGATTTGGTACCGGTCCCGTACCGAATTAGTGGTCCCGATTTTTTTTCCTCCTTATTTCGTAGTACCGGTACCGTACCGTATATCGGGAACGGTACCGTTTCGGTAAGGTACCGGTTCGGTTCCGAGATTCGATTCGAAACGCTCATCCCTAGATACAATGATCAGTAATTGCGTAGTAAAAATGTTTAATTAAGCAGTTATCATGTCTCTTTAGTCCAATTTAGACATGTTAATTATTCCTTGTAATAATCATATGTTAAGTGAGCTCTTAGCACATTAGGTGATTCTTCTGGTTTATCTATGCTACATAAAAAGAGAAAACACGTTTACTTAAAATTTAAAAAATGATTAATATTGTTAGATTAAAGTACCCCTCTTTATAAAAGATAATAGAATATATTAAATATTTCATATTTAATTACAATTTAAACATGTAATTCTCTTCACTTTCACTTACTTGACACTCATATATACATTAAAAAATATTTACGCACACAAATTATAGCTACTGTACACCTATCGCTGCTATACATGAGTAATCGTCATTTGTCTGGTGTAATTTATTAATAAAATATCTTTGGTAGTGATAGACTAAAATATTTTAGATCCAACTTTACTTGATAAAACTTTCGATATTAAATGTTGGCAAATAACGCAATATTCATTTTCTATTTTTATGGCATTATTGATTTTAGCTTTAACAATAAGAAAGGATGGACACTTTAATATCTAATAAAGTTGTGATCATATGCCCAAAGTCAAGTCACAATGTGCTAATGGGTCATAAATCATACGTAATAGGTAGTAATTTATTGGTACGGGTTGGGGGATGGGATGACAATAAAGTATTATTTTCAAATATTTTTCATCAATAATTTAGCATGTACTCAGCCCTGTAGACATAACATGTATCCAAATACTATTATTCAAACTAAACGGGAATCTATGCTAATAATAAATAGTCTTCACATGGCATTTTTATTATTTCCACTACTATATTAAATCGGTCATTTACACTGGGCAACAGACAATAGACAATAATATATATATCTTAGATATGAATGAAGTCTCATGAAAGGAAATGCTATTATAGATGCTTTCATTATATGATTACATAAAATATAGTTCCAGCGAAGCCCAGAGGCCAGAGATAAGGTCAAAACAAGAGAAAACTGCAAAATACATCCCTGTCAGAAACTTTTGGCAATGTACATCACCCGTTAGGCAAACGTTTGCCACAATACATCCCTAGTCCCTAACTTCGTTAACTTTTAGGACCAACTGTTGTTAAGTTGCAAAAAACTAATCAAAAACTAACCTCCCAACTCTATTTATAGGCTAGGGGCTAGGGCTTCACTAATCTTTTACATTGTTGCATATTTAGCCCCTAGACCTTTACAAATCATGAAATACAAGCTTAAACATTATAAAATGTAACTAATACACTAAATATTAAACGTAATGACCTAGTAATTTGGAGGAATAGAGTTGACTTTTCTTCCTAAGTTCTTCAAAGGATCAAAGTCGACAGCTTGAGAATACTTGGCGTATTTTTCATGTCAATAACTTCACGCATCCACCAAGGGTCCCTTTTGTCATTCTTTGAATATTTAAGAATTAGAATTGTCGTTTTGGGCTTTTCTTGGATAAATTTCTTCCTCGGCTTAGTCTTGTGACCTTTTCCAATCTCGTGCTCGTTTTTGACTGTTTTGCTTTGTTTTTGTTCATTTTTCACATATCCGTACCTGCACATACACAAATACAAAAACACACATTCTCATGGCATATTTGGTTAGTATTTCGTGTATTTGGTCTGAATAAAGGTCTAAAAAGATGTGTGAATAAGCACTCATCAAAATCCCCCAGACTAAGGTATTGCCGTGTCCTCACGCAATGTCATCACCTCACGCTTAAGAGATAAATAATTTTCAAAACCTCTCTTTACTGACGTTGTAAAGTAGCAATGACTTTCAAAAGAGATAGTAAAATCATTTATTCTCAAAAACGCTCCGTTTTCCGATTTTCATAAATAACAACTACAACTACTATTTTTGTACTTTTTCATTTATATATGTGACGGTTTGCCTTGACTTTCATTATCAATTCTTATCTGTTGATAACTTTCAGGGTCAACGAGTAGAAACACTTCTCACAGAGAAGAGACCATACGGATAAAAATCGTCATCCTTGATTTTTCACAAGCTCCCAAACTAAGCGTAAAATCGAGATCATTGTTTATCAGAAGTTAGATGCTAACACTGCCCACAAAAGTTACTTGTGTATTACCTCTTGTCCCCAGATCCTTAGTTGTATCTAAAGATTTTAATTTGTGAGAAATGAATTGCTTCATATTTTCTCGTGTTGATAGTTATTAGTCCGATAAGAGCACAAAATTTGAACGCTAAGTAGTTTCCAAACTTTCCCTCAAAAACCCCTGCATACAGAAATCGGGTCCACATGAAGGTCTCTGATTTAACATGATTTGTGGAGGCTCCCTTTTTATTTACGACCGAGACATACCAAGTTTGATACCCGAAACGGAAGCTTTTTATTAGGGAAACCCCCGGAGTCGAAGTTTGGCATTTTTGCATAATCATAAGCACTTTAATAATACTTTTGTCCTTAGTCCTTTATTCTTTTACAGTCAACGGTTTATGAGCCGCCAAGATGTAAGAGCTTTATTATGACTTTGGATTTCTATCCGCTGCTTTTTTATAGCTTTGGATTCCTCTGCCTTTTTATTTGGCTTTGGACTATTATTATTGATATTCATAATCATATGCCAAACCCCGAGTCCTACGGCCATTACTAAGATCACAACATCGGCTGCGAACCGGCAAGATGCAATAGTCTATTTCACCGTAACACTGGCAGTACCTCAATGTGTACCAAACCCCCATATGCAGAGATTTTGTTGGGAACGAGAAAAAACTAAGTATTGCCCAAACCGTATACCCTTAATTAATCCTAGACATCTATTTATATATATTGGTGACGTTGCTGATGGGAACAAGGAGGCCACAAGTACCTTTCGTGGGTTTTTTAAATCCCAGAAATGCGATCCGTGTATAGCACGAAACTTCTAAATAAACTCTATCATTCCTCGATCTCCGCAAATTTAAAATCCCAAGTAATGAGATCCGCGGATGCTTAGCCATAATCATTTGGTTATATTGGTTAAGGGAGACGAGCTAGGGCTCAACACGCCCGGTCAAGTCAAAACATTTATTTCTACTCTCGCCGGTAGGAAAGTCAAAACAAGGTGTCAAAACTTATTATTCATATCATATATCTTTTTTCATTTTTTTTTTATTTTTTTTTATTTTTTATTTTTTATTTTTTTTTACATATAAAAAGGTGACAAAAATTTAAAATTTTTGGTGGAAAACGGAGTTGCGTAAGTTAACAGCTCAGACGATGGTACAGGTCAAATCGAATCGAAGATTCACCCCCCCAGACTAAAATGAAACATTGTCCTCAATGTTTTAAGGGCATGGGTAATCCTACGAAATATCTAAGGCCGTTTATTAAGTATGCCAAGAGATAAACGTTAGTCGATAAGATTTTGGATATGGTGAATTTCCGAAAGAGCAGCGAAGGATGAGACTCGAGTGGAGAGAACGACAAACCACGAGCACGAGAGTCCTCAAACTTCGGGGAAATTCCTGAACATTCAAAAACAACAACCACGAAAATACGAGTTTGGAAAGGTTGCCCTCCTCAAGTTACGTTATTAAAGAAAATAGAAAATAAAGAAAATGAAATAGATAAGCATGGGGTGCCTCCCACGAAGCGCTTGTTTTTTTTCACCGAGTCACATGAGCTTGACTCGATCCCCGAATTAATTCGTCCTTGGGGAGAGCAAATGGAAAATGATCTCCATCGGGCTTTGATTCAAAATATTTGAATAAACATATGAATTATGAAAAAGTTCCATCCCGATGAGATAACCACTGGTATTTTAATAGTGAAAACGTTTAAAAACGATACCAGGGTCAAAAACAACATCCTCACTCCCCACGGAGTGAAGGATAAGAGAAACCACACCAAACATTACAAATGGCAAGAAAGTCATGATAACAATCTTGTAAAATTCATCCTCATCAAAAGAAAACTTCATAATTGTGGAATTATGAATCTTATCATTCAAGCTCATTTTAAAAACTTTCCTGGGTGGGAGGGATGGGATAAAATTTTCATTAAGACTTTCATTTTTAAGAATACCACCCGGATCATGATCAATGTCAAGATCAAAACTGAAACTTTCGTATTCTGGATTAGAAAACTTTTCAATTTCACATTCAGATTCATCAAAACGAAATGACTCAAACTCCGGAAGAGAGATAAAAGCATGAGAAGTGGTATTGCCACGACTCGTCTCTTCCGAGTGATTGAAGTGAAAAGTTTCATACGTCGTATCAGAAAAATCAGAACGATAAGTGGGATTGTCACTAATCTCCTTAGTCGTATCGAAAGAGAAACTCTCAAAGTTTGGTAAAAATTCCTCGAGCTCGGGCTCCAGAGGATCGTCAATTATAAGCTCATTTTTTTTCTTAACTTTATCCGGAGGGATTGACGGTTCATCGTTCAACAAATTGTTAAGAAAAATAGTATCCCCCTCCGAATCAAAGTAAGAATCGTCAATCTCAGAAAACGGAATCGTATCAATAGCAAGAAATTCATCGACCTCTTCCCAAAAAGAATCATGTTCCTTATTCGGAGGAAATGATGGGGAAGAGTCGGAGACGAACGTTTTCACAAAATCATCAAAGGAATAATCACAAACATCAATGCTGTTGACGGAGTACTTCTTTGATTTTGGAGCATCAGCTTTAAAAATCATT
The DNA here is from genome assembly GCA_030686995.1 of Artemisia argyi. Taxonomy (NCBI): domain Eukaryota; kingdom Viridiplantae; phylum Streptophyta; class Magnoliopsida; order Asterales; family Asteraceae; genus Artemisia; species Artemisia argyi. The sequence continues at coordinate 188,222,839 of CM060685.1, read as the reverse complement.
ATGTCATCATCATGTCGTAAAGTTAGAGTATCCTCAAAATGATCTACTAGGGCTTTAGCGGTTCGTAAAAACGGTCGCCCTAGTATAAGAGGAACTCTCGGATCGGGTTCAAAATTAACAACGACAAAATCGGCCGGAAAAGTACACGAGTTCACTTGAACAAAAACATCTTCCGCAATTCCAACCGGATGAGTAATTGAACGGTTAGCAAGCTCTAACGTCATTCGGGTCGGTTTAAGTTCCCCCATCCCAAGTTGTTTATAGATTGACAAAGGCATAAGGTTAATGCTTGCACCTGAATCGGCCAGGGCTTTGCAAACCTCTTGATCTTTCAACGAACAAGGAATAAGAAACTTTCCCGAATCTCCAAGCTTCTCGGGAAGCTTCTTGAGAAGAATCGCGGAGCATTGAACATTTATCGGTGTTTCGGTTAATTCGAGCAATTTCTCTTTATTACTTATTAGATTTTTAAATGTTGAGGCAAATTTTGGCATGTAAACAAGAGCATCCATGAAACTGATATCAAAGTGCAATTTTTGAAAAATATCGAGAAACTTTTCCATTTGTTTTTTAGATTTTGCACGGAGCTCTTCATCATTAAATCGTGACGGATATGGCAATTTAGACCTGTATGTCACATTGTTCTCAAAAACGACTTTTTCTTTATCTTTTGACTTTTGGACAACCGGAGGTTGGACGTTTTCAGAACCTCCGTTATTAGTAGGAGGAACCGGGTCCTTTGTCACCTCGGTCTCATGGTCCACTACCTTAGGAGGAGAAGAAGAAGAGGTAGTCGGAACCGTGGGTTAGTATAAAGCACCACTGCGAGTCGTGATCGCTTTGACTTCGCCCCTCGGGTTTGCGATCGTGTTGCTTGGCAAAGTTCCAGAGCCCGAGGGTCGATCATTTAAACGCTTGTTAATATCATTGATTTGAGTTGCAAACAATCTCTTTGTTTCATCTTGTTTAGTCATTAACGCTTGTTGACCTTGAAGCAATTGTTTAATTAACTCTTCCGTGGGCGACGGATTTTGAACCACATTTTGATTTTGATTATTGAAATTCTGCCCACGGTTTTGAAAATTCTGATTCCCTTGATTAAGATTTCCATGATTATTATTCTGAAAATTCCCATTATTTTGAAAATTGTTCCCTTGAGGCGGGCCTTGGTGAAAATTTCCCTGGTTTTGATTCTGTTGAAAATTCTGATTTTGTCCTTGAAAAACATTATTTCCACGGTTGTGATTTTGATTGTTGTTGAGTTGATGATTACGGTTTTGCAAATTGTTATTCTGATTCACTTGATTAGGGTGATTAAACCCGGGTGGTCCTTGAAAATGGCTCGAACGGTAGCTGAGGAGATTACGGTCTCCTTGAAGAGGTGAGTAGCCGGTGCTACCCATATTCGCAGCATACACGATTTCAAGAGCAAAAGAGCCGGTCGTCGGACATTCATAATACGGGTGTGGACCACCACAAGTTTCACAAACGACATTGACCATATTAACTTGTGTGTTTTTGTCATGATTAGGCATTATTTGGTACATTCTTAGCATAGCCGTCGACAAATCGTCAACTTTCTTAGTCAAGACGGCTATCTCGGGATTAGAAGAAGAAGAAGAATTAAGAGTCGCGGTCGATCTTATTGGCTCATTCCTCTCGGCTGAGGAATCCCAATAGTTGTAATGGGCCGTCATATTCTCGATTAGCTCGTAACAATCCTCAGGACGACGTTTCATGAAAGTACCACCAGCTGCAGCATTGATCGTGTCCCGATGTCGTAAAGTCAAACCATTATAAAACGTATCAATGATTGTAACGAGAAGCATGTTATGGTTTGGACAACGATCAATGGCAAGCTTGTAACGCTCCCAAGCCTCGAACAAAGACTCATCAGGAAGTTGTTGGAAATTGCTAATATCGTTTCTCAACTTCGTCACCATCGACGGTGGAAAATACTTTGCCAGGAACTTAGATACCATTTCATTGAAAGAATGAATTGAGTTCTTGGGGAGACGATCAAACCAAGCGGTGGCATGAAGCGTTAGAGAATAGGGGAAGAGAGAAAGACGGAGGGCGTCATCGGAGACCCCGTTTTGCTTCATATTTTGGGTGACGGTTAAAAATTTGTCGAGATGCTTGTTTGCATCGTCACTCGGTAATCCGTGATATTGGCATGAATTTTGAACTTGTTGTATCATGTGGTGCTTAAGTCCAAAATCCGTAGCCTCGATATTAAGAGGGGCAATCGGGCCACCTCTTCCAAACATTGTCGGTTGGCACAGCTCCTCCATCGTTCGGAGATCGGGAGCCGGCATGTGTTGATGATCATCTCCACCCACCGGAGGGTGTTGATTATTCGGATCCATTTCCTCAACGTTAAGGAAATGGACACGGTGTGTGTGTCGAATTACCCTTTCGGGGTTTGATAACGGTGATATAAGATTCTCAAATGAAGAGCGGGTGTGCATACACCAAAAGCAAATTCAAAAAGAAAAAGAAAAATAAAAGAAAATCTTTATGTTTGTTTGGATTGTTTTAAATTTTTTTTTTTTTTTTTTTTTTTTTTTTTTTTTTTTTTAAGTGATAACTTCCAAAGGAAGGTTCTTCAAAACACAAATCAAACAAACGATCGACGAAATCTTAACAACGCTTCCCCGGCAGCGGCGCCAAAATTGATTCGTTTCTTTTTGTAGTATTGTTTGTTTTTCCGAAGAAATACCGGCGAAAGTATGTTCCCCGGGTCGTTCTCCCAACGAATCGTTGAATTGATCTTGTCGACACGGTTTGTAAATCTTGTGAAGTGAATGGGGTTTTAAAAGAGATATTTTGGTTTTTGATTATACTACAAATGAGAATAAAATTGTAAGTAAAGCAAAGAGAATAAGCAACTAGTGCAAAACACATTAGCAAATAAAACAAACATACTCAAAAGTGAAATAGAAATAAAAACGTAAAGAAAACTAGACACGACTAATTTGAAAATAAAAATAAAAGTTAAACTAGTCCTAAGATTGCAAATTTAGTTTTTCTAAAAAAAATAAGACGTAAAAGAAAATAACGTAAAGGAAAAATATATTTTTGGCTTTTTAATTGTTTTTATAAATGAAAAGGATGTGAAGACTAATTAAAAAGAAAATACGTAAAAGAAATAAAAACTATTTATATTTAAACTAAAAAATGTTTACTAGATAACGTGACTGAATAAAAGAAACTAACTTGTTATGAAATAAATCCTATCTTGATAAAATTTTAGAAAATTTCGGCAGAGTTTCGTTTAGATTTTAAGCAAAGAAAACCTCACTCGCTAAACGATGAGGGAGTGATTATCGAACTCGATAATCATGGCTAACTCGCCAAAAGAAATGGAACTTGAGAAAAATAAAAACTTCAAACTCGATAAAAATTTTGACTCTAACTCGATAGACACTATTTAGACACCTAACTCGAAACTATTGCAAACCTCTAACTCGATAATATTGCAAACCTCTAACTCGATATTACAAGTAACCCTAACTCGATATACCCTAAACCTCTAACTCGAAAGACATAAAAAAAACTCTAACTCGATATACCCTAAACCTCTAACTCGATAGACACTATAAAACCTAACTCGATACTTGTTGTTTTAACACCTAACTCGATATTACTTTGGTCTCTAACTCGATAAGCATATAAACCTTAACTCGACAAACAATAATAGGACTCTAACTCGATACTCTAATTTAGACCTAACTCGATAGAAGTTTAAAAACATGCAAACTCGACAAAAATTAAAAATTTAACTCGACAAGAAATATAAAAATGCAAACTAAAAATAAAGAAATTAAAAAAAAACAAACTTGAAAACATCATAACAAAACACCATTTTGATCCAAACTAAAGCCTAAAAACTAATGTTTTTCACCAAATTTATTACCAAATAAACTAGTTTAACCATAAGCCATAAATCCCACCAATAAAAACACAAATTTAACAACTAAAAATTAAAGACTTTTAGAAAGATAAAGCTTTTAGAGAGAGAAAGTAAAATAAGACTTGACAAAAATTAAACCATTAATTTAAACTTAAGAACTTACCATAAAACTAAAAACTAATCAAAAACTAACCCCCCAACCTCAAAAATGAGGCATACAACTCTATTTATAGGCTAGGGGCTAGGGCTTCACTAATCTTTTACATTGTTGCATATTTAGCCCCTAGACCTTTACAAATCATGAAATACAAGCTTAAACATTATAAAATGTAACTAATACACTAAATATTAAACGTAATGACCTAATAATTTGGAGGAATAGAGTTGACTTTTCTTCCTAAGTTCTTCAAAGGATCAAAGTCGACAGCTTGAGAATACTTGGCGTATTTTTCCTGTCAATAACTTCACGCATCCACCAAGGGTCCCTTTTGTCATTCTTTGAATATTTAAGAATTAGAATTGTCGTTTTGGGCTTTTCTTGGATAAATTTCTTCCTCGGCTTAGTCTTGTGACCTTTTCCAATCTCGTGCTCGTTTTTGACTGTTTTGCTTTGTTTTTGTTCATTTTTCACATATCTGTACCTGCACATACACAAATACAAAAACACACATTCTCATGGCATATTTGGTTAGTATTTCGTGTATTTGGTCTGAATAAAGGTCTAAAAAGATGTGTGAATAAGCACTCATCAGCGTGCCATTGCTTAATACCTGAAAATACATGCTAAAGTGTCAACACGAGGTTGGTGAGTTCATAGAGTTTGTTTAACAAATAATGCCCATAGAGAAAAGATCGCCCAGCAAAGGCATCGTAAATCCACTCAGTTGCAAGTCCTGCCATAAGAGACTTGTAACCTGTGTGTTTACAACCCACTGCCAAATGTGTTAAAGTCTACGTGAACATAAGTAATAATAGTATCCAAATTCCCAGATAAATATAGCAAAACGGCTATATAAATAAAATGATTCAGTCAAAGAGGTTATCTAAACAATACTGACAATGTCGCCAGATAAATAATACTGACAATGTCGCCAGATAAACAATACTGACAATATAGCCAGATAAACAATTATGACAATGTGGTCATGTAAACAAGGATAATCAATCCCATGAAATACAAGAAAATCAAACATACCAATGAATGCAGATGGTTAAATATACCAAAGAAAATACCGGTAGTCAAGCATACTAATGAAGTGTAGGTGATCAAATGCATATTTAGACAAAGCTGGGAAATATTTGAGAAATCAACCAGGTAAAACAAGTAATGCGTTTTAAGTAAAACGAGCATGTATTCTCCCCCAAAGAGTTTGCAAAACAATCAAAATAGTAGGGGCTATGACTCACCTGGAGCGATAGCAATGATGACAAGAATGGATACACGGAAATGAGGCACGATCTCTAACCGCAACCTAATATGAGTAATAACGATCTACCTTAGATCATGACATAACGAAATGAATGCGCGTGCACATGATGCCTATACCACTCGTGACTTGGAGATACTCGTCATTGTCATAGTAAAATAGTTTCCATACATAGGAAAAATAAGTCCCAATGGAGTTATAAAAACTTGTCGTAATATATCGTATAAAAATGTTAGCGTTCTATTCCTCGTATCGAAAACCTTAAAATAACGTCGTTAAGTCGTATAAATATTCCTTTGGGTCATACGTATTTCATTTGTTAAGAATATAGTCCTTAGTAACATTTCTAGAAAATATACCATTTAGTGCGTAAGTTATTATTTTCTAGTAGTGACAAAATATATATATAGTTTTGACGATGTTAAAACGCGTATAACTTGGTCGTTTTAATTTCATTTTCCTCGTTCTTTATATCCCCGGAATCGTGGGACAAAATACTAACATATTTTTGATAAGTCGGGATGGCTAGATTTAGTTTTACGCCTCGAATTTGCCCGTGAGTACTGTTCATCAGCAAGCATTTCCAGAAAATATAGTTTTCGTCGTTAAACTCGTTTTTAGCGTATCTCCTTCGTTATTAACTCGTTTTTATCCCCGTTTTCGGCCATAGTTCCGTATCGGAAAGTATTTTCTGAATCTTAGGTCCAAAATTACCCAGAATCCCCTGATCTTTCCACGTTTTGCAAAAATGGACAGCAACTTTCTATAAGTGTCAAAACTTGGTTTTCCTAGTTACTAACTTGTTCAAAAACCAACCAAACCTCTTTCAATCACCACAAATCTAGTCTAATCCTACCATACACCTTCTTAGGGTGTCATGGGTTCCTAAACATCATAACCAAGTAGATCTAACAAGGATCTAACCACAAATCATTTCTAGGGTTCAAAAGTTATAAGTTTGTAAAATAAAGTGGTATAAGCTATCAAATGCATAAGATCTTGTATAAAAACCATATGAACATAATAAGAACTTGATAAAAATTAGGAAAATTAGTTTGACATACTTACTTGAAAGATTAATGAAGTTTGGATGGTGAAAGCCTAATAATCCTTGAGTTTATCTTTCAAAACTCTAACAAGGATCACTAATGAAGCTTGTTTATGACTTGATTTTTGAAAAACATTTTGGTTCTTCCCCTTTTTGTTTGTGCCGTGTGTAGAGAGAAGGAAAAAGAGAGACAAGAGCTTGATATTTGGTTGAAAAATGAGAGTTATGTGTTGAGATATCTAATATGTACAATGTGGTAGATCTTGTAAGTAAATGTATCTTTTATTAGTCAAGTAAAATGATGCAATCTTATGACTTTAGGGGAGGGGTTGGCGTGAATGAGGGGAGGTGGGTGAGATGTGTAAGAGTTTTGTTGAATATTTAGTAGTATTATGTGTTATTTTGTAGTTTTAAGGTGTACCGGGTACCGGGTTAACTAAAAATAAATTTTAACGGAGTTAACCGGGTCATAATAAAGTTATAAAAATTATAAAAATATGTTGGGTATAAATACTGAGTGTTTAGATAATTATTATTTAGTTTCTACGAAAACCGTCGTAATTAAATTAGGCGTACGATACGAAATAAATAAATTTCCAAAATACCGGGTAAATTAATATTATAATTTTTATATTATAACAATGAGTATAAAAATATATTGGGATCATAGTTGGGAGTGTCGGACGTGTTAGTCACATTTATAGTTCGCGTATTAGTGTTTATTTAAAATAAACATACGTAATTCGTTAATTATATTAAAAATATAATTTGAATACCCTACGAGTGGAATAGTATGCAAGTGACATAATGATAATACGCAGACTATTTCTAGTCTATATGAGATGTCCCAAATGATAAAGCATGAATTCGCTCCTGAACTAATACGGTTACGCGAATTTTGAATATTCGTAAACTAAGTTTACGATGACATAAGTAATGCACGTGAATAGTGGTTTTCTTCCGGGAATGAATAGTGTCAAGTGAATAGTAAAATATCTGAATGTTTCTCGGAATGTCAAATTAACCTCAAAAATGATGAATAGTGATCGATGAATAGTAAATGATGAATAGTAACTTGTGAATAGTAAATTGTCGAGGTTTGGAAAATGACCGGAAATTACGAGTTGTGACATGTGTCCAGCCCTGTCCCATAATGCTGCCACAGCATGCTTGCAAGGCATGCCAGTTAATTCCCACTTTCTACAGCTACAACTTTTCTTACTAATATCCACTACAACCTGGTCACTGTATGGGCCTGACACTTGATACTCATTTTCACCATTCCACAACACCTTTTTAAAAATGTAACTAAATAGCTAGATGGTTTAACACTAAACATTTAACAAATACCAGGTATAACAACTAACAAAAACACATTACCTGATACAAGCTAGCTTTCTCTTTGATGGCGTTGAACAAAACAGTTGCAGAAGGTGTAAGAGGTCCTTTTGCCTTGTCAATCACCTTTTGAACATTGACTATTCTCTTCATTAAATACTCTCTTACAAACTCTAAACATGTGATTATGGGAACATCCCTTCCATCCACCAACTGTCTGTTGAACACTTCACATATATTGTTCAATAGCATATCACAATTAGCTCTCCCTGCAAGTTAAATAAACATATTAGTACATAAGGATTTAATTGATTGAAGTGTATTCAATAAAGTTAATAAGATTTTATACCACTAAAATGAGATCTTGACCAATGGTGAGGAGGTACTTTTTTTAGCCATTCATAAGCTTGTTCATCTGCCTGCTTTAACTCTTCCATTGCTTTGTCAAAATATGGCACAGTTGTTGCAGAGGCACACTTCCACATCAATTCCTTAAACAATTGACCTTTCCACTGAAGCTTCATGTTTTCATATATGTGCCTAACACAAAATCTATGCTCAGCACATGGGAAAACCCTTGCAATTGCTGGTATGATGCCCTATATACAACAAGTTAAAGCATATGTATTAAAATTCCAAAACTTGAAAAACTAAAAGCATGAACAAGGTAAAAACAATTGTGTACCTTTTGCCTGTCACTCATAAATGTAAAGTTTGAATCCCTTGTCAGATCTAGATCATCTCCTAAGGCTGTTAGAAACCATGACCATGAATTCAGTGTCTCAGATTCTACTATAGCATATGCTAATGGATATGTCCCATGGTTTGGATCAACACCAACAGCAGTTAGTAGTTGCCCTGGGTATTGACCTTTCATGAAACACCCATCAAGCCCTAATAAATCTCTCTTTCCTGCCTTAAACCCTTTCTTCAGAGCTCCTAAGCATATGTAAATTCTTCTAAATTGCCTAGTAGGTTCAGAAGGATCACCTCTTTCAACATCTAGCTTAACTGTTGTGTCAGGATTAGTCCTCTGCAACTCCAACACATAGTCCCTTAAAGTTGCATATTGCTCAGTGTAATCTCCCTTAACCTTCATAGTTGCTTTAGCTTTTGCCCTATACAACTTGTTGTCTGAAATCCCCACTTGATACTTCTTTTGTAACTGGTCTTTAAGAGCTTTAATTGGCACACCTGGATTTGGTCTGATATTCTCTTCAATATCTTTAATCAAGAATGAATTTGAAAGCATGTTGACATTTCTTGTTTGGAGACAGTCATGCTCATCTTTCACTGTTTTAACTCTCCAAGTTTCTTGAGATTGGCTTTTAGATATGTGCAGTGCCCAAGGACATGTGATTTCTTCATACTTGTATTGTCCTTTTGTGCCTCCCACTATAATATTCTTCACACCAACTTTATTAAAGTTTCCACCATGTGCAGTTGGCTGACTAGTGGACCCTGCAGTTGGTTGACTAATGGACCCTTTTTTATGTGGACTTTTCTTAACCCATTTACCTTCAACTTTTTTCAAACTAGCTGTATTTTTGGGCCCATTAACTGTTGATTCACTTGGCCCATCTTCAGGGTTAGTAAATACAGGACATTTACCTCTGCAGACAACCCTAACTCTCCCTTTGTCATTCTTCCATATATACAACTGTCTTCTTGTTGCCACAGCATGTGCATACACTAATTGCCTAATGCTATCTTTGTTAGAAAATACCTTACCCACAAAAAAAAGGCTCAATTTTGTCAACACTTCCTTGTTTCTCATGTTCTTTCCTTAGGTCTCTTAAAGCTTTGTTTCTTGCACCCTCTAATTCTTCTGTATCGCTAGCACTATCAAATTCATCAAGATCATAAGCTTCTTCAACAAAACACTCAGCAGGCATTTCAGCAGTGCCATTACTGCAACCAATCCATGTCAACATCTTTGTCTGTGTGTTCATAAAATTCTTTCATGTCAACATCTACTTCATTTAACACATGTTCATCATCTACAAAGTCAAAATCATCCTCATCATTGTCATTATCAGAATCATTAGTAACTTCCATATCATTATCAGCATCACTTTCTTCATCATGTTCCATCTCCACAAAATTGTCTTTCCTAATGGGGGCTGTAGTTGTGGTTGTAGTGGGGGCTATGTTGGGGCCATTTTGTTCACCAAAAAAGGGGTCAAATTCTTCATTCATGGCCTGCCTTAACATATCATTGCCTACATCACTACCCTGCCCAACTACATTGGCATTGCCTACATCACTACCTTGCCCAACTACATTGGCATTGACTACATCACTACCCTGCCCAAGTACATTAGCATTGACTACATCACTACCCTGCCCAAGTACATATGCATTGCCTACATCATTATCCTCCTCATCACTACCATCTCCCATAGTAAGTAGCAATGGTAACCTATTTCTCTTCTTAAGAGCCTTTTTCTTTACTAATTCTGTCTTTGGTTCATCTGGCAATTCCTCAATGACTAATGTTCTAGGGGATTTCATATAAGTCTCCAAATCTGTACTCTCATGCTCAATGTAAACCTCTATTAACTTGTACTTTTCTGTATATTTAAGCAAATTCAAAACATCTTAGATCATTTCCTAATGCTTGCAACCCATAATCTAAATTGCTATTTGGAATTTTGAAATGATAGTACATAAGCTTACTCCTTTTATAACCTATCTTTTTGACCATGTTGTTTAACTCAATAACTGAAAACAAGTCAACATCAACCTGGTCAACATATTTAAATGAGCCATTCATGTATTCTCTATTGGGTGTGTCACTGAAAAAGCCCCCATGATGAATCTTCAAGCTGAAATAGTTGGGGAAATCACCTGTTCCAATTGTTCAAAAGAAAGTTAGGGTTTCAAAATAAGGGTTCCAAAATAAGGGTTCTAAGACAAAATTAGTGGTATAACAAATTGATTAACAACATTAGAACTTACGATAGGCTTTTGCTTCATTAACTTCATCATCATAATCACGAATGCGCCACTCACAGACCACCATCACAAAATATTTGAGGGTTATCACTGATTGAAGGGTTTTTTTAAGGAATCAATCGTTTTTTATTAGAGAGAGAAACATATGATCTTTGAATCTAGAGAGAGAATCAATCGTTTTTTTAGGGATATGTGGGGATGAATCCGATTAAAAGAAGAGGGAAAGAGATATGTGGTAGTGGGTAAAGGAAAAGACATTACTACCCTTTATTTTTTGCAACATAACAACAGTTGGTCCTAAAAGTTAACGAAGTTAGGGACTAGGGATGTATTGTGGCAAACGTTTGCCTAACGGGTGATGTACATTGCCAAAAGTTTCTGACAGGGATGTAAATTGCCAAATTGTGTAAACCACAGGGATGTATTTTGCAGTTTTCTCTCAAAACAATTAGTATAAATGATATGGAGTAATTGTTTGTGTGCTGGAGTTAAGGACTAAATAAATAGAGATCAGTTGTTATCATGCAACCATAAAACATTAATTGCTGGCCAATAATCGTAGTCAGGTCTCTGAGTGTTAGGTGATGCATGTGTACAGACTCGAAATAACTGACTCTTATCAAATACTAATGATAATATAATTTCAGTTAGAGTAAACAAATCGAGGGATGGTTAGGATGTACTTTTATTTGACATTAGAAAGTTGATACTTAACGCATGATCTACAGACACACGTACTAGCTATACCTATGAAGCCTCCAGGGTCTGAAATAGCAAATCCCACTAAAACTTCATATACGCAAATACATGGCGAAACAGAGTTATGTTTAACTTGATGAAGTGTTAAAATAAAGCTCACTAAGCTGTTCACTTTCATCCTCTTAATCCCATAAATATGTAGTATAACATAATAATAATTTTTATTATCTAAACAACTTAGACGATAATCAACAAGGAAACTGAAACGTAGAAAGAAAAATTGCAAAATAGTGTTGCGGCTACTACCATCACATAACCAATAAAAAAGAAGAAAAAGAAAACAGGAATTTATAGCCCATTCACGAACAGAATAACGTTGTTAGTTGTGCTACACACCTTATCGAACATTTGGTAAGCATTGTACGTATAGATCATCTTAACTTGTAGCAAATTTAAATATGTATCCCAATGTAGCATATATGTCGTTTAATTCGCATCCATACAACACCCTAGCTAATGGATACCATTATTAGCAAACTGTATTCTCAATTAAAGAGTAAAATGAGTATATTACCTTTTTTTTTTTTTTTTTTTTTTTTTTTTTTTTGTTTTTTTTTGAAAGGCAATGAGTATATTACCTCTTCAGACATGAAAGTCAAATTTCACTTGAGCATTTTATCGAACACCTTACTTCATTTATTGTTCCAAAAACCGTTTTCAGAAATAGATTCGGTTCCAAATCCGTTTGATTTTAGGAATAAAACAGAGTAGTGAACACCTAACCTTAAGTTACAACATAGTGATAGTAACAGATGAGTAAGATTGATATCATTATGGCTATATGTTTTCTGGTGACATAAAATAAATTTAAGGGGGTGAAAGAAGCTTGAGTGTCCTTTTTAAATCTTTCTTCAGGAACTATTTTCGTTCCGTCTCTTACTTTGCTAGAATGGCTATTTGTCCTTGTTAAACCAGAGTTGATACAAACATCTATAAATAGGGTATACAGTTGTAATCATGCATAATCAGTACATTGTATGCTAAAACCGTAAACACATGCAATTGTAAGTCAAATTTATCATTTCCGGATCAAGGATGTAATCTCTACTGTGTTAGAGGTGCCAATCCTGACAATCTAAAAAATATTTGAAGATATCGTTTTATTTAAAAAGGTCAAAGCAGTCATCTTCACCCTAACCCAGTTACCATTTTGCAGAAATGAAATTCTGTTTTAACATCTCCCACAAACAAATTTCCTCCATTAGTTGGCAGAAAATGAATCTTAGCTACCAAATAAAAACTGAAGCAATCAAATTGAATATATATTTTTAACCGTCAATGAAAACAAACTTATTGATGGCTTTACACGTACTTGACCCCATCATTAAAAGTAGAGGATCCATATGGGTCTAATCTCAATGCCTTGTATGATAAGCCCACAAAGATCCTTCTTAACAGGATGCTTTAACTTAAGATTCATTGAGACTGTTTCCTGGAGTCTTCTTGGTTTGAAATTCCCATGCTTTTACTTCCATCCAACCATCACTCCTCTGTCGTGGAAGAGCAATTAGTTTGTGTCTGTTTAGTGGGTTGTATTAAGTTTTCATCAAACTTATATCCAATGACTGGGGTGTTTGGAGGGCTTTTACTATATACTGATGATAGTAATCAATCACTTTGAGAGGAGACTCAAAAGTATATTCGTGTAGTGGTAATTTGTAGACAAAGTAACTTGCATAGGTCGTATCAGCTGATAGAACTTTGGGTTTTATTTCATTCACAAGTTCAAATTTGTCGGCAGCAGTTATTACAAGGAATTCTCCAAATCTGCAGACACAAGAAACTCATCTAATATGTAATTGATTCAGAAAGTTTTTAAGGCATCCAAGTAGTAGAAGCTAACTGACGTGTCAAGTTATTTATTGTTTATTATTTAACGGGTGGAGTTGCTAACATTTTCTATGAAATGAAAGACTCGTTAAGGGCTTTCTCATTCACTATGGGTAAACTGAACGACATGCCAGAATCAAACAGCGATAACATTTAAAGTGAGCGGAATTGGTCAATGAAAAATTCACGTGCCATCCCGCACCAAAGAAAAGTCAGGCAATGCTTTGGCATATTGTCGGGGTACAAAATCCAAGGTCTAGGGCTCTCTTTTTCAAGGCTTTTCAGAATTGATTAATTATGTATTCATGCTTCCTAGAACAGTTAATTATAAAAGAGATTTATAAGGAAAGAAGCTATGATAATCAAGCTTTAATGAAATATTGCAGTGTAATAAAGTGTATTTCTTAAGTGTTACCCGTTTTGACCCATTTATGAAATATAATGGAGTCACACAATGCAGAAGTATTACCTTCCACATCCAGTTATCATGATAAAAGGTTCAGTTCGCCACCAATGCATATATCCCAAAATGTTCCCTTTTCTATGCTTCAATTATAAGTGTTACTTGTTAAAAAAGATTATGCATTAGTTTTATAATAACCATGTACCTGAACAAAGGAATAAAGCTTCCAAACATAGGAAGAATACAAATATATGAGATCCTCTTTATCAAACTTAGTAATATTTGGATAAAACACACCCAACAAATGCCAAAAAGAAAATTAATGTATGCATTTCATTTTAACACTCAAAGCGTAAATATGCGTTGACTAATGATGAACTGCCTAAAATACCCATTAATAGAATCCTATCTTACCATTGAAAATCGGACGTCGGTCCTGCCAGTTTTGGTGCTCTTGTTTCTTCTTTCTCTGATTTCTTATTCATGGTTTAACTCTTCCAGAAAAATAAAATAGTCTAAATTCCTTGCCTTCCCTATTTCTTACTCTTTTGGCTCTCTTCGTCCTTCTGTAAGTAGTAGAAATCCGTTTTAATCCGCTATACAAAAGTTAAGGGCACAATGCAATTATGCAAGTAGTCAACATGGTAGTAGAATAGATATGTTTCAGCAGTTCACTAATCTGTTTTTCAATTTCTTTACCCTTGGTTGCCGTGGGAGGCAGTAAGAAAGATGGAACATACATGGAGGAAAATGGAAAAATTATAACAATACATAATTTTCAACACTTAATTGGTGAGTACTAAACTCACGTACATATGCCTGTTTATTAATGATTCATACAAAATATCCCTTAATAATCAACAAGTTTGAACTTCCTTTAATTTAATCTGCAGTATCAAGAAGAAGGACGTGTGTATTCAGATACACTAGCATCCTCCAAACTGCAATAGAAGTATGGAACACACTATGCCCACCCAAATTATGAATCATGTACTTATATTCAATTAAAGTGTAAAACAAAATGGGTAACTTGGTTTGGTTATCTAGCCCTAAAGTAACTCGCTCTCACCAAACAAAGGCGCCTACAGATTCCTCACCAAAAACTTAAGGTTATGCTTTCTTAATAAGAAGATGATATAACCACCTACAAATTCAATAACATAGGGCAACTAACTTATACGGTCAACTGAACAAGCTGAACCGAGAAAGTCTTGGCAAGCTCAAAGACCCTTGTGTACCAAGTCTATGTACAGATGAAGTATGTACGGACCACCTAGTAGAAGTTATATGTTTGAGTGGATTAGAATTTTTCTAACAGTAAACGTTTGCATGTAACTTCACATAAGTGATCTAAAATTATTTCATCTGAGCTGATAACACTACAAAAGTAGAGGTAAGAGTCACGTTATAAAAAAATCCCAGACTCAGAGCTCTCTGAGAGAGCAGCCTGAGCTCAAAATTTCCAAACTTGGTGACTTGCAAGCTAATCACTAGCCTACTGAATATTATCTAGTTCAACCAATAATTCTATGAGGAGAAAAATTATTTCTACCAACCTCAGACTCATTTTGCAAGTATTCACCTTGTTGCATATGGTAGTTTAATAGTTTCCATCACCATAAAAACAAAACCAAAACCCAAAGAAAATAGACTGCTCAAAGAACTACTAATTCATTATTCGGCTATTGAGCATGAGCATACAAGTAAAATGTGATTGTATTCTTTTAAATGTAATGAACATTGATAGCTTGACACTGGGACTGCTCTTTTGGGGGTATCATAACATATGAATGGCGTCATCAAATTATAAACAAGAGCTACATATAACAACATCCTAGCTCCTAAAGTTTCATGAACTCATCGCTTATAAGTTCTATACTTAGAATGCCTTAATAACAAGAATAGTGTAACATATTCAAATCAAACAAAAGCGCTTGTTTACCTACTCCTAGCTCCTAAAGTCTCATGAACTCATCGCCTTATAAGTTCTACACTTCTTTGAAATTTCCACTTGCGTTCGCGCATGAATAAAAAGGCCCATTTGCTTATTAATGTGTCCATGGAAAAAAAAAAACCATTCATACAGCCATATTTATGCACCATATTATTTAATTACACGAAATTATAAAACAAAAACCGACATGCATGCACGACCCTAAAACAGTAACTAACCTGATGCTTTTTCATCTTAAATTGTTTCCTCCTCGAACAAAAGCTTTTGAACCAGGTGCAGAATCCCCTTGAAACGACTCGAGAAACTCAGCATAAAGACTGGCTGTTTCATCCTCCGCCCTAAACAAACATATATTTTTTTTATTAAACTTTCGGTCAAATACACACAACTTTACAAAGTTAATAAATGCCCACAACGGTTGTACCTTTTTCTTCGCCTCTTCTTCTTTGAGATGCTTCAAAAAGGCGTCTTCTTCCATGTTATTGAAAAAGAGCTCATCTTTCCGCCAAAGCCCTTTTATCTGTAGGCCAAAAAGCATCAACATTAATTATGCACATTATTTGTAAAAGAACACAAGCCTTCAAATTTGCTTATTTTGTAAATATATGCAATTTAGAAACATAAAAAAAATATACTATTTTCTTACAAAACTTTCAATAGATGGCAATAAAGTAACTTTACTCTATCTCAATTAGCACTTTATAAATAAGATATGCCAAACTGTATATTAAAAACTGCTGTTTTTGCCTCAGCAATAAGCAGATAAGCAAAGTTTAGACAGGGGTGTCTGACATTACTTATATTTTCTGCTTATAAATAAGTAATTATAAGCTGCTTATTTTGCCACAAACACTTCAAAGTTCAAACAGCTTATCTGCTCCCAGACACCCTCTAACTTGACATCTATTGTTTAAACCCTTTTAAGCAACAATTACATTTAACAATAACCGCAGAAAACCACAATCATGCAAAACATAGCTATACAAGAAACATCTTTTTCCTCTGTCCTAAATTCAAATATCCCAAGTTAACAAATCCATATCAATCATGTAACAACCAAACAAACTACACACCACAAAATAGACCAACAACATGCCTTTTCTCACAAAAAAAAGGTCAATATATTAACTTCTTTAAAAAATATAACATTGTGCATATCCCAATCTCGACGAAGCGGTATATGGGAATGTCGACAGTCGCACCGTTACCCGAGGGTAAAGGAACCGCTTCAAGAAAGACCCCCGACTAGAGTGTGTGTGTGTGGGTAAGATATGTATCATCCGTGTGTGGGGGGTTATAAGGATAAAAGCATATAAGAACGAGGCGTAAAAACTTACATCATCTCAAAACCCAAAAACTAAAAGCTCATTTTTTTTATCCCTAATGGGGTGTTTGGAATAGCTTATCTAATCGGCTTATCAACTTATTGAATATTGGAAAAGCCAAAACTAAAAGCTCGATTTTTTGAGCTCAGAGCTTATGGACTTAATAGGTCATAAGCTCAAACTCATAAGCCCAAAAAATTGAGCTTATTGGGCATTTCCAGAATTTAATAAGCCAATAAGCCCATAAAATAAGCTCGATTAAGCTTAAGAGCTGTTTTCTTAGACACACTTGTAACTTGTAAGTATGGTGTATCAAACTTTTTAAGAATAATACCAAAACTATTATTATATCTACGAGATATGTTAAACCTATATAAGAAATTCATAAAAAAAATCTACACTTTGACGTGTCAGCCAGTGATTGGTGGATTTTGCTATAATTTCTTTCTCTTTTTTTGATTAAGCCAATCATTGGCTGACACGTTAGCGTGTGGATATTTTGCGTGAATTTCTTTTGTGATTCTAGCATCTATTGAAAATATATTTACTTAAAATTTAAAAACATTAAAAAATGAAAAATATTGATTATACTAAGATATTTTTACTTATGAAAGACAATAAAGTCTATTAAATACTTAATTACAATTAAACCACTAATTTTCTTTGCTATCACTTACTCCACACCCACATGTACATAAAAAAGAATTGCACATACTAATTAGCGTAAGTATATACCATTGACTCTAAGTAAACCATTATTTAGAGAAAAATAATCTCATGTTTCGTTACTTACTAGCCCATCCAACCGATTCACCAATGCTACTTATACTTCATATCTCAATAACACTATAGAGACGCTCAATAACATAAAACTTATTACTTTTCAATCAGCAACTCATTCTTTGCTTTATACCATATAATTAGAAGTCTTGATCTTTCACATGACAATATACCATAAAAACTATTACTCATTTAAGACAGATTGATCAGATATTAGTACTTGAGTGATCTAAAACCATGTGGTCCTTATACATATGGTTCAGTTTGCAAATCGATTAGAGGAACATTTACTGTGATGCATACCAACACCAATTGTTTTATTATTCTCTTGAGGGTTGATTATCAACACGACTTAGTACAAATCAAACCTAATGCTAAGAAGCCATAAAACCGACTTTGATAACCATCATTAGTCCTTCATACCTCAAAACTGCAATACTCTTAATTACTTCGTGGGGCATAAATATAATTAAGTCCCATAACTTGCTTGAAGCAATACCTCAATTGAGTTCTTTTCATTAGTAAACATTCTTGTAGGACATGTTTTTCATTTCATGAATAATGCTTTTCAAGTCATATGGTAAGTTCACCAATGTTCATTAAAATCTTCTTAGAGAAGATGACGATGATTTTAGGTATTTTGTGGTGATCGAGAGTGATTTTATGGTGATAGGCTTAAGTATTTTGGGATGAGTTTTGGTAATTTATGGCGGTGGAGGTAGGAAGAAAAAGATGATGATCATAGTGGTGGAAGTGGTGAAAAGAAAAAGATCGAAATGAATAAAAGGGGTGTTTGAGAGTGGTTTTATCACATTGCTTTACATCTTTAAAGATGTAATGTGTCAAGCTTCTCGGAATAGAAAAATGTTGAGTGTCATAATTTTTTGACATAAATATTTTGTGTGAAAATTAACAATAGATGCTACACACCTTTTTTTTTTTTTTTTTTTTTTTTTTTTTTTTTAATAATAAAAAAAATAAAAATAAATCTTAATAATTTTTTAAAGAACATTGACTAATGTGTTTGGGCTTTTGGTGATTTTCTTCATATTTGATATCACCATTTTTTTTTAATTAAAAACAGTCATCATCATCTTCACCCCCAACCTCGGACTTGGCCAGGTTAACATCTTTCAATAATTGGAATTCAATTTTCACAAAGTCTCCAATAAATCAAATTAAAAAAGTCGGTTCAAACAAATATTATCAATAAATTCCAGAAAAAATCAACCCTTTTAACCGTACCATACATATCATTGTTCTTGCACTTAAGTCCGGCAAAAAAAGTATCTAAACGGGCCTAATCTCAATACCTTGTACCATGAGCCCCTTAAGATCCTTTTTACCAACATGCTCAAGATAAAGATGCATAGGGACTGATTTGGTGGTAGTTTGAAACTCCCGTACTTTGACTTCCATCCAACCATCGCTCCTCTGATGTGGAATGGCATTCCCTTTGTAATTCAGTGGGTTATAACTGTTTTCATCAAGCTTTGGTCCCAAAATTGGGTTGTGTGGAGGGCTTACTAAATAGATATACCAACCGGCATACATGTGTAACACCCCCAAAATTTGATACAGCGGAAGACTCAACAAGCTTTCGGGGTGCTACGGGGATTGGTATCCAACACAAGACAATATAGAACGAGATAAAGTAAACATAATAAAAACACAACCAAAACGGGGTTTTAAGGTTTACATTTATCCCAACATCATTCAGAGTCAGGCCCAAAATAAAATAACAATAGGTCCAAATTTAGTTATCAGAGTTTAGAAAAATAGATCCATAAACCATGAGCCTTGGCTGAGCCTTCCATTCCAAGCATGCATCTCATCACTTAATTACCTGAGAAAACGTGCTAAAAGTCAGCTTTCGCTGGTGAGATCATAGGTTTAAATCATCTATCAATATAGTGGACATATACAAAAAACGCTTGCTAGCTAGACTAAGGATTCGCTAAAAGCCTGCGGATACCCTCCGCTCCAACATAACACACGGATACCCTCCGTACTAACATAGATATTCGGGTAACCCCCGCAATACCAATAAATACTCGGATAACCTCCGAAGTATTAATAACCTATAGGTGCACACTATAGTATCTAAATAAGTCAACCTTGAATAGTACACACAACATATATGTGACTAAAGCTGACAATTCCAAATAACCAAATAAGCCAACCTTGAATAGTACACACAACATATATGTGACTAAAGCTGACAATCCACCAATAACCAAATAAGCCAACCTTGAATAGTACACACGACATGTGTGACTAAAGCTGACAATAGATCCTAGTCCATACGCATAGCAAGTTTAGAAAGAATATAAAAGCGATAATAGTCCACATAAAATAATTTACACGTTTCTCACCCCAAGTATTGAAAACATAGTTCAAGAGTAAAAAGTGGGGCTATGACTCACCTCAAATCCAGGAAATAGCAAGAAGAAGTCGGTAGAAATAAGATGTATGATAACTCACAAAACAGCAACTACGGACTCGGCATGACCTAACATTACCAACTCGTTCAGAAATCATATTCTCAAATTTAAAATATTCCCAAACCCGGACGAGAATCCGTTTTATTTCCGAAAATCCATTTCGTATTAGTTTGGTGTGTTTGCGTTTGGTATCCATACGGGTGGTGGGTCGACTCAAAACAAACCAAAAAGATCACATAAAGAATAATAAGATAAACTATGGATCTAATATTAGCCCAATATATCATTTAAATAAATCGCCGAAGTTTATCAAATCCGTCGATTTGATAATCCTCATATTTATTTACGTAACATACCGTTCCAAGATTACACCCCATCCTAAAGCACATAGCACATAAATACTATATGGTAGATATTATAGTTTAATAAATTCCTCATATATATCGTCAAATTGGCCAGATTTCCCGATATATACACTCGCAATTTATTACACTTTACATATACCACAACCTATGGGCGTCGTGGGATACGATGCCCATTAATATATTCATTTCATATAGCCAAATAACCCGGTTCAACCCTACGGTTAAGTGGTTATTTAGTTATATAAAACGTTTATATTAATCGTCATATATCCGTGACAACACGAAAATCACAATAAACTTACCTGGACTCGAGTGACAACGACTCCGCATAACTCGATAAGTTTACCCGTTATATGTACAAAATGACATTTTTATTAAATGTTTAATAATTGTCGAGAGTTTCTCGTTTTATAACACATTTTTATAATAATAATAATACGTTAAATAATATTACGCCACTTTCGTAGCCTAATATATATCTAATCGTATTATTTTATAATACGACTCGTGATTATTATTATTATTAATATACGCGTCTATATAATTATATATCCGTTATTCACGTCTATATATTCATATAAACGATTATATTATCAATAACTATTATTACGAGTTTTATTATTTTCGTTTTAATTGTAATAGTTATCGAGTCACGCGAAATGGTCACATGTCCGAGTCATGACTCTCGGCTCATTGTCCAAGTCCAAAGTAATATAAAAGTCATAACAATCAAAAGTATCTCCGTCCAACACCATCTCAATCCACGTGCTACAACAATAGGGTCCGACTACGGCACCCGACTAACCTATCTCCGTCAATCTAAGTGACCGTCTCACAATCGGTCCCCAAACCACTTTATCGTCAACACAACTTCAATTAATACCACGAGTCCAATATACTCGTCAACTTCATCAAACCCACAATCTAGCCATAATAGTGGTAACCAACAAATAATAACTAACCAAAAAAATAAAAATAGATTTTGCCGAAATATATATATTTCGACACCACAAACGGTTCTCAACATAACCGTATTCGGGTCAAAGACCAAGTCAACTAAAGTCAAATAATATACCAAGAGCCAAGAGGGTCCCACCCGAGACCACTACGGTCGCGGCTAGCTCACACGAGCTCGACCCAAAAGACCCCAATCGACCCATTTTGGGTCTTCGGCTCCCACAAGAGTCGGCCACAACAAAATAACCAAACCATGGCCAAAACAATAAAAACCAATTAATCACCATGACCACAAATGGTCAACCATCCAGAAAAACGGGTCAAAAAGACCACATCGACCCGAAACTAATAGAAGTCGAGGAGAGGGCCTCGGCTAGGGGGTCGACCACGCATCACAACTCAACCAAACAACAAAACCCGGATACCAAACTAAGATTTAACCAAGTTTTAATAAAACCCATTATCCTTTCATCATTTTCTTTCCAAATCCGATCCATATTAATAATTTTTCGTGGGTTTGGGTAAGTTTTTCAATAAAAACGAGGCACCTTGTGCCCACTTACTCGCGGATCTACAATGATAACCCAAGAAAAAATGGTGAAGGTGGTGTGGGTGGCGTCGGAGGTGGTAGAACGAGGTGAGGGGGAAGGTTTTTGGGCGCGTGAATCACCACTATGTAACAAGGAGAAGGTGGGGAGTGTTTTGGAAGTGGCGGTGTGTGGTGGTGCGCGGCGGTGGTGGCCGGACAAGGGGTAGCCGGCGGTGAGAAAGAGAGGAGAGGGAGAAGAGGTGAAGTGATAAGATGGAAATGAGTTATTAGTTTAGGGTTAGGGTTTTAATATAGGAATTTTACACTTTAGGTCCCTCTACTTAGTTCTCTTATGTTTTGCACACGAAACCTTTTTATTACTAATATTAGTTTATAAAAACGCCCCCGTACGTAAGTAAAAACTTACTAAGCAATATTAAACGTTCCCAAAACTCGTTATATTCACCAATTGACGACTTTATATATATATAATCCACTGAAATTTATAATAAATACGTTATTAAACATCCAACGTATTAAAACTCGTAAGTTATTAAACTTTTAGGTTTTCTAGTGCCGGAGTCAACGTAGTACTAGTGAGAATTTAAGAATACATCATCGAGCATCAAATTAAGAATGAATTATGAAAATAATTCACGAATTCCATAACATCAATAATTATAATTATCCATAAAATAGGTCGTACAAGTTCGTTGTGAAATAAAATTTTAAATAAAAATTATAAACGAACTTTAATCGTAATGCGGGTTATTAAAATAGCTCCCTAAACTGCCGGTTGTCACAACATGGAACCATCTTGTTCCCACACATACATAGGAGCCTCAAATGTGGATTGGTTTTGTGGGAGTTTGTAGACAAGGTAACTTGCATAGTTTGTTTCAGGTAATACTACTTCGGATTTGATTTCTCCCTTGATTTCGAATTCGTCACCGGCAGTTATTACAATCACTTCTCCCAATCTGCAGAAAAGAAATCATCATATATGTAATATATTCGGAAAGTGTTTCAGGTTTTCAAGTAGTGGCAGCCTGCTAATGTGTTAAGTTGCTTATGTTTATTGTTTAACAGGTGGTCATGACACACCAAACCAAAGTCCTAGATGCTTTGCCATACTGTGGGGTACAAAATCTATTCAGATTTACTAGAAGTCAGTAATCAAGGAGGTATGCACTTATTCATTAACTGATATACTAATCTAGTGAAACTAGCTCACTAGATCACAACACTAACAAAGAAGAGCTTTGATGAGGTTATTTCCTTTGCAATGTCACAATGAACAAGATACTAAACACATACCGTTTTCCCTCATTTTATACTAATTGTAGCTAACTATTAGAAGATGACACAAGTTTATTAAAGATTCATAAAAAATATCCCCTAATAGTCAACAAGTTTGAACTTCATTTAACTTACTCTGCAGCATCAAGAAGGACGTGTGTATTCAGATACACTAGCATCCTGCAAAGTGTGCAATAGAAGTATGGTATGCCCACCCAAATTGTGAATCATGTATTCATATTAAGTTAAATTTTAAAATAAAATCAGTAACTTGGTTTGGTGATCTACTCTTAAAGTAACTCGCTCTCACCAAACAAAGGCACCAACAAAATCCTCATCAAAAGCTTAAGGGTTATGTTTTCTTAATAAGATGATTAATATCTGCCTACAAATTCAATAACACAGGACAACAAACTTAAGAAGCTGAACCAAGAAAGGCTTTGCAAGCTTAAAAGACCCTTGTGTACAAAGTCTATACACTGATACTAACCACCTAGTATATGTTATATGTTTGAGTGGGTTATAATTTTTCTGACAGTAAAAGTTTGCATGTAACTTCACATCAATGCTTTAACTTAATTCCATCTGGGCTGATGTGAGCACATAAATCCAATGCTACAGAAGTAGAGGTAAGAGTCACGTTTATATAAAATCCCATACTCACGCACTATGAGAGTGCAGCCTGAGCTCAAAGCTTCCAAACTTGGTGACTTGTGAGCTAATTACTAGCCTAATGAGCATTCTCAAGTCCAACCAATATTTTCATGAGGAAACATCATTTTTACCAATCTCGGAATCATTTGGACATTTGGTAAGTATTCACCTAGTTGCGTATGGTAATTTCCATCACTATAAGAACAAAAACAAAACCGAACAGCAGGGACGGAGCCAAGTATGGAGTGGGGTGGGCCATAGCCCATCTTGAAATTTCAAATGTTTTTTTACTTTACTATAGATATGTAGAGATATTTGGCGTACTTGACGGATTTGACCCACCTTGCCACCCTAACTTATTTTGAGTCACCATTCATAAAAGTAAAAAAGATATGAGTATTAATTTCTAACATCTAATATCAAAACTGAAATACTAAAATTGTCATAGCCTGATATTTATTAGTAGCAAACATGTAATTGTCACTAAAATCGTGAAATTAGTGTTTAGCAACTTGTTCATTAAATAATTATCACGATATCAATGTGTAATTAGTTTTTTCGGTACTTTCTTGGCCCACCCAAGTAACAAATCCTTGCTTCGTCACTGCCAAACAGAATAATTATACAAAGGATTGCTAATTCGCTGTTCGGCTATTGAGCATGTGCGTACAAATAAAGTGAGTTGGTATTCTTATGAATGTGAATAACATTGGTAGCTTGATACTGGGACTGCTCTTTTGAGGGTATCATTACATATAAATGGCGTCATCAAATTATAGACAAAAGCTACATTTAACAAGACTCCTAGCTCCTTAAAGTTACCAGGCTAAACAAGATAAGTAGAGTTTCATGAACTCATCACCTTATAAGTTCTATATTCAGAATGCTTTATGATAAGAGCAGTGTAACATATTCAAACCAAACAAAAACGCTTGTTTACCTACTCCCCTTCTTTGAACCAGACACTTCTTTGGAATTTCAAATAAAAAGGCCTATTTGCTTATTAATGTGTCCATTGAAAGTAATTATTCATACAACCATATATTTATGCGCCATATTAATAAATTACACAAAAATACATAACAAAAACGGAAAACGCATGCAAGACCTTATAACACGAACTAAGCTGCATCAGATTTCACTTTTTCATCATTAATTGTCCCTCCTCTAACAAAAGCTATTGAACCAGGTGCAGAATCCCCTTGAAACGATTCAAGAAACTCAGCATATAAACGGGCTATTTCATCTTCTTCACGATGCTTCTGAAAAGGTGTCTTCTTCCGTGTAATTGAGAAAGAGCTCATCTTTTCGCAAAAACCCTTTTATCTATATGCCCAAAAAGCATCAAGATTGAACATACACATTAGTTTGTAAAAGAACGCAAGTGTTAAAAAATTTGCTTATTTTGGATACTAGTTTAATACTTACAAATTTCAATTAAAACTAACGATGGTAAAAAGAAAATTTTAGTTTCATCTTAAATATCAAGCATCATAAGAACAAAATCCAAATTAACACTAAACACCACTCTATCAACACTAAATTGACCTCAACTTTTTATCTCGAATCAACGATTTGCATATGTAATTTAATCTCAAGCCTCTAATTTCACACCAAAGCTTCTATATTTATACTAGTATTAGACAAGAAAAACTTTATACCCTCTTTCCTGAAACCGAATAATCCTAAAATCACAAAATCAATTGAAGGTATCCAAGTTAATTTTTTGCGCAATGTAAGGTGTTTTGACTTATCGAAAGTGGTTATGGGTAATAATTTAGCCTTTTCGAAAGCCAACTTGAATGATACCATCTTTCGAAAGTCAGAAAAACCAAAGATTGCAAATAAACTAAGTTCGATAATTATCCCTATAATTATTTCAACATTGAGGGGGTATTTGCTTATGAGCTTATTTGATTTTTTTTTTTTTTTTTTTTTTTTTCAAAAGCCCCAAATTTCCGGCTTATTTTGAGACTTATGGGATTATATAAGCCCAGAAGTTTCAAAATAAGCCGGAAAAATGGGGCTTATGAAATATAAGCCGAAAAACAAATAAGCTCACAGTCTAAGTAGCAATAATCTAATTTGAAAACCCTAAATTCACAAAAACTCTAAGAGATTTAATTTCATGTGATAGAGACTGATGAAAGTTACCGGTGAGGCGGTGATTTATGATCGGTGATGAAAGTGGGGGTCGGAGGAATATTCCGGTGACCTGACCGGTGGATTGTGAAACGAATGGTGTTTTATTTCGGCCTTTTTTTTTGCTTTGTTACGGTTTTTTAATCACACTTTTTTTTTCTTTTTTCTTTTTTCTTTTTTTTACCAAAAAAAAAAATACATACCGAATGTCGCAGGGCCACGATAAATAGAGTATCAACGGATCATATCCTTCTATCAACATAAATCAAAAAATAGAGAGACTGCTTTTAGGAAAACTCAAACAATGATAAGTGTCCGAGTGAGATCATAGTCGGACTCAAAATTTTAGAGAGGAATAATTATAATTACTAAAGTTCCCATATAGATAATTTATTTGATAAATTGTCGTAGCATGTGACTTGAAAATACATGTTTTATAAACAAAATCATACTTTATGACCTAAAATTAGGTGTGACACAGCTCCTATGTAAGTCTGTCCCTGAGTGAGAGCTCATAATATAATGCATGTGTGAAAGTGTGCAACAAGAAAGAAGAGACTAAAAGACAAAAGACGAAAAGCAAGCAAACAAGCATACAACGTTGTTGTCCCCCCCCCCCCCCCCCAAAAAAAAAAATAAAAAAAAAACAAAAAAAAAAAAAATACCCAATATCGCGGGCTACGGTAAGTAGATGATAAAGATTTAAAACATACCATTTTAAGGGGTTATTTAGTCCCTAAAGTCATATGTATTTGATCAAATATTTTCCTAAATCGTTTCTTCTTGCATTTTAGGTACTTGGGACGAAAAATATGAAAACCGGGGCGTTTATGGCTACTTTGGACGAAGATTTCACATGTTTGAGGATGAGACCATGTGGGGGGCTGAAGATTTTGTTTATTATTATTATCCACTCAAAAATTGTTTTCCAATGTAAATAAGTGATTTCCACTCATAAAATAAAAGAATTTAATTCACTGAGTTTGTATATAAACTAAACACCCTAAGAATTGCAAATCTCCACTTTGTTATTTCATCAGCTATCAAAAAAGGAAATGAATTCATTTTCTTTTCTTTGAGCTCATTTCCCGCCAACCAAACATGCCCTAATGATATCTCACAACCTTGACTACATTTCTAATAGAAATCCATAACACCGTTGTGCAGTCTTACATCCTCACATTTGAGATCAATTAGAGTTGGAATCTGTAACACCCCCAAAATATCGCAGCGGAAGACTGTGTCATAGGGGTGCTACTTCATAATACAAAGTACAAGGTATAGAAAACGAACTCTAAATGAGACGTTTTGAAAAGTTACCATTCGATTAATAAATTCCGAGTTACAAACTTGAGTTCCATAATACAATACATAAGAGTTTTAAGACATATCGAATGGTAAAGATAAAAGCATAAGTCTTCAAAACATGCCAAGCGACTCTATGCTCCATGCAACAGCTATCACCTTATAGACCTGAGACAAACATGCTAAAGTGTCAACACAATGGTTGGTGAGTTCATAGAGTTTGTCTTAAAATAGTTGAAAAGTCTTAAAGAATGTTCACATAGCAAAGGCATTGTGAATCCACTCAGTTGCAAGTCCCGCTCATAACAACACTTGCAACCTGTGTGTTCACAACCCACTGCTAAATATATAGAATGAATAAGACATGTAATAGTTCATCAAAACAATTAAGCAATTAGTAGTGAGTCTCTACTTCATCTCCGAAGACCTCACTTGGAAGCCATTTCCCAAAGACAATTGGGAGCCACTTCCCAAAGATAACTGGGAGCCACTTCCCAAAGATAGCTACTAGTCAATAAATAGAATAACGCAATTAAGTATAACGCAGTCATGTATGTATGCAATCAAGTATAACACAGTCAAGTATAAAATGTTTTGAGTATTTGTACAAGTAAGCAAGTAGTTGAGCATGTGTCTCCCCCAAAGAGTTAAAACAAGTATGAAAAGAGTAGGGGCTATGACTCACCTTAAGCTTAAGTGATGTGAAATGAAAGTGATAGTCGAATCGCGAAAGTCACTAAGAGCAGCCTATAATAGAACGTTGCGACTTAGGTTTGGAGTAACGTCTAAGAATACGAAGAATTGCCTATATATGTCTTGCATAATGTTCATGATGTAGTACTTAGTATATGGTGTAAGTCTTAGAATATAAATGGTTTATGAAACATGTATATGTTGTATATCTCTTACTACCGTTCGGGCCGACATAATTCATAAGTCATGGAGTAAACGTTCGAGGAGCCAGGATACTTTAATTCGTAAATCCACAACTCATCTCGACGGCTTACTTAATGAACTCCTCACATGAGGCTCCCTACTATTGTAGTATTCGATAACATATATATAAGTTTTGATCCGAAAAGTTACATGTCTAATATTTGAATAAACTTAGGAAAGTTTATTTTTACATGAAGATTGTTATTAGGGTAAGTTTATATGGTCTTTGGTCATAGCTTCGCCGTGACCTTGGTCATTGTAACATGGTCTTGAGACTCAACCTTGGCTTTAGCCATGGTTGTGGTCTTGGCTTTAGGTCATTAGACCTATTGGTCTTAGTAAATCATAACTATTATATAGTGACTTTGGTCTAAAATGGGCTGTTAAGAATTTGAAGAAAATTATCACTCGGAAAGCGTTTTTAGGTTTCGAGCTTCTTTGCTCTTGAACGAAAACGTCGTTCCGGACAACTTTCGTGTTTAAACTTTTTGATGAATCGGAGCAGAAGGGTGACTTTCAAAATGGCAGAATGCAAAACAGTAGGTATCGACAGTTTCGGCGTTTTGGTTTTGCTAACTTTAAATGGTCATAACTTTTGACTCGGGTACTCATTTTGGGTGATTCAAATTGCTATGTTTTCCTTGTTAAGTCCTCTTTAACAGTAAGTAAGTTTCAAATATCATGGTTATACTATTTTGGTCGGGGTTCTTCATAAAAGTCACTAGTTTACTTGTTTAAAGATCATAAGTTAACATATATATACATAACTTGTTTTACTAGTTTTTATACATCATGAACACAATACAAAGACCATATATAGCATGAAATAAACATAATAAGCATGAAAATGATATTGAGCAAGAAAGTGTATAAGGGTTTGCTTACAACTTTTGGCTTTCTAAAGAAAGGAAGTCAAGTATGAAACTAGGACACTAAACCTATGCTTGTAAACCCTTCACCACAACTCTTGTAACCCTTGCTAGCCTTGATCTAAACCTTGGGAAAACCATTTAACTTCAGCCCTAGTAACCTTGTGTAGTGATGCGTGGGAATCGCAACAGGCTTTACCTCTCGAGGGATCTCGAGAAGCTTACAACCCCCACCAGGCAGTGTACCTGATCGTTGTAGTATAGTATAGTGACAAGTACCGGGGGATTGATCGTTCAGCTTAGGAATAGTGTCGCTATGATTAGAAAACCTAATTAATAGTTCTAAAGATGAGGGATAATTATTTTTGTATTTTTATATTTTTATGAAAGCAGGTAAAATCTCGGGTTTTGGAAGAGTGGGCGGAATTAGTTGCTATTCAACTAACCCAAAAACTAATATATAATTAAAATAAAATACTGAAAATGAAATTAAACTAAATTACACTAAGGTTGTGAGCAGTAATTGGAGAAATTGTGTTTACTTAGACTTCACTACTCCCTAGATATCTTTTACACGTTAATTACTTGTTATACTTGTATGGATGACGGATTGTATTCCTTAATACCATTCGTGGGGTGGCATACATAACTCCCCAACTCTATGAGCTCTTATCTCCTCCTACACCATGACCCAGCACAGCTATAGGGATTGTAAACAGTGGCTCATGCATTAAATACAACCAATAAAGACCTAGTACACCTCGGTTCATGTTTCTTAAGACGTTCAAGCATGTTACCATTTGGAGATCTGCCAGTTTTCTTAAGCCTAACATATAAAACCATTCATCCAAGACAAGAATAGACAAGTAATCAACACATAATCAACATCTAGGTTTCATTAGATCTAAGCAAACACAAAAGAGATCTAGCCTAGCATAGTGGAATTGAGACAAGAACAAGATATAAACAACCAACACATAGACATATTGATTGAATTGGAACAACACTTATCTCAATTACAATGCAAGGTCTCAAGGGTTTGGAACCCTTGAAAAACCTGTAAAAGATGCACCAAATTCGTCTTTAGGGTTTCACCAAAACTTCTCTCCCTTATTGTCACAACCCGCTATTTCCCAGGTCAATACTATTTTCTAAACTCGAATTTAAATTCTTGGCATTTAAGTCAAAACAATTTACATGAGCTCTTTTACTTGAATCGACACGAATTTTTGAACAAATTCTAAGTACTCTATGACTTTAGACTAAAGTTAGTCTACAACATTACGATACCTTGCCACCACTTTAATTCATAATTTAATTGCTAGGGCATTTGCATTTTTAGTAACTCACGATTATTAATTTAATAATAGTTTTTTTTTATTTCACAATTTAAACGAACACCAAACGTACCCGACGCACCCAATGATTATTTTTAATACATTCTAACATTCTCTAAATTACTACAAAAAGTGCCAAAAATTATTTTTTTAGACTTTTATAATTCTTTTACTAAGCCCACTTAATTATACATATTTAACGTTAACTACTAAACCAATACCCAATACCTATTTTTAATACCCAATACACTTAATAAATACAATTTATATAAAAATTGAACATATGTTTCTTCTTTTTCCAGTATTGCCGTACCCCCTAATTTATAACATATCACAATTAAAATCTTTTCTTTGACCAAATTGTACAAGCATTCAAGAAGTTAGACTAAGACCAAACATGTTGTGTGCTTGACCAACTTATTTGTCCCCCTCCCTTGATTTTCGGCAAACACAACCCATCAACTAGCCATCTTAAATTTATTTATTTTTTTCTTCTAATCTAGATAGTTAGTAGGACTTGATTTAGTTTTCCTATATATATATAAGTACTTACATTCATTTCCTTCTCATTCAAAACCAAAACCACTTACTAACTTTCAACACAAATCGATCCAAGGGTAAATATATATATATATATATATATATATATATATATATATATATATATATATATATATATATATATATATATATATATCACCTCACCACTTATATATATAATTCGACACACATAAGGAGCAAGGAAGAAGAAGGAAGTTGTTGGTCACTTTCAAGGGTACTTAGGGTAGATTAACAAGGGTTGATACTAATCTTGGGGGTTACACAAGTATTGTTACAAATCTCATCTCACTAACTTCTTTGTAAGTGATTTTACACTACTTATACTTCATGATTTTCATGAGTTTCATGCTTGTCTAGTATATATACTTGGTTATCACTTGGTACATGTTGAAAATCTTTACATCCACTTTGATCTCTTAACAAGAAACCATGTTTTGAACAAGTTTTGATTACAAGAAAATTTGCTAGTAATAATCTTTACAAGAAAATAATGAAAACTTTATATATATACATGTTAGTAGATTGGAAGTTTGAATACTTGGATGATCTTGTACATGAATCTTGAATATTGTTAAGTTAATGTTTAGATCACTATATACTAGTTGAGAAGTTAATGGATGAACTAGGACTAGATTTGAAGTTGTTGTTAAGTGGTGATAATAAATAGAACACTAGGAAATATAGTTTGACAATATTAATGTTGGATCTGTCCCATTTGACATCCCACAGAAAAATCAGTACCTTGGTGGCCATATTAGGTTAGAAATATAGAAAATAGACTTAATAACGAAAATATAGCCGCTTGAATGAGTTAAAACGGACTTATAACGAAAAAGATATGTTATTTTCAAGATTTACGACAAAAACTATATTTTCTGAAATATGAATCTGTCTCGATTTTCTAGTTAAGAAAACTGAGATCTAATGACATCTAGACTAGCCGAGACCTTGAAAAACCTAAAGTATACTTGAATACCTTTGCGGGAATATATAGAACTAGAAAAACGGAACTACGACGCAAGAGTTATGGCCTAGGGAAGTTGCGACGAAACATATAATTTTTTACAGCTTTGGTTCAACTAACAAAAGCTGATGGAATATTTAAAATGAGTTTTTGGACACTTTAGAGTGTAAATTGGCTAAAATGACGTAAACAACAATGGTAGAACATTAAGTATACTTATTAGGTGCGTTAGAGATTTTTCAAAATATATATTTACAAGACGACAAATATTTGGTCGTGAGATTTACAAGTTACGTTTTCAAAAATGGTGGATGTCTTAAATACGAGATTACTTTGATTACCTACATTTTTGGCAATAAAAATTTCCAACAACATGTACAAGTGATAATATAGTGTATGACTTGCATGCTTGACCTGCATGCTTGACCTTGTTTTCGAACCTAAGACATATGCTTTATTTAGGCCGCGATGAGAGTACCCGGACTTTATTTCCAACTACTACTTTGTCTATCGGATATTGCTTTTGCTAAGGTGAGTTCATAACCCCTACTTTTACTTGTTTTACAACTGTTTTGGGGGAAGATACATGCTCATTACTATTTAAATTCAATGCTTGTTTTACTTGAACGCGATTCACTTTCTCAAACATTACTGGATGGTTGAAATACTTGATTGATTATTTGAATACCTTATGAATTACTTATTCCATCCTTGATTACTTTCTTATGGATACAAGTTCTTGCTTTTGCGGACATAAATACAAATCTGTTACTTTGCCTGTGTTACCTATTACTGCCACTGAAGTCCCCTTTATCATGAACCGTTAATTACATGCGTGTGAGCGCGAATGCTGTGGATAGATCTATTTGGGTTGACACCCCGTCCGAGTTGGTCGCGCCAACCTGTCAAACGGACGCATATCATTCGGATTACTTCCGAGTGTCTGGCAAACACTTGCAAGGGGCATTATTATGATTGATTTCATACGATTACGTCGAGCTTCGGGGTCATGAGCTTAGGCACTGTATACCTTATTTTTGGCTGTGACGTTGTATTTGTTATATCGTCTTGCCTTCCGCAAAATACTTGTTTACCGAAAATACTTGTTTACCGAAAATGCTTGTTTACTGGAAATACTTGTTTACGGAAAATACTCGTTTACTAAAATCTATGAACTCACCAGCTTTATGCTGACGTTTTAGCATGTATTTTCAGGTTCTTAAGGCGTTATCTTACCTTTGGAGGCTTTTGGCATGGCATGGTCATAGAAGACTCTGATAACTAATTGGGACCGCTTTAACTAAATTATGGGCCTATTTCCACACCTCTTTTATAATATGTAAAATAAATGCTTTTGATAACAACTTTCATTCTAAATAAATGAAATGAAACCATTCTTTGTACCTTATGTTATGATACTAATTGAGTTGCACCCCAGTGACATGTAAGTTTCCGCTGGACCCGATTTCTGGGGGTGTGACAGATTGGTATCAGAGCCTCGGTTATAGAGAATTGGGTATTTCCAAAACCCAGACTATAACTACCCTTACAAAAACTTAACCCTATGACCGCCACATGCCTGCCTGCCAAGCCACTGCCTTACTTGATATTTTACTTAATGATCTACGTGACGTAACTATGTGTTATACCTTGCTATTTGATAACTTATGCTTTACATGATTTACGCTATTCACTATAAATATTTTCTATACACTTATACATACATACCGTACCTGTCACACCGTTACGCCTTTTCCCCTACGTAATCTTACCATTTGACTTCAAGTTGGGACACTCATTTTGGTCTTTCAAAACAACTTTTAAAAGCTAGAGACATATTACTAGCATAACTGAACTAACATATACACTCGTACTTTTGAAGGTCCTCTAAACCTTCCGACATATCATGATTAATACAAATGGTCTCTAAAAAATTTCAAAATCATATGTGACATCGTTTTATGTGACATTAAAACCCATTATAGTCTGCCAATTTCCCTGACTACCTTACTAGCCGTTTCTGAAGACTAGTTTGAACACTCGTCCCATGCTTTTGTAACACTATACTTTTGGAACACCTACTTTCGGGACACGACTTTATAACACCTCATTCTTCCTCACTTCTTGTGGTTTTGAAAAAATCGCGTCACCAGGAATGTAACGACGGAACTCGACAGCAATGTTTACCCCTACTTAATGTATTTTTTGATTCTGAGGACAAGTTGGAAAACTTGTCGGCCACCCTCCCAACACCCATATCACTGACCTACTTACTAATGCCCGACAATGAGACGGAGCCATTCAAAGTCAATAATGAGACCTCTCGAAAGACGAATAGGAGAGCCACTAATAAGCCTACTCCTCCCACCCGACTAGAGTTTATCACCAGAAAATCCATTCACCACTCTACCCTATTACCGGTGACACGCATGGCGCCTCGTAAAGAACACCACGCACCAGTAGAAACTGCTTGACGACCAACCTACGGTCTCGTTAGACCAGAATAAAGCCTGAGAGGTTGAGTACGAATATTCTGTCCTTTTCAATCAACATTCGCCATACTTATTGATTATCACATTTATTGTTGTTCTCATTCATAATCAATCAACATCCTTGATACTTATTTGACTTTGCATTTATTGACTCATTCTCGTTCGTGACACTTATTGTCTTTCCCATTTATTACTGTCTTCATCCTTACTAAATCAATATTCGACTTTTCATTTACTGTTTGCTCTCATTCGTGACATTTATTGTCTAACCGGTTATTTGTTGTTCACATTCAATCTTAATCAAAATTCGTAATACTAATTGACTTCTCGCTGATTACTTGTTCATAGTTATGACATTTATTGCCTTTCTCATTTATTGTTCGCTCCCAATTACCTTCAATCAACATTCGAAAAATTTAAGGTCTTTTGTATTTATTGTTGTTCTTACTTCGCATTCGAATTGCGTAATGCTTTTCTCATTTATTGCTTGTCCTCACTTATTCTCATATGGGATGCTTATTGTCGGTCTCATTTCTTGATTGTCCTCATTTGACACTCTGTCTTTCAGTATTTACCCCTCTTGATTATTATTTGAACACTTTGGTTCTCTCGGTTAATTTATTATTGTGTTGATATTCTCTATCCATCCTCTTTGCTACAGTAAGGATTTGTGATTCCTCTATTTGCGTTTATTTGCATCATTATTGGTCTTTCTTTTACCCATCATTTCGTTTGTTTCTTTGTTCATCCTGATTTCAAACATGCCTTTTAAGCATTCTTTGTTCTTGACATCTAAACCTATTTACTATTGTTATGATTTATTGACTCTTTCGTTTGCATAAATCAAGCGCGTTTTCCTTCTCCATTCCTACATCTAATCTCCTTTCAATCATTCTTTGTTTTGACATCTAATTCTATTTACTATTGTTGTGATTCATTAATTCTTTTTCGTTAATCGATAGCAGTTTGCTTCTTTATTCATACGGATATTTAATCTTTCTTTCAAGCATTATTGGTTCATACTAGTACGAATGTTCTTTCTATTGTTGATCTTTTTGTTTGCAACCTTTCATTTTTAACATTCTCTGTTCTTAAAACATGGTACCTGGCATGATTTCCTTTTTATTCTTATGATTCATTAGTTCTTTAATGTGTATTGTAATGTACTTCTCACTCCTTTCATTAGCATTGACATCTACTTCTTTTGGCTATTAGCACACTTCCTTGGTCATTTCATTTTCATTGATCGTTAGTACACATCAGGGCTTGGAACAACGCTCCAAGTCAACAGGCTGCACATGATCGACATAAGAAGCTATACGATGTGCGACGCAAACCATTAGAATTTCAAGATTGGCGACCAAGTTATGTTGAAAGTCTCGCCTTGGAAAGACGTGATATGGTTCGAAAAATGCAGGAAGTTAAAGTCGAGATACGTTGGTCCATTTAAGATATTGGCTAAGAGTCAGCCCTGTAGCTTACAGACTAGAGCTTCCGCCAGAACTCAGTAGTGAATACAATACATTCCATGTTTCCAATCTCAAGAAATGCTTGAATCGCTCATCATTCCGCAGGACACAACTCAACCTGATAACCAACTCATATCTTTTTAGAACCATGAACCGGGATGTCCAGTAGTTGAGACATAGTTGAATTCCTATCGTCAAGGTTCGCTGGAATTTTCAACGAGGTCCCGAATTCACTTGGGAGCGAGAAGACCGGATTCGTCAAGAAGTACCCCCATCTCTTCGCTAATACCATTTCAATAACCAACGCTGACTGAATCTCGCGGACGAGATTCCCTTTTAGGGGGGTAGAATGTCACAACCCGCTATTTCCCAGGTCAATACTATTTTCTAAACTCGAATTTAAATTCTTGGCATTTAAGTCAAAACAATTTACATGAGCTCTTTTACTTGAATCGACACGAATTTTTGAACAAATTCTAAGTACTCTATGACTTTAGACTAAAGTTAGTCTACAACATTACGATACCTTGCCACCACTTTAATTCATAATTTAATTGCTAGGGCATTTGCATTTTTAGTAACTCACGATTATTAATTTAATAATAGTTTTTTTTTATTTCACAATTTAAACGAACACCAAACGTACCCGACGCACCCAATGATTATTTTTAATACATTCTAACATTCTCTAAATTACTACAAAAAGTGCCAAAAATTATTTTTTTAGACTTTTATAATTCTTTTACTAAGCCCACTTAATTATACATATTTAACGTTAACTACTAAACCAATACCCAATACCTATTTTTAATACCCAATACACTTAATAAATACAATTTATATAAAAATTGAACATATGTTTCTTCTTTTTCCAGTATTGCCGTACCCCCTAATTTATAACATATCACAATTAAAATCTTTTCTTTGACCAAATTGTACAAGCATTCAAGAAGTTAGACTAAGACCAAACATGTTGTGTGCTTGACCAACTTATTTGTCCCCCTCCCTTGATTTTCGGCAAACACAACCCATCAACTAGCCATCTTAAATTTATTTATTTTTTTCTTCTAATCTAGATAGTTAGTAGGACTTGATTTAGTTTTCCTATATATATATAAGTACTTACATTCATTTCCTTCTCATTCAAAACCAAAACCACTTACTAACTTTCAACACAAATCGATCCAAGGGTAAATATATATATATATATATATATATATATATATATATATATATATATATATATATATATATATATATATATATATATATATCACCTCACCACTTATATATATAATTCGACACACATAAGGAGCAAGGAAGAAGAAGGAAGTTGTTGGTCACTTTCAAGGGTACTTAGGGTAGATTAACAAGGGTTGATACTAATCTTGGGGGTTACACAAGTATTGTTACAAATCTCATCTCACTAACTTCTTTGTAAGTGATTTTACACTACTTATACTTCATGATTTTCATGAGTTTCATGCTTGTCTAGTATATATACTTGGTTATCACTTGGTACATGTTGAAAATCTTTACATCCACTTTGATCTCTTAACAAGAAACCATGTTTTGAACAAGTTTTGATTACAAGAAAATTTGCTAGTAATAATCTTTACAAGAAAATAATGAAAACTTTATATATATACATGTTAGTAGATTGGAAGTTTGAATACTTGGATGATCTTGTACATGAATCTTGAATATTGTTAAGTTAATGTTTAGATCACTATATACTAGTTGAGAAGTTAATGGATGAACTAGGACTAGATTTGAAGTTGTTGTTAAGTGGTGATAATAAATAGAACACTAGGAAATATAGTTTGACAATATTAATGTTGGATCTGTCCCATTTGACATCCCACAGAAAAATCAGTACCTTGGTGGCCATATTAGGTTAGAAATATAGAAAATAGACTTAATAACGAAAATATAGCCGCTTGAATGAGTTAAAACGGACTTATAACGAAAAAGATATGTTATTTTCAAGATTTACGACAAAAACTATATTTTCTGAAATATGAATCTGTCTCGATTTTCTAGTTAAGAAAACTGAGATCTAATGACATCTAGACTAGCCGAGACCTTGAAAAACCTAAAGTATACTTGAATACCTTTGCGGGAATATATAGAACTAGAAAAACGGAACTACGACGCAAGAGTTATGGCCTAGGGAAGTTGCGACGAAACATATAATTTTTTACAGCTTTGGTTCAACTAACAAAAGCTGATGGAATATTTAAAATGAGTTTTTGGACACTTTAGAGTGTAAATTGGCTAAAATGACGTAAACAACAATGGTAGAACATTAAGTATACTTATTAGGTGCGTTAGAGATTTTTCAAAATATATATTTACAAGACGACAAATATTTGGTCGTGAGATTTACAAGTTACGTTTTCAAAAATGGTGGATGTCTTAAATACGAGATTACTTTGATTACCTACATTTTTGGCAATAAAAATTTCCAACAACATGTACAAGTGATAATATAGTGTATGACTTGCATGCTTGACCTGCATGCTTGACCTTGTTTTCGAACCTAAGACATATGCTTTATTTAGGCCGCGATGAGAGTACCCGGACTTTATTTCCAACTACTACTTTGTCTATCGGATATTGCTTTTGCTAAGGTGAGTTCATAACCCCTACTTTTACTTGTTTTACAACTGTTTTGGGGGAAGATACATACTCATTACTATTTAAATTCAATGCTTGTTTTACTTGAACGCGATTCACTTTCTCAAACATTACTGGATGGTTGAAATACTTGATTGATTATTTGAATACCTTATGAATTACTTATTCCATCCTTGATTACTTTCTTATGGATACAAGTTCTTGCTTTTGCGGACATAAATACAAATCTGTTACTTTGCCTGTGTTACCTATTACTGCCACTGAAGTCCCCTTTATCATGAACCGTTAATTACATGCGTGTGAGCGCGAATGCTGTGGATAGATCTATTTGGGTTGACACCCCGTCCGAGTTGGTCGCGCCAACCTGTCAAACGGACGCATATCATTCGGATTACTTCCGAGTGTCTGGCAAACACTTGCAAGGGGCATTATTATGATTGATTTCATACGATTACGTCGAGCTTCGGGGTCATGAGCTTAGGCACTGTATACCTTATTTTTGGCTGTGACGTTGTATTTGTTATATCGTCTTGCCTTCCGCAAAATACTTGTTTACCGAAAATACTTGTTTACCGAAAATGCTTGTTTACTGGAAATACTTGTTTACGGAAAATACTCGTTTACTAAAATCTATGAACTCACCAGCTTTATGCTGACGTTTTAGCATGTATTTTCAGGTTCTTAAGGCGTTATCTTACCTTTGGAGGCTTTTGGCATGGCATGGTCATAGAAGACTCTGATAACTAATTGGGACCGCTTTAACTAAATTATGGGCCTATTTCCACACCTCTTTTATAATATGTAAAATAAATGCTTTTGATAACAACTTTCATTCTAAATAAATGAAATGAAACCATTCTTTGTACCTTATGTTATGATACTAATTGAGTT
The DNA here is from genome assembly GCA_030686995.1 of Artemisia argyi. NCBI lineage: Eukaryota > Viridiplantae > Streptophyta > Magnoliopsida > Asterales > Asteraceae > Artemisia > Artemisia argyi. The sequence continues at coordinate 188,183,247 of CM060685.1, read as the reverse complement.
GCACCCCAGTGACATGTAAGTTTCCGCTGGACCCGATTTCTGGGGGTGTGACACTTATGAAAAAACTAGAAAACTATATATAGGAAAACTAGGCTGACGGCGTCAAGACTACCATGTGACGCGCCGTCACCTCGCCGCCAAATACTTCCTCGGACGGCCTTGATCTACATATGACGGCCTATGTGACGCCGTCACCAACCACGGTATTTTATTCTTGCCACTTTGACGCCGTCAGGATGACTTTTGACGCCGTCACCACCTACGGCATTTTATTCTTCATGTCTGACGCCGTCAAGATGTAACTCTTGACGCCGTCACCTTGTGTCTTCAGCATGGAAAATTGGTACTTTGCCGTTTTCTTCACTTTTATGCTCCAAAAACGTCCAAAATGGCTTCTTTTCCAGAATTCACTCTCCAAACACCTAAAATCACAAAAGGAACGATTTAGGGCAATATTTGATCAAATAAATTCGGATTCGGGCTTAAATGACCCCCTAAAAACGGATCATTTTTCGCCTCATCATATACCCTTACACTTGAGATCTGCTTGTCCTCAAGCAAATGAGCTTTTATTCTACTCAAAAGACAAGTTAGGGGTCATTTAACACTAATATAAAAGTAATTACAACAAATAATCGTTCCACTAAAGACCAATAGACAAGCACGGAGGTCATACACAAGCACCTCACAAATAGTGTTTAGATACTCACATCTCTCGGGTGTAATAAAGTAATATAACATTATGGAAATGGAAGATATCTCTCACTACCTGTCATAGCAAAATAGATTACCATAGGCTTGGGAAAGGATCAAACCTCCACCACATGGCGTAAGCACCTAGGATAAACTATCAAAGAGGTCTTTTAAAGGGTTGTAACGTTAGGTATAGGGATATGAATTACACGATTTTGTTGGATAAAGGAAGTTTTACTGGTGGCGAGTTAACAATCTTGGTTAATTACATGTACAATGTGGCGTTGCTAAGCCAAGACTAGACTCGACTTAAGCTAATAAATGAAAAATAACAAAAACATAAAATGAACATAGAATGAAACGGGATGGTAGTCCGTATGTTTTTTCTCTTTTTCTTTTCTATTTTTTTTCTTCTTTTTTTTTTCTTTTTCTATTTTTTTTTTGCATACACTCTTACCCTACCATCCAAAATAATACATCATAGGGGTTTGAGCATTCCCCTTACACTGGAATCTTTACATACTTTACATTAAACTATTCTAATGACTCGAATTAAGAAAATCAAAACACTTGGAGCACTTTTAAGATTAACGTACATATGGGGGTAATAATATTATGTTCTTCCCCATTACTCCATAAAATAAGTACTTACCCATGAGTCCCAATCGTCCCAAAACAATATGTACAAGGATATGACTCGACTTAGCAACCATGTAATCAATTAGATAGTTAACTTAGGGTTTAACAAATAACAATAATGCACTAAAAATGAGCGCATACACGGAAGGCTAAGGCGATCTGGGTGTACATTTAATTTGGGTGTAACAAATTCTTCCTTTAAGTAAAATGCTTAAAGTTAGAAACGAAAAGATAGGCTCGGAGGGGTGTACTAGGGGTATCGTGTACTAAAAATGAGTACAACGCAAAGGGTGTGGGAAAAATTAGTTGACTTAACTACCCAAGTAATATGACTTAAATGGTCAAGTAATTATAATACGGGTTTAACACAAGGGTGATCCTAATGCCTCTTATCATGTAGTAAATCCTACCACACGAATGTAGTCTCACTAGCGGTCTCGGGATGCATCACTAACGCAAGTCCTAGAATCTAAATGCTACCGGTACACTCATAAGTACCAATAATAAATGCTTTTCCTATCAAATCTAAAGGCGAACCTCACATTTTTGGGTGGAAAATTTTTCTGAATATATGGTTATGTGCTAGTCATACAACCTCCTATCCATGAGACGCTTGCTATGGCTAAAGTTTCACTCCAAAATGTTGTAAAAAATTTTAAATTTGGCGCTAAAATTACACTAACAAGTATTTCTCATAGTTTTATTACACATCTACTATCAAACAAAACAAACTCAAGCGAAAGTGCATATGTAAGGTATCATCTTTTTACCCTCCCCTTACACTTAGGATGAACATTGTCCCCAATGTTCAAGTAAAGAATGTAAAAGTTAAGAAGTAAAGAGAATGAAATCAAATACTCCCCTGATTCGCTCGGTATGGATTATAGGTTGGCCAGGTTAAATCTTCCTCCAAGGAAACGAACAATCAAAGTTTCCCTTCCAGAATATAAATCATCTTCTTGTCATAAATAACCTGTAAATCCTGACAACAATAGACAAGGCAACCTCGTGTAAAATCGGCGGCATCCTATATAAGTTACTAAATCCTAGAAAACAAAGTAAGATATAATGCTTGTGGAATGAAGTTTGCAGATTTCCTGGAGATTATAAAACTTAATAATTCACAAAAACCATAAGACTCCGTTAGAAAAACAAAACCGGTAAAATTTCCAGATTTTTAACTCCTGACGCCGTCAAGAGTAATACTCTGACGCCGTCAGAATGGACCTGCAGAAATTCTTATGTTAAGTTTCCGGAAAATTTCTGGAAAAACTTTGTCCTACTTCCTGGAAAATCCTGCAAAACTTCATTATGACTCAATACAAGCATTTGACTCTAACAAATACGAATATACATGTTCATTTAATATTACGGAGAATCATGATCGGTTTGTTTCTTAAAAACATATTTGGGGTTTCCCCTTACACTTATTTTTTGCAAAAATACCTTTAGGTTGAAGTTAAGACTAGGCCAAACAACATAATAAAGTATTTCCACATTTTAATTGAGAAACATGATCAACCAACAATAAAAATAAAAAATGCATACGGAAGCAAATAACAATCAAACAAATAAAATCACACAAAACATGGGTTGCCTCCCAAGAAGCGCTTTTCTTTATTTACGAGTCTTGTAGCTAGACTCAAAGTCATGGGTTATTACGTGATTCGGGTGAGTTCCTCGTTGAGGACATCTTTGGGATCAAACTTAGGTTTCAACTTTCTATCGGTTTCCTTAGTATGGTATGACCTTTCAAACTTTTCTCCATCCGGATCATACAAGGTCATTCTAATATGCCATGACCCGTCACCTTCTTTAGGTGGCTTGTCCCACCTCCACTTACACTTATCTCCCTCTCTTTTCCATTTATTCCTCTCTATGTTGATGGGCATTACGCTTAATAACTTAATCATCTTCCTAAAGACTAGGGGATCCTCAAAGGGGTCTAGTTCCTCATCTCTAGCTATGAGTTGTTCTACCGAATGTGTCTTCTCAACAAAGTCCTTCTCTAGATAGAATGGGCATTGAGGTCCTATAAAATTCCTTTCTATCCAAGGCCCATATCTAGACGGTCTCCTATTCATCTCTACCCAATACGGTGTTGGTTCATCATCACAATCATAACTATGCTTCTTAACATCATATACCGACCAAGTGTCGCCTTCACCTACCGTTATCTTTGATTCCTTGCAATCTATCATGGCACTAGCGGTTGCTAAAAATCCTCTTCCTACCAATAATGGGCATGTAGTGTCACTAACCATGTTTAGGACGTGAAAATCCGCTAAAATAGTTAACTTTCCTACGTGAACAACTACATCCTTAATCATTCCAACCGGGTGTGCAATACTCCCATCCGCTAGACCTATCAATACCTTCGTTTCCTCTAACTTTCCTAGCTTAAGAGTTGTGAATAAGGATAAGGGAATCAAGTTGAGGCTTGACCCTAAATCGGCTAATGTGTCGAAAGCTTCGGATCTTCCTATCTTACAAGGCAAAACAAATATACCCGGGTCATCAAGCTTTTTAGGTAACTTGTTTTGAACGAAGGCGATCCCATTTTTGCCTAGCTTACACTTCTCATATTTTTCTAGGAGGGCGCTATAGTAGGGAGCACGCGCTAAGACATCAATGACGGGGCGTTCAAGGTGAAGTTCTTTGAATTCGTCAAGGTCTTGCGTAAGAGGTGTTTCAACAATGCTTTTGACCGGCTCTATAGTGGGGGTTTTAGTTGATTGGTCCTTTTGGGGAACTTGGTTTTGTTTGAAACACGTGCTCGTTGATTTGACCGAGTAATATTGTGGACACAAAGCGGGTGACGAAACGGATGATATGGAATTAACGGTTAGTTTCGGATTCTTGATCGTGTCACTTGGGAGTGCTCCCATTTCTCGGTCATTGAGAACTTTCAACAATGCATCAATTCTAGTGGTCATCTCGCTTTGCTTTTGTTTGAAATCGGCTTCAAACTTGGATATGCGAGCTTCTTGAGATGCCATGAACTTTGACATCAATCCTTCAAGATTGTTGGTACTACCATAGTTGTTAGAAGGATTGTTGTTGAAAGTATGGTTGGATGGTGGACCGTTTGATTGGTAACGATTAGGCGGATTGGAAGAATTGGGTTGATTTTGTTTCCACCTAAGGTTTGGGTGATTTTTCCATGAGGGGTTGTATGAATCACCGTATGTGTTTGGCTCGGGCTTGAAAGTGTACCACTTATCTCCCACTTCGTCGGTACGCGTGGATGCGTAGTCCGCAAAAGCTGTTCCGGGGAGTTCCACACAATCACGAGTGTCATGGGGACCACTACATAATTCGCATGAAGAAGTGATTTTGTTCACTTGGCTTGAATGCTTCGGAGCTTCGTAAGATTTCATGAGAAACTTGACTTGGTCCTCAAGTTCCATGATCCTGCGGTCGGGAGTGCTTGAATTGTTCGAAGGCAAAGATATTGCCTTGACCGTTTTGTTCAAATCACGGGGATCATTCCAACTTTCATTGTCATAGAGAGCAAGATCTTCTATGAGTTCCCATGATTGTTCCGCACTAAGATCACGTAGCTTACCACCGGACGATTGGTCAATGGTTCGCCTCGTGGAGATGTCGATATGGTCATAGAAGATTTGGACTTGGAGCCAAAGATCTATGCCATGATGAGGGACTTTTTGGAGTAAGTCCTTGAAACGAGTCCATGCTTTATAAAGAGATTCATTTTGACGTTGTTGGAACATCAAGATGTCATTCCTAAGCTTAGTAGTTCTCCCCGGTGGGAAAAATTGAGCAAGGAAACGAGTGGTGAGATCATCCCATGTGGTGATGGATCCCGCGGGTAAACGCTCAAGCCATTGACTAGCTTGATCCTGTAGAGAGAATTGGAATAGGCGTAAACGGGTAGTCTCTCTAGTTTCAACACCTAGGTCTATGGAATCTACGATTTTGAGGAAGTCCTTAAGGTGTTGGTTTGGATCTTCGGAACGAAGTCCATGGAATGCACATCCGCTTTGCACCAACCGGATGGTGTCGGATCGCAAGGGGGTCACATTGTCTCCGGTGAGCTCAATGGTGTTTCGGTAGCCTTGGTGGCTAGGTCGGGAATACTCTCCTAAGGTTCGGGGCCTAAGGGGTTCTAATGGTGGGTTTTGTTGTGGTGGGATGATGGGTTCAAAGATGTTACCACCTTCCATGATGTCGGATGGTAAAGAGTTACGAACAAAGGCACGAAGAACTAAGATAGACTAAAGAAGACCTAAAAATAAAAAAAATAAAAATCTTACTAGAAAGGAATCTAGCAAGTAGACCTAATAAAAAGAAATCCTAACCTAGACAATAACTATTCCCCGGGCAGCGGCGCCAAAAACTTGATGCGTGAGAATCGCAACAGGCTTTACCTCTCGAGGGATCTCGAGAAGCTTACAACCCCCACCAGGCAGTGTACCTGATCGTTGTAGTATAGTATAGTGACAAGTACCGGGGGATTGATCGTTCAGCTTAGGAATAGTGTCGCTAGGATTAGGAAACCTAATTAATAGTTCTAAAGGTGAGGGATGATTATTTTTGTATTTTTATATTTTTATGAAAGCAGGTAAAATCTCGGGTTTTGGAAGAGTGGGCGGAATTAGTTGCTATTCAACTAACCCAAAAACTAATATATAATTAAAATAAAATACTGAAAATGAAATTAAACTAAATTACACTAAGGTTGTGAGCAGTAATTGGAGAAATTGTGTTTACTTAGACTTCACTACTCCCTAGATATCTTTTACACGTTAATTACTTGTTATACTTGTATGGATGACGGATTGTATTCCTTAATACCATTCGTGGGGTGGCATACATAACTCCCCAACTCTATGAGCTCTTATCTCCTCCTACACCATGACCCAGCACAGCTATAGGGATTGTAAACAGTGGCTCATGCATTAAATACAACCAATAAAGACCTAGTACGCCTCAGTTCATGTTTCTTAAGACGTTCAAGCATGTTACCATTTGGAGATCTGCCAGTTTTCTTAAGCCTAACATATAAAATCATTCATCCAAGACAAGAATAGACAAGTAATCAACACATAATCAACATCTAGGTTTCATTAGATCTAAGCAAACACAAAAGAGATCTAGCCTAGCATAGTGGAATTGAGACAAGAACAAGATATAAACAACCAACACATAGACATATTGATTGAATTGGAACAACACTTATCTCAATTACAATGCAAGGTCTCAAGGGTTTGGAACCCTTGAAAAACCTGTAAAAGATGCACCAAATTCGTCTTTAGGGTTTCACCAAAACTTCTCTCCCTTATGAAAAAACTAGAAAACTATATATAGGAAAACTAGGCTGACGGCGTCAAGACTACCATGTGACACCGTCACCTCGCCGCCAAATACTTCCTCGGACGGCCTTGATCTACTTATGACGTCCTATGTGACGCCGTCACCAACCACGGTATTTTATTCTTGCCACTTTGACGCCGTCAGGATGACTTTTGACGCCGTCACCACCTACGGTATTTTATTCTTCATGTCTGACGCCGTCAAGATGTAACTCTTGACGCCGTCACCTTGTGTCTTCAGCATGGAAAATTGGTACTTTGCCGTTTTCTTCACTTTTATGCTCCAAAAACGTCCAAAATGGCTTCTTTTCCAGAATTCACTCTCCAAACACCTAAAATCACAAAAGGAACGATTTAGGGCAATATTTGATCAAATAAATTCGGATTCTGGCTTAAATGACCCCCTAAAAACGGATCATTTTTTGCCTCATCATGTAGCTCTTAATTTAACCATGGAATCACCAAACAAACTCTTGATTCATGTAGAGACTACCGATGCCTTCAACTCTTATGTGTAACTTATAGTTTAAAGATCAAAGGATCATGGAGCTAGGGATTGTGTGTGGCATTTTTGGTGATGAAAAGATGAAGATCAAAGTGTTTCTAGTTGGCTATTTATAGCATGAGAAAATTAGTTAACCATATCTTGGGTTAGAATTTAACCATGGTTAGTTTTAGACACTTGTAACCATCCTAGAGATCAATGGTTAAGATTTAACCACACATGGTGACTCTCTCCCCCTAAGTCGGTTTCAAAGGGATAAGGGTGACTAGATGATGACTCTTGGTGCTATCTTGCTTAGTTTGTGCATTTTGACTCCGTAAAATGCTAATCGTAAGTTGTTAAGTCACGAAACGTAAAACCGGGTATCCTAAAAATATGAAACTTGAAAGTATGGTTAAACATGTCAATATACTCCATAATAAAATATAAAATGAGTGGTAGGTTCTATTGGGTTGCTAAAACCCTGCTAAAACTGGAAACACGGGTCTAAAACGTATAATACGTAAAACGTACGAAAGTTGCGTAAAATTGAGAAAAGTAAAATGTAACTTTTCTAATAGGATACTAATGACTTAAAATGACTTATAATGTTTAGGCTGGGCTCAGTCTAGTGTCGGTTGGTATTAAATGTCTTTTAGACATAAAACCGTAAGCCTAAAAATCAAGGAATGACTTATAAAATCAAGGAATGATTTTTGGTCAAAGGAGGAGGGAAAAATATGTTGACTTTTTCTAATAAGTTGAAAACTCAAATCGTCTTAGAAACGCGGTGCAGGTATAGGCTAAGGTTACGGCTGAGTAAAAACGCTTAAAACTGAAAATTCCAGTTTTTCACGGCAGAGGCTTATTTTGGTCATGTTTTTCACAGTCATGATTAATTCTCAAATAAATCATGAGTGTGTCAAACATTTTTCTGATGCGGGGTCACTTAACGCGGTCGAGTTTCGTTGCGCGTAGAATTTTTGAATGACGTTTTACCCTAAAACGTGTAATTCCTTAATAACTTTCACGAAAATGATCTGACGAGTGTCAAACTTTTAATTTGCCATGGAAATGATTAATCACTCGAGGCCATGAAACAAAAATCAAATTTCGGGAAAAATGAATAGTAAAAGTGTTAGGTCACGATTTTAATAACGTAATCACTAAGATAGATCTAGAGAGAGAAAGAGAGTTTAGAGAGAGAGTGGAAGGAACTCTTGAGAATGGAATGAAAGAAAGAGATGAAATTAACAAGAGAACCAACCCCTCTCAAAGGAGAGGTTACATAGTATTTATAGGTGAGGACTAGGGCAACACTCCCTTCCTCCCTATCTTGAAAATGAAATGGGCTTAAGGCCCATGGGCTTGCTACATAAGCCTTAAGATTAAATAAACATACAAGCCTTAGCAACCTATTACAAGTAAATGACCGAGACTTGATAAGTAGTAAAACTACGTTCCCAACAATCTCCCCCTAAGGGTCGGTCATCAAGGTTGCTTGACGTCATCGTCTTAATCTTTGACTTTTAAAGCTTTAGACGTCTTTTGAATCATTCATCGTTCTTTGTTCTTAGTTGATGTAGTAGTGATCATCTTATTACAAAATGTAATGACCGAGACTTAAGTAAATATAAAAGTACGTTCCCAACAATCTCCCCCTAAGGGTCGGTCATCACGGTTGCTTGACGTCTTCTTCTTTGTCTTTGACTTTTGACTCGTATAACTTAAGACGTCTGCAAAAGAGAGTGGCTGTTCTTTTGCTTCATTGTTCATTGTTCGTAATAGATGTGGTAGTGATCATCTTATGAAGTTATCTGCCATGCGTCACTTCTACGGCTGTGGTGGTCGTCGTCCATTCCAACATGCTCATACACCTTTGAACTTAGACATTCACATGCACGTAGTTCCCTTTCATTCACATAGATCTTTAGTCCTTAAACTTTGTAGATTCTTCTTATTGGCGTAGAATCTAATTTTGAACATTGTGTTGCTTAGATCTTTGAGGGAGCTTTTGTAGACTTCAAGATGTATGTATGAGCATGCGGAATCAGTCTCCATGGAGATGATATGTCCCTGAAAGTAAACAGTTAGCAATAAACAACCGGTACTTACAGATAAGAAATTAGAGATCATCAACAGCATAGTGTGAAGACTCCTTCTAACCCTTATCAAGGTCGTTCCCATATCAGATACTCCCGAAGGAGCTTACAAGACCTACTAGGTAGCTCAATGACTGGGTGAGTCGCTGGGGATCACTCCACGACTGTAGACCGCTAAATAACCACCGCGAACACTAAGCGTAACCCTTGTGGAGTTACCGAAGTGACCTGCTGTCAGGGCTGTTTGATGTTGACCCTGGCAGGAATTTCCGTTCAATCATTGAGAAATACTTTTGTAATTCTCTCATAAACGTTCTAGGCAGATTGCTATGATCTGCGAAGGACTCGATAATTTACAGCTGGTGCCCATTGATGTAGAACACCAGTTGTAGAAATACTAAGTGTTCCTAAGAGATCTTTGATGAATCTCATGGCTCTAGACTCGATAAGTGCTCAATTAGGTTTCCTATACGGAGACTAGGGAGGGGTCTCCTGCTTCAATATCAACTATCTCTAAGAGATAAGTCGATAGATTACACTGGTTCCCCGTGAGAATGAAACAAGCTCTTTTAAGAGAACTTGAGTGGTTAAGAAGGTTTAGTGCATTGCGTCACTGGGTCCATGACGACTTAATCTTCAATACCGGTGTTGCCTTAGCAACAACCAGTAGCATATGAGTTGAACCCGGTGTTTGCCCTAAGGTTGAATCACATGGAGGGCTATTTCTTTTCACCCTTTTCATTACTTTTCTTTTTAATTCTTCAACCCCTTCTTTTTCCTTTTCATTCTTTACTCCTTTTTTTTTCGTATCATACCTAAGGACTTCTAGTTCTAACTATTGGTGATGTCCTTGGGTAGATCCCTCCGGCTTAGGCGGATCATAGGACGGTTATTTCCTAACCTTAGTCACCTTATAACTCCATGACTATCCTATAATTGCCATTGAAGCCTTTGTAAATCTCTCAAAGTGTTTGTGCTAATCAAACATTTTGTTTAACACTTTGAGAGTTTTATGTTTTCTTTATGAAGGGCTCCCCCTTCACATGTGCTCATGTGTATTTAATAAATTTGCACATGCGGGAGGAGCGAGCACTTTTGAATTGATCCACTTTCTGTGAACGAGACCGATTCGAGACACGCTTACATCACTAGTTAGACTAGATTGAAGTTATTACCCGGCCTGGTCAAGTTCACAGAAAGTTTCTCGAAATGGTACATTTCTACTAAGACTAATCCTTTTCGAGACACGCTTACGTGGCTAGTTAGAGAGTTCCATTGTCAGCTTTTAGGTGACAACTAGCTCTAGTAACTAACTTGATGTTATTACCCGTCGAGGAAAAGTCTTTTCGAATCTACTAACTTTTATGTTTCGTCAATTCCTGGGTGAATCTGAGTCTAGCTCGCATGAGATTTGACATTTCAGCAACTTTTCACTTTCATATTTTAATCACTTTCCTTTTATCCCCCTCAAAAATAGCATATGAGATGTTGTTTTTGACAAACATTTGATTAAAATATGCTTTTTGAGTCTTATGGGGAGATTACAACAAGAACTTTTGTGTTTCAAAACGATGAGTTTACAAGTGCTCCCCCTCAACAAGTGAATACTCATTGAGGTGAAATACTTGTCTTTTGAGCAGAATTGTGAAAAATCACAAAATGTTTGATTAATTCTACTCAAAAGTAAGAAGCCTTCGCTCCTTATATAAGGATTGAGGCACTGAGGCGTACCTCAGGGTCCTTTAAATACAAGCACGGGTTGTACACTGTAATTTGTGCACAAACCATAATTATGGATTTTTGACAAAGCATTATGATTTGGAAATACTCCCCCTCAAAACGAGCATATGTTTAGACATTTTTAAACTTTGGAGTGAATTAGGGAGTAAAGATTTGAAAAAATCTTGAGCAAAATTTTGAAAAAGTTTTGAAAAACCTTTTGAAAAATTTTGAATAAATTTTGCTCAAGATTAAGAAGTTTTAGATAAGCTTCGCATGAAAAACTTCGTCTTGTTTTTAAGGAAAAGTGCGCGTTTGGTTTTAAAGAACGGTTTAGCAAGGCACTTTCCTTTCTCTGAAACCCGAGGTGTACACTGAAAGGAGTGCACAAGTCGTTGTTTTAATACAAAATTAGTTTTCTTGAAACAAAATACTCCCCCTCAAATAATGAACATTATTCGAGAGATAGTCTTCTTGAGCAGAATTTGGAATCGTATTAAAGAAATACTTTTTGAAAAATTCGAGAGATGATTCTGCTCAAGGTTTTAGAAAAACATAATCAAGTATTATACAACAAAGATTTTGAAAAATTTGGAATCAAGTTGTTTGAGACCCGAAGTCTCTCTTTAGAGTTTTAACATCTGAAAAAGATTTTCATCTAAAGTTGAACCTCATGGGTTCTTTTTGAAGATTTGTTTTTGTGATGAATGGAAAACTTCCGGTATTTGGGATGTTCAGATCAGAGACATTCTTATATTGAAGCCAAAGCATTCCAGATTTTGAAAATATGAAAGGTTTTGAATGACTTTGCTTTGGTCTCCACACTTGCTTTACCGGTGTAAAACAAGAGTGTAGAGTTTGAAAAACTTGTTTCTCATCATTTTGAATCCTTTTACCAGTTTTAGCCTTTTAACACATTTAACCCTTTGCCCAAAAAAATATGTTCCGTGAGAAACATTTTGACAATTGTTGAAGTTTTGACTTTCAATGGGATGACATGTACTTACACACAGAGAAAATGCATCAGGCACAAACAAGTATACGGATGAATCAAGAAACTCATTCTAAATCTACCAAAATGCTCAGAATTCTCTACTTAACACACAAGATCACAGATTAACTCATCCTATGACTCGAGATTTTCCAATTATGATTATGGTTTGGGGTTATGATTTGAGTCTATGCACACATGTTAGCATCAAAATGCAGGAATATTAAACAAACAAACGTCCTAGTAATAGCAGCAAAGACATCGACATCTTAAACCCTAAATCACATGATTCTAAGCCTATGTTGTTCCTAATCGAGCAAGTACACCAATCGAGCATTCTATAGTGTTCTCTAAAGCTATATAAACTAGTTAATTAGACTAAACACATAAAAATTGAAAGCCCCGGTCGATAATTACTTGAACCCTAGTTTCTGATTATACCTTTTTGACAGTTGAAAACACTTGAAACATTTAGGGAACGATTAGACAACAACCATGAAGAAATTAGAAACACATAATCAGGAACATTCGAAGATAAAAAATCGTTAGTCTGAATCGTTGAGGTTTATCGATTATGTGTGATACTTTTGAGAATATTTAAAGAAACATTTATTAGAGCCCGTTTTATTTTCCATGCAAGATCCTTTTACCTAAGTTTAAGACATTTGTGAATCTTTACTCATTAAAGGTTAATTACTTTTCCATTTGAAGTCCAAACAAGGTTAACTTAGAATCATTGCAGAAAAAAATTCTTTTCTCCCCCTCGAATTAGCATATACTTTGTGAAAAACTTTTTGTACAATTTAATTCGAGAGATCATAGACGTTTGTTGAAAATGAGTTTAAATCCAAATGATGAGTAAACATTTTATCCTTGATGAATAAAAAATGAGGTGTGCAAACTTCATGATTTTGTGAAAAAATTTCTCCCCCTCAAAACATGTTCAATTTTGACAGAGTAAAGCAAAATTAGTTTTAATGAAGGAACATAGTTTTGAAGTTACGAAGTTTGCACACAGAAAAAGAAGTTTTTTTTTTTTCTTTTTTTTTTTTTTTTTTTTTTAATGATGAAATATTTACAAAAAGAGTTTGATGTTTGACTCCCTTAGGTTTTAAGAAAAATTTTGCAAATCATCTGGAGTCAAACACCGCATACCAATATGGTGAACAAAATCAACAAACCTTGATGGAGGTAATGACATTGTAAATACGTCCGCCAACTGGTATGTGGTTCCCACAAAATCTAATTCAATTATACCCTTCTCGACATGCTCTGAGATGAAATGGTAGCGGAGAGCACTTTGTTGGACTTTGGAATCATGAATGGTGTTGCAAGAGATTGCAAAGGCACACTTTGAGTCGCAGTACATTGAGATCTAGTCAAACACATAGCCGAAGGCCGTGAGCTAAGTTCTCCTCCAATTGACGTGAGCATAGAAAGCAGACATGGCTACATACTAAGCTTTTGATGATGACAGTGATGTACAATCCTGCTTCATTGACTGTATCCCTTTGTAACTAAACATGATTTGTTGCGAATCATTGTGCCTTCTGCATCTAGCTTGTTTTTCCAATTCCATTTAATTCCAATGTTGTGTCGAAGGGTGATATTGGTAATTATCTCGCATGTGAGCAGGATCCAACTTGTGTGTAGACGACTCAGTAATGTCAGGAATGAGTTGAGCCGATGCAAACGGTTTAAAGAACACTTTAAAGAACGCCTCTGGGTCATGCTCTGCGGTTTGTGGAACTGATTAAGGTATGGAGTCTCCAGCTGATTGTCGTGAGATGGACACGGTTTGTTCTGCTGTTGTTGGAGATGCAATTGGAGGACCGTCTCTCCCGACAGTTGTTGTTGTTTGTGAGGTGAATCAGGTACTTGATGGTGATCAAGATGTGCAGCGGAAATTGGTGAGACCTCAGAAAGACGGTTTTCAATCGTATCATCAAACAATGGAGCAAACAAGATTTCCACTTCTTTACAGGTGAGAGACAGTGGTTCAGCCGAAGAATCCATAAAGTCCAGACGGTTGAATGCGGGTCCTAAGCTGTTTTGCTCACAAGCCATAGTTGATGTGCTTTTAAACGGTTAGATGCGGGTCCTAAGTTGTTGTGCTCAGAAACCATTACATTAAGCTCGGGTCCGAAACTGATTTGTTCCGAAGCCATTCCTGTTATATCTGCAAAGAAAGAAAGAAGAGACAAGAAAAACAGAGAACACGGATTCCCAAGAGAATCTGGGTTCCAGATGTTAGAAGCATAAAGATGTAGTGTCAATTATCTTCTTGACACTCGAACACACAATTCCGATGGTTTTCCTTCTTGTCTCAGGGGTAGATATAGTGGAGTTCACATTAGTTTTGGTGCAAATGTCTAAAATCTTTCCTGTAGGAATCCACCTAAGACCAATCGATTTGAAAATTCTACCTGTAGGTACCCACCTAGTGTTAGATCTAGGAGAAGTTTTCCTTTTAGATGCAGTTGAATGAAATGTGGGAGCATCACTTCGTTGAGAAAACCTACGTCCTATATTGATCCACTTCTTAGGTTTTTGACTTATGACTTTTGGTTCAACAGGTTTGCTTGTCTTAGTCGATTGAGCCTTTTCAAGTGAATTTCCCTTTTGAAGATATTTTAAAGCACCAACAACATGATTATTTACGCAACTACTCTTAGAAGCTAGCCAATTCCTATTAGTTTGTTGTTTACTCTTAGGTTTTGGAGTGCTACTACAAGCAGTGTTTTGTACTACAGTGGAAGGCATCACATGAGGTTTTGAACCTAGAATTCCATCCTTTTGAAGTAGCGCCGTTTTCCTAGCCTTTTCTAGATCATAGTTCTTGTACATGTCATATTTGCCATAAAACTCTTTACTTTTAATGCTCGTTTTAGACACTGTTTTCGAACTAATCCTAGAAGAGCCAGGCATAATCACGTGTTGAGATTTAGCAGACACAGATGCATTTTCCTTAGGCCAGGAATGTGGAGTGAATGGTTTTGTCAAATTGTTATTCTCAACAACTTGGGAGGCAAACCGAGGTTTTGAAAATTTAGGTCGTTCAGATTTAAATGCAGTCGGTTGTCTAACCACTGATTGTTTTCTGATTGTTAGAGAAGGCGGTTTTCCCAAGATTGATGGTTTTGCAAACTTAGTATCCACACTCTGGCCAGTCAGTCTTCTTAATTTGTTTTGTAATGCAGCATGTGCAAACACCTTTTCTTGAATTTGACCTTTTAAAAGCTCATTTTCTTTAACTAATGTATCCACACGTTTGCTTTGTTCATTCAAAAATTGACCATTATTGCCCGAATTTATAGATTCGTTTTGCATTTGAAGTTCAAGTGAGATGCAATGTGCCTCTAATTTTGAAAAATCTTTATGACACTGGGCAATGGTCTTTTTGAGAAGAAGGTTTTCAGACTCAAGAGTTTGGTATGATGTTTCAGTAATTAGATTATCCGGTAAGGACTCAGACTCAGAACGTTTGTCAAGACATTGAACAGCATTCTGGTCAACCTCTCCTTCATTACTGAAGTTAGGTTGCTCAGATTTTTGTTTCACATTAGCAGGCATAATGTGATCAACAGTAGATTGTACCTCATCCATGTTCTCTTTGTCAAAGTAGGGTTCTGTGTCATAGATGGGTATGACATCTTCCTCATCCATCTGTTCTTTGTCAAAGTTGGGCTCTGAGTCGTAGAAGGGTATGATCTCTGCACAGTCTGCATCTGTATCATTCCCCAATCTGCTGTTGTCATCCTGCACTTCTGATTCTATCCCATTGTAATCCATGAAAACCAAATTAGCTTCCAACACATCAACCATATTAGATTGCTCTTCTTGAATCTGCAACTTCTGTTCATTCATTCTTTGGACATAATTACTTCTGTGAAGAATTGCCTTCTCAATCGAATCCAAATCTCGTATCAATATGTCTTTGAAAGTTTCATCCTCGATTCGGGATTTGATGAACTGCTGAAACTGTTCCTTGATCACTCTGAAGGTGGCGTTGGATTCATTCTCGTGAACTTCTTCTGATGCAAGCTGCTTTTCAAGTTGATTCACGTTTTCGAACATCATGTTCGTGAAAATGTCAAAGTCGTCTCCAAGGAGTGATGGAAATGCCCATTTGAATCCATACTCGGAACGAGTTCCTGCTAAGTCTTTGTTTGAGAGGACCTTAAGGTGTGACTTAAGTGATCTACACTGTTCCATGCATCTCTTCACTAAATATGTCTCTAACTCATGCATCAGCGACCTTGATTGATACATATTCTCTCCGTTTAATCTCACAATTGGATCTTCAGAATCATCAGAATCATGCTCTGGGCATGTATTATTCATGTGAGATTCCTGCATGTTTGCCATTAACATCACATCTGTTGTATCGGTTTCCAATTCTGCAGTATTGGATTCCAAATCTGCATATTCATCATCAGATGGAATATCTCCCATGACACTTTGCAAAACCTCATTGAGATAACTCCCTTCAACTTCCATTTGACTAAGTGTGGCATTGTATTCAACATTATCGTCAAAGACTGGAGTTGAATCATAATCCTGAGCTTCCTCATCTGCAATGTTTTCTGTATATGCCAAGAATGCCATGCTTGGTTCGATAAGATCTTCTTCATCATCAAAATCTTTCATTATGTTTAAGCATTCAGAAGTTGAAGTAACAGCGCCATTGCCTTTCTTAGAAGATACTTGACTAAGCTTCACTAGATTTTGCAGAAGAGATTGCACGTGATCATTTAGCGTTGCAGGATGGTACTGTGGAATGAAGATATGCTCAGGTGCATTTGGAGGAATGAAGAAGAGACCATTTGGAGTGTAAATTAAGGATCCATGGTCAACAGCTGGAGTTGGTGGAGCAGGGAGAATGGTCTTCAGTGGATTCATGCTTAAGCAAGATTCAAGAATTTGCTTCATTCTGAAGTGATGAAGTTCTTCTGTACGATGCATAGCTTCAAGATATTTCCACATTTCATACGCACTAGCTTGAAAGTCCATATACATGTAAATTGAGTTGGGAAGTGCCACTGTTATGAACCATACAGCCTGTTGGTCAGCATCGTACTGAGCAAGTTCAGTTGCATTCAAATCTTCATCAGTTTGTATACTAATAATCCCTGTTGAGTCAGCAAGAAATATCAGTTTGTATGGACCATCTTGAATGGATTTAAGCATGAGATCTGCAGCCGGACGATCTGTGAGCCATTGTAAAAATCTCCGTTTCCAAACAGTATACGTTCCTGGTAGCAACATCGGAGGCCTTGATTCATTGCCAAAGAGCAGAACATGGCGAATGAGGGAGCTGTGACTTTGTTGTTGATGATATTGTTGCTGATGAGAATATTGGTGAGGAAGGTAGTTGGAAGAAGGTCCTGTTGCTGATGACTGTTGCTGATGAGAATATTGGTGAGGAAGGTAGTTGGAAGAAGGTGATTGAGACGTTGTAGATGACATTGCTCTCCCCCTTGATTGTTGCGATGTAATCGAAAAAATCAAGCAAAATGTCACACGCAAGGTCGAAATAGTGCATTCAAATTTTCCCTCCAAAAATTTTTTGAAAAAATTTTCTTTCCCAAAATTTGAAAATCACTATGAAATGCAATTATAAGGTTGCAAGAAAAATTTGAGTTTCAAAAATTTTGCCGCCAAATTTCACCGAAAAAATTTGAATTTTGGCCTAAAAATTTGAATTTTGGGCCAAAATTTTCAACGTTATACCAAAATTTAAATTTCGCGTAAAAATTGAACGTTTAGTCTGCTGTAGAAAATAAATTTTACTCAAAATTTCCCGCCAAAGGATAAATAAAGGTTTGTGATTATGTTAATATGGATCTTTAAAGGATAAATAATTTTTTTTTTTTTTTTTTTTTTTTGAAATAAAGAAGAGAAAGATTATAAAGAAAAAAAACTATGATAAGAAGAGATAATGTGATTATGTTAATATGGATCTTTAAAGGATAAATAAAGGTTTGTAATTAGATTTGTTATCAAACTCGGTATATTCTGATTTGTTCAAACTCGAAAGTGCTTAAGATGAAGTCTAACTCGATAACTACCAGATATACTCCAAACTCGATAATGACAATCCAAACTCGATAAGTAGTCAAACTTGATAACCACACAAGTTTCAAACTCGATAAGTAGGTAACGTCCAAACTCGATAAGTAGTCAAACTCGATAACCACACAAGTTTCAAACTCGATAAGTAGGTAACGTCCAAACTCGATAAGTAGTCAAACTCGATAACCACACAAGTTTCAAACTCGATAAGTAGGTAACGTCCAAACTCGATAAGTAGTAAAAGTCCAAACTCGATAGGTAGTTCAAGTCCAAACTCGATAAGTAGTAAAAGTCCAAACTCGATAGGTAGTTCAAGTCCAAACTCGATAGGTAGTTCAAGTCCAAACTCGATAAGTAGTTCAAGTCCAAACTCGATAAGTAAAAGAAATTTTGGCAGAGTAACCCTTAAGAAAATAGCAACACTGATCCTAACTCGATAATCGATTAGGAGAACAAGGCTAACTCGCCAAACTACAAAGATCCAAACTCGATGGAATTATATTACCTAACTCGATAGAACCAGCTTAGCTCTCTAACTCGATAAGACTGATGAACCTCTAACTTGATAAAAACTAAT
This sequence comes from Artemisia argyi, assembly GCA_030686995.1. Classification (NCBI taxonomy): domain Eukaryota; kingdom Viridiplantae; phylum Streptophyta; class Magnoliopsida; order Asterales; family Asteraceae; genus Artemisia; species Artemisia argyi. The sequence goes on along the minus strand of CM060685.1, from coordinate 188,164,631 downwards.
GGACCTCTAACTCGATAAAAAAAATTTGACCTCTAACTCGATAAAATTCAATGAACAGTAACCGAATCCTTAGAAAATCACTTTTAAACCAAGTTTTTCTATCAAATCAAATCTAAATCAACCTATATTATCCCTTGGTGAATGATACCACTTGTTAGGTCACGATTTTAATAACGTAATCACTAAGATAGATCTAGAGAGAGAAAGAGAGTTTAGAGAGAGAGTGGAAGGAACTCTTGAGAATGGAATGAAAGAAAGAGATGAAATTAACAAGAGAACCAACCCCTCTCAAAGGAGAGGTTACATAGTATTTATAGGTGAGGACTAGGGCAACACTCCCTTCCTCCCTATCTTGAAAATGAAATGGGCTTAAGGCCCATGGGCTTGCTACATAAGCCTTAAGATTAAATAAACATACAAGCCTTAGCAACCTATTACAAGTAAATGACCGAGACTTGATAAGTAGTAAAACTACGTTCCCAACAAAAAGTGAATAGTAAAATTTTTCGGGAATAGTAATTAACCTGAAATTGCGAATTGTTACAGAATCCAAACTCATAATTTATTTTTTTTGGCCTCGATTGATGAAGGAAAATGATGACATAATTACAAAATTTTGGATATCCCTACCTCATATAAAATGGATTGTGTGTGGAATCACATCTCCAGTCAAAACTCCCAAAATAAAACATGTGTCCATGAGAAGAATCACAGCCATTCGATCTGCTCTGTTTTCCCACAAAAAACAAATCCTTATGAATCAAGTTTCCCCGGATCTCATTAGACCTAAATCCTTTTCCAAAAAGTAAAACCCTCCCTTTAATCAATCATCATATAAACCTTATCAATAAAAAACGAACATCAACCTTCCCGTAAATCATCATTTTAATCACAATACGAAAAAAAATTATGGAACCTAATTGGGTATTAAGGTTTTTTCCAGTTCCGGGTCGTTTATATTTGTTTTTGATGAATTTTATTACACTAGGCGAGTATCCGTGCATAGCAGCGAAAATTTCTAGTGGAACACAATTAACGATATACGATATTGTGGTAAGTGGTTCATGTAATGTTCAAAATAGAGCGTGAAAAGATCAATACATCATGTTGATATTCATAACCATATGCTGAACATCGATACAAAAAACTGCAACATTTATACTAATAAAACTAGAACTGAAGTAAACAAAGCTATCAATATTTAACATCAAAGTAATACATCTAATACATAAACCAATAGTAGAGTAAACCATCAGCTTTTAGTTTTCCTTCATTGCCATTATCATTTGCCATAAGCCTTAAGATATTGTGTTGTACATAACCATCTTCAAAACTACACTTACTGATATTAATAATCTCATGCTGAAGTTCAAAATTAGAATCTGCTACGTTTGAAACAGTAATCCGACAATTGAAATCAACAAAACTATCAATACAACCCTTAATACCCAAGATCAAAACAGAGACTCTTTCTAGAGTGCATTGATTGTAACCTTGGCTTAATTTTGAGGGTTGCAGAGTAGATACCAAATGCGTATGTAGAGCCGCAGCTCGCTACCGTGGCTAAAAGGCGATACATGATGGTATACATCTCAGACCGTGGCATAACACTCACAATCCAGTTGATAATATAGAAAACTACTAAATTCCCCGTATGTCTACATGTTGCAATATTGTACGGGAGCTGCATACATCAGATATATATATAATCAGTAAAGAAAGTGAATCAATTTCAATGACTCAATGACAAGATATCATGATTAGTAAAAACACTACATGGAAAGTAATATACATGTTCAAAGTTCCGTTAAGTTAGATGGGCGCGCTTACCCGGTCTCTCCTTTTTAACCATTAATGAAGACAAAAACTATATATTTTCTTCCTTCCTCATAGAAACACGAGTAGTTTATCAATGTTTGCGTCATGGTAACATAATTGGTTTCTAACGTTACAACAAAAGCCTACAACCAAACACACCCACAAAGTGAGACCATTGAAATTTCCTCCAACTCGCTTTTCTTACGGGCATATGAGATTATGAATGCATAGTTATTACCAACATAACAATTGATACACATCTAAAGAAAAGATACAGTGAAGGATACCAGATAAGCAAGATAAAACATGATTCAAGATAGCCATATATGTTTACAGCCAATGATAAATGTTAAGAGTTCATATGCTAATGAATCCTGAAACTAAAAGGATTTGCTACCTTTTTTATTCTAGACAGATTGTTATAAGTCTTACATATAGCATATAACCATGGGAGTAAATCGCTCATAAAGATAATTCAGAATAAAGTCATTATGTCAAAACCTAAACCTCAAGTGTCAAATGCTTTAAAACAACATTATCCTGTAATCAAAAGCAACAATATTTGAGGAATAAATTATAAAGACGATGATATGCACCCAAAAAAATGATTGAAAAAAATTCTTAATCAACTCAGCGTTAAACAAAAACCATTGAAAAACTTAAACAAAAAAGTGTGGAGTAAAGGAAATGGCGAATCTGGAACCTGAGTATGGTTTTTTTTAATGAATTGATGTAGGTTTTAGGAAGGGTGATGAGTTTGTTAAGGCATAAAAGGAGGGTGGGTTACAACTGTTAATGCTTCCTCCGAAAGTTTTGGTTTAAATCATTAAAGTCAAAAGCATATATGTTTTTAGCAATTGTTTCCTGCATTACTTTCCACAGAATCAATACCTTCCTGCAATAGTATAGTTCTGTTTCATTTCCTTCAGTAGTAGAGAAGTAATAAGGTGTAGTAGAGAAGTTTGCAAGGTTTCAACATTTCCTTTTGTAAGTTTTTCAACTTTTCAACATCATTGACTTTCAATAATTCAACTTTTCAAATTTGACTGTTTTTACATTATATGTAGTATAGATATTTGTGTTTACTTTATCTATCATAAAGTAATCTTGAAAAGTTATAAATGTTTGAATTTTATTGATATAAGGTAGCAATTTTTGAAAAAAGATTAGATAATACATGAAAGATTTATGTTTTAGTTGAGTTTTTTAATTATGTTGTCATTTTGGATTTTTCTGTTGGTGATGAGCTTGTTGTTGTCACCACTGAACCCTTTTATATTGATTGATACGGTAGCTATTGAAGTTGACTGATCACTTATTTTTATTGATTCAGTAGTTATTGAAGTTGTTAGGTGATCAAATACTAACATTTTGATTGATACAGTAGCTAATGAAGTTGCCGTAATCACCACTGAACCCTTTTATGAAGATTTTCACCGATTAATTTGACTGATCACTTATTCAAGTTTTGTTTAATTCAAAGCTAATTGTACTGACGCGGTTGTTTGTGTTGCAGTTGAACAAAAGAGACCAAGATGATAAACACCATTACGTGCTTGCTACATGGCCACCAGGTATGAATTGGTTGTACACATTTGGAAATTAAACCTTTTTGCATTTTACCGTGTCTTCGGTTAAAAGAAACTCAATATGCACAACACAGATGTTTACATACGAATGAATAAACACCCTTATAAAAGGGTGTTCGTTTTATAAATGGTAGTGGTTCCCTTTCTTATATTAACCATATTGTAGATATTATTTTGAATTATCTTTGTATCGAGTTAAAGACTTGAATCAATATCATATCCATGACTGAGCTTGACTAAAAATGAGAATAGTTTATAAGTCGTCGACGCCTGTGTATATTATGTTTGTTTAAGTACTACAACACAAGTGACATTAACTTTTTATGTTGGTGTTCATGTTTTCAAATATGCAATCTTAAACACCGCCTTAAGTATATAATATTCTGTAGTGCCTACTACATGTTTCATATTTGATGAACTCAAATAACTACATTTTATTGTCATCATTTATCTTATTTATTTGACTTGTTTTATTATATTATTCATGAGAATCGATACTTAATCATTTACTTTAGTAATTCTCAGGTAAAAACAAGCAATTGGTGAAACTTAACGATTTTGGACGAAATATGGAGCAAAACTAGCAAGATGTCAAAAGTCTACTGGAATCCAGAAGATGCGCCGTATCTCCCTCAGCTGATACACCACAATATCATACTTAGATGAATTCGAAGACCATTGCCTGACTTTGAAGAATGCGCTGCATAGGAAACTTTGGTCAACGAAGAAGGTCAAGCTTGTTCTACTCCAGATACGCCGCATCATATTTCTGACATACAGTGTATCACTATCAAGACTTCACCATATGTAATCCAAGACGCTAATGGACATGCGCCGCATACAAGAACTAAGTTACGCCGCATCTGAAGATGGTGTACAAATATTCCAGAATATATTAATCTTGGACCCCATGCGAAGTTAAGTGAATGCGCCGCATCTCGCTATTCTATGCGCCGCATCTACCCCCCAGACAGAAAGTATAAATACCCCAAGGACAGACGAATTTTGTATGCAAGATACCAAGAGCAAAAGCCTAAGAGACGAATTCAGTCAAAGAAGCTTCACAAGACACACAACAAATAAAGATCTTAGAGTTGTAAGAAGGTCATGCATGTATTTAATTCATTAAGTAGTTTTGTTTTATTGAATAGTAAGCTTTAATTCATCAGGATAGATGGGCTTGTGATATGTGACTACGGAACATCGTACACTCCCCTTAATATTGCTTTCCCATTAATTAAAGTTTATATGTTGATGTCTTTGGTGACTTATATTAGTGCTTTGATAACCTCTGTGTCTAGTTGAGCCCGTGGACTGCCATATCTGCCCCTCGCCTATTTATTCTAGCGTCTCTAGAAAAGTAGGATAGGCATAAGTGATCATTAAGGGTTTACTCGCCGATATACTCGATCCAACGAGAAAGACCAGATTTAATACACTTCACATAAAACTAGCAGTAAAACAAGTGACAAGCTACTTAATTATCAGAACAGGTCTTCTTATAGTCTCTATTATCTATTTGTGTACCTGTTGCTTTTTGCTGTTTCGTTCTCATTAATTTACTATTTAATTAAACCAAATCTGTGCTAGTCTCTCAGACTAAAACCCCCTTGCATTAGATTATATTGTAAAACTAACTTAGAATATTAAAATACTGATAGACAAACTAGGTTTTAGTTCCACTCTTAGTGATCGACACTCTGCTTACCAACTATGCTACATTGATAGGGTACACTGCCCGTTAGTGTTGTTTATAGGTTAAGTCGGCTAAATGTAAATTTAAAACTTGATAAGGAATAAACACCTATACAACGACAACATCAATATTCAATTTAGCTATTTTTGTTTTATTATAATTAGTTTTGACCCAGACCATATTCCAAGATATGAAATTCGACACTTTAGCATACATTATTTGTGGATCATTCATGTGGACAACCAAGCGGGGAACGTGCTCTGTCACCTGCAAACAATCCCTTGCTTGTACCATTACCTAAATTCGGAGGCTTTCCTCCTATGTGTGTACTTGGGGTTTGTACTTTTTGTCCTTTATTTTGTCCTTAGTATCTCTGTGTTTTGGCATATCATGTATGTTTTGATGAAAGTTTGATTACACTGGTGTATTGATATGCACCCTTTTCAACCTGCATTGGGCCCAATTCCAACCCCAATTGCCGGTTGGATGTTTAATCCCTCACAAGTTTTTCATCCAAATGTATCTGGTTGTGGAATTGGTCTTGGTGGTCCATCTATGCCAGGTCAGTTATGAATCGATAATTAGCTGTAAAAAACTTTGCTGTACGAAATAATGCTTCAGTGTGCTCTTGCCTTGAAGTTATAATATCCATTTTTGACGGGCTAACTGACGACGTCATCTTGAAGTAAGTGAAATAAATAAAGCACATGCTTTTCATGGGTATATCAACCTAAATTCTGGACCATGCTGCATATGTCGGGTGAGATTCATCTGTAGCTATTATGTCTGTGACAGTAAACTTTCGCCACTATATAGCGAATGAAATAAATCAAATAACAAGAAGAACAACATGTATTAATTAGCGCTCACTTTATTTCAGTTACTTTATGGTTTTCGTTATGCTATAAACGTGTGTCGTATTACAGAAGAGTATGAAAATGGAGATGATATCGAGACTTTGGATTGTGAACATGACTTCCACACATGTTTCATTGAACAGTGGCTTCCACAGAATTATGTGCTTTTTCGTTCATATAATCTGAGGTAATAATGAATGTTATAGATTTGGTGCAATTGAAGAATGGTCATATTTATGGTAATATACATAAAAAAATGTTTGAATTTGTATGTTTGACTTTATAAAAATGCTATGTTTTTAATAGAGTAACCACATTAAAAAAAATGGAGTTATTTATATGATGACAAGCAATTTAATACAATTTGTAGCATTATTTAGTTTTTCTTTGAGTATTTGTAACCCTAATATGGATTTATATGTTAATAACAAGCATTTTTTTTTAGAAAATTCCAAAAATACATCCACAATGTAGTTAAGAATATTGCAAATTTCAATTTTAGTCATGTGTGACCGTGCTACAGCGCGACCCTATTAAAAAGTTGACACGGGACATGACAAAAATTACCATTCTAATCATTTGGTGACACACTTGTTACATTTTGTATGGTCGCACAGTCGCACAGCCACCGGTCGAGCAAGATAAATGTGCGACCTCATTCAAAATGTAACAAAGTGTCACCAAATGATTAGAAATAGAATGGTACCTTTTGTCATGCCACATGTCCAATTATGAATGGGATCGCGCAGTAGCACTGTCGCGCATGACCAAGTGGGGAAATTGCAAAATTCATGATTTAGTTGTGTACCCAAATTCGATTTTTGGCATATTTTTTGAATTTTCCCTTTGTTTTTTCATTAGTTAAGCCCGACTCGACTTGTTAGAACAAATCAGACTAGACTTCAACGTTCTTGTTGAAGGGGCCAGCTTGAAAAGTATTTATTTTAGAGTGTCGATATACACTTCACCGAAAATTTTATATTAAAAATTATTAAAACCATATATAAAATGGTATAAAATATACATAAGATCAAAAATTTTTGAAGGGCCACAACCCCCTCGGTTCCTTTTAAGTTTCGTCCCTGAACTTGACTTGTTTCAAGTTACACTTGAAACACTCTAGTTGCTCAATGCTTCTCAAATTAGATTTCGTGGCTCCACTACTCCTTGTGAGATTGTAAACTTTCGTTGTTGATGCATAACGTGTTTGTCACACACTCACACTTGCATAATCCGAATTACACTAATAACATATAAAAAGGAAGTCCGTGAAACTTTTCTGTTACTAAATATTAATGTACTAACAAAATATGACAGTGATCATCAGTAAGCTACGAATTATATGTGGTGCAACAAAGCATGTGAAACTTGCCTCCAAAATTATAAAATGATTTAATGAACCAAGATAGTGTTAGTTTTAACGGATAAAAATTAATGAATATGTCCGGACTCGAATACGAGACTTCGGGATTGCACACATTACGTATAAGTTTCAATGTATTAATAATTATTATATTGAATTATGAATAATTATTAATTTCACAAATAAAACACATAACGGTCGTTAGTAGTTAACGGTAATTGGACTAAATGATCGTTGGAGGAAAGATGAAGGACTGAACTTGAAATAGAGTTCAAGAAAAACATGGAATGGGCTTGTAAAACCCATGTTCGGCCGAACCCAACCCAATAGGGTGTAGGGTTTGTGTCTTGTGCTTCAATATATGAAATAGTATAAATACATGTCCCTATGTATTCATTTATTCATCCCTTGGTTTACTTGCAAACCTAATCTCCTTCTCTTCTCTTCTATCCTCTTGAGTTAGAAATCGAACTACACCCTTAGGTTCCTACTAGATTTCTAAGCTCAAAACCATTCTTGTTTAGTTGATCAACTACACCCTTCTAGGGTTCCTACGCGATCTTCTAAACATAGTGTTTGGTTTGTTTGTGAATTAAGAACCTAGCTTTTTTCATTGAAACGCTACTAATACGTGTGTTCAAGAACGAAGTGTTGGCATACTTTTGCTAACATGGTGATCGCCCTATTCGACTACACCATAGTCGATCCCATTAAACCCTAATTAGGGTTTATAAGTTCTTGTTCAATTGATTTCTTGTTCTTGCTAGAAATCACAAAGGTATGCATTCATTTATATTCGGTTAATTTAATTACATGTATTTGATCCTATTCCGCTGCGTGCTTGATGTGTTTTATGTTTATATACTTTGTTATGATTTACATATTCCAACAGATAGTAAATATTAATGTACCAATAAAACATGATAGGCAAAACAACAAGCGACTTCAGTTAGGTAACAATGTAACCATGAGAGAGGCATGACGACGTCGTAGTTCAGCCTGTGGTGAAACAACAAAATTCTAAGAATTAGAGGTAACACTTTTGTCGAAACAAGACTTATGACCATCGTTGGCCATAAATCCATATTAGGATTAAGTCGAGTGGATTTTCTCATTGTAAAGCTCGAAAGTAACGTCAGTTTCAAATAAAAACACTATAATGACAACATACATAATCATCGTTTATATGCATTTTTTCAAATTCCTGATTTCTAATAATCTAGATGGTGTAGTTTACAACTTATTCGAAATGGGTAGATTATGAAATTCCCTCAATAAATAAATAAATAAATAAAATATTAAAAAAAAAAAACTGAACCGGAAAAAGTTGTTTATTTTCCGATCAACTTTCCGGCAAATCTCTGATGGTAACAAACACACACAAACTTTATACTTATTACTGTATGTGATTAGATAGCATATCTTAATTCTGAAAGTTATATTATTATGATTTTCAAAACTCTAAAATCAGATTAAATCTATATGGGTCTTGAACTCAATGTCTAAGGAGTATCATTTGATTGAACACGGTACAACGAGATTATCTGTATTTATGTTGTTCAAACCGTTTTCTATTATTTTTTCTTTTCGTTAAATGTGGCGTCACAAAATGTAAATGAGAGTGTACAAAATATAACTGCTCAACACGTACTTGGTTCACACTTCACAGTGTATTCATTACAAAAAGTAAATAAAATAAAAACCTTATTAATTGTCCTTACACTCAATTTTTGAATCAAAAAGAGAATCTATAATTTTATATGGGTCTAATCTCAATGCCTTGTACCATATGCCCACTTACTTGTAACCAGGACGCGCTAATGTAAAACCCATAGAGATTGTTTCGATAGTAGTTTGGGTATGAAATTCCCATACTTTTACTTCCATCCAACCATCACTTCTTTGATGTGGAAAGGAATTTGGTTTATTCACTGTGTTGTGTGTGTTCTCATCAAACTTTGGTCCAATAACTAGGGTGTCTGGTGGGTTTTTTAGATAGGCAAAGCTACCAAAATCAACTTCTAGAGGAGCCTTGAATATAGATTGGTCTTGTGGTAATTTGTAGACAAGGAAAACTGCATACGTTATTTCAGGCGATACTACTTTGGATTTGATTTTCTCTTAATTTCAAATCTGTAGCTAGGTGTTACTAAGCACTTCTCTAAATCTGCAGAAACAGAAAAACTCATCATTTATGTAATAGATTCAGAAAGTGTTTATGGTTTGCATGTAATAGAAGCCAACTAACATGTTAAGTTGTTTATGTGAATTATTCAACACGTGAACTTGCTACATTTTTTAAAAATGGGAAGGATTTACAAGTGCTTACTCATTCATTACAGATTAATTGAAAGATTGGTCAAAACTCAAAATACATGCCATCAAAGCAAGGTCCTACGATTGTTTGGATACAGTGGGGTACAATATCCAATGTTTAAAGCTCTATCTTTAAGCTTTTCATAGTTGATAGCTTATGTTCTTGAGTCTATTTGGGTTTATTAGGCTTCAATATTCAAGCGTTCTAAAACAGCTATAAATGTCACACCCCCAATTTACCTGACTTGCAGCGGAATGGAATACCTGGGGGTGTCTGTCATAGCATCACAGTTACAGTTACATTGAACGACCTAAAGTGTCGTTTGGAAAATACTTCGTTTGATCATTGAAATCATTCAGAGTTTACAAAATGAGGTCCCCAAAAGGTGTTGCAAGTTTATGAAAAACAAGTCAAACTAGATCAAACATTTACATAAGTGCATGAAATAATGGTGAGACGCGTCGACCCCGCGACTCCATGAAGGTCCAAATGCATGTCACATGAGCTACCTTAATAACCTGAAATACATTGCTAAAACGTCAACACGAATGTTGGTGAATTCCATAGGTTTGTAAAATGTAATGATGTACGGCCACCACAAGTAAAAGTGCATGACAAAAGTCACATAAAATAGTACAATAGACCTTAAGCTCATGACCCCGAAGCTATGACTGATGAAATTATATGCCCCTCCCGAATGTTTTACTAGAACACTCCCAAAATGTCAAAATGAAATGCATCCGCTTACTGTTGGTAATAACTACCACGGATGGAGGCGTCACCCTCGATAGATCTATCCACTCACTCTCGCTTACCGGCAAATTAACGGTTCATGATAATAAATAGGGGACTTTAACAGGTTGGTAAGGCAACTTAAGCAATGTACATATGTATTGGTACTTGGGCTCGTACTAAAATAATTGATGCAATGTATTCCCCCCGTGGGATTTGAAATCAAAATATTGAATTGAAAACGGGGCTATGAAAACTCACCTGATATGATGGTACCATGAACATGTAATGAGCTGAAAAACAAGGCGCGCACACTAGCCGCAACCTAATATGAATGATGAACGATCTACTTTAGATCATGAAATGATGTTATGAATGTCCATGCACATGTTTCCTATACCACTCTACTCTTTGAAAAATACTTGTTATAAAAAAATATACATTTTCCAAGACTTAGGAAAATATGGCTATTAGAAAAATAAAACTAGTTGCAATATATATACTTATATATATATCGTATGTATCAACATTAGTGTTGAAATCCTCGGGTTGAAATCCTTGAAATAACGCCTTGTAGTGATAAAAATATACTTGTAATCACTAATACTTCCATAGTTATGAATTTGGGTACTTGGTTAATATTTCTAGAAAATCTAGAATTTAGTACGTAGAAGTAGTATTATTATTATTACTAGTGAAAGCTGCCAATTATAGAGGATTTTTGCCGATATTGAAACATGAATATCTTTGTCGTTATAAGTCCGTTTTACTTTTTCTTTATATCCACGGTTACATCTTAGTATGTAGTAATATATTTTGGAAAGCTTGGCTCCTCCGGGTTACGTCTAAAGTATCTTTTTGTCCGACGAAAAACGTCCAACAGCATGAAATTTTCAGAAAAATACTTTTCGTCAATAAACTTGCAAGAATCATAACTTTTTCGTTATAAACTCTTTTTAATCCGTTCTTTCGCCTACGGATTCGTTTTTGAAATTATTTTCTAAAAATTTTGCCAAAGTTCCCTTTATGTTTACTGATTTTCCTGGATTTACAAAAACGGGACAGTAGGTATATATACTTGTTACAAACCCATTTTTCATGTTCAAAACTAGTTTCTACTTCAGCCAAAACTCTTGCAAACACCACAAATCTATACTAATTCTACCATACACCTTCTTAGGGTGCCATGGGTTCCTAATCACTAGTAATCATGTTAATTTAACAAAGGAACACCTAAATAAAAATCTAGGGTTTGTATGTTCAAAAAGTTAACAAAAATAATGTGGTATAGCTAACTAGTACATGAAATTAAGCATGAAAACCATAAGATACAAGTATTAATTAGATGAAAACATGAAAATAAATTTGATAACTCACTTTGAAATAATAGGTGATTAGATGATGAGAAACCTTGTGTTACTTGTGTTTTTGTTGTAAGATTCTTGATTAGAATGATGAAATGAACAACTTTGTAGCTTTGTACTTTGAAAAATAATGGATTTTGGTTATGGATCATATATGGGTCGTGGGTTTCATGATGGAGAAGATGAGAAATGAGTTTTTGATTCCAAGAAAATATATGTGTTATGTTTTGGAGGTTCTTAGATATTTAGTATAGGTTTTTAATGTATTAAAATGGTACATTACTACATAAGGTTAAATGTAAAAGTCATGTGGTCTAGGGGTGTGCTCATGGCCGGTTTTCAATGTATAAAAGAGTAGCAAAGTCGGTTTTGATCACTTAGGAAATGTAGTGTAACAATAGTTGTAGTTTAGTGTAAGTATTAGTTATAATCGGGTACCGGGTTTGCTAGAAATAAATATAAACGAAGTTAACCGGGACTTAATAAAGTCATAAAAATGTTTAAAATATGTTGGGTACAATTACTGAGTGTTCGGGTGATTATTGTTTAGTTTTCACGAAAACCGTCGTAATATTTATAAACTTACGTTATAAATAAAATAAATTTCCAAAATACTGGGTAAATGAATATAATAACTTTTATGATGATAAAATGGATATAAAAATATGTCGGGACCATTGTGGGAATATTTAGATATATTCGTCGTGTTTATAAACCGGGTGTTAACGTTTAATTATAAATAATTATAAGGAAAACATTAAATGTATCAAATATACAAATTTGAAAATCCTAAGAGTGGTATAACATGTAAATGACCTACTGATGATATGCAGACTGTCTCTAGTCCGTATGCAGTATCCTTACTGATAATGAAATGAATTCGCACCTAAACCCATACGGTTACACGAATTTTAATACCCGTAAACTAAATTTACGATGAAATGTGTAATGCAAGTGAATAGTGAAAACTTTTCCGGCAATGAATAGTGTTCAGTGAATAGTAAAATTTCTGAATGCTTCTCGGAATATCAAACTGACACAAAAGATGATGAATAGTAAACTGATGAATAGTGTTTTTCCAAAGTTCGGGAAATGACCTGAAATGGTGAGTTGTGACAGTCTTCCCCTCTAAAAGGAACTTCGTCCCGAAGTTCAGTTTACGTTGGTCTCTGAAAACGTATTGGTGAAAAGGTGATGATATTCGAGAATTCCAGCGAACTCTAACGATAGGAATTCGACTCTGCTTCAACTGTTCGACCTAACTGTCCATGATTTCTACTTGTTCTCTTGCAAGGTTTATGTTTGACTTTGGGTTGGATTCCTTTCCAAATGGGATTATGAGTGAATAATCTGAAAAGATGATAATACATGGTTATGTAATCCTGTTGTTCTCTATCAAGGCTCAAGTCTGACGGCCACTAGGCCTACTCTGTCTGAAATATTACATGGTCCAGTGTATATCAGGTTTAACTTTCCAAGTTTTCTGAATGATATCCTGCCTTTCCTAGGCAGAACTTTCAACATATCTCTGCCTACCAACTTGAAGGTTTAATGGTTTACAACTTATCGAACTTGTATTTGATTCTTGACTTGTAGGAAATTCCTGGTTATTTCATGAATGCCTACTGGACTAGTGAGTTGAGCTTTTTCCGAGTTTGGCCCATCATTAGATGGTCTGCGCTTCTTAATGTTTTAAATGTGATACTGGTAATATATACTGCTGAATTCTACCAGAACTCAAGTTTGTATGCTAGTTGGTCGATTCTAAAATGAATCTTAGATGATCCAATATGCTAAAGGTTCAACCTCTCTTGTTATCCAATTTGTATCATGCCAATCCAAGGCAATGCCTTTAACTTAGTTTGTTCTCCCACTTGAATCTGGATGATTTGTTGTTCAGGATACCCAATCCAAATGAGGTGTGTTATGTACCAATCTAACTTCTGCCAGTTTCTCGCTGTTTGTGTGATAACTATTGTTGTAGATGAATTTGATTTATGTTAAATGATTAGTCCAACCATTTCTAGGGTCAATCACTCATGCTCTAAGCATACTTTCCTATGTTTGAATTGTTCTCTCGCTTTGACCATCGGCTTGAGGATGATAGGTGATGTTTACATCTAAATGGGTTTCTGAAGGAAATCCTGAAATGATTGCTTGAAGTCCAAGGTGAATCGGTTTCCTTAACAGGAATAACTGAAATGGGTACAATAAACCTTTGTGACTAATTCCACAATGTTCGGTCCTTCGAACTTGGCATTATCTGAAAGGGATAGAATATAGGTAACAATTTGAGTCCTTGTGTTTTGTTCCAACGGATGATAAGACATATGTCCTTCTTTGTCTATTGGGTTTGGTCTCCACTACTGAAGTTCGTGATTAATTTGTGATGTCCTTCCTAATTCCTTCATCACATATTCCAAATATTCTTTATTGTCAAGTCACAAATCCTAAATGCATAAGCGATGTTGTAGGGAAATTGGTTCTGGAAATTTGTCTCGCGATTGTGAGTTTTGGTTGAAATCTTTTTCTGAATAAACGAATTTAGAAAATGTAGCAAATGATTTACTAAATAATATTTTTCATGGTGATTCAAAATTTCAGTAGTTATGAAATAGAAAAATGTTTTCAAACATGTTGTGATTAAGACTGCTTACCAAAGTTTGATGTGTATGTATATTTCTCATTGTACAATAGTGTTGCTAAAGATTGACCAAAAAGGATCGTACTTGTTCAAAATAGGAATTTCAGAAATCATTTTTCCACAAGGTATGTGATTTATGTAAACGCATCAACTTTATTTAAAAGTGAAAACACTAACAAGGATAAAATGGTAGAATGGGAAATGTTCGCTTAAATGCATAGATGTCTAACATTTAGTTCCTGAGGTTGGATAATGCCTATTGGTGATTATCAGGCATAACTACAAGCATAGGTATTTAGACTAACTTAAGTCCTGAAATATTTTATCGTTGTAATTGTCAAGGCGAACGTATCACTTGATGTTGTGTCGATGAATGTCTATTCTGTTTTCCCATGTAGATAAGGAGGTATGTTCTGGTTTGATCCCTTTCTTGGTATGAAGATGAGGTAATCTGAAATTTCTAGAGACATAAAGCCTTAGGGGAATCTACATCGATATTCTTGATTCAAACAATTGTCCTTTGTGAAAAATTACTGCAAGAAAGTTTATGTATGGATGAGGACATGTTTAAATGAAATGCTCTACAGTCTCAATTAGAAGCTTGGTTTATTTCTATTGTGTTGTCCTGCGGACATTTATATTGGGTTCAACCCAGTAGCTCAGTCTAGCTAGTACCCTTAAATGATAGAATTTGACAACTAAATCAGAGATGATGATTCGGATGGTCTCGCAGTATCTTAGAATTGTTGTTGAGTTATGAATTCTCTCACTATATACTTCTAGTCCTAGTTAGTAGTTCTGTAATCCTTTCGTTGCTTTTATTGTATAGAGGAATCCTGCATGTAATTGATATGGAAAGTCTCTCTTAGGGAACTCAATGGAAAAATCCAACTTAATGGCTAAGTGAGTGACAGGTAGGGTAAGTATCCAGGGATAGTTCGGCAAAAGGGATGTTTATGAAAGAGTTCCTTTGTTTACAAAACTTTTAAATGAAGATTGTTATTAAGAATCCTTTGAAAAGGTAATTATTTCCTACATGGCATAATCCTTCCTGAATTTTACATAGGTGATCAGGCTATGTACAATTGAGGACTAATGATGCGATGTTAGATTTTGTCAAAATATCATAACTTTTCTCAAAAGTTTTAGATGGTGTTCAACGCATTGTTATTAAAATGGTATCCTGATGTTTTCCTTCGAGTAACATGAAAATTTCCTCGCGTAATAATAGTAAATACTTGGTGTAATGACAGAAAAAATCAATTTATAGGATGGTAATAAAATAGCTTACTTCAGAAATTTTTCTGTAAAACAATTTCCCCATATGATAGTAAAATAGCTTGAATGGTGTACTGGATACGTGGGTGAATCTTGTCGAATGGTAATAGTCTACTAATTCGTCAAAACGAAATCAACCTAATCCCTGATAAGACAATGCTAAAATGTTGCGAAACGATTGAAGTCTGAGCAATTGGGATAGAAAATGGAGTAAACGATGGTTATGATTATCACCTAGGTAACAAAAGATAGATATTACATTGGATAGAAAAGTGCTTAATACAACTAGGTTATATCATCGTACCAACGGTAAGTACAAAAGGAAAGATACAACCCTAAAAGGCTCGAATTACGGTTTATATATTGAAACAAGGCTCCTCCTGCTGAAGCATTGTTGTTATCCTTGATGTTGCTAATATCCTGACGGTTCTCTTTCAACAACTCACGCTATTCCTCGAGCGATTCAGTCTTGATTCCAAGTTCCTGATTTTCCTTGTTCCTTAGCTCCGGGCAGTCATTCTTGAAATGCCCTAAGTTTCCACATTTGAAGCAACTCCCTGGGGTCTTCTGATTTGTGAGTTTCCTACAATCCTTAGTCCGATGACCCTGCTTCTTGCACACTCCACACGGTTCACTGCAATGATATCAGTGATGTTGATTACACAGGTTGCAGTAAGGTAACTTTCCAATATACCTTCTCTTTATGTGCGGTTCTGCAGCAAAGGCTCTATTCACTTCTTGTCTCTTGGGTAATTGTTGAGCAACATTGCAACCTATATTGTTGTTCCACTTCCTTTTATTGTCACTATTGTTTCCTGATGTCTTGGCGTGAACTACGAGTTCCTTTGCCTCGATCGCCATTTTGATAGCTTCAGACATGGTACCGGGTTCCCATGCGATGACCAACATACGAATTTCATTTGAGAGTCCCCCGATGTACCTTTCAAGTTTATTGCTTTCCGGTTCATCCATTGCAGAACCTAGTCGTGTTAATTCATAAAAATGAGTAGTGTACTCGTCAACATCATTTCCTACCATGGTAAAGTTTAGTGTTTCCTGTTCCTTTGCTCGTAATTCACTTCCTACACCAAATGTTATACTCATCATCCTTCTTAGTTTCTCCCAAGAGTGTGAGTAGGCAGCATCAACTCCCACCATCTTAATATGTTTGGTCCACCATTCCTGGGCATGATCCTGAAAAGTGCATGTGGCGAACTTAACCTTGTCTTCCTTACGACAGTCGCCACATCGAAATATTGTTTCTATTTCTTCGAACCATTTGAGAAATTCCTTTGTGTCTCTAGTTCCGCTAAAGGAGGGAGGATTGCACCCCATAAATTCCACGTGAGTAAGTTCCTTAGTGAGGGCGGTGGAATATAATACATGAAAATTTTGGTCTACGTGAACCGATATCACAAATAGCACAACCATTTCTTACATAGTAGAGTCACACTTGATATATTTGTTTGTACAACAATCAAAAGACAACAAGTTCTTTAGACTATGTCCCACACCTTCTGTGGCTAGGATAATAGTAAAAGCTAGTGAGGATATAAGTCTGGTCTAGGGACTTCCTGGTGTCCCTCTGTGTAAAATCAGGTTTGTGGCATCATAAGGTCGAGATAGTCCTGAAGTGGTGTCTGAAGTTGTGCATCGATCAAATCTCAAATAATGTAGGTTCTGAACCATTCCTGAAGAATCTGCGGATGTTTCTGTTGAGTCCGTGATATTGGTATTATCTACTAGGTGTCATCTACTTCATGGCAAGTGGGAATGGAAAAGGAAAATGACAATGATGGTACTAGTGAATGGAATACTACCCTCTTTCGCGCTACCTCGCGACATCTAAGAGGTAAAACTAAAGTACGCATTATGGGACGACCAATAGTGTGATAAGTAACTGATGGTGGTGGTAGTACCTGAGTAATGAGTGCTCTACTAGTGATGGAAAGAAACATACCATCTTCCTTGCAATAAGCATCCTAATAAGTCCATTAAGATTAAGTCTGAATGCTCTACCAAAAGGCATTCTATGTATGGGCTTAATGATAGGAAAACCCTGTTCCTATGGCAAATCAATAGTGCTAATGGTGGTGTAAGTGCAACTGGTGGTATAATGGTAGTGGAAGATGACAAGGCATCTTCAATGTCGGAATCCGATAAAAGGATGTTAGGGTGAGTATCTGAAGACATGTCACTTGTGAACCAGGTCAATAAAATGATGTATATATACGAATATGAGTATAAATAACTCGCACAGGGTACGCATGAAACAACATGTATCATGATTATGCACTTATGATGAAATGATGAGATGCTATGATGATGCGGTTATAGTCTAGGGTCCAAGATACATCCTAGTTCGCTATAACATTAGCTCTGATGCCAATCTGTCACACCCTCAATTTACCTGACTTGCAGCGGAATGGAATACCTGGGGGTGTCTGTCATAGCATCATAGTTACAGTTACATTGAACGACCTAAAGTGTCGTTTGGAAAATACTTCGTTTGATCATTGAAATTATTCAGAGTTTACAAAATGAGGTCCCCAAAAGGTGTTGCAAGTTTATTAAAAACAAGTCATACTAGATCAAACATTTACATAAGTGCATGAAATAATGGTGAGACGCGTCGACCCCGCGACTCCATGAAGGTCCAAATGCATGTCACATGAGCTACCTTAATAACCTGAAATACATTGCTAAAACGTCAACACGAATGTTGGTGAATTCCATAGGTTTGTAAAATGTAATGATGTACGGCCACCACAAGTAAAAGTGCATGACAAAAGTCACATAAAATAGTACAATAGACCTTAAGCTCATGACCCCGAAGCTATGACTGATGAAATTATATGCCCCTCCCGAATGTTTTACTAGAACACTCCCAAAATGTCAAAATGAAATGCTTCCGCTTACTGTTGGTAATAACTACCACGGATGAAGGCGTCACCCTCGATAGATCTATCCACTCACTCTCGCTTACCGGCAAATTAACGGTTCATGATAATAAATAGGGGACTTTAACAGGTTGGTAAGGCAACTTAAGCAATGTACATATGTTTTGGTACTTGGGCTCGTACTAAAATAATTGATGCAATGTATTCCCCCCGTGGGATTTGAAATCAAAATATTGAATTGAAAACGGGGCTATGAAAATTCACCTGATATGATGGTACCATGAACATGTAATGAGCTGGAAAAACAAGGCGCGCACACTAGCCGCAACCTAATATGAATGATGAACGATCTACTTTAGATCATGAAATGATGTTATGAATGTCCATGCACATGTTTCCTATACCACTCTACTATTTGAAAAATACTTGTTGTTATAAAAAAATATACATTTTCCAAGACTTAGGAAAATATGGCTATTAGAAAAATAAAACTAGTTGCAATATATATACTTATATATATATCGTATGTATCAATGTTAGTGTTGAAATCCTCGGGTTGAAATCCTTGAAATAACGCCTTGTAGTGATAAAAATATACTTGTAATCACTAATACTTCCATATTTATGAATTTGGGTACTTGGTTAATATTTCTAGAAAATCTAGAATTTAGTACGTAGAAGTAGTATTATTATTATTACTAGTGAAAGCTGCCAATTATAGAGGATTTTTGCCGATATTGAAACGTGAATATCTTTGTCGTTATAAGTCCGTTTTACTTGTTCTTTATATCCACGGTTACGTCTTAGTATGTAGTAATATATTTTGGAAAGCTTGGCTCCTCCGGGTTACGTCTAAAGTCTCTTTTTGTCCGACGAAAAACGTCCAACAGCATGAAATATTCAGAAAAATACTTTTCGTCAATAAACTTGCAAAAATCATAACTTTTTCGTTATAAACTCTTTTTAATCCGTTCTTTCGCCTACGGATTCGTTTTTGAAAGTATTTTCTAAAAATTTTGCCAAAGTTACCTTTATGTTTACTGATTTTCCTAGATTTACAAAAATGGGACAGTAGGTATATATACTTGTTACAAACCCATTTTTCATGTTTAAAACTAGTTTCTACTTCAACCAAAACTCTTGCAAACACCACAAATCTATACTAATCCTACCATACACCTTCTTAGGGTGCCATGGGTTCCTAATCACTAGTAATCATGTTAATTTAACAAAGGAACACCTAAATAAAAATCTAGGGTTTGTATGTTCAAAAAGTTAACAAAAATAATGTGGTATAGCTAACTAGTACATGAAATTAAGCATGAAAACCATAAGATACAAGTGTTAATTAGATGAAAACATGAAAATAAATTTGATAACTCACTTTGAAATAATAGGTGATTAGATGATGAGAAACCTTGTGTTACTTGTGTTTTTGTTGTAAGATTCTTGATTAGAATGATGAAATGAACAACTTTGTAGCTTTGTACTTTGAAAAATAATGGATTTTGGTTATGGATCATATATGGGTCGTGGGTTTCATGATGGAGAAGATGAGAAATGAGTTTTTGATTCCAAGAAAATATATGTGTTATGTTTTGGAGGTTCTTAGATATTTAGTATAGGTTTTTAATGTATTAAAATGGTACATTACTACATAAGGTTAAATGTAAAAGTCATGTAGTCTAGGGGTGTGCTCATGGCCGGTTTTCAATGTATAAAAGAGTAGCAAAGTCGGTTTTGATCACTTAGGAAATGTAGTGTAACAATAGTTGTAGTTTAGTGTAAGTATTAGTTATAATCGGGTACCGGGTTTGCTAGAAATAAATATTAATGAAGTTAACCGGGACTTAATAAAGTCATAAAAATGTTAAAAATATGTTGGGTACAATTACTGAGTGTTCGGGTGATTATTGTTTAGTTTTCACGAAAACCGTCGTAATATTTATAAACTTACGTTATAAATAAAATAAATTTCCAAAATACTGGGTAAATGAATATAATAACTTTTATGATGATAAAATGGATATAAAAATATGTCGGGACCATTGTGGGAATATTTAGATATATTCGTCGTGTTTATAAACCGGGTGTTAACGTTTAATTATAAATAATTATAAGGAAGACATTAAATGTATCAAATATACAAATTTGAAAATCCTAAGAGTGGTATAACATGTAAATGACCTACTGATGATATGCAGACTGTCTCTAGTCCGTATGCAGTATCCTTACTGATAATGAAATGAATTCGCACCTAAACCCATACGGTTACACGAATTTTAATACCCGTAAACTAAATTTACGATGAAATGTGTAATGCAAGTGAATAGTGAAAACTTTTCCGGCAATGAATAGTGTTCAGTGAATAGTAAAATTTCTGAATGCTTCTCGGAATATCAAACTGACACAAAAAATGATGAATAGTAAACTGATGAATAGTGTTTTTCCAAAGTTCGGGAAATGACCTGAAATGGTGAGTTGTGACAATAAAAGAGATCAATATAATTTTTTAAGGTTTCCTATGGTGTCAACGAATCACTTAAGGCAGAGTTGAAGTGGTATGGAAATATATTTATAGACAAGAGAATCAAGGAGGTCCAGGGTTTAAAGATTTGGATAAGTTGAATACATCAAGCATTTATTGAATATTGAAGTGTAATAAAGTGTCTTTCTTAACGATTACATGTTTTGACCCATTTATGGAATATAATGGAGTCACACAATGAAGTTAAAATGGACGAGTGTCTGGGAAGTTAAACATGAGAATTCATACAGTTGGGGATGAACGAACTTGTTGGATATAGAGATAAAGAAGTGTCATAATGTCCATAAATTGGGAATGGGGAATCCACTTCAATGTGGCTTTTATGCAGCTATATTCAAAGATGGAAGATGAAAGCGGCCTTTGGAGTAGCAAACAAAGTATCTTCAAGTTATAGGCATCTAAGAGCCTGTTTTATCGTTTGTGAAAATGTGTAGCCGTATGGAAAAATTCAAAAGGTAAAGGAGTCCCATTTGCTGATAAACATGTATGAAAACTATTAGAAGTTTAACACTAAGACTCCAAAAGTGCAGTGGTTTTCCTTGGTATGGCACTCTTAATGTAATCCCAGACATACATCTTTCTTATGGATGACAATCCGTAAGGGCTACAAACTCAATATAAGTGGACTATATGGGGATAAGCACACTGATGGTATGCGTATTATACTAATAACTGTGAAGCACATTCACATTTTTTTTTCAACAGCCTTTTAGTACAAAATATGTGGGTTTAGGTGCAAAATACAGTGGGTCTAAATGGGTTAGCTCATGACAGAAATTATTATTTAAGATTTTCCTTCTAAAATCAGTATTATGTAGAAACAATATATGGAGCATCCTTAGAAGCTGCTGCTTAATTCATTTGTTTTTGCACATGAGTACCTAGTTTTTATCTGGGATGAAGAACCACAGTCCCAATTTCATCAGTTGTTAAAAAAACAACCTAATTATTCTTGATATTAGCAAATTTTTAGCCCAATAATGTGCATACATTTTTTTGGGTGAAACAATGAATATGAATTAGCACTTAGAACCTTTATATAATAGATACATTGTATACAGTTATTGGCCATTTGACATGCCAATAAATCAAGAAACTGTAACAATTCCACCAACATGCTACCAACAGATACTAGTCTATATGCATCAGAAACTAGAGAAAATTCCACACATGCGGCATTCACCTATATATAACCAAAGATGGCCTATCAGTAACAGTATATATGTATGTAACTGTTTAGAAATACCATAGCACTTCCCATTAAAAAAGTGAAACTGTGTTGGTAGGCTGCACAACAGCTACATATAAGATATAAATATACCTTATTATTTGATGTGCTTTGTGTATCCTCTACCTTGTCATTCTCTAACATTGGATCTTACACCTATAAAATTTAAACATATATCACACATTAAACATTTCTTCCCATTTTCATCAAGATTAGAAATCTATGAATAAAACAAATGTGAATAAATATTTAGAAACTCTGTAATACCTCCTTTTAAACCAGTAACTCATAGGCTACACAACAACTACATATAAGATATAAATATGCCTCTTGATTATTTTATCGGAACCATTTTCCAAGATTTGAGTAGATTTTCTTCTTCATTGTCCGATGTTCTATATTACTTGATGATTTGTGTATGCTTGAATCTGATTGGGCTTGCATACCTTCTACCTGTCAAATTTAAACATATATCCAACATTAATTGGCCATTTTTGCCCCAACCTCCATTTCAAAAGGCGATGAAGTGAATGCTGTGGGAAACCCATTAAGTAGAATGCATATAACTTCTTACACACTTCCCATGTGCAGCTATATATATTAAATCAATTCTTTTAGTAGTTCCCTTTGTTAGTTTTAACTAAATTTCAAATTCTTTTAGTAGTTCATTAGATTATTAGATAATAACCAACATTTTGGATCAGGCTTAATGATAACAAGTCTTCTTAAATTTGGAATGAAGATAATGTAAATAACTAAATTAAAGCAAAAATAACATTGGCTATAATTCGTTTAATACTTTCTATTGAAATTTATCTTTTAGCCATAGTGAAAGTTTCATGTAATTTGTCTATTTTATGAAATTCAAATTAAAACCAACATGCAGGTAGCTGGTTAACCCAACCCACCAGACCCATTTTGACCCAAAATAATTTGACCCAAACATATTTCTACATGTTCCCGACCTAACCATATCTTGATAACTGGTATTTGTGAGCTTACTTTTATCAGGGGCTGAAACAAGATGCCTTCTACTTGTAGATTGAATCCATGGTTATCAAAAGTAATTTCGAGATCAACAATACTCCCATCACTAGTGAATTGATACAATTCAGCCATAAAGAATTCATCATCTTCTCTTGAATTTGCAAGGTTCACAGTAGAAGTTGTTGTCTTCCCTCTTAATCTGTATTTGAGCTTTTCATATTCGTCTTTAACTCCGTAATAGACAAGGTTCAATGTGTATGTGATTGACGGGGACAAAAACTGAGTCTTCACGTGTGTTTTAAATCCCTTGTAGTTTGTTTGATAAAAGCCAGCCGGAAATCTGCATGAAGAAGAAGAAGAAGCAAAGAATGATGCATCAATTTATATAATACTTATGAAACAATAGTGATGAGTCTAAGTATGACAAGCTACCTTGACTTAAAATGAGACTCATGTTGAGAAAAGAAATCCTCATTTGGAATCAAACAGTCTTGCATGGATATCATGTGACAGTGTTGCCCTTTCTCATAAAGTGCAAACCACTGCATAATTAGTAAGTTGGGAATTAGTTCTACTCAGATTATCTTTATAAATAGACATGGCCAATTGAATACCGTTTTGTATCCGTTAAGGTGGACTCCTATGGAGAGGATCTGTTTAAGTTCATCAAGGGATGTGCAGACGAGAGATTGCGAGGCAGCCTCGATTATGTGTTGGTACTCTTCAAACAATGGAAGTTCCACCTATATAATGACATATCCAAGCAATTAAATTCGGGTTAAGGAGAACTCTTTTATAAATAACATAACCATTGGCAATAAAGTGCTTACTTTTTCTTCAGATGGTTGGAACTCGATGCCTGCCACTAGTAGAATGGTAGAACGGTATTCAAACTCAAATTGAAGGTAAGCAGTTTTATGTTGGCTAGTAAAGTGATAGAATGGAACAATGAACCATCCATCTTCTCTCAAATGGGTAGAAGGGTAAATAATTAAAACTTTTGTCTCATCCTTCCCATCTATTTTGTATCTCAGGCGGTTATATTTATTGACACGGCATTCATATTTAGATTTATATCGGAAGACAATGTTGACCGTGTATAATATTTGAGGTGTCAAGTATTCAGCTCTCACACGTGCTTTGAATTCATCTCTATATTTGTAACAACTCCTCCCTGGAAATCTGCATAAAGAAGAATTAAGGCAGCAATTAAAGAATGACAAAACTAATTTAGTTGTTCCAAAGAAAAGGGATAGGAATAGGATAAAAGTCACCTTGAATTAACAATGCCATCAGCCAGATGGACTAGCAAATCTTCACTGGAAAGGGATAATAAGGGCCAGGGATTACAGGCTTGAATGTAAATCCTTTGAATGTGTTCCCCCTTCTCATTTATTGATAGCCACTACACGTCAATAAAAAATAAAGTTCACAATTAATTATGGTTAGGGTTTGCAAGATGAGAGAATCAGGGTCAGGCCTTTTAGATTTGGGTCAAGGGAATTGGGCCCAAGTCTAGTTGGTAATTGCCATTGATAACAATGCTCCATTTTTTGTTTTGTGCCAAGTTTATAGTACATGAAATTGGATTAAATTTGATGATTCAACTATGACACATTTGAGATGTTTTTAACAAATTGAGTCATATTGGTTTTATAGGTAAACATAAATATGTAACTTGGGAAGGTTATTTTTTATTTATTTTTTATTATTTTTTTTTAACAATTTACCATTTTGAAATTTTAATATAAAATCCCAATCAATCTCTAGCTAACAATTTATCATCCACAGGATTTACGCCCACCGCCACATAGACTCAAATCGGGTAAAGCCCTCCAATTTTCAGAAAAGTTGGCGTGACCACTTAGAGTTGTTGGCCATTAGTGAGAATTGAATTTGAGACCTCTCAATAGTTACTCAAGCTTTTTACCTCTAGGTCATCCCAAAGTGGTTAATATGCTGCTAATTTTTACATAAAATATTTAGAGATTACAAACGTGCAATGTCTTGATGAGAGGCTTCAATGGGATTCAAAATTGAGTAATAAGGTCACCTTTGGTGAGCGAATCTTTGTGATTGATGAAACTTGTTTATGTTTGGTTTTGAAATACAAATATATAAGTTCTCAATGCAAGTTAATCACTAATTTTCTACTTTTAGTAACATATCTAACATTTCTACCTCACACCTCAAACTAATCTTTTTCAAACCTAAGTTTTGACGAGATTTCTAGTCTTACTTTTAGTTATATATTCAATGGTTTACAATGATACATTAAATTTTATTAATGAAAAAAAAAATGAAACTGAAAATTTAGCTAGATGTGATGTGAGAGTGGTGTAAATGTAAAACACTTTTTACACTTTACGAAGAGAAAAAAAAAATACATTTTCGGACAACCCTTTTTTAATTTATTAGTAAAAATGCACCTCTAAAATTCATTGCATTGTAGCGAGAAATATATAGTTCGTAATCTTTATAAGTAAAGATCATTTGAGGACCAAACTTTTTTTACATACCAAGGGACTAATCTCCACCCTCCATCTTCTCTCCATCTTTATTTGATCTAATGGATGAGATTAATCCCAACAATTTAAAAAACCCACTTTCATCTTTTTTTTTTTCAAATATTAATATCTTTCAAACCGTTAATCGTTAAGCGAAAAAAATATACCGTTACGACGAGCATTTAATTATCTTTCTATAGATAGGCTAATTGATATATTTTCGACAAAATTTTTTTTTTTCGTTTTTTTCACGTTTTTTTTTCGTGGCCGAAAAAATCATATATGATATTACATATAATATCATATATGATATTACATATCATATATGATATGTAATATATGATATGTAATATCATATATGATATTATATGTAAAATCATATATGATATTGCATATCATATATGATATGCAATATCATATATGATATTACATATAATATCATATATGATATCATATATGATATTATATGTAATATCATGTATGATATTGCATATCATATATGATATGCAATATCATATATGATTTTTTTTTCGGCCAGGAAAAAAAAACGTGGAAAAAACGATTTTTTTTTCGAAAGTATATCAAAGTGCCCGTCTATAGAAAGATAATTAAATGCCCGTCGCGATGGTGTAATTATTTTCGCTTAACGATTAACGGTTTAAGAGATATTTAAATTATAAAAAATGGGTGAAATAATAAAATCCTTTTAATCTCAACCATTGATTTCCTTTTTAGATGGATGGTGGGGATGAGTCCCTTGATATGTGAGTAATGTTTTGTTTGTAATATAACTCGACTCAATCTTTATTTGATCCTGTTTTTATAAAATTCTAGAAATAAGCTAATATTTTAAAACTATTAAACTAAAGAAAAGTATATTACCGTTTTACCCCCGTTAAGGAGGACCCCTTTGGAGAGAAGCTTGAGTTTTTGACCAACTAATAGTTCTTACAAAACATATTTACCAGTATATTGTGTTTCTAAAAGTAATGACAATTGTATGGTTTATTTTTAAAACTTTTCTTTTCAGTTTTAAAAATAGTCTATTTTCTATTTCAGTTTTCGTATTCAAACATATGAATGAGAAGCAAGTATAATTTTATTTATTTATTTTATTATTATTATTATTATTATTATTATTATTATTATTATTATTATTAGAGTAAATTACATGGTTGGTCCTTGTGGTTTGTCCAAAATAACAACTTTCGTCCTTCGAAATTTAAAGTTGCATTGGTAGTCCCTAAGTATGTAAACAAATAACACACATTGGTAGTCCGTAATCATATGTATTCCCGCAGTATTAGTAGAATTAGAAGGTATCCGAGAGTTGTTGGCTATTTTATTTCTGTCACATTTAGTTGTTCATTTCTATAGTGTCGTCAATTTCATCTTAATCTTCAATTTCGTTTTCTAAAGTTTCATCTGTGTCAACAAATTCATTGTTCATTTTAACCAAACGCTAATCGACCATTGTCATGAATTTTAGCTATTACTACAATTTGCATCATGAAGTTCAAGAACTACCGTATGTAACCCTGATCAAAATCATTAAACATAGTTGCATAATCACCCAATTAGGTGTATCATGACTTGAATAGTACTCAACCATAAATTGAACATAGCTAAACAATTACATAAAATATAAAATAGTACTTTAAGTGAAACCTTCTATTGATAAATGATTCAGTTCAGAACAGAGCGTGCCATGGAACAACCAAACTGTTAAGACTTATATTTTGCAATTGTAATACTTCATATGTTAAAATAGGAAAGAGATACAATGCATTGGTTAATATTTTTAAACACACAAGAGTATGGTAAATAAATTTTTAAATAACAATTAGTTGGTCAAAAACTCGAGAACCTTTTTGAATTCCTCCAAGGATCTGCAAAGCAGAGGATCTACTGCAGCATTAGCTATATCTATATACTCTTTGGGTAGCACCTGCATTTGAAGTGCGATCTCGAGTTTTTCCACTACAAGAGACATCGTTGGCCGTTCTTTACGTAATCTCTTCAAACATTGATATGCAATGTCTGAAAAGGTTTCCAAAGAACCCCGGTTCATTTGTTGCTTGATATCTTCAAGGATAATCCGGTCTAATTGTTTCTGTTCGTAGCTTTGTTTCCACATAGGCACGTGAATTACCTTTAACTGGCCCTTGCTATATTCAACGCATAGTTTCCCACACAAGACTTCAAATAACACCACTCCAAAAGAGTATACGTCTGACTCTTTTGTGAGTGTGTACGTGTCTATAAACTCGGGATCACAGTATCCAGGGGTACCCAAGGGACTGGTGACAAGCATTGAATTCTGCTGATTAGCGGGGCCTATTTTTGACAGCCCAAAGTCAGAAACTTTAGCCTTGAAACTCTCATCGAGTAGGATGTTAGCACTTTTAATATCACAATGGATAAGTCTTTGGTTTGTGTCTCTGGGATCATGGAGGTAGCTTAGTCCCTTTGCAGCATCAAGGCACATCTTCAATCGTTGTGTCCATGTGAGACTGGCATCTTTTAAATGGCCGTCGAGACTACCACGAGATGCATACTCATACATAAGTATCATCTCATTCCGTCCGCGGCTGAACCCCAGGAGGGAGATGATGTTTTCATGTCTGTAACATGAAAGCATTCTGACTTCTTTATAAAACTCAGCGTCTCCTTGACCATGTCTACGATCGAGACGCTTTAAAGCAACCATGCTTTTCCCCTCAGAGTGAGAGTGAGACAATTCCCCCTTATAGACCTTACCAAAACCACCATGCCCAATAACATTTTCTTCATTAAAGTTATTGGTGGCTGATTTGATATCTTCGAGTTGAATTTCAAGATGTTCAAAACCTTTCATGGAAGACGCCATTCTAATTTGGTAATCAAATACTAATGAGATAGTTTCAATTGTAGAAATAGAAGCACGGAATGATGAATAAGGATAGATTTGAAGGTAGAGAAAGATTTATTTGTTGTGATTGCTTCAACAAAAGAAATTCCTTTAAAATTAACTGGAAACTTAGAAAGTTGATTGCAAGAAAGAGAAAACTCACTTAACAACAGAAGCTCGGCTAGACAAGATATATATGGTTTACCTAACACACTCAGATGAAATATTTGTCTAGAAACTGAAAATTTCAATGAAATTTCATGTGAATGTGAAAGTAAAACTGATATAGTACAAAAGCAAAAAAGTACTGAAAATGAAAAATGAATGGAAGTGGGACATCATTTATTTCAATTAGAGTGGAGGGAGTGGGCTTGGCAAACTCTCGGTGAAGCTCGGCAAATTTCGGTAACACCGCCGCCAGCCCTTCGGCAAAATTCGGGCAATGTGATTTTCGGTAACTTTTGCCGATTGGAAATGTGGAGACATAAGGCTGGTTATTTATTGGGTATTGGTGAAGTGTGAGTTGTAAGGTTTTTATTGGGTATTGATGATGTGGAAATTTGGCAAAACCAATGCCACCAAATTGGTGTAAATTGGGGTGAATTGGTGAAGTGTGAGTTGTAAGGTTTTTATTGGGTATTGATGATGTGGAAATTTGGCAAACTTTGGTGAAGTGGTGACCACTCCCTCCGCCCTTAGCACCCGTGAGGAAGTTTACTATGTAAAATATCAATTATTGGAGGAAAAGATGGAATGAACAGTAAAACATATACATTGATATGAGCTCCCATTTCATTTTCAACGAAATTGCAACTAAATTTAAGTTTTAGTTTTAGTTCTGGTTAGAGCAAGTATTACGTCTCTTTTTCAAGAGAAGCAAAAACCAACTAAAATCTCATTAATCTTGTTTACGAGGAATTGAACAACACGAGCTCTCATTTCTTTCATATGAAGTGTTTCGACTAAGATTTGCACAAATAATATGACTTGCACTAAAAACATAGTTTGGGTAGGCGACAAAAGACATAAGAAAAGGACACAAATGTTCTAAGCCTTTTAGAGCACGCGGTAACGTAACCGTGAGTTAAAACTTAACGCACTGTCACGTCAGCGTCACGTCAGCTTTTACCTTTTAATCTTCACTCTTGACTTTCCACCCCGATAGCATAACTCACCTATAACTCACCTTCACCCCAATTTACAAATTAACCCCTTAATTATTTCATTCATTCAATAACCCAAATATTTCATTAATAACCTTTAAAAAAAAAAAAAACCTACCATATAAAAAAACAAAATAAAAATTTTATTAACTAAAAAAAAAAAACAAAAAAAACTACCACATAAAAAACTAAATAAAAATTTTATTAAAAAAAAAAAAAAAAAAAAAAAAAAAAAAAAAAAAAAACTAAAAAAAAAAAAAACCTGCTACTATAACAACAGGGACTAAACTGTCAACATCATAATACCACAGGGACTAAACTGCAAATGTGGAACATATATCATCTTCTTCCCCATCTCCTGTACACACACATACACTGAAAACACACAAAAACACACGCACAAAAAACACACACAAACACATCACAAACATAAACACACAAAGAATCAAGGGGCAAAAACGGAAGTTTTTTTTTTCATGTTAACGTGGTGCGTTAACGTGGGCTTGCCTTTCATAGACGGTAAGGTAACTCGGTCAAAAAATGAGGTGCGTTAAAAGTTAACGTGGGGGTGAATGGCACCTTACCGAGTGGTCTTAGGGAGAGGTATGGCACAAAAAAAAATGTAATGCAAACCCATTGCTTTTTCTTTGATTTGACATATTTCCAATGTTAAGGCGCACGGAGCATATCTTCAAAGTCATCTCTTTGAGCACTGGTCAATGCACGTTCAATCTCCACACGCTGAACGAAAATAGCAAGAGCAAAGTAAGAATAATGAGCAACTATAATTGCATCTAGCAGAAGTAAGTTTAACAATAAGAAATGTCGTAACAAGAATCATAACCTGCTTCTTCCATCAACGAATGTGGCTCCCATCTCCTCATTCTTTTGACCCTTGGCTGTTGGCAGAGCAAGTGGGACCCATCTACCAAATGGTACCAGTTATGTCTTTTAGAGCACACGGTAAGTTGACTATTACCTCGAGTTAAGTTTTAACGCAAGCAAAAATTTGGGTGCGTTATGTTACCGGCATCCATGTTAAGTGGGTACGTTAAAGGACCAAGGCAAAGTCTTAATGTGCGTTAACATTGAATCGGTGTAAAAAGAAAAAAGAAAAAAGAAAAAAAAAATAGCCCCTTACCAACGGCCATAATACCGTTGGATTCAAAAAAAAAAAAAAAAAAAAAAAAAAAAAAAAAAAAAAAAACTTTCAATTTAGACCCCTAAATTTCCTTACCATTATAAACGGCTATAATAATAATAATAATAATAATAACAATAATAATAATAATAATAATAATAATAATAATAAACTTTTTCAAACCCATTTTATTACAACTATAAATACCCATTTACCCACACAATATTTTTTCACACTTCCGATACTCTTTATAATCTACAATACACTTTTATTAGCAATATATATATATATATATATATATATATATATATATATATATATCGGGCGGCAACAACTAAAACGACGGCTCATTTACGAATCTTCTTGATGGTGGGTGGAATAACCCATCGCCGGTTCTTCCTCAAATCCACAACAACAACAACAACAAACCCAATCCCGCAAGAGCGAGGTATGGGGGAGGTAGAAGTGTAGACAGATCCTACCCCTACCCCAGGCAAAGCCTAGGAGTAGAGAGACTGCTTCCAGGGAGACCTCCGGCACGTGCACAGTGTGAGTGATAAAGAAACCCAAAGTGCAAGGAGCAAAAGAGCAACAAGACAAAGAAAGCACAGAGAACCAAACAAAGAACAAGGAGCAAAGCAAGTAAAGCAAGCAAACAAAGCATAGAGGAACGCAAGAGAAACAAGGAACGAAAAGGCAAAACAAACAGAAGCAAGAATGTAAAGACAAGCAGGCACCAGGCAAGAAGACAACACAAAAACAAGCAAATCAATGCAAGGGGGCAAAAAGGTGCAAAGCAAAGGGAAAAAGCTAAGGCAAGGGGCTAAAGCTAAGGCCAGAGGGGGAAAAGCTAAGGCAAAGGGAAAAGAAACACCACTAGCCTACTAAAAACCTAAAAGGGGACAAGCAAAGAGACCAAAATGCCTAAAGTGCAAAAGGGCCTACCAAACCTAAAACACAAAGGGGCAAGGCAAAGACAACCTACCACACGACCTAAACTACCCGCAAGATCTAATCCTAGCTCTCCACTCGTTCCTATCTGAGATCATGTCCTCGGACAAGAGAAGCTCCTTCATGTCTAGCCTAAGTCTATCCTCCCACCTGAGCTTAGGTCTTCCCCTCCTTCTCAAACCGTTGACACTCAGCTCTTCGACTCTCCTTACTGGCGCCGTCTGTGGCCTTCTCCTGACATGACCGAACCACCTCAACCTTCCTTCTCGCATCTTTGAGATTATAGTTTCAACTTCAAGTACTGCTCTGAAAACTCCGTTCGGTATCATGTCAAGCATGGTCTTACCACAAATCCACCTTAGCATTCTCAGTTCTGCCACTTCCACTATGTTAGCTTGGGCTTTCGTGATAGGCCAACACTCTGACCCGTACAAGATAGCTGGTCTGATCGCCACCCTATAAAATTTTCCCATAAGCTTAAAGTGGACTTTCTTATCACAGAGCACACCTGACGACGCCCTCCATTTCGCCCATCCTGCTCTAATACGGTGGGTAACGTCATCGTCTATCCTTCCTGATTTGTGTATCACCGAACCTAGATGTCTAAAAAACTCCTTAGGTTGAAGAATCTGGTTATCGATACGTACTTCCTCCTCGTTGTGGCCGATCTCGATGCTACCGAAATCACGTCTCATGTATTCAGTCTTCTCTTTGCTTACCCGAAGACCATTTTCTTCCAATGCCTCTCGCTAGTGCTCCAGCCTGTAGTTTAGCCCTTCGGCCGATTCTGCTACCAACACAATATCGTCAGCGAATATCATGCTCCAAGGAATGCCCTCTTGTATCCCTCTTGTTATCTCATCGAGAATCAGGGCGAAGAGGTATGGACCCTCGCCATGCTCGCCGTTCCCCAACTCCTCGTCTGCATGACGAGCTAAAAACTTGTACCTTTTGCAGTTTTTTTGTCAGTGAACACTTTTTTTTATTATTATTTTTTTTTGTAATAAATGTTTATATATGTGTTAATGTTAAACTTAGGAATTGAATTTGAATTAAACCTATAATGTGTGTGTGTGTGTGTGTCAGAGTGTGTCGTGTGTGTACAAGTAAGAAGAAGAAGTTTTTTTTGTTGGGAGGGGGGTGGGTGGGGGCTGGAATGGGCTTAAGTCAAGGCAAGAAGTGGTAGGAATGGCCTTAACTCAAATGTATTTAGATAACAGCTAGTATACGATTGGTTTTTTTTTTTTTTTTTTCTAATTATTTTGTAACTTTTTTAAAAAAAAAGAAATAATTAGTGTTTGTATTATTTGAATTAAATTAATTTTGTTTATTTGGAAAATTGAATAAAAAAATAAAGTTGTAAGTTGTAGGCCCCAAATGAGTAAGTTGAGGTTAGTTGTTGGTGGGGGATTAGTTATAAAGAGGATATAAGGTAATGTGGCACTCGTGGGGCCAAATGAAGAGCTCATCCTTGTTGTTGCACCTTGTGCTGTAAGTATCATTTCTAATGTGCAATTTGTTATTTTTATTTGAATGCTTAATTTAAGTATCATTTCTAAAGTGCAATTTGTTGTTTTTTTTAACTCCAAACATTTGTACATGATAACATAAGACTAAATTGGACAATCCCCAATTCAGAACGCAAAAACATGTAAAACTTCTAATTACATATGTTTGACAATACTAAGCTCGGACCAACAGAGCAAAAACAGAGCATATTTGCTCAGATCAATCTTTCATCAACATTCAGACCTTCATTCACCTTTGCTTGCACCTCCCATCTAACTACATTTCCATATCACCTTCCCACCAAGACATTCAACCCGCATCCACAATGTTCAAGGTGGGAAAAGGTGTATGGCTTCGTTAGGAACCCATATCCACTCCTGGTCAAGGGCTCTTCCTAGATCAGTTACCCTTTATATAGGAAACCTACTTTATGAAAGCAAACATTATCCAAAACTGGTGGTTTTCATATTGTAGACTTTGATTCCACACGAGACCCTCAAAGCTACTTCTGAAACACCACTGTTTGGGACAATGTGCCTTCAAGATACGAGGCCATCTATATGCTGATCTGATGAATTCCTCAGCTTTTATTGTTGAAAAAACTGAAAAAATTGGTCAAACAAACCATAACTTGCTGCATAATCATGAAAATCACCTCTGCAATATACCTAGAATACTGCATTACCATACAATTTCCAGTTGCCAAAACATAGTTATTATTTTGGCTCTTGATATAGGGCTTTTAATTATATGTCAAAAGGGTTTGTAATTTTGCTGTTGATTTAGGTGATTGTTATCTTTATGAATGTAATGTTCCTATAGATAAAGCAATTTGAAAGAAAGAACGACATACTTAAGATGATGTTTACATTATAAATTAGAACATGTATATAAGTAGGACAACTTTAATACAAATCAAGCATAAATCTTAACTAATCTTAAGCAACTAGGATTCACGAGATGATAAAAATATGTGTTTTGTAATTTTAATGGTTGCAACAAGGAAAAGAGGTTAATCATTTAGTTTTAGATGGCCATCCAGACTTCCATGAGATACATACTCGTACACAAGTGTCGTCTCATCCTGTCCGCTACTGAATCCCAAGAGAGAGATGATATTTTCATGTTTGTAACATGAAAGCATTGTGACTTCTTTATAAAACTCAACGTCCCCTTGCCCATGTTTAAAGCAACTAGGACTTTCCGTTGAGAGTGAGACAACTCCCCCTTATAGACCTTACCCAAACCACTACGTCTAATAACATTTCCTTCATTAAAGTTATGGGTGGCTAATTTGATCTCTTAAGGTTGTATATAGAGTTATGGGTGGAAGACGTCATTATAATTGGTTGATCAAATAAAAAATGAAAATAAATCAAATTCCGTTTTTCCAACAATAGTACACAAATGGTCTATAGGAACGGACGAACGGTTAATGTGAAAGATAAATCATAAAAAAGTCTATTGTACTTGGTTCCTTTATTGGATTCACCTGTGTGAAAATGTTGATATTGTGCTAGTTTCCTTTTAACTTATAATTAGTACTGAGTTGAACGGTGCTTTCTGGTATTGCTTTTCATGGACCGTTTATGGAGGTGTTATGGATTGCTTATATGTATAAAAGAATGAGTATAGTGACACATATTACTGGAACACATTTTGATATACAGGTTAAGGATTATTTTGACGTTGATACTCTTCACCTTCTTCTTCTTAACGGTGAGTTGATTTGGTTAATGAGTCTAACGTGTTTGATGAAATGAAATTATGTTAATAACGTGAAGGCTTTTAAGTGATCTATTATTGATTGTGTGTTCAATTGAGATTACAATAATCTACATTTATAGGATAATATGATCTTGATAAACACGATAAGTAATCTTATTAGGAAACTAAATAAGCTTAGCAAAGATAAATATAAACCTTATACATTTATATTTAGAACATCTATATTTAGAAATCTTAAAAAAATAAGAAAAAAAAAAACATTTCTATAATAAGAAATTAACAAGACATTAATAGGAATAATTGTCTTTTACTATAACCTGTTTGGTTGGGGTTTATGGGTATGAATCTATGGCTTTGAAAACCATTAATGTTGTTTGGTTGGTTTTGGGGCCACC
Source organism: Artemisia argyi (assembly GCA_030686995.1). Taxonomy (NCBI): domain Eukaryota; kingdom Viridiplantae; phylum Streptophyta; class Magnoliopsida; order Asterales; family Asteraceae; genus Artemisia; species Artemisia argyi. The sequence goes on along the minus strand of CM060685.1, from coordinate 188,129,026 downwards.
ACAATGGATTGAGAATAGACAAATATGAATGTTTCCTCATATCTTATGTGTGTCGATGGTTTCATCATACCCTTCATTACCATTTCACCCTATACCAACACTCATACCCATTGTTATTTATAGCAACAAACCAAACGCACCCTAAATCATGTAACACCCATTCCTGAAAATTTAATATCTTGTAACAACATGCTAATTATAAGGTTGATGTTCAATTAAGTTTAAAAATGATAATTTAAAGGTGATCAAATTATCAGTGCTTGAAAACGTAAATATTTGCTTGCCGGAAAATTTAATTACCCGTCTACTTTAACTTATGTTTCTTAGATGATACTTATGTTCCTTTCTTTCGCCATATGTTTATTTGGATATGAAATACTTTGCATTGTTATTGCTTAAAGCTACATATTTTAACTTAAATTATCATTCATTTGTACAATTATTGTTAGAAAAAGTAGTAACCGAATAACATTGTTCGTCACAAAATATAGTCACAGGTACCCACCGCCACATTGTGCAGTTACCTTGCTAGTACATTTTAATTATCTGATACCCTTGTAATGTTTATTGGCTATTTATGGGTGTTGGGATTGTGCTTAAACAAAGCTTGTTCTAGCTCGACTCGAGATCAAACATTAAGAAGTTCCGTTTTCAAAATAGTTATTGTTGGATTTTAAGTTAGTATTTTTTAAAGTTTACTAATCATAAAAACAATATTAAAACCATGTATTTATAAAACACCATTACGAATCACACGAAATTAGGTATAACAGGACATGTAACCATTGAATGTGGCTAAATTTGTATACTTTATTTAGCAAACTAATACTAATTCACCTCTACGTACTTTCTTAACAGTAAATATTCAGAAACCAGCTGTAAGATATCATACGTATGTGACGACTTTCGTAAAGAGGCGTAAACAAATATGCTAATTTGTTCGTTCTCCTTAAAAGATTATCTATACTATCTATAATGGAAAAATAGTCAATCTTAAAGAGTGAAATTCTTGAAAAATTTTATTAAAGGAAATTATGAAATATAATTAATACTCTTATTAAAACACCCCATTACTTAAAAGTACAATGATTTATTCACATTGTACAACCATTTAAAAACATATCTACCAAATTAAATACAACCAATTAATTCAAATCCCAAACCAGGTTGACCCGTGACGCTTCAAACCAGACGGGTTGAACCAGTTTAATTTGACCCGTTTTCAATCCAACCTAGGAAGTTGACCCGGTTTAAATCGACCAATTTTCGACCGGAACGGTTCACCCGGTTGAACCACTCGGGTCGAACCGGGTTTCAAGACATTATGTTTAATTCCTAAATATTCAAACTTTTATTATTTTTCATTTATAACCTATAAACTTTTTTGATGAATAAACTATTTGTCGCTATAAACAATGTATGGTCAAATCTTGAAAAGTGAAATCTTGAAAGTCAAAGGAGAGAGAAATGCATATTATAATTAATACTCTTATTAAAACACCGCATAACTTTAAAGTACAATAATTTATTCAAATTTTACAACCAATTAAAAGCATATATACTAAATTAAAAACAACCAATTAAAACTCCCCTTACTAAAAAGTAAAATAAAATTTTCACAATGTACAATTTAAACAAGCTACAACATAATCTAAATATAAAATAATTAACACACTAACTAATGTTATTTTACACATTATACAAATTAATAAAACACACAAAGCTTCATACAAGCTAACAAGTTGATGGTACATATACTTTTGAAAACTGGACCGGACCAACGGGTTCAACCGGGAACCGGTGTCGCTACCAATTCGTCTAACTAATAAAAGCCATACGAAAACATATATTTCAAAATGAAACTATTAATACACATCGAAAACCGGGTTGACCTGGGACACTTCAAACCCGGCGGGTTGACCCGGTTTAATTTGACCCATTTTCGACCCAACCCATGGGGTTCACTCGATTTAAATAGACCCATTTTTCGTCCAGAACGGGTCGAACCGGGTTTCAAAACATTATGTTTAATCTCTAAATCTTCAAACTTTTATTATTTTTCGTTTATAACCCATAAACTTTTTTTATCTCTAAACGATTATTCGCTATAAAATCCCGTTGCTATGCACAGGTACTCGTCTAGTATTTACTATCTTTCTTTCTCATGAAAAGATTATACGCTCCAATATTCACCATTGTGCGTCTTTGTATTGAATGCTTTGTTCTTAGCAAACTCATTGTTATTAATAAGTTAATGTTCTCCTCAATTGCTTTTATCACAATGAGAAAGATCAAATTTGATGTTTCAAAGCAATTGCAAGTGCACAACTTGGCATGAGACATGGTTACATAGATGCCAATAGCCAAAATAATTGCGGGGTGCAGCGGTTTTTTTTTTTTTTTTTTTTTTTTTTTTTTTTTTTTTTTTTTTACGGCGGATATATTAAAAAACTAGCAAGGAGCTAAGAGATTACAAAGTAACAAGATAAGGGTTTTTAAGCCAATCTATCCAATTAAAAAAAGCCTTACATCTATATCTACACCAACAGAAAGAACAAGATACAATATCCTCAAAAATGGATGCCTTGATAGCGGGGTTCGACCCGAAGATACTCTTGTTCCGAAAGTTCCAAATAGACCACCACATAGTGTAGCAAACACCTTCGATCAGCTTTTTGTGTTTAGAGTCAAGACGGAGGTTCAAAAGCCACTCTATCCATTCCTCATATTGAAGAGAGCTCCATATAATTGACGTCCCACCAATTAGCAATCTTGACAAAAACTTCTCTAGCTATGTTACAAGAGAAAAAAACATAGCTAGATGATTTCGCCGCCATACTACAAGAAGGACATAAAATAGAGTCGATGTCCGTACCTCGTCTAGAAATGTTCAATCTAGTAGGTAAGCAATCCAACTTTACTTTCCAAGCATGAATGTTAACTTTAATAGGCATAAAGTTGATCCATCGAGTCTTAGACGAGACATTTGGCAGCCAACAATCATCAATCAGATTCCTCACAGATGCAACAGAAAATTTTCCTGTACCTTCCATCAACCAAGTCCATCCATCCCGCATGTCAACTAGAGTAGAACTGTCCAACCTAGACAAGAGATGACAAAATCTCTTGCTCAATGCCACCTCGAGGATTTCGACCAAGAGAAAATTCTAAATTCTCATTATTCGACTTTTCTGCTGCTGTAATACTTTTTTGACTATGCATTTGGTGCATTTAATGTGAAAGACAATCATGAAAAATACTTAGGGCCCATTTGGTTTCTGGATGGTTTTTGGATTTAGATTTGAATTTGAATTTGGATTTGGTATTAAATGAAGAGAGAGAAAAATACAATTATTTGAAAAAAAAAAATTATAAAAACACATTAGAGTAAAAAATAAAAAAAATATTAATATAAAATATATTAAAAAAAAGATTGTGAGATTGACTAGGTAGGGCCCAATTGCTTTTATTACAAATCAAAATTTTACTATGTGCTAAAATTGAAATCCTTACCTTCCCCTAATAAGAGCCTTCGGTAAGCTCATGTAGGGGTGAGTTAACGCAGCACTATAATGGGGTGCGTTATCTTACCATGTTCCACGTTAACATGGTGCGTTAAAGGGCAAGGGTAAGCCCTTAACGTGCGTGAAAGTGAGGCGAAGCAAAAAAAAATTACACATCCGCCCCTTCCAACGGCTCCAATATTAAAAAAAAAATAATAATAAAAAATCATTCACACCCCCTATACTTATATTATCGTTTGTAAACGGCTATATCATTAAAAAAAACAAAAAACAAAAAAAATTTCCAACCCATTTTCTTACCACTATATAAGAAAAAAAAATCACCCAAAACTTTCATACTCACAATAGATCCGAACGAAAATAACCAAGAAGAACGAAGTTTCTCCGATATAGATGATGAAACGGACATGGAATTTATGATAGCCGCATTTGAATATCATCAACAATTGGAACAACATGAAGCAGCACCAGCAACTCGACAACCCATCCCACGTACATGCATCCACCGTGAGTTTGAGGTTGCCGAGGAACGTTTGCGTAGTGACTACTTTTATCAAGGGTGTAAGTATTCGCACCGGAATTTTTGCAGAAGGTTTCGTATGCGCCGGAAACTATTTCTAGAAATAGTTGAAGGTATTCAGTCTTATTATTCCGATCCTCTTCTAGAACATTTTAAATTCATGAACAAAGGACCCGACTGCACGGGTCGACAAAGTGTTAGTACACTTATGAGGTGTACCGCTGCCATACGCCAATTGGCATACGGCAACGCACCCGATGCATTAGATGAGTATTTGCAAATAGGTGAGCGTACTGCACGTGAATGGCTTGATAATTTTAACATGTCTGTTCTGGACTTGTTTATGCGGGAGTTTCTAAGGAAACCAACATGATCCGACGTTTAGGCTATTTATGAAAAACATGAGCGTGAACATGGTTTTTCGGGCATGCTTGGTAGCATTGATTGCATGCATTGGGAATGGAAAAATTGTCCGGTTGCGTGGCAAGGGCAATATGGTAGCGGTTTTAAAAAATACCCAACCATACTTGCCAACGAAGCCCCAAGAGCACTGTATATGCTAAATGGACATCGGTATGAACGGGGTTATTACTTAGCTGACGGAATTTACCCACGGTGGTCAACTTTCGTCAAGTCCTTCTCGGCAACCACTGAAGAAAACATGCTTATTTTAAAAAGAAGAAAGAAAGTGCACGAAAGGATGTCGAACGTGCTTTTGGGGTGCTTCAATGACGTTGGGGTATAATACAACAACTGGCACGTGCAATGGAAGTTGTCAAGTTACAAAGAATAATGTATACTTGCATAATTTTGCATAACATGATCTTAAAAGATCAAAAGTTTGCACTACGTGATTATCCGGACATGTGGGTGGATCCGACACCACGGTATGTGCTACCCAACGTCGCATACATAAAGAAAAACACGACGTGGATATGCATAATCAACTCCGACAAGACCTTATGGAGCATGTTTGGGGAAGACGTCTTCAACGTCAAAATGAAGAAGAATGTTCCGACGACGATGAATAAATGTTTGTAATATTTATGTTTTTAAATTTCATATGTTTCGTAATGTAATATTTATGTTTTAATTTTGTATTGTAATATGGCTAAGAATTTATGTTATGTTTTAAATAAATGAAATGTTTGTTAAAATTTGGGGTTGAAATTGAAAATAATTGGGGTGGAAGTGAGTTAAGGTGAGTTAAATGTAAGTTATGTTACCGGGGTGGAAAGTCAAGAGTTAAGGTTAAAAGGTAAAAGCTGATGTGGCTCTGACGTGGCAGTGAGTTAAAAGTTAACTTAGGGTGACCTTACCAAATGCTCTAAGGTTTTTTACATGCCCAAATTTAGATGCATCAACCCCAATCAAAGGACCTGTGACAACTGGCAAATTAGGGAGCCATTTTGAAAACCCGCATTACTTTAAAATTTATGATTTTTGGAATATTGAAAAATTTATTTCGTGATGAGATTTGTAAACGTTGGAATGTGATTTTAAACCGTACGTTGTTTATGGAATTTGAATTTTAATTATTTGGTTTGTGATGAGTGTGTAAATACTCATCATTTTTAGTCAAATCTGAGCTGCAAAACGATCAAAAATACTCAAAAACGCACCAAAATGCGAAGAAAATCCCAAAGATCGTATTTTATATGTTTCTTATGCAAAACGAGTGAAAACAAACGAAAAAACGAACAAAAGTTACATAAATGGCAGTTTCAGTCCCTCAACTTTCAAAGTTTTACAAAACTAGTCCCTGGTCAATCATTTTCAAAGAAAAGTCAACCCGTGCTCTTTAAAAGTCAAAATGAATCGCAAATGATCTTTGGGTAAAATGTTTTCAAAATATTGCAAACCAAACCTTTGAAATTTCACAATTGGCATGTTTGGTCCCTTCACTTTGCAAACTTGGCAGTTTTGGTCCTTGGGCATTTTAAATGAAAAAATTATAAATCAAGGTCCTTAAGGAATTATAAAATGGCAAGTGTGGTCCTTGGTTGAACTTTGGAAGATCAGCAAATTCGGTCCGTCAAATTTAGAAAATAACAAGTGTGGTCCTTGTGTTTATAACTAAACCTAACATATTACCCAAAACCCTTGTCACTAAGCCCACTATTTAATTAAACACCAAGCCCACGTTTTGATCTATTCTATCTAGACCCAAAAGCCAATACCCAAGCCCACCCCCTTTCCCTTTCTACGTTTAATAAACCAAACCCTAACCCTAAACACATACGTACATCATCTTCCCCCCCACTTAGTCAAACCCTGATAAAAAAATACCTCCCATCTCCATCACCATTAAACCACCCCGTGATCACTTCCAGCCAAACCCACCCATCTCTATCCCTTCCCATCACCCTCAAACCCATTCCCCAATCCCACTTCTAATCTCCCACAACTTCTACCAAACTCCATCCACCAGTCATGGGATGCCATGGGGCCAATCCACAACACATTTTGGGCGCTAAAGGAAGATCAGAAGGCTAGAATAAAGGGAGCATTAATCAAGGGTTGAGATTCATCTCAAAGTGTCCAGCTCAGAAGCCCTATCAGTGAGGAAGCACAATAGTGAAGACAAGATGAAGCCAAGAAGTGCAAAGTCATACCTACCACTTGAAGGTTTTAGTATAAATAGTGAATCAATTGTAAGCCTTAGGGCATCATTCATATATTTATCATCTTATCTCAGTTTTATGTTTTTAACTTTTCAAGTTCTTAAAAGTTTATTTGTAATTCGACTTTTTCAAGTTTAATGAAAGTATTCCAATTCCAAGTTTGTGTTTCCAGTTTAATTTCTAATTATTCCGTTTAAAATTTTATTATCTGGGGTTGTTTGATTCGAAAGAAAAGTAAAATAAAAAAAAAAGCAGAAGAAGAAAAAAATATGAAACAGAGTTGAAAAAAGAAAAAGGAGGAAGTGAATAGCAGTAGCAGCTATGGAGTTGAACATATGGTTTAGAGCCCATGGGGGCATTTAGGAGGTACTTGGTTCTGGGTTGACGTATCAGCAAAAATCTTGGATGACAAGTAGGTGATTCGAATTAAGTATTATTTGATGTTTATCAGTGTTGCTTTCCTATCTATCTGAACTACTTTATCAGTACACTAGTTAATTAGGGAATTAGTAAACTGCTTATAATTTCAGTTAATTTAGGAGTGATTTGTTTAGTTTAAAAGTTCCTAGTAGACGTTGTTCTTGGCATTTAGGTTATGAGTCAGTTAATTACTAAGGCTTAGTTAAGCTCAAAGTTACCTTTTTTTTTAGTCAGTTATACTCGAAAAAGTTAAGCCAGCACATTGGAAATGGACACATTCTAATGGACTTCTAGGTGTAATATCTTATTGAAAACACAAAGCTTTTGACTGTTTTGAAGACTTTGTTTGCTGATAAATCTAGAACAAGAATAGTTATTGGATTTGAAACTAATATAGGGATTGAAACTTGCATTCGAAGTGGCCAGTTTGAGTAATCTCTATCCTGCTCCCAATTTCCTAGTGTTGACCCGTTTTCATTTGGGCTCAACTCGGTCAATACTTGGCCATTTGACTTAAACTTGGGAGTTTTGTGTAGGTCGCTAGGCTGTTTTGTCAGATTGGGTGCTTGTTTGCACTCCCGAACTTGTTTGTTAGTTTGAATTTGCTCCCAAAGTTGTTGTCATAATCACTACTGCTACTGTTGTAAATAGCAATTCACGAGCTTGGTAATTACTTGCTTGTTGCTCGATCTAGTTGTTGTTTAGTGATTCTAGTTATGGGTGATTATCACACGCTTGTTGTTTAAAGTTGCTTGTGTTTTTTTTGGTTTATGTGAGTTGTTGTCATCTCAGTTTGTGACTTGCAAGAAATAAGCTTGGAAATATCATTTTTGATCATTTCAGTTTGTAGAGTTTTTAATATGAAAACATTGGTCGACTGAGTTTGTGATGTTTAAAAAAAAGAAAAAGAAAAGAAAATATAGTTTTTGCAAAAAGTTTGAGGGGGATTCGAACCCCAGACCTTTTGACAGCTAACAAACCCAAACACACACTCACGCACCATCTGTGCCATCCCTTCTTTTAGTCAATATCTCCTTTAGTTTTTTATTTAAGAATAGAGTTGCAATTGCTTATTTCTAGTTTAGGGGCTGATTAGCTCAATTTCCAGCTTATTCGAACTGCTTATTGCGTATTTTTATTTTTCCTAGGTTAAGTTTAAGTTTATTTATTTACCCTAAAATTTTCAGAATTTTTAGATTAGTTTTGATATTTATTATAATTTAAATTGTGTAATTAGTTTTTAAATCGTAATAAATAGAGTTTTTGTCGAAAAATTAAATTTCTTTTTTCTAAAATTTTCTTTTGACTTATATTACGTGAGAAAATTATTCGTGAACCCGTAGCACGTTTAGAACTTAAATTTCACGTTTTATTTTGCGCCTTCGCATAATTTTTAATTAAACGTCACGTTTGTAGTTTAATTTACGTTTTAGGATTTCCGATACCTAATCATGTTTTCCCGTAATTTTTAGGTACTTCTTAGATCGTTAGTTGCCTTAGGTTATTTTATTTCCACTCTCGTTCATAAATTTTCAATTTCGTTATTTAACGTATCGCAAAACCAAATAACCTTTCCAATCATACAAGATTTTAATCCAAATCTCACTCGAAGCTTTCCATTCACACCTCGTTTGGGTACGACCCGGGAAATCACTTCCCGGTCTCACAATTTGAATATCACTTTCACAAGTTTTGCGAGGTAATCGTTTTCCTAAACGGTTTACTCGTATTACTTCACGTTTATTTGTCTCACGACAAATCAAACTTCACGTTTGTTGATATTTTGATAAATTGTTGTTTTCACACACCAAAACACAACGAATCAAATGGCGCTGCTGCCGGGGAGGCTGTGTGTCGAAAGTCTCGATAAGGTTTAGACGATTAGTCTTGTAGAACCTTCGCAAGAAGTTACGCTTTTATAAAACTTATAAAAAACCAAAAATATTTTTCTTTTGTTTCTAGTATATGTATTATATCTATAAATGATAAAGAAAAACACAAAAAGATTTTCCCGTTTCATTGTTTAATAAATACAAAGTTAAAATCTTACCACCGTAAACCAAGGCAGAACACCTACCAACTGGGGGTGTGACCATAATAAGTTCCCAAACCAAAGATCAAAACTTGCCTTTGTATCACTTGCGTTCTGGAAAACTTTTAAACGAGAAACAAACTTTAAGAGGAGTCGAAACGGTATGTGGCGATCCAACGAACTTCGCACAGTGAGAGATCCATTCTTCTCTCCCGCTCCTTTGTGCGTTTTTCTTTAGAAGTTAACCTTGCGTTTGTGATTATTGGTTTAAGTTCCCCTGTCTTTTTGAGTTGGTCTTGTTTTAATTGTTGTATTGTTCGAAAAACCCAAAAATAATCTTCGTCTCCTGCCGTTTAATTCTTCCTTCTCATCCCTCGTTGATGTTTAATTCTTATGTCATCACTCGACTATCACTGTTTTCATTGTAAAAGTCCGGTGGATGACGATCTTCGTTGCTACAAGTGTGGGTGTGAGCGGTGTGGAAGTAATATTAGAGACGGATTTTGTAAATGGTGCAAAGCAAATCCGAATGCTTTCAATGATTCTCAAAATTCTTCCGACTTCCCCTCACATCCCGAAATACGAACTATGACTGGGAAACCGTCAAGAGTCGATCCACAACTCTCACAATTTATGATTCGAAGTTTATCAAGTAAATGTACTGAGCTTAAAATGGTGACTAAAATAAACGACTTGCCTGATCATCACGTTTATCAAGAACAAAAACCGGGGACCATAACGGAAGTGGTAGAAATTCATAGCTCTCAGAGCATTCCACTTGTCCCACCTCCGGATTTTTCAAAATATTCTTTGAGACTTGATAATCATTCGAATTACTTTGTCGATTCTTTGAATGACCCGATTCCTTCTCTAAGGCAATCGTTTATTCCTTGCGTCGGTTGTGGTGAGCCACTTTTCGGTCAACCATGTCGTTGGTGCACGTATGAACGATGTGGTAATGATATTCAAAACGGAAGTTGTTTATTTTGTGGCTCGAGTAATTCATTCGCTTACGATTCTAATCTGAGCTTTTGCAATGAGCCACAAAACAATTTCATTTCATATGAGCATAATCCGTGTTATCAAAATTTCAATGCCGAATCGTTTCAAAATGCACCAACTTCACAACAATACGGTTGTGAGTATTGTGGAGGTCCACATTTTAGCATCGATTGTCACACTACGAATCTTTTTCCTTGTGACAACAATTATCACGATCAACCTCCACAATACCAAAATTTTGAAACACAACCTCAACCATTTCCTCAAGAACTTTTGCAAAATGTTTTAAATACTCTTAAGGATTTGGTTAACAAACCTACTCCGGAAGAACCTCGTCCGAAGTCTTACAAAGAAATACTAGCCGAAGAAGCTGAAAAAGCAGCTAGAGTAAGACTTCGAATGCGTAAAACTATCATCTACGATGGCGATGACGATGACAACAACAGTAGTGATAATGAAGATACCCTTGATATTCGTCAAGGCTCATCAGATTCATCAGTTGTGGTTCCTTCCGTGAAAAATCAGGGAGAAAATAATGTGACGGAGAAATTACTAGAAGATGATCAAATGGAACTTGTACAATCCATGAATGCTAGCTCCTCTCAACCCCCTCAGTCTATTGATATCACACCCGAAGTTCACACTCACTCTCTGAATATGGGGGATGAGCATCTTAGCACTGTTCCTGATAAGGAATCGGACGAATTCATAAAGTCTAGTGTTGAGAACCTTGTCCCAATCCCAGGAGAGTCACAGGGAACTTTCGATCATATGTGTGATTCACCTTCCCCTCCTGAAAATCCAAAAGATCATTTTGAAACTTTCTCCTACTTTGATGATGATTGTACATCTTATGGAGAGGTTGAGTATGTAGAGGCATCACTGCCTCATTCTAATGTTGACCTTCTCCTTGAGGAGTTCACAGACGAACTTACTCACATCAATCCACTTCCATTGGGAAGTGATGATGATCTGTTTGATTTCGAAGCCGATTTGGGAGAAATTGAAAACCTTTTAAATTCTAATCCCAACATCGAGCTTAGAACTTCACATACTGATGAAAATTCTATAAAAATCAGTCATGTGGAAGGATTACCTTCTGAGCTTGTCAGCTTAGAAGAAGAGATTGATGAAACTGACACTGAAATCAAAAATGATGCCCTTCGTGCTACATTATTAAATGTCAGTCACCTCATCTCTAAAATTGAGGCTTTCAAAGAGAAACCTATTTCATCTCCTATCCCCATTAAGGATAGTGACATTTGCTCCGATGATCCTATACCTGAGTTTGAAGCCTTTACGTTTGACCCTATGGGAGAAAAGATTAGTGGCAGTACCGCTTCTCATAATTCTCTCCCTGATTATGAATCATTTACCTTCGATGAGTTCTTCTGTGAACTCACTCACATCGATCTCGAATATGATTCATTCATCTTTGATGAGTTCTCCTGTGAACTCAGTCATATCATATCTCCACCGGAGTATGATCACTTCTATTTTGATCTAGACACACCCAGGATATGTCTTGATCACATGAGCTTAAATGATGAGATTCATGATGATGAATCCATGAATCCTCCTCCTGATGATGATGAGTTAGTCAAGATGTCTATCCTGACTTTCTTTCTCTTTTTCACCTATCGGGTGACTTCTCCTGTTTTTCATTCCTTCGGGAATGAAGACATTATCTTTGACCCCGGCATCACCGCTTATAGTTTATACTATTTTGAGCCGGGTACTTATCTCATCGGTGTGGAACTTTCATGTGCTTCAAATGTTTGTCCAAACACCTTGAATGAAAGTCCGATAGAGATTGTTTCTTCCACATCTTGCTTCCCCAAGGACCAATGAATTCGGGGATCGAGTCAAGCTAGCGACTCGACAAACAAAAACAAGTAACAACAAACATGGATTTTCACCCATGTATCTGATTTCCTTCTACTTTCTAACACCCTAGTGTGGGGGAGGGGCCACCCCCCGCAGCTACTTGAGATGTACATATCTTTCCCAAAAAAAAAAAAAAAAAAAAAAAAAAAAATGTGTGTTTGAATAAATAAAGTGAAAAATACAAATGACATTCCCACAGTTAGCTTTTAATATTCTCGTATTTCCTTCAAAATTTCGGCATAATTGCCGGGACTTTGAATATTGAGGACAATATTCAACTCTAAGTGTGGGGGAGGGGAAAATTCTAGCGAATTTTATCAAAATATACCGTCTAGTACCCCCGTTTTTGGCCAAAATTTTTAAAAAAAATTCACTTTATTTCAAAAAATTTTGTGGTTATCAATTCGCCTTGTCTAAACGACAAAAGGGATTGGCTAATCCAGGAGCAAACGGCTCTTGGTAAAGATAACTCAAACCCGTTGATGGCTTGCAATTTGCCAAAAATTGTATGGTTCCTCAACTCCCCATCATCCTCAAAAGCTAATGAGTTGGCTAGCCCGCAAGATTATGGCTTGTGGTAAAGGCTGTGGAAAAACCATAATTAGTAATCAACTCACCAAGAGTTGGCTAGTCCAGGAGCAAACGGCTCCTGGTAAAGACAAATCAAATCCGTTGACAGCTGGTGGTTTGCTCAAAATCACACGGTTATCAGGTGTGCCACAGTTCTTACACCTGGCTACTCCAGAAGTGATGGCTTTTGGTAAAGAGACTTCAAATCCATTAATTTTTCTCAAAAAGATTGCTAGGGACTAGCAATAGTTTAGTGTGGGGGATTGATGAGTGTGTAAATACTCATCATTTTTAGTCAAATCTGAGCTGCAAAACAATAAAAAATACTCAAAAACGCACCAAAATGCGAAGAAAATCCCAAAGATCGTATTTTATATGTTTCTTATGCAAAACGAGTGAAAACAAACGAAAAAACGAACAAAAGTTACATAAATGGCAGTTTCAGTCCCTCAACTTTCAAAGTTTTACAAAACTAGTCCCTGGTCAATCATTTTCAATGAAAAGTCAACCCGTGCTGTTTAAAAGTCAAAATGAATCGCAAATGATCTTTGGGTAAAATGTTTTCAAAATATTGCAAACCAAACCTTTGAAATTTCACAATTGGCATGTTTGGTCCCTTCACTTTGCAAACTTGGCAGTTTTGGTCCTTGGGCATTTTAAATGAAAAAATTATAAATCAAGGTCCTTAAGGAATTATAAAATGGCAAGTGTGGTCCTTGGTTGAACTTTGGAAGATTAGCAAATTCGGTCCGTCAAATTTAGAAAATAATAAGTGTGGTCCTTGTGTTTATAACTAAACCTAACATATTACCCAAAACCCTTGTCACTAAGCCCACTATTTAATTAAACACCAAGCCCACGTTTTGATCTATTCTATCTAGGCCCAAAGCCAATACCCAAGCCCACCCCCTTTCCCTTTCTACGTTTAATAAACCAAACCCTAACCCTAAACACATACGTACATCATCTTCCCCCCCACTTAGTCAAACCCTGATAAAAAAATACCTCCCATCTCCATCACCATTAAACCACCCCGTGATCACTTCCAGCCCAACCCACCCATCTCTATCCCTTCCCATCACCCTCAAACCCATTCCCCAATCCCACTTCTAATCTCCCACAACTTCTACCTAACTCCATCCACCAGTCATGGGATGCCATGGGGGCAATCCACAACACATTTTGGGCGCTAAAGGAAGATCAGAAGGCTAGAATAAAGGGAGCATTAATCAAGGGTTGAGATTCATCTCAAAGTGTCCAGCTCAGAAGCCCTCTCAATGAGGAAGCACAATAGTGAAGACAAGATGAAGCCAAGAAGTGCAAAGTCATACCTACCACTTGAAGGTTTTAGTATAAATAGTGAATCAATTGTAAGCCTTAGGGCATCATTCATATATTTATCATCTTATCTCAGTTTTATGTTTTTAACTTTTCAAGTTCTTAAAAGTTTATTTGTAATTCGACTTTTTCAAGTTTAATGAAAGTATTCCAATTCCAAGTTTGTGTTTCCAGTTTAATTTCTAATTATTCCGTTTAAAAATTTATTATCTGGCGTTGTTTGATTCGAAAGAAAAGTAAAATAAAAAAAAAGCAGAAGAAGAAAAAAAAAAATGAAACAGAGTTGAAAAAAGAAAAAGGAGGAAGTGAATAGCAGTAGCAGCTATGGAGTTGAACATATGGTTTAGAGCCCATGGGGGCATTTAGGAGGTACTTGGTTCTGGGTTGACGTATCAGCAAAAATCTTGGATGACAAGTAGGTGATTCGAATTAAGTATTATTTGATGTGTTGACATAAATAATGCCTAAAAACATTATTAAGTTTTTATCTATATCTCTATGTTTTGATCATTACAAAATATAACCTCAAAGAATTAAAACTTATGACATAAACAAGTATTTGGTGATTAATATTTCTCTTTACATCCAAATCACTTAAGGTATGAATAAACAAAGTGTTTAGTGCAATGTATGATCAAAGGGGTATTTAATTAACTAATACAAAGTTTATTTAATTATATAATCTTATTATATATTTTTGAAAAACACTTTTGGTAATAAGGAAAAATGTTTTAATCATACTAAATATATGATTTCAAATATTTAACCAAAATCAGTTAGTTTTTCACCAAATAAACTTTCCCCACTAAAAGACAAGTTTTCTGGCCGTTACAGTTGGGCGGCCCCCTTAATTATAAGGGGCGGTCCCCTTAATTTTAAGGGGGCCGGCCATGCTTTAAGGGGGCCGGCCACGCTCCTCTGTCAGAACTTGTTGCCTATAAATACCACCTTAAACCTGAATTTTTTCCCCACCTTTTGCACTTCAAAACTTTCTGTTCTAGATCTCCATTTCCAATCTATAAATCCTTTGATCATACATTCTTAAATCTTTGTTTCAAAGTGATCCATACATAATCCATTCAAGTGCAAGAGAAGAATACTTCTATCCCTCAAGACAAGAAGTATTACAACTAGTTGTGATCTCCACATCTAAGTTGTTTGAGCATCATCATTGATTATTATTTCATAGTGTGATTAGTTGTGAATATTTGTTAGAGAATAGTTGTGAATAAGATAAGTTAGGAAGAAGATTGGTGTGTAGAAGAATTGGTGTGTAGGAGTATTGGTGTGTAGAAGATTGGTGTGTAAAAGCTAGGTGTGAAGAAGATTGGTGTGTAAAAGCTAGGTGTGAAGAAGATTGGTGTGTAGATTGGTGTGAAGATTGGTGTGTAGATTGGTGTGTATATTGGTGTGTAAATTGGTGTGTAAGGTTTTCTCCGCCATAAGGGAGCTTGTTGATATAGTGAAGAAAACTCTCGAGTTAGGTGCTCGGGGAGTGGAGTAGGGCAAGGAAGGTGCCTTGTAGCCGAACCACTATAAATCGCTTGTCTCTCAGTTTGATCTTTCCATCTTTTACTTATTTCATTACCTACATAATTATTGTTTCATAGTATATATATTTAGTGTTGTTCATATTGTGTATAACTAGATTTCATATACCATCGAATCTATATTTTATAAATCAACAAAAACTTTTAAACAAATTGTTTTATAACAATTAAAAAGACGTAAAACTATTCAACCCCCCCTTCTAGTTTTCCACAATTGGTATCAGAGCCACGTCTAGCAAGAATTTTAAAATATATTATATTTTAAAACTTGTAACGATCTATGGAATCTTTAAAATATTTAGAAGGGCAATCTATGCAAAGACCACCACTATTTGAAAGTGATGGATTTTTATATTGGAAAAATAGATTCGAAACGTATGTGAAATCAAAAGATCTTGATCTTTGGCATATTATTACCTTTGGTGATTTTCCCCCTATTCAATATAATGTTGAAACCAAAATGGATGAAATTGTAGTTTTTGAAAAACAAAATGATGATTTGAAAAAGAAACTAGCAAAAAATAATGAGGCTAAAATGGTTATTTATAATGCGTTACCACGCAAAGAATATGAAAGAATTTTTATGTGTAAAACCGCAAAAGAAATTTGGGATTCTTTACTAATCACTCACCAAGGTAATAGCCAAGTCAAAGATAATAAAATAGATCTTCTTGTACAACAATATGAACAATTTACGATTCCGGAAGAGGAATCAATTGATAATGCTTTTGCTAAGTTTAACACTATCATCACAAGTTTAAAAGCACTTGATGAGACATTTTCTAGTAAAAATTGTGTTAGGAAATTTCTTAGGGCATTGCATCCAAAATGGCGAGCTAAGGTCACGGCAATTGAAGAATCAAAGAACTTGATGACGTTATCACTAGATGAACTAATTGGCAATTTGAAGGTTCATGAAGAAATCATAAGAAGAGATTCGGAAACGGTCAAAGTCAAGAAAGAACAAATCAAATCCATTGCTTTAAAAGCCAAAAAGGAACCTAGTGATGATGATGATTCAAGTGACGAAAGTGAAGACGAAGAATATGCAATGGCCGTAAGAGAATTCAAGAAATTCTTCAAGAGACGAGGAAGATTCACTAGATCATCACATGACGATAGAAAATCGTTCCAAAGAAATAGAAGTGACAATTACGTGAAAAGAAAATGCTTTAGATGTGGAAGTCCAAATCATCTCGTTGGTGAATGTCTAAAGCCGCCGAGTTATGATAATCAAGGTGCATTTGTTAGTAGAACATGGAGTGATAGTGACGAAGAAGAAGTGGAAAAACCAAGAGAAGAAAAGTGTTTCATGGCAAAAGCAACCGACGAAATATGCCTTGGAATTGACTTGGAGCCTGACGAATGGATCAAGGATAGTGGATGCTCAAGGCACATGACAGGGAACCGAAAGCTATTCTCTACATATAAGGCATACAACGGAGGTAACGTTATCTTTGGTAGTGACTTGCGTGGAAAAATTATTGGCAAAGGTACGATTTCTCAAGACTCACTTACTATTGAAAATGTTGAACATGTTAATAATTTAACATATAACTTACTTAGTGTAGGCCAAATATGCGATAATAAATGTAAAGTTATCTTTTCGGAAGAAGATAGCGAAATAGTTAAGAATGGAAAAATTATAGGTAGAGGTATTAGGAAAGGAGGAGTATATGTTATGAAACTAGGAAACAAACCTGAAGATAGGATATGCCTAACGACCCTAGATGAAAACTCTACATTGTGGCATAGGAGATTAGGACATGCTAACATGCAACAAATACAATCTTTGGCCTCTAAGGAATTAGTTAGAAACTTGCCTAATCTAAAATATGACAAGCATTTTTGTGATGCAAGCAAAATTGGAAAACAAGCTCATGCTAGTCACAAAGCTAAGAATATAGTATCCACTACTAGGTGCCTAGAATTACTACATATGGATCTTTTTGGTCCATCCGCTGTGCGGAGCTATGGAGGAAACAAATATACCTTAGTAATAGTAGATGACTACTCACGATACACGTGGACTAGGTTTTTAAGTGACAAAACCCAAGCCTTTGAAAAATTCGAAATTTTTAGTAAAATGATTCAAAATAAATTAGGATGCTCAATAGTTGCCATTAGGACGGATCATGGTAGGGAATTTGATAACGAAATACAATTCGGAAAATATTGTGAGTTAAATGGAATATCTCACAATTTCTCCGCTCCTCGTACTCCTCAATCAAATGGGGTAGTAGAAAGAAAAAATAGGTCACTACAAGAAATGAGTAGAACTATGTTAAATGAACAATCCATTCCACAAAAAATTTGGTGTCACGCCGTAGATACATCGACTTATATTTTAAATAGGGTATCAATTAGAAGAATTCTAGGAAAAACTCCTTATGAGTTATTAAGAAATAGAAAACCAAACTTAAGCTACTTTAGGGTATTTGGAAGTAAATGCTATATTTTAAACACTAAGGACTACCTCACTAAGTTTGATCCAAAATCATATGAAGGAATATTTTTAGGATACTCACAAAATAGTAAAGCATATATAATACTTAACAAACACTCCATGAAGGTAGAGGAATCACTAAATGTAACATTTGATGAAACACCACCACCTCCTAAAACACTACCTTTAGAAGATGATAATTTAGTCGAAGATGAAGCCATTGAGGTTAGTAAAACAAAACCCATAGGAAATGATAATGAAGACATCCACTTAGAAAATAACGAAACTATTAATATTAAAGAATCTAGATCACATCCATTAGATAATATAATAGGACATCTTAACCAAAGAACCCTTAGGTCACAAGCCCAAGATAAAAATAACTTCTTTTGTTTCCTCTCAGCAATAGAAGCTAAGAATGTTAGTGAGGCTTTAAAGGATGAAAGTTGGATTATGGCTATGCAAGAAGAATTAAATCAATTTAAGGCAAATGATGTTTGGGAACTAGTCCCAAATCCAAAGGATATGACCATCATAGGAACCAAATGGGTATATAGAAATAAGTTAGACGAGAATGGAATAGTTACTAGGAATAAAGCTAGGTTAGTTGCCCAAGGTTATAATCAACAAGAAGGAATTGATTATGATGAAACTTATGCCCCCGTAGCTAGACTAGAATCAATTAGGATATTACTTGCCTATGCTTGCGCCCTAGATTTTAAGTTATTTCAAATGGATGTGAAAAGTGCATTCCTTAACGGTTTTATCAATGAGGAGGTATATGTGGCACAACCTCCAGGATTCATTGACTTCGCAAAACCTGATCATGTTTATAAGTTAAAGAAAGCTTTGTATGGACTCAAACAAGCTCCCAAAGCTTGGTATGATCGATTAAAAGCTTTTCTTATTAAACATGATTATTCCATGGGAATGGTAGATAACACTCTTTTCACTAAAAGGAAAGACCCAAATCTCATCATTGTTCAAATATATGTTGATGACATTATATTTGGATCGACTTGTCAAGACATGTGTGATGAGTTTGCCAAAATCATGCATGATGAGTTTGAGATGAGTATGATGGGTGAACTCAACTTCTTCCTAGGATTACAAATAAAACAACTAGATGATGGAATATTCTTTAACCAATCTAAGTACATTAAGGAAATGCTTAAAAAATTTGGCCTAGAAGACTCAAAACCTATAAAAACACCCATGTCTACGGAGGTAAAGCTCACAAAGGATGATGAAGGTGAGTCCGTAGATAACACCAAGTATAGAGGAATGATAGGGAGTTTACTATACTTGACGGTAAGTAGACCCGATATCATGTTTAGTGTCTGCCTTTGTGCCCGTTTTCAAGAGGATCCCAAAACCTCTCACCTAGAAGCGGTTAAGCATATCTTCCGATACGTTAAAGGCACTATACACTTAGGATTATGGTATCCTAAGGAATCCGGCATAGAAACCATTGTCTATGCGGATTCGGATCATGCGGGAGACTACGTAGATAGAAAAAGTACTAGCGGTATTTGCACGTTTATGGGATGTTGTCTAACATCTTGGTTTTCGAAAAAGCAAACCGCTCTTGCTATTTCTACCACCGAAGCCGAATATGTAAGCGCCGGAAAGGCATGTCAACAAGCACTATGGATGAAACAAGCTCTCGTAGACTATGGCATTAGGTTAGAAAATGTCCCCATTATGTGCGATAACAAAGGTGCGATAGATTTAAGCAAAAATCCGGTACAACACTCTAGGACTAAACACATAGAAATACGTCACCATTTTCTTAGGGATAATGTACAAAAAGGAAATATATCTATAGAAAAGGTTGCATCGGAAGACAATATTGCGGATATATTCACAAAACCCCTTAAGCATGAATTATTCAACCACTTACGTTTAGGATTAGGAATGATGGAACAAGTTGACTAAATTACATTGAATTAATTCTAAGTTATACTTGCATGAAAATTTATTTTTCTTTCATTCCATCTTCTCTGAGTCTAGGAATCTATTTCGCTCAAAACTTAAGATTGAGAAAATTTATTTTCTTTGCATAAATTTAAAAAAAAAAAAAAAAAAAAAAAAAAAAAAAAAAAAAAAAAAAACCTCAATCAATTCTCTCTAATCTTTATTCTCTCAATCTAGGAATCACATGAAAATCATTTTTATTGCATTGTTGACTAATTCTAAAAACATTGTATTTCAAAATCATGCATAAACTCTCACATAAATTGTCAAGGTATATAATCTAATATATGTCTTTGACATTCATGATCGAGCATAAATTGAATCAAGGAGATCATTTGGATTGTTTCTTAGGATCGTTATTTCTTTTTACTTCTAGGTGTCGAAACAATCACAACTCCACATTTGTTGCATATAGACACTCACTAGGACAAATTCACTAGCAATGGTGTCATCTTGATCCATCATTAGTCTTTCACTCACTAATTGACCTTGCCTTTAATTCAAGATAGGTGCCTTAGGAAGCTTAAGTGTGCTTGCATTTACTTACCTCCTATTGCTTATTATGTGTTGATTGTTTGCTCTTGTGCCTATGTGTTTTTGCATGATATCTAATGTTAGATTAGATGCTATATTGCCTAAAGGAATTGAACTTGCTTGAATCCAAGTCCAAAAACACAACCTTTCTGCAAATTTTCTGCCAAAAACCCAATTCTGGCAATCTGGAAATCACCAGATGGGCGGCCCCCTTAATTATGTAAGGCGGCCCCCTTAATTTTAAGGGGACCGCCCCCTAATTAAGGGGACCGGCCATCTGATGGTCGGGTTTACAGAATCTTTTCTGCTTTTTAGCCCATTTCAACCTACATTTCCCATTTTTCACCAACACATTTTGTCCTAATCCTCCAAACAAACTTTATCCATCCTTAAACACACAAATCTTACACTATAAATATCCCCAATCCTCAAAGCTCTCCATTCATCCCATCATGATCTCTCCAAACAAACCAAAATCAAAAGCCTCAAGGCTAGCAAGGATGACGGAAAAACCCGTTTGGCAACGAAAAAGTCCTCGAAACAAATCCATCATCACAAATGAAGTTGGAAATCATTCCTCCCCACCAACTTCTTATTTTCCAAACTTTGCATCAAACCAACAAAGGCATTCATTTGATCCACTTTACAAACCATACAACATTGGCCAAACATCCTCCTTCAAGCCAAACTACACCTCTCAACCTCCAACAACTTATAATGATCCATGCAAGTTTGATGAACCATCAAACTACAATTCCAACTACTCAAACCCAACTCATCCATACCAAACCTATGATCCCCTCCACATTGCCACGGAAAAACAAAAGTTCCGTGATGAAATAAACCAAATCCATGATCTTAGTGATCTCCTTGCTATGCATCTTGCACAACGCAACAAAGGGCTACCTCCATCATCACCCTATGCAAATTGCCTTCCCCACTCTCTTAACTTGGATCAAGTTACAAATCACACTCACTTTTGCCCTTGTTGCATATTCCTTCAAAAACAAATCCTCTACTTGAGTGAAGATATTTCTTGGATTGAATATCTTCTCACTCGTAATCATCCAATACCACCCTTAACACGATACAACATCATGAGATCCACTCCTTCCGCTCCATACAACACCCCATATCCACCTCAATCAAACATCTAAGCTCCATGCTTTTGTTTTCCTTCAAGCAAATAAAACAAATCAACCATGGGTTGCAAGCAAGTCCAAGTGCTCTCTTAGGCAATATAGGACTATATCTTTTATTTTGTTTTATTGTAATCAATATGCTACAAGCATATTGAATGTTGTTATGCTAATTATTTCTATCATGCTTGAATGAATCTATTTTTATTTGCATAATTGTTGTTTTTGCATATATATATGTGTTGTTCTCTTCAAAATATTTTTGTAGCCAAGATTCCAATTGCTCGTTCCCTTTGTGCTCTCAAACGAGGGGGAGCATACATCAAGGGGGAGTTCTCTACCCGTTTAAACTTCTTTCACGAAGATTATTCGGCCTAACCTTTTTGATTTTACAAAAAGGGGGAGAAGAGAAATGGTAAACTCTATAATACTTGTCTAATAACAAGTTTTAAATCTTTTGAGTTTAAGGTTTTGTAATAATCAAAAAGGGGGAGATTGTTGACATAAATAATGCCTAAAAACATTATTAAGTTTTTATCTATATCTCTATGTTTTGATCATTACAAAATATAACCTCAAAGAATTAAAACTTATGACATAAACAAGTATTTGGTGATTAATATTTCTCTTTACATCCAAATCACTTAAGGTATGAATAAACAAAGTGTTTAGTGCAATGTATGATCAAAGGGGTATTTAATTAACTGATACAAAGTTTATTTAATTATATAATCTTATTATATATTTTTGAAAAACACTTTTGGTAATAAGGAAAAATGTTTTAATCATACTAAATATATGATTTCAAATATTTAACCAAAATCAGTTAGTTTTTCACCAAATAAACTTTCCCCACTAAAAGACAAGTTTTCTGGCCGTTACAGTTGGGCGGCCCCCTTAATTATAAGGGGCGGTCCCCTTAATTTTAAGGGGGCCGGCCATGCTTTAAGGGGGCCGGCCACGCTCCTCTGTCAGAACTTGTTGCCTATAAATACCACCTTAAACCTGGATTTTTTCCCCACCTTTTGCACTTCAAAACTTTCTGTTCTAGATCTCCATTTCCAATCTATAAATCCTTTGATCATACATTCTTAAATCTTTGTTTCAAAGTGATCCATACATAATCCATTCAAGTGCAAGAGAAGAATACTTCTATCCCTCAAGACAAGAAGTATTACAACTAGTTGTGATCTCCACATCTAAGTTGTTTGAGCATCATCATTGATTATTATTTCATAGTGTGATTAGTTGTGAATATTTGTTAGAGAATAGTTGTGAATAAGATAAGTTAGGAAGAAGATTGGTGTGTAGAAGAATTGGTGTGTAGGAGTATTGGTGTGTAGAAGATTGGTGTGTAAAAGCTAGGTGTGAAGAAGATTGGTGTGTAAAAGCTAGGTGTGAAGAAGATTGGTGTGTAGATTGGTGTGAAGATTGGTGTGTAGATTGGTGTGTATATTGGTGTGTAAATTGGTGTGTAAATTGGTGTGTAAGGTTTTCTCCGCCATAAGGGAGCTTGTTGATATAGTGAAGAAAACTCTCGAGTTAGGTGCTCGGGGAGTGGAGTAGGGCAAGGAAGGTGCCTTGTAGCCGAACCACTATAAATCGCTTGTCTCTCGGTTTGATCTTTCCATCTTTTACTTATTTCATTACCTACATAATTATTGTTTCATAGTATATATATTTAGTGTTGTTCATATTGTGTATAACTAGATTTCATATACCATCGAATCTATATTTTATAAATCAACGAAAACTTTTAAACAAATTGTTTTATAACAATTAAAAAGACGTAAAACTATTCAACCCCCCCTTCTAGTTTTCCACATGATGTTTATCAGTGTTGCTTTCCTATCTATCTGAACTACTTTATCAGTACACTAGTTAATTAGGGAATTAGTAAACTGATTATAATTTCAGTTAATTTAGGAGTGATTTGTTTAGTTTAAAAGTTCCTAGTAGACGTTGTTCTTGGCATTTAGGTTATGAGTCAGTTAATTACTTAGGCTTAGTTAAGCTCAAAGTTACCTTTTTTTTAGTCAGTTATACTCGAAAAAGTTAAGCCAGCACATTGGAAATGGACACATTCTAATGGACTTCTAGGTGTATTATCTTTTTGAAAACACAAAGCTTTTGACTGTTTTGAAGACTTTGTTTGCTGATAAATCTAGAACAAGAATAGTTATTGGATTTGAAACTAATATGGGGATTGAAACTTGCATTCGAAGTGGCCAGTTTGAGTAATCTCTATCCTGCTCCCAATTTCCTAGTGTTGACCCGTTTTCATTTGGGCTCAACTCGGTCAATACTTGGCCATTTGACTTAAACTTGGGAGTTTTGTGTAGGTCGCTAGGCTGTTTTGTCAGATTGGGTGCTTGTTTGCACTCCCCGAACTTGTTTGTTAGTTTGAATTTGCTCCCAAAGTTGTTGTCATAATCACTACTGCTGCTGTTGTAAATAGCAGCTCACGAGCTTGGTAATTACTTGCTTGTTGCTCGATCTAGTTGTTGTTTAGTGATTCTAGTTATGGGTGATTATCACACGCTTGTTGTTTGAAGTTGCTTGCGTTTTTTTTTGGTTTATGTGAGTTGTTTTCATCTCAGTTTGTGACTTGCAAGAAATAAGCTTGGAAATATCATTTTTGATCATTTCAGTTTGTAGAGTTTTTAATATGAAAACATTGGTCGACTGAGTTTGTGATGTTTAAAAAAAGAAAAAGAAAAGAAAATATAGTTTTTGCAAAAAGTTTGAGGGGGATTCGAACCCTAAACCTTTTGACAGCCAACAAACCCAAACACACACTCACGCACCATCTGTGCCATCCCTTCTTTTAGTCAATATCTCCTTTAGCTTTTTATTTAATAATAGAGTTGCAATTGCTTATTTCTAGGTTAAGTTTAAGTTTATTTATTTACTCAAAAATTTTCAGAATTTTTAGATTAGTTTTGATATTTATTATAATTTAAATTGTGTAATTAGTTTTTAAATCGTAATAAATAGAGTTTTTGTCGAAAAATTAAATTTCTTTTTTCTAAAATTTTCTTTTGACTTATATTACGTGAGAAAATTATTCGTGAACCCGTAGCACATTTAGAACTTAAATTTCACGTTTTATTTTGCGCCTTCGCGTAATTTTTAATTAAACATCACGTTTGTAGTTTAATTTACGTTTTAGGATTTCCGATACCTAATCATGTTTTCCCGTAAGTTTTAGGTACTTCTTAGATCGTTAGTTGCCTTAGGTTATTTTATTTCCACTCTCGTTCATAAATTTTCAATTTCGTTATTTAACGTATCGCAAAACCAAATAACCTTTCCAATCATACAAGATTTTAATCCAAATCTCACTCGAAGCTTTCCATTCACACCTCGTTGGGGTACGACCCGGGAAATCACTTCCCGGTCTCATAATTTGAATATCACTTTCACAAGTTTTGCGAGGTAATCGTTTTCCTAAACGGTTTACTCGTATTACTTCGCGTTTATTTGTCTCACGACAAATCAAACTTCACGTTTGTTGATATTTTGATAAATTGTTGTTTTCACACACCAAAACACAACGAATCAGTTTGGTATAATTGTGGTGATTTATTTTTGAGATACCTGTTTGGCATTACATTGACTCCGGCACTAGGATAACCTAACAAAAAGTTAATATTTCAAATGATTTGGTTCGGTTGATATATTTTGGAACGTATCGTGGTACTTTATAATTTTTGGGTTTGTGTTCGGTTCGAGAGAGTTGATTTGTTTTAAAAGGTTTCGGGTTTGGTCCATGTATTTTCACACCGAGTTACCTCACCCACTCTACAAATACTATTATTATTAGTATTATCATTTTTTTCTCCTCTTGGGTATTACAACAAAAATCGTCCTTGTGGGTCGGTTGGCACACAAACACAACCCCCTCACCTATCATCTCTCTCTCTTTAACATATCAACACCACCATCCCCAAAACCCTAGCCGCCCCATCAAAATCCAGCCACCACTGCCCCACCGCCGGTCACCACACCACACCGCCACCACCAAACGACTCCCCATCTCATCCTCTTCAAGATCTACTAAACCATGCGCCTAAATACTCCCTATTTCACCTCGTTAAACCACAAAAATCGTCACCATCTTTCTTGTTTTTGAAGTATCTATCATTTTTGTCTTGGATTTCGAAGGTAAGACGAGTTTTAACTCGTATTTTGGTGGAAATAGTGACCAAGGGTCACGACTTTATGGTTTTCTTCCGGGTTTATAGTTAAAAACGTGAGAACTCAAATGGGTTTTGGATAAAATGAGTTAAATTTCGAGTTTGGTATCCGGGTGGGTCGATTTGATAAAGATTTGTGGAAAGATTTGGTTATTTGGATGTCGATTGTGGAGTTGATGCTCGGTTTGAGCTTGGCCGAGACCCATGTGGTCTCGAAGATGAGTCTTGGATGGCTTTCTAGCCATGTCGAGCCCCTTATGGCTCTTGTACCCAGCTTCTTGTTGTTGTTGGTTTTGGCCGACGACCCGTGAGGGTCCGTTTGGCTTGTTTGTGGCTCGATGGGAGCAACACCGCGACCCTTTGGGTCCGGTCGAATATCTTTGTTGCTTGTGATGTTACTCAACCACTAAGGTCCGTTGGGTTTGGCTCGTATGGAGCAATCCGAGACCCAAGAGGTCTTAGGTGAGATTATATTTCATGGGGTTTCATTTGACCCGGGTTGACTTGGTAAACCAACCCAGTATTGGTATAACTTGATGTTTCTTGTTGTGTTTATATCATTGTTGTTATTGTTGTTGTGATGCTTGTTCCTTGGCCAAAGCTTTTGGATGGGTCGAGACCCTTTGTGGTCTCGACAATGGTATACTTTTGGTTATTATGGAGTTGTGTTGACGAGTATGATATTGGGGACCGATTGTGAGACGGTCGAACTAGATTGACGGAGATAGGTTAGTCGGGTGCCGTAGTCGGACCCTATTGTTGTAGCACGTGGATTGGGATTGATTTTGGACGGAGTTGGTTTATCTATTTATGACTTGATTATGTTATTTTTGGACTTGGACAATGAGCCGAGAGTGATGACTCGGACATGTGACCAATTCTTATGACTCGATAAATATTCAAAATCAAACATTAATAATAAAACTCGTAATTATATTATTGCTAATATAATCGTTTATATACATATATAGACGTGATAAACGTATATATATATATATATATATATATATATATATATATATATATATATATATATATATATATATATATATATATATATATATATATATATAAATGCGTATATTAATAATAAAACGATCACGAGTAGACGTTATAATAATATAACGATAAGTATTGTACTATGCGAATAGTGCAATAAATGTCGGGAGTGTTATTATAAATAAACAACTATAAACAACTATATATATATATATATAAATGCGTATATTAATAATAAAACGATAACGAGTAGACGTTATAATAATATAACGATAAGTATTGTACTATGCGAATAGTGCAATAAATGTCGGGAGCGTTATTATAAATAAACAACTATAAATGATAACGAGATCTAATATGTTGGATAATTAATAAATAAAAACACGACTTTTTATAAATTTGGAAAACTTATCGAGTTATACGGGGTTGTGGTTACTTAAGTCCAAGTGGACTTTATTATGTGACTTTTGTGTTGTCACGGATATATGACGATTAATATATCCATTTTCTATAACTACGTAACTTATTTAATCGACGAGTTAAATCGAGTTTATTTAGCTATATAAAATGAGTATATTAATGGGTATCGTATCCTACGACGCCCATAGGTTGTGGTACGTGTATCAGGATAATAAATTTCTAAATATCTCGTGGAGTTGGCTAAATTGACGAATTTGGAAAATTTGACGATATATCTAGGGAATTTATTGGACTACGATATTTACCATATAGTATTTTTGTGCTATGTGATATAGGTTGGGTATAATCTTGGAATGATGTATTACGTAAATAAATATGGAGGATTACCAAATCGACAGATTTGATAAACTTCGATGATTTATTTAAATAATATATTGGGCTAATATTAGACCTATAGATTGTTTATTATTCTTTTCGTTGTGGCTTCTTGGTTTGAGTTGTGTCGACCCTCCACCCGTATGGATACCAAACGTCAAACTCCAAATTAATATAAAGATAATTCGAGAAATGGATATTTTTGGAAAGTAAAATGGAATACGTTCGGGATTGGGAATATTTGATTTTGAGGAAAGGATTCTGAACGCGTTTATATTGTTAGGAAGTGCCGAGTATGTAGTTGCCGTTATTTGAGTTTGCTTTACGTCATTCATCTATCGATTTCTTTTGCGGATTGCTGGACTTGAGGTGAGTCATAGCCCCACTTTTACTCTTGAACTTTGTTTTCAATACTTGGGGTGACAAACGTGCAAATGTTTTATGTGGACTATTATCGCTCTATTCATTTTAAAACTTGCTATGCTTATAGAACTAGGTAGTGTAGAGCATGTCGCATCCCTGCGAATGCATATTGATTTGATTTGTTGAGAAGCATGTCGTATCCTTACGAATGCATGAACATGTCGTATCCTTACGAATGTTGGGCATGTCGCATCCTTGCGAATGCATATTGATTGATTTGGATTGGTTATAGAGCGAGGCCTAGACTTGAGCTAGGTAAGTTATTGATTGGATTGATTTGGGCTATAGCGTGCACCTATAGGGTTGATTTGTTTGGTTGGATGATTAAGGCCTAGTCTAGCTAGCAAGCGTGTTGCGTATATGTCCACTTGATTTAGCTATGAATTTAAACCTATGATCTCACCAGCGAAAGCTGACTTTTACCGCGTTTTCTCAGGTAATTAAGTGATGCCCTTGGATGCTTGGATTGGAGGCTTGGCTATGGCACCTGGTTTATGGATCTATTTTCTGAAACTCTGATAAATAATTGTGGACCTATATTTATTTTCTTTTGGGCCTAACTCTGATTGAATTTGGGATAAATGTAAACTTAAAAACCCCGCGTGGTTGTATTTTCCTCTTGTTTACTTTATCTCGTTCTTTTATGTCTTGTGTTGGATACCAATCCCCGTAGCACCCCGAAAGCTTGTTGAGTCTTCCGCTGTACCAAATTTTGGGGGTATTACATATTGGTATCAGAGCCAAGGTTATAGAGAACTAGTTAAATAGACACCTAAACTATAACCAATTTTTTTATAGAAAACGATCCTCGACCATTGCCCGCCAGCCCGCCAAGCCGAAGCATCATTGTTTATATAGAGGTATATTGAGATGATTATTAGATATGAGATTCTTGAGACGATTTGAGGATTTTAGATTTATTGATTAAGTGATATGATGGCGTTTTGAGGAATTATATGTCTTAATTGTTTTATAAATGTTTTAGTAATGTGGTATTTTAAATCTTTCTTTAAATATATGATTGGGATTATATGATGATTTTTGATACGGTATTTTGAGTTCGCACTTTAGTTGTTTTGAAACACTTACACCTACCCTACGCCGTTGTCACAAACCATGACATCCTATTCGTATGATGTTATTGAGGATGTTTATGCTAGCACGCGTCGCCCAGCACCGATCACTATGGCCCCTAATGACCCCAACGTGATGGTCAGGCGTTCAGCCACTTCTTTATTGTTCCATTGTTGCCCTAAGTCAGCGAAATTATCGCCTCGTGATTCACCTGCTCCGAGATGACGATTGATGAAGTACCCCTCCGATGAGGAGTACGAGTGTGAACAGGAGAATGATGACCTTCAGAATGATCCTCAGGAGGAGGAGATGCCTGATGATGATGGGTCGCCAGCTCATCTAGCTCATGCTAAGGAGCCCGATTCTCGGATACATCCGTTAGAGCCGGTTTCACCTGATCACCCGTTTATGTTTGATTCACCACCTGGTAGTCCCGTGGCGTCTGACGCGCCATCTGAGATATCTGCTGAGCCTGTAGATTTGGGTGAGACTTGTAGGATTTGGACTCGGATTACTATGCAGGGCGAGAGGATCTCGCGAATGGCTGATCGACTTGAGATGGTTATTGGTGAGTTTATTGCTAAGTTGAGAGTTGATTTGACTACTGTCATGGGCAGAAAGACAGCGATTAGGAGAGGTATGATGGAGGTATATGAGCAGATAGAAAGCCTGTAGAGAGGTTTCATCACAGCTTGCGGGGCAGATCGCAAGCTGTGGCAGAGGAGCACGGAGTTAGAGAAGGAGGTTGTAGACCTCGAGAGGGATAGTGATACTCACAGTGTCGATGTTGGGATCGTTATGGAGAGTGTTGGATGGTTTGGGATCGGAGTTGAGGAGTCTACGCCAGTATCATGGCTAGATCGATTTGGATTTGTGTTGTTGTTATGTTGCTTCCTAAGCCAGGGAGTACTTGGTTAGGAGAGCTGGTTATTCTATCCCTTAAGTCATGTTATTCGGATTGTATGTTCGTCTCGTATGGAACGATTAGTATTTATTATGTCTTTTGGTATTTTGGAGCGAAGTATCGATCGCTACTTGTATGGACGATGGTGATTTCGTATGATATTCTACGGTTTTTGGCATACATGGAGAATTGTGTTCCTATTTGCGTGGCTGATATTGTATTGGTATTATGTTCGTATTTCGACTTTCACCAATCGGATTCTTGTTAGACGTTATGGTACGTGTTATTGGAGACTTACGAACCTTGTATTGTGACTTCGATTAATTGCCCCACGACGAAACCCTGTTAGAGCTACCAGAACTGGTCCTGCAGCGACTACCCCTGGTCGCCGAGGACGCCGTCCTACTCGAAATGTTGAAACCCCTACTCCTGATAACCTGGACGCTACTAATCAAAACAATAGGAATTAAAATGTTGAAGTTCAGGGAGACAATGATCATGTTCCACCTAATGCACCTACTGTGGATCAAGCAATGATCAATCAACTTGTGGAGCAACGAGTTGATGAGCTACTAGCTAAGTCAAATCATTCCAACAATTCTGCTGGAACATTTCCACCTGTTCGTACTAATGGATGTAACTACAAGGAGTTTCGAATTTGTGGACCAATTGAGTTTGGTGGGACCGAAGGAGTGGTCTACTTGGTCAGGTGGATAGAGAAAACTGAGTCGGTGTTCAATGTCAGTAATTGTGCGGAGAATGCTAACGTAAAGTTTGCTTCTTTTACTTTCAAGGATGAAGCATTAACTTGGTGGAACAATTACCGTAATTCGGTTGGGAGTGATGTGGCTTATGCTATGACTTGGGAGCAATTTAAGTCTTTGCTGATTCAGACTTACTGCCCAAGGAATGAGGTTAAGAAGCTGGAGATTGAGTTCCGGAATCATAAGGTGAAAGGTACCGATATGGCAACTTATAATTGCCGCTATCGAGAGTTAGCCTTGCTTTGCCCCGATATGGTTAGGACTGAGACTCAAAGGATTGAGCGGTATACCGATGGGTTGCTGGTAGCTACAAGGAAAGATGTGATTTCTGCTAAGCCTGCAAATATTCATGAGGCTATCACAATCGCGCAACAATTGATGGACTCGTTGGTATTGGAGGAAGCTGAAAAAGACAAGAATGGAAAGAGGAAGAGGGATAATCATTCTAAGGGTAATGATCATCAAAACAAATGACAAACAACTCCTAGAGCTTATGCTATGGGAGATGGAGACAAGAAGAACTACAATGGAGATGCACCCAAGTGTAGCCGATGTTATGGGAATCATTCTGGACGATGTACTGTGGTGTGCAAGAATTGCTCTAAGATGGGACACATAGCTAAGGACTGTAGAGCTCGACCACTTGCTATGGTTCAAGCTACTCCTGAAACTATGAGTAAGGCAAATGTTACTTGTTATGGATGTGGAAAGAAGGGACACTATAGGAATGAGTGTAGGGAATCGTGGAACCGAGGAAATCAAGGATCGGGTGGTAATGAGTACAATAATGGAAACCGTGGAGCTGGAAGAAATCGTGGACGACAAGACAATGGGGAACAACGTGTGGAAGCTGGAGCTGCTCATGGAAGAGTGTATGCACTTGGGAACGAGAGAGGAGAAGACCCGAACGTCGTTAATGGTACGTTCCTTCTCAATGATCGTTATGCTTCCATACTATTTGATACTGGTGCCGATAAGAGTTTTGTGTCCACTACGTTTGCACCCTTACTAGAGAAACCCCCGATGGCCTTAGGAATTAGTTATGATGTAGAGTTAGCTAATGGGAACATAGAAAGGATTAGGACTATCGTTCGCAGTTGCACATTAAATTTTCTGAATCGTCCTTTAAACATAGATCTTCTACCCGTCACATTAGGCAGTTTTGATGTCATTATTGGTATGGATTGGTTGTCGAAGTATCGTGCTCATATACTTTGCGATGAGAAGATTGTGCGTGTGCCTTACGGCAGGGAGATTCTGAATATACCAGGAGATCGAAAGGAATTGAGAGGCCCATCTAGGTTAGCGCTTATTTCGTGTACTAAGTTACCAAAATTGATGGAGAAAGGATGTTGCCTTTACTTAGCCCAAATCTCTGAGAAAGGAGGAAAAGAGAAGAAGGAAAGATGCATTGGATATGTGCCTATAGTTCATGATTTTCTGGATGTATTTCCCGATGATTTGCCGAGAATCCCGCCTACTAGACAAGTGGAGTTTCAGATTGAGTTGATACCTGGTGCTGCACCCGTGGTACGAGCGCCTTATCGACTTGCACCTACTGAACTGGAAGAATTATCGAAACAATTAGCAGAGTTAGCCGAAAAAGGATTTATAAGACCAAGTTCTTCGCCTTGGGGAGCCCCGGTCTTATTTGTGAAGAAGAAGGATGGATCGTTTCGTATGTGTATTGATTATCGAGAGCTGAATAAGTTAACGGTGAAAAATAGATACCCGTTACCGAGGATCGACGACTTGTTCGATCAGCTCCAAGGATCGAGTGTGTACTCGAAGATCGATCTGAGATCGGGATATCATCAGCTTCGAGTTCGCGAGGAAGATATTCCGAAAACGGCTTTCAGAATCCGTTACAGGCATTACGAGTTTCAAGTGATGCCGTTTGGGTTGACTAACGCACCGGCGGTATTCATGGATCTCACGAATCGGGTGTGTAAGCCTTACTTAGATAAGTTCGTGATTGTCATCGATGACATTCTAATTTATTCGAAGAGTGAGAAGGAGCATGAGGAGCATCTAAGGCTTATCTTAGAATTGCTCAGGAAAGAGAAGCTGTATGCCAAGTTCTCCAAATGTGAATTTTGGATCCCGACGGTACAATTTCTGGGTCATGTGATTGATAGGCAAGGAATTCATGTAAATCCTGCTAAGATTGAAGCGATTAAAGATTGGACTGCACCAACGACCCCAACAGAAGTTCGTCAATTTTTGGGTTTAGCCAGTTATTACCGAAGATTCATTGAGGGATTTTCGAAGATAGCAAAACAGTTGACCAAATTGACTCAAAAGAGTGTTAAATATGAATGGGGAGATAAGGAAGAAGAAGCATTTCAATTACTTAAGGAGATGTTGTGTAGTGCTCCTATCTTGGCGTTACCTGAAGGTAACGAGGACTTCGTCGTCTATTGTGACGCTTCTCATAAAGGTTTAGGAGCTGTGTTAATGCAACGAGAGAAAATGATAGCTTATGCTTCCCGACAGCTCAAGAAGCACGAGAAGAACTACACCACCCACGATTTGGAGTTAGGTGTTGTGGTTTTTGCCTTGAGGATATGGAGACATTACTTGTATGGAACCAAGTGTGTAGTGTTTACTGACCACAAAAGTCAACAACACATCTTGAATAAAAAAGAGCTCAACATGAGACAACGACGTTGGATTGAGTTGCTAAGAGATTATGATTGCGAAATTCGTTATCATTCCGGTAAAGCAAACGTCGTTGCTGATGCTCTTAGTCGAAAGGAGAGAATACCACCGTTACGAGTTAAGTCATTGGGAATGACTATCGTATCGCCATTACCGTCTCAAATATTAGAAGCTCAAACGGAAGCGTTGAAAGCAGAAAATCGACCTATGATTGATTTAAAAATCAATATATATAGTATAGATATAAGTTCAAGAGATCCGCAAAGAAATACGGATAACCCGGGGTCGTAGTCCGTGTGAAGGATGAATGGAATTTCGAATTCCAGATTCGTGAAACGTGTCGTGAAAGTGGTAAAAAGTGATTTGAATGAGATTACACTAATGAAATATTAAATGAAGCACAAATAATCAATTAAGCACATAATTCAACTAAACAAACTTAAAACGTAACGTAGAAACGAAAACCGTAAACTAAAACGTAAAATAAACGTAACCGTACAAAATAAAACGCGACTTTTAAGCTACGCTACTCCTACGGACTTGGAAATAATTTTCAAAAATTAAAAATGATAAAATAAAATTTTGAGAAAAAGAAAAATATTTTTTTTTTGACTTTTTATGTATTTATTATGAATTAAAAACTAATTTTACTAATTAAAAATTAAAAGAAAATGCAAATAAATTGAGAAAAATGCAAAATAAATTTCTAAAATTCTAAAATAACTAAAAATAATTTTCTAATATTTTTTTGGATTTTTCTGGTGATTTTCTGATTTTTTTGTATTTTTTAGTAATTAAAAAGTAATTAAAAATGAATAAAAATGAAATTTAAATAGGAAAAATAGCAAATGAGCTCAGAAAAATATGAAAATTTCAGGGAAAATCTAAAATAATATTTCAAAGCTAGGAAAAATGGAAAATTTGAAAAATAAGAACTGGAAGTGCTGATTAGACCCAAACTGCTTATTGGAAAGTGCTTATTGATAAGCAATCTTGACCAAAACTTGACCAAACTTTGACTAGATGATATTATGACTCAGAAAAGCTTAATGGAACAGATCTTAGACCAAATTGAACTCAGAAACTCAGATATGGATGCAAAAAGGTCAAATAAGCACTATTGAAATAAGCAATAAGCACAAACTGAATAAGCAAAAGGTACTATTCAAATGAAACAACAACTACAATAGTATGTGAACTCAAATTTAACAACCAAACTCAGATTCAAGCTCAAAAGCTCACTAGCAGGCCTATATTTTGAAAACAGAAGCTTGTCTCAAACACACTACTTGGCAGGCTAAATAAGCTAACTTAATAAGCTGGTATAACAGAACTAAGGGGAGCAAATGGCTTACTAACCATCTGAGATTAAGAATCTATCAACAATACAGATCTCTAATCTCATTTACTCTCCTCAAACCACCCAAGAAGATTGATAAAAAACTGAAGTGCAGGGGAATATATAAGCTAATCAGTCAACTCAAGGGCTACTTTCAAATAAGCAAATAAGGTCCAAAATTCAATTTTCTTTTTGATATATGTTAACCTACTGCCAAACTCTACAAAAATGGTTTTCAAAAGTATTTCCAAATATTATTAAATCCTACAAGTACTTCCAAAGTTACACCAAAATCTGAGTTTCAATTAAGTTTTGACTTTTGAATTTGCAATTGAACTTTGACTAAACTAAATTTTGATTGCTCAGATCTTATCCTAGATGTTTATTAAACTTGTTAAATCTCTAAAACCATAAACATAAACACAACAAACAATGATAGAACAGATTGGTAAGAACAGATTACCACTTATGCAGGCCTAGTGAGGATTAACGTCTAACTTTGACTTTTGCTTAGTGACCTGCAAATTTTATGCTAGATTATGCCTTAATGCAACCTAACTATGTGGTCTAAAACAACAATTCCATCTGAACTTTACCCTATATCAGCAAACTAGGCTATACCAAACACCCCTAATGGTGACCTGTTATGAACCTTATGACCACTAAAATCAATATCAACAATCCAAACCTCAAAAATAGTCTTAACTCAGATTTAACATACTAATATGAATCAAAATAACCAACCTCAAACACAAATAACAATCAGAAACACAGATCTAGTATGTGACAGCCAATTAACAAGAAACTCACTAATAACTACAAAGAGATTCACTGACTAACTAAGCAACTATGATGAACCAATTATCAACTAATAAACAGAAATCAACAACACTAAATTAAACAACTAGATCTATACTACTACAAACTTATGAGATAAAACAGTTAACTAAAATGAAACTTACAACTTCCAATTCCCCCTCAGCTCAAATAGAGGGGGATTCACTTTGCTTGCCTGTCTTTTGACAGGCCTTTGGACACCTTAAGGCTGCCTTGTTCACCAAATAAGTTGTGCTTATTCAAATAAGCAATACAGTTGACCAGAGTTGACTTTTTGAGCTTATGAGAGATATGAGTATTTGGTGCCAAACAAAGCTCCACAAAAGCTATTAGAAGCTTATATGAAACTGATAAAACAAATTAAAAGCTTATTGAAGCTTTTGTAATTAAGTTCCTTGTATTTTTTTATTTTTTTATTTTTTATTTTATTTATTTATTTATTTATTTATTTATTTTCTTTTATATGTAAGCTTTAATTAACAATAAGTAAATAAGCTGGAAATTAGGACTGGATTATAAAGCAATAATGAAAACAGAAACAATAAGCTGAAAGAAATTATTTAAATAAGCAATGAATAACTAAAATTAAGACAAGTAACTAAGAGAATTGAAATAAACTTTTCATTAATAAAAGAAATTCATTACAATTTCAAAACGACAGCATAACAATACATGAAAAAGGCACACCTAAATGACTAGGGGGAGGGGGTATTTATACACGAATGGGGAAGGTGCTAGGGTTGAGTCCTTAGAATCCAGCTCATCAATCCGCGTGAATGTGTGTTTCTTTTGAGCCCTTCTAATCCGTTAGATAACAGTTGGTCCCAATCCACTCCTCTCAGCCGTCTGATTGATTGATGGATATGATGTATCCTCCGTGTGTAATCTCACTGGTCCACGTGTCAAAACATTCCCTGACCACACCTGACACCTTCTAGAAGAATAATGATTGGGTAATTGTGGGTAATTTGGTGGGAAGGAGTTTTAGGGTTCTTACTACAGTAACTAAATCTGGGTGAAAATGAAATTGGGGGGCGGGAAGGGAATTGAGGGCGTTTTTATTGTTTTAAGGGTTGACCGGGTTTGGGTAGTGGGTTGACTGGGTTTAAATAGTGGGCTGGGTAAATTAAAAAGGGGAATGGGCTTAATATTAAGAGTGGGCTTGTGGGATTTTATTAAAAGGATCCGGTTGTAACAAGTTTTTAGGATTAGTATAATTTCACAAGGACCATTGTTGTACAAACTCAAAATTCAGGGACCAATACTGTAATTTATCCAAAGTTATTTTCAAAGGGCCTATGTTGCCATTCTAAGATTTATGAAGGACCAATTTGTCTTTTCTCCGAATAATTCTTCAAGGGACCATTTGTGTAATTCTCTGAAACTGCGGGGACTAAATTTGCCAAATTCTCAAACTTTGACCAGGGACCAAATATGTAACTTTGACGAATCTCTGAGGTTGAATTTGACTTTTTAAGCTTGGACTTTGACCATTTGACTTCCCCGGCTCCGGCTTTTGACCTTTTTCCGTTCTCGTGCTCGTTTCTGTCGGTTTTGCTGTGTTTTTGTTCATTTTTCTCATATCCGTACCTGCACATACACAAATACAAAAACATGCTTTCTCTTGGCATTTTTGGTTAGTATTCGGTGTTTTTGGTCTGAAATAAAGCCTAAAAAGGATGAGTGATTAAGCACTCATCAAAATCCCCCAGACTAAGGTATTGCCGTGCCCTCACGCAATGTCATCACCTCACGCTTAAGAGATAAATAATTTCAAAACCTCTCTTTACTGACGTTGTAAAGTAGCAATGATGTACAAAAGAGATAGTAAAATCATTTATTCTCAAAAACGCTCCGTTTTCCGATTTTCATGAATAACAACTACAACTACTATTTTTGTACTTTTTCATTTTTATATAGGTGACGGTTTGCCTTGACTTTCATTATCAATTCTTATCTGTTGATAACTTTCAGGGTCTACGAGTAGAAACTCTTCTCACAGAGAAGAGACCATACGGATAAAAATCGTCATCCTTGATTTTTCACAAGCTCCCAAACTAAGCGTAAAATCGAGATCATTGTTTATCAGAAGTTAGATGCTAACACTGCCCACAAAAGTTACTTGTGTATTACCTCTTGTCCCCAGGTCCTAATTTGTATCTAAAGATTTTAATTTGTGAGAAATGAATTGCTTCATATTTTCTCGTTTCGATATTTGTTAGTCCGATAAGAGCACAAAATTTGAACGCTAAGTAGTTTCCAAACTTTCCCTCGAAAACCCCTGCATACAGAAATCGGGTCCATATGAAGGTCTCTGATTTAACACGATTTGTGGGGGCTCCCTTTTTATTTACGACCGAGACATACCATGTTTGATACCCGAAACGGAAGCTTTTTATTAGGGAAACCCCCGGAGTCGAAGCTTGGCATTTTTGCATAATCATAAGCACTTTAATAATACTTTTGTCCTTAGTCCTTTATTCTTTTACAGTCAACGGTTTATGAGCCGCCAAGATGTAAGAGCTTTATTATGACTTTGGATTTCTATCCGCTGCTTTTTGTAGCTTTGGATTCCTCTGCCTTTTTATTTGGCTTTGGACTATTATTATCGATATTCATAACTATATGCCAAAGCCCGAGTCCTACGACCTTTACTAAGATCACAACATCGGCTGCGAACCGGCAAGATGCAATAGTCTATTTCACCGTAACACTGGCAGTACCTTAATGTGTACCAAACCCCCATATGCAGAGATTTTGTTGGGAACGAGAAAAAACTAAGTATTGCCCAAACCGTATACCCTTAATTAATCCTAGACATCTATTTATATATATTGGTGACGTTGCTGATGGGAACAAGGAGGCCACAAGTACCTCTCGTGGGTTTTTTAAATCCCAGTAATGCGATCCGTGTATAGCATGAAACTTCTAAATAAACTATATCATTCCTCGATCTCCGCAAATTTAAAATCCCAAATAATGAGATCCGCGGATGCTTAGCCATAATCTTTTGATTATTTTGGTTAAGGGAGACGAGCTAGGGCTCAACACGCCCGGTCAAGTCGGAACATTTATTTCTACTCTCGCCGGTAGGAAAGTCAAAACAAGGTGTCAAAACTTATTATTCATATCATATATATTTTTTTCATTTCATTTATTTATTTATTTATTTTTACATAATAAAGCGGTGACAAAAAATAAAATTTTTGGTGGAAAACGGAGTTGCGTAAGTTAAACAGCTCAGACGATGGTACAGGTCAAATCGAATCGAAGATTCACCCCCCCAGACTAAAGTGAAACATTGTCCTCAATGTTTTAAGGGTAAAGGTAATCCTACGTAAAATCTAAGGCCGTTTATTAAGTATGCCAAGAGATAAACGTTAGTCGATAAGATTTTGGATATGGTGAATTTCCGAAAGAGCAGCGAAGGATGAGACTCGAGTGGAGAGAACGACAAACCACGAGCACGAGAGTCCTCAAACTTCGGGGAAATTCCTGAACATTCATAAACAACAACCACGAAAACACAAGTTTGGAAAGGGTCGCCCCCCTCACGTCACGTTATTAGAAAATAGAAAATAAAGAAAATGAAATGGATAAGCGTGGGGTGCCTCCCACGAAGCGCTTGTTTTTGTTCACCGAGTCACATGAGCTTAACTCGATCCCCGAATTTAATCGTCCTTGGGGAAAGTCTGGAGATCCGGGACAACCATGGGTGGTACCCTCCGAAGTAATGTTTAACACGATGACCATTCACCTTAAAATTGGGACCATTAGGTTGAGCAAGTTCAACGGTTCCATAAGGAAATACTTGGGTAATGGTGAATGGTCCAGACCAACGGGTTTTCAACTTGCCCGAGAAAATCTTTAACCGAGAATTGAAAAGAAGGACTCGGTCACCAACATTGAAGACGCGATCTTTAATTTTAGCATCGTGAATCCTTTTTGTCTTCTCTTTGTAGATCAAAAAATTCTCATAGGCCTGATCACGAAGCTCGACTAATTCATTCAATTGAACTTTACGGTGATCACCCGCGGTTTGAAGGTCAAAATTAGCATGTTTCAAGGCCCAGTAGGCCTTGTGCTCAAGTTCAAAGGGCAAATGGCAGGCCTTCCCGTAAACCAGCTTGTAAGGAGTGCACCCAAAGGGTGTTTTGTAAGCTGTACGGAAGGCCCAAAGTGCATCATCTAACTTATCGGCCCAAGAAGCACGATGTTCACCTACGGTCCTTTCTAAAATACGTTTCAAACCACGATTGGAGACCTCAACTTGACCACTCGTTTGTCGATGATATGCCGTAGAAAGACGATGTGTGACACCATATTTGAGCATAACTTTAGCGAATTGGTCGTTACATAAATGGGTCCCACGATCGCTTATAATAGCACGAGGTGCACCAAATCGGGCGAAGAGACTTTTGAGAAATTTCACTACGACTCGGGCGTCATTGGTGGGTAGCGCCTTAACTTCGACCCATTTAGACAAGTAATCGACGGCCACAAGTATATATTTGTTACCACGAGAAGACGAGAATGGACCCATGAAATCGATACCCCAGACGTCAAAAATTTCACAGACTTGGATAGCATTTTGAGGCATCTCGTCCTTCTAAGTAATTTTTCCTTGACGCTGGCAAGAATCACATGATTTAACCAACTCATGAGCATCCCGGTAAATCGTCGGCCAGTAGAAGCCGGAATCAAAAACTTTCTTAGCGGTGAAATTGGCACCATGATGTCCCCCCGTGGGTCCATTATGGCATGCCATAAGAATTTCAGCGGCTTCTTTGCCGTGAACGCACCGCCGGATCACTTGATCCGCACATATCTTAAACAAGTAGGGATCGTCCCAGAAATAATGCTTAACATCTTTGAAGAATTTTTTCTTCTGCTGGAACGACATCCCTTTCCGGATAAAATTCCCCCGATGGTAATTCGCAAAGTCGGCGAACCATGGGGTACTAGAATCACAATGTGATAAACTCCCCAGTGTCTCGAGAGGAAAAGCTTCGTTAATCTCCTTTTTCTCGAAAACACTTTGGTGGGGATTCTCTAAACGTGACAGGTGATCAGCAGCAAGGTTCTCAGCTCCCTTTTTATCTCGAATTTCAACATTGAATTCTTGAAGGAGGAGAACCCACCGCATTAAGCGTGGCTTAGCATCTTACTTTGCCATAAGGTACTTAAGAGCCGAATGATCCGTATACACTATGCATTTCTTTAAAAGCAAATAAGGTCGAAACTTTTCAAAAGCGTAAATGACGGCTAACATTTCTTTCTCAGTAGTCGTATAATGGTATTGAGCGTCGGTCATTGTTTTACTGGCATAGTGTATAGGCTGAAAATGCTTAGACTTGCGTTGCCCCAGGACTGCACCAATGGCATAATCGCTAGCATCGCACATTAGCTCGAAGGGCAAGTCCCAATCGGGGGCAACTAAGATGGGAGCCTCCGTTAACTTCTTTTTAAGAATATTGAATGCTTCGATGCATTCATTTGAGAAGATAAACGGAGCATCTTTTTCAAGCAAGTGGGTCAGAGGCCGGGCTATCTTAGAAAAGTCTTGAATGAAATGTCTGTTAAAGCCGGCATGACCTAGAAAACTTCTAATTCCTTTAACGGTCGTGGGATGAGGTAATTTTGCAATCACATCGACTTTAGCTCTATCGACCTCAATCCCAGATTTCGATATCTTATGGCCGAGGACAATGCCCTCTTTGACCATGAAATGGCACTTCTCCCAATTTAGAACCAAGTTGGTGTCTTCACACCGTTTCAGCATATTTTCTAAATGGGAGAGACATGAAGTGAAAGAATCTCCATAAACCGAGAAATCATCCATGAAAACTTCCATGGTTTTCTTAATCATATCCGAGAATATTGACATCATACACCTTTGGAACGTGCCTGGAGCATTGCATAAGCCAAAAGGCATACGACGGTAGGCAAACGTACCATAAGGGCAAGTAAAGGTAGTCTTTTCCTGGTCCGGAGGGTCAATAGGTATTTGAAAATAGCCGGAAAATCCATCAAGAAAACAATAGAACTCATTTCCCGCTAGGCGTTCTAGCATTTGATCCATAAATGGAAGTGGGAAATGGTCCTTACGAGTCGCATCATTCAATTTACGATAATCAATACAAACTCTCCATCCGGTAACAAGACATGTCGGAATCAATTCATTATCTTCATTTGTAACGACGGTCATTCCACCTTTCTTCGGTACGCAGTGGACCGGGCTAACCCAAGAGCTATCCGAGATTGGATAAATCATTCCGGCATCGAGGAGTTTGATAACTTCCTTTTTGATAACCTCATGAATTTTTGGGTTAACCCGTCGTTGTTGCTGAACGGACGGCTTGTAATTATCTTCAAGTAAGATCTTATGCGTGCAAAAACGAGGGTCGATACCCTTAATATCATAAATTTGCCAAGCGATGGCACTCTTATGCTTCTTGAGCACATCTAAGAGACGTTTCTTCTCCTCATCTTTAAGATCTTTAGAAATTATGACGGGAAGTTTGTCGGTTCCTTCCAAAAATGCGTATTCGAGATGAGGAGGTAAATCCTTGAGCTCGGGCTCCGGAGGATTCTCAGTAGACGGCTTAACTTCTTTAACGTCGGCCATTTTAAGGTCAAGCGGAGGGAGGGACTGGTTGGGATCTTCATTTAACAATTTCTCAATCAAAAGTACATCCCCCTCCGGGTCACAATCAGAATGATCAATTTCCGGTGAAATCGAATCATTAACAAGAAAGGCCTCGATCTCTTCCAAGATGAAATCACTTCCCTCAAACGGAGTAAGGGAAGGGGAAGGATCGGAAATTATCGGTTCAGAAGAATGAGTGGGATTGCCACTCGAAGCATGTTCGGTAAAACCAAGTAACTCTTGAGCGTACTCCTCCGTAACTTTGTCGACAACGTCGACTTGGTTAACGGAATATTTGTCAGACTCGGAGGAGTACCTCGCGGTTTGATCCAAATTAAAAGTTACGGCTTCGGTACCAACGCGTAAGGTAATTTCTTCATCGAAAACATCAATCAAAGCACGGCCGGTCCTTAGGAAACCTCTCCCGAGAATGAGAGGTACCCGCGGATCAGCATCAAAATCAACAACGACAAAATCGGCAGGGAAATGGAATTTTCCCACATTAACAAAAACATCCTTGGCTATTCCCATCGGGCGGGAAGTAGTTCGGTCAGCTAGCTCGAGGGTCATGCAAGTTGGAGTTAAATCGGGTAAAGACAACTTCTTCCATATAGATAACGGCATTAGGTTAATGCTAGCGCCGAGATCGGCCAAGGCGAAGCATTGAACCATCCCAGGAAAATTACACGGAATGAGAAATCGACCGGGGTCTTCGAGCTTCTCGGGAAGCTTTTTGAGGATAACCGCCGAGCAATTTTCATTCATCTGGGTTCGTGATATTTCAAACAATTTTTCCTTATTATTCAAAAGACCTTTTAGCATAGAAGCAAATTTAGGCATTAAGAGTATAGCATCCGCGAGACTTATATCAAAGTATAATTCTTGAAAAATCTGATAAAACTTTTCCAACTGGTTTTTATCTTTCTCACGGAGCTTTTGTTCATTTAAGCGTGACGGATAAGGAAAATTTGTTTTGACGGGAGTTTCTTTCTCAGTTTCGTTAACAACTTTATCTTTTCCTTTGGACGTTGGGACCACCGGAGGTTGGATGTTCTCGGTCCTTCCATTATTACTAGGAATTTCCGTATCCGTTGTCGCCTCGGTTTCACGGATGACTACCTTAGGAGTCAAAGAAGAAGAGGTAGTCGGAGCCGTTGGTCCATCGATTACAACACCACTCCTAGTCGTGATCGCCTTAGCATCGCCCCTCGGGTTAGCGATCGTATAGCTTGGAAGAGTACCCGAACCCGAGGGTCGATCATTTAAAGACTTCTTCAATTCGGACATTTGATTGATTAACATTTTATTCATTTCCTCTTGACTTTTCATAAACTGCTTGAGTAATTCATCCGAAGACGACTGATTCACAACTGGATTTTGAAAATTTTGACCACGATTGTTGTTATTGAAACCTTGATTCTGAAAATTCTGATTATAATTCCCATGATTAGCATTTTGAAAATTTCCATGAAAATTCCCTTGATTTGGGCCTTGGTTATAATTTCCCCGATTTTGATTTTGAAAACCATGATTTTGATTCTGAAAACCATTGTTCATCCGATTTTGATTAGCAGTGTGATTGAATTGATGATTTCGGTTTTGCACATTTTGATTAACTTGATTGACTTGATTAACTTGAGTCAGTTGATTAAAACCGGGTGGTCCAACATACTGGTTCGAACGGTAGCTAAGAAGATTTCGGTCACCCTGTGGTTGGTATCCGTTACCGCCCATATTGTAGGTTCCCGAAGTAGCATACACATTCTCGTGAGTGAAGCCACCGGTGGCTGGGCACTCAAAATACGAATGAGGACCACCACAAGTCTCACAAACATTGTTGATCATGTTAACTTGATGGTTTTTTACTTGATTTTGATTCTGAGACGTTTGGTGCATTCGTAAAACAGCAGTCGACAAATCATCGAGTTTCTTAGTAATTACGGCTATTTCAGAATTAGACGTAGAAGAATTTTGAGCAACGGTTGTTCTTGACTCATTCCTCTCGGCAGAGGAATCCCAGTAATTGTAATGAGCGGTCATATTCTCAATAAGTTCGTAGCAATCTTCAGGACGTCGTTTCATAAAAGTTCCACCCGCAGCTGCATTGATCGTGTCCTGATGCAAAGTCAAACCATTGTAAAACGTATCAATTATCGTAACAAGAAGCATGTTATGGTTTGGACACCGATCAATAGCAAGCTTATAGCCTTCCCAAGCTTCGAATAAAGATTCGTCGGGAAGCTGACGGAAATTGCTAATATCGTTTCGAAGTTTCGTCACCATCGATGGTGGAAAATATTTCGCCAAGAACTTCGATACCATTTCTTCGAAGGTATGAATCGAGTTCTTGGGAAGACGATCAAACCAAGCGGTGGCATGATGTGTAAGAGAATAGGGGAAGAGAGAAAGATGAAGGGCGTCATCGGAGACCCCATGTTGTTTCATACTTTGGGTGACGGTTAAAAATTTGTCGAGATGCTTGTTTGCATCGTCACCCGGTAATCCGTGAAATTGGCATGAATTCTGGACTTGTTGAATCATATGGTGCTTAAGTCCAAAATCCGTAGCCTCAATATTGAGAGGGGCAATCGAACCGCCTCTACTGTGCATTGTCGGTTGACACAGCTCCTCCATCGTTCGGAGATCGGGAGCTGGTGCATTTTGAACAACACCCACCGGAGGATGTTGATTGTTGTGGTTGTTTTGTTCCATTTC
Organism: Artemisia argyi; assembly: GCA_030686995.1. Lineage (NCBI taxonomy): Eukaryota > Viridiplantae > Streptophyta > Magnoliopsida > Asterales > Asteraceae > Artemisia > Artemisia argyi. Next base: position 188,084,104 of record CM060685.1, on the reverse strand, counting down.
CGTGATGTTAGGGAAATGAACTTTGTGTGTGTGACGTATCAAACTCTCGGGGTTCGATAATGGAGAAATAAGACGTTTAGAAGATGAACGGGTGTTCATACACCACAAAAACTCAAATTTTGAAAAATAAAAGGAAAATCAAATTTGAAAAGGAAAATCTTTTTGTATTTTTATTTTTATAAAGCAAAATTCAAAAACTTATACTTTTGTTTTTCTCTTTTTCAAATGTTACGTTAATCGTAAACCGTTTCCTTTAAACCTACTCGCGACGGAACGGGAGAGAAGAATGGATCTCTCTTCAGCTTGCAATTTAATGTCAAAGCTATCCGTATTTTCCGCTTATTCGGTCGTAGAATCCAAAGTAATCCGATTAGCAATTAATTTCACGCGTAATTATATTGGGAGACTTTTTTTGGTTTACAACGCCCTTTCTTCCGATCGAGTCTGTAACTTTATTATTATTTTTTTGGTGTTTTTGAAAACACTTTAGGAAAAGTGTTTTTGATTTTTCAATTTTTTTTTTTGGTTTTTATAGAAAATATATACAAGGTAGGTTTTCAAAACACAATTTCGAAAAACGAAAACGAAAAATTCACTTCAACCTTCCCCGGCAGCGGCGCCAAAAATTGATTGATTTAAAAATCAATATATATAGTATAGATATAAACTCAAGAGATCCGCAAAGAAATACGGATAACCCGAGGTCGTAGTCCGTGTGAAGGATGAATGGAATTTCGAATTCCCGATTCGTGAAACGTGTCGTGAAAGTGGTAAAAAGTGATTTGAATGAGATTACACTAATGAAATATTAATTGAAGCCCAAATAATCAATTAAGCACGTAATTCAACTAAACAAACTTAAAACGTAACGTAGAAACGAAAACCGTAAACTAAAACGTAAAATAAACGTAACCGTACAAAATAAAACGCGACTTTTAAGCTACGCTACTCCTACGGACTTGGAAATAATTTTCAAAAATTAAAAATGATAAAAGAAAATTTTGAGAAAAAGAAAAATATTTTTTTTTGACTTTTTATGTATTTATTATGAATTAAAAACTAATTTTACTAATTAAAAATTAAAAGAAAATGCAAATAAATTGAGAAAAATGCAAAATAAATTTCTAAAATTCTAAAATAACTTAAAATAATTTTCTAATATTTTTTTGGATTTTTCTGGTGATTTTCTGATTTTTTTGTATTTTTTAGTAATTAAAAAGTAATTAAAAATGAATAAAAATGAAATTTAAATAGGAAAAATAGCAAATGAGCTCAGAAAAATATGAAAATTTCAGGGAAAATCTAAAATAATATTTCAAAGCTAGGAAAAATGGAAAATTTGAAAAATAAGCACTGGAAGTGCTGATTAGACCCAAACTGCTTATTGGAAAGTGCTTATTGATAGGCAATCTTGACCAAAACTTGACCAAACTTTGACTAGATGATATTATGACTCAGAAAAGCTTAGTGGAACAGATCTTAGACCAAATTGAACTCAGAAACTCAGATATGGATGCAAAAAGGTCAAATAAGCACTATTAAAATAAGCAATAAGCACAAACAGAATAAGCAAAGGGTACTATTCAAATGAAACAACAACTACAATAGTATGTGAACTCAAATTTAACAACCAAACTCAGATTCAAGCTCAAAAGCTCACTAGCAGGCCTATATTTTCAAAACAGAAGCTTGTCTCAAACACACTACTTGGCAGGCTAAATAAGCTAACTTAATAAGCTGGTATAACAGAACTAAGGGGAGCAAATGGCTTACTAACCATCTGAGATTAAGAATCTATCAACAATACAGATCCCTAATCTCATTTACTATCCTCAAACCACCCAAGAAGATTGATCAAAAACTGAAGTGCAGGGGAATATATAAGCTAATCAGTCAACTTAAGGGCTACTTTCAAATAAGCAAATAAGGTCCAAAATTCAATTTTATTTTTGATATATGTTAACCTATTGCCAAACTCTACAAAAATGGTTTTCAAAAGTATTTCCAAATATTGTTAAATCCTACAAGTACTTCCAAAGTTACACCAAAATCTGAGTTTCAATTAAGTTTTGACTTTTGAATTTGCAATTGAACTTTGACTAAGCTAAATTTTGATTGCTCAGATCTTATCCTAGATGTTTATTAAACTTGTTAAATCTCTAAAACCATAAACATAAACACAACAAACAATGATAGAACAGATTGGTAAGAACAGATTACCACTTATGCAGGCCTAGTGAGGATTAACGTCTAACTTTGACTTTTGCTTAGTGACCTGCAAATTTTATGCTAGATTATGCCTTAATGCAACCTAACTATGTGGTCTAAAACAACAATTCCATCTGAACTTTACCCTATATCAGCAAACTAGGCTATACCAAACACCCCTAATGGTGACCTGTTATGAACCTTATGACCACTAAAATCAATATCAACAATCCAAACCTCAAAAATAGTCTTAACTCAGATTTAACATACTAATATGAATCAAAATAACCAACCTCAAACACAAATAACAATCAGAAACACAGATCTAGTATGTGACAGCCAATTAACAAGAAACTCACTAATAACTACAAAGAGATTCACTGACTAACTAAGCAACTATGATGAACTAATTATCAACTAATAAGCAGAAATCAACAACACTAAATTAAACAACTAGATCTATACTACTAAAAACTTATGAGATAAAACAGTTAACTAAAATGAAACTTACAACTTCCAATTCCCCCTCAGCTCAAATAGAGGGGGATTCACTTTGCTTGTCTGTCTTTTGACAGGCCTTTGGACACCTTAAGGCTGCCTTGTTCACCAAATAAGCTGTGCTTATTCAAATAAGCAATACAGTTGACCAGAGTTGACTTTTTGAGCTTATGAGAGATATGAGTATTTGGTGCCAAACAAAGCTCCACAAAAGCTATTAGAAGCTTATATGAAACTGATAAAACAAATTAAAAGCTTATTGAAGCTTTTGTAATTAAGTTCCTTGTATTTTTTTATTTTTTTATTTTTTATTTTATTTATTTATTCATTTTTTATTTTATATGTAAGCTTTAATTAACAATAAGTAAATAAGCTGGAAATTAGGACTGAATTATAAAGCAATAATGAAAACAGAAACAATAAGCTGAAAGGAATTATTTAAATAAGCAATGAATAACTAAAATTAAGACAAGTAACTAAGAGAATTGAAATAAACTTTTCATTAATAAAAGAAATTCATTACAATTTCAAAACGACAACATAACAATACATGAAAAAGGCACACCTAAATGACTAGGGGGAGGGGGTATTTATACACGAATGGGGAAGGTGCTAGGGTTGAGTCCTTAGAATCCAGCTCATCAATCCGCATGAATGTGTGTTTCTTTTGAGCCCTTCTAATCCGTTAGATAACACTTGGTCCCCAATCCACTCCTCTCAGCCGTCTGATTGATTGATGGATATGATGTATCCTCCGTGTGTAATCTCACTGGTCCACGTGTCAAAACATTCCCTGACCACACCTGACACCTTCTAGAAGAATAATGATTGGGTAATTGTGGGTACTTTGGTGGGAAGGAGTTTTAGGGTTCTTACTACAGTAACTAAATCTGGGTGAAAACGAAATTGGGGGGCGGGAAGGGAATTGGGGGCGTTTTTATTGTTTTAAGGGTTGACCGGGTTTGGGTAGTGGGTTGACCGGGTTTAAATGGTGGGCTGGGTAAATTAAAAAGGGGAATGGGCTTAATATTAAGAGTGGGTTTGTGGGATTTTATTAAAGGGATCCGGTTGTAACAAGTTTTTAGGATTAGTATAATTTCACAAGGACCATTGTTGTACAAACTCAAAATTCAGGGACCAATACTGTAATTTATCCAAAGTTATTTTCAAAGGGCCTATGTTGCCATTCTAAGATTTATGAAGGACCAATTTGTCTTTTCTCCGAATAATTCTTCAAGGGACCATTTGTGTAATTCTCTGAAACTGCGGGGACTAAATTTGCCAAATTCTCAAACTTTGACCAGGGACCAAATATGTAACTTTGACGAATCTCTGAGGTTGAATTTGACTTTTTAAGCTTGGACTTTGACCATTTGACTTCCCCGGCTCCGGCTTTTGACCTTTTTCCGTTCTCGTGCTCGTTTCTGTCGGTTTTGCTGTGTTTTTGTTCATTTTTCTCATATCCGTACCTGCACATACACAAATACAAAAATATGCATTCTCTTGGCATTTTTGGTTAGTATTCGGTGTTTTTGGTCTGAAATAAAGCCTAAAAAGGATGAGTGATTAAGCACTCATCAACCTGCTGAGAACATATTTTGGATTGCAGAAAATGAGAAAGGATTTGTTAAGCGTTCTGATGGAGTATTGTGTTTTGGAGACCGAAGTTGGATACCATTGTATGGAGGAATTCGAGAGTTAATTATGCACGAGTCGCATAAGTCAAGATACTCTATTCATCCTGGGTCTAACAAGATGTACCAGTATCTTAAGAGATTATATTGGTGGCCAAATATGAAGGCAGATATAGCATCGTACGTTAGCAAGTGCTTGACTTGCTCTAAGGTTAAGGCCAAACATCAAAGACCGTCAGGATTATTGACGCAGCCAGAACTCCCGGTTTGGAAATGGGAGTGGATCACGATGGACTTTATTACCAAATTACCGAAGACAGCTAGCAGTTGTGACGCTATCTGGGTAATTGTGGATCATTTGACTAAGTCTGCTCATTTCATGGCGATTAGTGAAGATGATAGTGTTGATAAACTTGCGAGGTTGTATGTGAAGGAGATTGTTTCTTGTCATGGAGTTCCGATATCGATTATTTCTGATCGCGACAGCCACTTCACGTCAGCATTGCGGCAATCACTGCAAACCGCTTTGGGGACGAGACTTGATATGAGTACTGCATATCACCCCCAAACCGATGGTCAAAGTGAGAGAACTATTCAGACTTTGGAGGATATGCTTCGTGCATGCATAATAGACTTTGGTAAAGGCTGGGAGAAATATCTACCCCTTGCGGAGTTTTCTTACAATAATAGCTACCACACAAGTCTTAAAGCTGCACCGTTTGAAGCTTTATATGGCCGAAAATGTCATTCGCCTATTGGTTGGGCTGAAGTTGGAGATAGCCAACTCACTGGCCCTGAGCTTATATTGGAGACTACTGAAAAAGTGTCTCAAATTCGTGATCGATTACAAGCAGCTAGAGATAGGCAGAAAAGTTACGCCGATCAGAGACGTAAACCCCTAGAGTTCCAGGTTGGAGACAAAGTGATGCTGAAAGTCTCGCCTTGGAAGGGTGTGATACATTTCGGGAAACGTGGGAAACTCAACCCCCGCTACATTGGACCATTTCTCATTTTGGAAAGAATTGGGCCTGTGGCTTATCGGTTGAAATTAACACAGGAACTGAGTAAAGTTCATGATGTGTTTCATGTTAGCAATTTGAAGAAGTGATTTTCGGATGAAATGCCGGTTATACCGATCAAAGATTTTCTTGTGGATGAAAGTTTGAACTTTGTAGAAGAGCCGATTGAGATACTGGATAGAGAGATTAAACGCCTTAAGAGAAGTCGTATTCCACTCATCAAAGTTCGTTGGAATTTGCGGCATGGACCGGAATTCACGTGGGAACGTGATTGGCCTCAAACAGTCAACTAAGTTTACCAGGTGATGGTCAACCAAGTCAAACGTCTGAGACAAATGCTTCCGTGGAATACAGTGTTTCCCCGGGTCGTAATGTCCCAACGAGGTGTGCGATGTGTTATTAAAAACGAATTTGTGATCGAGTGAATATAACAGGAATTGGTATAAGGTGTGTGTGTGTGTGATTACACTAGGGTTTTATAAAACAAAATAACTTAAATAAACTATTTTAAGGATTACGTGAAAGCTTAGATATCTAAAACGTATAAACGTAAACCAGATTAAAAATCAGACGCGATTGCGTGCTGAGAAAAAGGTGAGTTTTAAGAAAAATAAACTACAGGGGTTAAAAATGAAAATTCTATAAACTTAAACTTAAAAGAAAATTAAATTAAAAAGAAAAATATTTTTTAGATTATTTTATTATTTATTATTAATTATTTAATTAAAAACTATTTAACTATTTAATTAAAACTAATTTATATTAACCTAAAAAATGATAAACACTACAATTTAAACTAAAAACTTGTAAAAATAATTTCTAAACTTAAAAATGAACTTGAAGAAAGTATAAAAATTAAAAATAAATATTTTTGTCTTTTTATGGATTTTCTATTAATTAAAAACTATTTATCTTAATTAAATTATTTAAACTAATTTAAATTACAAATAATACTAAATTAACTTAGAAAATTATGGAAAACTTTATAAAACTATTTTATAACTTATAAAAGCTAGGAAAAATATAAAATCTAGGTATTGCTTTATAAAAACTAATTATGCTATTTAAAACTTAATTATTGATTAATTATTAATAAAACTATTATTAAATCTAATAAATACCAAATGGTAATATAAAAATATAATAAAATTACTAAAAATACTTTAATATAAAAGGAAATTAATAAAAATATAAAAAGGTAGGTTACTTAATAAAAATCTAAAAATGAAAATTAAAATTTAATTATATTAAATAGAAACTATCACTTATTTTCATATTGTCTTTTCTGGACTTTTCTTTTACAAAACTAAATTATACCTAAAAATAAGCAACTTTTATAAAAACAACTAATTTATAACTTATTATTAAGCACTGTGGAAGCTTAATACCTCCACAGTTGACTATGGTTGACAAAAGAAGCAAATAAGCTCAAACTGACTTGTGTGGGACCCACTATGGTAAAATCTAGTTTAGCTAAGTTAATTAAACAAGTATAAGCTAGAAAAAAAAACACATATGGTACACTGAATAAGCCAATAAGGACTTGCTTAATGTGGACTGAGACAGAAAATGGGACAAAGATCAAGGGCAAATCCAAGTGGGGTCCACAGTGATTCAGGTCAAACTATTGGTCAATCCTAAGAGCCTAGTAGGAGGGGGTTTAAAGAACCAAGTTTGGAGGTTTGGGTCCCACTGAGGTGGTCACAAATCACCACCAAAGTGGTGGTGATGGACTGATGCTGCTGATACAGGGGAGGCTTTCCTCCCTGCAATTGTGTTTGGGGTTGTGTGGGGCCCAAGGGAAAAATGCTGAAAATATAAGCTATGTGGAAATTTAAAGATGAGCTGGTGGACTACAAGTCTACAAAAGCTCAAAGCCTAAATCCTTCTACTAAATTCTAAACAATTCCTACTAATTTTGGTTTTTTCTGAGAATGGAACTTTTGACTTTTTATGAAACTAACCTAGGTTGACTAATTTGGATTTCTAACACTCACTACTGATTTAATAAGTTGAATTAAGCTAAGATAAAGCTAAATTAATCTAAACCTACAACTAATAACCTATTTTGAGGGTTTGTGGGATTCAAATCCTTGACAGTTAACTGTCAAGGGATTTGGAAATTGATTTTGACTTTTGTATGAAATGACCTACTGTTTTATGACTGAAACAAGTTCTGATGACTTAAACTAAATTTTCTAAACCTATTATTACTACAAACAACAACTTAATAATAGTGAACAAGGCAATGCCAAACACCCCTATAAACTTGACTGTTTTGTGATTTACACTACAAAACATAAATTCAGACCAAGTTATAGATTTCTAACTAATAATTAATCTATTATAAACTCAATTGAGCATGAAACTTCAATCCCACAAGCAATAAAAACAGATTTGTCAAAAATGCTATTAAAACTATGATATATCAATTTTCAATAATAATGAAACTTAATGAGCAAACAACTTATATTAAGGATTATTCTAACTTAACAATAACAACTGAACAATAAAACACAGAAACCTAAGCAAATATAATACTAAAACAGTAATATGAAAAATTTATATAAAAGCTTACAAAATGGATGAGGCTGTGAACAATGGAACCATGAACTGAGAATAAACCTAACAGCTTCCCAAAAAGCTACTAAACCATATCAATCCAATATTCACCATTCTCCTCCCTTCATTCACCATACAGACTGATTTCTATTTTATTTCTATTTTTCTTGATTTTTTATATTTTTTTTAGTAATACTGAGTATAGGTCCACTAAATGATGTAAGAGCTTCAAAAAGCTTTACAAGAAACTGAATTGAACTGATTAGAACAAGAAACAACAACAGTAACCAGTTTCAAGTGAATTTGTCAAATTCACTTGAAATTTGCAAATTTGGATTTAATAACTAGAACTAGAAATTAGCCTGAGATAAAGTTTGAAATACATTAAAGGAACTGAATACAAGTGTTTGAAACTGAAAATAACAACTAGAAATTATTCTACACTACCTACGATTACTTTTAACTAAAACTACACTAATTAATCTAATACTTCATCTCCACTGCTTCTTCTTCCTTTTGTAGTCACTTTCAGGGTTTGTGGGACCCACAATGACATTTCCCACCACCTTTGGATCGTTGGATTGGTCAAATGAATCATAACCGTTTAAAACACCTTTTGGCGCCAAAAGTCTTGGGGCAACTGTGGATTGCGTGGAGAGGTTTTTAAGGGCATTAAATGTGCCGTGGAAGTTGTGGAGAGGTGGAGGGATAAGGTGGAGAGCTGGAGGGGTCAAGTGGTGGTGAAACAGGTGAGGTGGAGGTGGTATTGGTGCTATAGTGGTGGTGGTATGGTTTGGGAGGGAAAGGGTAAAAGGGGTGGTTTGGTTAAGTTGACCGGGTCAACGTCAGGGGTTGGGATGGGCTTGGTAGGGAGTGGGCTGGGAAGTGGGCTTGGGTTTTTATTTGGTTTGGATTAATTTTGGTTTTGGGTATTTAATAATAAGGGTCCGTTTGATTTAATTTCACACAAGGACCAAATTTGTAAATTATGCAAAGTTGAGGGGGCTGATGTGTATCTTTTCCAAAGTTTAAATAAGGACTAAACTTGCCATGATTGAATACCCCAAGGACCAACAATGATAATTTCCCATATTTAATAACCGGGGACCTTTTCTGCCAAACTTCAAACTTCAGGGACCAATTATGTAATATCACCAAACTTTACACCAAGGACCATTCCTGCAAAAGATTATTAGTGCAAGGACCAAAATTGATTTTCTCAAAGTTTTTAACATCCCAGGGACCATTTATTTCAATTTTACAAAGTACAGGGACTAAACTTGTAATTTTGTGAAACTTTGCACCAAAGGACTAAATATGTAACTTTATGATTAAAAAGGACCTTTGATGACTTTTTCATGTTTTTAACATAACCAGGGACTAGTTTTGACAACTTTTGAAACTTGAGGGACTAAAACTGCCAATTATGCAAACTTTGTACGTTTTTCATCTGTTTTTGCATATTTTGCATTTGAAACATATAAAACACACTTCTAAGATATTCTAAATATTTTGATGCATATTTGAGTGTTTTTGGATGTTTTGGTAACTCAGATTGGTATAAAATGATGAGTATTTAGACACTCATCAGAACGTGAGGATGAGTTTCGCAAGAGATATCCGAAGCATTTTACTTCGTAGATGGTTTGTTCCGAGTGAAATCCGGGACGGGTTTCTTCTGAGGCTGGGAGGATGTGTAACACCTAAAATCTGAGAACATGTGAAAAGACCAAATTGCCCTTACCAATTTGAAATTTAATTAAAAGCTTATTAAAGTACCAAATAAATCCCAAACTTCAAACAATGCACAAGTTATGTATCCAAATAATTTTAACAATTACATTTAACATTTATACAAGTAGTAAAATTACCAAATTACCCCTACAAGGGCCGAATGAGATAAAAGAAATTTTAAGGAGATTTAATTTGATTCAAATTGTGCAAATAAGGAAGATAATCACCAAGGATATTTTGTCAACCAAAAATTTCGAAATTCCTGGCCCAAGGCCCCCATCACACGGCATTCCATCTTTTATAGTCAATCCATACCTTTTTTTACACTAAACCCTAATTACCGATTGAAAAATAACACACCAAAGAAATCTCTTAGCCTCCATTCGACTCTCCCATCACTCTCAAGCATTTTTCTGTGATTCATCAACATCCTAAGAAGCCAAGAAAAATCCCATTCGAATTGTTGAAGCCTTACACGATCGTAGCATTGTTTTCTTTGTGTCGAGCCCTAAAACAAAGACCCTCGAAAATTGGTTTCAAGGTTAGAAGATCATTGGTGAAGTCATGGTGATTTTTGGATCGTTTTGGCTCTACGCGTATGCTATAATTTGTACAGCCCTCTCTACACGTTCCATTCTTGATTTGGTATTTTTCGCAGGTCCTTTATACCTTATAAACATCAAATAAAATGTTTGGTTCGATCCATGCATGTTCTATGAATGATTTACGAATTTAAACCCCAAAAACGTCACAAAACTCTAAATAATTATACATGAATTTTCTGGGCGTGAACACTAATTTTTATGAACTCTATATAATATGTATAATCTCATAAAAATATTGGTTAGAATTATGGAGGCCTAAATATTTTATTATTAATTAATTTATAAATCGGCTAATTAGAAAATAAAAGAAAACCCTAAATCGATTAGGGTTAGAGTTTGAGGCATGAGATCTGGTAATTAATGATGGTTTAAGGTTGTTAGAATCATGGGGTAATGATTAGCATTTGATTTTAGGGTTTGTTATAGTTTTGGTTAATTTTTAATATAAACCGATTGGAAAATTAATAGTATAAGGGTGTGTTTTGCCAACTTTGAAACTTCTGGGATATTTTTGTAATGTCATATAAATCAGTAGGAATATGGGAAAAATATAACTTGAGGGTTCTAAGTGTAAATATTACAAAAAAATGAATTAATTGTATTTAATTGGTGCGATTTGTAATTAATTAAAAGAGAGGGACTAAAAATGTAATTTTCAGAAACTTGGAACTGTTTTGAGTATTTAAAAGTATTCAAAGGATTATGTGCTAATTTGGTAAATTAATGGCTTAATATGTAATTATTAAGAATTAAAAGTTGTAATTGTAAATTAAAGGGTTAAATATGTAACTTTGATAACTTGAAGGACTTAAAGTGTAAATTGTGAATACTTGAAGGTATATTCGTATAACATGATAAAATAAGGGATCATTATGTAAAATGAATAAGTTAAGGGTTTAAAGTGTAACTTTGAATACTAAAAGGTTTAAAGTGTAATTTTGGAAATATAAGGGTGTAAAAGGTAAAGTTATGAAACCCTAAGGACCAAATGTGTAAATATGTTAAAAGATACTTTGATTCCATTAATAATGACTCAACTTTCTAATTATGGAAACTTTCTAAAAGTGGAAACTTACTATTTATGGAAACCTGCTAAAAGTGGAAAGTCACTTTAAATGGAAAGTTACTAAAACTGGAAAGCCGACTAAAATGAGAAATCTGAATTGAATAAGTTATTAATAATAAGCCGATCATTAATTCGTGTAGATTCGTTGAAGAAGGTGTGTTTCCATATGCTTACGTATGTTATGATTTCGATGGCGATTGAGGTACAGATATTTTGACCTTTCTCAAAAGGGTTTCTCATGATCTCTTTCATATTTTGATCCGTTAGTTCCCGAATTGATGCCATTGCTATGATCCCCTTTACTTGAACTTTCTCTGTTGATCCCACTTGATATGACCTCCGTTATGAAACCATGCTATGAAAACCTTTTAATTATGCCATGGAAATGTTTTGAGAAGAACCGATTTGAAAAGATGTTTATAAATGATGCTAAATTTCTTTTTAAAAGAAAGGTTATTTAACTTTCATGAACCCTATATTTTGAAAGACCATTTTTATGAAAACTGTTTTAAAAGATTATTTAAATTGGACTTTTAATAGAAACTTTTGAAACGGACTTTTGAACTGAACCATGAATTGATTTTTGAATATGAACCTTGACCTGATAAACTCTGATTGGACCTTGAATACTATTTCTGATATGAACCCTTTGTTATGAACTGCTATTATGAACCTTTGATACGATTCTGAGATACACATTTGCCATATGACCTTTTGTATGATATGAGACCTGACTCTTAGTTTGATACCCGAGCCATTTCTGTTTCCCTACCTATGGAGGTACCATAGGCGTGTCTGTGATGCACCACTGGCATGACTAGTGTGTGGCCCTAGTGATTTGGCTACACCGTCCCCTTTCTGTTATATTATGCGCGCTTTATGATATGATTTGTTATGGCCACTATGATTTCTGCGGGGGTGTATGGATGCATCCTAGATCTGTTCTGTTTAGTGAATTTAACTACGATTATGATTATGATATATGTCTGGTGACTGGTACTGTGTGCTATACATGCCTTTCACAATTTCTGGGAGTTCGCTACTCCACCCATTTGAAGAATGAGGACACCCCTCATATTATCTGATTATCTGAGAGGACTCCCCTCTATATGATTATGAAGAATTATGGTATTGACGGCTTATATGATATGATATGTTTCTGGGCTCGTGGTAGATGACTATCCTTTCTTCTTTCTATTCTATTACTCTTTTATCTATTCATTATTCTATTTCCCCAATGCACTATATTTCAGTTCTGTTCATTTATCATTGCTTTGTATATGTATCTGTTCACTGGGCTTTTTAAGCTCAGCCGCATTTCCTTTTCCTGCGGCAAGTTTTAGTAGGAAGCTGGGTTATGGGAAGAGAGTGTGACTGGACTTAGAAGACTATGCTTTGGACTAGAGACGATTAGATGAAGTTTCACTTTATTAGACATAGTATTTATTGTTTTGTAACCTTGTAGTTTCATATTTTCATTTGTAACCCTGAATTTCGTTGTATGTATGAATCATATGCTTGTGTTTGTTCTGATATGTCACTGTAATGTAATACTTCTACCCTTATCGGGTTGGGGTGTTACAATTATGGTATCAGAGAACAGGCTGCGATTCGTAATACATTTACCCTTGACCTGTGAAGTTTGGACCCCTAAGTTTCCACTGTAGGCGCTCATAAGACAACCTTTGAAACTTTACATTAGGATTCCCCATAGGAACCTAAGTTATTACCAGTGAGGAATGGGTAGACTAAGACATTTATGTAAGTATCATTTGCTTCCGTATCACTCTGATCGTGCCTTTGCTCTTAGATAAGCCTTATAAGGACCTTTGTTTCAGAAGTTAGAAGTTTTGCAACTTAAGTTTAGTAACCAAGTAAGTTTGGAATACCTCGGAAGGCTTCCTGGATACCTTACACATTTAAGTTTCACCTTCAGATTTTGATCTCCGCCTCCGATTTGTTTGATAAGCTGTTTGACACCTTTTCGACCACATCGTAGGTCATTCAACCACAATGTGTTCGACACATTCTGTAAATTCATTACTTATGCTGGGTATGAATGTATCATCCGATACTAATTAACTCTGTATGATCCATTATTACTCCTATGAGAATTTTGGTAATTATGAACCACGAATATGAGAAGTTTTGTTTCCTCTCTTTGAATGACGAACCTTGTCCTGCCAACCGTTTCCTTTGGAAGGGTATGATGTAAAGACTATCTCTATATGGATTTGTTAACTAAGCATGATGATGCTGATAACTGAGATTCTGTACCTCTCATAATTGACGATTATACGATATTCGTATTACCAATGATACACATCCTACCTGCTACTTATGCTAAGAAGCTAAACGAAATTCCCACACATTGAACTGTTCGTTTATCCATCCCAACATTTTTGTTGAACCATGTACTTGACTCTGATATATGAACTATCTGTATGATTTGACGACTGTATTCACTCTATGAATCCTTTGACTTTGAGATGTCTGATTGTACGGTCTTTTGGACTGAATGGCTATTCGTGAAGATACCATAGACTACCATATCTGAAATGTGACCTTAAAAATCTGCTTCACCCTATTCCATTATGATGACTCTCTACATCTGCTAAAATTTCTGTCACTATGGAAACACCAACCCCAAACTCATGTGATTACCAAGTTGTCCTGAAAACCATTATTATCAACCCTTGGAAAGTTCTACTATTGGGAAATATTTAGTCATATGAAGATTTTCCGGTATTCTCTGATGAACCTTTTGGTACTCCTTCCTGCTTAAGAAGTAGAGTGGACATTGAACTGATATCAGTGAAGAAACCATGGTGCCATAGAAGTTGAGAGATTGAAGGAGCTGATGAAATATGATTTTTAACCTTGGTGATTCTCTTTAGATGCTCTTGTTTGTTTATGAAGAAGAACGAGAGAAGTATGCGATGACGTATCGACTATCGTGAACTTAAACGTACCACTATCACTAATCATTATCTGTTTCCGCGTATCAATAATTAATTTGGTCTTCCTTTGAAACTCCGCGTCTGATTGCATCGTTTTAGATTTGAAGGACTGAAGAAGCAACCACAAAAAGTTCTAAGAAGGGGGTTAACTAACCGAGAGTAACCTTTGGGAAGTATTTCAGTTCCTGAAGAAGAAAGAAGGCGATGTGAAAATTCCCTGAGATGATTTCTGAAGTTGCCTTTGCACTCGTTATAACATTTATGAACTTGAATGATGCCAATGGTGTTGGCTAGAATAATCATGTTTTTCGCGTGTTTTGGACAAATTGTCATAGTAAGACATTGTGTTGTGTTCTAAAACGAAAGAAGAACATAGAGATTATTGGTGAGACGACCCTTTGTTCTGGAAGAGAAATTTGATTGACGTTCAGAAAGCATAATAGACAACACTACCCTGTATAATGTAAAGACAGAGCTTTCACAAGAAGGACCAAGATCGAAGATCGTTATCGGAGTTAGAAACTTGGTGGAAGAGTCATAGAAGATGGTTGCGGCAAGCATTACCATGGAAGAAGCATACAAGAAGAAGTGAGGAACTAGGATAGTGCTCAATCATGCATCACGCAACACGTGAAGATTTCAGTTTGGGCACCAAGACAACCAGACCAAAGAAGACGAACCATTCAACACACAACCTGGAGTCGACAACAACATCATGTACCTTAAAACCTGGAGCTATGTTAGAAGACCTGTCGAAGAAACGCAGTCTTGTTTCTCTATTCATTTTAGTTGTACTAAGATGAATTGAGAGCAGAAGCAGACCTGCGGATGGAGGGATGCACAGTGATCGTGTCAGAGACTGCCGCTACGACGCCACAGTACCAAGAAGAATTGCTGAAGGCTTGAGGAACCAGACTCGAATTTTAAATTCTCTTAATCATGAGGTAAGACGGACAAGAATAAACAGACTACTCCAACTTGGAAGAAATTTTGAAATTTGTAAATGAGTGGACGGATTTGAAAGCGGACATTGTGTTTAGACGAGATGATGCTGTAAAGAATTGACGTTACTGATGACGTACCTTAATTTTGAATGACATTCTCGGATCTCCGTTACTCTTCGAGTAATTTCGTTCTCTTAGTTATGTTGTTTGATTTTGGTGACCTCTGAGACTATAGGTGGACTAGGTGGATTTAAATAAGTTTGGGTGTTCACGACTTGAGATAAAGTATGATCATCATGAGGGCATATGTATATGATGCCAGTATTATGACGCCTGGCCAACGTGATAATACTTACATCATATAACGTGCACTTATGGTGGGCATATGATATTTTAAGAAGTGCCTTAGAAGCTTTAGAATTCTGGCATCTGATCAAGATCATCTGAGTTTAGTGAGACTTTAGGTTCATTCTACCTATACGTTTGATATGCTGTCCTTGTTATACGATTCGATACGTTTGGACTCTCGACACGTGTTTTGCTGATCTTTGCAACTTCTAATAAGGATCTTAGGTTCCATTATGAAATTTCTGCCGTTGACGATATCTAACGAAATGCTTTCTGTCCGTATACGATTCGCATTCGTGAAGTTGTTCATTATGATCTGCTATGAGTAAAATATGTGATTGTGGACTTTGAGGAAATGAGACCTGTTTGTTTATGAGAATACCTTTGGAAGGTTATCTAAAAGCCGAGACTATCTGAGAAGCTGAAGGGTTAAACCGTATATCACCCCATGTTTGCTACAATTCAATGTATTCTCATCTGATTCGCCTAATCAATTCGATGAAAATCCTATGTATTTTTATACCTCTTCCTGGAGAATTCGTTTATCATCCGTTATGTTTGGTACATTATCCTTTTGATTCAAATTCAATATGATATGCCCTTCTGAGAAATCTGAAACTGTTTTGACAATAATTACGAGTCATGAGAAACCAGTTGGTCTGAATATCTTTTGGAAGAACCTCCCCGGGCGTGAGAATGTTGTGACGACTTTTGCGGTTTGCTACGACTTCGTCTAACTTTGCGACTTCAAATTTCGAGGACGAAATTTTTTCTTTTTAGAGGGGAAGAAGTTGTAACACCTAAAATCTGAGAACATGTGAAAAGACCAAATTGCCCTTACCAATTTGAAATTTAATTAAAAGCTTATTAAAGTACCAAATAAATCCCAAACTTCAAACAATGCACAAGTTATGTATCCAAATAATTTTAACAATTACATTTAACATTTATACAAGTAGTAAAATTACCAAATTACCCCTACAAGGGCCGAATGAGATAAAAGAAATTTTAAGGAGATTTAATTTGATTCAAATTGTGCAAATAAGGAAGATAATCACCAAGGATATTTTGTCAACCAAAAATTTCGAAATTCCTGGCCCAAGGCCCCCATTACACGGCATTCCATCTTTTATAGTCAATCCATACCTTTTTTTACACTAAACCCTAATTACCGATTGAAAAATAACACACCAAAGAAATCTCTTAGCCTCCATTCGACTCTCCCATCACTCTCAAGCATTTTTCTGTGATTCATCAACATCCTAAGAATCCAAGAAAAATCCCATTCGAATTGTTGAAGCCTTACACGATCGTAGCATTGTTTTCTTTGTGTCGAGCCCTAAAACAAAGACCCTCGAAAATTGGTTTCAAGGTTGGAAGATCATTGGTGAAGTCATGGTGATTTTTGGATCGTTTTGGCTCTACGCGTATGCTATAATTTGTACAGCCCTCTCTACACGTTCCATTCTTGATTTGGTATTTTTCTCAGGTCCTTTATACCTTATAAACATCAAATAAAATGTTTGGTTCGATCCATGCATGTTCTATGAATGATTTACGAATTTAAACCCCAAAAACGCCACAAAACTCTAAATAATTATACATGAATTTTCTGGGCGTGAACACTAATTTTTATGAATTCTATATAATATGTATAATCTCAGAAAAATATTGGTTAGAATTATGGAGGCCTAAATATTTTATTATTAATTAATTTATAAATCGGCTAATTAGAAAATAAAAGGAAAAATAAAAGAAAACCCTAAATCGATTAGGGTTAGAGTTTGAGGCATGAGATCTGGTAATTAATGATGGTTTAAGGTTGTTAGAATCATGGGGTAATGATTAGCATTTGATTTTAGGGTTTGTTATAGTTTTGGTTAATTTTTAATATAAACCGATTGGAAAATTAATAGTATAAGGGTGTGTTTTGCCAACTTTGAAACTTCTGGGATATTTTTGTAATGTCATATAAATCAGTAGGAATATGGGAAAAATATAACTTAAGGGTTCTAAGTGTAAATATTACAAGAAAATGAATTAATTGTATTTAATTGGTGCGATTTGTAATTAATTAAAAGAGAGGGACTAAAAATGTAATTTTCAGAAACTTGGAACTGTTTTGAGTATTTAAAAGTATTCAAAGGATTATGTGCTAATTTGGTAAATTAATGGCTTAATATGTAATTATTAAGAATTAAAAGTTGTAATTGTAAATTAAAGGGTTAAATATGTGACTTTGATAACTTGAAGGACTTAAAGTGTAAATTGTGAATACTTGAAGGTATATTCGTATAACATGATAAAATAAGGGATCATTATGTAAAATTGATAAGTTAAGGGGTTAAAGTGTAACTTTGAATACTAAAAGGTTTAAAGTGTAATTTTGGAAATATAAGGGTGTAAAAGGTAAAGTTATGAAACCCTAAGGACCAAATGTGTAAATATGTTAAAAGATACTTTGATTCCATTAATAATGACTCAACTTTCTAATTATGGAAACTTTCTAAAAGTGGAAACTTACTATTTATGGAAACCTGCTAAAAGTGGAAAGTCACTTTAAATGGAAAGTTACTAAAACTGGAAAGCCGACTAAAATGAGAAATCTGAATTGAATAAGTTATTAATAATAAGCCGATCACTAATTCGTGTAGATTCGTTGAAGAAGGAGTGTTTCCATATGCTTACGTATGTTATGATTTCGATGGCGATTGAGGTACAGATATTTTGACCTTTCTCAAAAGGGTTTCTCATGATCTCTTTCATATTCTGATCCGTTAGTTCCCGAATTGATGCCATTGCTATCATCCCCTTTACTTGAACTTTCTCTGTTGATCCCACTTGATATGACCTCCGTTATGAAACCATGCTATGAAAACCTTTTAATTATGCCATGGAAATGTTTTGAGAAGAACCGATTTGAAAAGATGTTTATAAATGATGCTAAATTTCTTTTTAAAAGAAAGGTTATTTAACTTTCATGAACCCTATATTTTGAAAGACTATTTTAATGAAAACTGTTTTAAAAGATTATTTAAATTGGACTTTTAATAGAAACTTTTGAAACGGACTTTTGAACTGAACCATGAATTGATTTTTGAATATGAACCTTGACCTGATAAACTCTGATTGGACCTTGAATACTATTTCTGATATGAACCCTTTGTTATGAACTGCTATTATGAACCTTTGATACGATTCTGAGATACACATTTGCCATATGACCTTTTGTATGATATGAGACCTGACTCTTAGTTTGATACCCGAGCCATTTCTGTTTCCCTACCTATGGAGGTACCATAGGCGTGTCTGTGATGCACCACTGACATGACTAGTGTGTGGCCCTAGTGATTTGGCTACACCGTCCCCTTTCTGTTATATTATGCGCGCTTTATGATATGATTTGTTATGGCCACTATGATTTCTGCGGGGGCGTATGGATGCATCGTAGATCTGTTCTGTTTAGTGAATTTAACTACGATTATGATTATGATATATGTCTGGTGACTGGTACTGTGTGCTATACATGCCTTTCACAATTTCTGGGAGTTCGCTACTCCACCCATTTGAAGAATGAGGACACCCCTCATATTATCTGATTATCTGAGAGGACTCCCCTCTATATGATTATGAAGAATTATGGTATTGACGGCTTATATGATATGATATGTTTCTGGGCTCGTGGTAGATGACTATCCTTTCTTCTTTCTATTCTATTACTCTTTTATCTATTCCTTATTCTATTTCCCCAATGCACTATATTTCAGTTCTGTTCATTTATCATTGCTTTGTATATGTATCTGTTCACTGGGCTTTTTAAGCTCAGCCGCATTTCCTTTTCCTGCGACAGGTTTTAGTAGGAAGCTGGGTTATGGGAAGAGAGTGTGACTGGACTTAGAAGACTATGCTTTGGACTAGAGACGATTAGATGAAGTTTCACTTTATTAGACATAGTATTTATTGTTTTGTTACCTTGTAGTTTCAGATTTTCATTTGTAACCCTGAATTTCGTTGTATGTATGAATCATATGCTTGTGTTTGTTCTGATATGTCACTGTAATGTAATACTTCTACCCTTATCGGGTTGGGGTGTTACAGGATGTGACAACTGGCAAATTAGGGAGCCATTTTGAAAACCCGCATTACTTTAAAATTTATGTTTTTTGGAATATTGACAAATTTATTTCGTGATGAGATTTGTAAACGTTGGAATGTGATTTTAAACCGTACGTGATTTATGGAATTTGAATTTGAATTATTTGGTTTGGTATAATTGTGGTGATTTATTTTTGAGATACCTGTTTGGCACTACATTGACTCCGGCACTAGGATAACCTAACAAAAAGTTAATATTTTAAATGATTTGGTTCGGTTAATATATTTTGGAACGTATCGTGGTACTTTATAATTTTTGGGTTTGTGTTCGGTTCGAGAGAGTTGATTTGTTTTAAAAGGTTTCGGGTTTGGTCCGTGTATTTTCACACCGAGTTACCTCACCCACTCTACAAATACTATTATTATTAGTATTATCATTTATTTTTTCTCCTCTTGGGTATTACAACAAAAATCGTCCTTGTGGGTCGGTTGGCACACAAACACAAACACAACCCCCTCACCTCTCGTATCTCTCTCTTTAACATATCAACACCACCATCCCCAAAACCCTAGCCGCCCCATCAAAATCCGGCCACCACTGCCCCACCGCCGGTCACCACACCACACCGCCACCACCAAACGACTCCCCATCTCATCCTCTTCAAGATCTACTAAACCACGCTCCTAAATACTCCCTATTTCACCTCGTTAAACCACAAAAATCATCACCATCTTTCTTGTTTTTGAAGTATCTATCATTTTTGTCTTGGATTTCGAAGGTAAGACGAGTTTTAACTCGTATTTTGGTGGAAATCGTGACCAAGGGTCACGACTTTATGGTTTTCTTCCGGGTTTATAGTTAAAAACGTGAGAACTCAAATGGGTTTTGGATAAAATGAGTTAAATTTCGAGTTTGGTATCCGGGTGGGTCGATTTGATAAAGATTAGTGGAAAGATTTGGTTATTTGGTTGTCGATTGTGGAGTTGATGCTCGGTTTGAGCTTGACCGAGACCCATGTGGTCTCGAAGATGAGTCTTGGATGGCTTTCTAGCCATGTCGAGCCCCTTATGGCTCTTGTACCTAGCTTGTTGTTGTTGTTGGTTTTGGCCGACGACCCGTGAGGGTCCGTTTGGCTTGTTTGTGGCTCGATGGGAGCAAGACCGAGACCCTTTGGGTCCGGTCGAATATCTTTGTTGCTTATGATGTTACTCGACCACTAAGGTCCGTTGGGTTCGGCTTGTATGGAGCAATCCGAGACCCAAGACGTCTCGGGTGAGATTATATTTCATGTGGTTTCATTTGACCCGGGTTGACTTGGTAAACCAACCCGGTATTGGTATAACTTGATGTTTCTTGTTGTGTTTATATCATTGTTGTTATTGTTGTTGTGATGCTTGTTCCTTGGCCGAAGCTTTTGGATGGGTCGAGACCCTTTGTGGTCTCGACAATGGTATACTTTTGGTTATTATGGAGTAATGTTCACGAGTATTGTAAGACCTTAGATATACCAACTTTATCACAAATATAGAAGATTAGAAGAAGAAAGATGGAAAGATGGTGACTTATATGTGATTCGAATATGTGTAACTAGAGAGATGGAAAATGAGAGAATATTATTAAGAAACACACACAAATACACACACAAGCACACCTTACAAATGAGAGGTAAGGTGCCTTTTATACTTCCATCACATGAGATGGATGGGCTTTCTATGGGCTTGGGCTTGGACTTGGTTACATGGTTGGATAACTAGGCTTATGAAGCATAGCATATAACATATTAGCTTGCCAAGTCCAAAGCCCAATGACTAAACTATTACTAATCTTAACAAACGACACAAAGTTACAATATGAGAATGACCATCACTTCATAATACATATTTTTAATGCTAACAATCTCCCCCTAAGGGTTGGTCATTCGAATGATGCTCCACGTGAGTGGGTCTTCCGTGTTCTTTGTCTTTAACTTTGTGTGTCGTTGTAGAATAGTTTTTAGTCTTTGTTCCTTCATGCTTTGTGATCTTTGATAACTGATTTTCATCGTTCTTTGTTCTTTTGCGATGTGAAGTTATCTGCCTTTCGTCACTTCTGCGTCTGTGGTGGTTGTTTGCCATTCCAACATGCTCATACATCTTTGGACTTTGATATTCATATGCACGTAGTTCCCTTTCATTCACTTTGATCTTTAGTCTTTATACTTTGTAGATTCTTCTTTTTGGCGTAGAATCTTTCTTTGAACTTTGTGTTGTATAGATCTTTGAGGGAGCTTTCTTTAACTTCCAGATGTATGTATGAGCACGTGGAATCTTTCGCCATGGAGATGAAGTGTCCCTGCATATAAACAGTTAGCAATAAAACATCCGGTACTTACAGATAAGAATTAGAGATCGTCAACAGCATAGTGTGAAGACTCCTTCTAATCCTTACCAAGGCCGTTCCCATGTCAGATACTCTCGAGAGAGCTTACAAGACCTACTTAGTAGCTCAATGACTGGGTGAGTCGCTGGGGATCACTCCACGACTGTAGACCGTTTGAAACCACCGCGAACACTAAGCGTAACCCATAAAGAATTACCGAAGTGACCTGCTGTCAGGGCTGTTTGATGTTGACCCTGGCAGGAGTTTCCATTCAATCATTGAGAATCACAAAAGTGAATCCTCTCATAAATGTTCTGGCAGATTGCTAAGACCTGCGTAGGACTCTAAAGTTTACATCTGGCGTCCTTAATGATGAACAACCAGTGTAGTAATATCATGTGTTCCTATGAGATCTTTTGATGAATCTCAGGGCTCTAGACTCGATAAGTGCATATTTGGTTTCCTATGCGGAGATTAGGGAGAGGTCTCCTGCTTCAATATCAACCATCTCTAAGAGACAGGTCGATAGATTACGCGGGTTCCCCGTGAGAATGAAACAAGCTCTTTTAAGAGAACTTGAGTGGTTAAGAAGGTTTAGTGCAGTGCGTCACTGGGTCCATGACGTCTTTGTCTTCAATACCGGTGTCACCTTAGTAACAACCAGTAGCATATGAGTTGAACCCGGTGTCTGCCCTAAGGTTGAACATTTGGAGGGCTATTTCTTTTCACCCTTTTTCATAACTTTTCTTTTTAATTCTTCAACCCCTTCTTTCTCCTTTCTCATTTTCTCCTTTTTTCAATCATACCTAAGGACTTTCTAATTCTAATCTATTGGATTTGTCCTTGGGTAGATCCCTCTGGCTCTGGCGGATCATAGGACGGTTTTCCCTAACCTTAGTCACCTTATAACTCCATGACTATCCTATTGTTGATCACATGCCATAAAACCTTTTGTGAAAATCTCTCAAAGTGTTTATGAATATAAAACACATTTTGTTGACACTTCGAGAGTTTTTGTATTTCTTTTGAAGGACTCCCCCTTCACATGTGCTCATGAATTTTTTTAGAAATTTGCACATGCGAGAGGAGTTTGCACTTTTTGAATTGATCCACTTTCAGCGAACATGACCGATTCGAGACACGCTTACATCACTAGTTAGACTAGCTTGAAATTATTACCCGTCCTGGTCAAGTCCAAAGAGAGTATCTCGATACGGTACATTCTACTCAGACAAGTCCTATTCGAGACACGCTTACATCACTAGTTAGACTAGCTTGAAATTATTACCCGTCCAGGACAAGTCCTTTCGATAACTGACAATTTAAGCTTCGTCAATTCATTGGTAATGTCTGAGTCGAGCTCTTTTGAGATTCAGTCACAAACTTTAAACATCTTTGATCACATTTTAATCATGTCTTCTCCCCCTCAAAAATAGCATAACGTGATATTTTTGATATCAACTGATTAATAAAAGGCTTTTTGGAGAGAAAGACAGATTTGCATGAATTTGGAACATTTTTTCATTTTCTACTCCCCCTTAATGATAGCATATTTAAAATTAATTAAGGGTTTGAGGGAGTTATCTTGAGCACTCATTTTGAGAGATTTTGAGAAATCTTTTGAACAATCTTGAAAAAGTGCTCAAGAATTTTGTTTGAAAACGAGTTTATGCTTGAAATCTTTTACGTTTGTTTAGACTCGAACTTTCTGAAAAAGATTTCGTCATTGACCGTACGAGTCCTTGATTTGAAAATAATCAGAAGTCATCGTTGAAGTACGGGTTTCGTACTGATGTATACGAAAGCCATTGTGAAGAAACTTTTGAGAAACGACATGTTTTAGAAAAACATTAAAAAGAACTCCCGCTCAAGCATCTGTACATGTCCGTATCATTGTTGAATGACATTTCTAGAGACGTACAGAATATTGATTTATACGAGAGACATGTCGTGAGAAGAATATTTTTGGATTTTTAGATTTTATATTGTTTTTGGATTTTTTGAAAATTTTATATTTTTGTATTTTGTTTTTGTTGGTTTTTCAAATTTTGTATTTTGTTTTTCAAAAATATTTACAGCGAAGCGATTTTGAAAACATTTTTCAAGAAGATTCGAGAAGACGTTCTAGCTCCTCAGGAGTTAGGCTTCGCATGCCAATTCGTCGAACTAAATAGTCAAACCGTTCTTTTGGAAGGGCTTTAGTAAATAGATCGGCGAGTTGATAATCAGTCTTAACGAAAAATAATTCAACAGTACCCTCTTCCACGTGTTCTTTGATGAAATGGTAGCGGACTTTGATATGCTTCGTCTTAGAGTGATGTACGGGATTGCACGAGATGGCTATGGCACTTTTTGAGTCACAATACATAGGTATTCGGTCAAAAGTAAAGCCATAATCTGTGAGCTGTGTCCGCATCTAAAGAACTTGGGCACAACACGCAGATAGAGACACATACTCGGCTTCGGCGGTTGATAGCGCAGTACAATCCTGTTTCTTTGAAGACCAGCTTACAAGCTTTTCACCCAAAAATTGTGCTCCACCTGATGTACTCTTTGCTGTAACTTGATCACCAGCATGGTCTGCATCTGAGAATGCTGTTAGATTAAACTCCGAATCCTTCGGATACCAAAGTCCCATGTTAATGGTGCTTCGTAGGTACCGAAAGATCCGTTTAACCTCTTTGAGGTGAAGTTCGGTAGGCTTTGCCTGAAACCGTGCTAATAAACATACAGCAAATTGAATATCGGGACGGCTAGCAGTTAGGTACCTGAGAGAACCGATCATGCTCCGATATTTCTTCGGATCGATAGGTTTCCCAAACAAATCAGCACCTATTTTTGGTGAAGTGACCATTGGTGTACCAACAGAATCACAATTTTCCATTCCATGTTTTTTCAAAATCTCTATTGTATATTTAGCTTGATTGATAAAAATACCACGAGGGGATTGATGGATTTGTAAACCAAGAAAGAATTTTAGTTCCCCCATCATGGACATTTCAAATTTGCTTTTCATGAGATTTTCAAAATGTTTTGAATGGTTAGGATTGGTTGATCCAAAAATAATGTCGTCCACGTAAATTTGAACGATCAAAATATCATCTTTGAATTTTTTGATAAACAAGGTGTCATCAACCGTTCCTTTTGTGAAATTGTTTTTGAGCAAGAAAGATGATAGTTCGTCATACCACGCTCTTGGAGCTTGTTTTAAACCATAGATGGCTTTCTTAAGCTTGTAGACGTAGTCTGGATGATCTTTGTCGATGAATCCCTCTGGCTGACTCACATACACTTCTTCTTTCAGAGTTCCATTCAAGAAAGCTGTCTTAATGTCCATCTGATAGACTGTGATGTTTTTGTGAGCGGCATAGGCTAAGAAAATCCGGACTGCTTCAAGTTTAGCTACAGGCGCGAATGATTCTTCGAAATCTATCCCTTCTTCTTGTGGATATCCTTTAGCCACGAGACGAGCTTTGTTGCGAATGACAGTCATTTCCTCATCCAGTTTGTTCTTCCACAACCACTTGAGATCAAGAACACGTTTATCAAGTGGTCGTTCAACAAGTTCCCAACTATCATGTAACAGGTATTGAAGAAATTCCTCTTGCATTGCTTCAATCCAAGGGTTTTCTGCCATTGCTTCCCGAATGTTCTTAGGTACTTTGTTGCTTATTGAGCAAATGTAAATGCACAATTCGAGATCGGTGGCAAGTTGTCTCCTCGTCTGAACTGGCATTGAAGGATCACCAATAACATGTACTAACGGATGGTCTTTTGTCCATTGAAACGTAGAAGGGTACCTTTGGTGTAACGAATGTGTGTTAGATGGTTCTTGTAACCTTGAAGAAGATTCAGCAGAGTCTGTTGCAAACGGGTTTTCAAATACTTCTTCTCCTTCTTCTAACGCAACATCGTTTGAATTATTTGTATGTTCTTCTTGAAAATTTGTGTTTTGATTTTGCTCATCAACGGTTGGTAGAACAGTTTCAAGTACTGGAGTTACTGGAGTAGATGTAGATGATGTTGATGTTGTTGGTGCTTCAGCTTCGATTGTGGTAGATGCATCCTGTGGTTGTGGTGGTGGTTGATGGTTTTGAGCGGGTGCAGCGGAATGTTGTTGAGATGCATTTGTCGAAGGTCCACCATAATATTCATCAAACATTAACTCGAAGAAATTTTCCAGTTCTTGTTCTGAAGGTTTATCCGTGTTTGTTGACTGAGCTCCTTGAGGTACGAGTCCTGAACTGATGTGTCCAGAAGTCTGCTGGTTTGGTGCGGGTCCTAATCCGTTTTGATTAGAAGCCATCGGATTAAGCGCGGGTTCTAGAGCGTATCTCTCAGAAGCCATCTGTGAAATCTCGTCAAACTTCACATTCATCGTCTCCATTATCTTTTTCGTTCTTCTATTATACACCCTGAATGCCCTCGAGTTTTCTGAATATCCAATGAAGATTCCAATATCACCCTTAGCTTTTAATTTCCCTAAATCTTCTCTGTCATTCGTCGGATAGCACAATGCGCCAAACACGTGAAGGTAAGAGATGTCAGGTTTACGGTTGTTCACTAGCTCATATGGGGTTTTATTGAATCTCGGATGGACTAGGGATCGGTTTTGAGTAAAACAAGCAGTGGCTACAGCATCAGCCCATAAGAATAGAGGTGCACTAGAAAAAATCAGCATTGTACGAGCAGCTTCCACAAGAGTTCTATTTCTTCTTTCAACTACCCCATTCTGCTGTGGAGTTCTAACAACTGATGTTTGGTGTGTGATTCCAACATCTTCAAGGTAAGTTCTTAACTCCTGGTTTGTAAATTCTGTGCCATTGTCTGTTCTTATAATCCTTACTGGAGCTTGAAGTAGAACTTGAATACGCTTCAGAAAGGTGATGATGATGCCTGGTGCTTCGTCTTTTGATCTCAAAAACTTTACCCAAGTATATCTTGAATAATCATCAACAATAACGAGAATATACTTCTTCCCATTAATGCTTTCAACTCTCATTGGGCCACATAAGTCCATGTGCAACATATGTAAACTTGCTTCCGAACTAGGTACGGTTTTGGGTTTATATGATGCTCTTTTACTTTTTCCTTGTTCGCATGATGGACATAAGTGTTCCTTGGTGTATTTGAACTTAGGAAGTCCGGTGACGATGTTGTCTTTGGCTAACTTGTTGATGGTGTCGAAATTGAGATGGGATAAACGTCTATGCCACAGCCAGGACTTAGTTTCGGTTGCCCTTGTCATAAGACAAATTGGTGATGTAGAAGCCATTTGGTTGATGTCGATAGCATACAAGTTTGTACCACGATTACCAGTTAAGAGATCATCACCAACCAAATTTCTAATAAAAACCGTGTTTCTCCTGAATGCAACTTCTAAATCTGCATCACAAAACTGCCCGACTGAAAACAAGTTGTATCCCAACCCTTCGACGTAGTAGACTCGAGTGATTAAAAAATTCCCAAACTGAAGATCTCCATAACCCTGAATAGCTGCTACATGATCATTACCAAAGCGTACAGTTCCCATAAATTTCTAGATGAAGTTGATCAGTAGCTTTAAATGCCCGGTCATGTGCTTGGAGCAACCCGAGTCGACGATCCAAAGACATATTTCGATAACCTGCCAAGAACAGAAGAGTTTGTATTTGGAAACCGTGTTGAATTTGGTTCCATGGGGTTAGGAGTAAAAGCAGAATCACACTCATAGACAGTTGCTACTTGTTTAGCTTGAGATATTTCTAATTTGCCATCCTTAAGAGTGAACTCTCTACCCGTTGGAATCCACATACAAAACTTAAGATAGTTCCTAGGCATTCGACTAATAGTGGTAGTCCTAAATCGTGCAACTAATCGTTCTAAAGATCTGGATCTAGCACTAGGTCTTTTTGGAACATCCTTCTGTTCAGGCGTGACATTCACATTCTTAGAAACACATTCATCATGAACATAATTAATTAAACATTTCTTGCATATTAAACAAACAGAGTCATTACAAGCATTAGAAATAGTACTCTTGACATTACATTCAGATGAAACATGTCTCTTATTACAAAGCGATAAATTCCTAGGGTGTTCTTCTACTTCTTCAACTTTATTCTTGCTACTACTCTTAGAGACAGGCGAGACTCTATTGTTCCTTGTATTGCTCTTAGGCTTTAGTCTGCTGCTCCTAGAGGTGCTTTCTAATCCTGTAGAAGGTAAGGCACACGCGTTAGGATTTATGTTGTTGTCCTTTTTAGCATCACTAGACTTTTTAGAAGTATCCTTTTTGCACTCATTTATCCTTTTTGCACTCATTTGTCTTAGAAGTGGAGGCAGACGCATTAGTGGGACTAATCCTAAAAAGGCCAGGTGCTATCACTTTTGGTGTTACGACAACCGCTTTTCCTTTATCAACAATCTTTTCATTTACACTTTGCTTGGGCAAGGGTGTTGGAGTGACTGGTTTTGTCAAATTCTTTTTCTCATCGACTTTTGGAGCAAACCTTGAAATTGATATCTTTGGTTTTTGAACCGTGTTTGAAACATTTGGTTTCTCCGAAGTCGACGGTTTTGCAAACTTAGTTTCCTCACCCTTCCTTTTTTGACTTTCAAGCTGAGCCCTCAAAAGATCATTTTGCTCTTTCATGTTCTTTAAGGCACGCTCATACGACAATTTGTCATACTTGCATTCTTCCTTTTTCCGATCAAGTTGTTTAAAATATGACACATTTTCTTTTTCAAGCTTTATAAGAGCATTTTCATATTTTGAAACAATTGCGGAGGTCTCAGCTCTTAGTCGTTCATCGTATTGAACAGAATATGTTTGTAAAATGATGGACATGATGTCAGTGGTCATAACAGCTTCGAAAAGAGAATCATTTAGGTTTTCCAAAACATTCATGTTTTCACGAGCAGCATTAGCTTCGTTTACCAGGGATTTGTGGTCCTTGACAAATTCGGCCGTTTCTTTTAAGAAAACAAGTTCAAAATTTTTTACACTCGCGCTGATGTTATTCAGTGGAATAGTAATTTCGTTTTGAAACACCTTTTGCTGTTCGATGTGAAAACTAGAATGCCAGTTGTTAATATCGATGGAAGTTTTGGATTTAACAATGTTTTGAAGTTCTTGAATTCTCATTTTAACGTCATCGAGAATGTTTCTAGCCTCACTTGTTTTAAAAGTGTTGTTAGAGGACATTTGTTCTAATTTTGAAAGAGATTTGGAAACAACTTTCTTTTTAGACAAGAATTTCGCAAATGGTCGTTTAATGGAAAACACAGACGGTTCTGTTTGTGGAACAAAAGTGATTCCCGAAAGTTTGTTCAATTTGTTGTAATCAATGGGTTTCAAATCCTTTTGTTTCATTTTATTAATGCTCTCTTCGACATGTTCAATTGTTAGCACAGAATCCCGAACGACGGGAGGATCATGTTTGGTATAAATCACATTACCATTGTACAAAACATTCTGTTCTTGCTGAGCTTTCTTGAGATTACAAGGGGTGTTGTTACCAAGAGCCATTTTATGTTTCGTATGGTAAATCGGATGAATTTGATTTGAAATCGTTTTCATTGTTTGACTCGACTGACCCGACTTAACCACTAATTCCTCTAAATGAGCAATCATGTGTTCTGACTCTACGATTTCTTCCAAAAGTTTGTCTTCTTTCTTTGCAAAATCCTTTTTCAACTCATCCATTTCTTTTTCAAGATTGGAATAAGCTGTTTTTTGTTTAGAAAGTTGGTTTTGTAAATCAGAAATTTCCGTGTTTAAAGATTTTATCTTTTTGAAAGAATTAACATCAAGTGTGTCAAACTTGAGTTGCAATTTTTGTTTCTCTGAAACGGAATTTTGATAACCAGTTTCTAATTCAGACAATCTTTTGTTATGAAATTCAAAAGCTTTAACGGTTGATTTGTAACTCTCAAGCTCAGCGGTCAATTTAACATTCGCGGCCTTAACATCGCGATTGACCTTTTGCACATTCTCAATTTCAATACGACAATTATTCAATAATGATTCAAATAAAGCACGTGTTTCCTCATCATTCTCAGCATGCTGTGAAACGAAGCCTCCATTATAATTCACATCTGGAGTTACTGAAGGAGTATTGCTACTACTTGGCGTGTCCAGGGATGTATCATAAGTGGGTGCTTGCTTCTCAAAATGCTGTTCCTCTTGAGGAGACATATCAAATATATCATTATTGTGACATGTGTTAAAATTAGATACCTCAGATGGTGCATTGGTGTCATAAACAGGAAGTGTGTCAGAATCCGTGTCATACTTAGCTTCCTGAAGATTCGCCATGAATATGCAGTTCGCATCGATATCTTCTCTATCTTCCATGTCATCCATAAGAGCCATAAAGTCATTCTCCTCTGCATTCAACTGAAATCCTGCCTCTGCCTTTTGTGCCAACATCACTGCTTTCTGCAAGTACGCTAGATCTTTCTTGTTTGGCTTAGTAGGACAGTTCCTTGCCATATGACCTACATCCTGGCAGTTGAAACACTTTACCGGATTACCCTGATTCATATTTCCCAGATTCCCAACTACTGGAGCTGCAACATTTCTATTCTGATTACCCATTGCCTGATTACCAACATTCTGACCCCTCTGATTTCCAACAAACTGACCCAACTGATTCCCTGTATTCTGACCATACTGATTCCCTGCATACTGACCTGCATTCTGCATATTCTGATTCCCCATGTTAATTCCAATGGCATATCCTTGCTGATTCCCATAAACTCCAACCATTTGGCCTCCGTTGCCCATATTGAAACTCGGCTGAGCGATCTGCCTGTTGCGAGTATTCGATGAAATCCTTTGGTTGTTGTTTGTTGGTGTAGAATAGCGTCCTTGGAATGCTTTTGTCAGAAAAGCAAACGCTTGAGTCAATGCTGCAGCAGCTTCATCATTGTCAGTGAATTCTGGTTCTTGGAATTCTGGGTATGTCTGTTGTGGAATAACTTCTTGTTGTTGTGGGTAGAATTGTTGTTGGTATACCGGTGTTGGTTGTTGAATGCATGATGGTTGCATGTAGTTGTGAATGGATGATGATGGCTGTTGAGTGTTCACTTGTAATGGTGTTGGTGTATTAGCTGTTAGTGCGAGAGGATCATGATTCTTTGCCAATCTTTCTTTCCTAACTTCATTAGCCTCAGCTTGGTTTTGCTTCAGAAAGTCATAGAGTTGATCATAATTTACCTGATGTAAGTCCTTTGTCTGATTAACAATTGTAACATAACGACCCCATTCTTCTGGAAGGTTATTGACGAATTTGATGTTTGTTGCAATTGTCCGAGGTGTCAACTTGTTTCTGATTAACTCATTCATCAACGTGCAAAACCTTGTGTAGTATGACTCAATCTGTTCACCTTTAGTGGATGTGAAGTTCTCCCATTCAGTAAGAAGTTTGTTCTCAACGTCTTGTTGTCCAATCTCTGTTCCATGACAAATCCTTCTAACACGTTCCCACATAGCATGAGCAGTTTCACAGCTGTCGACCGCAGCAAAGATCTCCCGAGGTAATCCAAGTTGGATTAGATGCATTGCCATATCATCAGCTTTGATCTGTGCCTTGTCTTCATCAGTGTAATCTTCTTCTGTTTGTAAACGCATGTATGGTTCAGTAGGATTTGTTGAGTTTGGATCACCGGCGACTTGAACTTGTCTTGGCTGAAATGGACCTTTCTTAATGGAGTTGAGCATGAGGTTACCATCAGGCTTAGTTTTGATGTAACGAAGCATGCGGCTTGTCCATGGGAGATATCCACCTTTTTCAAGCATAGGAGGTCGGTTTTCCGCACCTGCTGCATGAATATCTTGCTGAGACGCCATTGATGAAGTGTAGA
The DNA here is from genome assembly GCA_030686995.1 of Artemisia argyi. Classification (NCBI taxonomy): domain Eukaryota; kingdom Viridiplantae; phylum Streptophyta; class Magnoliopsida; order Asterales; family Asteraceae; genus Artemisia; species Artemisia argyi. Next base: position 188,052,223 of record CM060685.1, on the reverse strand, counting down.
TGGATAAAGTTGATTCTTGGATCGTTCCAACGAAATAGGAGTAGAGTTTAGAGTGAGTTGATGCAAGTTTTTATGGTGAAAATTTTGACTAAAAACCTTAAAACCTCAATAACTTCTTCTCGGAGCGTTTTTAGGCCTCGAAACTTCGCCTAAATCGATAAATCATTTAGCGTGTTGTTCTCCTCTGTCTGACGGTCGTTTTGACAGCTGATTCGTCGAAAACGGAGTTACGGTTCAAAAGTTATGGCCGTTTGAAGTTCAGTCGTCAAAAATCAACCAAAAGTTCTCGAAAATGTTGTATTCTCGATAATTCACCCAGGTTCTCGATAATTTTTCAAGATCTCGATAACATCACCCAAGTTCTCGATAATTTTTTCAAAAGTTCTCGATAATTTTGCAAAAGTTCTCGAAAATTTTTAAAAGTTCTCGAAAATTTTTCAAAAGTTCTCGAAATTTTTTCAAAAGTTCTCGATAATTTTTCAAAAGTTCTCGATAATTTTTTCAAAAGTTCTCGATAATTTTGCAAAAGTTCTCGAAAATTTTTTTTAAAAGTTCTCGAAAATTTTCACTTATCGAGAATTTCAAAACTTATCTAAATTATACAATTTAGAAAGTTATCCCAAGTCGAAGTGTTTTTACTAACTTATACAAGTAAGAAAAACACCGAGTAAACCACGGAATCGTTTGAAGATACTTGAAGAGAAGTTCTCGATAAAAGGGAACAAAAATCGTATGACTTAAAGCACACCGAAATCAAGTTTTTAATCCAAGATTCTTGTACTTCTATGCATAAAAACACCAAAACTTGATGAAAGTTCCAAACTTGATGATTTTTATAAAAACTTTTTAGTTCTCGAAAACAAGTACAAAAACCTATTCGAATTTTTTGGCTTGAAATTTTCAAAAAGGTTGAAACTTTCTTGTTAGAAAAGGTTTATAACACTAGTTTGTAATCAAAAAGGTGTTAAAAACCAAGAAAAACAAGAAAAGTAATAACTTTTCTAAAAAAAAACGTGTATATTGCTAAAAAAAAACGAACCAAGCAAACTCTCAACACTCCTAAATCATTGTTAGGCGATTGATACCACTTGTAAGACCTTAGATATACCAACTTTATCACAAATATAGAAGATTAGAAGAAGAAAGATGGAAAGATGGTGACTTATATGTGATTCGAATATGTGTAACTAGAGAGATGGAAAATGAGAGAATATTATTAAGAAACATACACAAATACACACACAAGCACACCTTACAAATGAGAGGTAAGGTGCCTTTTATACTTCCATCACATGAGATGGATGGGCTTTCTATGGGCTTGGGCTTGGACTTGGTTACATGGTTGGATAACTAGGCTTATGAAGCATAGCATATAACATATTAGCTTGCCAAGTCCAAAGCCCAATGACTAAACTATTACTAATCTTAACAAACGACACAAAGTTACAATATGAGAATGACCATCACTTCATAATACATATTTTTAATGCTAACAAGTATGATATTGGGGACCGATTGTGAGACGGTCGAACTAGATTGACGAAGATAGGTTAGTCGGGTGTCGTAGTCGGACCCTATTGTTGTAGCACGTGGATTGGGATTGATTTTGGACGGAGTTGGCTTATCTATTTATGACTTGATTATGTTATTTTTGGACTTGGACAATGAGCCGAGAGTGATGACTCGGACATGTGACCAATTCTTATGACTCGATAAATATTCAAAATCAAACATTAATAATAAAACTCGTAATTATATTATTGATAATATAATCGTTTATATACGTATATAGACGTGATAAACGTATATATATATATATATATATATATATATATATATATATATATATAAATATATATATATATATATATATAAATGCGTATATTAATAATAAAACGATCACGAGTAGACGTTATAATAATATAACGATAAGTATTGTACTATATGAATAGTGCAATAAATGTCGGGAGTGTTATTATAAATAAACAACTATAAATGATAACGAGATCTAATACGTTGGATAATTAATAAATAAAAACACGACTTTTTATAAATTTAGAAAACTTATTGAGTCATACGGGGTTGTGGTAACTTAAGTCCAAGTGGACTTTATTATGTGACTTTTGTGTTGTCACGGATATATGATGATTAATATATCCATTTTCTATAACTACGTAAATTATTTAATCGGCGGGTTAAATCGAGTTTATTTAGCTATATAAAATGAGTATATTAATGGGCATCGTATCCTACGACGCCCATAGGTTGTGGTACGTGTATTAGGATAATAAATTACTAAATATCTCGTGGAGTTGGCTAAATTGACGCATTTGGCAAATTTGACGATATATCTAGGGAATTTATTGGACTACGATATTTACCATATAGTATTTTTGTGCTATGTGATATAGGTTGGGTATAATCTTGGAATGATGTATTACGTAAATAAATATGGAGGATTACCAAAGCGACGGATTTGATAAATTTCGATGATTTATTTAAATAATATATTGGGCTAATATTAGACCTATAGATTGTTTATTATTCTTTTCGTTGTGGCTTCTTGGTTTGAGTTGTGTCGACCCTCCACCCGTATTGATACCAAACGTCAAACACCAAATTAATATAAAGATAATTCGAGAAATGGATATTTTTGGAAAGTAAAATGGAATACGTTCGGGATTGGGAATATTTGATTTTGAGGAAAGGATTCTGAACGCGTTTATATTGTTAGGAAGTGCCGAGTCTGTAGTTGCCGTTATTTGAGTTTGCTTTACGTCATTCATCTATCGATTTCTTTTGCGGATTGCTGGACTTGAGGTGAGTCATAGCCCCACTTTTACTCTTGAAGTTTGTTTTCAATACTTGGGGTGAGAAACGTGCAAATGTTTTATATGGACTATTATCGCTCTATTCATTTTAAAACTTGCTATGCTTATAGAACTAGGTAGTGTAGAGCATGTCGCATCCCTGCGAATGCATATTGATTTGATTTGTTGAGAAGCATGTCGTATCCTTACGAATGCATGAACATGTCGTATCCTTACGAATGTTAGGCATGTCGCATCCTTGCGAATGCATATTGATTGATTTGGATTGGTTATAGAGCGAGGCCTATACTTGAGCTAGGTAAGCTATTGATTGGATTGATTTGGGCTATAGCGTGCACCTATAGGGTTGATTTGTTTGGTTGGATGATTAAGGCCTAGTCTAGCTAGCAAGCGTTTTGCGTATATGTCCACTTGATTTAGCTATGAATTTAAACCTATGATCTTACCAGCAAAATGTAACACCCCCAAAATTTGGTACAGCGGAAGACTCAACAAGCTTTCGGGGTGCTATGGGGATTGGTATCCATTCAAAGTCATGAAACAACGAGATAAAGTAAACATAAGGAAAGCACAACCACACGGGGTCTTAAAGTTTACATTTATCCCAAAATCAATTCAAAGTCAGGCCCAAAAGAAATAAACATAGGTCCACAATTATTTATCAGAGTTTCAGAAAATAGATCCATGAACCAGGTGCCATAGCCAAGCCTCCAATCCAAGCATCCAAGGGCATCACTTAATTACCTGAGAAAACGCGCTAAAAGTCAGCTTTCGCTGGTGAGATCATAGGTTTAAATTCATAATTCGATATAGTGGACATATACGCAAAACACTTGCTAGCTAGACTAGGCCTCAATCATCCAACCAAAATAATTCAACCAAATCAAATCAACCCTATAGGTGCACACTATAGTCCAATAACCAAATCAAATCAAATCAATCTGTATGTGTAAGTGATGAGGCGAAAAATGATCCGTTTTTAGGGGGTCATTTAAGCCCGAATTCGATTTTATTTGATCAAATATTGCCCTAAATCGTTCCTTTTGTGATTTTAGGTGTTTGGAGAGTGAATTCTGGAAAAGAGGCTATTTTGGACGTTTTTGGAGCATAAAGTGAAGAAAACAACAAAGTACCGAAAATCCAAGCTGAAAATACAAGGTGACGGCGTCAAGATTTACTCTTGACGGCGTCAGAAAGGGTGAATATTTTACCGTAGGTTGTGAAGGCGTCAGATGAAGAGATGACGGCGTCAAAGTGGCCAAGATTAATTTACCGTAGGTGGTGACGGCGTCACCAAGGCCGTCACAATTGGATCTAGGGCGTCCGAGGAAGTTATTGGCGGCTGGCTGACGGCGTCAGAATTAACTCTTGACGCTGTCAGGACGATTTTCCTATATATAGTTTTCTAGTTTTTTCATTAAAAGAAGAGGAGAAGTTTTGGTGAAACCCTAAAGACGATTTTGGTGCCTCTTTTACAGGTTTTTCAAGGGTTCCAAACCCTTGATACCTTGCATTGTAATTGAGATAAGTATACTCTTAATTCAATCAATATGTCTATGTGTTGGTTGTTTATCTTTTGTTCTTATCTTAATTCTACTATGCTAGGCTAGATTTCTTTTGTGTTTGCTTAGATCTAATGAAACCTAGATGTTGATTATGTGTTAATTACCTGTCTATTCTTGTTCTTGGATGAATGATATTATATGTTAGGCTTAAGAAAACTGGCAGATCTCCAAATGGTAACATGCTTGAACGTCTTAAGAAACATGAACCGAGGCGTACTAGGTCTTTATTGGTTGTATTTAATGCATGAGCCACTGTTTACAATCCCTATAGTTGTGCTGGGTCATGGTGTAGGAGGAGATAAGAGCTCATAGAGTTGGGGAGTTGTGTATGCCACCCCACGAATGGTATTAAGGAATACAATCCGTCATCCATACAAGTGTAACAAGTAATTGACATGTAAAAGATATCTAGGGAGTAATGAAGTCTAAGTAAACACAATTTCTCCAAATACTGCTCACAACCTTAGTTTAATATTAGTTTAATTTCATTTTCATTAGTTTAATTAGTTATAAAGTAGTTTTTGGGTTAGTTGAATAACAACTAATTCCGCCCACTCTTCCAAAACCCAAGATTTTACTTGCTTTCATAAAATATAAAAAGACAAAAATAATCATCCTTCATCTCTAGAACTATTAATTAGGCTTTCTAATCCTAGCGACACTATTCCTAAGCTGAACGATCAATCCCCCGGTACTTGTCACTATACTATACTACAACGATCAGGTACACTGCCTGGTGGGGGTTGTAAGCCTCGCGAGATCCCTCGAGAGGTAAAGCAAGGTGCGATTCCCACGCATCAAGTTTTTGGCGCGCTGCCCGGGGAATAGTTATTGTCTAGGTTAGGATTTCTTTTTATTAGGTCTACTTGCTAGATTCCTTTCTAGTAAGATTTTTATTTTTATTTTTAGGTCTTCTTTAGTCTATCTTATTTCTTTGTGTCTTTGTTCGTAATTTCCATTGACTATTCCGTTCACCATTATGGAGTACGCGAATCCACCATACCACCAACCAAAAAGGCCATTCTACCCTGTTGACATCTCGAATTTCAAACAATATCAAGATGAACCCATATATGATGCACGGACTCGTTTTAAAATTTTACTTCGAAAATTCCCTCATCATAGTTTCTCTTTATCATCCCTAACCGAAACTTTTTACTATCGTGTCAGCCAATGTGACCAAATGCGCATCGATGATTTTGCCGAAGGGGGCCCTAGGGAATTAAATGATGAAGAAGCGTGGGATACCATAGAAAACTGTGCCCAATATTATTATAGAGTAGACAACCCAACAAACAACATCACAAATCAATCAAAAACAAGTTTGATGGAGCAAACAGGAAGTTTGTTGGGGGATGAATATACTCATGTTGAGATACCTAGTTGGATGGCACCTAATATCATAGTACAAAACAAACATATAGGTAATCTAGGTACAATGGAGGATGAGGTGGATAATCCAAGCCCACAAAGTACCCCACAAGTCCTACCATCATTTGAGGCACATACACCGCCCGTGACTTACCCGGAAGAAGTAGAAGAGACTATAGGAACCCCAATTGAGGTAGAACCCTTGGACCAAGCACCACTAGAGGATATAGGTTTGAACACTTGTAGTGATAACCTTACTCCTAGTTCTAGGGAAGTTCCTAGTTTTGATGAACCGGAGCCTCAACCAAAACCATTACCTAATCTTCCATCCTTGGATGAAGATTTAGGAATTGAAATAGGTCCCGATCCACCCATCAAACCATGTAGTCCGGGTAGTTTTACGTTGAAGGTAGTAGACCCCAAGCCTTGTAGAGAAGAAGCCAACATAGGAGTGGACCATGACCTTACATGCTTACATCACCCATTTATGATTGATCACAAGAAACATTATGGGTTTAAACCGGGTTTATTAGGTCAAGATGGATTCCCAATTGGGAGTCTCTCGAAATTGATAGAAGATGATCCCTTTCTAAGAGAAAATCTTAATTCGCCCACTCACCCAATTGAATTAGGTAAGGTTATGATGATAGGATCCCGCACCTTTGAGCATACAATTCATCCATCACTCTTTCCTCACGAGGCATATTTACACCCTAAGGGTGTGTATCGCTACTTTCACCCGCACTTAATCCTAAGTGTAGGGAAAACCTCACCTTTATCCGTGAAATAAGGGTAAAGTCAGGCTCGTGACTCGAACAAAAACAAGCGCTTCCTGGGAGGCAACCCATGTTTTGTGTGATTTTAATTGTTTGATTGTTATTTACTTCCGTATGCATGTTTTATTTTTATTGTTGGTTGATCATGTTTCTCAATTAAAAATGTGAAATACTTTATTATGTTGTTTGGCCTAGTCTTAACTTCAACCTAAAGGTATTTTTGCAAAAGATAAGTGTAAGGGGAAACCCCAAATATGTTTTCAAGAAACAAACCGATCATGATTCTCCACAATATTTAATGAACATGTATATTCGTATTTGTTAGAGTCAAATGCTTGTATTGAGTCATAATGAAGTTTTGCAGGATTTTCCAGGAAGTAGGACAAGGTTTTTCCAGAAATTTTCCGGAAACTTAACATAAAGATTTCTGCAGGTCCATTCTGACGGCGTCAGGCAATTGCTCTTGACGGCGTCAGGAGTAAAAATCTGGAAATTTTACCGATTTTGTTTTTCTAACGGAGTCTTATAGTTTTTGTGAATTATTAAGTTTTATAATCTCCAGGAAATCTGCAAACTTCATTCCACAAGCATTATATCTTACTTTGTTTTCTAGGATTTAGTAACTTATATAGGATGCCGCCGATTTTACGCGAGGTTGCCTTGTCTATTGTTGTCAGGTTTTACAGGTTATTTAAGACAAGAAGATGATTTATATTCTGGAAGGGAAGCTTTGATTGCTCATTTTCTTGGAGGAAGATTTAACCTAGCCAACCTAAAATCCATACCGAGCGAATCAGGGGAGTATTTGATTTCATTCTCTTTACTTCTTAACTTTTACATTCTTTACTTGAACATTGGGGACAATGTTCATCCTAAGTGTAAGGGGAGGGTAAAAAGATAATACCTTACATATGCACTTTCGCTTGAGTTTGTTTTGTTTGATAGTAGATGTGTAATAAAACTATTAGAAATACTTGTTAGTGTAATTTTAGCGCCAAATTTAAAATTTTTTACAACATTTAGGAGTGAAACTTTAGCCATAGCAAGCGTCTCATGGATAGGAGGTTGTATGACTAGCATATAACCGTATATTCAGAAAAATTTTCCACCCAAAGATGTGAGGTTCGCCTTTAGTTTTGATAGGAAAAGCATTCATTATTGGTGCTTATGAGTGTACCGGTAGCATTTAGATTCTAGAACTTGCGTTAGTGATGAATCCCGAGACCGCTAGTGAGACTACATTCGTGTGGTAGGATTTACTACATGATAAGAGGCATTAGGATTACCCTTGTGTTAAACCCGTATTATAATTACTTGACCATTTAAGTCATATTACTTGGCTAGTTAAGTCAACTAATTTTTCCCACACCCTTAGCGTTGTACTCATTCTTAGTACACGATACCCCTAGTACACCCCTCTGAGCCTATCTTTTCGTTTCTAACTTTAAGCATTTTACTTAAAGGAAGAATTTGTTACACCCCACTTAAATGTACAACCAAATCGCCTTAGCCTTCCGTGTATGCGCTCATTTTTAGTGCATTATTGTTATTTGTTAAACCCTAAGTTAACTTTCTAATTGATTACATGGTTGCTGAGTCGAGTCATATCCTTGTACATATTGTTTTGGGACGATTGGGACTCATGGGTAAGTACTTATTTTATGGAGTAATGGGGAAGAACAACATATTATTACCCCCATATGTACGTTAATCTTAAAAGTGCTCCAAGTGTTTTGATTTTCTTAATTCGAGTCATTAGAATAGTTGAATGTAAAGTATATAAAGATTCAAGTGTAAGGGGATTGCTCATACCCCTATGATGTATTATTTTGGATGGTAGGGTAAGAGTGTATGAAAAAAAAATAAAAAATAAAAAAATAATAAAAAAATAAGAAAAAAAAATTAAGAAAAAAAAAATAAAAATAAGAAAAAAAAATTAAGAAAAAAAAATAATAAAAAGAAAAAAAAAAAAAAATATATATATATATATATATATATATATATATATATATATATATATATATATATATATATATATATATAGAAAAGAAGGAGAAAAACATACGGACTACCATCCCATTTTCATTCTATGTTCATTTTATGTTTTTGTTTATTTTTCATTTATTAGCTTAAGTCGAGTCTAGTCTTGGCTTAGCAACGCCATCTTGTACATGTAATTTACTAAGATTGTTAACTCGCCACCAGTAAAATTCCCTTATCCAACAAAACCGTGTAATTCATATCCCTACACCTAACGTTATAACCTTTTTAAAAGACCTCTTTGATAGTTTATCCTAGGTGCTTACGCCATGTGGTGGAGGTTTGATCCTTTCCCAAGCCTATGGTAATCTATTTTGCTATGACAGGTAGTGAGAGATATCTTCCATTTCCATAATGTTATATTACTTTATTACACCCGAGAGATGTGAGTATCTAAACACTATTTGTGAGGTGCTTGTGTATGACCTCCGTGCTTGTCTATTGGTCTTTAGTGGAATGATTATTTGTTGTAATTACTTTTATATTAGTGTTAAATTACCCCTAACTTGTATTTTGAGTAGAATAAAAGCTCATTTGCTTGAGGACAAGCAAATCTCAAGTGTAAGGGTATATGATGAGGCGAAAAATGATCCATTTTTAGGGGGTCATTTAAGCCCGAATTCGATTTTATTTGATCAAATATTGCCCTAAATCGTTCCTTTTGTGATTTTAGGTGTTTGGAGAGTGAATTCTGGAAAAGAGGCTATTTTGGACGTTTTTGGAGCATAAAGTGAAGAAAACAACAAAGTACCGAAAATCCAAGCTGAAAACACAAGGTGACGGCGTCAAGATTTACTCTTGACGGCGTCAGAAAGGGTGAATATTTTACCGTAGGTTGTGAAGGCGTTAGATGAAGAGATGACGGCGTCAAAGTGGCCAAGATTAATTTACCGTAGGTGGTGACGGCGTCACCAAGGCCGTCACAATTGGATCTAGGGCGTCCGAGGAAGTTATTGGCGGCTGGCTGACGGCGTCAGAATTAACTCTTGACGCCGTCAGGACGATTTTCCTATATATAGTTTTCTAGTTTTTTCATTAAAAGAAGAGGAGAAGTTTTGGTGAAACCCTAAAGACGATTTTGGTGCCTCTTTTACAGGTTTTTCAAGGGTTCCAAACCCTTGATACCTTGCATTGTAATTGAGATAAGTATACTCTTAATTCAATCAATATGTCTATGTGTTGGTTGTTTATCTTTTGTTCTTATCTTAATTCTACTATGCTAGGCTAGATTTCTTTTGTGTTTGCTTAGATCTAATGAAACCTAGATGTTGATTATGTGTTAATTACCTGTCTATTCTTGTTCTTGGATGAATGATATTATATGTTAGGCTTAAGAAAACTGGCAGATCTCCAAATGGTAACATGCTTGAACGTCTTAAGAAACATGAACCGAGGCGTACTAGGTCTTTATTGGTTGTATTTAATGCATGAGCCACTGTTTACAATCCCTATAGTTGTGCTGGGTCATGGTGTAGGAGGAGATAAGAGCTCATAGAGTTGGGGAGTTATGTATGCCACCCCACGAATGGTATTAAGGAATACAATCCGTCATCCATACAAGTGTAACAAGTAATTGACATGTAAAAGATATCTAGGGAGTAATGAAGTCTAAGTAAACACAATTTCTCCAAATACTGCTCACAACCTTAGTTTAATATTAGTTTAATTTCATTTTCATTAGTTTAATTAGTTATAAAGTAGTTTTTGGGTTAGTTGAATAACAACTAATTCCGCCCACTCTTCCAAAACCCGAGATTTTACTTGCTTTCATAAAATATAAAAAGACAAAAATAATCATCCTTCATCTCTAGAACTATTAATTAGGCTTTCTAATCCTAGCGACACTATTCCTAAGCTGAACGATCAATCCCCCGGTACTTGTCACTATACTATACTACAACGATCAGGTACACTGCCTGGTGGGGGTTGTAAGCCTCGCGAGATCCCTCGAGAGGTAAAGCAAGGTGCGATTCCCACGCATCAGTAAGGATACAACATACCCAACATGCGTAAGGATACGACATGTTCAACTTACCTAGATCTAGTCTAGGCCTCGTTGTATAGCTTACCTAGTTCTTGACTAGGCCTCGCTCCATAACCAATTCAATAGCTTACCTAGTTCGGGACTAGGCCTCGCTCTATAACCAAATCAATAGCTTACCTAGTTCGGGACTAGGCCTCGCTCTATAACCAAATCAATAGCTTACCTAGTTCGGGACTAGGCCTCGCTCTATCCTACCTAGTTCTATAAGCATAGCAAGTTTTGAAATCGAAAGCAATAATAGTCCACATAAAACAATTTGCACGTTTCTCACCCCAAGTATTGAAAACAAAGTTCAAGAGTAAAAGTGGGGCTATGACTCACCTCAAGTCCAGCAAATCCTCAAAAAAAATCGATAGATGAAAGACGTAAGCAAACTCAAGTAACGGCAACTACAGACTCGGCACTTCCTGACAATATCAAACTCGTTCAGAAATCATTTCCTAGAAATCAATTATTCCCATTCCCGAACGTATTCCATTTACCTTTCCAAAAATATCCATTTCTCGAATTATCTTCATATATTAATTTGAAATTCGACGTTTGGTATCCATATGGGTGAAGGGTCGACACAACTCAAACCAAGAAACCACAACAAAAAGAAATAATAAACCATCTATAGGTCTAATATTAGCTCAATATATCATTTAAATAAATCATCGAAGTTTATCAAATCCGTCGATTTAATAATCTCCCATATTTATTTACGTAATATATCGCTCCAAGATTATACCCAACCTAAAGCACATAGCACAAAGAATGCTATATGGTATATATCGTAGTCCAATAAATTCCCTATATATATCGTCAAATTGGCCAAATTCGTCAATTTAGCCAACTCCACGAGATATATAGTAAATTTATTATCCTAATACACGTACCACAACCTATGGGCGTCGTGGGATACGATACCCATTAATATACTCATTTTATATAGCCAAATAACTCGATTTAACCCGTCGATTAAATAAGTTACGTAGTTATAGAAAATGTTTATATTAATCGTCATATATCCGTGACAACACAAAAGTCACATAATAAAGCCCACTTGGACTTAAGTAACCACAACTCGTATAACTCGATAAGTTTTCCAAATTTATAAAAGTCATCATGTTTTTATTTATTACTTACCCGACGTATTAGTTCTCGACATTATTTATAGTTATTTATTTATAATAATACTCCGACATTTATTGCACTATTCGCATAGTATAATAATTATCTTTATATAATTATAACGCTTACTCGTGATCGTTTTATTATTAATATACGCATTTACATATATATATATATATATATATATATATATATATATATATATATATATATATATATATATATATATATATATATATATATATATGTACGTTTATCACGTCTATATACGTATATAAACGATTATATTATCAATAATATTATTACGAGTATTATTTTTAATGTTTGATTTTAAATATTTATCGAGTCATAAGAATTTGGTCACATGTCCGAGTCATCACTCTCGGCTCATAGTCCAAGTCCAAAAATAATAACCAAGTCATAAAAATAAACAACTCCGTCCAAATCAATCCCAAATCCACGTGCTACAACATTAGGGTCCGACAACGGTACCCGACTAATCCTATCTCCGTCATTCTAAGTGACCGTCTCACAATCGGTCCCCAAATCCACACTCGTCAACACAACTCCAAATTACAATCCAAAGTATACCATTGTCTTGACCACAAAAGGGTCTCGACCCATCCAATGCATCGGCCAAAATACAAGTTACCACAACCAAAATATCAACAACAATAACAATCAAGATACATATAGTATGGGTTGGTTTACCACGCCAAACCCGAGCCAAATGACCCACTTGGGTCTCGGCTAGAACCACGAGTCACAAGGACTCAAAACCAAGGCCACAAGGCCACGTCATAGGCTCACTTGAGCCAATCCAAAACTGCCAAACAGACCATCATGGTTCGCGGCACACCAAAACATCAACAATCACTGATGAGTGTGTAAATACTCATCATTTTGAGTCAAATCTAAGCTGCAAAACGATCAAAAATACTCAAAAACGCACCAAAATGCGAAGAAAATCTCAAAGATCGTATTTTATATGTTTCTTGTGCAAAACGAGTGAAAACAAACGAAAAACGAACAAAAGTTACATATTTGGCAGTTTCAGTCCCCTGACTTTCAAAATTTCACAAAACTAGTCCCTGGTCAATCATTTTCAAAGAAAAATCAACCTTTGCTCTTTAAAAGTCAAAATAAATCACAAATGATCTTTGGGTGAAAACTTTTGGAAAATTACACATTTGGTCCTCGTACTTTGGCAAATTGGCAAGTTTGGTCCCTGATATTTCAAATTTTGGGAAATTGCATCTATGGTCCTTGGAATAGTGAATAGTGGCAAAAATTGGTCCTTATGACATATTTGGGAAAGTGGCAACTCAGGTCCCTGGATTTTCAACTAATTGCAAAAGTGGTCATTGTAATATATAAACACACCATACGGACCAAGTCATACTACTCCACCAAACCCAAAACATATCCCAACACCCTTTCCAAGCCCACGTTTTTTTTGATAAACCCAAGCCTACCCTTAAATATTAACCCAAGCCCAAAAACAATACAAGCCCACCCTTTCCCCCCCCCCCCCCCTTTATACGTTTAATAAACCTGCAACCCCAGAACCCTAACCCTAAAAACATAAAATACGACTCCCTCCATTTCCTCCCATTCTTAACCTACTGATAAAAAATACCTATACTTTTCCCCCCTTGTGACTACATCCCTCCAAACCTTCCATCACTATCCTCCCCATCAACCTCAAAACCCTCTCCCAATCCCACTAAACCCACTCACAAACTCATACCTAACACCCCTCAACCATTCAAGGAGTGACAAGCTGGAGATCCACCTCTCAATTGGGTGCCAAAAGAACAATGGAAGGTCATGATGTATTCAAAACTCATCAATGGCTGTGATTCATCAAAGAAAGCACAAAGGTTCTATATCTCAGTGAAGAAGCACATTGAAGATGAAGACAAGAAGGCTAAATTGGTACCTACCACTTCTAGTTTAGTATAAATAGATGACTTGTTGTAAGCCTAAGGGCATTCATATTGATATCTTCTTTTCATCTCGTTTTTTTATTTAGTAATCGTTATTTCAGTTTTCAAAAGTGTAATTTGGTTTTTAAGTTTTAATGAAAGTTGAATTTTAGAGTTATCTCAGTCATTGTTCCAGTTTCGAAATCATTCTTAATCTGCTTTATATTTGATATCTCATATGAGTAGTGTGAAAAATTAAAATCGAAAAAAATAGAGAGAAAGAAAAAAAATACCAAAAAAGAAAAAAGGGAAATGTTTGAAGAAAGTAGCAGCTATGGAGTTGGAGAAATGGTTTAGAACCCATGGGGGTACTTAGGTTGTTCTTGGTTCCTAGTTCCCAGAATTCATTTTGGCTTGGAAGACAAGTAGGTTCCCTTTTTTGTTGCTTTGATTGCACCTTGATGACAGTTATTTGATTTGTTTATGTGGTTATGTTCTTATTTATGATATACAAGTAGTAAGTGATAGTGAATTTTGCAAAAATCTTGATTTAAGTGTCATTGTGGGTTGCTGTTATACGAGGGGTGTCCTTGGGTTTATTGCATTTGGTAAACAGCAAAACAAAAATCAGTAGTTGTTTTATGCTTTATTTCCAGTTTTCAAAAATAGAAATTGTCAAACTCAGTTTTGTAGCTAATTTCAAATCGAGTTTCAGGACTCATTACTTAATGAAAATTAGTAAGGCTTGTTGATTTGAAAAGCCTACCAGCTTGTTTGTTGATCTAAAAAAGAAAAGTAAAAATCGGGGTTGTTTTACCCATTGGAAAGTGGTCGCAAAGAGACCTATTCAGCCTCGTAACTGACCTGTTCCATCAGACTTGAGCGTGGGGCTGATTTTCAAGCAATCATAACCTGGTCAATCTTTGACCAAATCTGTGGAGATTAGTTGCCGTAGGATCCCTCTTAGGTAGTCTTTAGAATTGAGGTTTCACTTCTCGCATAAGTGCTCATTTAAGTAGTTAATTTTACGCTTCATTTGGCCCCTTTCTCTTTGTATCTGCTGCTGCTAATTGATCATACTCGTTTGTGTTCATTGTTCTTGTTGTTGGAAATTGTGTGATGTTTTTTTTTGTTAGTCAATTGAATCCGTTGTTGTTATTTATCTTCACGGTTGTAAATGTTGTTGTTGACAAAATTCGTGTAAGTTTTTTTTTTAAGAAAGAACAGAAAAATCTTTGAAACTAGAATTGATTCTATAATTTGATCTAAAATCTAAGGATTGTTTTAGTTGACTTGAATCTGTTTCTAAGCTTGTGTTTCTGTTAAACATTGTGTATAAAATCAAAAGAGACTTTGAAAAAGAAAAAAAAATAATTGTAACAAAGTGCAAAAATTGGGTTTCGAACCCTGGTCGTTTGACTCACCACAACACCACACTCAAACCAACTGCACCCTTCAGCCTTTTGTTAATTATATCTACACATTAAACCTTTTAACTTAAGTTCATTTTTTCTTAAAAAACCCTTTTAGCTTATCAAAACTGTTTAAGCTAGTATCAGCTTATAGATGGTAGTTTTTTCTAAATTAACATTTTTATTAGTTGTGTATTAGTGTTAAATAATTTCCGTAAAAGTTTCGGATTTTTCTCATTGTTGGATTAATTATTAGGATTTTATTTAGTTAAATTAAACATTAAATCATAATAAATAGTTTTTTTGTTTAAAAATTAATTTTCCTTTTTACAAAATTTTCTTTTGTCTTTTAGTTCGTAAGAAAAATATTTTTAGACCCGTAGGACCTTCGTAGCTTAAATTTTACGTTTTAATTTGCGCGTGACGTTTATTTAGAATAAACGTTACGTTTACTTGTTTAATTTGTGAATTAGGATTCCCGATACCTAACTTTGTTTTCCCGTAGCTTTTTAGGTAATTTTAAATAGTTATTAATATACCTTAGTTTATTTCTCATTTAGGTTGCGTTTAACCAACTTTCGTTTAATAATTCTTAATTTTCGTTAACGTACTCACAAAACCAAATAACCTTTCTCAACATACAAGATTTTAATCCAAATCTCATTCGAAGCTTTCCATTCACACCTCGTTGGGGTACGACCCGGGAAATCACTTCCCGGTCTCACAATTTAAATATCACTTTCACAAGTTTTGCGAGGTAATCGTTTTCCTAAACGGTTTACTTGAATTACTTCACGTTTATTTGTCTCACGACGAATTAAACTTCACGTTTGTTGATATTTTGATAAATTGTTGTTTACACACCAAAACATGACGAATCAAATGGCGCCGCTGACGGGGAGGCTGTGTGTCGAAAGTCTCGATAAGGTTTAGACGATTAGTGTTGTAGAACCTTCGCAAGAAGTTACGCTTTTATAAAACGTATAAAAAACCAAAAATATTTTTCTTTTGTTTCTAGTATATGTATTATATCTATATAAGATAAAGAAAAACAACAAAAAGATTTTCCCGTTTCATTGTTTAATAAATACAAAGTTAAAATCTTACCACCGCAAAGCAAGGCAGAACACCTACCAACTGGGGGTGTGACCATAATAAGTTCCCAAACAAAAAATCAAAACTTGCCTTTGTATCACTTGCGTTTTGGAAAACTTTTAAACGAGATTCACACTTTAAGAGGAGTCGAAACGGTATGTGGCGATCCAATGAACTTCGCCCAGTGAGAGATCCATTCTTCTCTCCCGCTCCTTTGTGCGCCTTGCGTTCTTGATTATTGGTTTAAGTTCCCTTGTCTTTAAAGTGGTATTGTTTTAATTGATATTTTTGTGGTGCATGCGCACACGTTCGTCTACGTCTACGAGTCCTTTGCAATCGCTAAATAACATTCCAAGAAGAAGGCGTAATCGTCGACGTACCAACCGAATAGCCGAACCCGAGCTTCTTGCTATTCCAATCATGGCGGCCGAGCCCACTATGAATGAGCTTCTCCAAGCACCCATCGAGGGTTACGGAGATGCTATAATCATTCCAGCCATCGTGGCTGACAATTTCGAACTTAAGACGGGGTTGATTAACTTAGTCACCTCGCGTCAATTCTATGGTTTCGAGAGGGACGATCCTCAAGATCACATTCGATGGTTCAACAAAATCACGTCAACCATCAAATGCAAAAATGTCCCTGAGGAGGCTATCAAACTTCTTCTCTTCCCGTTTTCCCTCGATGGGGCTGCAAAAAATTGGCTAGACAAACAACCCCCTCGATCGATTGAAACGTGGGAAGATTTGGTCAAGAAGTTTGTGAACGAATTCTTTCCTCCATCCAAAACCACCGCCCTCAAGAATGAGATCATGAAATTCACTCAAAAGTTTGATGAATCATTCGGTGAGGCATGGGATCGTTACAAGGACATGCTTCGTAAATGTCCTCATCACGGTTTTTCCGAGTTGATGCAACTCGACACTTTCTATAATGGTGTGAGCCAAGTCGATCAAGACTCTCTTAATGCCTCCTCGGGAGGTAATTTCTTGAATCGAACCACCAAAGATGCTTTTATGATTATTGAAAACAAATCCAAGGTCCGCATTCCACGAAACAAATCGGTTGTTTCACAAATTAATGTTGGTCCTTCCTCCTCATCATCCGTAGCTCAATCTAGCACCGATGCTAGACTTGACAAGCTCACGGAAGCAATTCATGCTTTGGTTCTCACCAAAACAAAGAAAGTCTCTACTCAACCTGCTGAAGTAAAAAAGGTTGACACTTGCGTTACTTGTGGTTGTCCACACGCTTACTACAATTGTACTGCCACCGACGGCAATCCTTTTGAAGTCAATGCAATAGTCGGTAATTCCAACCAAGGAGGTAACCAATACCGCCCTCAAATGGAACAAAATTACCGTACTAACAATCAAAGTGGTCCACCCGGTTTCTCTCAACCCAACAATCCAAATAGATTCAATCAAAATCAACAACAAAGAAACCCGAATGTTCAAAACCAATTTCAAGCCCCTATGAACCAATATCAAAATCAAGGGGGAAATTACAACCAAGGTTCTCAAAATCAAGGAAACTTGAATAGAAACCAAGGTTATGGTAATTTCAATCAAGGAAACAATTTTCATGGTAATCAAAACCATGGAAATTTTCAAAATCAAGGTTTCAATCAAAACAACCGAGCTCAAAACTTTCCTCAAAATCAAACCGTTGCTCAACCTCAATCATCAACCGATGAATTGTTGAAGCAATTTATGAAAGCTCAAGAAGAAAACAACAGGTTGTTGATCGGTCAGATTTCTGAACTGAAGAAGTCTTTAAATGATCGACCTTCGGGATCGGGAACGCTACCAAGCAACACGATCGCCAACCCGAAGGGCGATGTAAAGGCGATCACAACCCGTAGTGGAGTTTCTTATGATGGACCCACGGTTCCTACTACCTCAACTTCTTTTCCTCCCGAGGTAGTGGAACGTGAACACGAGGCTACAAAGGACAAGGTGCAAATCACAAGTACACGAAGTACCGCACACGTCCAACCTCATGTTGTCCCAAAAACCAAATCAAAACCGGGAATTGTTTTTGAACCATCGGAAAATCCCGTTCAACAAAAAGCTTCAATACCATATCCTTCGCGGTTAAATGATCAAAGACTCCGCGAGCAAACTAATGATCAAATGAAGAAATTTCTTGAAATTTTTCAAAAATTACACTTCGACATTAGTTTCGCGGATGCTCTTCTCTATATGCCCAAGTTTGCTTCCACTTTCAAGAGTCTTCTAAGTAACAAAGAGAAACTATTTGAACTCACCAAAACCCGTTTGAATGAAAATTGTTCGGCGGTTCTCCTAAAGAAACTTCCTGAAAAATTAGGGGACCCCGGAAAATTTCTCATTCCATGTGATTTCAAAAAGCTTGAGGAATGCTTTGCCTTGGCCGATCTTGGCGCTAGCATAAACCTCATGCCTTTCTCGATTTGGCAAAAACTTTCACTTCCCGAGCTTACACCAACACGAATGACTCTCGAATTAGCAACCCGTTCGGTTACGATTCCGAAGGGTATTGCTGAAGATGTCTTTGTGAAGGTTGGCAAGTTCCATTTTCCTACCGACTTCGTAGTCGTCGATTTTGATGCCGATCCTCGTGTCCCCCTTATTTTGGGAAGACCATTCTTGAAAACGGCTCGTGCACTAATCGACGTCTTCGAAGGAGAAATGACTCTTAGAGTTGGCGATGAAAAATTGGTCATAAACATCGAAAACACTTCAAAAGATCTTCTCGAACTTGAACGAGAAGCAATTAACCAAATTGATGTCATCGATATCGCATGCGATGACTACCTTGAAGAAGTGTTACATGTGCAAGGATCAATCAATCCTTCCAATGATGTCTCTCCCCCTCTCTTACTCCATTTTTGGGAGGTTACTTCATTTTGGAAGAAATCGAAGCTTGTTTGTCGTGTGATTCTCATGTTGATTATGATTCTATCAATCCCGAGGAAGACTTACTTCTCCTTGAGAAGTTGCTCAATGATGATCCTTCATCTCTTCCTCCTAAAGATCTTCATAATGTGGAAGTCAAAGATGTTGAAAAAACTGATGACTTCCCTGAAGTAGAACTCAAGGAACTTCCGCCTCATCTCGAGTACGCATTTTTGGAGGGTGACGATAAGTTTCCCGTCATAATCGCTAAAGACTTAAATGAGGAAAACAAAACCGCTCTTCTCAAGGTTTTAAAGTCACACAAGAGAGCCATTGCTTAGAGACTTTTCGACATCAAGGGTATTAACCCGGAATTTTGTATGCACAAAATCTTGATGGAGGATGACTTTAAACCGGCGGTTCAACAACAAAGACGGGTAAATCCTAAGATTCATGAGGTTATCAAGCAAGAGGTCATTAAACTTCTTGATGCCGGTTTGATCTACCCGATTTCGGATAGTCCTTGGGTGAGTCCCGTTCATTGCGTGCCCAAAAAGGGTGGTATAACGGTTGTCAAAAATGATGATAACGAGTTAATTCTAACTCGATTGGTAACGGGTTGGCGCGTTTGTATTGATTATCGAAAATTAAACGACGCCACCCGTAAAGACCACTTTCCATTACCTTTTATGGATCAAATGCTCGAAATATTGGCGGGAAACGAATACTATTGTTTCCTTGACGGTTTTTCGGGTTATTTCCAAATTCCCATCGATCCTCAAGATCAAGAAAAAACGACTTTTACGTGCCCATACGGAACATTTGCTTATCGACGCATGCCTTTTGGCTTATGCAATGCTCCGGGCACATTTCAAAGATGCATGATGGCCATTTTTCACGACATGATCGAGAAAACAATGGAGGTCTTCATGGATGATTTTTCGGTCGTTGGGAATTCATTCAAATCATGTCTCGCCAATTTAGACAAAATGCTTCAAAGGTGCAAAGACACCAACCTTAGTCTAAATTGGGAGAAAAGTCATTTCATGGTCAAGGAAGGAATTGTCCTTGGCCATAAGATTTCCAAGAGTGGGATTGAGGTCGATAAAGCTAAAATCGACGTCATTGCTAAACTCCCTCATCCCACTACTGTTAAAGGTGTTCGGAGTTTCCTGGGTCATGCCGGCTTCTATCGTAGATTCATTCAAGACTTCTCAAAGATAGCTAGGCCTATGACCCGACTTCTTGAAAAAGAGACTCCATTTGTCTTTTCCGATGAGTGCATCGAAGCTTTTCAAAATCTCAAGAAAAAGCTTACCGAAGCACCCATTTTAGTTGCCCCAGATTGGGACCTACCTTTCGAACTTATGTGTGATGCAAGTGACTTTGCAATAGGTGCGGTCTTGGGGCAACGAAAAACCAAACACTTTCAGCCAATTCATTATGCAAGCAAGACCTTGACCGAAGCTCAAGCTCATTACACCACAACGGAAAAAGAATTACTTGCCGTGGTGTATGCGTTTGAGAAATTTCGGCCATATTTGATCTTGACTAAGTGCATAGTGTACACGGACCACTCGGCTCTTAAATATCTCTTTGCCAAGCAAGACGCTAAGCCGAGATTGCTCTGTTGGGTTCTCCTCCTGCAAGAATTTGATATCATCATTCGTGATAAAAAAGGAGCCGAGAACCTCACTGCTGACCATCTTTCCCGATTGGAGAATCCTCATCAAGGAGTTCTCGAGAAAAAGGAAATAAACGAAACGTTTCCTCTCGAGACACTCAATGTGATTTCCTCTCGTGGTGATTCTAGTACCCCATGGTTTGTCGACTTTGCAAACTATCATGCGGGGAACTTCGTTGTCAAAGGGATGTCGTCCCACCAAAAGAGCAAATTTTTCAAAGATGTCAATCACTACTTTTGGGACGATCCCTACCTGTTTAAAATTTGTGCGGATCAGGTTATTCGAAGGTGTGTTCATGGCCAAGAAGCCATGGAAATCCTAAAGGCTTGTCATAATGGACCCACCGGGGGACATCATGGCCCGAACTACACCGCTCGAAAAGTCTTTGAGTCCGGATTTTATTGGCCCTCCATTTATAAAGACGCCCATGACCTAGTCAAATCTTGTGACTCGTGTCAACGTCAAGGAAAAATCACACAACGGGATGAAATGCCTCAAAACGTCATCCAAGTGTGTGAAATATTTGATGTTTGGGGCATAGACTTTATGGGGCCATTCCCGTCTTCACGAGGGAACAAGTACATACTCGTGGCCGTTGACTACTTGTCAAAATGGGTCGAAGCAAAAGCTCTCCCAACCAACGATGCCCGAGTAGTTGTAAAATTTTTGAAGTCATTGTTCTCAAGGTTTGGAACCCCACGCGCTATCATAAGCGATCGCGGTACTCACTTTTGCAACGAACAATTTGCAAAAGTCATGCTCAAGTATGGTGTCACTCACCGACTTGCTACCGCCTATCACCCACAAACGAGTGGGCAAGTGGAGGTTTCAAACCGAGGTTTGAAAAGAATTCTTGAAAGAACCGTAGGCGAAAACCGTGCCTCTTGGTCGGATAAGTTAGACGACGCTCTATGGGCCTTTCGCACAGCTTATAAAACACCCATCGGGTGTACTCCTTATAAGCTCGTGTATGGAAAAGCTTGTCATCTACCAATTGAGCTCGAGCACAAAGCTTATTGGGCTTTGAAGAATGCTAATTTTGATCTCAAGTCCGCGGGTGATCATAGGAAAGTTCAACTCAATGAACTCAATGAACTTCGTGATCAAGCTTACGAAAACTCTTTAATCTACAAAGAGAAAACCAAAAAGATCCATGACTCCAAAATTAAGAACCACGTTTTCAACGTTGGTGATCGAGTCCTTCTTTTTAACTCTCGATTAAAGATCTTTTCGGGTAAGCTTAAAACCCGTTGGACCGGACCTTTCACCGTTGCCAAAGTTTATCCTTATGGCACCGTCGAGTTATCTCAAGACGACGGTCCAAATTTCAAAGTAAATGGGCATCGGTTGAAACACTATTTTGGAGGGGACATACCACCTGTTGTCCCGGACCTCCAAACTTTCCCCATGGACCAATGAATTCGGGGATCGAGTCAAGCTAGCGACTCGATAAACAAAAACAAGTAACAACAAACATGGGTTTTCACCCGTGTATCTGATTTCTTCCTATTTTCTAACACCCTAGTGTGGGGGAGTGGCCACCCCCCGCAGCTACTTGAGATGTACATATCTATATATATAAAATAAAAAAAAGTGTGTTTGAATAAATAAAGTGAAAAATACAAATGACATTCCCACAGTTAGCTTTTAATATTCTCGTCTTTCATTCAAAATTTCGGCATAATCGCCGGGACTTTGAATATTGAGGACAATATTCAACTCTAAGTGTGGGGGAGGGGAAAATTCTAGCGAATTTTATCAAAATATACCGTCTAGTACCCCCATTTTTGGCCAAAAATTTTTCAAAAATTTTTCACTTTATTTCAAAATTTTTGTGGTTATCAATTCGCCTTGTCTAAACGACAAAAGGGATTGGCTAATCCAGGAGCAAACGGCTCTTGGTAAAGATAACTCAAACCCGTTGATGGCTTGCAATTTGCCAAAAATTGTATGGTTCCTCAACTCCCCATCATCCTCAAAAGCTAATGAGTTGGCTAGCCCGCAAGATTATGGCTTGTGGTAAAGGCTGTGGAAAAACCATAATTGGTAATCGACTCACCAAGATGTTGAGTGTTCCATCAAGAGTTGGCTAGTCCAGGAGCAAACGGCTCCTGGTAAAGACAAATCAAATCCGTTGAAAGCTGGTGGTTTGCTCAAAATCACACGGCTATCAGGTGTGCCACAGTTCTTACACCTGGCTACTCCAAAAGTAATGGTTTTTGGTAAAGAGACTTCAAATCCATTAATTTTTCTCAAAAAGATTGCTAGGGACTAGCAATAGTTTAGTGTGGGGGATTGATAAGTGTGTAAATACTCATCATTTTGAGTCAAATCTAAGCTGCAAAACGATCAAAAATACTCAAAAACGCACCAAAATGCGAAGAAAATCCCAAAGATCGTATTTTATATGTTTCTTGTGCAAAACGAGTGAAAACAAACGAAAAACGAACAAAAGTTACATATTTGGCAGTTTCAGTCCCCCGACTTTCAAAATTTCACAAAACTAGTCCCTGGTCAATCATTTTCAAAGAAAAATCAACCTTTGCTCTTTAAAAGTCAAAATAAATCACAAATGATCTTTGGGTGAAAACTTTTGGAAAATTACACATTTGGTCCTCGTACTTTGGCAAATTGGCAAGTTTGGTCCCTGGTATTTCAAATTTTGGGAAATTGCATCTATGGTCCTTGGAATAGTGAATAGTGGCAAAAATTGGTCCTTATGATATATTTGGGAAAGTGGCAACTCAGGTCCCTGGATTTTCAACTAATTGCAAAAGTGGTCATTGTAATATATAAACACACCATACGGACCAAGTCATACTACTCCACCAAACCCAAAACATATCCCAACACCCTTTCCAAGCCCACGTTTTTTTTGATAAACCCAAGCCTACCCTTAAATATTAACCCAAGCCCAAAAACAATACAAGCCCACCCTTTTTCCCCCCTTTATACGTTTAATAAACCTGCAACCCCAGAACCCTAACCCTAAAAACATAAAATACGACTCCCTCCATCTCCTCCCACTCTTAACCTACTGATAAAAAATACCTGTACTTTTCCCCCCTCGTGACTACAGCCCTCCAAACCTTCCATCACTATCCTCCCCATCAACCTCAAAACCCTCTCCCAATCCCACTAAACCCACTCACAAACTCATACCTAACACCCCTCAACCATTCAAGGAGTGACAAGCTGGAGATCCAACTCTCAATTGGGCGCCAAAAGAACAATGGAAGGTCATGATGTATTCAAAACTCATCAATGGCTATGATTCATCAAAGAAAGCACAAAGGTTCTATATCTCAGTGAAGAAGCACATTGAAGATGAAGACAAGAAGGCTAAATTGGTACCTACCACTTCTAGTTTAGTATAAATAGATGACTTGTTGTAAGCCTAAGGGCATTCATATTGATATCTTCTTTTCATCTCGTTTTTTTATTTAGTAATCGTAATTTCAGTTTTCAAAAGTGTAATTTGGTTTTTAAGTTTTAATGAAAGTTGAATTTTAGAGTTATCTCAGTCATTGTTCCAGTTTCGAAATCATTCTTAATCTACTTTATATTTGATATCTCATACGATTAGTGTGAAAAATTAAAATCAAAAAAAAAAGAGAGAAAGAAAAAAAAATACCAGAAAAGATAAAAGGGAAATGTTTGAAGAAAGTAGCAGCTATGGAGTTGGAGAAATGGTTTAGAACCCATGGGGGTACTTAGGTTGTTCTTGGTTCCTAGTTCCCAGAATTCATTTTGGCTTGGAAGACAAGTAGGTTCTTTTTTTTGTTGCTTTGATTGCACCTTGATGACAGTTATTTGATTTGTTTATGTGGTTATGTTCTTATTTATGATATACAAGTAGTAAGTGATAGTGAATTTTGCAAAAATCTTAATTTAAGTGTCATTGTGGGTTGCTGTTATACGAGGGGTGTCCTTGGGTTTATTGCATTTGGTAAACAGCAAAACAAAAATCAGTAGTTGTTTTATGCTTAATTTCCAGTTTTCAAAAATAGAAATTGTCAAACTCAGTTTTGTAGCTAATTTCAAATCGAGTTTCAGGACTCATTACTTAATGAAAATTAGTAAGGCTTGTTGATTTGAAAAGCCTACCAGCTTGTTTGTTGATCTAAAAAAGAAAAGTAAAAATCGGGGTTGTTTTACCCATTGGAAAGTGGTCGCAAAGAGAACTATTCAGCCTCGTAACTGACCTGTTCCATCAGACTTGAGCGTGGGGCTGATTTTCAAGCAATCATAACCTGATCAATCTTTGACCAAATCTGTGGAGATTAGTTGCCGTAGGATCCCTCTTAGGTAGTCTTTAGAATTGAGGTTTCACTTCTCGCATAAGTGCTCATTTAAGTAGTTAATTTTACGCTTCATTTGGCCCCTTTCTCTTTGTATCTGCTGCTGCTAATTGATCATACTTGTTTGTGTTCATTGTTCTTGTTGTTGGAAATTGTGTGATGTTTTTTTTTGTTAGTCAATTGAATCCGTTGTTGTTATTTATCTTCACGGTTGTAAATGTTGTTGTTGACAAAATTCGTGTAAGTTTTTTTTTTAAGAAAGAACAGAAAAATCTTTGAAACTAGAATTGATTCTATAATTTGATCTAAAATCTAAGGATTGTTTTAGTTGACTTGAATCTGTTTCTAAGCTTGTGTTTCTGTTAAACATTGTGTATAAAATCAAAAGAGACTTTGAAAAAGAAAAAAAAAATAATTGTAACAAAGTGCAAAAATTGGGTTTCGAACCCTGGTCGTTTGACTCACCACAACACCACACTCAAACCAACTGCACCCTTCAGCCTTTTGTTAATTATATCTACACATTAAACCTTTTAACTTAAGTTCATTTTTTTTTAAAAACCCTTTTAGCTTATCAAAACTGTTTAAGCTAGTATCAGCTTATAGATGGTAGTTTTTTCTAAATTAACATTTTTATTAGTTGTGTATTAGTGTTAAATAATTTCCGTAAAAGTTTCGGATTTTTCTCATTGTTGGATTAATTATTAGGATTTTATTTAGTTAAATTAAACATTAAATCATAATAAATAGTTTTTTTGTTTAAAAATTAATTTTCCTTTTTACAAAATTTTCTTTTGTCTTTTAGTTCGTAATAAAAATATTTTTAGACCCGTAGGACCTTCGTAGCTTAAATTTTACGTTTTAATTTGCGCGTGACGTTTATTTATAATAAACGTTACGTTTACTTGTTTATTTTGTGAATTAGGATTCCCGATACCTAACTTTGTTTTCCCGTATCTTTTTAGGTAATTTTAAATAGTTATTAACATACCTTAGTTTATTTCTCATTTATGTTGCGTTTAACCAACTTTCGTTTAATAATTCTTAATTTTCGTTAACGTACTCACAAAACCAAATAACCTTTCTCAACATACAAGATTTTAATCCAAATCTCATTCGAAGCTTTCCATTCACACCTCGTTGGGGTACGACCCGGGAAATCACTTCCCGGTCTCACAATTTAAATATCACTTTCACAAGTTTTGCGAGGTAATCATTTTCCTAAACGGTTTACTTGAATTACTTCACGTTTATTTGTCTCACGACGAATTAAACTTCACGTTTGTTGATATTTTGATAAATTGTTGTTTACACACCAAAACACAACGAATCAATCACCAAATCGGTTAACCAAATCGACCAAGAATCAAACCATTCGGACCAAGGGTCCTCTTAGACTCCCAAACGAGTCAAAATATAGTCACACCGAGACCATAGGGTCTCGACCAAGCTCCAACGAGCTATACCCAATACCAAACGCGACCCAACATCATAAGTCGAGCACCAAACTCGCGTCAAAACCAAAACCCAAGATACAAAACTTCATTTTAATTACCAAAACATCATTTCCCACTTGTTTTAATCAAAACCCAACAAGAAAAGATTTCGTATACCCACGGTTTGGGTACAAATCGAGACACACGAGTTGAAACTCGTGGTCACTCACCTTCCAACGGCTCCAAGAATATGTTTCTTCAAAAACCCAACAAGAAAATATAAGAAAAATGGTGTTTAGGTGGCGGTGATGGTGCGTACGTGGTGATAAAGTGGTCCAAATCGCGCGTGAGTTGTATCAAAAGATAGATCGGGAAAAGGTAATTAAGATGGTGGTGTTGGTTTGTTTGTGGAGGTGGTGGTGGCGGCGTTAATGGTGATAATAGGGGCGGAGGTGGTGTTGTAAAAGTAAGAAAGAGAGAGAGAGAGAGAAAGAGAGAGAGAGAGAGAGAGAGAGAGAGAGAGAGAGAGAGAGAGAGAGAGATGTGAAAGTGTTGGTGAGGGTGATGGTGTTGTGTTTATCCAGGTTATCACAAGGACGATTTTTCATTTACTCTTATAAAAAAAAGATTTTTATTTATAATAATAATAATAATAATAATAATAATAATAATAATAATAATAATAATAATAATAATAATAATAATAATAATAATATTAAGGGTAGGGTGGGTGAAGTAACCCGGTGTAAAATACACGGACCAAACCCAAAACCTTTAATAACAAATCAACTCTCTCGAACCGAACCCATTCCAAATAATCAAAAATCTCGCGATACGTTCCGAAATATAAATATCCAAACCAATATTAAAATAATTAAAATTGTTAGGTTATCCTAGTGCCGGAGTCAGTGTAGCGCCAAATAATGATCTCAAAAATAAATCATCACGAATTATCCAAACCAAACCATTAATAAATAATCAAATTCCATAAATAACGTTCGATAAAAATCACATTCCAACGTTTATAAAATATCTTGTCACAATAAACGTTTTAAATATTCCAAAATTATAAGTTTTAAAGTAATGCGGGTTTTCAAAATGGCTCCCTAATTTGTCAGTTGTTACATCCTCCCAGCCTCAGAAGAAACCCGTCCCGGGTTTCACTCAGAACAAACCATCTACGAAGTAAAAAGCTTCGGATATCTCTTTCGAAACTCATCCTCACGTTCCCACGTGAATTCCAGTCCATGCCGCGAATTCCAACGAACTTTGATGAGCGGAATACGACTTCTCTTAAGTCGTTTAATCTCTCGATCCAAAATCTCAATCGGCTCTTCCACAAAATTCAAACTTTCATCCACACGAATATCCTTAATTGGTATAACCGGCGTTTCATCCGAAAGACACTTCTTCAAATTGCTAACATGAAAGACATCATGAACTTTACTCAATTCCGGTGGTAATTCCAACCGATAAGCCACGGGCCCAATTTTTTCCAAAATAAGAAATGGTCCAATGTAGCGGGGATTAAGTTTCCCACGTTTCCCGAAACGTATTACACCCTTCCAAGGCGAGACTTTCAGCATCACTTTGTCTCCAACCTGGAACTCTAGGGGTTTACGTCTCTGATCGGCGAAACTTTTCTGCCTATCTCTAGCTGCTTGCAATCGATCTCGAGTTTGCGTTATTTTCTCAGTAGTCTCCAAAATAAGCTTAGGGCCTGTGAGTTGGCTATCTCCAACTTCAGCCCAACCAATAGGTGAACGACATTTACGACCATATAAAGCTTCAAATGGTGCAGCTTTAAGACTTGTGTGGTAGCTATTATTATAGGAGAACTCCGCAAGGGGTAGACATTTCTCCCAACCTTTACCAAAGTCTATTATACATGCACGAAGCATATCCTCCAAAGTCTGAATGGTTCTCTCACTTTGACCATCGGTTTGGGGGTGATATGCAGTACTCATATCAAGTCTCGTCTCCAAAGTGGTTTGAAGCGATCGCCACAACGCTGACGTAAAGCGGCTGTCGCGATCAGAAATAATCGATATCGGAACTCCATGACGAGAAACTATCTCCTTCACATACAACCTCGCAAGTTTATCAACACTATCATCTTCACTAATCGCCAGGAAATGAGCAGACTTAGTCAAACGATCCACAATTACCCAGATAGCATCACAACCGCTAGCTGTCTTTGGTAATTTGCTAATAAAGTCCATCGTAATCCGCTCCCATTTCCAAATCGGGAGTTCTGGCTGCGTCAATAATCCTGACGGTCTTTGATGTTCGGCCTTAACCTTAGAGCAAGTCAAACACTTACTAACGTACAATGCTATATCCGCCTTCATATTTGGCCACCAATATAACTTTTTCAAATCCTGGTACATCTTGTCAGACCCAGGATGGATAGAGTATCTTGACTTATGCGACTCATGCATAATCAACTCTCGAATTCCTCCATACATTGGTACCCAACTTCGCTCTCCAAAACATAATACTCCATCAGAACGCTTAACAAATCCCTTCTCATTTTCTACCATCCCAAATATGTTCTCAGCAGGTCGATTTTCTGCTTTCAACGCTTCCGTTTGAGCTTCTAATATTTGAGACGGTAATGGCAATACGATAGTCATTCCTAATGACTTAACTCGTAACGGTGGTATTCTCTCCTTTCGACTAAGAGCATCGAAAACAACGTTTGCTTTACCAGGATGGTAAAGAATTTCACAATCATAATCGCTTAGCAACTCAATCCAACGTCGTTGTCTCATGTTGAGCTCTTTTTGATTCAAGATGTGTTGTAGACTTTTGTGGTCAGTAAACACAACACACTTGGTTCCATACAAATAGTGTCTCCATATTCTCAAGGCAAAAACCGCAGCACCTAACTCCAAATCATGGGTGGTGTAGTTCTTCTCGTGCTTCTTGAGCTGTCGGGAAGCATAAGCTATCACCTTCTCTCGTTGCATTAACACAGCTCCTAAACCTTTATGAGAAGCGTCACAATAGACGACGAAGTCCTCGTTACCTTTAGGTAACGCTAAGATAGGAGCACTACACAACATCTCCTTAAGTAATTGAAATGCTTCCTCTTCCTTATCTCCCCATTCATATTTAACACTCTTTTGAGTCAATTGGGTCAACGGTTTTTCTATCTTCGAAAATCCCTCAATGAATCTTCGGTAATAACCGGCTAATCCCAAAAATTGACGAACTTCTGTTGGGGTCGTTGGTGCAGCCCAATCTTTAATCGCTTCAATCTTAGCAGGATCTACATGAACTCCTTGCCTATCAATCACATGACCCAGAAATTGTACCGTCGGAATCCAAAATTCACATTTAGAAAACTTAGCATACAGTTTCTCTTTCCTGAGCAATTCTAAGATAAGTCTTAGATGCTCCTCATGCTCCTTCTCACTCTTCGAATAAATTAGGATGTCATCGATGAACACAATCACGAACTTATCCAAGTAAGGCTTACACACCCGATTCATGAGGTCCATGAATACCGCCGGTGCGTTAGTCAACCCAAACGGCATCACCTGAAACTCGTAATGCCCGTAACGGGTTCTGAAAGCCGTTTTCGGAATATCTTCCTCGTGAACTCGAAGCTGATGATATCCCGATCTCAAATCAATTTTCGAATACACACTCGATCCTTGAAGCTGATCGAACAAATCGTCGATCCTCGGTAACGGGTATCTATTTTTCACCGTTAACTTGTTCAACTCTCGATAATCAATACACATATGAAACGATCCATCCTTCTTCTTCACAAATAAGACCGGGGCTCCCCAAGGCGAAGAACTTGGTCTTATAAATCCCTTTTCGGCTAACTCCACTAATTGCTTATTCACTCACTATTATTTGACCAAAACCGGACCATAAAGACCAAAAACTAATCTAATTATGCCAAATATGTAGTGTTTTTGTGTTTTTAATTGTGCAGGAACTGATATATGAAAAATGGACGGAATACGAGTCAAAACAACGAAACCGAGCACAGGATTTGGAAAGAGTAGCAAAAGCCGAAGCCGGGGAAGGAGTTCTTAATTATGGAGAATATTTGAGCAATTTGGCAAAACAAGTCCCTAAAGAATCAGAGAATGTCAATTAAGGCCCTTGGATCACATTTATGGAGAAGTGCAGAATCAGTCCTTGGTTTTTCGGATTATACACTTTTAGTCCTTGGATTCTAATAATACAAAATTCTGAAAATCATTAAGCCTAGTCCAAATATTAAAACCAAACCTACCCTTTATCCTACCCAGCCCACATCCTATACACCTAAACCCTGTCCACTCCAATATTTTAGCCCGAGCCCACCTCTACACCTCGGTCAAATACCAAAACTAAACGGTCAAAGAATAGTAAAATATTATTACCCGTATACTTTTCCCTCCACCCCTTTTCACCCTCAACCCAGAAAAGCACAATTAAGGGTAGTAATGTCAAATCAAGTAATCTTCTAGAAGTATCAGATGATGTCAGAGTGTCAGGACTCAAAGAAGCACACGAATGGTATACGTGGTTGCTTTCTATTGGATGAAACGCGTCATGAATTCTGATCCAAGGACTATTATCAATTGGGAAATGATTGAAGTTGATCAAGGGGCTCAGAATGGCTATAAACAAACACAAACTCACACGGATTGCCAACATGGCAATCCGTGAGCTTATCCTCACTTATCCTATAAATAGGAGCTTGTAATAGATTAGAGGTGTGGAGTTTGGAATAGCCAAACTCTGCCAAAATCTCTTTATACTTGTAATTCATTTAAGTTGTAACTCTTATCTTTTAATGTAATTCAGTTTTTAAAATCAATTTTAGCTTATTCTTGACTACTGTTTGTTATTATTGCTTATTAGTATAGAAAATCTCTTTTACTATTCAGCTTATTGTAGCTTGTTAAATAGTTGACTCAAGTTTTAAATTCCAATTCAGTTTTAAATAACTTTTAAGAGTTTTGAGTAAATTTATTAAATCAGAAAAAGAAAAAAAATAGTAGATATAGTTTTAATTGAAGTAAGTTTTCAAGTAAGCTTGTTTTCAGAATTGTACATTTCATTTCAGTTCTATGTTAGCTTTTGTTATAGTTACTTCAGTCTCATTGATCATAAATTCATAGTCAACAAAGTCAACTGAAGTGGATTATGATGAATAATGGTGGATTGTGGTAGTCCAAAAGGAGTTATGGAAACCTTTGGCCTATCAAGAGATAGGCTTGCATAGTGAACCCCTCTATTTTGAGCTGAGGGGATTTCCTTTTGTAAGTCTCTTTCATTTTCAGTTTTGATTCAATATTAGTATAGATGTGATTCTGTTTTGCTGTTGTTTATTGTTGATTTTAGCTGTTGATTTGTGATCAAATCTGGTTATGTGATTCAGTATGATAGTGGATAGGATGATTTTAGATGTTTATCAGCTTATTGTAATTAAACTGCCTTATATATGGGTGTTTGGCTTAACTAGGTTAAGAGTAGATTAGTTAGTTATTTGCTGTATTGGTGTTTCACAAAAGTTGCATATAGATAGAAATAGGATTTTGGATCATATAAATAGTAGTTCATTACATTAAAAGTCAAAATAGTTTTCTACTTTCATTTACAGTTAAGTATAATGGAATCAGTTGGTATGCTTGTAGATTTAGTTGCATAATTGATTAATATAGCTTAATCTAGTGTAGTTTCAGCTTATCATTACAAATAATAGTAGCATTGATCAGTAGAATTTAGTCTTAGTCAAAGTTTTATTGCATATTAAATAGTCAAACTTGTTAGCACTCAGTTTTTGCCCAGAATTTTTAGATCTCTTGTAGGATTTATAGCTAATTGGAAATAGATTTGGTTTGTTGAATTGTGTTCCTTAGTAGCTGGTTAATCATAAACAAAAAGAAAATCTGTGTTTTGAACTTATTTTCTTATTTGAATAATTGTTGGAAGTTGTATGTCTGAGCACCTAGTTCCCCTGCACCACAGTTTTAGACTTACTTTCATGGCATCATTTAGAGTAGAATAAATTATTATTAGAATGAGCTTTTTGGTTTTTAGCTTCTCTGTATGGTAGTCTAAATTTTGCCTCCATAGGTTTCTTAAATAGAGCTTATTTGAACTGCTTAATCAGGTCTGCTTATTGGTAGTGTAGGAGTAGTTTTCTGAGTTGTTCAATTGGGCTGCTTGTGTTCTTTGGAGATTGTACTTATGCTGATTTGAGTGTTATGAGTTAGTTTAGTTGTGTTGTAGCTACTTCATTCATTTCATAGCTCATAGCTTAATCTGTGTTGTGTTTGCTTATTCATTAGCTTATTATAGACTGCTTATTACTTGCATCTATTGCTTCTGTGCTCTTCATGTTCATATCTGAGTTTCTTTATGCTTATTGTAGTATAAAACATCTTTGGTATCAGTTTGGTAAATTCTTGTGGCAAGTGCTTATTAATAAGCACTTGCCATAAGTTGTTTTGGCCAAAATAAGCATTTCTGCTTAACATTTCTTTTTCCAGAATTTTTCTGCAAGTTTACTATAATATTTTAGATTTTCTGTAAAATTTTCATAATTTTCTGAGTTCATTTACTATTTTTCTTAATTTCTTTTAGTTAATATTGTAGGATCATTTTTAGACTAAAAGTCGCGTTTTATTTTGTACGTTACGTTTTATATTCGCGTTTGAATTTTCGTTTTTACGTTTTCAACATTTGTACATACCTAGTTTATACATTCTTCTTATTTCATTATTTCTTATCATAATTTGAACTCTAAAATCATATTTTTCATTTTACCACTTTTCACGACTCGATTTCGCAATTCGACTATTCACGACTCCATTCTACCTTCGTTGGGAAAACGACCCGGGAAATACTTTCACCGGTATTTGTTCGGAATAATTATATACTACAAAAAGACTTTATCAAAATGGCGCCGTTGCCGGGGAAGGTCGAAGTGAGTTTTTGAATTTTCGTTTTGAAAAATCGTGTTTTGATAAGCCTTCCTTTATCTTGTAAATATTTTCTATAAAACATAAAAATTGAAAAATAAAAAACCAAAAATAATCTTCTTATCCTCTTATCATTTGATTCTTCTTCTCAAACCCTCTCACGTTTAATTCTAATGGATCCGACTTGTTTAAATTGTGTAGAACCGTTCTTCGGAGGGTTGTGTGTGTGGTGTACGTGCGACCAATGTGGTGATAATATTCGTGATGGCGTTTGTTGGAATTGTAATTCTCCCACGTATGATAAAAGATCGTTCAACAATCTGTCAAACATTCCCGATTACTATACACCACCACCACTTTCGTTTAATTGTTATATTTGTGGAAACCCATCCGAAGAAGGAATGTCGTGTGGGCGATGTTTTTGTAACGAATGTGGATACATGAACTGTATGTGCTATGCCCCGAGTGCTAACACGTCTTATGCTTGTGATACGAGTTTTGATAATTTTCCTCAAAATGATTTTAATCTTCTTTATCAAAACTCTTATGAGCAAGTACCGTTTTTCAATGATAATTCGTTTCAAAATACATCGAATTTTGAACATTGTGGGGGATCGTCTGAAAATTTTTATGAGCTAATTCAAGTTATGATTCTTATGGTTTTAACCAACCCCCACAAACTTCCGATTTTACTAATCAAATTTTTGAAATCAAATCAATTATCGAGAAGTTAAAAGAAATGGTGGTTAATCGTATTACATCTACTCCCGAGCCTCATGAGAAATCGATGGAAGAACTTCTTGCCGAAGAAAGAAAAGCCCAATTTTGTGAGTGTTGTATGTACGATGATGATGATTCCACGATTACGATCAATCTTAATCCTCAAAATGAATCTGTCTCTTCTTCCATAGAACCCGAGGACTCTCTTACAATGGGGGACGAGCATCTTAACACTATTTCGGCAACGGAATCTGACGAATTCAATAAGTCTAGTGTTGAGAACCTCGTCCCAATCCCAAGTGAGTCCGAGGAGATTTCTAACGATGTTGAAATAAATCGTTTTGATGATCATGTTGATACGAATGATATACCGTTTGATGATAATCGTGATGAGATATTCTCCGATTCTGATAACGACGATTCTATATCTTGTGGAGAAATCGATTATATTGATGAAGAATCTCCTGAGCTCGTAAGTTTAGAAGAAGAGAATGACGAAGATGTTGATACGGAAATACAAGATGAAGCTTTGCGTGAAACATTGTTGAATGTCAATCTTCTTATCTCTTGTATTGAGGCATTGAATGATCCACCGATTTTTTCTCCTATCCCCGATATGGATAGCGATTTCTTACCCGAGATTGAAATTTTTCGATTTGAAGAGACGAGTAGTGGCAGTCCCACTAT
The DNA here is from genome assembly GCA_030686995.1 of Artemisia argyi. Lineage (NCBI taxonomy): Eukaryota > Viridiplantae > Streptophyta > Magnoliopsida > Asterales > Asteraceae > Artemisia > Artemisia argyi. The sequence continues at coordinate 188,017,401 of CM060685.1, read as the reverse complement.
TCATGTTGATATCTCTCTTCCGGATTATGAGTGTTTTCACTTTGAGATCGACTCCATACCTATTTCCGATAATTCGTTACGTGACCCTCTTTTAGAGGATGTCGATCTATTTCTTGCTGCGGATGACTCGATACCACCGGGTATTGAGAATGACGAGAATGATATTTCTTCCGATCTGCTTTCTTCTCGTCCACCTGCAAAACCACCCGATATAGATTAGGAATCCGGTACGAATGAAGACATTTTTAGAATGGTGGACGAGGTTTCTAAACTCGAATTTGCTTTTACCATCCGGGTGTTTCAACCATTTAATACTTATCCCATCATTTCTTCTTTCCACTCCACCGGGAGTGAGGACACCGTATTTGACCCTGGCATCTTTATCTTTTATGCCATGTGTCCGTTTTATTTGCTCTCCCCAAGGACGAATTAATTCGGGGATCGAGTCAAGCTCATGTGACTCGGTGAACAAAAACAAACGCTTCGTGGGAGGCACCCCATGCTTATCTTTTCATCTTCTTAAAATTCTATTTTCTTTCTAACGTGACGTGAGGAGGGCTACCTCTTCTATTTTCTCGTGTTTTGTGCTTGTTGTTGTGAATGTCCAGGATTTGCCCGAATAATGAAGACTCTCATGCTCGTGGTTTTGCTTTTCTCCACTCGAGTTTTATCATTCATTACTTATCCATATATCCTAATCTTATCGACTAACATTTATCTTTTGGCATAATTAAAAAACGGCCTTAGGTTTATGTAGGAGAACCCTTACCTTTTAAACATTGAGGACAATGTTTCGTTTTAGTCTGGGGGGGTGATCGTTCGATCTGATTTTTGCCTTGCACTTTGTCGTGAACTCTTGCAACTCCGTTTTTCCACCAAAAATAAAAAAAGATTGAAAAAATTGAAAATTTCAAAAATTTTGAGAAAAATGAATGAAAAAGTCATGAAAAAGCACAAAAAGATGTGAAAAAGTTGCGCAAAAATATAATAAAGTTTGAATAAGTGTTTTGACACCTTGTTGACTTTCTTGCTGGCGAGAGTAGGAATAAATATTTTGACTTGAACGGGCGTGTTGAGCTCTAGCTTGTTCCCTTAACCAATGGTAATCATATAAGCTTGTGCTAGTTTTGTACACAAGGAGCTATAAAATGCGAATTCTTTCTTAAGAATCTGCAAGTTCCCGTACTTGACTTTATACATGCGCAGCTTAAAAGCTTTCGCTAGTCTTTTACATCAGGAGCTAGAAAACGCGAATTCTTCTTCTAGAAATTGCAAGTTTTCGTAACTGACTTTATATATGCGGGCTGATTATCGGCTAAGTATTCGCGGGTTTCATTATTTGGAATCTTAAATTGCGAAGAGCGAGAAACGATAGAGTTTATGTAGAAGTTAGATGCTAAACGTGGAGTAGTGGTTCTCTTTAGAGCTCATGAGAGGTACTTGTGGCTTTTTACTCCCATCAGATACGTCACCCATATATAATAGATGTTCTAGGTTAATTAGTGGTATTTCTGTTTGAATAATATTTAGTTCTTTGTTTTCTTAAGAGAATTTTTGCTTTAAAAGTTGGGTACATATCAAGGAACATAAAAAATAATAGCAAAAAGTGAGAAAATCAAAAGTCAAAAGTTGATTATCTATGTGGTTTTGGAGTTACCCAATAAGCTTCCATTGATGTTGAGAAAAAAGTCAAGAAAGGAAAAAAATGAAAAGTGAAAAAAGTATGGAAAAGTGAAAAAAGTGAAAAATGAAAAAAGTGAAAGTTGAAAGTTGTATCTAATAAGAGCTTGTATGTAAATAAGTTGTTGGCGCGTAAGGTGCATGTTTTTTATTAGTAATCAATCACATGAGGTACACGTGTAGTACTCCGCAACTTATATTTCTGATATTGTATGTACCCAAAATTCCTTGATGTGGACCGAATTTCAGTGGTTCTTAAGAGAAAATGAATAACTACTTATCGTTTTAACTTAGGTATCACTATCGGACTTAAAAATATTGAAACGAGAAAATATGAAGAAATTCATTTCTCAACAAAATAAAATATTGAGATACAAAACCTAGGAAATGGGAGTAAGAAATTTCCACAAGTAACTGTTATGAGTAGTGTTAGCATCTAATTTGTAGATAAGTTGTGATCTCGTTTGTATGCTTAGTTTGGGGACTCGTGAAAAATCAAGGATGACGATTTTTATCCATACGGTCACTTTTCTATGAGAAGTGTTTCTACTCGTTGACCCTAATATTTTTTTCAAAATAATGACAGTTCAATAAACCGTCACAAGTATGAAGTAAGAAAAGTCCAAAAATAGAAGTGTAAGTTGAATAAAGGAATAAAAGGAAAATTTTGGAAAATGGAGCGTTTTCGGGAATAAATGATTTTATTACTTCTTTCGAACCTCCTTGCTACTTTTCAAAGTTAGTAAAAAGAGTTTTGAAATTATTTATGTTGAATCGTTGTAGCTCGAGGTTGTTTAGACCTCATATCATCTAGGAACAATAACATTGAATAATATGCAGCGGATTAATAAATAAGAACATCAATGTTATCAACAAGGTTTTCTCCAAATCAGCCTCAATTATATTAATAACGTGTTATCTAAACTATAACAAGGATCAATGAATTGATCTTGAAGCTAACGAACCCTAGGCATCCATTAGAGGACTTGATGCCTAGACACACACACACCTTTGGATATCTACATTATGGAAGACTTAATTAAAAACCTATTCCCTGTATTCTGTTTATATAATACAGAATTAGGGTTACAAGAATACTACGAAGGACTAAAATATAAATCTTCTTTTGCAAGCAAGTCCTTCTCCATCTTTTGTAGAATTCCTTCTTGTCATATTAAGTCCCTATTGTTTCATTCTTTCTTGTTTTGTATCATCAAATCTAATAGACCCAACAATCTTCCCCTATTTGATGATGACAAAACAAACACAGTCTTGTACGAACTTCCCTAGACGAAGTAGAGAAATTGAGATAATTAAATCTCACCATAAATGAAACAATTTTGTCTTCCCCTTAAGCCATGCCATGCCACTCCAACATCTCTTCCCCTTTTTGTTATCAACAAATAGGGATCGTATGAAATATGATCTTAACCACTACGAACCAATATCACAAACTTCCAATCCAAGCCTTCCAATGTTTCGAATTGCCCTCCATGAAGAACAACAAGATGCTTACTAAAAATGAATCCAAAACAGTAGAAAACTCCAACTAGTAGTAGTAATAGTGATCAACAGTAGTAAAAATCAAACACTTCCCCTTGAGTGGTGCATGAACATCAAATGAATAAACACAACATAAGAATAAGCTTCCCCTGAAATCAATGTGTTAGTCATTTTCATGATTCTTCAAATCTGTAGGCTATATGTAATGATCACATGTAAAGAAAATCAAATATAACGAATTTGTTGAAGAAGTAGAATTTCCCAAACATGTGTCTTATGTCTTGTACTAACCACGTGACTTGGAACGTATACGTAAACCAATGTATAAGGAGATCGCAATCCCTTGACAATAATCACTGAGCACAATAACGTAACTCCTTCAAGTGTTTTGTCAATTCTTCGTCACATCTTGAATGCATAAACAAGTTACCTCCTGCAAAAAGGTATAATAAAACACAAACTTGTGAAACTCGACTACAACATCAAATAAATGATAATCAACCTTCTTCGTAATCAATTCTTCAAATAAAACGAGCCTTAATTCTTTTATAAACCAAACCAATCTCTTTGTGTGTGTGAACCAATAACCTTCATGTGTGTGTATAACCAATATCTCACAATCTCAAAACCAATCAAACATACTTACTTCCCCTCACTGCTCACAAATTATCAAAACGCAGCAGTAGATTAAATTTCGCACAGCAGCAGATTGTACTAAACAAGCAGCAGAGTAATACCCGACAGCAGGAGAATGTAATACACAGCAGTAGTGTCGAGCAGCAGAGTAAATATGACAGCAGTAGAGTGAACTTCGTAGCAGCAGAGTGACATAAACGTAGCAGCAGAGTCAAAAATACCGAGCAGCAGAATAATATTTTGTAGCAGCAGAATGAAATTCATGATAGCAGCAGTATCAGATAGCAAACAAATCACCATCATACGAACCCATGATTAATCATAAAATAATCTATTTGTACCGTGGTTAATCAATTCATTAATCCTCTAATTAAATAATCCACTCGTATACCATCAGATATCCTTCTTGTTCATGAATCAAACAGCAAACCAATAAACGACAAACCATTGATCCATGAGATATTAAATTAGTACGAGGTGATTTAAATAAAACATCTAAGCATCGCACCACTTATTTTACCATCATTAATTATCCGACCCATTAAAACTTTCTTGTCGACACACTATCAATTAATCTGTATTAACCTCATGCGCAAGAAGACAAACTCATGAGCTTTATCACTTGAAACCCTTTGAAGCTATAACCGACTCATGTTTAATTCGACCAATCAATAAATAATACTCCACTTTTACTGTACCACTTGCTTCCATTAATTATTCTACGATTTAAGAAGTAGTACGAGGTAATAAGAATTAATCTTCCAATTCATTAATGCACTGACCCTCAATAATCATCACCACAATTCTTTAATCATAAAAGCAAAAGACTAGAATAAATCAATTCAGTGAATTTGTACCTCCGATCCCATGATGAAGAATTTAATATTGCGAGATAAGAATGATGCGTTACCCCAATAATTTAATCGGTTTATCAATACAGCAAAACTTTCGATACCATAAAAAAAATAAAACCGATTGTACCTTTTTCATACAGCAGCATTTGTCGACAATAAAAACCTTGAAGAAACCCTAGATATCACGAGCAACCCGCTCTGATACCACCTGTTGAATCATTGTAGCTCGAGGTTGTTTAGACCCCATATCATCTAGGAACAATAACATTGAATAATATGCAGCGGATTAATAAATAAGAACATCAATGTTATCAACAAGGTTTTCTCCAAATCAGCCTCAATTATATTAATAACGTGTTATCTAAACTATAACAAGGATCAATGAATTGATCTTGAAGCTAACGAACCCTAGGCATCCATTAGAGGACTTGATGCCTAGACACACACACACCTTTAGATATCTACATTATGGAAGACTTAATTAAAAACCTATTCCCTGTATTCTGTTTATATATTACAGAATTAGGGTTACAAGAATACTACGAAGGACTAAAATATAAATCTTCTTTTGCAAGCAAGTCCTTCTCCATCTTTTGTAGAATTCCTTTTTGTCATATTAAGTCCCTATTGTTTCATTCTTTCTTGTTTTGTATCATCAAATCTAATAGACCCAACAATTTATCCCAAAAGCGTGATTTGATCACATTGCGTGAGGACACGACAATACTTTAGTCTGGGGGATTTTGGTGAGTGCTTATTCACTCACTATTATTTGACCAAAACCGGACCATAAAGACCAAAAACTAATCTAATTATGCCAAATATGTAGTGTTTTTGTGTTTTTAATTGTGCAGGAACTGATATATGAAAAATGGACAGAAAACGAGTCAAAACAACGAAACCGAGCACGGGATTTGGAAAGAGTAGCAAAAGCCGAAGCCGGGGAAGGAGTTCTTAATTATGGAGCATATTTGAGTAATTTGGCAAAACAAGTCCCTAAAGAATCAGAGAATGTCAATTAAGGCCCTTGGATCACATTTATGGAGAAGTGCAGAATCAGTCCTTGGTTTTTCGGATTATACACTTTTAGTCCTTGGATTCTAATAATACCAAATTCTGAAAATCATTAAGCCTAGTCCAAATATTAAAACCAAACCCACCCTTTATCCAACCCAGCCCACATCCTATACACCTAAACCCGGTCCACTCCAATATTTTAAGCCGAGCCCACCTCTACACCTCGGTCAAATACCAAAACCAAACGGTCAAAGAATAGTAAAATATTATTACCCGTATACTTTTCCCTCCACCCCTTTTCACCCTCAACCCAGAAAAGCACTATTCACCATGAACCCTAAAAATTACCTTGCCCTTAATTACCACAATTAAGGGTAGTAATGTCAAATCAAGTAATCTTCTAGAAGTATCAGATGATGTCAGAGTGTCAGGACTCAAAGAAGCACACGAATGGTATACGTGGTTGCTTTCTATTAGATGAAACGCGTCATGAATTCTGATCCAAGGGCTATTATCAATTGGGTAATGATTGAAGTTGATCAAGGGGCTCAGAATGGCTATAAACAAACACAAACTCACACGGATTGCCAACATGGCAATCCGTGAGCTTATTCTCACTCTTCTCCTAACTTATCCTATAAATAGGAGCTTGTAATAGATTAGAGGTATGGAGTTTGGAATAGCCAAACTCTGCCAAAATCTCTTTAGACTTGTAATTCATTTAAGTTGTAACTCTTATCTTTTAATGTAATTCAGTTTTTAAAATCAATTTTAGCTTATTCTTGTCTACTATTTGTTATTATTGCTTATTAGTTTAGAAAATCTCTTTTACTATTCAGCTTATTGTAGTTTGTTAAATAGTTGACTCAAGTTTTAAATTCCAATTCAGTTTTAAATAAATTTTAAGAGTTTTGAGTAAATTTATTAAATCAGAAAAAGAAAAAAAATAGTAGATATAGTTTTAATTGAAGTAAGTTTTCAAGTAAGCTTGTTTTCAGAATTGTACATTTCATTTCAGTTCTATGTTAGCTTTTGTTATAGTTACTTCAGTCTTATTGATCATAAAGTTCATAGTCAACAGAGTCAACTGAGGTGGATTATGATGAATAATGGTGGATTATGGTAGTCCAAAAGGAGTTATGGAAACCTTTGGCCTATCAAGAGATAGGATTGCATAGTGAACCCCTCTATTTTGAGCTGAGGGGATTTCCTTTTGTAAGTCTCTGTCATTTTCAGTTTTGATTCAATATTAGTATAGATGTGATTCTGTTTTGCTGTTGTTTATTGTTGATTTTAGCTGTTGATTTGTGATCAAATCTGGTTATGTGATTCAGTATGATAGTGGATAGGATGATTTTAGATGTTTATCAGCTTATTGTAGTTAAACTGCCTTATATAGGGGTGTTTGGCTTAACTAGGTTAAGAGTGGATTAGTTAGTTATTTGCTGTATTGGTGTTTCACAAAAGTTTCATATAGATAGAAATAGGATTTTGGATCATATAAATAGTAGTTCATTACATTAAAAGTCAAAATAGTTTTCTACTTTCATTTACAGTTAAGTATAATGGAATCAGTTGGTATGCTTGTAGATTTAGTTGCATAATTGATTAATATAGCTTAATCTAGTGTAGTTTCAGCTTATCATTACAAATAATAGTAGCATTGATCAGTAGAATTTAGTCTTAGTCAAAGTTTTATTGCATATTAAATAGTCAAACTTGTTAGCACTCAGTTTTTGCCCAGAATTTTTAGATCTCTTGTAGGATTTATAGCTAATTGGAAATAGATTTGGTTTGTTGAATTGTGTTCCTTAGTAGCTGGTTAATCATAAACAAAAAGAAAATATGTGTTTTGAACTTATTTTCTTATTTGAATAATTGTTGGAAGTTGTATGTCTGAGCACCTAGTTCCCCTGCACCACAGTTTTAGACTTACTTTCATGGCATCATTTAGAGTAGCATAAATTATTATTAGAATGAGCTTTTTGGTTTTTATCTTCTCTGTATGGTAGTCTAAATTTTGCCTCCATAGGTTTCTTATATAGAGCTTATTTGAACTGCTTAATCAGGTCTGCTTATTGGTAGTGTAGGAGTAGTTTTCTTAGTTGTTCAATTGGGCTGCTTGTGTTCTTTTGAGATTGTACTTATGCTGATTTGAGTGTTATGAGTTAGTTTAGTTGTGTTTTAGCTACTTCATTCATTTCATAGCTCATAGCTTAATCTGTGTTGTGTTTGCTTATTCATTAGCTTTTTATAGACTGCTTATTACTTGCATCTATTGCTTCTGTGCTCATCATGTTCATATCTGAGTTTCTTTATGCTTATCGTAGTATAAAACATCTGTGGTATCAGTTTGGTAAATTCTTGTGGCAAGTGCTTATTAATAAGCACTTGCCATAAGCTGTTTTGGCCAAAATAAGCATTTCTGCTTAACATTTCTTTTCCAAAATTTTTATGCAAGTTTATTATAATATTTTAGATTTTCGGTAAAATTTTCATAATTTTTTGAGTTCATTTACTATTTTTCTTAATTTCTTTTAGTTAATAATCAATTTTAAATCATTTTTTAAATAACAAAAATCAATAAAAAATCAGAAAAAACTTTGAAAAATACAAAAATAGTTTAGAAAATTCTTTTATAATATTTTAGATTTTTCAGATTAATTTTCATAATTTTCCTATTATTTTTACACATTTTCTTTTATTTTTAATTACTTTTTAATTCCAAAAATAGAAAATAAATTCTAGAAAATAAATAAAAAATCTAAAAAATATTTTTCTTTTTCTTAAAATTCTTTTTAATAGTTTAAGATTTTTAGAAAATTGTTTTAAATTTGTAGGATCATTTTTAGATTAAAAGTTTCGTTTTATTTTGTACGTTACGTTTTATATTCGCGTTTGAATTTCCGTTTTTACGTTTCAACATTTGTACATACCTAGTTTATACATTCTTCTTATTTCATTATTTATTATCATAATTTGAACTCTAAAATCATATTTTTCATTTTACCACTTTTCACGACTCGATTTCGCAATTCGACTATTCACGACTCCATTCTACCTTCGTTGGGAAAACGACCCGGGAAATACTTTCACCGGTATTTCTTCGGAATAATAATATACTACAAAAAGACTTTATCAGACAACTCTTCCAGTTCAGTAGGTGCAAGACGATAAGTCGCTCGTGCCACAGGTGCAGCACCAGGTATCAACTCAATCTGAAACTCTACTTGTCTAGTAGGCGGAATTCCCGGCAAATCATCGGGAAACACATCCGAAAAATCACGAACTATAGACACATCTCCAATGCACCTTTCCTTCTTCTCCTTCCCTCATTTCTCAGAAATTTGAGCTAAGAAAAGGCAACATCCTTTTTCCATTAGCTTCGGCAATTTAGTGCAAGATATGACCGTTAATCTAGATGTGCCTCTCAATTCCTTTCGATCTCCTGGTATGTTCAAACTCTCCTTACCGTAAGGCACACGCACGATCTTCTCATCGCAAAGTATATGAGCACGATACTTCGACAACCAATCCATACCAATAATGACATCAAAACTTCCTAATGTGACGGGTAGAAGATCTATGTTGAAAGGACGATTCAGAAAGTTTAACGTGCAACCGCGAATGATAGTTCTAATCCTCTCTATGTTCCCATTAGCTAACTCTACATCATCACCAATTCCTAAGGCCATCGGGGGTTTCTCTAGTAAGGGTGCAAACTTAGTGGACACAAAACTCTTATCGGCACCAGTATCAAATAGTATGGAAGCATAACGATTATTGAGATGGAACGTACCAGTAACGACGTTCGGATCTTCTCCTCTCTCGTTTCCAAGTGCATACACTCTTCCATGAGCAGCTCCAGCTTCCACACGTTGGTCCCCATTATCTTGTCGTCCACGGTTTCCTCCAGCTCCAGCGGCGCAGCTATTAAGGGGCGGGAGGGGGCGTCCGACCCCCCGAATTTTTTTTCCGATGTAAGGAGTATTTAGTTTTCGTGTAGAAAAATTTTGGTATATTCAGTTTCGACCCCCGAATTTTATTGTGAAATTTTTTTTATACATTAAGCAATAAAATTGATCCATTACATTTTACATAAGCCCATTAAAAAAAATCTTAAGACTATCACTCATTTTACATAAGCCCATTAAAATCCATTACTTAGCCATTAATAAAAAAAAATGGAACAATAACAATTAACCAAATCCCAAACCGGCAAACCCTCCCCCTTGGCCCCTTCGACCCTCATCTCCTCCCACCCTCTTGCAGTCCCGCCGACCAGCCTCCGCTACGCCTAGTCCGGCCCTTCAGGTTTGTTGTCTTTTAATGATTAAATCTACTTGTCTTTTATTTAGGGGATTTTCGGCAATGAAGATATTCAAGAATCGCCTACGTAATAAGATCAGAATCTAGCAAACAGTATGGTGATTTACATAGAAAAAGAAATTGCTAATAAGTTTGATGCGGAGTCCATAATTGAAGAATTCAAGGATCTTAAAGGTCGAAAGACTGAACTCTAATTTCTTCAATGAATCGAACCAAGTACCAACCGTTTGTCTCTTTTTTAATGTTTAGTTGTCTTGGACAAATGTCTAGTTTTTTAGTGATTAAAACTTTTTTTTTATAATAATAGTATTTAATTTTTTACCCGACCCGACCCGAATCGAATCACCGACCCGAACATATTACCCGAAAAATAGCGTTAGGAAAAAAAATTTAGATTCCGACCCCCCACTAAAAATTTTCTAGCTTCGCCACAGTCCAGCTCCACGGTTTCCATGATTGTACCTATTACCACCCGATCCTTGAATTCCTCGGTTCCACGATTCCTTACACTCATTCCTATAGTGTCCCTTCTTTCCACGTCCATAACAAGTAACATTTGCCTTGCTCATAGTTTTAGGAGTAGCTTGAACCATAGCAAGTGGTCGAGCTCTACAATCCTTAGCTATGTGTCCCATCTTAGAGCAATTCTTGCACACCACAGTACATCGTCCAGAATGATTCCCATAACATCGGTTACACTTGGGTGCATTCCCATTGTAGTTCTTCTTATCTCCATCTCCCATAGCATAAGCTCTAGTAGTTGTTTGTCGCTTGTTTCGATGATCATTACCCTTAGAGTGATTATCTCTCTTCCTCTTTCCATTCTTGTCTTTCTCAGCTTCTTCCAATACCAACGAGTCCATCAATTGTTGAGCGATCGTGATAGCCTCATGAATGTTTGCAGGCTTAGCAGAAATCACATCGTTCCTTGTAGCTACCCGCAACCCATCGGTATACCGCTCAATGCTTTGAGTCTCAGTCCTAACCATATCGGGGCAAAGCAAGGCCAACTCTCGATAGCGGCGATTGTAAGTTGCCATATCTGTACCTTTCACCTTATGATTCCAGAACTCAATCTCCAGCTCCTTAACCTCATTCCTTGGGCAATAATTCTGAATCAGCAAAGACTTAAATTGCTCCCAAATCATAGAATAAGCCACATCACTCCCAACAGAATTACGGTAATTGTTCCACCAAGTTAAAGCTTTGTAACACCCCCAATTCATGGTTGCAGCGGAATTCAAACTGGGTGTTACTCGACGGCACAATAGTCACAATAATAGAAAACGAACTCTAATTGAGTCGTTTTAAAAGATTTATCATTCAAATTATATAAATATCAGAGATTACAAAATGAGGTCCCAGATGGTTCCATGTTTACAATTTATATTAAATGAGTTTTTGAATGATAATAAAATTTATAGCCCTCTTGAGTATCCGTGCCCTTCCGTGCCATCCTTGATCGTCATGAACCTGAAATACATGCTTGAGAGGTCAACATAAAGGTTGAGTGATATTCATAGAGTTTGTTTAATGTTTGAACACAATGTGTTGGTAGTTAAATCGTTGAACAAAATAATTGTAGTGTGAGCTATAGACTCACACTCATAGTTAGAAAACAAAGATGGGCTACGTTGTTATATGCCCGGAAAGGTTATTAATTCACTAAGCTTATGACACCAAAACGTTAACGTGTACCAATATCGATCGGCAGATTTATCCCGGTAGGTACTTTGCCGTTATGCCTAATGTCTCAAATATTAATGCATTAGTTTGAACTTAGTCAAAACAAATGGGATTCGTCAATCCCAATAGGTCTATTCACAATATTCACGCTCACTTGCAAGTAACCCTCGCAAGTGATTAAATGGTTCATAATAAGGGATCATGTTTTAGCAAGGATGTTACTTAGTAATAATAAAACATAGTCGAATAGCATACAGTAGAAAAATAATAGCATGTATTCCCCCAAGGGTTTGTAAAATAGTTAAACAATAGAAACTGGGGCTATGAACTCACCTTGAGTTGGATGATGTATAATGAGAATGATGGATATGCCGTAAGAACTTCTACGAGCAACCTAGAATAATTGTTGTAACTTAGGTTTGGAATAATGTCTAAGGAAACATAAACATGCCAATATATGTCTTGCACTTAGTCCATGATGTGGTATGATGTATAGTGTGAGTCTTTGAAAAGAAATGATTCATGAAACATGTATAGTTTATATATCGTTTACTACCGTTCGGGCCGACATAATTCAGAAGTCATGTAGTAAACGTTCGAGAAGCCAGGACATTTTAATTCGTAAATCCACAACTCATCTCGACGGCTTACATAGTGAACTCCTCACATGAGGCTCCCTACTATTGTAGTAGTTGATAAAGTATATATATATATATATATATATATATATATATATATATATATATATATATATATATATATATATATATAGGGTAAGGTTCTAGAGAAAAGTCCACTTTGGTAGAAAAGTGAGAAAAAAAGGTTATAGGGTTTAATTTGAAACATCTCAAACTTCAGGGGTATGTCTTGAAACATGCCCCCACCCCCCACCCACCCAACCCCCCCCCCCCCCCCCCCCCCCGCCGAAAAAAATTTTTTTTTTTGGGCCAAAAATTTTTCCGCCAAAAATTTATAACCCAGATGCACCTTTTTTTTAGTGCATCTGGGTTATAAAAATTGGTGCATCATAGTTATAACTGAGATGCACCAATTTTTATAACTGAGATGCACTAAAAAAAAGGTGCATCTGGGTTATAAAAATTGGTGCATCATAGTTATAACTGAGATGCACCAATTCTTATAACTGAGATGCACTAAAAAAAAGGTGCATCTGGGTTATAAATTTTTGGCGGGAAATTTTTTGGCCCAAAAAATAAATTTTTTTGGCGGGAAATTTTTTTTTTTTTCGGCGGGGGGGGGGGGGGGGGGGGTAGGGTGCAAATTTACAAAAACTCCTTAAAGAATGAAGGAAAATACAATTAGGTCCCTGTAGTTTGGTGTGAAAAAAAGGAGGGGATGATTTGTACACTTTTCTCACTTTTCTACCAAAGTGGACTTTTTTCATGAACCCACCTCTATATATATATATATATATATATATATATATATATATATATATATATATATATATATATATATATATATATATATATAAGTTTTGATCCGAAAATTACATGTCCAATATTTGAATAAACTTAGGAAAGTTTATGATTACATGAAAATTGTTATTAGGGTAAGTTTCTTATAACTTATATGACAATTTCTTGTAATATCTCATGGTTCTTTAGATGAAGTAGATCCAAGTTGTATGTTTAATTTATCGCCAACTCTTGTTCATGTATTTGTCTTGGTAAGTTTATATGGTCGTTAGCTCATGTTTTTGCCTTGGTATGTATATATGGTCTTAACTCATGTTTTCGCCATGGTATGTATATATGGTCTTTAGCCATGGCTTTGCCATGACCTTTGGTCATTGTTCCATGGTCTTGAGACTCAACCTTGGCTCTAGACATGGTTGTGGTCTTGATTCTAGGTCATAATACCTCTTGTTCTTTTTAAAATATAACAATAATATAGTGACTTATATATATATATATATATATGTAAATAGCTGTTAAGAAACTGAGAAATATCTCATTCGTTATTGATTTTCTGAAGACGTGCTCCTGAGTTTTTGAAGTAAATGTGATTCCGGACAACTTTCGTGCTTTAACTTTTTCATGAAACGGACCAGAAAGGTCTCTTTTTCGTGTTTTAGGTTTCTGTAACAGAAAGCTTTTAGGCAGAATTGCCGTACAGTTGTGGTAACTTCAAATGGTCATAACTTTTGACTCGTATACTCGTTTTAGGTGGTTCAAATTTCTATGTTTTCCTTTTTAGGTCCTCTACTATAATTTGTAATGATCCAATATCATAATTTTACCATTTTGATCAGATTATACCAAGAAAGTCACTAGTTTACTTGTTTTAATAACTTGTCTCAACAATTATATACAATAACTTGTTTTACTCATTTTTATACATCATGGACATGACAACAAGACAATATATAGCAAGAATGATATGTAAATAGCATGAATATGATTATTTAACAAGAAGCATGTTAGGGTTTGGCTTACAACTTTTGGCTTTCAACAAAGAAAGGAAAGTAACTAGTAAGGTAAGGACTTTGATAGACTTGCTTCAACCCACTTCACTTCATGCAATCTTTCTACTCTTGTAATCTTGAAAGAGAGATGATGAAAGTTGAGGTGACTTGAGTGGATTCAAACTCAAGAGAAATCACCAAAGTTTATGTAGTTTGGAAGTAGTTTTGATGAATCAAAACAAAACTAGTGTTTCTATGTTGTTGTAGCACTTGATTCTTGGATGAAACTTGGAGTAAATGAGCTAAGGAGGAGATGATGGTGTGTGTTATGTGTGTGGGACGTTGGAATGGCCAAGGAGGGGGAGGAGGGGCTTAAATAAGGTCTTGAGGAGGTTACATGTATGACTAGTCAACACTTGGAGACCAAGTATAACACATGGAATCATCCAAGGTTACATAGCATGAGATCAAGCCACAAGGGTGGTGAATCCCTCCCCCTATTGGCGGTTTGGAGTGGCTAGGGAGGATGACTTGGCTAGTTGGTGATATTATCCAAGATATGGTGTTAGTTTTGGCTCCGTAAAATGCTAACCGTAAATGGTTAAGCCACGAAACGTAAAACCGGGTATCGTAAAAAAACGAAACTTGGAAGAATGGTTAAACTTGTCAAAATATTCCATAATAAAATATAAAATGAGTGGTAGGTTCCATTGGGGTGGTAAAACCCTGTTAAAACTGGAAACACGGGTCTAAAACGCGTAATACGTAAAACGTACGAATATTGCGTAAAATTGAGAAAAGTAAAATGTTACTTTTCTAATAAGATAAAAATGATTTAAAATGACTTATAATGTCTAGACTGGGCTCAGTCTAGTGTCGGTTGGTATTAAATGTCTTTTAGACATCAAACCGTAAGCCTAATAATCAAGGAATGACTTATAAAATCAAGGAATGATTTTTGGTCAAAGGAGGAGGGAAAAATATGTTGACTTTTTCTAATAAGTTGAAAACTCAAATCGTCTTAGAAACGCGGTGCAGGTATAGGCTAAGGTTACGGCTGAGTAAAAACGCTTAAAACTGAAAATTCCAGTTTTTTTCACGGCCAAGGCTTATTTTGGTCATGTTTTTCTCAGTCATGATTAATTCTCAAATAAATCATGAGTGTGTCAAACATTTTTCTGATGTGGGGTCACTTAACGCGGTCGAGTTTCGTTGTGCGTGGAATTTTTGAATGACATTTTACCCTAAAACGTGTAATTCCTTAATAACTTTCACGAAAATGATCTGATGAGTGTCAAACTTTTAATTTGCCATGGAAATGATTTATCACTCGAGGCCATGAAACAAAATCAAATTTCGGGAAATTTTCGGGAAAAATGAATAGTAAAAGTGAATAGTGAAATTTTCCGGGAATAGTAATTAACCTGAAATTGCGAATTGTTACAAGCTTCATCCTTAAAAGTAAAAGAGCAAACTTTACCTTCGCATTCTCCGCACAACCACTGACATTAAACACTGACTCAGTCTTCTCTATCCACCTGACCAAGTAGACAACTCCTTCAGTTCCACCAAACTCAATGGGTCCACAAATTTTAAACTCCTTGTAGTTACATCCATTAGCACGAACAGGTGGAAATGTTCCAGCAGAATTGTTGGAATGATTTGACTCAGCTAGTAGCTCAGCAACTCGTTGCTCTACAAGTTGGTTGATCATTGTTTGATCCACAGTAGGTGCATTAGGTGGAACATGATCATTGTCTCCCTGAACCTCAACATTTTGATTCCTGTTGATGTGATTGGTAGCGTCCAGGTTATCAGGAGTAGGGGTTTCAACATTTCGAGTAGGATGGCATCTTCGGCGACCAGGGGTAGTCGCTGTTGTACCAGTTCGGGTAGCTGTGACAGGGTTTCGTCGTACAGCCATTAATATAATACCAACACAATATCAACCACGCAAATAGGAACACAATTCTCCATGTACGCCAAAAACCGTAGAATATCACACGAAATCACCATCGTCCATACAAGTAGCGATCGATACTTCTTTCCAAAATACCAAAAGACATAATAAATACTAATCGTTCCATACAAGACAAACATATAATCCGAATAACATGACTTAGCGGATAGAATAACCAGCTCTCCTAACCAAGTACTCCCTGGCTTAGGAAGCAACACAACAACAACACAAATCCAAATCGATCTAGCTATGAAGCTGGCGTAGACTCCTCAACTCCAATCCCAAACCATCCAAATTCCTCAATAATGATCCTAGCTTAACACTATGTGTATCTCTGTCCTTCTTGAGGTCCGCAACCTACTTTTCTAACTCTGTGTCCCTCTGCCACAGCTTGCGATCTGCCTCACGAGCCGTGAGGAAACCTCTCTGCAGACTCTCTATCTGCTCATGTATCTCCATCATACCTCTTCTAATCGCTTTCGTCCTGCCCATGACAGTAATCAAATCACTCTCAACTCAGCAACAAACTCAGCAATAACCATCTCAAGTCGGTCAGACATCCGCGAGATCCTCTTGCCCTGTGCAGTAATTCGAGTCCACATCCTACTAGTCTCACCCAAATCTGCATGCTCAGCAGAAACCTCAGAAGGTGCATCCGACTCAACGGGACTACCAGGTGGCAACTCAAACAAAAATGGATGATCAGGTGAAACCGGCTCTAACGGATGTATCGGGGAATCGGGCTTCGCAGAATGAGCTGAATGTGCTAGCGACCCATCATCATCAGGCATCTCCTCCTCCTGAGGATCATCCTTTTCCTCATCCTGAGGGTCATCATTCTGCTCACCCTCGTACTCCTCCTCATACTCCTCGTCGGAGGGGTACTCCATCAATCGTCATTTCTGAGCACGTGAACCACGAGGAGATAAAATCGGTGACTTAGGGCGACAATAAGACGATAAAGTAGTGGCCGAACGCATGACCATCACGTATGGGTCATCAGGGGCCATAGTGATCTGTGTTGGGCGACGCGTGCCAGTATAAACATCCTCAATAACATCGTACGAATAGGAGGTCGTGGTTTGTGACAACGGCGTAGGGTAGGTGTAAGTGTTTCAAAACAACTAAACCGCTAACTCAAAATATCGTATCAAAATCATCATATAATTCCCAATCATATATATCAAGAAAGATTTAAAATACCGCATTACTAAAATCATTCATAAAACAATTAAGCAAAATAATTCCTCAAAACGCCATCATATCACTAAATCAATAAATCTAAATTCCTCAAATCATCTCAAGAATCCCATATCCAATAATCATCTCAATATACCTCAATAATAACAATGATGCTTCAGCTTGGCGGGCTGGCGGGCAATGGTCGAAGATCGTTTTCTATAAAAATCGGTTATAGTTTAGGTGTCTATTTACCTAGTTCTCTATAACCTGGCTCTGATACCAATCTGTAACACCCCCAAAATTTGGTACAGCAGAAGACTCAACAAGCTTTCGGGGTGCTACGGGGATTGGTATCCATTCAAAGTCATGAAAGAACGAGATAAAGTAAACATAAGGCAAGCACAACCACATGGGGTCTTAAAGTTTACATTTATCCCAAAATCAATTCAAAGTCAGGCCCAAAAGAAATAAACATAGGTCCACAATTATTTATCAGAGTTTCAGAAAATAGATCCATGAACCAGGTGCCATAGCCAAGCCTCCAATCTAAGTATCCAAGGGCATCACTTAATTACCTGAGAAAACGTGCTAAAAGTCAGCTTTTGCTGGTGAGATCATAGGTTTAAATTCATAATTCGATATAGTGGACATATACGCAAAACGCTTGCTAGCTAGACTAGGCCTCAATCATCCAACCAAAATAATCCAACCAAATCAAATCAACCCTATAGGTGCACACTATAGTCCAATAACCAAATCAAATCAAATCAACCTGTATGCGTAAGGATACGACATACCCAACATGCGTAAGGATACGACATGTTCAACTTACCTAGATCTAGTCTAGGCCTTGTTGTATAGCTTACCTAGTTCTTGACTAGGCCTCGCTGCATAAGCAATTCAATAGCTTACCTAGTTCGGGACTAGGCCTCGCTCTATAACCAAATCAATAGCTTACCTAGTTCGGGACTAGGCCTCGCTCTATAACCAAATCATTAGCTTACCTAGTTCGGGACTAGGCCGCGCTCTTTCCAACCTAGTTCTATAAGCATAGCAAGTTTTGAAATCAAAAGCGATAATAGTCCACACAAAACAATTTGCACGTTTCTCACCCCAAGTATTGAAAACAAAGTTCAAGAGTAAAAGTGGGGCTATGACTCACCTCAAGTCCAGCAAATCCTCAAAAGAAATCGATAGATGAAAGATGTAAGCAAACTCAAGTAACGGCAACTACAGACTCGGCACTTCCTAACAATATCAAACTCGTTCAGAAATCATTTCCTCGAAATCAATTATTCCCATTCCCGAACGTATTCCATTTAACTTTCCAAAAATATCCATTTCTCGAATTATCTTCATATATTAATTTGAAATTCGACGTTTGGTATCCATATGGGTGAAGGGTCGACACAACTCATACCAAGAAACCACAACGAAAAGAAATAATAAACCATCTATAGGTCTAATATTAGCTCAATATATCATTTAAATAAATCATCGAAGTTTATCAAATCCGTCGATTTAATAATCTCCCATATTTATTTACGTAATATACCGCTCCAAGATTATACCCAACCTAAAGCACATAGCACAAAGAATACTATATGGTATATATCGTAGTCCAATAAATTCTCTATATATATCGTCAAATTGGCCAAATTCGTCAATTTAGCCAACTCCACGAGATATATAGTAAATTTATTATCCTAATACACGTACCACAACCTATGGGCGTCGTGGGATACGATACCCATTAATATACTCATTTTATATAGCCAAATAACTCGATTTAACCCGTCGATTAAATAAGTACGTAGTTATAGAAAATGTTTATATTAATCGTCATATATCCGTGACAACACAAAAGTCACATAATAAAGCCCACTTGGACTTAAGTAACCACAACTCGTATAACTCGATAAGTTTTCCAAATTTATAAAAGTCATCATGTTTTTATTTATTACTTACCCGACGTATTAGTTCTCGACAGTATTTATAGTTATTTATTTATAATAATACTCCGACATTTATTGCACTATTCGAATAGTATAATAATTATCTTTATATTATTATAACGCTTACTCGTGATCGTTTTATTATTAATATATATATATATATATATATATATATATATATATATATATATATATATATATATATATATGTACGTTTATCACGTCTATATACGTATATAAACGATTATATTATCAATAATATTATTACGAGTATTATTTTTAATGTTTGATTTTAAATATTTATCGAGTCATAAGAATTTGGTCACATGTCCGAGTCATCACTCTCGGCTCATAGTCCAAGTCCAAAAATAATAACCAAGTCATAAAAATAAACAACTCCGTCCAAATCAATCCCAAATCCACGTGCTACAACATTAGGGTCCGACTACGGCACCCGACTAATCCTATCTCCGTCATTCTAAGTGACCGTCTCGCAATCGGTCCTCAAATCCACACTCGTCAACACAACTCCAAATTACAATCCAAAGTATACCATTGTCGCGACCACAAAAGGGTCTCGACCCATCCAATGCATCGGCCAAAATACAAGTTACCACAACCAAAATATCAACAACAATAACAATGAAGATACATATAGTATGGGTTGGTTTACCACGCCAAACCCGAGCCAAATGACCCACTTGGGTCTCGGCTAGAACCACGAGTCACAAGGACTCAAAACCAAGGCCACAAGGCCACGTCATAGGCTCACTTGAGCCAATCTAAAACTGCCAAACAGACCATCATGGTTCGCGGCACACCAAAACATCAACAATCACCAAATCGGCTAACCAAATCGACCAAGAATCAAACCATTCGGACCAAGGGTCCTCTTAGACTCCCAAAAGAGTCAAAATATAGTCACACCGAGACTATAGGATCTCGGCCAAGCTCCAGCGAGCTATACCCAATACCAAACGCGACCCAACATCATAAGTCGAGCACCAAACTCGCGTCAAAACCAAAACCCAAGATACCAAACTTCATTTTTATTACCAAAACATCATTTCCCACTTGTTTTAATAAAAACCCAACAAGAAAAGATTTCGTATACCCACGGTTTGGGTACAAATCGAGACACACGAGTTGAAACTCGTGGTCACTCACCTTCCAACGGCTCCAAGAATATGTTTCTTCAAAAACCCAACAATAAAATATAAGAAAAATGGTGTTTAGGTGGCGGTGATGGTGCGTACATGGTGATAAAGTGGTCCAAATCGCGCGTGAGTTGTATCAAAAGATAGATCGGGAAAAGGTGATTAAGATGGTGGTGTTGGTTTGTTTGTGGAGGTGGTGGTGGCGGCGTTAATGGTGATAATAGGGGCGGCGGTGGTGTTGTAAAAGAAGGAGAGAGAGAGAGAGATGTGAAAGTGTTGGTGAGGGTGATGGTGTTGTGTTTATCCAGGTTATCACAAGGACGATTTTTCACTTACTCTTTTAAAACAAAGATTTTTATTTATAATAATAATAATAATAATAATAATAATAATAATAATAATAATAATAATAATAATAATAATAATAATAATAATAATATTAAGGGTAGGGTGGGTGAAGTAACCCGGTGTAAAATACACGGACCAAACCCAAAACCTTTAATAACAAATCAACTCTCTCGAACCGAACCCATTCCAAATAATCAAAAATCTCGCGATACGTTCCAAAAATATAAATATCCAAACCGATATTAAAATAATTAAAATTGTTAGGTTATCCTAGTGCCGGAGTCAGTGTAGCGCCAAATAATGATCTCAAAAATAAATCATCACGAATGATCCAAACCAAACCATTAATAAATAATCAAATTCCATAAATAACGTTCGATAAAAATCACATTCCAACGTTCATAAAATATCTCGTCACAATAAACTTTTTAAATATTCCAAAATTATAAGTTTTAAAGTAATGCGGGTTTTCAAAACGGCTCCCTAATTTGCCAGT
The DNA here is from genome assembly GCA_030686995.1 of Artemisia argyi. Taxonomy (NCBI): domain Eukaryota; kingdom Viridiplantae; phylum Streptophyta; class Magnoliopsida; order Asterales; family Asteraceae; genus Artemisia; species Artemisia argyi. Next base: position 187,996,170 of record CM060685.1, on the reverse strand, counting down.
TGTTACACGAAAGCTGACTTTTAGCGCGTTTTCTCAGGTAATTAAGTGATGCCCTTGGATGCTTGGATTGGAGGCTTGGCTATGACACCTGGTTTATGGATCTATTTTCTGAAACTCTGATAAATAATTGTGGACCTATATTTATTTTCTTTTGGGCCTAACTCTGATTGAATTTGGGATAAATGTAAACTTAAAAACCCCGCGTGGTTGTATTTTCCTCTTGTTTACTTTATCTCGTTCTTTTATGTCTTGTGTTGGATACCAATCCCCGTAGCACCCCGAAAGCTTATTGAGTCTTCCACTGTACCAAATTTTAGGGGTGTTATAGGACCCAACATGAGAAACCAAAAACATGTTTTTAACCATTAATCCTAAACTACTCTGAGATGACCCCAACCAAACGGGCCCTTATTATTGCAGTATTATTTCCTAAATATATACTTCCTGTAGGCTTTGTCGAATTATAAATATTTATAATTTGCGTTCATACTTATTAAAACCTTAATAATTATTTGAAAATGCAAACTTGATCTCATGCTACCTGCTTTTGAACTGTGAGGACTACATTATTTGAAACTCAATATATTTCGTCAATGAAGATATTACAACTAGAAAAATTATGTGACATGTGTTTGGACGCCAAATTTGAATGAGAGGGTGTCAAAATGGACAAAACAACATTTCATTGTAAACCATAGTAAAGAATTATCTTTACTTCTCAAGCAAAATGGACTCATTGCAACGAACCTGTGTGCCTGTGTCAAACTTGAGAAGTGATCCTCGGAATGTGTTCAAGCAAAACATTGTTTTAGTTGTGTCAAATGAACCTGGTAAGTTTTCATTTAAGCATTGTTTTAGTTAGTATAATTTAAATCAAACTTGGTAAGTTGTGTTCAAGCAAAATAGACCACATGCCAAGGTTTAGCCAAATAAGTCATTGACTCATTGCAACGCTACAAAATAATGCAAGCAATTAAGAACCACATGCTTATTTCAAACAAGTTGCCACTCCACTTTAATTACCTTACCGAATGTGGTCCAATGCAAAACCTGTTAGAATTATACAATCAAAGTAAACGTATTGCGGAAGCTAGGTCAAGAATAACACATACAAAGATTAACTAAAACATAAATCGGAACGTACCTTTTAGCAATTCAATTAAATCTTGAACAATATGAAGAACCCTAATTAGGGTTTATAAATCAATGATCAATCATCAATCCCTTACCGTTTTATTGATCGATTCCTTGATAACTACTATAGTGAGTTGTTACCTCATTCTTGTACACACAAACTAATCCCGAATTAAATTAATTGCAAGATTAAAACACAAGATTTGTTTTATTAAAACAAAAATCGAAAACCCTTGTGTAAAGGGGTGTTCGATCGGCTGGAGAAAGAAGAGAAGAAAACAAAAGCCTTAGGGTATTGTGTGTGCACAAAAGATGAGAAACAATGACCCTTGGTTTGTATATATACTAGATGAAACTTTGGGAGCAAGTTAGAGCAATGGGTTGCCTCCCTTGGGCTTTGTTCGACCGACCACACACACCCAAGAGGGTGTTCCGGATCCTTCTAGTCACCAAGTTTCACTCTAGTCCTTTTCTTCCGTTACTAATGATAATTAGTCCATACATTTAATAACTAACGATCAATAGTACATAAACTTGTGTTATTAATAAATATACACAACTATTTAATATTTATTAATCTTTAATTCTCGTTTTTATTGTGTGCAATCCCAAGGTCTCGGGTTCGATACTAGACATTTACACATTAATATATATACGTATATTTAACAAAACCATAGTAATAAAACTTTTGTTTTTGAGTAAAGGGATTGTACCAGGTGAATATAGGTTAAAATTCAAAAATGATAAACATGCTTTATCAGATGTACCAATATGATAAACATGGTCATGTATGTACCAATATGCTAAACCAAAGTTCAAATTATGTACAATAAATTTCTTCAAATCTTCATTTCTTACATATGCATCGTTAGTCCTTTATACTGACGACCATTAGTAAATAACTTAAAATTTAGTTTTCTTACGTTTTCGTCCATTTTTATCTATTTTCATCCGATTTTATACGTTTTTATATGTTTTCGTTTGTTTTTACATGTTTCCATCTGTTTTTCCACATTTTCGTTTGTTTTTAAACGTTTTCGTCCGCTTTTACATGTTTTTATTTGTTTTTGCACATTTTTGTCTATTTTTACAAGGTCTTGTTTGTTTTATATGTTTTCGTACATTTTTACACGTTTTCCAGCCTCATTATTCAGCTTCTTTTGTCGCAAGTCATGAATGTAGAGTGGACAATTGCGCCTCCAATGGCCCTTTTCATGACAGTGGTGACAAGCCTGATCCTTCTTGTTTGGAGGATTCACCTTGTTCTGCTTAGGCTGATGTTGCTTCATCTTGGGTTGTGGTTTATAGGCCATGGCTTTGCATTTATCACCCTTCCCTTTGCCTTTGTTCACATGCGATGTTTTCTGGATTCTCCCCCCTTGAATCGCCAACACTTGCGGGGTAGGAGCCTTGCCCTAGGCTGGTAGACTTTTCTCATAATCAACAAGCAATGCGAGTAATTTTGAGACTGTCTTCCCCGAGCGATGCATGTTGAAGTTCTGCACAAAACCAGCAAAGTCCTTGTTAAGGGACCTGTTGATCAAGTGCACTTGCACATTGTCGGGGTAACCAAATCCAATTCTGTGAAGTTGATCAAAGTATTCTCTCATCTCATTAACAAAATCTTCAACTGGTTTACCATCACCATGTTTGCAGCTGTGTAGTTTGTCAAGAGACTCATACAATTTAACTGCAGGAGACTTTTCATAAGACTTTCGAAGTTCATCGAGCATATCCTTGGGATAGGAATACTCGTACTTCTTTTGCAATTGAGCATTCATACTAGTGAGCATTAAACAAGCAACCTCATTGAATTTATTATGCTCAAGTCTCCAAGCCTCTTTAACTGCTTCTGGTTCGGTAGCAGCAGGCTCTTCAGGGCAATCATTCTTCACATAATCGAGTTTTCCGGTCGCTCTCAAAACAATTCTAAGCGATCGGCACCAATCATTGAAGTTCTTACCAGTCAATTTTTCTCTTTCAAGATGACTCTTGAAAGCAGAAATCACATATGGGTTATCGAGTTGAGCCATATCTACAGACAAAAGTTCAAACACTAGTATTTTCGATAATTAATATCTTGAAAATCTAGGCTCCAACTTAATTTTCTTGAAAATCTAGGATCCAACTTTACATAGTTCCACCACAACAGTTGATCTGCTAGTGGTGAAAGTACAAAAGATGGTACTCTGTCGAACAATAATTGGCAAACAAAATTTCCAATTCCTAGACCATTATGGGATTTACTACAAATTGATTCATCAATTTTCCTTGTAAGCATGTTTCATCCCATCTCATGCCTTAAGTTCTAGGTCTCACGCACAACTTAATTAACTCGTCTACCTTAGAAACTGTAAAATTACTATCTATGGTCTCACGCATTAACAGAATTTTACCTTGTCATAATAATTTAGCCTAGGTCTCACGTTTACTAAATTAGAATTTCAAGTGTTCCTTATAGATAGATGGCATGTAACTTAAATTTTAGGGTATTCAATTTTGATGTGTCAATCAAAATGTGTATAGAGACGCATGCACTCATCTTTATAGCATAAGTTTTCAAAAGCTTTTTATAACCAATTCGTAAGATTAATACACAAAGTTTTACTTGAGGTAAAATACCTTAAGATGACTTTCTACAAGAATGATTTTTAAAAGAAAATCGTTTAAGACGTATTCATAGGTGTGATAACCAAGGCAGACTCTAAGGCTCTTTTCTAAGCCTTCATACCACGATTATGAATTTTGTCTTAAAGGAGTTACTTTTAAAACCATGTTGTACAAAACATCAGTCAAACAAAAGTTTATGGATTCAATCTTAAAACATGTAATAAAGTATGAATCTTACTAGTCTCGCCTTGGAGCGAATTACCGTGCGAAGCGAACCGTTGTTGCCACATAAGACACCGCAAGATTCAATCTTTATCACTTAAAGTTTCACCATTATTAGTCCGTATTATTTTCTTTATGAAAATTACCCTTTTTTTGCTTACATCAAGTCAAACAATTAAGAAACAATAAAACAAGTAATTCAAGACAAATCAACAACTAATAAACATAACAATTATAAAAGTGAAACATATAGCCACATGCAATCTTAATTAGAAAAGATCCTAATAAAATCAATTCTAGGTATAATAATGCATGTAATCAACTAAGGCCTTCTCCTCTTAATGGAATAGAGCCAAATACATTGACGAATCAATTGCGTAGGCCAAAGCTAATATACACACCACATAGCATATAAATTGATTTTAATATATAATCATGGGGTCTTCCCCAATTAAAGATCTATCTAAAACATGTGACAATTAAAACAAACAAGATCCATGACTAACATGCATGTTTTGTCATGGATTAAAAACTAACAATTAGCACATAGGTCACAAGATACGTTCACATAACCGGTTAATGACATAGGGTTTCTAGTGATTACACATAATCCAAGAAAACCACAAAACCCTAATTAGGGTTTCATGGAAAATCGACCCCCCCCCCCAAAAAATTATGGTTAGGGTTTCGAATTTTTCAAAAAAATTTTAAAAAAGAAAAACCCTAGATCAAAACATGTATCTAAAACACTTAAAGATCTGATTTTTATTACGTTTTAGTAATCAATTACATGTTATCCATGGCTCGTGATGCCAATGTTAGAATTATACAATCAAAGTACACGTATTGCGGAAGCTAGGATCAAGAATAACATATACAAAGATTAACTAAAACATAAATCGGAACGTACCTTTTAGCACTTCAATTAAATCTTGAACAATATGAAGAACCCTAATTAGGGTTTATGAATCAATGATCAATCCCTTACCGTTTTATTGATCGATTCCTTGATAACAACTATAGTGAGTTGTTACCTCGTTCTTGTACACACAAACTAATCCCGAATTAAATTAATTGCAAGATTAAAACACAAGATTTGTTTTATTAAAACAAAAATCGAAAACCCTTGTGTAAAGGGGTGTTCGATCGGCTGGAGAAAGAAGAGAAGAAAACAAAAGCCTTAGGGTATTGTGTGTGCACAAAAGATGAGAAACAATGACCCTTGGGTTTGTATATATACTAGATGAAACTTTGGGAGCAAGTTAGGGCAATGGGTTGCCTCCCTTGGGCTTTGTTCGACCGGCCACACACACCCAAGAGGGTGTTCCGGATCCTTCTAGTCACCAAGTTTCACTCTAGTCCTTTTCTTCCGTTACTAATGATAATTAGTCCATACATTTAATAACTAACGATCAATAGTCCATAAACTTGTGTTATTAATAAATATACACAACTATTTAATATTTATTAATCTTTAATTCTCATTTGTATTGTGTGCAATCCCAAGGTCTCGGGTTCGATACTAGACATTTACACATTAATATATATACGTATATTTAACAAAACCATAGTAATAAAACTTTTGTTTTTGAGTAAAGGGATTGTACCAGGTGAATATAGGTTAAAAGTCAAAAATGATAAACATGCTTTATCAGATGTACCAATATGATAAACATGGTCATGTATGTACCAATATGCTAAACCAAAGTTCAAATTATGTACAATAAAATTCTTCAAATCTTCATTTCTTACATATGCATCGTTAGTCCTTTATACTGATGACCATTAGTAAATAACTTAAAATTTAGTTTTCTTACGTTTTCATCCATTTTTATCTATTTTCATCCGATTTTATACGTTTTTATATGTTTTCGTTTGTTTTTACATGTTTCCTTATGTTTTTCCACGTTTTCGTCTGTTTTACACGTTTTCGTCTGTTTTTAAACGTTTTCGTCCGCTTTTACATGTTTTTATTTGTTTTTGCACATTTTTGTCTATTTTTACAAGGTTTTGTTTGTTTTATATGTTTTCGTACATTTTTACATGTTTTCGTCAATTTTTACACGTTTTTATTTGTTTTTGCAGGTTTTCATCCGTTTTACATGTTTTTGTTTGTTTAAAAGCGGACTAAAATGTTTAAAATGGACAAAAATGTGTAAAAATGGACAAAAATTAGCAAAAGCAAATGAGAATATGTAAAAACCAGACGAAAACATTTTAAAACGAATAAAAACGTGCAAAAATGAACGAAAACATGTAAAAACGGATGAAAGCATGCAAAAATGAACGAAAACGTACAAAAAATAGACAAAAATGGATAAAACGTACAAAAACTTGCAAAAACAGACGAAAATATGTAAAAATGTACGAAAACGTATAAAAACGAACGAACACATGTAAAATCAGATGAAAATGTGTGAAAACGGACGAAAATGTCTCAAAACAGACGAAAATGTGTAAAAATGTACGAAAACGTAAAAAAACAGACAAAACTTGTAAAACGGACGAAAACGCTTAAAACGGATGAAAACGTATAACAACATACGAAAACAAGAAAAAACAAATGAAAACTTGTAAAAATGGATGAAAACGTTTAAAAACAGACGAAAACATGCAAAAAGAACAAAAACGTGTAAAAACGGATGAAAACGTTTAAAACGGACAAAAACATGCAAAAACGAATGCAAACGTGTTAAAACGGACGAAAATTTTCAAAAACAAACGAAAACGTATTAAAACGAATAAAACCGGGTGAAACGTGTTAAAACGAATGAAAACGTAAGAAAATCCGGTTTTAAGTTATTTACTGACGGCCGTTAGTATAAAGGACTAACGATGCAGATGTTAGAGATGAAGATGTGAAGAATTACCAATTATTGTACCTAATTTGAACTTTGGTTTATCATATTGTTACATAAATGACCATGTTTATCATTTTGGTCCATCTGAGAAAGCATGTTTATCATTTTTGACTTTTACCCGTGAATATATTTATAAAATGAATAACATACAAGAAAAGAGCAGCTATGAACCACTTTTAACAAATACGATACAACATGCTATGAACAGATTCAAAAGCATGACAACCAAAAACTAGCTAGAGAAAACAGAAAGAAAAAACAAAGCAAGCTTAATCCTCTAGCCAAATCACGACTAAAAAGCCATCAGCTTCCATAACTCAATTTCCACATCTTCATAAGCTTTTTTTACTCTCGCATTCTTTTTAAACTTGATAGAATCTAACTTCAATCTTATTGAATTAAGAGCATACCGAGCGACTTGTTTTGAAGTCTGATCTACTTTACCATGGATCTTGTAGTTATGTTCACGCCAAACAAAGTAAGACTGTGGAAAACTAGAAGGGGGGTTGAATAGTTTTCCCACTTTTCATTTTATAAAAAGTTTGTTTCAAAATCTTCAATTAAAGTTTTCCATTTTAAGATCTTAAAATGTTTTGTATCAAATTATCTACTAAGTTAAACTCAATATGAGAAGTGTGAATAATAATCTATTAGACTATATCATATGGTTATACACACAATCACAATATTATCTTGTAACTATAACACAATCAATAATCATGACAATATAAGTAACAATCAACACATATTTGCAAGCATAGATATAAAGCGATAAATGCAAGAATAAATGTGAAGAGATAAGAGAAAGAAAATGCAAACCGGACACGATGATTTATAGTGCTTCGGCTACAAGGATACCTTCCTTGCCCTACTCCACTCCCCAAGTCACCTACTCGAGAGTTCACAACACTACTCAACAAGCTCCCTTTTGGCGGTGAAAATCGTACACACCTTTGCTTACACCGATTTACGACACTAAGCAAAATGTCGAGTCCTAATGCTAGCTAGGACCAAACTCACGACACGACTTTGATCACTACACAACTTCTACACGACTTCACGACTTCTTCACAACTTCTTCTATACTCCACTACTTATTCACACTCTTACTTCTTCACAACTACATGACTTCCCCACACTACTACTTCTTACTCACTCATTGACTCACTACTAAGTAAGATCATCTTGATCTACTTATTACATATACATACATAACTCACAACTTCACATCAACACTAACTGGACTCTAATACATCTTTGGCTTTATGATAGGGAGGATTCTTCTCTTTCACTTTGAGTGGTGAATGATTGGATCACTTGAAACAAAGACTTATAATCTTATGATCAAAGGATTTCGAAAGATGTTTTGAAAGGATTGGGACTGAAAATTTTCGTGCAAAAGGTCTAGAAAAATTGCAGAAATGAACCAACATTTGTAGGCAACCACTTCTGACAACAGGAGCGTGCCGGCCCCTTAATTGTGGCCGGCCCCCTTAATTATTAAGGGGGCCGCCCCTCCTGTAACGGCTGGAACCTTTGTCCTTTTCTGGAGAAAGTTTATCTAGTGAAATTTTAACTGTTTTTTTGTTAAAAATTTGAATTCATATATTTATTATGAATAAAACATTTTCCTTTAATTCTCAAAAGTGTTTTTTCAAAATATATAAATTTGTAGTGTCTAAATAAAATCCCTTTGATCATAAAATATATTAGACATTTGTTTCTACATACCTTAAGTGATTGTTGAAGCATACTCGAGATTTAGAGATGTCGAGGCTTGTTGACGTATGAATGCATAGATGAATTGTCATCACAAGTACCTTAAGCACTTTACGTTATATGTTGTAACTTACAACTTTGTCATCATCAAAACATGAAGATGATGTTTTGATTAAATATCGTAATATTTATGCCAACAAAGACGTTGCTGCCAGAATTAAACGCCCAACAATAGTTTTCACATATTTTCTTTTAGATATAGGCAAAATCCACTGCATTATATCATCCCAGTTAGATGAAACACCTGAAACACCAGCCACATCCAAAACTAACTGCCATACATTAGACGAGAATGAGCATTCAAAAAACAAATGCTCGTGAGAGTCTTTTTGCGTTTTGCAAAGCGGGCAACAAAACTTTTATTAATTTAAATGAAACCAAATTTTAAACTCCGTGTTTTATTATAGTTTAAAAACTATGTTAGTTAGATTACTTTTAAGTTAGATAAAGTAATTGTTTAGTAAAAGACATAATTCATTAAATAAACATCTAGGGGGGGGGGGGGGGGGGGGGGTTGTTTCTCAACATTTGATATGAAATAGTATATAAATTTGTTTGTTTAATGGGTTTTGATTTTAAATTTGGAGTCACAATTTCTAACCCAATTTATCAAGCTAAAGGTTATTGTGACTACACTGTCACATTACACATCAGCGTCACCTCAGGTTTTCTTTCCTCTCACTTTCATTCACTCCCTCTCACATTTTACAAGACATGATCACCTTTATTTAATGAGAGATGATTTGTACACCATTTTTTTTGTCATCCACCACTAAATTACACTAGTGATGCACACAGTACAACATTGCTATGCATGATTTAGTGGTGGATGGATAAAAAATGGAGTACAAATCACCTCCCTTATTTAATCTAAAGATACAAAAAATTTCAAATAACATGTAACTCTGAATCTAAAGATACAAATTTTTAGGTGAGCAGTTGTAACTATCACTAATACATGTAACTCAAATATGTAGGCCATCTTTATTTAAGTGAGTAGTTGTTCTAGTAAAAGTTTGTTGGATGCGTTTAATGCACTTAAATTTTGTATAAATTGTACTCCACACAAGTCAATATAAAACATATAACGGGTGACTTTTTTTTTCTACTACTTTTTATTTATATGTCTATGATGCTGTAAGCTCTAGTTATGTAATTTGGAGTAGTAGTAGTTGTTATTAATCAGAAATTGATCCACCTTTGATGCTGTAAGCTCTAGTTATGTAATTAATTTGGAAATTGAAGTTGCGGTTTTATAATCTAGACTGGCTAGTGTTGCAGCGCACCATGTTGTTAAAGTAGTTTCTTGTTTAACCTGTAATTTTTTTTAGAATATAATAATATGTTCTTGCAAGACCAAGACAATTGGTGGAATTAATGCGTGTAAATTAAGCAATTCTTGAAAATAATACAAGTGACCAAAGATAGTGAGTGTTGTAAATAGTACGTTATTCGTTGGCTACATTTAAGATAGTTGTTGAAAAGTAAATGTGTACGTTCTATTTATTTAGGGCCCGTTTGGTGTGTAGGTGGGTTTAGGATTTAGATTTTGATTTGGGATTGATTTACATTTATTATTATTTTAAAAATGTACATATTTTATAATTTGATTGAATTAAAATACATTATTTTTGAATGACAAAATCAAAGTACAAGAAAAGTCATAGCAATTATGTGACTGTCAATATCTTAAAAGTTTAAATATTATATTTTAGCAATACAGCTACTCAAAAGGCAAGAGACTAGTAAGAATTAGAATTTGGGCATGATGGGAGCGCGTGAGCCCAAACTGAATGCACCAAACAATGGATTGTGAACATCTTTCATCCTAAAGTCATCTAACCCCACGTACCAAACGCACCCTTAAGTGAGTAGTTGTAACTAGAAAGAGTTTGTTGGATCGGTTTCAATGGTGATAAGGATGCGTTTGGTTGAGAGTTATGAGAATGAAAGAATTGATAACTATGATTGTACTGTTTTCCTACTTTTAACCTGTATTCTCTCCGTCTTAAAATTAGACTAAAATACACCGTTGGTCCCTAAACTTTCCACGAAAAATCACAGGGCACCCTAAGTTTTGATTTTAGTTGTTATGCGTTTAAAACTTGAGATTTTGAGGTTGAATGCGTCCCTCCACCATTATTTGCTGTTTTGTTTTGTTTTTAGTGAAGAGCATAATGGTCATTTCATATATTTGGATTATTACTCATCTAAATCTCCTCTACTCTTCTTCTTCCTCTACTCTTCTTCCATCATTCATACACCCTGGGTAGGCCTGTTGGGTTTCTTTGGGCATCAGTTTGTCTTTGCAGTACCCATTACAATAAAGCTTTTAAATCGCACTTCACCTTTTAGATTTTTGGTCACCTTTTGGTTTGGTCGATTGTGGTTAGTTGTAACAGGAATAAACATAGATGCCAGTATGCTTGGCGTTGTTTATGAGAATTGATTTTGTGTTTAAATTTACCTAACCGGCAGATAATTATATGAACAAAAACCGTCTTGTGTTGAAGGATTTGCAAGTATGGATTTTGTGCTGGATATCTGCTAGCAACATGTTAGGCTGCATGCAGTAATGACCGAGACCGAGTCGGTCGTTTCGGTCACACTCGGTCATCTTTGTTGTGCATACTCGGTCGCGACCAATTCGATGGACGAAAAAAAACGAAAAGGGTCGAGCCTGCGACCGATTGTCATTTCCATTTGGTGTTGCTTTTTGATCCATATTTCCATATTACCGTTTGAATAAAACGTTTAGAAGTAAATAAAAAAAATATAGCCGTTTGGCAAATATATATATATATATATATATATATATATATATATATATATATATATATATATATATATATATATACCGCTTGACATCTTCATCTTAATCAGTTTCCCAAATGAGTTGATGGAGCAAAGTTGTGAAGTGGATTTGCAAGTTGGTGGAGCAACCCCAACTGATGGTATGCATGTGTGTGTGCTTAGTGTGTGTGGGTTGTGAGAAAGATGATAAGTGATTTATTGAGATGAAAATGATGTGTTGATTGTTGTATTTTTAATTGGTTAAAGCTGGCATATATACATATATGATGTGCATGCCACGACTTGCTGATTAATGTATATGTTTCACTGTTTAGAACCATTTTTTAGTTTTTTTTTTTTTTTTTAGTTTTTTAAATTAGTTTTGTAATTTTTTTTATATATTATTAATAAAATTTGAGTTTGTGTTAAATTTTTTTTTTTTTTTTTTTTTTTTTTTTTTTTTTTTTTTTAATAAAAAAAATAAAAAAATTGAACTTGGTCCCCTTTATTATGGCACTTAATCGTCTGCAGGTCGCTGGAGAGAGAAAGCTGACGTGGCAGAGAAAGTAAGGGGATTGACCCTTATTCTTGGTCATTACTGCATGCGACCTTAGCTTTTTTAGTGATACGGTTAGATGAAAGAACTAAAGTTATCAAGCAAAAGATTTAGGTCTATAGGACCACATATCATGAGCTTCAAAAAAGAAATAATAAATAAATAAATAAATAAGGGAGCTTATGTTCAAAATCAATGATTTACTCATGGTGTGTCAAAGCCCATTTTGTCAATTTTATTCCTGGAAGGATGATTGTGAGTTTGTGACAAACTAGGCGAGTACCCGTGCATAGCAACGGAAATTCCTAGTGGCAGACAATTAACAATATGCGCTATACAAAACACTCACCACAATATCACAAATCGTTAATTATTTGTCGCTAGGAATTCCGTTGCTATACACTGGTACTCGCCTAGTTTTAAAAAAAAATAAAAATAAAATAAAAATAGCCTCCAACATTTTGCATGATAAGTTGGTAACTTCTGAAGATACTATTTAACTATAACAATAATAAGTTACATTGATAAATGTTAAAAGATCTTAATGCATGGAAAGTTTGTCTAAATTGTAGAAATTACTTTCAAACATACTGTGCCGTAACAGCAAAAATAGAGATAGTGAAGTAGTTCATTACTTCATTACTTGTTACCGAGTAAGCTTTGCTTTAGTTATTCTTCAGAACTGAATGTGCTTCATTTGATATCAGGCCGAAGATAGTTCGCTAAACTAAGATGACGACTTTTTCCACATCGACAAAGACCTATTAGATAAACAAATGACCCTTTTGGCCTTCAACGAAAAACTAATTTCCAAGGCTAAAGCTTAACATTGATAATGTATAGTGTGGTAAAATAACCCTAAAAGGGTAAGATATTTACTTGTGAATACATGGAAGTGATAATAGAGAGTATGCTTGCCTAACCCTGTTTCTATCTTTTTGGAAAATTATCTTCTGATTTGGTCACTTCCAGTGCAAAGATACTTAGAGACCTTTTTTGAACAATATTTTCCGGTTTCTTATAAGTCTGCTAATGCTTCATTTGATGATCGTAGTAAATCTTTGAACTTTAAAAAGTAAGTAGTTACTTATTTTCTTATTAGATAAGCAGTCTAATAAGCAATCTTAAGCCATTTTGACCCGTTACCCATGATAGTCAACATGTTTGCATTTGAGCAGCAATAACATGAAGCTCAATAAACGTCAACATATTACAGCCAATTCTCGTTACATACTTTAGTTGTTCAGGTCGAAAGGGGTTCACATCTGTACCTGCACCTGAATCCAGCGTAGCCAAAGTTCTTCAATCACCATCCTGGTGATACCAACTGCTACATATTTGTAGTTCCTACGTTCATCCATACCTGCATCATTTATTTTCTGTCTATAACTTACGAAACAATTTGCTATGTCTAAAGTCAAATTTATTGAATCAACAACCAATTAAGAAGCAGAATTATCTATACTCTCATCGTAGGCACGCTAACAGTATTAGTCCTACTTTTGAGGTTCGAAAATCAGGCCAACATATCAAACAAAAGCTTTTAGGGCAATATATATGTTCTCTTCACCACCATTACCAAACTCTTAAAAGATTATCATTTTAGGAACCTAACACCTGACGTAACCGATGTAACCCAAATTGATAACAGCGGTTCCAAATAATAAAACTATTGGGACTTTGGCTCAAACATCTTAGTGGCCCAAAAAACACGTTGCCATTTTACGTCACCAAGTACTTATGAGATAGCATTTATGGCTATAATTTCCCTACAGCTTGTAGAAGCGTGTAAAATCAGTGCTCACACACAGCTTATAGACAACGCTCATGACTGTATAAAGTCAGCAACCATGACCACAACCCGTGACATCTCTAACTACACCTTTTCTATACCATAAATTATACACTGTTTAGACACGACGTATAACAACATAGAAGATGAGTTCAAATACTGCATCAGCTACAAAATACGGATGCATTTGACTAATTTAATTTTTGGGTATACCATAATTACCGAAACCGAATCACGAAACCTCGCATCCTTTTGCACCACTAAACAACATGCCCAAAAGATCATTACAACCAAAAACTGTGTGTAACGTACCATGACCACTTGTCGTATCAAGTTCTTTAGCTATATAAATCCTTGACTCAATATCTGCAAAAATGTATATACACAAAAAAGAAACAATTTATCAGTTTGGTATTTACCTACAAATAATAGAAACCCTAAAAATTAATTAATAAATGGAGTAACTAACCACCTCTGAAGCCCTCCTTTATAATGAATTTGTATTCCATTAGTGCCTTTCAGCCTTCAAGTTTTTAGTAAGGACATCTACGTACTTGCTTCTTCAGTTTCTTTCTAAAATGGTTGCAGCTGTGCATAAATCAAATGGTTGATGCTTCAATCCACATTAAAATAAGATGGCAATTTGTAGTGGCCTGTGAGTTGGCAATTTAAAGTTCTTACAGTGAAGGATGAGAAAAGTACTTGAACGGAAGAGTTTCAAACTAATAGAACCCTTTGTCTGCAACCATTTTAGAAGCAGACGAATTCTTGAAAGTAGCAGCACTTGCGCTTTCCTAAAACAAACACGTAGAAATACATTTCATGCCGCGATGAAGCAATATTCCAACAAAAAAAAATCAAACTGCCAAATTCTTTAGATACAACAATATTCCGATAGAATTTTTTGATGTTTTTCGTGCAACAATTAAAGCATAAAAACCAAAAAAGATCGTTTGATAAGGACACAATTAATATGATACATTACCAAAAGTATAGGTTTAAATGAAAATGCAACATATAGGTGCCAGTACTTCCAGTTTCAAATCGAGGAAGAATTCATTTTAAGCTAACTTATTTGGCTCGCGAGATAAAAACATAATAACATCAACCAATTTGAGGTCAAAAGAAGTGCTTTTACCTTTCTTTCTACCATGGTGAGGAGTTGTATAAAAGAACACATCACGCATATGTACCGACTGGTTCCATCTAACTGGCCGTGGAAACTGCCATGGCTTTGGCTTCCTTATTTTTTTCACTATTCCTGCCATAGAATAAAACACCGGTAGTGAAGGCTTTCCAAAACCATGAATTAAATAAAAATAAATCAAAGACTTATGGTTTGGACATCATAGACTTAGGGTTAACCCCGCTTTTCTTGTTGAATCATGATGGCTGCAAAACAAAGAAGCTTAACCTGGATCTTGCGGCCAATATATTCTACTACACGAAATATGGTGGTGGTGTCCACATGTAATTTTGCTATATTCTCTTAGGGACTCGGCATCCTGATGGGGCAAAAAGGAAGCAATATTATATCAAACCCATTGTTTAGAATTGTCGATATCAATGAAAGCTATTCAACTACTTAAATAAAATAGAGATAAAAACTGTGATGAGCTTATTAACTAACCTCAACAAGATTGATTCTAACATCAATTAAAAGTGCACCAGGTTTCACCCAGCTACCCCTAACCATATTTGCTTGCCCTACTCATATGATCATATCAGCTTGTCTAGTTATATCTGGATTCTTTGTTCTTGAGTGAACAATATTGACAGTAGCATCTTCTCTCTACAGTGATAAAAGCATATAATGTTTTCAGAATGCTTGTTAAGTAATCACAACAAGGTAAAGCTAATTAGGATATGCCTAGTGGCAAATGGGCATATCTGATCGAGTTGAGTCAACGACAACTTAATTTTAGTTACCGCAATATATTAAACAAATTTACAATCTTGTGAAATAGGAACTCAAGAAGGTTGTAAAGTGTAAAAACTTAATTATGTTATAATTGCTTTTACGTGGTTTGACGCGTTACTTTTTAGCTAAAACAAATTATTAACTCGTAAGCAATAAAACATAACTCAAGTTGACCCATATTCAAATTAAAAACGCATAATCTTACTTGAAGTAAGAGAGCAGCAGGCATTCCAACGATGTTACTTATTTCAATAACCACTACTCTCGTCCCTTTGATGGGAATATCATATCTAGGCAACAAGCCAACAACTCTATGCATCCTTTAGGTGTGCATGGAATGAACAATGGGTCTCTTCCCCGCATAGCTAGCCGACCAATATTCAAAGGATGGAATCCATCAACATCTTTCTCTATGCAAACGGCATTTAATACGTTCTGCTCATTCATGTGCTGATTCAACAAATACAATAGGATACGTCAATCAATAATTTTCTTACCAGATGAGTTGATAGTATATTTGAAAGCTTGCTGAAACGTTACACTACAAGTCTACAACCAGTCAAAATTGATATTAAAAGGAATTGAAAGTGTAAAATATTGCAATAAAAATAAAATGATATCTAATAACAATAAATATTACTAATAACAGCTATCTATTAGTACCCTTCACAGACTTTTTATCAAACATCTTGCACCCAATTACCAAAACCCCTTGTGAATCTTTTTAAATTGCCTATGTTTTAGACCAGATAATCACAAAACACAACATAAGAGATTTACAACATGAAATAAGTCTACAATTACAAATCGTATCCAAATAGTCATAAAAATTAAACCTATTACATGATCAAAACTTACAACTCAGTTCTTGTTTGTCGTGATAAATTTTTAGGGATTGGTAGAAGAAAATTAAATTGAACATAATCAATGAAAATATCTTATAACTGAATCAAAACATAATAATTGTTATATGGGACTAATAATTGTAAACCCTAAACAATTCAAATCAATTGTAATATGTAAGTAATAAAACACTATAGTAGAATCGCTACTTACCAATTCTCCATGCCATAAAACGATTATGCAGTGCACATGAATCGGATGATCTCATAGAACGATTATGATATGTGTGGTATTTTTAAATCTTTGATAATAGGAACGGTGTTTTTGAATCAGAGGGTGCGGATCAAATGTGTTGAATAAATTGCATAATTGTAACTGATTAGCCGTTTTTGAATTGGTTTATTATTGATTCAATACTTTCTTTAGATAGATTCAGCCATTCCATTTGTTTTCATGAATATGAATATCAGTTTCAATGTTAATTTCCAGCTGCCATAAATTTAGTAGGGGCAAAATCGGGATTGACCGAAAGTTAATATCAATTTATTTTATTAGGTTGTGAAATCAAATATATAAAAATGTTTTGACTTTTTTTTGAGCGATTTTATGACTTAACTAAAGACTAAATGACATACACTAGAGTGTTTAACATGCCGAAGAAAAATATTTCAAAGCACAAGCTAATCAGGGTTACCTTATAGAACTATCAGTTTACGTAATTTTTTTAACGAACTCATTCAACCTGTTTAACGCATTGGTTTGACCCATTTTTTTAAATTACCAATTTGACTAATTAAAATAAAGATTACCCATAACGCAAATCAACTAAGTCATAAGAGTATGTCTACATCTACCGAAAAGTGTCCATCCATCATTCTTCTACCATGAGTATAAAACCTTCAAGAAAGAAACTATGGAGAAGGACCGGTAAATTTGCATGATCATAACCGGTCAAAACTTATAATCAAGAGCATGCATGCTTGTATATAAATTCACATAGTAAGTTTGGTTTATCACGACATGGTGCTAACTAAAGCTCTGTTTTTGTAACTCTCAACATCTCACCTGCAATCATATATTTCATCTGATTAGGAAAATAAGAACACAATTAATGCAATAAGAATATAAATAATCATACTTGCATTGCCTTTGCTCAGTTTGGCTTAAACAGGTGATACTGAAACCAAATGATCCTGCCATCTAAATGAACTCAATGAAGTTCGTATCAATCACTTAACAAAATTAGATTTGGAGTTTTCACAAATGCTTAGAAACTACATAGATATAAAATCATATTTGTACTCCACAACCACGAGACACCTCATTACAACACTTCATCAACAACATATTATGAAATACCTACTGCTATGAATTTCTATATGAATACCTAGGAAAAAAGTTACAGTATGGAGAAGAAATGCTACTTAAAAGTGTATAACTCAAACAATAGGACAAACAATTGTAATCAATATTAATCCAAATATATAAAATGACTGTTATGCTTTTCATTAAAAACAAAACAAAATAGCAAATAATGGTGGAAGGACGCATTCAGCCTCAAAATCTCAAGTTTTAAATGCATGGCGACTAAACTCAAAACTTAGGGTGCCTTGTGATGTTTCGTGAAAAGTTTGGGGACCAACGGTGTATTTTAGTCTTAAAATTATTATTATGAGACAAAAATTCATAAAAGTTGGACCATAATAAACTTCAACCATTCAAATAGAATATTTCTTCACTAAATTCTTTTTTTTCTTACTTAAAATATAAAGTGGACAATTATTTTGAAATATCTCAAAATGAAAATGTGGATTTTAATTTCGAGGCGGAGAGAGTAAAATTTTACCTTTTTCTATTCTTTTTATTTAAATAACAGTCGACAATCATATGCTTGATTTATTGGGATACATATGGACATATGGTATATATTCGTCTAGTTATACGGGTAGTGTAGTTGTTATTATGCACAAATTGGTCCACCTTTGATGTTGTGAGCTCTAGTTATAGAATTCGGAGAATGGACTTGCGGTTTTATAAACAAGACGGGCTAGTATAGATGTGCACTGTTGTAAAAGTAGGGTATAAATGATAAAATGATAAATATATACGGTCATCACAATTTATGGATAGCTATTATGATATGTCCTTGCAAGACAAAGACTTGGTGGAATTAATTTGTTGTAATTTAAGTCAATGCATGAGGATCAAAAAGTCTTTCTATAAGTGTAAGGTGTTTGATTAATTTATGGATAAACATTCATGTATAATTGAGTTAATAAGTGTAAGGTGTTTGATTAATTGGCTGAAGGTTCCGGAAATGTGAAGTCTGTTTGAGTTAGTAATTCTCCTTTTTAAGTATTTTGGGTGAAAACATGCGATTATATAAGGGTGTTTGAAATTGGTTAAGAAATTTGAATAAGTAGTTTTAATAAGCAATTCTAAATACCTCTTGGAGCAATGAGTATGGTAACCTGAGGGTTGGCGTTATGTCAACATGTACCCGGCGTTACCATACCGCACCTAACAAAAAACAAAGTTGATGGGGCCGACATTTGTTTACCAACAGGCATTGGTTTTTTCAAAAAACTAGCTAATGGCTAGTCCAATGGTTAGAAATTTATTAATTGTTTTAATCCCATCATATTTATATCATACCCCCATTTAATCATTTTTCACACAAACTTTTTACTTTTGTATACCAAAAATCACATTCTCGTAAACTGTGGATCCGAATAATAATTTTGGTTATGACTCCGATTAAGATGACATTTTCTTGTTGACATCAGTGTATCAGTATCACCAAACGTTGCAACAACAAGCTCAAAGTTTCATACGCATAATCCAATATACCGTGAACGTGATTTTGCTGAATCACGTTTTTTGGCCGACTATTTTGTTGATAATCCAAAACATCCGGAGGTGTATTTTGGACGTCGATATTGTAACAATTTCAAAACTTTTGAAGTCCGACCCGATTGTATGGGTCTACTTAGTTTTAGTGTTATCTACAAATGGCATACGACATAACACCTGATGCCTAAGCTTTTTTAAGAAACCCAACTTTAACGACATTCAAAACACACACACATACACACACCACAACATATATATATATATATATATATATATATATATATATATATATATATATATATATATATATATATATATATATATATATAGAATTGAGATCAAATAAGAACTTTCTTAAAGTTGTAAAAATGAGAACCAACCAAAATCTCATAAATGACACTCAACTTAAAAGAAAATAAAAACATAATTAATTACAACTAAAACTGTTAAAGATTTGATGGGTTTTCTTATGAAAATTGACATAAATTAGGTGATACACTTTGATTCAACGTGTAATGTGTATCAAGGTTGAGTATTGTGTATCAAGTTTTTAGTGGTTGTTGTGTATTAGGTGTATCAATTTATGTATAAGAAATTAGTTTTTTGAGATTTTAATGTATATGTATCAAAATTTTAATTGTGTATCAGTAATCCGTTTATCATGTATGAGTTGGTTATTAATCGATTTAATGTTAACTTGTATTAATATATAATATTTTGGTGCATCTTTGCTAAAATGGTTATGTATCAATGTTTTAATGGTATTTTAGAATAGTTCTCATTTTTACAACTTTAAGAAAGTTCTCACATTAACCTTCCCCTATATATATAATATATATATATATATATATATATATATATATATATATATATATATATATATATATATATATATATATATATATATAGAATTGAGATCAAATAAGAACTTTCTTAAAGTTGTAAAAATGAGAACCAACCAAAATCTCATAAATGACACTCAACTTAAAAGAAAATAAAAACATAATTAATTACAACTAAAACTGTTAAAGATTTGATGGGTTTTCTTATGAAAATTGACATAAATTAGGTGATACACTTTGATTCAACGTGTAATGTGTATCAAGGTTGAGTATTGTGTATCAAGTTTTTAGTGGTTGTTGTGTATTAGGTGTATCAATTTATGTATAAGAAATTAGTTTTTTGAGATTTTAATGTATATGTATCAAAATTTTAATTGTGTATCAGTAATCCGTTTATCATGTATGAGTTGGTTATTAATCGATTTAATGTTAACTTGTATTAATATATAATATTTTGGTGCATCTTTGCTAAAATGGTTATGTATCAATGTTTTAATGGTATTTTAGAATAGTTCTCATTTTTACAACTTTAAGAAAGTTCTCACATTAACCTTCCCCTATATATATATATATATATATATATATATATATATATATATATATATATATATATATATATATATATATATATATATATATAACACATAAAAGAGTTCATGGGTTTTCGGGAATACTAGAAAGCATTGATTGTATGCATTGGAAATGAAAAAACTGTCTAAAAGCATTGCATGGGCAGTTTAGAAAAGGTGATAAAAAAAATACCCAACTATAATGCTTGAAGTGTTGTGGTGTACGGTTTGTGGATTTGGCACGCATTTTTGGAAAGTGGGTGTGAATAACGATATAAACGTTCAGATAATTCTTCGTTGTTCGGCGACCTTATTGATGACATCGCCCATGTGGCTCCGTTTGAAGTAAATGGAGTTACGTATGAAAAAGGGTATTATCTAGCTGTCGGGATTTACCCAGAGTGAGCAACTTTTGTCAAATTATTTACGATGACACGAGACGAGAAACATGAATTATTAAAAAGGCGATAAAAAAAGTGCACGAATGGATGTCGAACGAGCTTATAGTGTCCTCCAAAGACATTGTGGAATTATACAACAACAGGCACGCTATTACCATGTCAACAAAATACGAAAAATCATGTATACTTGTATCATATTGCATAACAAGATTTTGAAAGATCAAAAGTTTGCGATAAGTGAATTTAATGAGTTGTATATTAATTCGCAACCAAATATACAACGTAATTAAAGCAAGAGATGCGAAGACAACGACGGAAAACCAAAGAATTACGCGATAAAGAAACACATGCAAGTCTTCAATGAAATATTATGAAACAAATTTGGTAACAACATCAACACACTTACTTTATTGACAATTTGATGTATTTTTAAAATTATTACTCCCTCCGTCCCATTTTATAAGTCGATGTTTGAAAAGTCAAAGTTTTTTTCCTCAGAGTTTGACTGTAATTATTTTTTTCGTGTTATATAATACTTGATGAAAAGTATACTAATGAAAATACATTTAAAACACAAGTCAATTTATATATTTTGTATCAAGTATTATATAACACACAAAAAAATAATTACGGTCAAACTATGAATAAAAAGATTGACTTTTCAAATATGGACTTATAAAATTGGACGGAGGAAGTGTTTTATATTTTTATTTTGGTATTAATTTATTTTTTTTTTATTTATTTTAATTTGTATTTTTATTTAGTGAATGAAAAAATAGGTTGTTTGAAAAATGAAAAAAAAAATGTGTGTCCCGAAAGATGTGTTTTTAACATGTTAGTAGTGGGGGTATTTGATGTGTTATTCTTAAAAGTGAAAAGGCTCGGGTGGCAAAAAAAAAATGTTAACATGTTATTACATCTAATATTTTGAGAGGCTGATTAATCATCTCAGAGAAGCGCTTTCATGTAGTTACAGTCATATTGGGTATGTCTAATATTTAGGTGTCACTAGCACTAATACAAATGTAATTCTAAATCTAAAGATACAAAAATTTTCAAATATGAATCCTAGGCATGACCGGCAAAAGAATTTTGAGGTCTCGGGCGAAAATTAGAAGGAGGCCCCATTAAAACTAAAAAATATAAAGGTGTGCATATAAAATATTCATTTATAACAATTTTTGGACCTCTGATGACGTTTTATTTTTTATGGCAAGATAAGTTGTATTTACCTAATGCGATTTACAAAGATGAGACATTCAGATATAGCATAAGTACACAAAGTGAGCTCTCTTAGATTGTGAGACTCTGTGCAACGGCACCACTTGCACATCCTCTTCGCCACCGCCACTAATTGTAGGCCATCTTTATTTAAGTGAGTAGTTGTAACTAATAAAAGTTTGTTGGATGAGTTTAATGCACTTAAATTTTGTATAAATTGTATACTCAGCACAAGTCAATACTAAACATGTAATAGGTGAACTTTTTTCTACTAGCTTCTTTTATATAACTGTCAACAATCATATGTTATATTGTTTGGGATACATATTGTATGAGGAGTTTATACGGACCCTCCTATAGCAGGGTTTCGTGTAGAGATGGAAAAAAACTTGAATTCGATGGAGAATCCAATACCCGACCCTGATTTGACCGGGGAATCCCCTAGTTGACCGGGTATGGAGATGGGGGTGGGAAATTCCCGATATTCAAAAGCGGGTATGGAGGCGGGGATGGTAATACCCTCGAGTCCCCAAACCCGTCCCCGAGTATTTTTTCTACATGAATACAATTATATATGTATATATATTTGAAACTTATCAATTAATAGCTAATATACTTTTTTTTTAACGAAAGCTAATATACTCTTTAAAAATAATCTTCAAGAATTTTAGAAACAAGTCTTATACCTACTCATTTCTCAACCTTCTAAAACAAAAAAAATATCTTATCACTTAAATGACATGTTTTGTTATCAGATGGTTATAAACATGAGTAATCTTGACACTATTAACTAGCACATTAAGGGCCTTTTTGTTTTATAGACGGGTTTATGATTAGGATTTGGATTTAAATTTGGTTTAGAATTTGAATTTGGATTTGAAGTAAGAAAGATAAAATAATATTTAAAAATATATTATATTGTAAAATATAAATTTAAAATTATTTATATTAATAATTGAGGGTTAAAAAGAAAAAAAAATGTGGAAGAGATAACATGTAGTCCCACCTTTTTCATAAAACCCATCATACCCCTAACTTTAACACACACCCTTAGGACAGTGGCAGTCATGCTTTTGAAATCGTCCATACCTCCCAAATCCACCAATAATATCATTTCACCTCATTCATACTTTTTTCATACCTCCTAACCCCATTTTAGTGGCAACCATGCCTTTTTCATACCTCCCAACTTTTTTTTTTCTTTTCATAAATTAAATTAAACAATTTAATTAAAACATAAATATTTCATTAATAACTAAAAGAAAATTACATAATACTTAAAACAAAATAAATGTACATACAAATGACTAATTTAGACCATATATAAAGTTAAAGGACTAAACAAAAACTTCATATAATATTAAAGGTGAAAAAGAAGAAAAGACTATCAAACTTGAGGGCCATTAGAAATAAAAATTTCACTTGGTCATCTTCCTCGTTCTATATTAAAATCTGTGTTTACGCCATTAAAACAGAAACTCAACCTTCATTTTTCTTTATTGAGGCAAGAGTTGTATAATGGTAAACAACACTTAAGAGGTACAAAAATTTATTACCAACGGTCATATTTTTGCATTGAACTTCCCATACCTCCGAGGCAATATATGCCGTTCACAGCTTGCCGTTGGCCTTGCCGGCTAGGTGGCGGTGGTGTTCACCGCCGGGAATGAGATGTCGTTGGTGATACCGCCCACCACTTCCACCCTTCTTATAATTGAGATTAGCATCAAAACTCAAATTTTAAAAACGCAACCAAACACTCGAATTTAACTTTTTAAATCAAAACCCATATAAACCCCTTTAACCAAACAGACCCTAAATATTCTATAGGTTATGCGATTATAGTAAAGCACTTATCTATAGTTCTTTATGTTGTTGTATTATGTTAATTGATTGACTATGCATCAGTTAGGGGTGGTAGTCATGTTTTATACCTCCCTCATACCTCACCACTTACCAATAATATTTTGCTACCTCATTTCATGACTCTCTCATGTCTCACCATACTTTTTTAGCGGCAACCATGATTCCACCAATAATATATTTTTTTAGAAAAATGGCCGTTCAACGGCTCTATTTTCCTTCCCCACTCTCCCATGATTCAACGGCAATCTATGCCATGCCCATCCATGCCGAGCCGATGCAGCGTGGGTGGCGGCAGTGTTTATTTGCGTCATATCCCATGCCAAGCCCACTGCCACCACCCTTAGTATCATATTTCATACACACGAATACATGATCATTATTTGCTGAGTTACTGTAATTATATTTCTTATCAGAAAAGCATTCCACTCAATACGTAACGGGGAAAAATCCCCGATTCCTCATTAGGGATCCCCGTTCCCCATCGGGTATGGGGACATAATTGTGACCCCCGACGGGGATGGGGATGGTATCAATCATTCCCCGCATACCCGGCCCCGTTGCCATCTCTAGTTTCGTGGGGCCTTGTGCATTGCGAGTTTGTACGGTGTGCATCGCTGTTTGGAAATTTGACCAAAACCCCCTATTGTCACATCATAAGATCTTAATAAGACAACCTATAGCGTATACATTCGTCGATTTATTCGAGTAGTCGTAGTAGTTCTTATTATGTTGATCCACCTTTGATGCTGTAAGCTCTAGTTTTGGAATTCGTAAAATGAACTTGCGATTTTATATACTAGACTGGCTAGTGTTGCAGCGCACCATGTTGCAAAAGTAGTTTCTTATCTGTAAATTTTGTTTAGAATAACATAATAATATGTTCTTGCAAGACCAAGACAATTGGTGGAATTAATGTGTGTGGAAATTTTAAGTCAATGATGGGGATTAAAAGTCTTTCTATATAATCTTTTATTAGTCCTCATAACTTATAGATAAACATTACAATAAAACTTTTATAAATTAATACTCGATAAATTAATAACTTCAATAAAACTAATATATTCGGTTCTAACTTGAGATCAGTACAAATTTAGACCTCAATCGATAAAAAAATACTAATTTTTTTTGAAACTCCGGCGTATATACTAGTCTCAACGAAACTATAAATTAATAATTACTAAAAAAAATTTCAGAACTTCTTCAATGCTTTTAACCTCGTAATATTCATTAGTATTCATTCATTAATATCTTCAATGCTTTAAATTAATCAAATGTCATTGAAACTTGTTTGCTAATTTATTTTTCATATCTAATTATTATACGTACATTGTAACTAGAATTGAATTTGAAAATTTAAGAGTCATACGTAAAATTTCTTTAAATTAATAAATTATTAATTTATCGATATAATAGTATCTTGCAAAAATTAATAAAATATCCCGCCCCGAACATTATTAATTTATAGAGGTTTTACTGTAATTTGATATGTCCAGTAAAATCTCTATAAATTAATAATGTTGTGACCATGATATTATATTTATTTAGCAAGATATTATTATATCGATAAATTAATAATTTATTAATTTAAAATATATTTTACTTATGGTCTTTAAATTTTTAAGTCCAATATAATATTTATAATGTATACTAGTTAGACATGAAAAATAAATTAAAAAAACAAGTTTCACTTAAAATTTTATTAATTCAAGGTATTGAAGAAATTAATGAATGTTATGAGGTTCAAATATGCGATTACATAAGGGTGGTGTTTGCGATTGGTGTAGCTACGGTCATAGTGGTTATGTTTAATATTTAGGTGTCACTAGCACTTATACATGTATCCTAAATCTAAAGATACAAATTTTCCAAATTATGAATCCAGTATGTATGCCATCTTTTTTATACATGCCGAATGTTCACAAAACACCATTGGGCGTAAATATGTCTTTGAGATCGAAAAATGTCAAACTTATGCTGCACTTTTTAAGTGCTGACTTGTTAACGATCCAATTACATTCTTGAAAGTGGTTATCTAATAATTGGGTTTCAAAAGTAGCATATAATCACTTTCTAGTGTTTGGGCATACTGAAACATTAGTTAAGGCAGTTTAAAATTTCCTATGCAATCTAAATAAGTGGTTTTGAACAATCCCAAACCTGTATATCAAGGAAAGATTACTTGCTCCTTCAAGAAAGTTCTGGCCACCATTATGTGTGATTTGGTTGATTTGTTGTTTTCTTGACAGGCTCAGCATTATTGGTTGTTGTTTTCTTGACAGGCTCAACTTGTTTAGTTAATGCTTCATTCTTCATATTGTTTAAACTTTGTACTATGTTGCCAGCTCTAAACCCCAAGGTGAGAACTCGTACACGAGGATGATTGGCTTGTGCATTGGTGGGCATCATGGAAGTCTTTCTGTAAACTCATGGTGTGCTCATTACTTTATTAGTACCCCCAACGAAGAGCAGGTGCGCTTCTGCCTTTGAAGCCATTGTGTTTCTTTAAAACTGCGATGTGTGTACTTATGTCTTTACGGTTTTGCTATTTAACAACATTAGTAACTAACAAATAAGACTTGATATGGGATAACATTTTTTGGTTTCTACACTTCATTTACTTTATCGAAATGGGGCATCAAACATTTTAACACACAAAATCGTAACCTAATGTGTGAAAGGCTTCATTGATCAGGTGTGAACTTTTCCAAGAAAACATACATGCTGGTGACATAAAAATATAAAATAAGGCTGAAAGAAGCTTTAGAGCCTTGTTAAATCTTTTTTCAGTGACTATTTTTGTCCTCTCTTATTTTGCTAGAATGCTTCGGTCCATTTGCAGAGTTGACCAAAGTTGAAACAAACTAAAAACAAGGTATACAGTTGTAAATATACAAAATCAGTACGCTGTACGCCAAAACCTTAAGCAAATGCAATTGTCTGGCAACTTGACAGCATCACTTTATTTGAAATGGTCAAAGAAGTCATCTTCTTCACCCTGACCCGGGATTTGACCCGGTTGCCATTCTCGATGCTCTAAATTAAGATGTGCACTGAAACTGTTTCAGGAGTCTCCCAGGTATCAAGCTGCCATACCTTTGCTTCCATCCAACCCATCATTCCTCTGTCTTCAAAGAGCACTTAGTTTGTCTGTTTAGTGGGTTGTATAAGTTTTCATCAAACTTTTGTCCGATAACTCGGGTGTTTGGAGGGCTTACTAAATAGCTGTATATATCCTTATAATTTACTCGCTTCGAGAGGAAACTCAAATTTGGATTGGTCTGATGGTAACTTGTAGACAAGGTAACTCACGTATGCTGTATCAGCTGATAGCACTTTAGGTTTATTTCATTCACAAGTTCAAATTTGTCGCCAGCAGTTATTACAAGGACTTGTCCAAATCTGCAGATACAAGAAACTCATCTAATATGTAACTGATTCAGAAAGTTTTTAAGGCATCCAAGTAGTAGAAGCCAACTATTGTGTTAAGTTGTTTATTGTTTATAATTTAACGGGTGGACTTGCTAATATCGTCTATGAAATGAAAGACTCTTTAAGGGCTTTCTCATTCACTATGGGTAAACTGAACGACATGCCAGCATCAAATAGTGATAGCATTTAAAGTGAGCGGAATTGGTCAATGGAAAATTCCATGCCATCCCACACCAAAGAAAAGTCAGTTAGTCAGGCAATGCTTTGGCATATCGTCGGGGTACAAAATCCAACGTTTAGGTCTCACTTTTTCAAGGCTTTTCAGAATTGATTGCTTATGTATTAATGCTTCCTAGAAAAGTTATAAAAGAGATTTATATGGAATAAAGCTATAATAATCAAGCATTCATGGAATATTGCACTGTAATAAAGTGTCTTTCTTAAGTATTACCCATTTTGACCCATTTATGAAATATAATGGAGTCACACAATGGACTTAAAAGGCAGAAGTATTGAGATATGTTCAGGTAATTATTACCTCCCACTTCCAGTTATCATGATAAAAGGTTCAGTTCGCTGCCAATATAGCATCATCCTGCATTTGTAAGACCAAATATCAACTTTTCAGTCCGCATATATCCCAAAATGTTCCCTTTTCTATGCTTCAATTATAAGTGTTACTTGTTAAAAAAAATTATGCATTAGTTTTGTAATAACCATGTAGGGCTGAGCATCGGGCCGACCCGACCCGACCCGATCCTGAATCATCCCGAAACCGATTACATGGAAAACCATAACCGAATCCCGAACCGAGTAGAGGTCGGTTGTGTCGGTCGGTTTTGGTTTCATCCATTTTGGTCAGTTTTGCTTGTACTTTCTCGGCTTTTGGCCCATCCTGACCCGACCCGAAACCGAATATGCTGAAAACCCCACCCGAGTACCGACCCGACTGTCATGGATTCGGTTTCGGGACGATCGGTATTTGTCAGGATTCGGTCAGTTGTCGGGAGTCGGTTGGGATTGCTCAGCCCTATAACATGTATCTGAGCAAAGGAATAAAGCCTCCAAACATAGGAAGAATACAAATATATAAGAGATCCTCTTTATCAAACTTAGTAATATTCGGATAAAACACACTCTCAAACAAATGCCAAAAACAAAATGTATGTATTTCATTGGAACACTCAAAAGCCTAAATACGTGTTGACTAATGATGAACTGCCTAAAATACCCATTAATAGAATCATATCTTACCATTGAAATCAGACGTCCGTCACTCCGTCCTGTCAGCTTTCTTGCTCTTGTTGTCGTCTTTCTCTCATTTCTTATTCATGGTTAAACTCCGCCATAAAATAGTCTATATTCCTTGACTTCTCTATTATACACACTGCAACTATGCAAGAAGTCAACAAGGTAGTAGCATAGTTCACTAACCTGTTTTTCAATTTCTTTACCCTTGGTTGCCGTGGGAGGGGGTAAGAAAGAATGAACATACCTGCAGGAAAAATTATAACAATACATAATCTTCAACACTTAATTTGTGAGTACTAAATTCACATACATATGCCTGTTTATTAAAGATTCATACAAAATATCCCCTAATAGTCAACCAGTTTGAACTTCATTTGATTTACTCTGCAGTATCAAGAAGAAGGACGTGTGTATTCAGATACACTAGCATCCTGCAAACTGCAATGGAACACACTATGCCCAGCCAAATTATGAATCATGTATTTATATTCAGTTTAGTGTAAAACAAAATGGGTAACTTGGTTTGGTGATCTAGTATTCTAGTCCTAAAGTATCTTGCTCTCACCAAACAAAGGCACCAACAAATTCCTCATCAAAAACATAAGGGTTGTCTTTTCAAAATAAGAAGATGATAATATGATATAACCACTTACAAAATCAATAACCAACTAACTTATATGGTTAACTGAACAAGCTGAACCGAGAAACTCTGGCAAGCTTAAAAGACCCTTGTGTACCCAAGATTATACAAGGGTACATGAACCACCCAGGGGCGAAGCTTCATAGGGGCGGGGGGGGGGGGGGGGGGGGGGGGGGGGGGGCGCCCGACCCCCCGAAATTTTTTTTGCGATGTAGGGAGTATATAGTTTTCGTGTAGAAAAATTTCGGTATATTCGGTTTCGACCCCCCAAAAATTTCGGTATACCTGAAATATAGCCTTAGGAAAAAAAAAATTAGATCCCGACCCCCCACTTACAAAATCCAAGCTTCGCCACTGGAACCACCTAGTGTAATTTGTATGTTTGAGTGGGTTATAATTTTTCTAACGGTAAGGGCGTAATTATAACTTCACATAAAGGATATAACTTTATTTCATCTGAGCTGGTATGAGAACATAAAGCCAACCCCACAAAAGTAAAGGTTCCATGACTCAAGCTCTCTGAGAGTGCAACCTGAGCTCAACGTCATCAAATTTTATTACTTGCTGTTCATAGCCTGCTGAACAATCTCAACTCCAACCATTATTTTCATAAGGAAGCCCTCATTTATACCAATCTCAGTCTCATTTGGCAAGGATGTAACAATGTACCTAGTTGCATGTGGTAGTTGACTAGTTTCCATCAGGATAAAAGTAAAAACAAAAACAAAACCCAAACAACCAACTATACAATGGACTACTTATTCATTACTCCGCTATTGAGCAGTGCGTCCAGATAAAGTGTGTTAGTATTCTTATGAATGTGAATGACAATGGTAGCTTGATACAGGGACTGCTCTTTTGAAGGTATCATTACATTTAAGTATGATTTAACAATACTCCTAGCTCCTAAGAGTTTGATGAACTCATCGCCTTACAAGTTCTATTTAGAATGCTTGTTTACCTACTCCCCTTCTTTGAACCACCTGCACGACATTAATAAACGTCCACAAAGGTCGTACCTTTTTCTTCGCCTCTTCTTCGCGATGCTTCTGAAAAGGTGTCTTCTTCCGTGTTATTGAAAAAGAGCTCATCTTTCCGCCAAAACCCTTTTATCTGTAAACCAAAAAACAATCAACATTAATTATGCACATTATTTGTAAAAGAACACAAGCCTTCAAATCTGCTTATTTTGTAAATATAAGCAATTTATACACATAAAAAAAGATACTATTTTCTTACAAAAATTTTCAATAGATGGCATTAAAGTAACTTCACTTTCATCTCAACTAGCACTTTATAAAAAAAAATGTCCCAAACGGTGTACTAAAAACTGCTGTTTTTGCAGCAACAATAAGCAGATAAGCAAACTTTAAACAGGGTTGTCTGGGATGGCTTATCTTTTTCTGCGAATAACCAAGTAATTAAAAGCTGCTTATTTTGCCCCTAACAATTCAAACTGCTTATCTGCTTGAATAAAAAGCAATCCCAAACACCTACTGCTTAAAGTTTTAAACCGTTGAAAAAACAACAATTACATGATCCTTGGGAAGGGCAACTAATACAAACAACAATCTCATCCTAAATAAAAAAAACCCAAATCAAAGCACATAAAAAAAATGACCAATTTATTAATTTTCAGTAATTTCATTTCCACACAACCAAACTGATTAATTTTTTTTAAAATTTTTAAAGATGTGATGAGAAACGGAAGCCTTAGTTTTGATATATGAGGTTTTAAATTAAGTTACCGGTGAATATAGTGGTTTGCTGGAGGAATATTCCGGTGGATTGTGAGATGAAGAGTTATTCTGTTTATTGGGCTTTGGGATTCTGCTTTTCTTTTTTATTTGTGTTAGTTAGTAAACAAAATTTAACTTCTTTTTTAACTGTATCTATGTGTTATTGTATTTTTACAAAGTAAGTACAATTTTAAATAAATATTATTTGATGAATTTTGTATTTCTAAAAGAAAGTGTATATTAAATGGTTAAAGCTACACGTAATATATTTTTTGAATATAATATACTAATGTGTGTAACCTACTAATTTAATTATCTGCTAAAATACTTTCTATTTTTTTCTCAAAATCATTAACATGGTTTTTTAACAAGTTATTTCCTACGTGGCATTTTAATTTTTTTAAGCATTATCCACATGTTCTAAATATTTATGTTATCCAAATTTTAGTCTTTCCACCAAAAATCTCCAATTAATAAAAATAAATAGGGCTGATTGCATCTTTATGTATCTTCTTTGCCACGTTTTCTAACTTTATGTAGCGTATTAAAATTTTTTCTTTTTGGTATATCATACTTTTGACTTTCGTCACCTTGTTGTATCATAGACCAATTGTGTGTATCCTTTTTACCATTTTACCCCTAATCCGATTAATTTGAGTGTATAAATGATGGGGTATACTGGTCAAGTAGCATGATGTTTAAAATGAGATTAAATCAGAACAATGTCTAAGGAGTATCCTTTCATTGACCGTGGTACAACGATAGTATCAGTAATCATGTTGTTCAAACCTTTTTCTATTATTTTTATTTTTGTTAAATGTGGTGTCACAAAATGTAATTGAGAGTGTACAAAATATAACTGCTCAACACGTATTTGGTTCACAATGTATTCATTACAAAAGGTAAATAACGTAAAATACTTATTAATTTTCCTTACACTTCAGTTTTAAATCAAAAATATGATCAATCTATATGGGTCTAATGTCAATGCCTCGTACCATAAGCCCACTAAGATCCTTGTAACAGGGATGCGCTAAAGTAAGTCCCATAGAGATTGTTTCCATAGTAGTTTGGGTATGAAATTCCCACTTTTACTTTCATCCAGCCATCGCTTCTTACGTGTTCTCATCAAACTTTGGTCCAATAACAGGGGTTTCTGGTGGTCTTACTAGATAGGCAAACCTACCAAAATTAACTTCCAGAGGAGCCTTGAATGTGGATTGGTCTTGCGGTAATTTGTAGACAAGGTAAACTGCATACGTTGTTTAAAGCGATACTACTTTGGATTCGATTTTTCTCTTAATTTCAAATATGTAGCTAGTTGTTATTACAAGCACTTCTCCAAATCTGCAGAAACAGAAAAACTCATCATACATGTAATTGACTTAAAAAGTGAAGTTTGCATGTAGTAGAAGCCAACTAACGTGTTCTTGTTTATTATTGAGCACAAGGACGTGCCAAATATTTAAAAAACGGGAAGGTTTTACAAGTGCTTACTCATTCATTACTGATAAATTGAAAGATTGGTCATAATACATGCTATCACGCACCAAAACAAAGTCCTAAAATGCTTTGGGTACCGTGGGCTACAAAATCCAATGTTTAAAGATCTATTTTTAAGCTTTTCATAATTGCTGGCTTATGTTCTTGAGCCTATTTGGGTTGATTAGGCTTCAATATTCAAGCTTTCTACAACAACTATAAAAGAGATCAACAGAATTCTGAAAGGTTTCCTATGGTGTCAACGAGTTACCAAAGGCAGAGTTAAAGTGGCATGGAAATACATTTGTATGCCAGAGAATCAAGGAGGTCCAGGGTTTGAAGATTTGGATAAATGGAATACATCAAGCATTTATTGAATACTGGAGTGTAATAAAGTATCTTTCTTAACGATTACCTGTTTTGACCCATTTATGGAATATAATGGAGTCACACAATGAAGTTAAAATGGACGAGAGTCTGGGAAGTTAAACATGAGAATTCAGACAGTTGGGGATGAAAGAACTTGTTGGATACAGAGATAAAGTGAAGTGTCATAATGTCCATAAATTGGGAATGGGGAATCCACTTCAATGTGGCTTTTATGCAGCTATATTCAAAGATGGAAGATGAAAGCGGCCTTTGGAGTAGCATACAAAGTACCCTCAAGTTATAGGCATCTAAGAGCCTATTTTAACCTTTGTGAAAACATGTAGCTATATGGAAAAACTCAAAAGGTAAAGGGGTCCCATTTGCCGATAAACATGTATGAAAACTATTACTCTATTTAGAAGTTTAACACCAAGACTCCAAAAGTGCAGTGGTTTTCCTTGGTATGGCACTCTTAATGTATTTCTAGACATACATTTTGCTTATGGATGGACAATCCATAAGGGCTACAAACACAATATAAGTGGACTATATGGGGATAAACACAGTGATGGTACGCGCATTATACTAATAACTGTGAAGCACATTCCTATCTTTTATTCAACAGCCCTCTTGCACAGAATATATGGGTCTAGTTGCAAAAAACTGCGGGTCTGAATGGTTAACTCATGACTGAAAACTATTATTTAGGATTAATTTCATATATCACCCTACTATCAAGATTAATTTCATATATACCCAAAGTGCAAGTATTGAATGCATAATGTACAATGTTTTTAATGCATGTTTGGGTGTATCTGAAATTTCCAACTAAAAGGAGGGGAGATATGAAATTGCCCCTGTTATTTAAGAATTT
Source organism: Artemisia argyi (assembly GCA_030686995.1). Classification (NCBI taxonomy): domain Eukaryota; kingdom Viridiplantae; phylum Streptophyta; class Magnoliopsida; order Asterales; family Asteraceae; genus Artemisia; species Artemisia argyi. The sequence continues at coordinate 187,962,123 of CM060685.1, read as the reverse complement.
CCTTCTATAATCTATTTTAAGTAGAAACAATATATTGAGCATTCTTAGAAGCTACTGCTTACTTTATTTGTTTTTGCAAATAAGTACCTGATTGTTATCTGGGATGAACATCCACAGTCCCAATTTCGTCAGTTGTTATAAACTAACTAAATTAATCTTGATATTAGTGTCTAAAGTCTGAACTCATTGTTTGGCAAATTTTTAGCCCAATGTGCATACATTTTATTGGGGGTGAAACAATGTATAAATATTAGCACTTTGACATGCCAATAAACCCAGAAAGTGCAACAATTCCACCAACATGCTGCCAACAGATACTAGTTATATGCATCAGAAACTAGAGAAAACATTCACCTATATATCACCAAAGATGGCCTAAAGCACAAGACTACTTTTCCAACACCTATGACAGCTAAACAGAGAACCATATAGTGTAGTTTACCTCCTTAAGTCACACTACAGATTCAAAGAAATTATCAAAGAGGGGCATCATCTAGTACAAACGACACATCCTTCTCAATTGCGTATTATATCTGCTGACTAAATTTCCTTAGCTAAGCACACACACCTTATCACCAAAATTTGCAGAATACCCAAAACCTCACATATATGGTGACAAAAATGAGTACAGAGCAAGGCATCATCAGCCAAAATAATAACCAAAAGGAGCAACCATACCATCCACCAATTTTTAGAACTAATACATAAACATGTTCAAGAAAACTGGCAAGAAGATAGAGAAAGAAATAGAGAAAGAACCTCGATTCAGGTAAAGAGGGCCAAATAAAATTACCTTTCATTGTTCAGCAACCCGATCTCACTGATAGCATATTTCTTGTCATTTTCATCATGATAAGACCACTATCAGTAAAAACATATACGTAAGTAACTGTTTAGAAATTTTGTAGTACCTCCCCTTGAAAAGTGAAACCGTGTTCATAGGCTGTACAACAGCTACATATGAGATATAAATATACCTCCCTATTTGATGTGGTTTGTGTAACCTTTACCTTGTCATCCTCTAACATTGGATCTTACACCTATCAAAATTAAACATATATCAGACATTAAACATTTCTTCCCATTTTCATCAAGATAAGATAAGACATCTATCAATAAAACAAATGCGAATAAATATTTAGAAATTATGTAATACCTCCTTTTAAGCACCGTGTCCATAGGCTACACAACAACTACATATGAGATATAAATATACCTTTTAATTATTGAATCGGAACCATTTCCCAATAGTTGAGTAGATATAATTCTAAATTGTCCGCTTTTCTGTATTATCTTCTACCTGTCAAATTTTAGCATATATCAGACATTTTTTGGCCATTTTTTCCCCAACCTCCATTTCAAAAGGCAATGAAGTGAATGCTGTGGGAAACCCATTAAGTAGAATGCATCTAACATCTTACAAGCTTCCTATGTGGCCGCTATATATTTAATCAATTCTTTTGGTAGTTCCCTTTGTGAGTTTTAACTAAATTTCAAATTCTTTTAGCAGTTCATCAGATTATTAGATAATAACCAACATTTTGGATCATGACTGATGATAACGAGTCTTTTTAAATTTGGAATGAAGATAATGTAAATAACTAAATTAAAGCAAAAACAACATTGGCTATAATTAGTTTAATACTTTCTATCGAAATTTATCTTTTAGCCATAGTTAAAGTTTCATGTAATTTGTCTATTTTATGAAATTCAAATTAAAACCAATAGGTAGGTAGCAGGTTAACCCAACCCGCCAGACCTATTTTGACCCGAAATAATTTGACCCAAACAAATTCCTACATGTTCCCGACCCAACCTTATCTTGATAACTGGTATTTGTCAGCTTACTTTTTCCAGGGGCTGAAACAAGATGCCTTCTACTTGTAGATTGGATATGTGATTATGAAAAGTAATTTCAAGTTCAACAATACTCCCATCGCTAGTGAATTGAAACAATTCAACTATCCAAAGCCACTCTTCAACTTTTCTTAGATTTGCAAGGTTCACTGTAGAAGTTGTTGTCTCCTCTCTTAATCTGTATTTGAGCTTTCCATATCCTTGTTTATGATATAAGTAAGAGTAAAATACAAGGTTCACGGTGTATGTAATTGACGGGGACAAAAACTGAGTCTTCACGTGTGTTTTGAATCCCTCATTGTTTGTTTGATAAAAGCCTGCTGGAAATCTGCATGAAGAAGAAGAAGAAGAAGCAAAGAATGATGCATCAATTAATATATACTTATGAAACAATACGGATAAGTCCGAGTATGACAAGTCACCTTGACCACCAATTAGACTCATATCGAGAAGGCAAATGTTCATTTGGAATCAAACAGTCTTCCATGGATATCATGTGACAGTGTTCTCATTTCTCATTAAGAGAAAACCACTTCATAATTAGTAAGTAGGGAATTAGTTCTACCCAGATTATGTTTATAAATAGACATGGCCAATTGAATACTGATGCGTGGGAATCGCAACAGGCTTTACCTCTCAAGGGATCTTGAGAAGCTTACAACCCCCACCAGGCAGTGTACCTGATCGTTGTAGTATAGTATAGTGACAAGTACCGGGGGATTGATCGTTCAGCTTAGGAATAGTGTCGCTAGGATTAGAAAGCCTAAATACTAGTTCTAAAGGTGAGGGATGATTATTTTTGTGTTTTTATATTTTATGGAAAGCAAATTAAAATCTCGGGTTTGAAGGATTTGGGCGGAATTAGTTGCTATTCAACCAACCCAATACTAAGATGCAATCAAAATAAAATACTAGAAATGAAAAGAAACTAATTTATACTAAGGTTGTGAGCAGTAATTGGAGAATATGTGTTTACTTAGATTTCACTACTCCCTAGATATCTTTTACATGTTAATTACTTGTTATAATTGCATGAATGACGGATCGTATTCCTTAATACCATTCATGGGGTGGCACACATAACTCCCCAATTCTATGAGCTCTTATCTCCTCCTGCACCATGCCCAGCACAACTATAGGGATTGTAAAGAGTGGCTCATGCATTAAATACAACCAACAAAGACCTAGTGCGCGTTAGTTCATGTTTCTTAAGACGTTCAAGCATGTTACCAATTGGAGATCTGCCAGTTTTCTTAAGCCTAACATATAAATCATTCATCCAAGACAAGAATAAACAAGTAATCAACACATAATCAATATCTAGGTTTCATTAGATCTAAGCAAACACAAAATAGATCTAGCCTAGCATGATGGAATTAAGACAAGAACATGATATAGACAACCAACACATAGACATATTGATTGAATTAGAAGAACACTTATCTTGATTAATCATGCAAGGTATCAAGGGGTTGGAACCCTTGAAAAACCTGTAAAGTTACACCAAAATCGTACTTAGGGTTTCTCCCAAAATTTCTCTCTTTAAATGTGAAAAATTAGAAAACTATATATAGGAAAAGGGGTCTGACGGCGTCAAGACCAATTAGGTGACGCCGTCACCTCACCGCCAAAACAATCCTCGGACTGCCTATATCTACATTTGATGCCGTCAAGTACAATTCATTTCCAGGCCGTCATGACTTTTACTCTTGACGCCCTACCTTCATGACGCCGTCAAATCTCTTCTGGATCGTCATGGAATTTTACTCTTGACGCCGTCAGGGAACTACTCTTGACGCCGTCACCTACTGTTCCTTGCATGGAAAATTAAGACTTTGGCGTTTTCTTCACTTTTATGCTCCAAAAACGTCCGAATTGCTTCCTTTTCCAGATTTCACTCCCAAAGTACCTAAAATCACAAAAGGAACGATTTAGGGCAATATTTGATCAAATAAATTCGGATTTGGGCTTAAATGACCCCCTAAAAACGGATCATTTTTCGCCTCATCATATACCCTTACACTTGAGATTTGCTTGTCCTCAAGCAAATGTGCTTTTATTCTACTCAAAAGACAAGTTAGGGGTCATTTAACACTAATATAAAAGTAATTACAACAAATAATCGTTCCACTAAAGACCAATAGACAAGCACAGAGGTCATACACAAGCACCTCACAAATAGTGTTTAGATACTCACATCTCTCGGGTGTAATAAAGTATAAATTACAATATGGAAACGGAAGATATCTCTCACTACCTGTCATAGCAAAATAGATTACCATAGGCTTGGGAAAGGATCAAACCTCCACCACATGGCGTAAGCACCTAGGATAAACTATCAAAGAGGTCTTTTAAAGGGTTGTAACGTTAGGTGTAGGGATATGAAATACACGGTTTTGTTGGATAAAGGAAGTTTTACTGGTGGCGAGTTAACAATCTTGGTTAATTACATGTACAATATGGCGTTGCTAAGCCAAGACTAGACTCGACTTAAGCTAATAAACAAAAATGTAAAATAAACATAGAATAAAAGGGATGGTAGTCCGTATGTTTTTTCTCTTCTTCTTCTTTTTCTTTTTTTTTTTTTTTCTTTTTCTTGATTTTTTTTTTTTTTTTTTTTTTTTTTTGCATACACTCTTACCCTACCATCCAAAATAATACATCATAGGGGATTGAGCATTCCCCTTACACTTGAATTTTTACATACTTTACAATTAACTATTCTAATGACTCGAATTAAGAAAATCAAAACACTTGGAGCACTTTTAAGATTAACGTACATATGGGGGTAATATATGATGTTCTTCCCCATTACTCCATAAAATAAGTACTTTACCCATGAGTCCCAATCGTCCCAAAACAATATGTACAAGGATATGAATTGACTTAGCAACCATGTAATCAATTAGAAAGTTAACTTAGGGTTTAACAAATAACAATAATGCACTAAAAATAAGCGCATACACGGAAGGCTAAGGCGATTTGGTTGTACATTTAAGTGGGGTGTAACAAATTCTTCCTTTAAGTAAGATGCTTAAAGTTAGAAACGAAAAGATAGGCTCGGAGGGGTGTACTAGGGGTTTCGTGTACTAAAAATGAGTACAACGCTAAGGGTGTGGGAAAAATTAGTTGACTTAACTAGCCAAGTAATATGACTTAAATGGTCAAGTAATTATTATACGGGTTTAACACAAGGGTAATCCTAATGCCTCTTATCATGTAGTAAATCCTACTACACGAATGTAGTCTCACTAGCGGTCTCGGGATGCATCACTAACGCAAGTTCTAGAATCTAAATGCTACCGGTACACTCATAAGCACTAATAGTAAATGCTTTTCCTATCAAATCTAAAGGCGAACCTCACATATTTGGGTGGAAAATTTTTCTGAATATACGGTTATGTGCTAGTCATACAATCTCCTATCCATGAGACGCTTGCTATGGCTAAAGTTTCACTCCTAAATGTTGTAAAAAATTTTAAATTTGGTGCTAAAATTGCACTAACAAGTATTTCTCATGGTTTTATTACACATCTACCATCAAACAAAACAAACTCAAGCGAAAGTGCATATGTAAGGTATTATCTTTCTACCCTCCCCTTACACTTAAGATGAACATTGTCCCCAATGTTCAAGTAAAGAATGTAAAAGTGAAAAAGTAAAGAGAATGAAATCAAATACTCCCCTGATTCGCTCGGTATGGATAATAGGATGGCCAGGTTAAATCTTCCTCCAAGAAAATGAACAATCAAAGCTTCCCTTCCAGAATATAAATCATCTTCTTGTCATACATAACCTGTAAAACCTGACAAAATAGACAAGACAACCTCTCGTAAAATCGGCGGCATCCTATATAAGTTACTAAATCCTAGAAAACAAGATAAGATATAATGCTTATGGAATGAAGTTTGCAGATCCCCTGGAGATTATAAAACTTAATAATTCACAAAAACCATAAGACTCCGTTGGAAAAACAAAACAGGTAAAATTTACAGATTTTTACTCCTGACGCCGTCAGAATTGACCTGCAGAAATTCTTATGTTAAGTTTCCAGAAAATTTCTGGAAAAACTTGGTCCTACTTCCTGGAAAATCCTGCAAAACTTCATTATGACTCAATACAAGCATTTGACTCTAACAAATACGAATATACATGTTCATTTAATATTGTGGAGAACCATGATCGGTTTGTTTCTTAAAAACATATTTGGGGTTTCCCCTTACACTTATCTTTTGCAAAAATACCTTTAGGTGGAGTTAAGACTAGGCCAAAACAACAAAGTAAAGTATTTCCACATTTTAGTTTAGAAACATGATCTACCAACAATAAAAATTAAGCATGCATACGGAAGCAAATAACAAACAAACAAAAAATAAAATCACACAAAACGTGGGTTGCCTCCCAAGAAGCGCTTTTCTTTATTTACGAGTCTTGTAGCTAGACTCAAGGTCATGGGTTACTACGTGACTTCATCATTGGTTCCATTCTCTAGGCCATCTTCTAAACCAGTTTTATATTCCGGACCTAGTTGTAAGCATTCTTTATAGAAACCAAGCATCCTATTCTTAACATATTCTACTCCTCTGCGTCTATCCTCCTCATTCCTATAATAAGCCGCTTGCTTGTGTTCTTTTTCGAAATTAGAGAGAAGGCGGTATTGCTCAATCTTGTAGGGCATTTGATAGGCAACCTCATCGTTCTCTTCCTTAAATCTAACTATCCCTAAAGTCGGATCATAACTCATCCTAGTGGCCTCAACAAATGGTTTTCCGAATATTATTTGGCTTAGGCAAGCATCTATCACCGGACGAGTGTCTTCCACTATCATAAAATCGATCTCATAGGTGAGATTCCCAGTAATTACATGCAATCCCTTCACCCTTCCTGCAAAATTACTTATCAGATTCTTATTGGGCATCATCCTAAAATTAAGTTGCTTCTTCATTACCCAATTGTAATAAGTCCTAGTCATGATGTTAACGGGGGATCTAGGGTCGATGTAAGCTTTCCATATATGCATGTGCCCGATATTGCATGGGATGTTAATGTTAGAGGGGTCTCCCATTTTGATAAGGGGTGTGCCGAAGATATATGGTCTCTCGGGACTATCGAATAAATCCTTATGGTACTCCTGTTCTTCCTCGGTGGGCAACTTATCAAAGTATTTTTCTATAGGCTCTACCTCCTATAACTCCTCTTCCTTGTTAACCTCAATTTCCCAATTCTCATCCTTAATCTCGGCTTCTACTCTAACTTCATCCTTGTCACTCTTCTCTATCTCCTTATCTATCGGCTTAATGGTGACAACATTGACAAAGTGGACATGTTTGGATGATGAGAGATCTTTAATTTGGATTCCACTATTGGTGTCCCTAGTGTCCCTCCTAGGTGTGATTAACGCTTGGTTGTTGAGGGCTTTCAACAAGTTGTCAATCTTGTTGGTCATCTCCGTTTGTTGTTGGTTGAATTCGGTTTCAAACCTAGCTATGCGAGCTTCTTGAGATGCCATGAACTTTGACATCAGTCCTTCAAGATTGTTGGTACTACCATAGTTGTTAGAAGGATTGTTGTTGAAAGTACGGTTGGATGGTGGACCGTTTGGTTGGTAACGATTAGGCGGATTGGAAGAATTTGGTTGATTTTGTTTCCACCTAAGGTTTGGGTGATTTTTCCAAGAGGGGTTGTATGAATCACCGTAAGTGTTTGGCTCGGGCTTGAAAGTGTACCACTTATCTCCCGCTTCGTCGGTACGCGTGGATGCTAGAATTGTTTGAAGGCAAAGATATTGCCTTGACCGTTTTGTTCACTTGGCTTGAAGGCTTAGGAGCTTCGTAAGATTTCGTGAGAAACTTGACTTGGTCCTCAAGTTCCATGATCCTACGGTCGGGAGTGCTAGAATTGTTCGAAGGCAAAGATATTGCCTTGACCGTTTTGTTCAAATCACGGGGATCATTCCAACTTTCGTTGTCATAGAGAGCAAGATCTTCTATGAGTTCCCATTATTGTTCCGCACTAAGACCACGTAGTTTACCACCGGCCGATTGGTCAATGGCTTGCCTCGTGGAGATGTCGATATGGTCATAAAAAATTTGGACTTGGATCCAAAGATCTATGCCATGATGAGGGACTTTTTGGAGTAGGTCCTTGAAACGAGTCCATGCTTCATAAAGAGATTCATTTTGACGTTTTTGGAACATCAAGATGTCATTTCTAAGCTTAGTAGTTCTCCCCGGTGGGAAAAATTGAGCAAGGAAACGAGTGGTGAGATCATCCCATGTGGTGATGGATCCCGCGGGTAAACGCTCAAGCCATTGACTAGCTTGATCCCGTAGAGAGAATTGGAATAGGCGTAAACGGGTGGTCTCTCTAGTTTCAACACCTAGGTCTATGGAATCTACGATTTTGAGAAAGTCCTTAAGATGTTGGTTTGGATCTTCGGAACGAAGTCCATGGAATGCACATCCGCTTTGCACCAACCGGATGGTGTCGGATCGCAAGGGGGTCACATTGGCTCCGGTGAGCAATGGTGTTTCGGTAGCCTTGGTGGCTAGGTCGGGAATACTCTCCTAAGGTTCGGGGCCTAAGGGGTTCTTGTGGTGGGTTTTGTTGTGGTGGGATGACGGGTTCAAAGATGTTACCACCTTCCATGATGTTGGGTGGTAAAGAGTTACGAAAAAAAGCACAAAGAAATGAGATAGACTAAAGAAAACCTAAAAATAAAAAAAATAAAATCTTACTAGAAAGGAATCTAGCAAGTAGACCTAATAAAAAGAAATTCTAACCTAGAAAATAACTATTCCCCGGCAGCGGCGCCAAAAACTTGATGCGTGGGAATCGCAACAGGCTTTACCTCTCAAGGGATCTTGAGAAGCTTACAACCCCCACCAGGCAGTGTACCTAATCGTTGTAGTATAGTATAGTGACAAGTACCAGGGGATTGATCGTTCAGCTTAGGAATAGTGTCGCTAGGATTAGAAAGCCTAAATACTAGTTCTAAAGGTGAGGGATGATTATTTTTGTGTTTTTATATTTTATGGAAAGCAAATTAAAATCTCGGGTTTGAAGGATTTAGGCGGAATTAGTTGCTATTCAACTAACCCAATACTAAGATGCAATCAAAATAAAATACTAGAAATGAAAAGAAACTAATTTATACTAAGGTTGTGAGCAGTAATTGGAGAAAATGTGTTTACTTAGATTTCACTACTCCCTAGATATCTTTTACATGTTAATTACTTGTTGTAATTGCATGGATGACGGATCGTATTCCTTAATACCATTCATGGGGTGGCACACATAACTCCCCAATTCTATGAGCTCTTATCTCCTCCTACACCATGCCCAGCACAACTATAGGGATTGTAAACAGTGGCTCATGCATTAAATACAACCAATAAAGACCTAGTGCGCGTTGGTTCATGTTTCTTAAGACGTTCAAGCATGTTACCAATTGGAGATCTGCCAGTTTTCTTAAGCCTAACATATAAATCATTCATCCAAGACAAGAATAAACAAGTAATCAACACATAATCAATATCTAGGTTTCATTAGATCTAAGCAAACACAAAATAGATCTAGCCTAGCATGATGGAATTAAGACAAGAACATGATATAGACAACCAACACATAGACATATTGATTGAATTAGAAGAACACTTATCTTGATTAATCATGCAAGGTATCAAGGGGTTGGAACCCTTGAAAAACCTGTAAAGTTACACCAAAATCGTACTTAGGGTTTCTCCCAAAACTTCTCTCTTTAAATGTGAAAAATTAGAAAACTATATATAGGAAAAGGGGTCTGACGGCGTCAAGACCAATTAGGTGACGCCGTCAGCTCGCCGCCAAAACAATCCTCGGACTACCTAGATCTACATTTGACGCCGTCAAGTACAATTCATTTCCAGGCCATCATGACTTTTACTCTTGACGCCCTACCTTCATGACGCCGTCAAATCTCTTCTGGATCGTCATGGAATTTTACTCTTGACGCCATCAGGGAACTACTCTTGACGCCGTCACCTACTGTTCCCAGCATGGAAAATTAAGACTTTGGCGTTTTCTTCACTTTTATGCTCCAAAAACGTCCGAATTGCTTCCTTTTCCAGATTTCACTCCCAAAGTACCTAAAATCACAAAAGGAATGATTTAGGGCAATATTTGATCAAATAAATTCGGATATGGGCTTAAATGACCCCCTAAAAATGGATCATTTTTCGCCTCATCAAATACCGTTTTGTATCTGTTAAGGTAGATTCCTCTGGTGAGAATCTTTTTAAGTTCTTCAAGGGAGGTGAAGAAGAGAGATTGTGAGGCAACTTCGATTATGTGTTGGTACTCTTCAAACACCGGAAGTTCCAGCTACATATATAATGACATATCCAAGAAAGTGAGCCATACATTTGGGTTAATTAAGTGTGATTTTTTCTTTATATCATTTTATAAATAACATGACCATTGACAATAAACTGCTTACTTTTTCTTCAGATTGTTGGAACTCGATGCCAGCGACTAGTAGAAGGGTACAAGGCTTTTCAAAGTCAAATTGAAGGTCTGCAGTTGAGTGTTGGGTTGTAGAGTGATACAATGGAACAATGAACCATCCATCTTCTCTCATATGTGTACAAGCGTAAATTAAGAAATTTTTTGCCTCTCCATCTATTTTGTATCTCAGGGGGTTATATGAATTGACATATGATTGATCTTCATATCGGAAGACAAGGTTGAGGGTGTATGAGATTTGAGGTGTCAAGTATTCACCTCTCACGCGTGCTTTGAATCCATCCCACTTATATTGGTAACATCGCTCCCTGGAAATCTACATAAAGAAGAATTAAGGCAGCAATTAGAGAAAAAGGATTGATAAAGTTACTGAATACTAGCAAAAGGGTTAACAATATCATAATCAGACGGATCTTTTAAATGATGGGCTTCAAATTCATCGAGATTGAGACAGGCTTCAATGTAAATCCTTTCAATATGTTCCCCCTTCTCATTTATACACAGCCACTACACATCCAATGAAAAATAAAGTCTTAGGGCCCGTTTAGGTGAAGGGTGTTGAATGAAAGAATGAAATGAATAATGTATTTTGTTGTTTAGTTCATTGAGGGCCCACCACAATGGAATGAAAATTTAAGATGATAACCATAGATCTATTCCACTAATGTAGAGTGACTTTTGTTTTTTTTTGTCTTATACTCTTTCCTAGTGGTCCCAACCATTATAATATATTTATTTTGTATTTTAAAATAAAAAATTTCAATTTTAATATATGTTTTAAATTTTAAAACAAATATCATTTAAATCAATCAATCATTTTCTTTTTCATCATTTTCTTTCAAATCATTCCAAATCCAAATCCAATTCTAAACCCAATTATAAACAAAATGGGCCCTTATTTATTACTATTAGGTTTACAATATGAGAATCAGGGCATTAATTGGGTCAGACCTTTTAGATTTGGGTCAAGGGAATTGGGCCCAAGTCTAGTGGGTAAGTCTTTGTGGTTGATAACAATGATCCATTTTTTGTTTTGTGTTAAGTTTTTAATAGATTTTGAGTAAACTAAATCACTTATTATCTTTTTTTCCTCCAAAGATGAACATACTTGAGATGTCATTTTTTAAAAAAGTACATGAAATTGGATTAAATTTGATGACTCAATTTTGACATATTTTATATATACTTATGAAACAATACGGATAAGTCCGAGTATGACAAGTCACCTTGACCACCAATTAGACTCATATCGTGAAGGGAAATGCTCATTTGGAATCAAACAGTCTTCCATGGATATCATGTGACAGTGTTCTCCTTTCTCATTAAGAGAAAACCACTGCATAATTAGTAAGTAGGGAACTAGTTCTACTCAGATTATGTTTATAAATAGACATGGCCAATTGAATACCGTTTTGTATCTATTAAGGTAGATTCCTCTGGAGAGAATCTTTTTAAGTTCTTCAAGGGAGGTGAAGAAGAGAGATTGTGAGGCAACTTCAATTATGTGTTGGTACTCTTCAAACACCGGAAGTTCCACCTACATATATAATGACATATCTAAGCAAGTGAGCCATACATTTCGGTTAATTAAGTGTCATTTCTTCTTTATATCATTTTATAAATAACATGACCATTGACAATAAACTACTTACTTTTTCTTCAGATTATTGGAACTCGATGCCAGCGACTAGTAGAAGGGTACAAGGCTTTTCAAAGTCAAATTGAAGGTCTATAGTTGAGTGTTGGGTTGTAAAGTGATACAATGGAACAATGAACCATCCATCTTCTCTCATATGTTTACAAGGGTAAATTATGAAAACTTTTGCCTCTCCATCTATTTTGTATCTCAGGGGGTTATATGAATTGACATCTGATTGATCTTCATATCGGAAGACAAGGTTGAGGGTGTATGAGATTTGAGGTGTCAAGTATTCACCTCTCACACGTGCTTTGAATCCATCCCACTTATATTGGTAACATCGCCCCCTGGAAATTTGCATAAAGAAGAATTAAGGCAGCAATTAGAAAAAAAGGATTGATAAAGTTACTGAATACCAGCAAAAGGGATAAAATAAGAGACCTTGAATTAACAATATCATAATCAGACGGATCTTTTAAACGGTGGGCTTCAAATTCATCGAGATTGAGACAGGCTTCAATGTAAATCCTTTCAATATGTTCCCCCTTCTCATTTATACACAGCCACTGCACATCCAATGAAAAATAAAGTCTTAGGGCCCGTTTAGTTGAAGGGTGTTGAATGAAAGAATGAAATGAATAATGTATTTTGTTGTTTGGTTCATTGAGGGCCCACCACAATGGAATGAAAAGTTAAGATGATACCCATAGATCCATTCCACTCATGTAGGGTGACTTTTTTTTATTTTTTTTGTCTTATACTCTTTTCTAGTGGTCCCAACCATTATAATATATTTATTTTGTATTTTAAAATTAAAACTTTCAATTTTAATATATGTTTTAAATTTTAAAACAAATATCATTTAAATCAATCAATCATTTTCTTTCAAATCATTCCAAATCCAAATCCAATTCTAAACCCACTTATAAACCAAACGGGCCCTTAATTATTACTATTAGGTTTATAATATGAGAATCAGGGTATTAATTGGGTCAGACCTTTTAGATTTGGGTCAAGGGAATTGGGCCCAAGTCTAGTGGGTAAGTCTTTGTGGTTGATAACAATGATCCATTTTTTGTTTTGTGTTAAGTTTTTAACAGATTTTGAGTAGACTAAATCACTTATTATCTTTTTTTCCTCCAAAGATGAACACACTTGAGATGTCATTTTTTAAAAAAGTACATGAAATTGGATTAAATTTGATGACTCAATTTTGACACATTTTAGATGTCATTTTTAACAAACCGAGTCATATTGGTTTTATAAGTAAAAATACATATGTAGTTGAGTATATATACAATTTACCATTTTGAAAGTTTAATAAAAAAGGGTCAATGACTTAAATAGACCAAAAGAAAAAAAATAAAAATAAAAAAATCCACTGCACAGACTGTGGTCTATGTTTGGGGGAAAAATAAAATAATACACATAACTCAGTCGGACATTTCAACGAACACGTGGGTTACGTAATGTTGATACAGGAAGGAATCATCAAGTGGATGATGATCTGGGTGTCATATCAAAAGGCAAAGGTTTTGCGTCCATAGCTGCAATGATTCCGATCCCACAACCTGAACTAAAAGCTTTCCCTAATAAGACAAAACCCGAATATGTATTGCCTGCCTCTAAGTGGGCCCGTAAAGACGATTAAAATGACGATGAACAAAAAAGAAGTACTAGAGATCTTGGATTGGGTTATTCATCATCTGGAAGCGAGAATGCTGCTGGTGGTCATGGTATTGAGGCTATGGATACCGCAAGCACTATCACGAGTTCTGATAGTAGTTTAACTTAAGAGAAGAGGTATGTACTTATTATCCTTGTGAAATGTAATAGAAAGAGTTTATTGAACTTGTCTCATATTGTTATTAGGAGTATCAGATTTTTCATTTAACATATGAGAAGTGATTGGGAGGCCTAAAACTTAGGGCTAATCATATGCCTAAATATATGTGGCAATCATTTATTGGTTGTACCAACCGGGTCCCCCTTTTCAGAACCCACTAAGCTAATGACACGTATGTTAGGCACAAAATTAGTAATGTTTTTTAGGTCTTCCAATCTTTTTTCTTAACATATATATTATATATTTTAAACTTCTTTAGTTTTAATTTCACATCAGACCTTACTCATGATTTTATTGATAAATAGATTTAAGTGAAATAATTTGATACTTTTTGAAAGCGAAGAGGTATACTTACTATTGGGGTGTATAAATTTATCTAGTTAATATTATCTGGTATTCCTAGGAAGGGACAGGCGTTACGACATTGAAGTTATTGTTGAAATATTGGATAAATATTAATAAGTTAAATGTCTAGAATCGAACTCGAGACCTTGGGATTGCGCACGTTACGGATGAGTATCCAGGAATAAATAATTAGTATGTATTAAATGTTATGTATACATATTTATTATTTCAACACAAGTCCTTTAACGACCGTTAATGACTAACGACCGTTAGACGAATATAAGGAAAGAAGTGTATGTTAATAATTGGTAAGTCAAGAAGCTTCCGGATTCCCTTATGGGAATGATGGCTGATCGGTTGGGCTTGGGGAAACCCAATCCCACACCAACTTGATCTCCAAGTTATTAACACTATATATACAAACACAAGGGTTCATTGTTTGGCTAACTTTTGTACACACACTAAACCCTAAAGTGCTTTTCTTCTCCTCTTTTGCCTATATTCGATTGTACAACCCCTAGGGTATGTGGGGTCGATTTTTGTTTATAAAAAATCTTTACTTGTGTTTTTACTAGCATAAACTTGATATGGTTTAATTCGTGTGTACAAGAACGAGGTAATTACTCACAATAGTAATTATCAAGGGATCGATTAACAAAACGGTAAGGGGTTAATCATTGATCCATGTAAATCCTAATTAGGGTTCTGATGAGGCAAAAAATGAACCACTTTTAGGGGTTCATTTAAGCCCGGAATTGAATTTAATTGATCAAATATTACCCTAAGTCGTTCCTTTTGTGATTTTAGGTACTTTGGGAGAGAAATCTGGAAAAGGAAGCAATTCGGACGTTTTTGGAGCATAAAAGTGAAGAAAACGCCAAAGTCTTAATTTTTCAAGCTGGGAACAGTAGGTGACGGCGTCAAGAAGAAAATCCTGACGGCGTCAAGAGTAAAGTCCATGACGACCCAGTACAGAAATGAAGGCGTCACAAGGAAGGGCGTCAAGAGTAAAATCCATGACGGCCTGGAAAATGCTATAACGTGACGGCGTCAGAAGTAGATCAACGCAGTCCGAGAATTCTTTTGGCGGCGAGATGACGGTGTCACCAATTTGGTCTTGACGCCGTCAGCCTCAATTTCCTATATATAGTTTTCTAATTTTCATTCATAAAAAGAAGAGAAGTTTTGGAGAAACCCTAGGCCGAGCTTAGTACGAACTTTACAGGTTTTTCAAGGGTTTTCAGCCCTTGAACCCTTTCATGTGTAATTAAGATAAGTGTTCTTTTAATTCAATCAATATGTCTATGTGTTGGTTGTCTATATCTTGTTCTTGTCTTAATTCCATCATGCTAGGCTAGATCTATCTTGTGTTTGCTTAGATCTAATGAAACCTAGATGTTAATTATGTGTTGATTACTTGTTTATGGTTGTATTGGACGAATGATTTCGATGTTAGGCTTAAGAAAACTGGCAGATCTCCAAATGGTAACATGCTTGAACGTCTTAGGAAACATGAACTGACGTGCACTAGGTTTTATTGGTTGTATTTAATGCATGAGTAAATTCTAATGATTCCATGTTAGGAGCTTCTTAATCGGCTCGACATAGGAGTGAAGTAGGCACTCATAGGATTGGGGAATTAAGTGCGCCACCCCATGAATGGTATTAAGGAATACAATCCGTCATTCACGCAACTATAACGAGTAATTAACGTGTAAAAGATATCTAGGGAGTAATGAAATCTAAGTAAACACAATTTCTCCACTTATTGCTCACAACCTTAGTTAATTTAGTTTATTTTCATTTTTAGTATTTTATTTTGATTGCATCTTTAGTATTGGGTTAGTTGACTAGCAACTAATTCCGCCCAAATCCTTCAAACCCGAGATTTTTATTTGCTTTCTAAAAAAATATAAAAATACAAAAATAATCATCCCTCATCTTTAGAACTAGTATTTAGGTTTTCTAATCCTAGCGACACTATTCCTAGCTGAACGATCAATCCCCCGGTACTTGTCACTATACTATACTACAACGATCAGGTACACTGCCTGGTGGGGGTTGTAAGCTTCTCGAGATCCCTCGAGAGGTAAAGCCCGGTGCAATCCCCATGGATCAAGTTTTTGGCGCCGCAGCCTGGGAAATAGTTATTGTCTAGGTTAGAATCTCTTTTTATTAGGTCTACTTGCTAGATTCCTTTCTAGTAAGATTTTGTTTTTATTTTTTAGGTTTTCTTTAGTCTATCTTTTTCTTTGTGCCTTTGTTAGTAAATTAAATTCATTGACTATTCCGTTGACCATTATGGAAAACGCGAATCCACCCCTTTCCCCTAGAGAAGTGGCTGTGTTACGTGAACAAATTGAGAGTGAGATTAGGGAACTTACGGAGCTTAATAGGTTGATTAAGGTTGAGCTCGAACATGCATTTAGTGACCTAGCGACCGCCTTGTATTCAAATGAGGATCTAGGGCCTAATGACTTTGTGAATGTTGTTGAGGTACTAGAAGAGGGGGAAATAGATCCGAAGCTTAATGATTACTTTAATCTATACCCCACTAAGGAGGAGATTGCATATTATAATAATTTTATTGATAACCCAGGATCTCCTTTCACTATAATCAAACCTAAGATAAAGAGAGGCGATCCTAGGAATGCTAAGATACCATGTATGATTGGGTATAGACACGTTAACAATGCTTACATTGACTTTAAATCCCCAATCAACATCATGTCCTCAAACGTTTATAATGATATAGTGAAAACAAGACTTGAACCTAGAAAAGATCCCAAATACCCTGTGGAGTTTGTAACTTTGTCGGAAGAGTTAAAGGTTCACATGTCTTTGTTGGGAATTTCACTTTTATCACCGACTTTATGATTGTGGAAGATCTTGCTAATGTTATTGATTATCGATTGTCAAATGTCGTGTTTGGTAATCCGTTTGTTGAGGAGTCTAAGTTAGAATATGATGAGATAGAAGGGACAATCCGATTTACAAGTAACACCGATAGGATCACTTATAGGATGCCTAATAGAATGAAAGAATTTCGCTTTATATCCCGATTTGATAAGGATAACGTTGGTGCTTTTGAGGACATCAATGAAGAGGATAAGAAAAAGGGCATGGTTTATGTATGGGAAAAGAGGAGTCTTTTCTACAAAGATTGCTTGGCCCTAGGACCAAGGTATAATGTCGATAAGGAATTTGACCAAAGGATGATGGGGGCGATTGAGAAAAAGGTGATTGGTTTCTACAAAGAATATTTACAATCAGAGAGTGGAACCAACGATGAGGTCACGTAGTAACCCATAACCTTGAGTCTAGCTACAAGACTCGTAAATAAAGAAAAGCGCTTCTTGGGAGGCAACCCATGCTTTGTGTGATTTTATTTTGTTTGTTTGTTATTTGCTTCCGTATACATGCTTTATTTTTATTGTTGGAGATCATGTTTCTCAATTAAAAAGTGGAAATACTTTACTTTGTTGTTTTGGCCTAGTCTTAACTCCACCTAAAAGTATTTTTGCAAAAGATAAGCGTAAGGGGAAACCCCAAATAAGTTTTCAAGAAACAAACCGATCATGATTCTCCACAATATTAAGTGAACATGTATATTCGTATTTGTTAGAGTCAAATGCTTGTATTGAGTCATAATGAAGTTTTGCAGGATTTTCCAGGAAGTAGGACCAAGTTTTTCAAGAAATTTTCCGGAAACTTAACATAAGAATTTCTGCAGGTCACTTCTGACGGCGTCACGAGTTAACTCTTGACGGCGTCACGTGTAAAAATCTGGAAATTTTACCAGTTTTGTTTTTCTAACGGAGTCTTATGGTTTTTGTGAATTATTAAGTTTTATAATCTCCAAAAAATCTGCAAACTTCATTCCACAAGCATTATATCTTATTTTGTTTTCTAGGATTTAGTAACTTATGTAGGTTACCACCGATTTTATGCGAGGTTGTCTTGTCTATTTTCTCAGGATTTACAGGTTATGTATGACAAGAAGATGATTTATATTCTGGAAGGGAAGCTTTGATTGTTCATTTTCTTGGAGGAAGATTTAACTTGGCCACCTTATTTTCCATACCGAGCGAATCAGGGGAGTATTTGATTTCATTCTTTTTATTGTCTCACTTTTACATTCTTTACTTGAACATTGGGGACAATGTTCATCCTAATTGTAAGGGGAGGGTAAAAAGATGATACCTTACATATGCACTTTCGCTTGAGTTTGTTTTGTTTAATAGTAGATGTGTAATAAAACTATGAGAAATACTTGTAAGTGCAATTTTAGCGCCAAATTTAAAATTTTTTACAACATTTAGGAGTAAAACTTTAGCCATAGCAAGCGTCTCATGGATAGGAGATTGTATGACTAGCACATAACCGTATATTCAGAAAAATTTTCCACCCAAATATGTGAGGTTCGCCTTTAGATTTGATAGGAAAAGCATTTACTATTAGTGCTTATGAGTGTACCGGTAGCATTTAGATTCTAGAACTTGCTTTAGTGATGCATCCCGAGACCGCTAGTGAGACTACATTCGTGTAGTAGGATTTACTACATGATAAGAGGCATTAGGATCACCCTTGTGTTAAACCCGTATCATAATTACTTGACCATTTAAGTCATATTACTTGGCTAGTTAAGTCAACTAATTTTTCCCACACCATTAGCGTTGTACTCATTTTTAGTACACGAAACCCCTAGTACACCCCTCCGAGCCTATCTTTTCATTTCTAACTTTAAGCATCTTACTTAAAGGAAGAATTTATTACACCCCACTTAAATGTACAACCAAATCGCCTTAGCCTTCCGTGTATGCACTCATCTTTAGTGCATTATTGTTATTTGTTAAAACCCTAAGTTAACTATCTAATTGATTACATGGTTGCTAAGTCGAGTCATATCCTTGTACATATTGTTTTGGGACGACTGGGACTCATGGGTAAAGTACTTATTTTATGGAGTAATGGGGAAGAACATCATTTATTACCCCGATATGTACGTTAATCTTAAAAGTGCTCCAAGTGTTTTGATTATCTTAATTCGAGTCATTAGATTAGTTTATTGTAAAGTATGTAAAAATTCAAGTGTAAGGGGAATTTTCATTCCCTATGATGTATTATTTTGGATGGTAGGGTAAAAGTGTATGCAAAAAAAAAAAAAAAAAAAAAAAAAAAAAAAAAAAAAAAAAAATCGAAAAATCAAGAAAAAGAAAGAAAAAAAAATAGAAAAAGAAAAGAGAAAAAAAACATACGGACTACCATCCCGTTTCATTCTATGTTTATTTTATGTTTTTGTTATTTTTCATTCATTAGCTTAAGTCAAGTCTAGTCTTGGCTTAGCAACGCCATATTGTACATGTAATTAACTAAGATTGTTTACTCGCCACCAGTAAAAACTTTCTTTATCCAACAAAACCGTGTATTTCATATCCCTACACCTAACGTTACAACCCTTTAAAAGACCTCTTTGATAGTTTATCCTAGGTGCTTACGCCATGTGGTGGAGGTTTGATCCTTTCCCAAGCCTATGGTAATCTATTTTGCTATGACAGGTAGTGAGAGATATCTTCCGTTTCCATATTGTAATTTATACTTTATTACACCCAAGAGATGTGAGTATCTAAACACTATTTGTGAGGTGCTAGTATATGACCTCCGTGCTTGTCTTTGGTCTTTAGTGGAACGATTATTTGTTGTAATTACTTTTATATTAGTGTTAAATGACCCCTAACTTGTATTTTGATTTGAATAAAAGCGCATTTGCTTGAGGACAAGCAAATCTCAAGTGTAAGGGTATATGATGAGGCAAAAAATGAACCACTTTTAGGGGGTCATTTAAGTCCGGAATTGAATTTATTTGATCAAATATTGCCCTAAATCGTTCCTTTTGTGATTTTAGGTACTTTGGGAGAGAAATCTGGAAAAGGAAGCAATTCGGACGTTTTTGGAGCATAAAAGTGAAGAAAACGCCAAAGTCTTAATTTTCCAAGCTGGGAACAGTAGGTGACGGCGTCAAGAAGAAAATCCTGACGGCGTCAAGAGTAAAGTCCATGACGACCCAGTACAGAAATGATGGCGTCACAAGGAAGGGCGTCAAGAGTAAAATGCATGACGGCCTGGAAAATGCTATAACGTGACGGCGTCAGAAGTAGATCAAGGCAGTCCGAGAATTCTTTTGGCAGCGAGATGACGGCGTTACCAATTTGGTCTTGACGCCGCCAGCCTCAATTTCCTATATATAGTTTTCTAATTTTCATTCATAAAAAGAAGAGAAGTTTTGGAGAAACCTTAGGCCGAACTTAGTACGAACTTTACAGGTTTTTCAAGGGTTTTCAGCCCTTGAACCCTTTCATGTGTAATTTAGATAAGTGTTCTTTTAATTCAATCAATATGTCTATGTGTTGGTTGTCTATATCTTGTTCTTGTCTTAATTCCATCATGCTAGGCTAGATCTATCTTGTGTTTGCTTAGATCTAATGAAACCTAGATGTTAATTATGTGTTGATTACTTGTTTATGGTTGTATTGGATGAATGATTTCGATGTTAGGCTTAAGAAAACTGGCAGATCTCCAAATGGTAACATGCTTGAACGTCTTAGGAAACATGAACTGACGTGCACTAGGTTTTATTGGTTGTATTTAATGCATGAGTAAATTCTAATGATCCCATGTTAGGAGCTTCTTAATCGGCTCGACATAGGAGTGAAGTAGGCACTCATAGGATTGGGGAATTAAGTGCGCCACCCCATGAATGGTATTAAGGAATACAATCCGTCATCCACGCAACTATAACAAGTAATTAACATGTAAAAGATGTCTAGGGAGTAATGAAATCTAAGTAAACACAATTTCTCCACTTATTGCTCACAACCTTAGTTAATTTAGTTTATTTTCATTTTTAGTATTTTATTTTGATTGCATCTTTAGTATTGGGTTAGTTGACTAGCAACTAATTCCGCCCAAATCCTTCAAACCCGAGATTTTTATTTGCTTTCTAAAAAAATATAAAAATACAAAAATAATCATCCCTCATCTTTAGAACTAGTATTTAGGTTTTCTAATCCTAGCGACACTATTCCTAGCTGAACGATCAATCCCCCGATACTTGTCACTATACTATACTACAACGATCAGGTACACTGCCTGGTGGGGGTTGTAAGCTTCTCGAGATCCCTCGAGAGGTAAAGCCTGGTGCAATCCCCACGCATCAGGTTCATCACATGTTCAAGATTATTAATTGATTCTTGTTTTGCTAGAATCACTAAAGGTACGTTCCTATTTAGTTTATGTTAATCTTTTATGTGTTAGAGACGTTCCTACGCTTCCGCATATGTGTTTACCTATTTATATGATTGTCATGATGTTAAAATTCTAACAGTGGTATCACGAGCTTGCTATAACATGTAATTGATTACATAAAACACATAAAAAACGAATTTTGATTGTTTTAGATACATGTTAGGTTGTTTTTATAGATCTAGGGTTCTTTAAATTTCCTAAACCCTAAAAATTGGGGGGGGGGGGGGGGGGCGGGGGTCGATTACCTCTTTATCCAAATTAGGGTTTGTGGTTTTTAATATTAATTGGATTAGAAACCCTAGGTTGCCTACATGTTTATGTGTTATTTGGGCATATCCTATGACCTAATTGGTAATTGTTATGCTTTGATCCATGACGAAACATGCATGTTAGTCATGGGTTATTAATTGTTTTTTTAATTGTTAAGCTTTGTCACATGTTTAGATAGATCTAAATTGGGGAAGACCCCATAAATATTAAAATCAATTTATGTGCTATGTGATATGTGATTGACTTTGGCCTACGCAATTGATTCGTCAATGTATGTGGCTCACTTCCATTAAGAGGTGAAGGCCCTAGTTAATTATATGTATATTGAAACCTATAATTGATTTTATTAGGATCTTTTCTAAAGAAGAATGCATGTGGCTAATTGTTTCACCTTATAATTGTTATGTTTATTAGTTGTTTTGTTTTGTCTTTGATTACTTGTTTTATTGTTTTATTTTGTTGGACATGATTGTAAGCAATAAAAGGGTAATTTTTACAAAGAAAATAATATGGACTAATAATGGTGAAACTTTAAGTGATAAAGATTGAATCTTGCGGTGTCTTATGTGCCAACAACGGTTCGCTTCGCACGGTAATTCGCTCCAAGGCGAGACTAGCAAGATTCATACTTTGTTACATGTTTTAAGATTTAATCCATAAACTTTTGCTTGATTGATGTTTTGTACACATGTTTTTAAAAGTAACTCCTTTAAGATAAAATTCATAGTCGTTGTAAGAAGGCTTGGAAAGAGCCTTAGAGTCTGCCTTGGTTATCACACTTACGAATACATCTTAAACGATTTTCTTTTAAATTCATTCTTGTACAAAATCATCTTAAGGTATTTTACCTCAAGTAAAACTTTTTGTATTAATCTTAAGAATTGGCAATTAAAAGGCTTTGAAAACTTATGTTATAAAGATGAGTGCATGCATCTTTATACATGTTTTGATTTTCACATCAAAAATTTATACCCTTAAAATTTAAGTTACATGCCATCTAACTATAAGGAACACTTGGAATTAATTATTTGGTATGCGTGAGACCAAGGCCAAATATTAATGACAAGGTAAATTTCCAAGTGTGTGTGAGACCACACATGGAGAATTTGCAGTTTCTAAGTTAAACGACTTAATTAAATTGATGCGTGAGACCTAGAACTTAAGGCATGAGATGGGATGAAACATGCTTACATGACAAATGATGAATCAATTTGATGTAAATCCCATAATGATCTAGGAATTGGAAAAGTGTTTGCCAATTATTGTTCGACAGATTACCATCTTTTATACTTTCACCACTAGCAGATCAACTGATGTGGTGGAATCTATGTAAAGTTGGATCCTAGATTTTCAAGAAAATATGTTGGTTATATGAATATATCCTTGGGTATTATGTTTTCTTGAAAATTGGTTATCGATAATGTAGAACCCTATAAAAATTTCTTGTAATCAAATCGTTAATAAATAAATAATCTTTCGTTACCGTTTCTAATTCCCATTTTCTCGGAAAAATTTAAAATTTTTCTTATTATATTATTTTGGTGATTTTCACAAAATAATATAATTCACGAAATGACGGAATTTATCCTCGACACGTTACACGAAACTTAAAATCTTTATTTAATCCTAAACCTAAATCCTAAAACTAATTATATTTATTAAATATAATTAAAATTCCTAATTACCTAATTAACTCAAACCGGACCCTAAATTTTTTTCGGCCCACACCTATTCTACTATTCCTAAGCCCACACCATTTAGCCCAAAATCCAATTTTGTTAGTTTTTAATTCGATCGACTAGTTCAAGAGCCCCCCAAAACGCCTCGTTTATTTCCAATTTTTACACACGACGTACGAATTTTATTCTCTCATCTCATTAACCTACTAGCCAACTATTAGTGTATCAATTCTCACGTCCATACGTTGAGTTTTGATACGTTTTTAAAAGGCAAAGTAATCAACTCGTGCAAACCCAAATCGATTTGTAATATATTCAAAACTTAACCGTTTTGAATCTAGTTTGTTTCTAAACGTTCCTAATATTATTCCTAAGATGATTTCATGCTCAAATGTTAAGGATGATCAAGTATTTTCAAGTGGTATACGAATTAGTAAAACGTATATATGAAAAGAACCTTGGTCGACATATGCATAAATCACCCAACATTTTCCTCATTTCATGCACTCACAAACCACCCTAAACCATTATAATATATTCACCTATGAGCCTAGTACTGACATGCAATAGTACGAAGAAGTTTCATTGAATTTCTCTACTAAAACGTTATATATTAGTATATATATATACGTCCTTGCATGCATACTACTCTCATTCACTTCCAATTCTTTAGCTGCAATAATTCGACCTCCAATTCATTATTACAAGACTTACAAGTCGAGTGGTATTGTGTTGGAAGCAAGGGAAATAATTCGGGTTCAAAGAAATTAATATAACGATCGGGTTATATTGTTTGAAGTGAATTCTTGTGTTTCTTCCTTCCTAGCTCGACCCTAGTTCATCTTAGAAGTGTTTGTAAGTCTTTTGCGTTTGTTTTTAATTCATTTTATACGACTTCAAGTTTTCATGCAATTCGTATACTTTGTTTTACAAGTCTACACTATGCACGTTAAATTCACGTATATAATTATTGTTAGTACACGAAACGTGGTTTGCCTCTATCTTGGATGGCTTAGGAATCACGAAGCACACACCATTCATATTAGTTGTAACGTATTAATCATGTCATGCATTCATTTTAAATCTATATCCATCGATATAAATATTGAATAAACACTTAGTAATATTTGTTAGTTTTCAAGTTTATATACCGACTCAACCAAGCCACTAAACACACGTATAACTTAAAATTTAGCTTAACAATGGTACCATATCTTTTCACGACGTCATAGACCACCTAGCAAACTAAAGTTTTCATGTAGACAACATGTAAAAATAATCACGTTTTGACACCTTAAACGACCCCTTTTGAATGTACATGAACCGAGTATCTAAACTAAAAATCTTTATAAAAATTTTTCATTATTGTCGAGTGGGCTTAACTAAAGCCCACTAAGCGTTTAAAATCCGTAAGCCCACTGGGCCTATAAAATATATTTTTAGAATCCTAAAAATGGTCCAAAGCCAAGCCCAAAACTTTTTCCATGCCCTCGCCTCCAAAAATCTTAACGGGCCTTAAGTTTGTTCGAACTAGGCCCATAAGCTATAAAAATAAGCTTTTAAATGAATGAGCAGTTAAAATAAGCTTTATACTTAATAAATAAGCTACGGAAAATTTTAGAAAAGTTCCATAATCATTTTTGTAAAATTGGACTAAAAATGTAACGCGACGACACCTAGAAGGACTAAATGTGCAAATATTGAAAATCAAGGACTAAACCTGTAAATACAGAAATCTAAGGATAAAATGTGATAAAAATAAATATTAGAAGGTTTGTATGGACTTTTGGACGAAGTAGAGGACTATAGTTGAAATATATATATAAAGGACTAACGGTGTAACGCAAGTATCGTTAAGTGTAAAAATGGTAAAAATTGGAAAAGGAGACAAAGACTAAATTTATTTATCATTCTCATTTATTTTATATATTTTTATTTATTTATTTCATGTCATGTTTAAATATTGTTTATATATATATATATATATATATATATATATATATATATATATATATATATATATATATATATATATATATATATATATATATATATATATATATATATATATATTATTAACTTAACGTTAATAATATATAACGATATTTTAAAAGGTAAAGATTTCAGTTATATTTAAAACTTCGACGGATAATTTTTAAAAATCATATTTTGTCATATCATGCATATCACAATATTTTCACTGCACCTCACTTAGTCGTCATAACGAATATCTAATATTCGTTATTTTCTTATAATCACCGAATAGTTTTTGGTCAATTTCTTAGATAAATTTATTTATCAGGTTGTGTTTCGAAGCCGTTTTCATAAAATTCATCCGACTTTATTTTCTTCATTTTCAGTATCAATCCAGGTGAGTCATAGCCTCACATTTAATTATTTTCAAAACTCCGTGAGGGGGATACATGCTATAAATAGATTCACAAGTATTTTCTGTATGCTTTCCTGACTGATATATGCCTAAGTTAGCTATTGCCAAAAGACCCTTATTCATGAACCATTAATCACTGCGGTGAACGCGAATATAATGAATAGATCTATTTAAGGTTTGACAGCCTGTCCCACTAATGCTTGACGGAATGCCATATGCATGTGGTTAGCCGCATTAGTCGTGATAATTATATTTGAGTAAAAATAGGAACTGGCAAATCACCTATTACACGAGGGCACAAATGTATCATTGATTTGATATACACCCGCCGTAAAGGTATTTGTTAACGTTTGCGTGTCATGAGACTTAGTGCAATATATGAACTGCAATATCAATGTTTTCAAAACTGATTGTATTTTCTAATACAATCTTGCTTGTGTATCAAAATGATTATTAAATTCAAACTCAATGATTTCACTCAACAATTTTGTTGACTTTTAAGCATGTGTCTCAGGTATTTGACAGAGGAAGCAAGCATGGAACGGGCGGCAAAAATCTTCAAATTATGTTTAATTATTATCAAATGTGATGTAAAATAAATGATGTTTGATTTAGTTCAAAACTTCAAGTTTTTATAATACTCTGATAAGGACCTATTGTATTTCAAATATTTATAAATGAAATTATGTTTTTAAAATGTCTCTTCGAGTCGTTTTCTATCATTATGACTTCGATCCTCACCGTAACACCCTAATTTTTATTCCGCTGCCGCATTTCAAATTAGGGGGTGTTACAGATTGGCATCAGAGACATCGTTATAGAGAACCAAATGTTTTCAAACATTGAACTATAACCATACTTTCAAATAAATTAAAGTTTTATCATATAAATTTTTGCCCGCCGTACCTGCTTGCTACAGCACTCCGTAAGTTAATCATTAAGCTATGATATTTTAATTGCGATATGTTAAAATTGTATGATAATAAATTCTTATTCTGCGCTATTTATGAATTGTTACAGTATTGTGTCAATATGAGTATGTTCGAATCCGACTCTGATATTTCCGTTGCGTCCGTTACTTCGCCTGTTTATCGTTCTACTTCTGTACCTGACGCTGTTTCCCAAGAAACAGAACCCTACGAGCAAGACGAAATTGCTACAACGCCTGAGAATCCCAATACTTTTGTTTTATCGATACCATTACCACGTCATAATTCCTATGCACCCGATCACCTACTCAACCTTTTCAGCCAAACCTATCCGTATAATTTTCACCAAAGAGAACCTATCCCTGAAATAGATATACCTACCTCCAGCCGCCTTCGTATTTCTGATTCCATTTCTCCCCTTTCACCATCATTATCCTATCCGCCTGGTTTTACTCCCCCAGCTCATATCAATGAAACTGGCGAGAGTGCTAGGATGGAAATTCCTTCTACCTTTACACCTTCTGTAGTAGTGACGCGATTGGAGCATCACGAGGATCAGATAGATTCACTTCTACAGATGATTGATTATTCATCTTTCGACCATTCAGATACTACCCACAACACCTTACATAACCTTATAGCCGATAGGATAGAGCTGCAGCAAGGGTTAGCTCAGATACGTTCGGATATCTCGGAGACACGTTCCTTTGCGATATCATTGCGGAGAGAGGGACAAGACCGTACTTGGGAAGCCCAGCTTGCACGCCGAAGAGCAGATACATTGGAAAACATTGTAGGGGATATGAAGATGCAACATCATACCGAGATGCAAGAGCTCCGATTTCAGATCTTTGAGATGGGAGAACATGTGAACATACCTAATCATTAGAGACAGTTGGTATTTGTACTAGTAATAAGGCATTCAAGCCTGCCGCATGTGGCATTAATAAGCTTGTATCGTTTTGTTATAACAACTCAACTGATTTAAAGTTATTAATGTTACGCTGTTGGTTTTGATATTACTATCTACAAATGTTAACTTATGCTTATGGTTGTTCATGTGTATTATAAATTGCATCTAACATATCGGAATGATTATGATTGTTGTATCAAAATAAAAACTACATATGTTGTCCAGTTATTATTAAGACTCAGAATTTATTTTTCCCTACTTCACAAGAATCTTTAAAACAAGTGGTTGTTTAAAATTCTAAATGCTATATTTTTGTATTATTAATAGAAAAATGGAGCATGCAAGTAGCGAAAACTCTAACCCAGAAGTGATCTTGACCCCCACTGAGGTTCAAAGAATGATTGCTGAGGGAATATCCGCAGCTCGTGAAGCGGATCGTTTGAATAATACCAATGGTGCAAATCATGAAACTAATACTATTACTCCACGTAATTATACTTATAAGGATTTCATGACTTGCAAGCCAACAAACTTCAAAGGAATTGAAGGAGTGACCGAAATGGCACATTGGTTTGAGCACACTGAGACAGTCTTCAAGAGGAGTGGTTGTCCTGAGAATAGCAAAGTTACCTTTGCTACAGGAACTCTTCAAGGAGAGGCATTATCGTGGTGGAACACTACTGCGAATGCTATGGGTCCAGATGAAGCTTTCAGACTTTCGTGGAATGAGCTGAAAAATAAGATGTTGAAGAAGTATTGTCCAAGAACAGAGATTCGAAAACTAGAAGATGAATTTCATCAGCTAGTTGTAAAGTACAATGACTTGAAGACATACGACAGAAAGTTTCTGGAGTTGTCGGTGCTGTGTCCAACTATAGTACCCGATGTTGAACAAGCATTGGAGAAATACGTAGAGGGACTGCCACCATGTAACAATTCGCAATTTCAGGTTAACTTTTATTCCCGAAAATTTCACTATTCACTTTTCACTATTCACTTTTTACTATTCATCTCAGAAATTTTTATGTGATATTCTCGAGTGATAAATCATTTCCATGGCAAATTAAATGTTTGACATTCGTCAGATCATTTTCGTGAAAGTTATTAAGGAATTACACGTTTTAGGGTAAAACGTCATTTAGAAATTCTACGTACAACGAAACTCGACCGCGTTAAGTGACCCCGCATCAGAAAAATGTTTGACACACTCATGATTTATTTGAGAATTAATCGTGACTGAGAAAAATATGACCAAAGACTTCCCGGCAGGTCACCCAAGCCTGTACTACTCTCGCATGAGCACGCTTAACCGTATGGGCGATTAACCATTAGACCACAAAACGCGTTTCTAAGATAATTTGAGTTTTCAACTTATTAGAAAAAGTCAACATATTTTTCCCTCCTCCTTTGACCAAAAAAATCATCCCTTGATGTTATAAGTCATTTCGTGATTTTTAGGCTTGCGGTTTTAGGTCTAAAAGACATTTAACACCAACCGACACTAGACTGAGCCCAGCCTAGACATTATAAGTCATTTTAAGTCATTATTATCCTATTAGAAAAGTTACATTTTACTTTTCTCAATTTTACGCAACTTTCGTACGTTTTACGTATTACGCGTTTTAGACCCGTGTTTCCAGTTTTTAGCAGGGTTTTCGCACCCGATAGAACCTACCACTCATTTTATATTTTATTATGGACTATATTGACATGTTTAACCATATTTATAAGTTTCATATTTTTAGGATACCCGGTTTTACGTTTTGAGGCTTAATCATTTACGGTTAGCGATTTACGGAGTCAAAACTAGCTACATACTTAGGATAATACCATCAAAAGTCCACACCTTGTTCTCCAAGTTCTTCAAACCGCCACTAGGGGGGGGGGGCATTCACACTTGTGGCATCATCTCATGACTTTAGCCATTGGATCATTTTTATTTACAACTTTGTCTCCAAGTTTAGGTAGTTTCCTAGCCACCTTCCTAACCTCCTCATTCTTGCTATAAATAGAGAGCTCATTCCTTTCATTCTTCATCAATAAAAACGCCACAACATAAGTACCTAGCACCATGATCCTTTGATCTTCAATATACAAGTTACACTACAAAGTTCAAGGTCTTAGTATTCTCTACCTAGTTCTTAAGTTTGTTTGGTGATTCCATGGTTGAATTAGGAGCTACACAAGGTTACTAGGGCTGAAGTTAAATGGTTTTCACAAGGGTTAGATCAAGGCTAGCAAGGGTTACAAGAGTTATGGTGAAGGGTTTACAAGCTTAGGTTTAGTGTCCTAGTTCTATACTTGACTTCCTTTCTTTAGAAAGCCAAAAGTTGTAAGCAAACCCTTATACACTTTCTTGCTCAATATCATTTCATGCTTATTATGTTTCTTTCATGCTATATATGGTCTTTGTATTGTGTTCATGATGTTTAAAAATGGATAAAACGAGTATTGGTATACATATGTTAACTTATGACAAGTAAACAAGCAAACTAGTGATTTTTATGGAGAACCACGACCACAATAGTATAACTTTGATATTTGACACTTACTTACTGTTAAAGAGGACTTGACAAGGAAAACATAGCAATTTGAATCACCCAAAACGAGTACACGAGTCAAAAGTTATGACCATAAGAAGTTAGCGACACCAAAACGCCGAAACTGCCCATAACCTCCTGTTTGCATTCTGTGTTTTTGAAAGTCCCACTTCTGGTCCGATTCATCAAAAAGTTAAAACACGAAAGTTGTCCGGAACGACGTTTTCGTTCAGGAACAAAGAAGCTCGAACCCTGAAAAGGCTTTCCGAGTGATATTTTCTTCAAATTCTTAACAGCCCATTTTTAGACCAAAGTTACTATATAATGATTATAATTAGATGAGACCAAGAGGTCTAATGACCTAAAGCCGAGACCACAACCATGGCTAAAGCCAAGGTTGAGTCTCAAGATCATGGTAACAATGACCAAGGTCACGGCAAAGCCACGGCTAAAGACCATATAACTATTAAAGATCAAAAAGCTTATATATATATATATGTTATCAAATACTACAATAGTAGGGATCCTCATGTGAGGAGTTCATTGAGTAAGCCGTCGAGACGAGTTGTGGATTTACGAGTTAAAGTGTCCTGGCTCCTCGAACGTTTACTCCGTGACTTCTGAATTATGTCGGCCCGAACGGTAGTAAGAGATTTACAACCTATACATGTTTCATAGACCACTTATAGTCAACAACTTACACTATATACTAAGTACTACATCATGAACATTATGCAAGACATATATGGGCAATTCGTCGTATTCTTAGACGTTACTCCAAACCTAAGTCGCAACGTTCTATTATAGGCTGCTCTTAGAGACTTTCGCGATTCGACTACCACTTTCATTTCTCATTACATAGACTTAAGGTGAGTCATAGCCCCTACTTTTTCATATTTGTTTTAACTCTTTGGGGGGGATACATGCACAACTACTTGCTTACTTGTACAAATACTTGATCGCATTATACTTGATTATTCTATACTTGATTGTCTTATACTTGATCGCATTATACTTGATTTCATACATACATGATTGTGTTATACTTAACTGCGTTATACTTGATTGTGTTACTGCCGGTGGCTCCAGATTAAGTTGCTGGATGACCATTGAGACTTCCGGTGGCTCCAAATTAAGACCTTGGATGACCATTGAGGCTATTGATACATCCTAACATTTGCGAATGTTGGATACATCATAAACGTGAGGTCTTCGGAGATGAAGTGTAGACTCACGACTAATTGCTTAATTGTTTTGATGAACTTATACATGTCTTTATCATACTATATTGTAGCAGTGGGTTGTGAACACACAGGTTACAAGTCTCTTATGGCGGGACTTGTAACTGAGTGGATTCACGATGCCTTTGCTGTGTGAACATTCTTTTAAGGCTTTTCAACTATTTTAAGACAAACTCTATGAACTCACCAACCATTGTGTTGACACTTTAGCATGTTTATCTCAGGTTAGTAAGGCGATAGCTAGTGCGTGGAACTTAGAGTCAAGCTGCATATTCTGAAGACTTACGCTTTTATCATTTACCATTCAAACATTTTGTATACATTTATGTATCATACTTTGAAATCTCATGTTGGTAACTTTGAATTCATTAATCGAATGGTAACTTTTCAAAACGTCTCATTTAGAGTTCGTTTTCTATAACTTGTACTTTGTATTATGAAGTAGCACCCCTGTGACACAGTCTTCCGCTGCGGTATTTTGGGGGTGTTACAGATTGGTACCAGAGCCTTGGTTATAGAGAACTAGGTTGCATTTAGTGCCTAGACTATAACTGCTATATACGTTGGGACCTTCCTCTTTATTTGCCTTACACACAATACATACACATATGCTTTTTGGTTAGACGTTTACTTAGTTCCACGCTGTTAGATGATGTGACTTTAGTATTATAAGGAGCCCCAGAGATTCGTCGAGTCATTAAAAACATGGAGCTCAGTAATAACTAATTAGTTAACTTGATCTTGTGACAGTTCTTGTTTGATTAGACACAAGATTTGAGTTAAATAATATTATTGCTTAGCTTTAGGGATTTGATGGCTTGATTATCTTACTATCGGCCTCAGAAGGCGGATTTTGTGTTGGAAATTCTTAAGTAGGATGTTTTAGAATCTCCTTATTTAAATGGATTGGGACGCCTCTTCAGTTAAATAAAGAAATTATAAATCACCGAACCATAAGTTTATGAGACCTTACTTACATAAATTTGGACGCTTCTTTATGTAAGTAATGTGTTATAAATAAGTGGGCTTAATTGTAGCCGATACAACTCCTTAACCAAAATCTTAGACGAATCAGAGTGAACACCACTATATTGGAAATTCCGAATTCTTTTAGACACATCGTAAGTAGTTAACATCAACTGAACTTCGAGACGAAGTTCTCCTTAAGGGGTAGAGACTGTAACAATTCGCAATTTCAGGTTAACTTTTATTCCCGAAAATTTCACTATTCACTTTTCACTATTCACTTTTTACTATTCATCTCAGAAATTTTTATGTGATATTCTCGAGTGATAAATCATTTCCATGGCAAATTAAATGTTTGACATTCGTCAGATCATTTTCGTGAAAGTTATTAAGGAATTACACGTTTTAGGGTAAAACGTCATTTAGAAATTCTACGTACAACGAAACTCGACCGCGTTAAGTGACCCCGCATCAGAAAAATGTTTGACACACTCATGATTTATTTGAGAATTAATCGTGACTGAGAAAAATATGACCAAAGACTTCCCGGCAGGTCACCCAAGCCTGTACTACTCTCGCATGAGCACGCTTAACCGTATGGGCGATTAACCATTAGACCACAAAACGCGTTTCTAAGATAATTTGAGTTTTCAACTTATTAGAAAAAGTCAACATATTTTTCCCTCCTCCTTTGACCAAAAAAATCATCCCTTGATGTTATAAGTCATTTCGTGATTTTTAGGCTTGCGGTTTTAGGTCTAAAAGACATTTAACACCAACCGACACTAGACTGAGCCCAGCCTAGACATTATAAGTCATTTTAAGTCATTATTATCCTATTAGAAAAGTTACATTTTACTTTTCTCAATTTTACGCAACTTTCGTACGTTTTACGTATTACGCGTTTTAGACCCGTGTTTCCAGTTTTTAGCAGGGTTTTCGCACCCGATAGAACCTACCACTCATTTTATATTTTATTATGGACTATATTGACATGTTTAACCATATTTATAAGTTTCATATTTTTAGGATACCCGGTTTTACGTTTTGAGGCTTAATCATTTACGGTTAGCGATTTACGGAGTCAAAACTAGCTACATACTTAGGATAATACCATCAAAAGTCCACACCTTGTTCTCCAAGTTCTTCAAACCGCCACTAGGGGGGGGGGGCATTCACACTTGTGGCATCATCTCATGACTTTAGCCATTGGATCATTTTTATTTACAACTTTGTCTCCAAGTTTAGGTAGTTTCCTAGCCACCTTCCTAACCTCCTCATTCTTGCTATAAATAGAGAGCTCATTCCTTTCATTCTTCATCAATAAAAACGCCACAACATAAGTACCTAGCACCATGATCCTTTGATCTTCAATATACAAGTTACACTACAAAGTTCAAGGTCTTAGTATTCTCTACCTAGTTCTTAAGTTTGTTTGGTGATTCCATGGTTGAATTAGGAGCTACACAAGGTTACTAGGGCTGAAGTTAAATGGTTTTCACAAGGGTTAGATCAAGGCTAGCAAGGGTTACAAGAGTTATGGTGAAGGGTTTACAAGCTTAGGTTTAGTGTCCTAGTTCTATACTTGACTTCCTTTCTTTAGAAAGCCAAAAGTTGTAAGCAAACCCTTATACACTTTCTTGCTCAATATCATTTCATGCTTATTATGTTTCTTTCATGCTATATATGGTCTTTGTATTGTGTTCATGATGTTTAAAAATGGATAAAACGAGTATTGGTATACATATGTTAACTTATGACAAGTAAACAAGCAAACTAGTGATTTTTATGGAGAACCACGACCACAATAGTATAACTTTGATATTTGACACTTACTTACTGTTAAAGAGGACTTGACAAGGAAAACATAGCAATTTGAATCACCCAAAACGAGTACACGAGTCAAAAGTTATGACCATAAGAAGTTAGCGACACCAAAACGCCGAAACTGCCCATAACCTCCTGTTTGCATTCTGTGTTTTTGAAAGTCCCACTTCTGGTCCGATTCATCAAAAAGTTAAAACACGAAAGTTGTCCGGAACGACGTTTTCGTTCAGGAACAAAGAAGCTCGAACCCTGAAAAGGCTTTCCGAGTGATATTTTCTTCAAATTCTTAACAGCCCATTTTTAGACCAAAGTTACTATATAATGATTATAATTAGATGAGACCAAGAGGTCTAATGACCTAAAGCCGAGACCACAACCATGGCTAAAGCCAAGGTTGAGTCTCAAGATCATGGTAACAATGACCAAGGTCACGGCAAAGCCACGGCTAAAGACCATATAACTATTAAAGATCAAAAAGCTTATATATATATATATGTTATCAAATACTACAATAGTAGGGATCCTCATGTGAGGAGTTCATTGAGTAAGCCGTCGAGACGAGTTGTGGATTTACGAGTTAAAGTGTCCTGGCTCCTCGAACGTTTACTCCGTGACTTCTGAATTATGTCGGCCCGAACGGTAGTAAGAGATTTACAACCTATACATGTTTCATAGACCACTTATAGTCAACAACTTACACTATATACTAAGTACTACATCATGAACATTATGCAAGACATATATGGGCAATTCGTCGTATTCTTAGACGTTACTCCAAACCTAAGTCGCAACGTTCTATTATAGGCTGCTCTTAGAGACTTTCGCGATTCGACTACCACTTTCATTTCTCATTACATAGACTTAAGGTGAGTCATAGCCCCTACTTTTTCATATTTGTTTTAACTCTTTGGGGGGGGATACATGCACAACTACTTGCTTACTTGTACAAATACTTGATCGCATTATACTTGATTATTCTATACTTGATTGTCTTATACTTGATCGCATTATACTTGATTTCATACATACATGATTGTGTTATACTTAACTGCGTTATACTTGATTGTGTTACTGCCGGTGGCTCCAGATTAAGTTGCTGGATGACCATTGAGACTTCCGGTGGCTCCAAATTAAGACCTTGGATGACCATTGAGGCTATTGATACATCCTAACATTTGCGAATGTTGGATACATCATAAACGTGAGGTCTTCGGAGATGAAGTGTAGACTCACGACTAATTGCTTAATTGTTTTGATGAACTTATACATGTCTTTATCATACTATATTGTAGCAGTGGGTTGTGAACACACAGGTTACAAGTCTCTTATGGCGGGACTTGTAACTGAGTGGATTCACGATGCCTTTGCTGTGTGAACATTCTTTTAAGGCTTTTCAACTATTTTAAGACAAACTCTATGAACTCACCAACCATTGTGTTGACACTTTAGCATGTTTATCTCAGGTTAGTAAGGCGATAGCTAGTGCGTGGAACTTAGAGTCAAGCTGCATATTCTGAAGACTTACGCTTTTATCATTTACCATTCAAACATTTTGTATACATTTATGTATCATACTTTGAAATCTCATGTTGGTAACTTTGAATTCATTAATCGAATGGTAACTTTTCAAAACGTCTCATTTAGAGTTCGTTTTCTATAACTTGTACTTTGTATTATGAAGTAGCACCCCTGTGACACAGTCTTCCGCTGCGGTATTTTGGGGGTGTTACACACCATCCATTGAAGGAGATGTTACTTCATCGAATCCAAAGTCAGTAGAAGAAGCTATGGAGCTTGCTCAGAGATTGTTAACCCGGGTAATCAAAAGAGGTTCTACCTCTGTGATTAATGAGCATAAGAGAGGTGCTGACAACCGAGGGGGTAACAATAGCAACAGCCACAGCTATAACAACAGTTACAGTGGTAACCGTAGCTACAACAACAACAACAATCAAGGCAGGAATCGCAACAGAGATCAGCAGCAGAATCGTAGTAATCATCATCAACAACAAAATCGTCGACAAGAAGCTACCCGAGCTTATGCAGCAGTGCCTGCAGAAAGTAAAGGTTATTCTGGAACGCTACCCCCATGTAACAAGTGCAACATGCATCATTTTGGAGGATGTAGAGCTGTTTGCGGCAACTGTAAAAGAATTGGTCATATGACAAGGGACTGTCGAGCGACTGGGGCCAATACACAACCGATAGCAGTAAAGTGCCATGGTTGTGGAGAAGTTGGACACTACAGACCTCAATGTCCGAAATTTACCAATAATGTTGCCAGAGGAAGAGCTTATGTACTTGGTGATGGGAACACGACGCAGAATTCAGATGTTGTTACTGGTACGTTCCTATTAAATCAACAAGATGCTAAGATATTATTTGATTCAGGAGCGGATAAAAGTTTTGTGTCTACTTCGTTTGCCGCAAACCTAAATATTACTCCTGTAGAATTAGATACTATCTATGAAATAGAATTAGCCGATGGAAATATTTTAAGTACCAATACCCTAATCGAAAACTGCACCTTAACTTTTCTAAATAAATCTTTCCCTATCAACCTTATGCCCATTCAATTGGGAAGTTTTGATGTCATCATTGGTATGGATTGGTTATCTAAACACCGTGCCAGAATAATTTGTGA
The DNA here is from genome assembly GCA_030686995.1 of Artemisia argyi. Classification (NCBI taxonomy): domain Eukaryota; kingdom Viridiplantae; phylum Streptophyta; class Magnoliopsida; order Asterales; family Asteraceae; genus Artemisia; species Artemisia argyi. Next base: position 187,925,231 of record CM060685.1, on the reverse strand, counting down.
TGAGAAAATCATCCAGATTCCATTCGACGGTGAAACCTTAATCATCCAAGGTGATAAACCTAAAACTTCTTTCAATTTCATTTCATACGCCAAGACGATGAAATACATAAGCAAAGGATGCCATGTATTTCAAATCCAAGTAACGGGAGGAGAAACAAAAGAAAAGAAGAAACAACTTGATGAAGTGCCAGTTGTAAGAGAATTTTCTGATGTATTTCCCGAAGACTTACCTAGAATCCCACCAACTCGTCAAGTAGAATTCCGAATCGATTTAGTGCCTGGAGCAGCACCTGTTGCAAAAGCACCATATCGATTAGCCCCCTCCGAAATGAAAGAATTATCTGAACAGTTAAAAGAACTATCAGATAAAGGTTTCATCCAACCGAGTTCATCCCCTTGGGGAGCACCAATCCTATTTGTCAAAAAGAAAGATGGAACGTTCCGGATGTGTATCGATTACAGAGAGTTGAACAAACTCATGGTGAAGAATCGATATCCATTGCCAAGGATCGACGATCTATTTGACCAATTACAAGGATCAAGTGTGTACTCAAAAATTGATCTTAGATCAGGATATCATCAATTAAGAGTTAGGGAAGAGGACATTCCCAAGACAGCTTTTCGAACACGATACGGACATTATGAATTTCAGGTGATGCCATTTGGTCTTACCAATGCACCAGCTGTATTCATGGATTTAATGAACCGAGTATGTAAACCATACTTGGATAAATTCGTTATTGTGTTCATTGATGATATTTTAATCTATTCGCGCAATGAAGAAGAGCATGCTGAACACTTAAGGACGGTTTTGGAGTTACTCAAGAAGGAAAAGTTGTACGCCAAGTTTTCCAAATGTGAATTTTGGATTACTACCGTGCAATTTTTAGGCCATATCATCAACAGCAAAGGTATCCACGTAGATCCCGCGAAGATAGAAGCAGTTAAAGGTTGGACGTCACCTACCTCCCCAACCGAGATTCGTCAATTCTTAGGTCTCGCTGGTTATTATCGGAGATTTATAGAAGGTTTTTCAAAGATTGCAAAAACATTGACGGAACTAACCCAGAAGAACAAGAAGTATAACTGGGAAGAGAAGCAAGAGTCAGCATTTCAACTGCTGAAACAAAAGCTTTGTGAAGCACCAATATTGGCATTACCAGAAGGCAATGAGGACTTTGTAGTGTATTGTGACGCATCTCATCATGGTTTGGGTGCGGTACTAATGCAAAGAGACAAAGTTATAGCCTATGCTTCACGACACCTGAAGAAGAATGAAGAAAACTACACCACTCATGATCTAGAATTAGGAGCAGTAGTTTTTGCTCTTAAGATATGGAGACATTACCTATATGGTACAAAGTGTACGGTTTTCACCGATCACAAGAGTCTACAGCATATCTTAGATCAAAAGGAGCTAAACATGAGGCAAAGAAGATGGTTAGAATTACTCAATGACTACGACTGTGAAATTCGTTACCATCCTGGTAAAGCGAATGTAGTAGCCGATGCATTGAGTAGAAAAGATAGAATTAAACCTCTTAGAGTTCGATCTCTAGGAATGACAATTCATTCGCCACTTCCTGCCCAAATCATCAAAGCTCAAATGGAAGCTCTACAAGAAGAAAACCGGCAATATGAGAAAATTGACAGGAAGTCAAACCTGGAAGATCAGGTTGACAGAATGCCAAATAATGAAAAAGAAATTGTGAGAAGAGATGATGGAATGCTATGTTTTAAGGAAAGATATTGGATTCCTCTGTTCGGAGGTATTCGAGACCTTATCATGCATGAATCTCATAAATCCAAATATTCTATTCATCCCGGTTCCAATAAAATGTACCAAGATATCAAGAAGAATTATTGGTGGCCAAATATGAAAGCTGATATCGCCGAGTACGTTGGTAAATGTTTGACCTGCTCTAGAGTAAAAGCAGAGACTCAGAAACCATCAGGATTACTCGTGCAACCAGAAATTCCGGTCTGGAAATGGGAAAGAATCACAATGGATTTTATTACCAAATTACCAAAGACTTCGACTGGATTAGACACAATCTGGGTTATCATCGATCGATTAACCATGTCTGCACATTTCCTACCAATCAAGGAAACTGACGAGATGGAAACACTCGCTCAGTTGTATTTTAAGGAAATTGTGATCAGACATGGAGTACCAATATCTATTATTTCTGATAGAGATAGCCGATTCACATCGAGATTTTGGGAATCGCTACAGAAATCTCTTGGTACTAAGTTAGATATGAGCACCGCTTATCATCCGCAAACTGATGGACAAAGTGAGAGAACAATCCAAACCTTGGAAGACATGCTCCGAGCATGTGTGATAGATTTCGGAAAAGGTTGGGATAGACACTTGCCATTAGTTGAATTTTCATACAATAATAGCTACCATGCCAGCATAAAGGCTGCACCTTTTGAGGCATTGTACGGAAGAAAGTGCAGATCACCAATCTGTTGGACAGAAGTTGGTGATATGCAACTTACCGGACCAGAGCTAATACATGATACTACTGAGAAGATATTCCAAATCAAGCAACGCTTGCAAGCTGCTCGTGACAGACAGAAAAGTTTTGCTGATGTCAGGAGAAAGCCTATGGAATTTAAAGTAGGAGACAAAGTCATGTTGAAGGTTTCGCCATGGAAAGGAATGATTCGTTTTGGAAAACGTGGAAAGTTAAATCCGAGGTATATTGGACCTTTCAAAATTCTGGAGAGAATTGGTTCAGTTGCTTATAAGTTAGAACTTCCGGATGAACTTAGTAGGGTACACCCTACGTTTCACGTGTCCCAACTCAAGAAATGTTTGTCAGACGAAACTCTCGTCATTCCACTAAAAGAGATTAGATTGGACGACAAACTAGTGTTCACAGAAGAGCCTGTGGAAATAATGGATAGAGAAGTTAAACAACTCAAACAGAATCGTATCCCCATTGTAAAAGTAAGATGGGACTCTAAGCGAGGACCGACTTATACATGGGAAAGAGAAGATAGATTCCGTGAGAAATATCCGCACTTATTTTCATAGAACACACTTGTTAGATTTCTTAAAATCGAATTTCGGGACGAAATTCAGAATGACAAGTGGGTACTGTAGAACCCTGTAAAAATTTCTTGTAATCAAATCGTTAATAAATAAATAATCTTTCGTTACCGTTTCTAATTCCCATTTTCTCGGAAAAATTTAAAATTTTTCTTATTATATTATTTTGGTGATTTTCACAAAATAATATAATTCACGAAATGACGGAATTTATCCTCGACACGTTACACGAAACTTAAAATCTTTATTTAATCCTAAACCTAAATCCTAAAACTAATTATATTTATTAAATATAATTAAAATTCCTAATTACCTAATTAACTCAAACCGGACCCTAAATTTTTTTCGGCCCACACCTATTCTACTATTCCTAAGCCCACACCATTTAGCCCAAAATCCAATTTAGTTAGTTTTTAATTCGATCGACTAGTTCAAGAGCCCCCCAAAACGCCTCGTTTATTTCCAATTTTTACACACGACGTACGAATTTTATTCTCTCATCTCATTAACCTACTAGCCAACTATTAGTGTATCAATTCTCACGTCCATACGTTGAGTTTTGATACGTTTTTAAAAGGCAAAGTAATCGACTCGTGCAAACCCAAATCGATTTGTAATATATTCAAAACTTAACCGTTTTGAATCTAGTTTGTTTCTAAACGTTCCTAATATTATTCCTAAGATGATTTCATGCTCAAATGTTAAGGATGATCAAGTATTTTCAAGTGGTATACGAATTAGTAAAACGTATATATGAAAAGAACCTTGGTCGACATATGCATAAATCACCCAACATTTTCCTCATTTCATGCACTCACAAACCACCCTAAACCAATATAATATATTCACCTATGAGCCTAGTACTAACATGCAATAGTACGAAGAAGTTTCATTGAATTTCTCTACTAAAACGTTATATATTAGTATATATATGTACGTCCTTGCATGCATACTACTCTCATTCACTTCCAATTCTTTAGCTGCAATAATTCGACCTCCAATTCATTATTACAAGACTTACAAGTCGAGTGGTATTGTGTTGGAAGCAAGGGAAATAATTCGGGTTCAAAGAAATTAATATAACGATCGGGTTATATTGTTTGAAGTGAATTCTTGTGTTTCTTCCTTCCTAGCTCGACCCTAGTTCATCTTAGAAGTGTTTGTAAGTCTTTTGCGTTTGTTTTTAATTCATTTTATACGACTTCAAGTTTTCATGCAATTCGTATACTTTGTTTTACAAGTCTACACTATACACGTTAAATTCACGTATTTAATTATTGTTAGTACACGAAACGTGGTTTGCCTCTATCTTGGATGGCTTAGGAATCACGAAGCACACACCATTCATATTAGTTGTAACGTATTAATCATGTCATGCATTCATTTTAAATCTATATCCATCGATATAAATATTGAATAAACACTTAGTAATATTTGTTAGTTTTCAAGTTTATATACCGACTCAACCAAGCCACTAAACACACGTATAACTTAAAATTTAGCTTAACAATGGTACCATATCTTTTCACGACGTCATAGACCACCTAGCAAACTAAAGTTTCATGTAGACAACATGTAAAAATAATCACGTTTTGACACCTTAAACGACCCCTTTTGAATGTACATGAACCGAGTATCTAAACTAAAAATCTTTATAAAATTTTTTCATTATTGTCGAGTGGGCTTAACTAAAGCCCACTAAGCGTTTAAAATCCATAAGCCCACTGGGCCTATAAAATATATTTTTAGAATCCTAAAAATGGTCCAAAGCCAAGCCCAAAACTTTTTCCATGCCCTCGCCTCCAAAAATCTTAACGGGCCTTAAGTTTGTTCGAACTAGGCCCATAAGCTATAAAAATAAGCTTTTAAATGAATGAGCAGTTAAAATAAGCTTTATACTTAATAAATAAGCTACGGAAAATTTTAGAAAAGTTCCATAATCATTTTTGTAAAATTGGACTAAAAATGTAACGCGACGACACCTAGAAGGACTAAATGTGCAAATATTGAAAATCAAGGACTAAACCTGTAAATACAGAAATCTAAGGATAAAATGTGATAAAAATAAATATTAGAAGGTTTGTATGGACTTTTGGACGAAGTAGAGGACTATAGTTGAAATATATATATAAAGGACTAACGGTGTAACGCAAGTATCGTTAAGTGTAAAAATGGTAAAAATTGGAAAAGGAGACAAATACTAAATTTATTTATCATTCTCATTTATTTTATATATATTTTTTTATTTATTTCATGTCATGTTTAAATATTGTTTATATTATATATATATATATATATATATATATATATATATATATATATATATATATATATATATATATATATATATATATATATATATTATTAACTTAACGTTAATAATATATAACGATATTTTAAAAGGTAAAGATTTCAGTTATATTTAAAACTTCGACGGATAATTTTTAAAAATCATATTTTGTCATATCATGCATATCACAATATTTTCACTGCACCTCACTTAGTCGTCATAACGAATATCTAATATTCGTTATTTTCTTATAATCACCGAATAGTTTTTGGTCAATTTCTTAGATAAATTTATTTATCAGGTTGTGTTTCGAAGCCGTTTTCATAAAATTCATCCGACTTTATTTTCTTCATTTTCAGTATCAATCCAGGTGAGTCATAGCCTCACATTTAATTATTTTCAAAACTCCGTGAAGGGGATACATGCTATAAATAGATTCACAAGTATTTTCTGTATGCTTTCCTGACTGATATATGCCTAAGTTAGCTATTGCCAAAAGACCCTTATTCATGAACCATTAATCACTGCGGTGAACGCGAATATAATGAATAGATCTATTTAAGGTTTGACAGCCTGTCCCACTAATGCTTGACGGAATGCCATATGCATGTGGTTAGCCGCATTAGTCGTGATAATTATATTTGAGTAAAAATAGGAACTGGCAAATCACCTATTACACGAGGGCAAAAATGTATCATTGATTTGATATACACCCGCCGTAAAGGTATTTGTTAACGTTTGCGTGTCATGAGACTTAGTGCAATATATGAACTGCAATATCAATGTTTTCAAAACTGATTGTATTTTCTAATACAATCTTGCTTGTGTATCAAAATGATTATTAAATTCAAACTCTATGATTTCACTCAACAATTTTGTTGACTTTTAAGCATGTGTCTCAGGTATTTGACAGAGGAAGCAAGCATGGAACGGGCGGCAAAAATCTTCAAATTATGTTTAATTATTATCAAATGTGATGTAAAATAAATGATGTTTGATTTAGTTCAAAACATCAACTTTTTATAATACTCTGATAAGGACCTATTGTATTTCAAATATTTATAAATGAAATTATGTTTTTAAAACGTCTCTTCGAGTCGTTTTCTATCATTATGACTTCGATCCTCATCGTAACACCCTAATTTTTATTCCGCTGCCGCATTTCAAATTCGGGGGTGTTACAGATAATACTAAAATTGAATTTTGTAAATTCTTTTAATGTATTAATGCAACGATGAACCGTAAGCATAGTCTTCTTTCTATAAGAGAAGTGTGAGACTTAATCCTATTCCTTTTCATGAATGAGAAAGGTATAATAGGATGATTAGAATTGTCTAAATTCTAAGTACATAACTCATAGAAAACTTTAATAGTTATGATTATTTGCATTTTATGAGTTATTAAATTAGAAGCTAGAAGCTAGACATATTACTGCAAAATGGTAAAAGACTTATTAGATTATTTTATCTAGTTGTTTTGATTTGACCATTTAAAGATACTACATACAATTTTTGGAATGGTAGATCTATATAGGAAGAGATTGCATGCCCAGTTTTTTCAAGTTAATTGTTTGGAATGTGATGAATCACATTTATATAGTAGAATACATTCTTTTAGAACCTATATAATTGTTGAGAATGGGTCTTCTCAAAGATGTAGGAAAGTCAATAGCACACTATTTCCTTTCACTGGTTTATGAAACATATTCAATGTTGTCAAATTCAGTGGGAGTATTGTGTTATAATTACTGAATAAGGAATTATAGCAATGATCTCTAATTCAGTGGGAGTTACAAGACTTATTGTCTTGATTGTAACTCATATTATCTTTTGAATGTCTCAAGATAATTACTTTCCAAATATAGACACTAATATTTTCAAGGATAGTCTTGTGCGTTTCCTTGATTGATTGAGTAACTCTATATCTACTAGTTATGCTAATGACACAAATCATATTGTTCACATTAACAAACGCGTGCAGTGTTGTTTATGTGGTACATGATGTTGTTCCATGCGCAAGTGGGAGAAATCTTTATTGTGTGCAAGGTACAACACATAGGAATATGATTTAAAGGATTCTCTTGACTATAAAGTAAGAGACTCACATTCTAATACACATCTAATCTAAGAAACACTTGGTGTTGAAATTTTGTAAACGTGAGACGCAGGCTAAATTTTAATGACAAGGTGAATTTCCATGTTTGTGTAAGACCATACATGGATAATTTATTGTGTCTAAATTAGACACCTATTAGAACATGTGTCAATATGATAATTAGACAACTTCAACTATAATGTTTATGTATTATTAGAATGACATAAATAAATGAAGTAAATAAATTAACTTGAAATTACTGTTGAAACCAAATGGTGGTGTTCAAAAATACTTTAGTTATACATGCTTATATCTTCTTGTAAACATGAAGTCTTCTACAAAGACTTATAATAAAGTAAGACGTTAACTTGTTATGTTTTAACTAAGACATATACAAGAAGTCATTGAGTTAATCAATGATTAATAACGTGTAGTGGGATTATAACAGTTTATTTCTTCTTTCTAAGACATGAACATGGAGTGACTTAGTCAAAAGTACTTATGTTATAAAGCATGCGATTGGCTTAAAAATACTATTATACCATTAAGTTGATTTAGTTGGTATATAGACAAGCTAAAAGATATATGGTTATCTTACATATTGTTAGATTGTCTTACAATATTACTTCTAATGAAATACTAGATTATAGTATGTTCAGTTAGGAAATCAAACTCTTGTTGTAGTGTTTGGTTCAAGATAACTAGATCTTCTTTTCTTCCAAAAGTTATCAAGGTTAGAAATTGAGTATGAATTGAATATACTCAATTAGGCTCCTAGAAGATTAATAAGACGTTATTAAATTATGAAATGTGATGAATCACATTAAGTTTTAAAATTGAACTTCTGAATTTGTTAAGCTACTTATGTGTAGGTCATTAACAAAGGAATGTCAGAAACTGTCAATATGTATTTGTAATGTCCTAAAAGTGAAAATTTGATTGTTACTCTAATTGCTAAGTATTTATAGATAGTCAATATATTACTAAAGGTAAGTGGGAGTTTTATCTTGAAAGGATAAAATCACAAGGTACATAATCTTCTAAATACACACTAGTGAAAATCATGATGAGGCTTAACATGTAAATGATAAACCTCAAGATGATGGAATTATCATTCATAGATCCACTTGGATATCTCAGATATTTGGTTCATATGTTGAGGACTATATGATGAAGTATTACCAAATACTGAATTGGGTAAATTACTTGATGAGGCGAAAAATGATCCATTTTTAGGGGGTCATTTAAGCCCGGAATTGAATTTATTTGATCAAATATTGCCCTAAATTGTTCCTTTTGTGATTTTAGGTACTTTGGGAGTGAAATCTGAAAAAGGAAGCAATTCGGACGTTTTTGGAGCATAAAAGTGAAGAAAACGCCAAAGACTTAATTTTCCAAGCTGGGAACAGTGTGTGACGGCGTCAAGAGGAAGAATTTGACGGCGTCAAGAGTAAAGATCATGACGACCCAGTACATAAATGAAGGCGTCACAAAGAAGAGCGTCAAGAGTTAAATGTGTGACGGCCTGGAAAAATGGGCTACATGACGGCGCCAGATGTAGATCAAGGCAGTCCGAGGATTATTTTGGCGGCGAGATGACGGCGTCACAAGGTTGTTCTTGACGCCGTAAGCCTCTAATATCTATATATAGTTTTCTAATTTTCATTCATTAAGGGGGAACAAGTTTGGAGAAACCCTAAGGCCGAACCATATACGTATTTTACAGCTTTTTCAAGGGTTTTCAGCCCTTAAATGCTTACATGTGCTATTGAGATAAGTATTCTTCTAATTCAATCAATATGTCTATGTGTTGGTTGTCTATATCTTGTGCTTGTCTTGATTCCACCATGTTAGGCTAGATTTATTTTGTGTTTGCTTAGATCTAATGAAACCTAGATGTTGATTATGTGTTGATTACTTGTTTATGGTTGTATTGGATGAATGATTTCAATGTTAGGCTTAAGAAAACTGGCAGATCTCCAAATGGTAACATGCTTGAACGTCTTAGGAAATATGAACCGATGTGTACTAGGTTTTATTGGTTGTATTTAATGCATGAGTAAATTCTAATGATCCCATGTTAGGAGCTTCTTGCAGGTTCGACATAGGAGTGAAGTAGGCACTCATAGGATTGGGGAAGTAAGTACGCCACCCCATGAATGGTATTAAGGAATACAATCCGTCATCCACTCAACTATAACAAGTAATTAACGTGTAAAAGATATCTAGGGAGTAGTGAAATCTAAGTAAACACATTTCTCCACTTATTGCTCACAACCTTAGTTTAAATTAGTTTGTTTTCATTTTTAGTATTTTATTTTGATTGCATCTTAGTATTTGGTTAGTTGACTAGCAACTAATTCCGCCCAAGTCCTTCAAACTCGAGATTTTCAATTTGTTTTCTTAAAAATATAAAAATATAAAAAGAATCATCCCTCATCTCTAGAACTAGTATTTAGGTTTTCTAATCCTAGCGACACTATTCCTAGCTGAACGATCAATTCCCCGGTACTTGTCACTATACTATACTACAACGATCAGGTACACTGCCTGGTGGGGGTTGTAAGCTTCTCGAGATCCCTCGAGAGGTAAAGCCTGGTGCAATCCCTACGCATCAAGTTTTTGGCACCGCAACCCGGGGAATAGTTATTGTCTAGGTTAGAATCTTTTTTTATTAGGTCTACTTGCTAAATTCCTTTCTAGTAAGATTTTATTTTTATTTTTAGGTTCTCTTTAATCTATCTTATTTCTTTGTTTCCTTTGTTCGTAAACTATTTCGATGGATAACAATAACATTGATCGTTTGATTCCTGTTATTCGTATTTTTCGTCATAGGATTTTCCAAATGCCCGCCCCAATCCCTTTAGTGGAGAATGAGAACCCACCTAACCTCTCACCCAACCACCACTTTGGCAATAATTCTGAGTTAGAGGAGTCTGATCATGATGATGACCGTAGGGCTAGTCCTTTTTACTATTCAGACTCCGACGAGGATCTTGTTGATGGTGATGTGATTAATGAGAATAGGATGGAAGAGGAAGTGAACCCTCTTAGGTATGTCGACCCCAGAACAAGGATTGAGAGTGATAGTTCATTCAGCATGCAATTTCCTTGTAAGATCGGATTTAGGAGCTTTAACGCCTATCTTAACTCATCTCTCCCAATGAACATAATCTCGCGTAATGAATATAATAAAATCATGGTAGACGAGTTAGAATACAAAGGGGAAAATATTATTGCTAGGGCAATACCATTGCATGTGTTTGTAGGAAGTTTGGTTTATCTTGTTGAGTTCATGGTTATGGAGAGTCTAGGAGAATTTTTGATGGTAAGTTGACCCAAGTTGTGTTTGGAAGGCCTTTCAAACGGTTAACCAACCTTGATGAAAAACTTATAGAAGGGTTAATTACATTCTCGGATGGGGAAGAAGATTATGTCTACCAGATGCCCCGCACATACCCTAGGTTCAAGGATTTTTCCATGGAGAAGTGTATTAGGTATCCGCCCATAGAAGTGCTAAGTGAGAATGATAAGAGAAAAGGGCTTAAGTATACTCATGAAAAGAATAAAAGATACAATCGTGGATGTTTAGAGTTAGGAGATGATTATAAGAAAGATGAGGCGACCATTAGATGGCTCACGCTTGGTTATGTGAGCATAAGCGATACATGGTAACCCACGACCTTGAGTCTAGCTACAAGACTCGTAAATAAAGAAAAGTGCTTCTTGGGAGGCAACCCATGTTTTGTGTGATTTTTAATTTGTTTGTTTGTTTGTTATTTGCTTCCGTATGCATGCTTTATTCTTATTGTTGGTAGATCATGTTTCTAACTAAAAAGTGGAAATACTTTACTTTGTTGTTTAGCCTAGACTTAACTCCACCTAAAAGTATTTTTGCAAAAGATAAGTGCAAGGGGAAACCCCAAATATGTTTTTAAGAAACAAACCGATCATGATTCTCCACAATATTAAGTGAACATGTATATTCGTATTTGTTAGAGTCAAATGCTTGTATCGAGTCATAATGAAGTTTTGCAGAATTTTCCAAGAAGTAGGACCAAGTTTTTCCAGAAATTTTCCGGAAACTTAACACAAGAATTTCTGTGGGTCACTTCTGACGGCTTCATGAGCTTGCTCTTGACGGCGTCACGTGTAAAAATCTGGAAATTTTACTGGTTTTGTTTTTCTAACGGAGTCTTAAAGTTTTTGTTGAATTATTAAGTTTTATAATCTCCAGGAAATCTGCAAACTTCATTCCACAAGCATTATATCTTACTTTGTTTTCTAGGATTTAGTAACTTATGTAGATTGCCGCCGATTTTATGCGAGGTTGCCTTGTCTGTTTTCTCATGATTTACAGGTTATGTATGACAAGAAGATGATTTATATTCTAGAAGGGAAGCTTTGATTGTTCATTTTCTTGGAGGAAGATTTAACCTGGCCACCTTATTATCCATACCGAGCGAATCAGGGGAGTATTTGATTTCATTCTTTTTACTTATATCACTTTTACATTCTTTACTTGAACATTGGAGACAATGTTCATTTTAAGTGTAAGGGGAGGGTAAAACGATGATACCTTACAGATACACTTTCGCTTGAGTTTGTTTGTTTGATGGTAGATGTGTAATAAAACTATGAGAAATACTTGTTAGTGCAATTTTAGCGCCAAATTTAAAATTTTTTACAACATTTATGAGTGAAACTTTAGCCATAGCAAGCGTCTCATGGATAGGAGATTGTATGACTAGCACATAACCGTATCATTCAGAAAAATTTTCCACCCAAATATGTGAGGTTCGCCTTTAGATTTGATAGGAAAAGCATTTACTATTATTGCTTATGAGTGTACCGGTAGCATTTAGATTCTAGAACTTGCGTTAGTGATGCATCCCGAGACCGCTAGTGAGACTACATTCGTGTAGTAGGATTTACTACATGATAAGAGGCATTAGGATCACCCTTGTATTAAACCCGTATCATAATTACTTGACCATTTAAGTGATATTACTTGGCTAGTTAAGTCAATTAATTTTTCCCATACCTTAGCGTTGTACTCATTTTTAGTACACGAAACCCTAGTACACCCCTCCGAGCCTATCTTTTCGTTTCTAACTTTAAGCATCTTACTTAAAGGAAGAATTTGTTACACCCCACTTAAATGTACACCCAAATCGCCTTAGCCTTCTGTAACAATTCGCATTTTCGGATTACTATTCATTTTTACTATTCACTTTCACTATTCATCCAAAAATTTTTATTTCATATTCTCGTAAGTTGAACTATTTTAACGATAATCCGAGAGTTTGACGCTCGTCGGATCATTTCTGCAAAAATCACGAAGCCGTGTCCGAGATTTACTTTTGGGTTTAAACGTCGTTCCAGCATCCCGATATGTCCACAAAACACTATAAGCAATAAAAATAGGATTTTCTCTCATTTTACGACAATTCTAAAAGTTTTGGAATTTTACGTTTTCCAGTTCAGCGTTTTACGCGAATTACGCGTTTTAGACCTGCATTTCCAGTTTTTACAGCGTTTAAGCAGCCCGATGGAACTTACCATTCATTTTATATTTTATTATGGAGTATTTTGACAAGTTTAGTCATTCTTTCAAGTTTCATATTTTTACGATACCCGGATTTACGTTTCGCGATTTAAAACTTTACGGTTTGCGATTAACGGAACCAAAACCGACTCCGTGAACAAGATATTACCCAAGCTTCCCATATACTCTTCCTATTTTTACCCATGTGCAGCCCCCCCCCCCCCTTTCCATGTCTTCAACTTGATCATTTAGTTACAATATTGCCATTAGATATTTCCTAAGTATACAAAACCAACTTTGTCACCTCATTCTTTACAAAAACAACTAGCGAACTCTCATCTCATCTTTCTCTTCTCCAAACCTACGACCAAGAATCAAAAACAAGCAAGAAACCATGGATTTTCCAAGATCAAGTCATTTTATTATTCCTTTAATGATCTTTGTTTGAGTTTTGAAATAAAAACTCAAGATTATTAAGTTTTCTTCATCCAAATCCACTAATCTTTGCTAAGTAAGTTTTCAAACTCTTTCTCATGATTTCTTCAAGTTATCTTCATGGTTATATGTTTTCCATTCAAGATTTCATGCACAAGCTAGCTATACCACTTTCTTTTTGTTAACTTTTGAACATACAAACCCTAGAATTGGTTATTTGGATTTCCTTGTAAGATTAACATGATTAGTGATGATTAGGAACCCATGGCACCCTAAGAAGGTGTATGGTAAGATTAGACTAGCTTTGTGGTGTTTGCAAGAGATTTGGTGATGTTAGAAACTAGTTTAGAGCATGGAAAATGGATTTTTGAAACAATATATTAGCTACTGTCCTAATTTGCAAAATACAGAAAACTCAGTAACTCAGGGGAACTTTCCAACCAAAGATTTAGAAAATACTTTCAAAAACGAATCCGTAGGCGAAAGAACGGATTAAAAAGAGTTTATAACGAAGAAGTTATGATTTTTGCAAGTTTATTGACGAAAAGTATATTTTCTGAAAATACATGCTGTTGGACGTTTTTCGTCGGACAAAAAGAGGCTTTAGACGTAACCCGGAGGAGCCAAGCTTTCCAAAATATATTACTACATACTAAGACGTAACCGTGGATATAAAGGACAAGTAAAACGGACTTATAACGACAAAGATATTCACTTTTCAATATCGGCAAAAATCCTCTATAATTGGCAGCTTTCACTAGAAATAATAATAATACTACTTCTACGTACTAAATTCTAGATTTTCTAGAAATACTACTAAATTGCCGAAATTTATAACTAACGAAGTACTTATGCTTATGAGCTTATTTTTGCGACCATTAGACGTTATTTCAAGGATTTCAAATTGAGGAGTTCAACACTAACACTTATATATACGTTATATATATTTCGGCAAGTTTTATTTTCTAGATTGCCTTATTTTCCCAAGTCTTGGAAAATGTATATTTTGATATCAACAAGTATTTTCAAGTTATGAGTGGTATATGTAACATGTGCATGGACATTTTCAACATCATTTCATGATCTAAATTAGATCGTTCATCATTCACATTAGGTTGCGGTTAGAGATCGAACCTCGTTTATGTGTATCCACTTTATCATCGTAGCTATCGCATCAGGTGAGTCATAGCCCCTACTCTTTTTATACTTGTGTTAACTCTTTGGGGGAGATACATGCTCAACTACTTGCTTACTTGTACAGATACTCAAAACATTTATACTTGATTACATTTATACTTGATTTCATTTATACTTGATAACACTTATACTTGATTGCATTATACTTGATTGCATACATACATGATTGATACATGCACAAATACTTACTTGATACTTGAAACGTTTAAACTTTTATACTTTGGGAAATAGCACCCAGAAATCTTTTATACTTTGGGAAATGGCACCCAGTAATCATACATACATGATTGTGAAACTTCCAGTGGCTCCAAATTAAGTTGTTGGATGACCATTGAGACATACATACAAACGTGAGGTCTTCGGAGATGAAGTGTAGACTCACGACTAACTGCTTAACTGTTGTGATGAACTTATACATGTTTTACTCATACTATATATGTTAGCAGTGGGTTGTGAACACACAGGTTACAAGTCTCTTATGGCGGGACTTGCAACTGAGTGGATTTACGATGCCTTTGCTGGGAAATCTTCATTCATATGCATAACATTCTTTTTCACAAAACTCTATGAACTCACCAACCTCGTGTTGACACTTTAGCATGTATTTTCAGGTATTAAGCAATGGCACGCTACAGGAGGTTTTGGCAGGGCATGGCATGGTCATAGAAGACACTGATTATTCATATGGGGACCGTTTTAAATTATTTTAAGGGCCTACTTCCGCACTACTTTTAACGATGTAAATTCAATATTTTTGGTTAAACGATTTTATTCTAAATGATTAAAGTGAAAACCATTTTTGTACTTGTGTTGTGATACCGATTGAGTTACACCCCAGCTACATGTATGCTTCCGCTGGACCTGATTTTGGGGGTGTGACAAATTGGCATCAGAGCTTTGGCTATAGCGAACTGAGTGTTTTTAAAACCTAGACTATAACTACTTTTACGAAAACTTAACCCTATGACCGTCACATGCCTGCCTGCCAAGCTGAAGCCTCACTTGTGGTTTGTTGCTGACATATGTGATGAGATTTGTATCTCATTATCTGGTATATTATATTCACTTATTCTAGTTGATTACTATAATTTTCTTTGATATAAGCATGTTCACGTATCATATATATCACAGCGTTATGTTTTTCCTTGCATAGTTTCATCATTTGACCTCGAGTTTGGTCACCTGCCTTAGTCTTTCTAAACGTCTTAGTATTTGTGAAGGACATAGTATTAGTATAACTGAGCTGAGTATTTCAAAATTCATGGAACCTCGGTGGAATATAGACTGGTCATTTATATTCAACCCGGGATAGTAGGACATAGGCTGACCACCTATATCCGACTCAGAAATGAATTTTGCAACACTGAGAATAGTTATAATGATATTTTGTCTGGATTGTGTGTAAGCAATTCCAAAGTTGAGCCAATCTTTCAAAAGACCTTTTTCAAGGATGTTGAATCCAGACCTTGATTTTTAGCTTGCTTCTAGTGACAATTCTTGTTTGATGAGTTGCGAAAATCAAGCTAAAAGTTAAAGTCATCACTCAAACCGATTTAGCCTAATCGCATGACAGTTCTTGTTTGATGAGTTGTGGGATTAAGTAAAAATCGGTTACCTAAAGGATTAACCTAAGGGAGGTCTTTTGAGGGCTATGCTCAAGCTTGGGAAAGTTTGCATTGTCAAAGCAGACCACTAGGCACATATGTGGAACGAACGAACTGAACTTCGGGACGAAGTTCTCTTAAGGGGTAAAGACTATAACAATTCGCATTTTCGGATTACTATCCAGTTTTACTATTCACTTTTACTATTCATCTCAAAAAATTTTATTTCATATTCTCGTAAGTTGAACTATTTTAACGATAATCCGAGAGTTTGACGCTCGTCGGATCATTTCTGCAAAAATCACGAAGCCGTGTCCGAGATTTACTTTTGGGTTTAAACGTCGTTCCAGCATCCCGATATGTCCACAAAACACTATAAACAATAAAAATATGATTTTCTCTCATTTTACGACAATTCTAAAAGTTTTGGAATTTTACGTTTTCCAGTTCAGCGTTTTACGCGAATTACGCGTTTTAAACCTGCGTTTCCAGTTTTTACAGTGTTTAAGCAACCCGATGGAACTTACCATTCATTTTATATTTTATTATGGAGTATTTTGACAAGTTTAGTCATTCTTTCAAGTTTCATATTTTTACGATACCCGGATTTACGTTTCGCGATTTAAAACTTTACGGTTTGCGATTAACGGAACCAAAACCGACTCCGTGAACAAGATATTACCCAAGATTCCCACATACTCTTCCTATTTTTACCCATGTGCAGCCCTCCCTTTCCATGTCTTCAACTTGATCATTTAATTACAATATTGCCATTAGATATTTCCTAAGTATACAAAACCAACTTTGTCACCTCATTCTTTACAAAAACAACTAGCAAACTCTCATCTCATCTTTCTCTTCTCCAAACCCACGACCAAGAATCAAAAACAAGCAAGAAACCATGGATTTTCCAAGATCAAGTCATTTTATTATTCCTTTAATGATCTTTGTTTGAGTTTTGAAATAAAAACTCAAGATTATTAAGTTTTCTTCATCCAAATCCACTAATCTTTGCTAAGCAAGTTTTCAAACTCTTTCTCATGATTTTTTCAAGTTATCTTCATGGTTATATGTTTTCCATTCAAGATTTCATGCACAAGCTAGCTATACCACTTTCTTTTTGTTAACTTTTGAACATACAAACCCTAGAATTGGTTATTTGGATTTCCTTGTAAGATTAACATGATTAGTGATAATTAGGAACCCATGGCACCCTAAGAAGGTGTATGGTAAGATTAGACTAGCTTTGTGGTGTTTGCAAGAGATTTGGTTATGTTAGAAACTAGTTTAGAGCATGGAAAATGGATTTTTGAAACAATATATTAGCTACTGTCCCAATTTGCAAAATACAGAAAACTCAGTAACTCAGGGGAACTTTTCAACCAAAGATTTAGAAAATACTTTCAAAAACGAATCCGTAGGCGAAAGAACGGATTAAAAAGAGTTTATATCGAAGAAGTTATGATTTTTGCAAGTTTATTGACGAAAAGTATATTTTCAGAAAATACATGCTGTTGGATGTTTTTTGTCGGACATAAAGAGGCTTTAGACGTAACCCGGAGGAGCCAAGCTTTCCAAAATATATTACTACATACTAAGACGTAACCGTGGATATAAAGAACAAGTAAAACGGACTTATAACGACAAAGATATTCACGTTTCAATATCGGCAAAAATACTCAATAATTGGCAGCTTTCACTAGAAATAATAATAATACTACTTCTACGTACTAAATTCTAGATTTTCTAGAAATACTACTAAATTGCCGAAATTTATAACTAACGAAGTACTTATTCTTATGAGCTTATTTTTGCGATCATTAGACGTTATTTCAAGGATTTCAAATCGAGGAGTTCAACACTAACACTTATATATACGATATATATATTTCGGCAAGTTTTATTTTCTAGATTGCCTTATTTTCCCAAGTCTTGGAAAATGTATATTTTGATATCAACAAGTATTTTCAAGTTGTGAGTGGTATAGGTAACATGTGCATGGACATTTTCAACATCATTTCATGATCTAAATTAGATCGTTCATCATTCACATTAGGTTGCGGTTAGAGATCGAACCTCGTTTATGTGTATCCACTTTATCATCGTAGCTATCGCATCAGGTGAGTCATAGCCCCTACTCTTTTTATACTTGTTTTAACTCTTTGGGGGAGATACATGCTCAACTACTTGCTTACTTGTACATATACTCAAAACATTTATACTTGATTACATTTATACTTGATTTCATTTATACTTGATAACACTTATACTTGATTGCATTATACTTGATTTCATACATACATGATTGATACATGCAAAGATACTTACTTGATACTTGAAACGTTTAAACTTTTATACTTTGGGAAATGGCACCCAGAAATCTTTTATACTTTGGGAAATGCCACCAAGTAATCATACATACATGATTGTGAAACTTCCAGTGGCTCCAAATTAAGTTGTTGGATGACCATTGAGACATACATACAAACGTGAGGTCTTCGGAGATGAAGTGTAGACTCACGACTAACTGCTTAACTGTTGTGATGAACTTATACATGTTTTACTCATACTATATATGTTAGCAGTGGGTTGTGAACACACAGGTTACAAGTCCTTTATGGCGGGACTTGCAACTGAGTGGATTTACGATGCCTTTGCTGGGAAATCTTCATTCATATGCATAATATTCTTTTTCACAAAACTCTATGAACTCACCAACCTCGTGTTGACACTTTAGCATGTATTTTTAGGTATTAAGCAATGGCACGCTACAGGAGGTTTTTGTAACACCCCCAAAATACCGTAGCGGAAGACTGTGTCACTGAGGGTGCTACTTCATAATACAAAGTTCAAGTTATAGAAAATGAACTCTAAATGAGATGTTTTGAAAAGTTACCATTCGATTTATGAATTCAAAGTTACAAACATGAGATTCCAAAGTATGATACATAAATGTATACAAAATGTTTTGAATGGTAAATGATAAAAGCGTAAGTCTTCAAAATATGCAGCTTGACTCTAAGTTCCACGCACTAGCTATCGCCTTACTAACCTGAGATAAACATGCTAAAGTGTCAACACAATGGTTGGTGAGTTCATAGAGTTTGTCTTAAAATAGTTGAAAAGTCTTTAAAGAATATTCGCACAGCAAAGGCATCGTGAATCCACTCAGTTGCAATTCCCGCCATAAGATACTTGCAACCTGTGTGTTCACAACCCACTGCTAACATATAGTATGATTTTGATATATATAAGTTCATCAAAACAATTAAGCAATTAGTAGTGAGTCTCTACTTCATCTCCAAAGACCTCACTTGGGAGCCAATTCCCAAAGAAAACTGGGAGCCACTTCCCAAAGAAAACTGGGAGCCACTTCCCAAAGATAAAAGTTTACTGGGAGCCACTTCCCAAAGAAAACTGGGAGCCACTT
Organism: Artemisia argyi; assembly: GCA_030686995.1. Lineage (NCBI taxonomy): Eukaryota > Viridiplantae > Streptophyta > Magnoliopsida > Asterales > Asteraceae > Artemisia > Artemisia argyi. Next base: position 187,905,572 of record CM060685.1, on the reverse strand, counting down.
CCCAAAGATAAAAGACAGTCATGTATGTATGAAATCAAGTATAATGCAATCAAGTATAAGACAATCAAGTATAAAACAATCAAGTATAAATGTTTTGAGTATTTGTACAAGTAAGCAAGTAGTTGTGCGTGTATCTCCCCCAAAGAGTTAAAACAAGTATGAAAAGAGTAGGGGCTATGACTCACCTTAAGCTTATGTAATGAGAAATGAAAGTGGTAGTCGAATCGCGAAAGTCTCTAAGACCAGCCTATAATAGAACGTTGCGACTTAGGTTTGGAGTAACGTCTAAGAATATGAAGAAGTGCCTATATATGTCTTGCATATAGTTCATGATGTAGTACTTAGTATATAGTGTAAGTCTTTGAATATAAATGGTTTATGAAACATGTATAGGTTGTATATCTCTTACTACCGTTCGGGCCGACATAATTCAGAAGTCATGGAGTAAACGTTCGAGGAGCCAGGACACTTTAATTCGTAAATCCACAACTCATCTCGACGGCTTACTTAATGAAATCCTCACATGAGGCTCCCTACTATTGTAGTATTTGATAACATATATATAAGTTTTTGATCTTTAAAAGTTATATGGTCTTTAGCCGTGGCTTTGCCGTGACCTTGGTCATTGTTACCATGGTCTTGAGACTGAACCTTGGCTTTAGCCATGGTTGTGGTCTTGGCTTTAGGTCATTAGACCTCTTGGTCTTAGTAAATCATAACTATTATATAGTGACTTTGGTCTAAAATGGGCTGTTAAGAATTTGAAGAAAATTATCACTCGGAAAGCGTTTTTAGGGCTCGAGCTTCTTTGATCTCGAACGAAAACGTCGTTCCGGACAACTTTCGTGTTTTAACTTTTTGATGAATCGGACCAGAAGGGTGACTTTCAAAATGGCAGAATGCAAAAACAGTAGGTATGGGCAGTTTTGTCGTTTTGGTTTCGCTAACTTCAAATGGTCATAACTTTTGGCTCGGGTACTCGTTTTGGGTGATTCAAATTGCTATGTTTTCCTTGTTAAGTCCTATTTAACAGTAAGTAGGTTTAAAATATCATGGTTATACTATTTTGGTCGTGGTTCTCCATAAAAATCACTAGTTTGCTTATCTGCCTGTCATAAGTTAACATATGTATACCAATACTTGTTTTATCCATTTTTAAACATCATGAACACAATAACAAGAACACATATAGCATGAAAGGAACACAAAGAGCATGAAAATGATAATTAAGCAAGGAGTATGTTAGCGTTTGCTTACAACTTTTGGCTTTCTAAAGAAAGGGAGTCAAGTATAGAACTAGGACACTAAACCTAAGCTTGTAAACGCTTCACCATAACTCTTGTAACCCTTGCTAGCCTTGATATAACCCTTGTGAAAACCATTTAACTTCAGCCCTAGTAACCTTGTGTAGCTCCTAATTCAACCATGGAATCACCAAACAAACTTAAGAACTAGGTAGAGAATACTAAGACCTTGAACTTTGTAGTGTAACTTGTATATTGAAGATCAAAGGATCATGGTTCTAGGGGTTTATGTTGTGGCGTTTTTATTATGAAGGAAGGAAGGAAATGAGCCTTGTATTTATAGCATGAAGAGGAGGTGCAAGGAAGGTGCCTAGGAAGGTGCCTTAAGGAGGTTAGTTTTTAGGATATTTAGGAGGCTTACTTAGGAAGTTTTTAACATGTTTGCTACCTAAAGTCCTCAAGACTTATCACAAGCCAACAAGGCTTGTGATACACGTTCATATGGGATAAGGGGTGACTAGATGAGTAGTCATGGTCTTATCTAAGTTACGAGTGAGTTTTGGTCCCGATAATCGCTAACAGTAAGTCGTTAAGTCATGAAACTTAAAATCAGGTATCCTAAAAATATGAAATTTATAAATATGTTAGAACTTGTTAATATAACCTATCTTAGCCTATTTAATGAGTGATAAGTTCTATCAGGTTGCTTAAACGCTGCTAAAACTGGAAACGCGGGTCTAAAACGCGTAATTCGCGTAAATCGCTGAATTGGAAAACGTAAAATTCCAAAACTTTTGGAATTGTCCTAAAATGAGAGAAAATCATATTTCTATTGTTTATAGTGTTTTATGGACATATCGGGATGCTGGAATGACGTTTAAACCTAAAAGTAAATCTCGGACACGGCTTCGTGATTTTTGCAGAAATGATCCGACGAGTGTGAAATTCTTGGATTATCATTAAAATAGTTTAACTTACGAGAATATGAAATAAAAATTTTGGATGTGAATAGTAAAAGTGAATAGTAAAAAGTGAATAGTAAAAAGTGAATAGTGAAATTTTCGGGAATAAAAGTTAACCTGAAATTGCGAATTGTTACAGTCTCTACCCCTTAAGGAGAACTTCATCCCGAAGTTCAGTTGATGTTAACTACTTACGGTGTAATTCGGGATTTCAGGATCTCTAAAATAGTGGTGTTCACTCTGATTCGTCTAAGGTTCTGGTTAAGGAGTTGTATCGGCTACAATTAAGCCCACTTATTTATAACACATTACTTACATAAAGAAGCGTCTAAATTTATGTAAGTAAGGTCTCATAAACTTATGGTTCGGTGATTTACAATTTCTTTATTTAAATGAAGAGGCGTCCCAATCCATTTAAATAAGGAGATTCTAAATCATCCTACTTAAGAATTTCCGACACAAAATCCGCCTTCTGAGGCCGATAGTAAGATAATCAAGTCATCAAATCCCTAAAGCTAAGCAATAATATTATTTAACTCAAATCTTGTGTCTCATCAAACAAGAACTGTCACAAGATCAAGTTAAATAATTAGTTATTACTGAGCTCCATGTTTTTAATGACTCAGCTAATCTTTGAGGCTCCTTATAATACTAAAGTCACATCATCTAACAGTGTGGAACTAAACCAACAACTACCAAGAAGCGTATACGTATGTAGTGTGTGTAAGGTAAATAAAGAGGAGAGTCTTAACGTATATAGCAGTTATAGTCTAGGCACTAAATGCAACCTAGTTCTCTATAACCAAGGCTTTGATACCAATCTGTAACTCCCCCAAAATACCGCAGCGGAAGACTGTGTCACTGAGGGTACTACTTCATAATACAAAGTTCAAGTTATAGAAAACGAACTCTAAATGAGACGTTTTGAAAAGTTACCATTCGATTAATGAATTCAAAGTTACAAACATGAGATTCGAAAGTATGATACATAAATGTATACAAAATGTTTTGAATGGTAAATGATAAAAGCGTAAGTCTTCAGAATATGCAGCTTGACTCTAAGTTCCACGCACTAGCTATCGCCTTACTAACCTGAGATAAACATGCTAAAGTGTCAACACAATGGTTGGTGAGTTCATAGAGTTTGTCTTAAAATAGTTGAAACGTCTTTAAAGAATATTCGCACAGCAAAGGCATCGTGAATCCACTCAGTTGCAATTCCCGCCATAAGAGACTTGCAACCTGTGTGTTCACAACCCACTGCTAACATATAGTATGATTTCGATATATATAAGTTCATCAAAACAATTAAGCAATTAGTAGTGAGTCTCTACTTCATCTCCGAAGACCTCACTTGGGAGCCAATTCTCAAAGAAAACTGGGAGCCACTTCCCAAAGAAAATTGGGAGCCACTTCCCAAAGATAAAAGTTTACTGGGAGCCACTTACTAAAGAAAACTAGGAGCCACTTCCCAAAGATAAAAGACAGTCATGTATGTATGAAATCAAGTATAATGCAATCAAGTATAAGACAATCAAGTATAAAACAATCAAGTATAAATGTTTTGAGTATTTGTACAAGTAAGAAAGTAGTTGTGCATGTATCTCCCCCAAAGAGTTAAAACAAGTATGAAAAGAGTAGGGGCTATGACTCACCTTAAGCTTATGTAATGAGAAATGAAAGTGGTAGTCGAATCGCGAAAGTCTCTAAGAGCAGCCTATAATAGACCGTTGCGACTTAGGTTTGGAGTAACGTCTAAGAATACGAAGAAGTGCCTATATATGTCTTGCATATAGTTCATGATGTAGTACTTAGTATATAGTGTAAGTCTTTGAATATAAATGGTTTATGAAACATGTATAGGTTGTATATCTCTTACTACCGTTCGGGCCGACATAATTCAGAAGTCATGGAGTAAACGTTCGAGGAGCCAGGACACTTTAATTCGTAAATCCACAACTCATCTAGACGGCTTACTTAATGAAATCCTCACATGAGGCTCCCTACTATTGTAGTATTTGATAACATATATATAAGTTTTTGATCTTTAAAAGTTATATGGTCTTTAGCCGTGGCTTTGCCGTGACCTTGGTCATTGTTACCATGGTCTTGAGACTGAACCTTGGCTTTAGCCATGGTTATGGTCTTGGCTTTAGGTCATTAGACCTCTTGGTCTTAGTAAATCATAACTATTATATAGTGACTTTGGTCTAAAATGGGCTGTTAAGAATTTGAAGAAAATTATCACTCGGAAAGCGTTTTCAGGGCTCGAGCTTCTTTGCTCCTGAACGAAAACGTCGTTCCGGACAACTTTCGTGTTTTAACTTTTTGATGAATCGGACCAGAAGGGTGACTTTCAAAATGGCAGAATGCAAAAACAGTAGGTATGGGCAGTTTTGCCGTTTTGGTTTCGCTAACTTCAAATGGTCATAACTTTTGACTCGGGTACTCGTTTTGGGTGATTCAAATTGCTATGTTTTCCTTGTTAAGTCCTCTTTAACAGTAAGTAGGTTTAAAATATCATGGTTATACTATTTTGGTCATGGTTCTCCATAAAAATCACTAGTTTGCTTGTCTGCTTGTCATAAGTTAACATATGTATACCAATACTTGTTTTATCCATTTTTAAACATCATGAACACAATAACAAGAACATATATAGCATGAAAGGAACACAAAGAGCATGAAAATGATAATTAAGCAAGGAGTATGTTAGCGTTTGCTTACAACTTTTGGCTTTCTAAAGAAAGGGAGTCAAGTATAGAACTAGGACACTAAACCTAAGCTTGTAAACCCTTCACCATAACTCTTGTAACCCTTGCTAGCCTTGATATAACCCTTGTGAAAACCATTCAACTTCAGCCCTAGTAACCTTGTGTAGCTCCTAATTCAACCATGGAATCACCAAACAAACTTAAGAACTAGGTAGAGAATACTAAGACCTTGAACTTTGTAGTGTAACTTGTATATTTAAGATCAAAGGATCATGGTTCTAGGGGTTTATGATGTGGCGTTTTTATTATGAAGGGAGGAAGGAAATGAGCCTTGTATTTATAGCATGAAGAGGAGGTGCAAGGAAGGTGCCTAGGAAGGTGCCTTAAGGAGGCTAGTTTTTAGGATATTTAGGAGGCTTACTTAGGAAGTTTTACACATGTTTCCTACCTAAAGTCCTCAAGACTTATCACAAGCCAACAAGGCTTGTGATACACGTTCATATGGGATAAGGGGTGACTAGATGAGTAGTCATGGTCTTATCTAAGTTACGGAGTGAGTTTTGGTCCCGGTAATCGCTAACAGTAAGTCGTTAAGTCATGAAACTTAAAATTGGGTATCCTAAAAATATGAAATTTATAAATATGTTAGAACTTATTAATATAACCTATCTTAGCCTATTTAATGAGTGATAAGTTCTATCGGGTTGCTTAAACGCTGCTAAAACTGGAAACGCGGGTCTAAAATGCGTAATTCGCGTAAAACGCTGAACTGGAAAACGTAAAATTCCAAAACTTTTGGAATTGTCCTAAAATGAGAGAAAATCATATTTCTATTGTTTATAGCGTTTTATGGACATATCGGGATGCTGGAATGATGTTTAAACCTAAAAGTAAATCTCGGACACGGCTTCGTGATTTTTGCAGAAATGATCCAATGAGTGTGAAATTCTCGGATTATCATTAAAATAGTTTAACTTACGAGAATATGAAATAAAAATTTTGGATGTGAATAGTAAAAGTGAATAGTAAAAACTGAATAGTGAAATTTTCGGGAATAAAAGTTAACCTGAAATTGCGAATTGTTACAGTTTTGGCAGGGCATGGCATGGTCATAGAAGACTCTGATTATTCATATGGGGACCGTTTTAAATTATTTTAAGGGCCTACTTCCGCACTAATTTTAACGATGTAAATTCAATATTTTTGGTTAAACGATTTTATTCTAAATGATTAAAGTGAAAACCATTTTTGTACTTATGTTGTGATACCGATTGAGTTACACCCCAGCTACATGTATGCTTCCGCTGGACCTGATTTTGGGGGTGTGACACCTTCCGTGTATGCGCTCATCTTTAGTGCATTATTGTTATTTGTTAAACCCTAAGTTAATTATCTAATTGATTACATGGTTGCTAACTCGAGTCATATCCTTGTACATATTGTTTTGGGACGATTGGGACTCATGGGTAAAGTACTTATTTTATGAAGTAATGGGGAAGAACATCATATATTACCCCCGTATGTACGTTAAACTTAAAAGTACTCCAAGTGTTTTGATTTTCTTAATTCGAGTCACTAGATTAGTTTATTGTAAAGTATGTAAAAATTCAAGGGTAAGGGGAATGTTTATTCCCTATGATGTATTATTTTGGACAGTAGGGTAAGAGTGTTTGAAAAAAAATAGAAAAAAAAGAGAAAAAACATACGGACTACCATCCCGTTTTATTCTATGTTTATTTTATGTTTTTGTTATTTTTGATTTATTAGCTTAAGTCGAGTCTAGTCTTGGCTTAGCAACGCCATATTGTACATGTAATTGACCAAGATTGTTAACTCGCCACCAGTAAAGACTGCCTATATCCAACAAAACCGTGTATTTCATATCCCTACACCTAACGTTACAACCCTTTAAAAGACCTCTTTGATAGTTTATCCTAGGTGCTTACGCCATGTGGTGGAGGTTTGATCCTTTCCCAAGCCTATGGTAATCTATTTTGCTATGACAGGTAGTGAGAGATATCTTCCGTTTCCATATTGTAATTTATACTTTATTACACACGAGAGATGTGAGTATCTAAACACTATTTGTGAGGTGCTAGTGTATGACCTCCGTGCTTGTCTTTGGTCTTTAGTGGAATGATTATTTGTTGTAATTACTTTTATATTAGTGTTAAATGACCCCTAACTTGTATTTTGATTAGAATAAAAGCGCATTTGCTTGAGGACAAGCAAATCTCAAGTGTAAGGGTATATGATGAGGCGAAAAATGAACCACTTTTAGGGGGTCATTTAAGCCCGGAATTGAATTTATTTGATCAAATATTCCCCTAAATCGTTCCTTTTATGATTTTAGGTACTTCGGGAGTGAAATCTGGAAAAGGAAGCAATTCGGACGTTTTTGGAGCATAAAAGTGAAGAAAACGCCAAAGACTTAATTTTCCAAGCTGGGAACCGTGTGTGACGGTGTCAAGAGGAAGAATTTAACGGCGTCAAGAGTAAAGATCATGACGACCCAGTACAGAAATGAAGGCGTCACAAAGAAGAGCGTCAAGAGTTAAATGTGTGACGGCCTGGAAAAATGGGCTACATGACGGCGTCAGATGTAGATCAAGGCAGTCCGAGGATTATTTTGGCGGCGAGATGACGGCGTCACAAGGTTGTTCTTGACACCGTCAGCCTCTAATATCTATATATAGTTTTCTAATTTTCATTCATTAAGGGGGAAAAAGTTTGGAGAAACCCTAAGGCCGAACCATATACGTATTTTACAGCTTTTTCAAGGGTTTTCAGCCCTTGAATGCTTACATGTGCTATTGAGATAAGTATTCTTCTAATTCAATCAATATGTCTATGTGTTGGTTGTCTATATCTTGTGCTTGTCTTGATTCCACCATGTTAGGCTAGATTTATTTTGTGTTTGCTTAGATCTAATGAAACCTAGATGTTAATTATGTGTTGATTACTTGTTTATGGTTGTATTGGATGAATGATTTCAATGTTAGGCTTAAGAAAACTGGCAGATCTCCAAATGGTAACATGCTTGAACGTCTTAGGAAACATGAACCTATGTGTACTAGGTTTTATTGGTTGTATTTAATGCATGAGTAAATTCTAATGATCCCATGTTAGGAGCTTCTTGCAGGCTCGACATAGGAGTGAAGTAGGCACTCATAGGATTGGGGAAGTAAGTACGCCACCCCATGAATGATATTAAGGAATACAATCCATCATCCACACAACTATAACAAGTAATTAACGTGTAAAAGATATCTAGGGAGTAGTGAAATCTAAGTAAACACATTTCTCCACTTATTGCTCACAACCTTAGTTTAAATTAGGTTGTTTTCATTTTTAGTATTTTATTTTGATAGCATCTTAGTATTGGGTTAGTTGACTAGCAACTAATTCCGCCCAAATCCTTCAAACCCGAGATTTTCAATTTGCTTTCTTAAAAATATAAAAACACAAAAAGAATCATCCCTCATCTCTAGAACTAGTATTTAGGTTTTTCCTAGCGACACTATTCCTAGCAGAACGATCAATCCCCCGGTACTTGTCACTATACTATACTACAATGATCAGGTACACTGCCTGGTGGGGGTTGTAAGCTTCTCGAGATCCCTCGACAGGTAAAGCCTGGTGCAATCCCTATGCATCATTACTCATACTATGAATGTTATAGATGTTGTTCATAAAGATATTCAAATTTAAAAAAAAAATTGTTTATCTTAATTCTTAATAGTTAGAGAATTATGATGAGTTTAGTCAAAGATAATGTAACCCTAGTGGTTTAAATCATTGTTAGAAGTCATATGGACAAAATTGTATACATATTTTAATGCATGTCTTATGATAAGATTATTAATCATATTTAAGCAATTAAATGTGATTGAATACTCTTTCCTAAGCACATTAAAGATACAAAGATGGGAATTGTCATATTTATATGAATATGAAATTTGAAAATGAATATAAAAAACTCTTTCTTGTATGATTACTTGAGCGAGGACGATGAGTAATCAAAAGGAGTTTATGAATTCAAGTAAATCTTTGGAAGTGTACAAAGTGCAATAATCCATGAATGGATAAATGCATGCATCTAGAAAATTGCTCTTATGTTTAATTATTAAGTCTATGTTTTGTTTTATAATTGAAATAAGATAATTTCTCAGTATTCCTGAAAGCTAGTGGGAGTATTATGTTTGATATACTAAATCATATATGTTGTAGAGTAACATTCCATATAAGTAAAATGTTAGACATAGTTTTGGAATGAGACTTTATTTGAAAGATTTAGAAAATAATACATACAACCTTGGAACTAAAGTTTATTATTTAATAAAAATGTGCAGTAAATAAATCTAATTGAAAGATATTTGATAGCTTGTATAATGGATATTCTGATGGAATATGTTTGGAATTAGAATAATGATCCTCAGCCTGGAATTGCTCCTAAATTCTAAGTATAAACAATATGGCAAATTGTTGCGTAATTGTAATAGCCGACAATAAATCTTGAAAGATTGGAAGGCATTGAACATTACACAATGGATATTAAGTTTACGGGATTTTAAAGAGCATGTAGTGGTTTGTATACAATGATGCTGGTTTGATTGAGATGACACTCAATAACTAGTCATGGTAGGATTTTATCCTTGTTAATGGCCATGTGAACTAGTTGTGCTCAACTAAGAGCATAGTTGGATTATACATTAAATAATTAGAATACTTTAAACTTTAAAACGTTTGAAAGTTTGATTGTTATAAATTGATGGTTGAGGATATCACATCATTTATAAAATATTGTGTGACTACATCAAGATAGTTGGATACACATATACAAGAATATTGTTAATTAAATTCTTGAAATAAGTATTCTCAAAATTCAAATAGATCAAAGTTAGTTGAAATAAATGCTTTGTCAACAAGTCTGATTGTCATTACTTGAGGCATAATTGTCTTCAAGTTATTACTTGAGACAAAATTCATTAACTAGAATTATCATGCATTGATCTATTTGGTATTTGGATAAAGGACATTAAGCAATTATTATTTATGACGAATTAAAGTACTTAGTACGTTTGTTTTTATTAATAAAAAATTGTGTTCTATATTTGCATGTTTAAATCCGTGAATAACTTATGTTATTCTAAAATGTCCGTTGTCAATTAATGATATAGGAATATCATTAAACTAAGACAAATCTGAGTATTGGTGAGAATATACTTAAAAGTATATTGATGCGTTGACATACCAATTTCACATGATATTCAATGAATTGAATATAGGACTGATCCCAACTACATGATTTTACTTTATAGATCTTGTCAGTGAGTAAATCATGAATTTTTATTCCTTGGACTTGAGATACCAGATAAGAGTCATGGATGTAGTGCATTTTTGTGAAGCAATCTACCGCTCACTGTAACAGTGAGTTATAAGGGTTGTTTTCAGAAGTGTTGCAAAGTCCATGGGTTATTCTTGTAGTCAAGAAAGAATTTGTTCCTTCAAATTTGTTTTGAAGTTTAATACTGTTGGGCCCCTTGTAGGGTTGAGAAGATGTTTGCGTGCGCACGCCCAAAGTCTATCTGGAATACGTTCAGATGTTTTGGTAATCTTGCTCAATCATAAACAATGAGAAACATAATAGTTAATTAAAGAATGACTAAGATCCATATCTTTATTAACGTGGTATTAGAAACAAAAGGATAATATTAATGATGAATCATTATAGGTTTTTCCAGGAAACCTAGCTTGAGTTGAACTAGGGGCATTGGCGTGTTGCTAGATGCTTACCAATGTCATTTTACTATTAATAGATATCCAAGTGGGAGCTGTTGGAATATTGGATAAATATTAATAAATTAAATGTCTAGAATCGAACTCGAGACCTCGGGATTGCACACGTTACGGATGAGTATCAAGGAATAAATAATTAGTATGTATTAAATGTTATTTATACATATTTATTATTTCAACACAAGTCCTTTAACGACCGTTAATGACTAACGACCATTAGACGAATATAAGGAAAGAAGTGTATTGTAAAACCCACATTTTCATAACATGTTAAAATTACCAAAATGCCCTTATAACTTAAAAACTAGATAAAAACTTAAATAAAATACCAAATAAATCCCAAACACTTGGAAATACGTAACATATGATAAATATTATTTTGTTGGAGCATTTGAGATATTTAGAACTTACATAAAAATTGTGCCACAACTAAAAGCCTTAAACAAGTTCAAAATGAATAAAAATGTTGTACCAAATTATTTAAAATTGGAGATATGCATAAAATAATTATGGAAGGTATTAATTCTGATTTCCCTAATTTAATTCACCCACAAAACCGGCCTATAACCCCCCTCCTCATCCATATATTTATTTGTTACCTAATTTCATTTTATAACATTTTTCAAAACCCTAAAACTCTCTAAAATACACATGGCGGCTAAAAAATTTTTCCATAGGTGTTTAGCATTTTTCTTGGGTTCATTATAAAGATTATAAGGTGGGAAAAATAGTGGTGACATTTGTGGTTTGATCGTGTGCAAGAAAAGCATTTTTGAGATCGTATTTGTAGCCGAGAAAACAAGATATCCATTTATTTGTTTTCCTTCGATCAACAATGACTTTGGTAATTTTTCTATGTCCCATACATCACATATAATCCATGAAAAATGTTTATTTTGATCCATGCATATTTTGTAAGGCATACGAATTAAAAAGAATTAAAAACCCTAAAAACATGAAAAATTGTAATCGGCCATATATGAATTTTGGAAACCGCATATATATTTTTATAATTAGTATTATGACGTATATGATCTGTAAAAATTGTATTAGAAATTATTTGAGACATGAAGCCATGGTTTGGAATTTAGTTTTGTTTTTATTTATTAGGATTATATTAAAGTAAAATGAAATAAATTGATTATTGAATCAATTCGATTTAGGGTTAGGATTTTTGTAATTTTTCTCGTTAAATTAATGTTTTAGGGTGCTTAAAATAATTATTGCATGACTTGATATGTTGGGGATAAATATTGTTTAATTAATTGTTACCGAATGGAATTTAAATAATATAAGGGTGTGTTTTGCAATTATTCAAACTTGACGGTCATTTTTGTAAATGATATGAGGCCAGTATTAAATCGTATAAAATATAATATGGGGGTGTTACTTGTTAAATTTGAAACTAGAAGGTATAAAAGTTAAATTAATTATAAATTAATTTGTTTTGGAAATTATTAAAAGTAGAGGGGGTTGTTTTGTAATTTTGTAAACTTATGGGTTGTTTTGGAAATCATAATAAGACCTGGTATGATCATATAAAATTGGTATAAGGGTTAAATGTGTTATTTTTTTGATTAAAAGGATTAAAATGGAACTATATATATAACTATTAAATAGAATCGTATTTTATTTAAAATAGAGGGACCATTTTTGTAAATTCTGAAAACTCAGTGTCTAATATATAAATAATTATATGGAGGGGCTAAGGATGAAAATTTGATAATTAAATGGGCTTGTATGCAATTTTGATAATTAAAACGATATAAATGGTTAATTATATAAATAAATGTATATGTTTTGTAAATAATTAAAGTGGAGGGTATAAATAGTAAATTCTGGAAACTTGAAGGTTATTCAGTACTTAAAATATATTAAAGAGTATAATATGCAAGTTTGTTAATTTATAAGGCTTACTTGTAAATTCTAATAATTATAAGGTATAAATTGTAATTATTTAATTTAAGGGACTAGTAATGTAAATTTGGAAAGTTAAGGGCTGTTTTATATAAAAATTATATTAAAGGGGCTGATTATGTAATTTTGGAATAAATAGTGGCTTAAGGTGTTAAATGGAAATTTATATGGGTATATGTGTAATTTAAAGGACTTATTTGAAATCATTGTAACTAAAGGGTATAAAGTGTAAATTTGGCATTTTTGGCTTATGTGACTTATGTATATGTGATATAATATGTATACTTTCACTTTTGACCCTTAACTTACTTATTTGACGCGTTTAACCCTAAATTATATAAATTCACATTTTGAAACCCTAATCTTGGAAAACTTGTAATAAATGAAATCCTTAACGTATATATTTCAAGAAACTTTTTAAAATGATAAAACTAATCATATTGGATATGTCTATAATTGGAAAGTTGCTAATTTTATAATTCAGCAATTTATGGAAACCTGCTATTTTTGGAAAGTACTATTTATGGAAACTTCTAAAAGTGGAAATCTTCTAAATAAGGAAACTTACTAAAAATAGAAAGTCTTCTAAAATGCTTAAACTACTTAAAGTGGAAAGTTACTAAATATGGAAAGTTACCTAAAATAGAAAGATGCTAAATATGGGAAGTTACTAAAAATGGTAAGATAACTAAAAGAGGTAACTTACGTGATTGAACTCTTCTTAATTCAAATCCATTCTATTCTAGGTTTGGTGAAGCGGGAATGACCGTTCTCCTTTCGTTTGATTTCGGTTTGTTTTGACTCGGCAAAGGTACATATATTTCGTACTCTTTCAGTAAGAGTGCACACTTTCTCTCTCTTGACTTTGTCTTTGACTTGATTAACATGTTATGACTTCCGTTTGGTCTTGGTTATGGTCCTTCGTACTTGGCCCTATGATTGATGGGTTCCACTAGTATTTGTGATCCTATTGTTATTCATTTGGACTTTTATGGTATGGTGTTGACATGACCCGTTCGATAACCTTTCGTGACCTCAACCTTTGAACCCTTGGGGGGCATTGAATGTTCTTTGGGATATTATAACGGGAGGTGAAATCTCTTTTCTTAAAGTTATGACATGGAAACATTTAAAGGATAAATTATTTTATAACGACATTTTTTAATATGATTTAAGACTAATCTTATATGGGATTTTATAAATTCATGAAGACCACTTTTAAAGAATATCTTGTGAAAACCGTTATTAAAGAATCACCTTTATAAATGTCATATTTTGGAAGATCTTTTCTAAATGAACTTTTGTTATAAACCTTTTAAATGGGATTGTACTACGAACCTTTTTAAACAAGTGATGGGAACCTACTAAATTGATCTTTTGTTTTAAACTCTCATTATGACCTTTTTGATCATGAACTATGGGACTTTGGAACTTGGAATAATGAACCATGTAGATTGGAACATTGGCTTTGACCTCTCCATTTTGACCCGTTGATATCACGTCTTTGATTGATCCTTTGATATAGATTCTTTGACAATGATCCTTGATATTAATCCTTGATATTGAACTTTGATATTGAACCTTTGACATTGAACCTTTGATTATGACTTGGCACTTATACTTGATATTGAACCTTGACTACATGATCCTTCAATATTTACCCAGGTATTACTTGTTGTGGAGTAGCCACAACCATAGCATTGATGCACCAATGTTATGTACTCTAGTGTGGTTGGAGAGACGTACCACACCGTCCCTGATTATTGTTATCGACTATTGCTATGATTGTTATTGGCCTGCAGGGGTGTATGGATGCATCCTAGATTTGATTGATTGATTGTGACTATTGTATTGACTACATTGATATTTGCTACATTGATTGGTGACTGGGTGTGCGTGCATTGCAACCCCTCACATATTGGGAGCTAGCTACTCCATATTGGGCTACTATTGTATTGTATTGATTGATTGATTGGGCCTGGGGAAAATACTGAATTCCACATACATTACATCTTACACTTAACCTTTATACTTAACCTTTGACAACCTTTGATTACCCATTGACATCATATGTAAACTATCTTCGTATTCCTTTGTTTATCATATCTCTTTTGTATTATGTTGTTATTCGTTTAATATCTGTTCACTGAGCTTTGTAAGCTCAGCCACATTTCTTTTCCTGCGGCAGGTTTAGTAGGAAGCTGAGTTATGGATGAAGGTTTTGCTTTTGGGCTTAGAAGACTTCACCCTGTTAGATACTTGCTAGACTTAGAGATGATTAAAAGCATCTATATTGGGCTTAGATTATTGTTTCCCTTTTGTACCTTGTATTTTGATTAGTTTTCTTTTTTTATCTTGTAAGTTTTGAATTAGTATTGTATTTCTGTTTCACTTGTGTTCTGAATTGACTCTATAATGTTGCACTTTAGCCCTTCTCGGGTTGGGGTGTTACAATTATGGTATCAGAGACAGGTTTGGATCGGCGGATACTACATCCGTAGAGCTTAGGCTATGACCTGTGAGTTTTGGACCATTAAGCATCCACTGTAAGAACATAGGAAACCGCTTTGAGAACTTGCCTTAGGAATCCCCAACATGAATTTAAGTTTTGACCAGTAAGGAATGGGTAGACTTTAAGATTTTGCTTATGTATCTTTGCTTCCGCATTACTCTAACTCGTGCCTTACATTTAGTTATGCCTTTTGGAATCATCCTTTTTGGAATTTGAAATCTTTGCACCATCTAAGTCTACTACCAGTAATTTCGAAGGCATTGAAGACTGCATGAGAATGCATAACGCTATATTGATTTTATCTTGATCTCTGATCTACTTGTTAATCCTTTTGATATCTCTTCGGACATTCTGAGAATCTCCATGACAATGATGTAATTGTTGCACGCTATGATCGTCTCTAGTTTTTGAAAGTCATATGTAAGCTTTCCGACGATATTTGATTTTTTTTTATCCATCCTTGTTTCCATGAGGAGTCTTGTGGTATTTAACCACGGGTATAAGAATGTTTCTTCTCCTCTCCGAACGATAAAGGTTTGCTATGTTAACCTGTCCTTCCTTGGAAAGTCAACTTCGATTTTATTTTGATATGAGATTGATTGCTCAAGCATTCGAGATGCTGACGACTGTTCCACTATGACTCATCTTTGGTGTTTTGAAGTATTTTGAACTTCCTACCATGGTTTCAGATCGTTAAAATTTTGCTATCCTTATTCCTCAGGAGACTCGTGCATTACTTCGAGACTGTGAAGTTCTCGTCCACCTATTTTGTACACCGAGGAAATGAATCTTATTTTGAAAATTATTTTGACTCCTTGAGTTCCGGTTATGATTACTGCTGAACCACCAAGTTTTCCACTAGAGGATAGAGCTGGATAGAACCTGAAGTTGACAATAGCGATGATTACACTGAAATGTAGAAGACATTCCTCGCCAGACGGAAGAGTTGACGAGCAGAGCACAAGAACCAGTCAAGATGGCGAACCCGGAGCCGATGAAGACATACAGTCTCACTTCCCTATCCATCTTAGTTATACTAAGATGAATTGAGAGCTGAAGCAGACTGGACGATGAGGAGATTGAAGATTGTACTAGAGGTTTACATTACTCCATCACATTCCAAGAAGAGCTGTGGAAGGCTTGAGGAAACCAAACTCAAGTTAATGATTTCGTTTCACTCTCCGATTGGAAGATGGATGAAGACTGTGTAACACCTAAAATCTGAGAACATGTGAAAAGACCAAAATACCCTTACAAGTTTGAAATTTAATTAAAAGCTTATAAAGTATCCAAATAATTCCCAAACTCCAAACAATGCACAAGTTATGTATCCAAATAATTTTAACAATTTTATTTAACATGTATACAAGTGGTAAAATTACCAAAATACCCCTCATGGGCCGATTGGGATAAAACAAGCCTTATTTTGATTTATTTTGAATTAAAAAGATATACATTTGATAAATAAGGAAGATAATCACAAAAGAATATCCTCCCAACCTTAATCACGAAATTTCCTGGTCTTATTTCCCCTATATCACGGCATTACCTTTTAAAAATCAATCAACCCATTTTTATTTCCCCAAACCCTAATGTGCCGCACCAAAAACAACACACACAAATAATTACCTAGCCTCCATTCGACATCCTCATAATTCCTAAGCATTTTTCTGAGTTCATGTACAATCCAAAGAGTGCTAGAAAAATCCCTCATGAATTGTTGAAGCGTGATACGATCGTGGTACAAGTTTCCCTTTTGTCGAGCCAAATAAACAAGGTAATTCGTTTGTGATTCATTCGACCTCCCTAAAATTCATTTATGATTTTTCTCATACTCCTCATAACATATATACTCTGGGAAAAATGATGGAAAGGTCATGGAGAAGCTTTTGGAGTCGTATGGGATTTTGGTTCGTTTTTGATCATACGCGTATACATAAAATCGTACAGCCCTCTCCACAAGTTCAAAGCTTGGTTTGGTATTTTTCTCAGGTCCCTTATACCTTATGAACATCAAATAAATTGTTCTAATCGATCCATGCATGCTCTATAACGTTTTGGTGAATGAAACCCTAAAAACGTGCATAAAACCCAAATAATTGAATCCGAATTTTTGAGGCTTGAAATATATTTTATTTGGACTCTATATGATCATACTAACCTAGGAAAAATGTTACTTCGAATTGTTAAGGCTTAGAACAATTATTTTGGATCATATGTTTAATTCGGCAAAAATAAAAGAAAAAGGAAAATTTAAATTGTGGGACTAGGGTTTATGGCTAGGGCTTGTAATTGTGATTATTAATGATGTTTAATGATTGCTTAATGACTAAAAATGGATTTGTTATGATTAGGGTATTTATCTTATGATTTTATGTGTTATACGATTTGGATAAAAAGATTTGGGTGAGTTTTGTGAACTTTAAAACTTAAGGGTTAATTCTGGAACTTTATGGGGCTGTATACTATTCGAATAAAATATATAATGAGGGTGCTATGTGTAAGTTTTGTATTTAAATGGATTAAAATGTATTTAATGATTAATTAGGGCTTGTTTTGAAAATAATTAAAAGAGAGGGACTAAATATGTAATTTCTGGAAACTTAAGGTTGTTTTGAGTAATTTAATATGTTCAGGGGGTTTTGTGCTATTTTGATAATTTAAGGGCTTAGTATGTAATTATGGATAATTAAAAGTTGAAATTATAAATTAAAGGGTTAAATATGTAACTATTGTAACTTGAGGGACTTAAAGTGTAAATTATGAAAGTTTGAGGATTCATTCGAATAACTTAATAAAATAAGTGCTCATTATGTAAAATGGGTAAGTTAATGGTTTAAAGTGTAACTTTGAGAACTAAAAGGTTTAAAGGGTAATTTTGGAAAGTAAAGGGTATAAAATGCAAAGTTATGAAACCCTAGGGACCAAATGAGTAAAAGATACTTTATTCCCATTAATAATGATTCAACCTTCTAAATATGGAAACTTACTAAATATGGAAACTTTCTAAAAGTGGAAACTTTCTAAATATGGAAACTTTCTAAAAGTGGAAACTTACTATTTATGGAAACCTGCTAAAAGTGGAGAGTCACTTTAAATGGAAAGTTACTAAAACTGGAAAGCCGACTAAAATGAGAAATCTGAATTTGATAAGTTATTAATAACAAGCCGATCATGAATTCGTGTAGATTCGCTGAAGAAGGAGTTGCTCCAATCTTTATGTTTTCTGTTGTGTTTGCACTTGCGGTTTAAGGTACAGATATTCTGACCTTTCTCAAAAGGTTTCTCATGATCTCTTTCATATTCTGATCCGTTAGTTCCTGAATTGATGCCATTGCTATGATCCCCTTTACTTGAACTTTCTCTGTTGATCCCACTTGATATGACCTCCGTTATGAAACCATGCTATGAAAACCTTTTAATTATGCCATGGAAATGTTTTGAGAAGAACCGATTTGAAAAGATGTTTATAAATGATGCTAAATTTCTTTTTAAAAGAAAGGTTATTTAACTTTCATTAACACTATATTTTGAAAGACCATTTTATGAAAACTGTTTTAAAAGATTATTTAAATTGGACTTTTAATAGAAACTCTTGAAACGGACCTTTGAACTGAACCATGAATCGATTTTTGAATATGAACCTTGACCTGATAAACTCTGATTGGACCTTGAATACTATTTCTGATATAAACCCTTTGTTATGAACTGCTATTATGAACCTTTGATATGATTCTGAGATACACCTTTGCTATATGACCTTTTGTATGATATGAGACCTGACTCTTAGTTTGATACCCGAGCCATTTCTGTTTCCCTACCTATGGAGGTACCATAGGCGTGTCTGTGATGCACCACTGGCATGACTAGTGTGTGGCCCTAGTGATTTGGCTACACCGTCCCCTTTCTGATATATGATATGCGCGCTTTGTGATATGATTTGTTATGGCCACTATGATTTCTGCGGGGGCGTATGGATGCATCCTAGATCTGTTCTGTTTAGTGGATTTAACTATGATTATGATTATGATATATGTCTGGTGACTGGTACTGTGTGCTATACATGCCTTTCACAACTCCTGGGAGCTGATCACTCCACCTTTATGATACATGAGGACACCCCTCATATTATCTGGTTGCCTGAGAGGTATCCCCTCTGATTGTGAGATTATGAATTGACGGCTTATGACTTTGAGATTACGATGTTGAGTTATGACTTTGAGTTTTGGGCTCGTGGTAGATGACTATCCTTTCTTCTTTATATTCTATTACTCTTTTATCTATTCCTTATTCTATTTCCCCAATGCACTATATTTCAGTTCTGTTTCATTATCATTGCTTTGTATATGTATCTGTTCACTGGGCTTTTTAAGCTCAGCCGCATTTCCTTTTCCTGCGGCAGGTTTTAGTAGGAAGCTGGGTTATGGAAAGAGAGTGTGACTGGACTTAGAAGACTATGCTTTGGACTAGAGACGATTAGATGAAGTTTCACTTTATTAGACATAGTATTTATTTTCTTTGTAACCTTGTAGTTTCAGATTTTCATTTGTAACCCTGAATTTCTTTGTATGTATGAATCATATGCTTGTGTTTGTTCTGATATGTCACTGTAATGTAATACTTCTACCCTTATCGGGTTGGGGTGTTACAATTATGGTATCAGAGCCCAGGCTGCGATTCGTAATACATTTACCCTTGACCTGTGAAGTTTGGACCCCTAAGTTTCCCTGTAGGCGCTCATAAGACAACCTTTGAAACTTTACATTAGGATTCCCCATAGGAACCCAAGCTATTACCGGCGAGGAATGGGTAGACTAAGACATTCATGTAAGTATCAATTGCTTCCGCATCACTCTGATCGTGCCTTTGCTCTTAGATAAGCCTTATAAGGACCTTTGTTTCAGAAGCTAGAAGTTTTGCAACTTAAGCTTAGTAACCAAGTAAGTTTAGAATACCTCGGAAGGCTACCTGGATACCTTACACATTTAAGTTTCACCTCCAGATTTCGATCTCCGCCTCCGATTTGTTTGATAAGCTGTTTGACACCTTTTCGACCACATCGTGGGTCATTCAACCACAATGTGTTCGACACATTCTGTAAATTCATTACTTATGCTGGGTATGAATGTATAATCCGATACTACTTAACTCTGTATGATCCATCATTACTCCTATGAGAATTTTGGTAATTATGAACCACGAATATGAGAAGTTTTGTTTCCGCTCTTTGAATGATGAACCTTGTTCTGCCAACCGTTTCCTTTGGAAGGGCATGATGTAAATACTATCTCCGTATGGATTTGTTAACTAAGCATGATGATGCTGATAACTGAGATTCTGTACCTCTCACAATTGATGATTATACGATATTCGTATTACCAATGATACACATCCTACCTGCTACTTATGCTAAGAAGCTAAACGAAATTCCCACACATTGAACTGTTCGTTTATCCATCCCAACATTTTTGTTGAACCATGTACTTGACTCTGATATATGAACTATCTGTATGATTTGGCGACTGTATTCACTCTATGAATCCTTTGACTTTGAGATGTCTGATTGTACGGTCTTTTGGACTGAATGGCTATTCGTGAAGATACCATAGACTACCATATCTGAAATGTGACCTTAAAAATCTGCTTCACCCTATTCCATTATGATGACTGTCTACATCTGCTAAAATTTCTGTCACTATGGAAACACCTACCCCAAACTCATGTGATTACCAAGTTGTCCTGAAAACCATTATTATCAACCCTTGGAAAGTTCTACTATTGGGAAATATTTTGTCATACGAAGATTTTCCGGTGTTCTCTGATGAACCTTTTGGTACTCCTTCCTGCTTAAGAAGTAGAGTGGACATTGAACTGATCTCAGTTGAAGAAACCATGGTGCTATAGAAGTTGAGTGTTTGAAGAAGCCGATGGAATATGATTTTTGTTAACCTTGGTGATTCTCTTTAGATGCTCTTGTTTGTTTATGAAGAAGAACGAGAGAAGTATGCGATGACGTATCGACTATCGTGAACTTAAACGTACCACTATCACTAATCATTATCTATTTCCGAGTATCAATGATTAATTTGGTCTTCCTTTGAAACTCCGCATCTGATTGTATCTGAAGAAGCAACCACAAAAACTTCTAAGAAGGGGGTTAACTAACCGAGAGTAACCTTTGGGAAGTATTTCAGTTCCTGAAGAAGAAAGAAGGCGATGTGAAAATTTCCTGAGATGATTTCTGAAGTTGCCTTTGCACTCGTTATAACATTTATGAACTTGAATGATGACAATGGTGTTGGCTAGAATAATCATGTTTTTCGCGTGTTTTGGACAAATTGTCATAGTATGACATTGTGTTCTAAAACGAAAGAAGAACATAGAGATTATTGGTGAGACGACCCTTTGTTCTGGAAGAGAAATTTGATTGACGTTCAGAAAGCATAATAGACAACACTACCCTGTATAATGTAAAGACAGAGCTTTCACAAGAAGGACCGAGATCGAAGATCGTTATCGGAGTTAGAAACTTGGTGGAAGAGTCGTAGAAGATGGTTGCGATAAGCATTACCATGGGAGAAGCATACAAGAAGAAGTGAGGAACTAGGATAGTGCTCAATCATGCATCACGCAAAACGTGAAGATTTCAGTTTGGGCACCAAGACAACCAGACCAAAGAAGACGAACCATTCAATACACAACCTGGAGTCGACAACAACATCATGTACCTTAAAACCTGGAGCTATGTTAGGAGACCTGTCGAAGAAATGCAGTCTTGTTTCTCTATTCATTTTAGTTGTACTAAGATGAATTGAGAGCAGAAGCAGACCTGCGGATGGAGGGATGCACAGTAATCGCGTCAGAGACTGCCGCTACGACGCCACAGTACCAAGAAGAGTTGCTGAAGGCTTGAGGAACCAGACTCGAATTTTAAATTCTCTTAATCATGAGGTAAGACGGACAAGAATAAACAGACTACTCCAACTTGGAAGAAATTTTGAAATTTGTAAATGAGTGGACGGATTTGAAAGCGGACATTCTGTTTAGACGAGATGATGCTGTAAAGAATTAACGTTACTGATGACGTACCTTAATTTTGAATGACATTCTCGGATCTCCGTTACTCTTCGAGTAATTTCGTTCTCTTAGTTATGTTGTTTATTTCTGATGATCTTTGAGACTGTAGAAGTACTAGGTGGATTAAGATAGGTGGTTTTCACTCACGACTTGAGATAAAGTATGACCAGCATGAGGGCATATTTATATGATGCCAGTATTATGACGCCTGGCCAACGTGATAATACTTACATCATATAACGTGCACTTATGGTGGGCATATGATATTTTAAGAAGTGCCTTAGAAGCTTTAGAATTCTGACATCTGATCAAGATCATCTGAGTTTAGTGAGACTTTAGGTTCATTCTACCTATACGTTTGATATGCTGTCCTTGTTATACGATTCGATACGTTTGGACTCTCGACACGTGTTTTGCTGATCTTTGCAACTTCTGATAAGAATCTTAGGTTCCATTATGAAATTTCTGCCGTTGACGATATCTAACGATATGCTTTCTGTCCGTATACGATTCGCATTCGTGAAATTATTCATTATGATCTGCTATGAGTAAAATATGTGATTGTGGACTTTGAGGAAATGAGATCTGTTTGTTTATGAGAATACCTTTGGAATGCCATCTGGAAGCCGTGACTATTTGAGAAGCTGAAGAGTTAAACCTTATATCACCTCATGTTTGCTGCAATTCAATGTATTCTCATCTGATTCGCCTAATCAATTCGATGAAAATCCTATGTATTTTTATACCTCTTCATGGAGAATTCGTTTATCATCCGTTATGTTTGGTACATTATCCTTTTGATTCAAATTCAATATGATATGCCCTTCTGAGAAATCCGAAACTGTTTTGACAATAATTACGAGTCATGAGAAACCAGTTGGTCTGAATATCTTTTGGAAGAACCTCCCCGGGCGTGAGAATGTTGTGACGACTTTTGCGGTTTGCTACGACTTCGTCTAACCTTGCGACTTCAAATTTCGAGGACGAAATTTTTCTTTTTAGAGGGGAAGAAGTTGTAACACCTAAAATCTGAGAACATGTGAAAAGACCAAAATACCCTTACAAGTTTGAAATTTAATTAAAAGCTTATAAAGTATCCAAATAATTCCCAAACTCCAAACAATGCACAAGTTATGTATCCAAATAATTTTAACAATTTTATTTAACATGTATACAAGTGGTAAAATTACCAAAATACCCCTCATGGGCCGATTGGGATAAAACAAGCCTTATTTTGATTTATTTTGAATTAAAAAGATATACATTTGATAAATAAGGAAGATAATCACAAAAGAATATCCTCCCAACCTTAATCACGAAATTTCCTGGTCTTATTTCCCCTATATCACGGCATTACCTTTTAAAAATCAATCAACCCATTTTTATTTCCCCAAACCCTAATGTGCCGCACCAAAAACAACACACACAAATAATTACCTAGCCTCCATTCGACATCCTCATAATTCCTAAGCATTTTTCTGAGTTCATGTACAATCCAAAGAGTGCTAGAAAAATCCCTCATGAATTGTTGAAGCGTGATACGATCGTGGTACAAGTTTCCCTTTTGTCGAGCCAAATAAACAAGGTAATTCGTTTGTGATTCATTCGACCTCCCTAAAATTCATTTATGATTTTTCTCATACTCCTCATAACATATATACTCTGGGAAAAATGATGGAAAGGTCATGGAGAAGCTTTTGGAGTCGTATGGGATTTTGGTTCGTTTTTGATCATACGCGTATACATAAAATCGTACAGCCCTCTCCACAAGTTCAAAGCTTGGTTTGGTATTTTTCTCAGGTCCCTTATACCTTATGAACATCAAATAAATTGTTCTAATCGATCCATGCATGCTCTATAACGTTTTGGTGAATGAAACCCTAAAAACGTGCATAAAACCCAAATAATTGAATCCGAATTTTTGAGGCTTGAAATATATTTTATTTGGACTCTATATGATCATACTAACCTAGGAAAAATGTTACTTCGAATTGTTAAGGCTTAGAACAATTATTTTGGATCATATGTTTAATTCGGCAAAAATAAAAGAAAAAGGAAAATTTAAATTGTGGGACTAGGGTTTATGGCTAGGGCTTGTAATTGTGATTATTAATGATGTTTAATGATTGCTTAATGACTAAAAATGGATTTGTTATGATTAGGGTATTTATCTTATGATTTTATGTGTTATACGATTTGGATAAAAAGATTTGGGTGAGTTTTGTGAACTTTAAAACTTAAGGGTTAATTCTGGAACTTTATGGGGCTGTATACTATTCGAATAAAATATATAATGAGGGTGCTATGTGTAAGTTTTGTATTTAAATGGATTAAAATGTATTTAATGATTAATTAGGGCTTGTTTTGAAAATAATTAAAAGAGAGGGACTAAATATGTAATTTCTGGAAACTTAAGGTTGTTTTGAGTAATTTAATATGTTCAGGGGGTTTTGTGCTATTTTGATAATTTAAGGGCTTAGTATGTAATTATGGATAATTAAAAGTTGAAATTATAAATTAAAGGGTTAAATATGTAACTATTGTAACTTGAGGGACTTAAAGTGTAAATTATGAAAGTTTGAGGATTCATTCGAATAACTTAATAAAATAAGTGCTCATTATGTAAAATGGGTAAGTTAA
The DNA here is from genome assembly GCA_030686995.1 of Artemisia argyi. Lineage (NCBI taxonomy): Eukaryota > Viridiplantae > Streptophyta > Magnoliopsida > Asterales > Asteraceae > Artemisia > Artemisia argyi. The sequence continues at coordinate 187,880,707 of CM060685.1, read as the reverse complement.
TGGTTTAAAGTGTAACTTTGAGAACTAAAAGGTTTAAAGGGTAATTTTGGAAAGTAAAGGGTATAAAATGCAAAGTTATGAAACCCTAGGGACCAAATGAGTAAAAGATACTTTATTCCCATTAATAATGATTCAACCTTCTAAATATGGAAACTTACTAAATATGGAAACTTTCTAAAAGTGGAAACTTTCTAAATATGGAAACTTTCTAAAAGTGGAAACTTACTATTTATGGAAACCTGCTAAAAGTGGAGAGTCACTTTAAATGGAAAGTTACTAAAACTGGAAAGCCGACTAAAATGAGAAATCTGAATTTGATAAGTTATTAATAACAAGCCGATCATGAATTCGTGTAGATTCGCTGAAGAAGGAGTTGCTCCAATCTTTATGTTTTCTGTTGTGTTTGCACTTGCGGTTTAAGGTACAGATATTCTGACCTTTCTCAAAAGGTTTCTCATGATCTCTTTCATATTCTGATCCGTTAGTTCCTGAATTGATGCCATTGCTATGATCCCCTTTACTTGAACTTTCTCTGTTGATCCCACTTGATATGACCTCCGTTATGAAACCATGCTATGAAAACCTTTTAATTATGCCATGGAAATGTTTTGAGAAGAACCGATTTGAAAAGATGTTTATAAATGATGCTAAATTTCTTTTTAAAAGAAAGGTTATTTAACTTTCATTAACACTATATTTTGAAAGACCATTTTATGAAAACTGTTTTAAAAGATTATTTAAATTGGACTTTTAATAGAAACTCTTGAAACGGACCTTTGAACTGAACCATGAATCGATTTTTGAATATGAACCTTGACCTGATAAACTCTGATTGGACCTTGAATACTATTTCTGATATAAACCCTTTGTTATGAACTGCTATTATGAACCTTTGATATGATTCTGAGATACACCTTTGCTATATGACCTTTTGTATGATATGAGACCTGACTCTTAGTTTGATACCCGAGCCATTTCTGTTTCCCTACCTATGGAGGTACCATAGGCGTGTCTGTGATGCACCACTGGCATGACTAGTGTGTGGCCCTAGTGATTTGGCTACACCGTCCCCTTTCTGATATATGATATGCGCGCTTTGTGATATGATTTGTTATGGCCACTATGATTTCTGCGGGGGCGTATGGATGCATCCTAGATCTGTTCTGTTTAGTGGATTTAACTATGATTATGATTATGATATATGTCTGGTGACTGGTACTGTGTGCTATACATGCCTTTCACAACTCCTGGGAGCTGATCACTCCACCTTTATGATACATGAGGACACCCCTCATATTATCTGGTTGCCTGAGAGGTATCCCCTCTGATTGTGAGATTATGAATTGACGGCTTATGACTTTGAGATTACGATGTTGAGTTATGACTTTGAGTTTTGGGCTCGTGGTAGATGACTATCCTTTCTTCTTTATATTCTATTACTCTTTTATCTATTCCTTATTCTATTTCCCCAATGCACTATATTTCAGTTCTGTTTCATTATCATTGCTTTGTATATGTATCTGTTCACTGGGCTTTTTAAGCTCAGCCGCATTTCCTTTTCCTGCGGCAGGTTTTAGTAGGAAGCTGGGTTATGGAAAGAGAGTGTGACTGGACTTAGAAGACTATGCTTTGGACTAGAGACGATTAGATGAAGTTTCACTTTATTAGACATAGTATTTATTTTCTTTGTAACCTTGTAGTTTCAGATTTTCATTTGTAACCCTGAATTTCTTTGTATGTATGAATCATATGCTTGTGTTTGTTCTGATATGTCACTGTAATGTAATACTTCTACCCTTATCGGGTTGGGGTGTTACAGACTGACTACTCGGACATAAGAAGATTCTGAAGGAACAAATTCTTGAAGCAAACTTTATGATGGAAGAATTGATGACTTGGCGACATGTTTCTTTCTAATGATGATTGTTTGATTTTGTTACGTCTTTTCGAGATTCATTTGTTTTACTGACATCGTTTGTAATTGATCTTTGAATATGACTAACCCAGGAGTTAGTGGGACTGTTAGGTGGATTTGTAGAATTGTTTCACTGATTGTGACAAAGTATGACCATCATGAGGGCATATTTATATGATGCTAGTATTATGACGCCTGGCCAACGTGATAATACTTACATCATATAACGTGCACTTGTTGTGTTCATAGGATGTCTTGAAAAGTGCCTTAGTGGAGACCTAGACCTCTGTCTTTGTTTGCGGCTATCTGCGAATAGTGAGACTTTAGGATGCTCTTGATCTGTACGTTTGATTCACCTTATCGCCGTATCTTTTGATGCGTTTGATTTCTCGACACGCGATTGTTTGACTGCTGTGTTTTTTTTTAAATAAGAATGCTAAGTTCTGTTGTAGAGCTTCCTACCATTTGATGTTATCGATCGACCTATTTTCTGCCTATATGGATTTGATCTATTAATACGAAGAGCTACACCTATGTTTTGCTATGGATGCGTTTCTTATTCGATGAATCCGTTTCATGCTGATCTGTTATGAGTTAAAATATGAGGTTTTGGATTATGGAGAATCAAGATCTGTCGGTTTACGAGAATACCTTTGAAAGGTTGTATTAAAGATGAAACTATTGAGGATCTGAAGAGTTAAACTTATATACGTCACCTTCATGTTTGCTATCATTCGATACGTACTCATCTGATCAGTCCATTTCTTTGTCCACGGACGCGATATCCATTCAATCCTACATTTTCCTATATATGTATATCCTTTAAGGGATGCAATTATCATCTGTTACGTTCAGTATGAGATGTTTTGAATTGGATTTTGTGCGATGTTCCTTCTCTGGGAAACCGAAGCCATCTCTGGATCGACATCATTCTGTTTGTTGAAATTTCTCTAAGTCTAAGTCGATGCAAGTCAACTACACCTTTTTCTATTCGTAGCCTGGTGTACCTTCGTGTTGTTTCGCCACTTTATCTTTTGCATTTTCGAGGACGAAAATTCTTTTGAGGGGGAGATAGTTGTAAAACCCACATTTTCATAACATGTTAAAATTACCAAAATGCCCTTATAACTTAAAAACTAGATAAAAACTTAAATAAAATACCAAATAAATCCCAAACACTTGGAAATACGTAACATATGATAAATATTATTTTGTTGGAGCATTTGAGATATTTAGAACTTACATAAAAATTGTGCCACGCCTAAAAGCCTTAAACAAGTCCAAAATGAATAAAAATGTTGTACCAAATTATTTAAAATTGAAGATATGCATAAAATAATTATGGAAGGTATTAATTCTGATTTCCCTCATTTAATTCACCCACAAAACCGGCCTATAACCCCCTCCTCATCCATATACTTATTTGTTACCTAATTTCATTTTATAACATTTTTCAAAACTCTAAAACTCTCTAAAATACACATGGCGGCTAAACAATTTTTCCAGAGGTGTTTAGCATTTTTCTTGGGTTCATTATAAAGAGTATAAGGTGGGAAAAATAGTGGTGACATTTGTGGTTTGATCGTGTGCAAGAAAAGCATTTTTGAGATCGTATTTGTTGCCGAGAAAACAAGAAATCCATTTATTTATTTTCCTTCGATCAACAACGACTTTGGTAATTTTTCTATGTCCCATACATCATATATAATCCATGAAAAATGTTTATTTTGATCCATGCATATTTTGTAAGGCATACGCATTAAAAAGAATTAAAAACCCTAAAAACATGAAAAATTGTAATTGGCCATATATGAATTTTGGGAACCTCATATATATTTTTGTCATTCGTATAATGACCTATATGATCTTTAAAAATTGTATTCTAAATTATTTGAGGCATGGAGCCATGGTTCGGAATTTAGTTTTGTTTTTATTTATTAGGATTATATTAAAGTAAAATGAAATAAATTGATTATTGAATCAATTCGATTTAGGGTTAGGATTTTTGTAATTTTTCTCGTTAAATTAATGTTTTAGGGTGCTTAAAATAATTATTGCATGACTTGATATGTTGGGGATAAATATTGTTTAATTAATTGTTACCGAATGGAATTTAAATAATATAATGATGTGTTTTGCAATTATTCAAACTTGACGGTCATTTTTGTAAATGATATGAGGCCAGTATTAAATTGTATAAAATATAACATGGGGGTGTTATATGTTAAATTTGAAACTAGAAGGTATAAAAGTTAAATTAATTATAAATTAATTTGTTTTGGAAATTATTAAAAGTAGAGGGGGTTGTTTTGTAATTTTGTAAACTTATGGGTTGTTTTGGAAATCATAATAAGACCTGGTATGATCATATAAAATTGGTATAAGGGTTAAATGTGTTAGTTTTGTGATTAAAAGGATTAAAATGGAACTATATATATAACTATTAAATAGAATCGTATTTTATTTAAAATAGAGGGACCATTTTTGTAAATTCTGAAAACTCAGTGTCTAATATATAAATAATTATATGGAGGGGCTAAGGATGAAAATTTGATAATTAAATGGGCTTGTATGCAATTTTGATAATTAAAACGATATAAATGGTTAATTATATAAATAAATGTATATGTTTTGTAAATAATTAAAGTGGAGGGTATAAATAGTAAATTTTGGAAACTTGAAGGTTATTCAGTACTTAAAATATATTAAAGAGTATAATATGCAAGTTTGGTAATTTATAAGGCTTACTTGTAAATTCTAATAATTATAAGGTATAAATTGTAATTATTTAATTTAAGGGACTAGTAATGTAAATTTGGAAAGTTAAGGGCTGTTTTATATAAAAATTATATTAAAGTGGCTGATTATGTAATTTTGGAATAAATAGTGGCTTAAGGTGTTAAATGGAAATTTATATGGGTATATGTGTAATTTAAAGGACTTATTTGAAATCATTGTAACTAAAGGGTATAAAGTGTAAATTTGGCATTTTTGGCTTATGTGACTTATGTATATGTGATATAATATGTATATTTTCACTTTTGACCCTTAACTTACTTATTTGACGCGTTTAACCCTAAATTATATAAATTCACATTTTGAAACCCTAATCTTGGAAAACTTGTAATAAATGAAATCCTTAACGTATATATTTCAAGAAACTTGTTAAAATGATAAAACTAATCATATTGGATATGTCTATAATTGGAAAGTTGCTAATTTTAGAATTCAACAATTTATGGAAACCTGCTATTCTTGGAAAGTACTATTTATGGAAACTTCTAAAAGTGGAAATCTTCTAAATAAGGAAACTTACTAAAAATAGAAAGTCTTCTAAAATGCTTAATCTACTTAAAGTTGAAAGTTACTAAATATGGAAAGTAACCTAAAATAGAAAGATGCTAAATATGGGAAGTTACTAAAAATGGTAAGATAACTGAAAGAGGTAACTTACGTGATTGAACTCTTCTTAATTCAAATCCATTCTATTCTAGGTTTGGTGAAGCGGGAATGACCGTTCTCCTTTCGTTTGATTTCGGTTTGTTTTGACTCGGCAAAGGTACAGATATTCCGTACTCTTTCAGTAAGAGTGCACACTTTCTCTCTCTTGACTTTGTCTTTGACTTGATTAACATGTTATGACTTCCGTTTGGTCTTGGTTATGATCCTTCGTACTTGGCCCTATGATTGATGGGTTCCACTAGTATTTGTGATCCTATTGTTATTCATTTGGACTCTTATGGTATGGTGTTGACATGACCCGTTCGATAACCTTTCGTGACCTCAACCTTTGAACCCTTAGGGGACATTGAATGTTCTTTGGGATATTATAACGGGAGGTGAAATCTCTTTTCTTAAAGTTATGACATGGAAAAATTTAAAGGATAAATTATTTTATAACGACATTTTTTAATATGATTTAAGACTAATCTTATATGGGATTTTATAAATTCATGAAGACCACTTTTAAAGAATATCTTGTGAAAACCGTTATTAAAGAATCACCTTTATAAATGTCATATTTTGGAAGATCTTTTCTAAATGAACTTTTGTTATAAACCTTTTAAATGGGATTGTACTACGAACCTTTTTAAACAAGTGATGGGAACCTACTAAATTGATCTTTTGTTTTAAACTCTCATTATGACCTTTTTGAGCATGAACTATGGGACTTTGGAACTTGGAATAATGAACCCTGTGGATTGGAACATTGGCTTTGACCTCTCCATTTTGACCCGTTGATATCACGTCTTTGATTGATCCTTTGATATAGATTCTTTGTCATTGATCCTTGATATTAATCCTTGATATTGAACTTTGATATTGAACCTTTGACATTGAACCTTTGATTATGACTTGGCACTTATACTTGATATTGAACCTTGACTACATGACCCTTCAGTATTTACCCAGGTATTACTTGTTGTGGAGTAGCCACAACTATAGCATTGATGCACCAATGTTATGTACTCTAGCGTGGTTGGAGAGACGTACCACACCGTCCCTGATTATTGTTATCGACTACTGCTATGATTGTTATTGGCCTGCAGGGGCGTATGGATGCATCCTAGATTTGATTGATTGATTGTGACTATTGTATTGACTACATTGATATTTGCTACATTAATTGGTGACTGGGTGTGCGTGCATTGCAACCCCTCACATATTGGGAGCTAGCTACTCCATATTGGGCTACTATTGTATTGTATTGATTGATTGATTGGGCCTGGGGAAAATGCTGAATTCCACATACATTACATCTTACACTTAACCTTTATACTTAACCTTTGACAACCTTTGATTACCCATTGACATCATATGTAAACTATCTTCGTATTCCTTTGCTTATCATATCTCTTTTGTATTGTATTGTTATTCGTTTAATATCTGTTCACTGAGCTTTGTAAGCTCAGCCGCATTTCTTTTCCTGCGGCAGGTTTAGTAGGAAGCTGAGGTATGGATGAAGGTTTTGCTTTTGGGCTTAGAAGACTTCACCCTGTTAGATACTTGCTAGACTTAGAGATGATTAGAAGCATCTATATTGGGCTTAGATTATTGTTTCCCTTTTGTACCTTGTATTTTGATTAGTTTTCTTTTGTTATCTTGTAAGTTTTGAATTAGTATTGTATCTCTGTTTCACTTGTGTTCTGAATTGACTCCATAATGTTGCACTTTAGCCCTTCTCGGGTTAGGGTGTTACATGTATGTTAATAATTGGTAAGTCAAGAAGCTTCCGGATTCCCTTGAGGGAATGATGGTCGATCGGTTGGGCTTGGGGAAACCCAATCACACACCAACTAGAGCTCCAAGTTATTAACACTATATATACAAACACAAGGGTTCATTGTTTGGCTAACTTTTATACACATACTAAACCCTAAAGTGTTTTTCTTCTCCTCTTTTGCCTATATTCGATCGTACAACCCCTAGGGTGTGTGGGATCGATTTTTGTTTATCAAAAATCTTTACTTGTGTTTTTACTAGCATAAACTTGATATGGTTTAATTCGTGTGTACAAGAACGAGGTAATTACTCACAATAGTAATTATCAAGAGATCGATTAACAAACGGTAAGGGGTTAATCATTGATCCATGTAAACCCTAATTAGCGTTCATCACATGTTCAAGATTATTAATTGATTCTTGTTTTGCTAGAATCACTGAAGGTACGTTCCTATTTAGTTTATGTTAATCTTTTATATGTTATAGATGTTCCTCCGCATATGTGTTTACCTATTTATATGATTGTCATGATATTAGAATTCTAACAGTTATAACTTATAAGTCTTTACTAGATTTTATTTATTTATTCTCTTTCAACTTTACATTCATAATCGCGGTTGATTAATTGTCCCACACGTGCAGACAAAAGTTGAGACAGATTGAGGTGTCTTTGATTGAGTACCGTGAATCCCTTGAAGAACGAGGATTAAAGAAAGAAGAAATTGAAAAGAAAGTGGCAGCACATCAAAAACAATTACAGTACAAGTATGGCTGAATGGATCATAATGAAGATTCATTACACAAGAGTGAGTTTTAAATTGTCAGGGTTTAAGCTTTTGGTAATTTTGTTGAATACACATATAATGTTTTAGTAACCATAGGGACATCATCAGAAAGAAGCGAGAAAAAAGATGATTCACGTGAATCTTCAAGAAAGCGTCAACGAAGCCATCATGATAGTGAAAGCCCACAATGTAAATCATCAAGCAGGGATCGGGAAAAGGGTAGAAGTTACAATTCACATACTGAATGAGAGAAGGAACGAGACCATGATTGAGATAGACGCAGAGACAAAGACAGGGACAGCAGGAGAAGATAAACTGAGTTGGAATTCGTAGGTATGATTGATTTAGTCATGAATCAAAACATATTTTTACAGTGTATCAGCTTCTTTGAGCTTATTTATGTTATGTTTGACATAATTGTAGGTTATTCATGGGTTAGCTGTTTAAATCCTTTCGTTTTGTTGCAAACAACAGCAGCAGTAGCAACATGTGGATAATGATGATGATAGTCCCACAATGTTTTCTGCTCGTGATGGACATTCTGGAATTTACTTGAAAAAAACCCGGATTCATCCTCTTGTTCACGTGGTATGATTAATGAATCATATTTGTTGTAAACAGCATGGTAACTTTTTTTTGCATCTTGTCACGGATCTGATTGGTTTGTTGTACGTACAAGAAAGTATTTTGTGTTGGTGCTTTGAACTTTAAAGTGAGCATAGAAGTGGGAGTATCATATTGCGCTTTTAGACCCATATATATAGTGCAGTCTCTTTTTAATTCAAGACCCTTTTAAGTGCAAGGACAAGAGTAATTACAAAACTACATACTTACAAATCTGGTTTGCAAATCGATCAGAGAAACATTTACTATGATACATACCATTACCAATTGTTTTATAATTCTTTAAAGGATGGATTATCAACATGACTCAGTACCAATCGAACCCAAAGACAAAAATCCAGAAAACCGACTTGGATGAACATCATTAGTCCCCCATACCTCAAAAAAGAAATAATTGCAATACTCTTAATTACTTGGAGGCTCATAAATATAATTCCCATAACCTCCTTTACTGCTTGAAGCAATACCTCAATTGATCTCTTTTCATTTGTAAACACTCTTGCATGTATCTTTTGCCCCAAGGGTATACACTAGCACCCAAAACAATTTTTCTCGTGACTCTATACTGAATTGTTGCAAGACATGTTTTTTATTTCATGAATAATGCTTTTCAAGTCATATGGTAAGTTCACCATGTTCTTCAAAACATTCATAAAGAATAGAATTTAGGTATTTTGTGGTAGTTGAGAGTGATTGTATGGGGATGAGTTTACGTGTTTTGTAATGTGTTTAGGTAATCGGTGCCGGTGGAGGTAGGGAGAAAAAGTTGATGTGCATGGGAGGTGAAGGTTGCGAAAAGAAAAAAAATGCAACAGATATAAGGGAGTATATTTATTAAGTGTTTAACTTTTATTAAATAAAATGTAACGTGGTTGATTTTTACTAATAGAAGAATAATGTTGATTGTCCAATGGTTTTTATATTACTAATATTTAGTGTGAAAATTAACAAACCACAAAAATGTATTTTGTACTTATTTGCAACACCTGAGTTGCTTCAAAAATAAAAAATCACCGAATAATATCAAATTATAATAAAACTAAGAAAATAATGAAAAATGTGTTTTGGACTTTTGGTGATTTTCTTCATATTTGATTACACCATTTCATTAATAAACGGCAAAGTATTATCTTCTTTGTCCTCAACCCGTGTTTGACCCGGTTAACAGAAATTGGAGTTCAATTTTTTACAATATCTCCCACAAATCAAGTTATGCAAAATTAATGCAAAAGTGCAAACAGTATTATCAATAAATTGCCCACTACAAAAATCATCTATATGGATCTCAGCTCGATACCTTGTATCATAAGCCCACTAATATTCTTCTCACTGGGATGCTTAAAAAAAGATGCATAGGTACTGATTCGGTGGTAGTTTGAAAGTCCCATACTTTGACTTCCATCCAACCATCGGTCCTCTGTTGCGGAATGACATTCCCTTTGTATCTATTCAGTGGGTTGTAGGTATTTTCATCAAACTTTGGACCGATAACTGGTAGTTTGAAAGTCCCATACTTTGACTTCCATCCAACCATCGGTCCTCTGTTGCGGAAGGACATTCCCGTTGTATCTATTCAGTGGGTTGTAGGTATTTTCATCAAACTTTGGTCCGATAACTGGGGTGACTGGAGGGCTTACTAAATAGATAAACGACTATCTACTATACTTAGCATTTTCATCATATATGTGAATAGGAGCCTCAAATGCTGATTGGCCTTGTGGTAATTTGTAGACAAGGAAAGCCGCATATGTTGTTTCAGGTGAGACTTCTCGGGGTTCTATTCTCCTCTGAATTTGAAATTTGTAGCTGCATGTTATTACAAGCACTTCTCCAAATCTGCAAAAACAAAAAAGCTCATTATTTATGTACTAAATTTGGAATGTGCTTAAGGTTTTCAAGTAGTAGAAGTCTACTAATGCATTAAGTAGTTTATATTTATTGTTTAACAGGTGGTCATAACACATGCCAACTTTAAACAGTGATAACATTTAAACTGAGTGAAATTGGTCAATGTAAAATTTACATGCCATCACACACAAAACCAACGTCCTGCAATGCTTTGCCATACTATGGGTACAAAATTCAAGATTTAGGGCTCTCTTTTAAAACTTTTCATAATTGATTGCTTATGTTCTTGAGTATATTTAGAGTACCGGGCTTGAGTAATCATGCTTCCTAAGAATAGTTATAAAAGATTTGAAAGGTTTCCTAAGGTGTCAATAATTACTAAAGTCAGAGCTAACATGGCATGGAAAAATATTTCTAGACAAAAGGATCAAGGAGGTTTTAGGTTGAAAGATTTGGATCAATAGAATGAAACACAAATCATCAAGAATCTTAGGAATTATTGTAGCATAATAAAGTGTCTTTCTTAACTATTACCCATTTATGGAATATAATGGATTCACACAATGAACTAAAAAGACAGAGTGTTTGGGAAGTTAAACACGAGAAATTAGACAGTTGGAGATGAAAGAACTTGTATCAGACGAGAGATAAAGTAAACTCTCATGTTGTCCATAAATTAGGATTGGGGAATCTAATTGAGTGGCCATAGGAGTGGCATACAACATATCCTAAAGTTACAAGCAACACACAGCCTGTAATCCTTTGTGAAAAGATGTGGTATTGGAAAAACTCAAAAGGTAAAGAAGTCGTGTTTGCTGATAAACATGTTTGGGAAGCTATTAGAAGTCAAACTCCAGAACTGCAGTGGTTTTCCTTGGTATGGTACTCTTAGTGTAATCCTATACATACAAATCTCCTATGGATGGCAATTCAAGAAAGCTTACAAACACAAAATAAGTCACTAGATGGGATAAGTGCAGTAATGGGTCAAGTTGCAGATATGATTGGTTTGAATGGGTAGACTAATGGTTGGAAAGATATTATTCAGGATTATGCTCCTAGATCATAAAACGACATTTCGACCATCCTTAGAAGACTCGTACTTGTTGTTGCTGTATACTTCATATGGTAGGAAAAAGATCACAGAATATCATAAATGAAAGTGAATTGGGGTGTGTTGTATGCAAGGATTATTGACACTATAAAGCATAAGCTAATGAGTTTTAAAATGAAGCCAAATGAGGCAGCCCTCCATGAAGCAATGTTGTGGAATATGGGCATGAATATTCAGAATTCTGATAAGAGGAAACAAGGGCCAATAGAGTTGTGTTCTTTAAAGCCAGAAAGATTTTTTTTATCATTTCTTTGTAGTGACGGTTCAGACTTCAGATTGTGAAGATAGTTGTGTAAAATAGATTGCTAATTGTATTGATTTCAATATTAGTCTATTCAAATACGGATTGCCGCTTAAGGTGGATAAGCACTAATGCACTACCAAACTAGATTCTATTGTTTCTGCCAAAATCTATCGTATAACAGTTGCGTGCAAGAGAAAGATTCATCAATAGATAATTTTTTTCTTCATAAAGTCTCTTAATTCCTATGCAGTTGCAAAGTGGTGCGAACATAAGCATAAGATATAAACTATTGCTGAAAAACTGGCTAGAAATATAAAGGAAGAACCTTGATTCGTTGGAAGACAATGATATGTGTTAATTCACATACCTTTTCATAGCCAAAAACTGACCCAAATAGACTAATTATGCTAACAAATGCCAAAGAATGTGTATTTTTATGTTTGTGAACGTGCAGGTACGAATATCTCGTTAAAAGACGAAAAACAAACGGAAACAAGCAAAAACGAGCACGAGAGTAGAACATGTGCAGATTAGTCAAGAAAAAATCAATGATGAGCCTTAGAAGTCCTCAGAGATATGTGATTTATCAGTTTTGATCCCTGATTGAAGATTCATGAGTTTGTCAGAAGTGGTCCTCCAAGTTCCAGACTTTGGCAATTTTAGTCACTAGAAGATACTTTTCAGCTTATGACATCCATGATCCTTGGAAAATCAGGAATTTACATCATGAGCCCTTAGAATATATTTTAGAAGAAGTACGGATGTAGTCCTTGCAATTTCTGAAAATACATCTTTGGTCCTTGATTTTTACCAAAACAAAATCTGAAAATCCAAAAGCACAAGCCTGGTCCAATACAAAATACCAAAGTTCAATCCAATAAACAAAATTCCAAAGCCCAGTCCACCATACTTCGGTCAACACCCACCACCCACGGTCAATAGTCAGCCAAGGTCAAATAAATATTACCCGTGCCCCCAATTCACCCCTTACCCAGAAAAACACTATTTACATGAATCCTAACTTACCCGCTCCCTTAATTACAGCAATTAAGGGCATTTGAGTCAAACCAAAGGGTGTTAGACGTGTCAGGGTATGCCAGGGGATCTAAGAAGCACATATGGGGACAGATGGAAGTTGATGATTGGGTACTACACGTCATTGATAGTGATCCAAGGGTGCTTATCATTGAGGAAATGATTGAAGGACGATCAAGGGCTCAGAATGAGACTCAAGAAGCACACCACACGGATTGCCAAGCTAGCAATCCATGGATACTCCTCTCTAGAATCATCTTATTGTGGATATAAATAGAGTGATAGTTAGCCTGTATTTAGTGGAGAGTTTTTAGTGTACCAAACTCTGCCGAATTCATTTCTCAGCTTTTAGTGTAACTTTACTTTTCATTGTAATCTTCCAGTTTTTTTAATAAAATTAGCTTTATAATCAATCTATTTAGCTTATTGTCTTTACTACATATTGCTTATATTTCTTTCTATTTTTATCAACTTTAGTCATCTTTATACATCTTTTACTTTATAATCTAGCTTTCATTTAGCTTCAAAATTACCTTTAAATCAGAAAATATAAAAAATAAAATTAATTTTGTTCAAACCAGCTTTCAATTAAGCTGTATCATTGTTTGTTACAGTTCATATTAGCTTTGAAAAGCTTTTATAGATTGCATTCAGTTTCCTTGTTCAAAAATTCTAACAGTCAGCATAAGTCAACTGATATTGAATCAGTTGATCATTGGTGTTAAGTTGGTAGATTGGGATAGCTAGGGAAGATCCCAGCCTATCTAAGAGATAGGCAAGCATAGTGAACCCCTCTATTCAAGCTGACGGGATTTCTCATTGTAGGTTTTGTTTTCACATGTTGCTTTATTTGTAGCATAGATCTGAGATGCTGAGTTCCTGTGGATTTTAGATGTTATTGATAGTTGATATTGCTTCTGTGGTTGTTATTATATCTCATTGAATCATTAGTTTAGTGTTTTGTGTTTTGAATAAAGGATTCATAGTGTTAACAGTCTAATTAGGGGGTGTTTGGATATGTGAATTGTGGTGTTAAGTTGTTGTTTGATTGCTGTTTCATTGTTACATCTAGATTTCTTAAGAGTAGTAGTAAGCTTGTAGATCATAAAAACAGGAGTAGTTCATTAAAATAGTCAAAATTGGTTTTCAAATTAGCTTAACTATTAGTATAATATGAATCAGTTAGTGAGCTTGTGATGATAGTTGCATTTTAGTTAAGAGTAGCTTAATTCTGTATAATATAAGCTTAATATAACATTTAGGAATAGATTAGATTGATTGAATTTGGTTTTGGTCAAACTAGTTTGGTAATTTAGTTAGTAAACTGTTAAAGTTTCTTAGTCTTTGCTAGCTGCTGATCTAGGCATCATTTAGAGCATCAATTAGAAGTTATTGATAGGGCTTTTGCTGTTTTGGAATCTCAGTAGTATAAATAAGCTATTGCCCCCATTAGTTTGTACTTTAGAGCTTTTTAAGTCTGCTTATCTGCTTCTTCAAATAAGGGTATTGGAACTGTTTTCTATCATTAAGAATAGGACTGCAAGAGCTTATGACACTTCTGAGTTGCCTTAGTTGAGTTTTAGCTTTTTCATTCAGTACTTTGATCCTGTCTTATTCTGTCATTGCTCTGCTTATAATTAGCTTATTGTCAAACTGCTTATTGCTTGCATTTTGTTTTTCTGAGTGATCTCTTATTATATCTGAGTTAGTTTGAGCTTTATAGCATACATTGCATCTGTGTTTTCAGCTTCAACAAGTTTTGTGGCAAGTGCTTATTAATAAGCACTTGCCATAAGCTGTTTCTATCCAAATAAGCTCTTCAGCTTATTATTTTCTTTTCAAAAGTTTTCTGCAAACTTTTCACATTATTTTAGATTTTCTGTAAATTTTTCATATTTTTCTAAGTTGATTTGATATTTTTCTTAATTTTTCTTCATTTAAAATCATTTTTATATACTTTTTATTAAACAAAAATCAATAAAAAAAATCAGAAAAAGCCTTTAAAAATACAAAAATATTTTAGGAAATTCTTTTATAATATTTTAGATTTTTCAGATTAGATTTTATATTTTTTCACATTAATTTTTACATTTTCCTTTATTTTTAATTACTTTTTAATTCCAAAAATAGAAAATAATTCATAGAAAATAAATAAAAAGTCAAAAAAATATTTTTCTGTTTTTCAAAATTCTTTTTAGTAGTTTAAGATTTTTAGAAACTTGTTTCACATTTTTAGGGTCATTTTTAGTATAAAAGTTACGTTTTATTTCGTACTCTACGTTTAAATATCGCATTTGCATTTCCGCTTTCTAATTTTAGACACTTGTGCATATATAGCATGTACTTTCTGCTTTATTCTCTATCTCTTTTCATAATTTGAATTTCACCATCACTTTTCACTATTCACTTTTCACTACACGGTTCACGAATCGATATTCGAGATTCCATTCAACTTTTGTTGGGAAATGACTCGGTAAATCCGTATTTCTCGCGAATTTCATCGATACTTACTTATTATATATACTATAATTGGGCAATCAATTTTTGGCGCCGCTGCCGGGGAAGGTTGAAGTGAGTTTTTGAATAATCGTTTTGAAAAATCGTGTTTTGATAAGCCTTCCTCTATTTTGTATATATTTTCTATAAAAATATAAAAATTCAAAAATTCAAAACACTTTTGCTAAAGTGTTTACAAAAAACTAATACAAAAATAATAAAGTTACAGCCTTGTCTCTTCCGTGGAAGGGAGGGCGTTGTAAACAAAATAAGTCTCACAACATAACAAAAACGTGAAATTAGTTGTTTATCGGATTACTTCAATTACTACAACCGATTAAGCGGGAAAAACGGAAGCTAAGACATTAAATTGCTAGTTGAAGAGAGAAACACTCTTTTTTCCCGTCCCGTCGCGAGTGATTTTGAAAGAAACGGTTTCAATTAACGTAATGTTTTATAAAAAGAAATAAAAAGTTTTTGAGATTTGTTTAAATAAAAAAAATATAAAAAGATTTTCCTTTTTCTTCTCTTCTTCTTTTTGTTTTTGAATTTGTTTGTGGTGTATGCACACCCGTTCTTCTTTTGAGAGTCTGACGTCTCCGTTCGCAAACCCCGAGCGGGTTTTACGACATAATAGCCGGGTTCATTTCCTTGACGACGAGGAGATGAACCAAAACGAACAACACAATGGACCCCCGCCGATGGTTGGTCCTCAACACAATGTGATTCCTCCGATGGGACAACAACCGGCTTTTGATCCACGTTCGATGGAGGAACAACTCCAATCACCATTCAATGGTGTGAGGAGAGCTATTGTGATTCCGGACATCAATGCCAATTTTGAGATCAATCACGGATTACTCAACTTGATCACGGGTATATCCTTTCACAGGTTTGGTAACGAAGACCCATATGCTCACATCAGCAATTTCACTGATATCGCTGAGACCATTAGAATGAACCAAGTTTCTCACGATGTGGTGAAATTGAAGTTATTTCCTTTATCCCTTAAAGAGGCAGCTCGAACTTGGCTGGAAAAGGAACCGCCTAATTCAATTCACACTTGGAATGATCTTGCTTCCAAGTTTGTGAATTATTTCTATCCTCCCTTGTAACAATTTGCATTTTCAGGTTAAATTCTATTCCCGAAATTTTCACTATTCATTTTTACTATTCACTTTCACTATTCATTTTCCAAAATTTAATTTTTATTTCATATTCTCGTGTGATAAATCATTTCCATGGCAAAATGAAAGTTTGACACTCATTAGGTCATTTTTGCGAAAGTTAATAAGGAACTACACGTCTTAGGTTAACACGTCATTCAAAAATCCTACACACAACGAAACTCAACCGCGTCAATTTTCCCCGCATCAGATAAATGTTTGATACACTCATGATTAATTATAGAATTAATCATGACTAATAAAAATGTTACCAAATAGGAACTAGGCCGTAAGAAACAAAAAAATTACGTTTTAAGCACTTTTGCTTAGCCGTAACCTTAGCCTATACCTGCACCGCATTTCTAAGACGATTTGAGTTATCACATTTTTGGAAAAGGTTAACATATTTTTCCCTCCTCCTTTGACCAAAAATCATTCCTTGATTTTATAAATCATTCCTTGATTTTTAGGCTTACAGTTTTATGTCTAAAAGACATTAAATGCCAACCGACACTAGACTGAGTCCAGTCTAGATATTATAAGTCATTTTAAATCATTATTATCCTATTCGAAAATTAACATTTTACTTTTCTCAATTTTACACAATATTCGTACGTTTTACGTATTACGCGTTTTAGACCCGTGTTTCCAGTTTTAGTAGAGTTTGAGCACCCCAATGGAACCTACCACTCATTTTATATTTTATTATGGAGTATTTTGACAAGTTTAGTCATTCTTCCAAGTTTCACATTTTTACGATACCCGGTTTTACGTTTTGTTGCTTAATCATTTACGGTTAGCATTTTACGGAGTCAAAACTAGCTGCTTAAGTTAGATAATATCATCAAAAACCAACTCATCCCCCTTATCCTCTTGCAAACCGCCTCTAGGGGGATCACCCATGTGGCTTGATCTCATGCTTCTAACTCTAAGATGTTAACATGTGTTCAACTTGCTCTCCAAGCTTTGACTAGTCATGCATGTAACCTCCTCAAATCACTATAAAAGCCCTCTCCTCCCCTCCTATGCCATCCCACATAACACACACAAACACCCTTTCATTAGCTAGTTTACTTCAAGTTTTATGCAAGAGATCAAGTGCAATATCAACACATAAACCCTAGTTTGGTTTTGATTCATCAAACTACTTCAAATCCTTTGAAACTCTTGGTGATTCTCTTGAGTTTAGATCCACTCAAGTCACCTCAATCTTCATCACAATTCCTTCAAGAATACAAGAGTAGAAGGGTTGCTAAAGTGGAGAAAATCTTGTCAATCAAAGTCCTTTCCTTACTAGTTACCTTCCTTTCTTTTAGAAAGCCTATAGTTATAAGGAAACCCTAACATACTTTCTTACTAAATATCATTTCCATGCTATTTATATTTCATTCATACTATATATTATCTTGTTATTATGTTCATGATGTATAAAAATTGGTAAAACAAGTTATGGTATATATATGGTAACTTATATTAAGTAAACAAGTAAACTAGTGACTTATATTGAGAACCACGACCAAAATAGTATAACTATGATATTGGAAACTTACCTACTGTTAAAGAGGACTTAAAAAGGAAAACATAGCAATTTGAATCACCTAAAACGAGTATAC
Source organism: Artemisia argyi (assembly GCA_030686995.1). Lineage (NCBI taxonomy): Eukaryota > Viridiplantae > Streptophyta > Magnoliopsida > Asterales > Asteraceae > Artemisia > Artemisia argyi. The sequence goes on along the minus strand of CM060685.1, from coordinate 187,862,644 downwards.
GAGTCAAAAGTTATGGCCATAAGAAGTTAGCGAAACCAAAACGCCGAAACTGCCAAACACAACCTGTTAACATTATGACCTTTTTGAAAGTGGCACTTCTGGTCCGATTCATCAAAAAGTTAAAACACGAAAGTTGTTCGGAACGACGTTTTCAAATTCTTTTCGAGTGATATTTTTCTTCAAATTCTTAACAGCCCATTTTAAGACCAAATGACCATGTAATAGTTATGATTAAATGAGACTAAGAGGTCTAATGACCTAAAGCAAAGACCACAACCATGGCTAAGGCCAAGGATGAGTCTCAAGACAATGGTAACAATGACCAAAGTCACGGAAAAGCCACAACTAAAGACATATAAACTTACCAAACATGAACTAAAGAGTTAATAGCAACATTAACATCCAATTTGGATCTACTCCATCAAAATAACCATGAGACTCATTGTAATAACAATCTTCATCCAAAAGTAAACTTTCCTAAGTTTATTCAAATAATGGGACATGTAACTTTTCGGATCAAAAACTTATATATATTCTATCAAATACTACAATAGTATGGAGCCTCATGTGAGGGGTTCATTAAAGTAAGCCGTCGAGATGAGTTGTGGATTTACGAATTAAAGTGTCCTGGCTCCTCGAACGTTTACTACATGACCTCTGAATTATGTCGGCCCGAACGGTAGTAAGCGATATACAAACTATACATGTTTCATAAACCACTTTTGTTCAATGACTTACACTATACAAAGTACTACATCATGGACTAAATGCAAGACATATATAGGCAATTCTTCATATTCTTTACTCCAATCCTAAGTCGCAACATTCTATTATAGGTTGCGTGTAGAAACCTTCGCGATTCGACCATCACATTCACTAGTTGCTATATAACTTAAGATGAGTTCATAGCCCCACTTTCCATTACTGAATTGTTTTACAAACCCTTGGGGGGAATACATGCTATTATTTTTTGACCGAACACAATGCTTTTCAATTGTATGCTTTCCTGATTGTTTTATTATCACTAAGTAACATCCTTGCCAATCCAAGATCCCTTATTATGAACCATTTAATCACTAGTAATAGTGAGCGCGAATATTATGAATAGGCCTATTGGGATTGACGAATCCCATTTGTGTCGACTAAGTTCAAACAAATGCATTAATATTTGAAACATAGGTATGACGGCAAAGTACCTACCGGGATAACTCCGCCGATTGATATTGGTACACGTTAATGTTTTGGTGTCATAAGCTTAGTGTAATAATAATAACTGTTTTGTTTTCCAACCATGAGTATGAGACTAATTAACTCATACTACCAACATATTGTGTTCAACCATTAAACAAACTCTATGAATATCACTCAACCTTTGTGTTGACCTTTTAAGCATGTATTTCAGGTCCATGATAATCAAGAATGGCACGGAGGGGCACGGACTAAATGAAGAAGGCTATAATCTACTTTGTCATTCGATAAAACATCAAAAGACTTTATATTGATGTATTTTGTAAACATGGAACCTTTTTGGGACCAACTATGTAAACTCTGATATATTTGAATAATTCGAATGATAAGTCTTTTTAAAATGACTCAGTTAGAGATCATTTTCTATTATTATGACTGTTGTGTCGTCGAGTAACACCCAGGTTGAATTCCGCTGCATCATGAATTGGGGGTGTTACATCCCTCTAAAACTTCTAATCTACGATCCCACATCTTTCGATTCCAAAAAGCTTTTGATGAGTCGTTTAGTGAAGCTTGGGATCGATTCAAAGATTTGATGGACAAATGTCTGAACCATGGGTTCACATCCCTTCAGCAGATTGACACTTTCTATAATGGGTTATGTCATGTTGACCAAGACTCACTCAACTCTGTTGCGGGTGGGAACTTGTTGGCTAGAAACACGAATGATGCTTTCATGATAATTGAGAATAAGGCTCGTGTAAGAATGTCTAGGAATAAACCTCAAGTGTCTAATAATGGTAAAAAAAATGATGAAATGATGAGTATGCTATTGGCTCTTACAAAGAAAGTTGATGCAATTTCAACTGAAAAATCAAAACATCAAGTCAATGTGGTTAGTCATGGTTGTGAGACTTGTGGTGGTCCACATTTGTATTATGAATGTCAGGCCACCGGTGCTTTTTTTCATGAGAACGCATATGCTGCAAATACGGGTAACAACGGTTATCCACCTCAAGGAGATCGAAATCTTCTCAGCTACCGTTCTACTAATTTTCTTGGACCACCTGTTCTCGAACAACCAAACCAAGTCAATGAAGTCAACCAGAATCATAATGTGCAGAATCGTAATAATCAAGGAAATCAAAATCAGAGTCGAGCTAATAACGGTTTTCAAAATCATAATCAAGGATTTAATCAAAACCGGGGTTTTCAAGGTAATTACAATCAAGGCCCGCCTCAAGGGAATTTTGAAAACCAAGGAAACTATGGAAACCCTGGGAATTTTCAGAACCCTAATCATGGAAATCAGAATAATGGTAATTTCCAAAACCGTGGGCAGAATTTCAATAATAATCAAAATCAAGGTGTTATTCAAAATCCGTCACCCACGGATGATTTGATTAAGCAATTACTTCAAAACCAATAATCTTTTATGGCAAAATAATCAACTCGGTTGTTTGCTAATCAAATTAGTGATATTAACAAATGTTTAAATGATCGACCCTCGGGTCGGGTACTACTTCTCTTCCAAGCAACACGATCGCAAACCCGAGGGGCGAGATTAAGGTGATCATGACTCGCATTGGGGTTAAATATGATGGACCCACAGCTTCTACTACCTCTTCTTCTTCGTCTCATCCTAAGGTAGTGGACTGTGAGACCGAGGCGACAAAGGACCCGGTTTCTCCTACTAATAACAGAGGAGCTGAAAATGTCCAACCTCCGGTTGTCCAAGCGTCAGAAGATAAAGAAAAATTTGTTTCTGAAAATAATGTGAAATACAAATCAAAATTGCCATATCCATCAAGATTTAATGATGAAGAGCTCCGTGCAAAATCTAAAATACAAATGGAAAAGTTTCTGGATATTTTTCAAAAATTTCACTTTGATATAAGTTTCATGGATGCTCTTGTTTACATGCCAAAGTTTGCCTCAACGTTCAAAAACCTCATTAGTAATAAAGAGAAATTGCTTGAATTAGCCGAAACGCTGATAAATGCTCAATGCTCCGCTATCCTTCTCAAGAAGCTTCCCGAGAAGCTTGGAGATTCGGGAAAGTTTCTCATTCCTTGTTCGTTGAAAGATCAAGAGGTTTGCAACTCCCTGGCCGATTCAGGGGGCTCGGTACCAAAAAGGTACACGGACTTGAGATGGTTCCGCCAAATACCATTTTTTTTTAATCTATGAACAACTTGGAATGGGGGATCTTAAGCCGACACGATTGACTTTAGAGCTTGCTAATCGTTCGATTACTCATCCGTTTGGAATTGCTGAAGATGTTTTTGTTCGTGTGAATTCGTGTACTTTTCCGGCAGATTTTGTTGTTGTTAATTTCGAGGCTGATCCGAGAGTTCCTCTTATACTAGGGAGACCGTTTTTGCAAACCGCAAAAGCCCTAGTAGATCATTTTGAGGATACTCTAACTCTACAACAAGATAATGACATAATGATTTTTCGTGCCGATGCTTCAAAATCAAAGAAGTATTCCGTCAAGAGCGTTGATGTTTGTGATTATTCCTTTGATGATTTTGTGAAAACTTTTGTCTCTGATTTTTCCCCGTCATTTCCTCCGAATAAGGAATATGATTCATTTTTGGAAGAGGTCGATGAATTCCTTGCTATTGATACAATTCCGTTCTCTGAGATTGATGAATCTTACTTTGATTCGGAGGGAGATACTATTTTTCTTGACAATTTGTTTAATGATGAACCGTCAATCCCTCCGGATAAAGTTAAGAAGAAGTTTGAGCTTACGATTGACGATCCTCTGGAGCCTGAGCTTGAGGAATTTTTACCCTACTTTGAGAGTTTTTCATTTAATACGACTGAGGAGATGAGTGGCAATCCCACTTTTCGTCCTGATCATTCTTATCCGACTTATGAAGCTTTCAAATTTGATATCGATCATACGGAAGAGACGAGTAGTGGCAGTACCACTTCTCTTGCTCTTATCTCTCTTCCGGAGTATGAGTCATTTTGTTTTGATAAGATTGAATGTGAATTTGAAAAGTTTTCTAATCCAGAATATGAAAGTTTCAGTTTTGATCTTGGAATTGATCATGACCCGGGTGGTGTTCTTAAAAATAAAAGTCTTATTGAAAATTTTATCCCATCCCTCCCACCCGGGAAAGTTTTTAAAATGAGCTTGAAAGATAAGACTCATAATTCCACAATTATGAAATTTTCTTTTGATGATGATGAGTTTTTCATGATGGTTATCATGACTTTCTTTCCATTTGTAACATTTGGTGTGATTTCTCTTATCCGTCACTCCGTCGGGAGTGAGGACGTTATTTTTGACCCTGGTATTGTTTTAATAGTTTTCACTATTAGAATACCATCGGTTATCACATCGGGGTGGAACTTTCAAATAATTCATATGTTTATCCAAATATTTTGAATGAAAGCGTGAGTGAGATTATTTTTCCCCGGATTTTTCCCCAAGGACGAATTAATTCGGGGATCGAGTCAAGCTCATGTGACTCGGTGAAAAAAAAACAAGCGCTTCGTGGGTGGCAACCCATGCTTATCCAATTTCATCTTCTTAATTTTCTTATTTCTAACGAATAACGTGAGGAGGGGGTGCCTTTTCTACTCTTGTGTTCCGTGGTTGTTTGTGATGTTTGTTTAGGATTATCCGCGATATATGATGACTCTCGTGCTCGTTATCTTATCTCCACTCGAGTCTCATTTCATCGATGCTTTTGGAAATCGTATATCCGTGAATCTTATCGACTAACATTTTCTTTGGCATAATTAATAAACGGCCCTAGACTTTTGTTAGGATTGCTTTAACCCACAAAACATTGAGGACAATGTTTAATTCTAGTCTGGGGGAGGGTGAATCTTCGATTCGATTTGACCTTGCATTTTTCACATGTCGTGTACTCTTGCAACTCCGTTTTTTCCACCAAAAATGAAAAAAAAATTGAAAAAACTGAAAATTTCAAAAATTTTGATAGTATTGAAAAATGAATGAAAAAGTCATGAAAAAGCACAAAAAAATGATAAAGTTGGAAAAGTTGTGCAAAAATATAATAAAGTTTGAATAAGTGTTTTGACACCTTATTGACTTTCTTGCTAGCGAGAGCAGGAATAAATATTTTGACTTGACCGGGCGTGTTGAGCCCTAGCTTGTTCCCTTAACCAATGATAATCACATAAGCTTGTGCTAGTCTTTTACACCAGGAGCTATAAAATGAGAATTCTTTCTTAAGAATCTGCAAGTTCCCGTACTTGACTTTATACATGCGCAGCTTAAAAGCTTTCGCTATTCTTTTACATCAGGAGCTAGAAAACGTGAATTTTTCTTCTAGAATTTGCAAGTTTCCATATCTGACTTTATATATGCATGGCTGATTATCGACTAAGTATTCGCTGGTTTCATTATTTGGAATATTAAATTGCGAAGAGCGAGAATTGATAGAGTTTATTTAGAAGTTAGACGCTAAACGTGGAGTAGTTGGTTCTCTTTAGAGCTCATGAGAGATACTTGTGGCTCTCTACTCCCATAAAATATGTCACCGATATATAATAGATGTCCTAGGTTAATTAGTTGTATTTAGGTTTGGATAATATTTAGTTCTTTATTTTTTAAGAGAATTTTTGCTTTAGAAGTTGGGTACATATCAAGGAACATCAAAAATAAGAGCAAAAATGAGAAAAAATCAAAAGTCAAAAGTTGATTATGTATGTGGTTTTGGAGCTACCCGATAAGCTTCCATTGATGTTGAGAAAAAGTCAAGAAAGAAAAAAAAAAAGTGAAAAATATGAGAAAAGTATGAAAAAAAGTGAAAAATGAAGAAAAATTAAAGTTGAAAGTTATGATGAATAAGAGTTTGAATGTAAATAAGTTGTTGGCGCGTGAGGTGCATGTGAATGATTCTGAATTGGACACATGAGGTGCACGTGTAGTACTCCGCAACTTATATCTATGATATTGTATGTACCCAAAATTCCTTGATGTGGACCGAATTTCTATTGCAGTGGTTCTTGAGAGAAAATGGAAAACTACTTATCGTTTAAACTTAGGTGTCACTATCGGACTAAAAAGTATTGAAACGAGAAAATATGAAGCAATTCATTTCTCAACAAAAGTAAAATATTGAGATACAAAAACTTAGGACATGGGAGTAAGAAGTTTCCACAAGTAACTATTATGAGTAGTGTTAGCATCTAACTTGTAGATAAGCTGTGATCTCGTTTGTACGCTTAGTTTGGGGACTCGTGAAAAATCAAGGATGACGATTTTTATCTGTATGGTCACTTTTCCATGATAAGTGTTTCTACTCGTTGACCCTAAAAATTATTACAAAAATAATGAAAGTTCAACAAACCGTCACAAGTATGAAGTATGGAAAGTCCAAAAATTGAAGTGAAAGTGGAATAAAGGAAATTTTTTGGAAAACGGAGCGTTTGCGGGAATAAATGATATTATTACTTCTTTTCAACCTCCTTGCTACTTTACAAAGTCAGTAGGAAGAGTTATGAAATTATTTATCCTAAAAACGTGAATTGATCACATTGCGTGAGAACACGGCAATACCTTAGTCTGGGGGATTTTGGTATGAGTTAATTCACATACATTTTCATAGCCAAAAACCGAGCCAAATAGACTAATTATGCTAACAAATGCCAAAGAATATGTATTTTTATGTTTGTGAACGTGTAGGTATGGATATCTCGTTAAAAGACGAAAAACAAACGGAAACAAGCAAAAACGAGCACGAGAGTAGAACGTGTGCTGATTAGTCAAGAAAAAAAATCAATGATGAGCCTTAGAAGTCCTTAGAGATATGTGATTTATCAGTTTTGATCCCTGATTGAAGATTCATGAGTTTGTCAGAAGTGGTCCTCCAAGTTCCAGACTTTGGCAATTTTAGTCACTGGAAGATACTTTTCAGCTTATGACATCCATGATCCTTGGAAAATCAGGAATTTACATCATGAGCCCTTGGAATATATTTTAGAAGAAGTACGGGTTTAGTCCTTGCAATTTCTGAAAATACATCTTTGGTCCTTGATTTTTACCAAAACAAAATCTCAACATCCAAAAGCACAAGCCTGGTCCAATACAAAATACCAAAGTTCAATCCAATAAACAAAATTCAAAAGCCCAGTCCACCATACTTCGGTCAACACCCATCACCCACGGTCAATAGTCAGCCAAGGTCAAATAAATATTACCCGCGCCCCCAATTCACCCCTTACCCAGAAAAACACTATTTACATGAACCCTAACTTACCCAGCTCCCTTAATTACAACAATTAAGGGCATTTGAGTCAAATCAAAGGGTGTCAGACGTGTCAGGGTATGTCAGGGGATCTAAGAAGCACACATGGGGACAGATGGCAGTTGATGATTGGGTACTACACGTCACTGATAATGATCCAAGGGTGCTTATCATTGAGGAAATGATTGAAGGACGATCAAGGACTCAGAATGAGACTCAAGAAGCACACCACACGGATTGCCAAGCTGGCAATCCGTGGATACACCTCTCTAGAATCATCTTATTGTGGATATAAATAGAGTGATAATTAGCCTGTATTTAGTGGAGAGTTTTTAGTGTAGCCAAACTCTGCCCGATTCATTTCTCAGCTTTTAGTGTAACTTTACTTTTCATTGTAATCTTCCATTTTTTTTAATGAAATTAGTTTTATAATCAATCTATTTATCTTATTGTTGTTACTACTTATTGCTTATATTTCATTTCTGTTTTTATCAACTTTAGTCATCTTTATACATCTTTTACTTTATAATGTTGCTTTTATTAATGTCAAAATTACCTTAAAATCCGAAAATATAAAAAATAAAATTAGTTTTGTTCAAACAAGCTTTCAATTAAGCTGTATCATTGTTTGTTACAGTTCATATTAGCTTTGAAAATCTTTTGTAAATTGAATTCAGTTTCCTTGTTCAAAAATTCTAACAGTCAACATAAGTCAACTGATATTGAATCAGTTGATCATTGGTGTTAAGTTGGTAGATTGGGATAGCCAGGGAAGATCCCAGCCTATCTAAGAGATAGGCAAGCATAGTGAACCCCTCTATTCAAGCTGAGGGGATTTCTCATTGTAGGTTTTGTTTTCACATGTTGCTTTATTTGTAGCATAGATCTGAGATGTTGAGTTCCTGTGGATTTTAGATGTTATTGATAGTTGATATTGCTTCTGTGGTTGTTATTATATCTCATTGAATCATTAGTTTAGTGTTTTGTGTTTTGAATAAAGGATTCATAGTGTTAACTGTCTAATTAGGGGGTGTTTGGATCTGTGAATTGTGGTGTTAAGTTGTTGTTTGATTTCTGTTTCATTGTTACATCTATATTTCTTAAGAGTAGTAGTAAGCTTGTAGATCATAAAAACATGAGTAGTTCATTAAAATAGTCAAAATTGGTTTTCAAATTAGCTTAACTATTAGTATAATATGAATCAGTATAATATAAGCTTAATATAACATTTAGGAATAGATTAGATTGATTGAATTTGGTTTTGGTCAAACTAGTTTGGTAATTTAGTTAGTAAACTGTTAAAGTTTCTTAGTCTTTGCTAGCTGCTGATCTAGGCATCATTTAGAGCATCAATTAGAAGTTATTGATAGGGCTTTTGCTATTTTGGAATCTCAGTAGTATAAATAAGCTATTGCCCCCATTAGTTGGTACTCTAGAGCTTATTAAGTCTGCTTATCTGCTTCTTCAGATAAGGGTATTGGAACTATTTTCTGTCATTAAGAATAGGACTGCTAGAGCTTATTTGAGCATGTGTTTGTGCTTAATTGACACTTCTGAGTTGCCTTAGTTGAGTTTTAGCTTTTTCATTCAGTACTTTGATCCTGTCTTATTCTGTCATTGCTCTGCTTATAATTAGCTTATTGTCAAACTGCTTATTGCTTGCATTTTGTTTTTCTGAGAGATCTCTTATTATATCTGAGTTAGTTTGAGCTTTATAGCATACATTGCATCTGTGTTTTCAGTTTCAACTAGTTTTGTGGCAAGTGCTTATTAATAAGCACTTGCCATAAGTTGTTTCTGTCCAAATAAGCTCTTCAGCTTATTATTTTCTTTTCAAAATTTTTCTGCAAACTTTTCACATTATTTTAGATTTTCTGTAAATTTTTCATATTTTTCTGAGTTGATTTGATATTTTTCTTAATTTTTCTTCATTTAAAATCATTTTTATATACTTTTTATTAAACAAAAATCAATAAAAAAAATCAGAAAAAGCCTTTAAAAATACAAAAATATTTTAGGAAATTCTTTTATAATATTTTAGATTTTTCAGATTAGATTTTATATTTTTCACATTAATTTTTACATTTTCCTTTATTTTTAATTACTTTTTAATTCCAAAAATAGAAAATAATTCATAGAAAATAAATAAAAATTCAAAAAAATATTTTTCTGTTTTTCAAAATTCTTTTTAGTAGTTTAAGATTTTTGGAAACTTGTTTCACATTTGTAGGGTCATTTTTAGTATAAAAGTTACGTTTTATTCGTATGCTACGTTTAAATATCGCGTTTGCATTTCCGTTTTCTAATTTTAGACACTTGTGCATATATAGCTTGTACTTTCTGCTTTATTCTTTAGTTCTTTTCATAATTTGAATTTCACCATCACTTTTCACTATTCACTTTTCACTACACGGTTCACGAATCGATATTCGAGATTCCATTCAACTTTCGTTGGGAAACGACTCGGTAAATCCGTATTTCTCGCGGATTTCATCGATACTTACTTATTATATATACTATAATTCGACAATCAGACTCCCAGTTTGAGATATTATCAGCTATTACAGCTGCTCTTGCAGATAGCAATTGACATTTCTCCCCATTCTTATCAACACTGAACCACTATAAATCGATACAGATGCGGTAAGTGCAGGAATATTACGTTTGAAATAGGTTTTGAAAATTGGAAGTAAACTAGTAATGATATCATTTATATTTAATATATACCTGATAACCATTATCGAGCAGGAATCCTTTGTAAAGAATTGAGTATAGTTCCTCCTTTGTTTTCCACTTCAAACTAACTTTTGACAATTTGAGTGTTTCTTCATAATCATTTGGTATCTTTTGTTCCCAATATGTGTCTGAATCTGATATAGTTTCGATATCCTCCATCCTGTCATCCTCTAACAATTGATCTTCCACCTACATATAATGTTTAGCTATAAAAAATGAAATAGTACTCATTTGCCTCTTAAGAACTTATTAATTCTGTTGGGCTTCCACCTAACTTCTATAAATAATCGTATCTCCATTGATAATGTATTTGTTTTAAGTTTCTAACTAAATTTTAAATTCTATTATGAATTCATAATCCATCCATCCCAACCCAACCCAACCTTCATTTGCCACCTGTATTTAAAAATATTCAGATGGTTGACCAGTTTTGTAAGAATGTTTAAGATATAGGATGCCTTCTACTCCTTATATACAGGTTCAATATATATATATATATATATATATATATATATATATATATATATATATATATATATATATATATATATATATATATATCTTAACTACTTATAATAGAGAAATGGTCAAAGTGAAATTGTGAAAAACTTAACTTTTGGTCAATCCCGATTTTACCCTTGTGTGTTGCCTTGTGAATTAATGTGATTCCGATTTTACCCTTGTGTGTTGCCTTGTGAATTATGTGACCGAATTGGAAAGGTTTGAACCATATTGATGGCAACAATTCATAGTTATTAATCAAATCTTATGTACAACTCAATAGCTAATACAGAAAGTTTGTAAAATTCAAAGAAAAGTTCAAAACCGAACAAGTATTAAACATTTTAATCACATACAAATATACAATCTTAAATGTCTATCAAGCATCAGGATATAAAAACTTTGTTATCTTAGTTCAATTAAAAAATAATTATTACTTAGTTATACATTTTTTTGTGGCAGAATTTTTGAAACATAACATCTTTTAAAAAATTTCCAATTCAAGTGATAGATGCAATATGACCATTACACAAAGAAATAGAATTTTCTTCTTGCAAGTACGGACATGGCATTCTACATAAGTATGTCCCAAACAAAGAGTCAAAGACCAACAAAAAGATGTCATTTGTGTTTGTTTTGGACGATTTTGTCACTCTTCGCCCTTTATATATACTACTTATAAAGGAAAAACAGTTAAAGTGAAAAAGTTGAGTTGTTGAAAAGTCATATAAGAGATAAAAATAATGTAATTAATCATCTTATTAAAACACCTCATTACATAAAAGTTCAATGATTTATTCACATTATACAACCAATTAAAAACATATCTATCAAATTAAATACAACCAATTAAAACACCACTTACTAAAAAGTACAATAAAAATTTTATAATGTACAATTTAAATAAGCTACAACATAATACATATGAAATAACACACTAATTAATGTTATTTTTAAACACCCTAAAATGAAAAGTACATGTTATTATACACATTATACAAATTAATAAAATACACAAAGCTTCATACAACCTAACAAGTTGATGATACATATAGTTTTGAAAACTGGACGGGATCAACGGGTTCAACCGGGAACCGGTGTCGCCACTGGTTCGGCTAACCAATAAAAACTATCCGAAAACAAACCAGAGAGGACCCGTTGAAACCGATACAAACTGGTGAATTAGGCATCATCGAGATCTATTTCTCCGGTTAATCGTCACAGGGTAGCCGAAGGAAAAACTGAAAAGTGAAAAGTTGAAACTAAAAAAGGAAATGTTGAAAACATATATTTCAAAAGGAAACTATTAACACAAATCACAAACCGGGTTGACCCGGGACGCTTCAAACCCGGCAGGTTGACCTGGTTTAATTTGACCCGTTTTCAACCCAACCTAGCAAGTTGACCCATTTTAAATCGACTTATTTTTCAACCGGAACGGTTCAACCGGTTGAACCACCCGGGTCGAACCGGGTTTCAAAACATTATGTTTAATTCTCAAATCTTCAAACTTTTATTATTTTTTGTTTATAACGTATAAACATTTTTTTTATCAATAAACTATCTATCACTATAAAATCCCGTTGCTATGCACGGGTACTCGTCTAGTATATATATATATATATATATATATATATATATATATATATATATATATATATATATATTTTAAATGGCCCATTCCTATCCCAACCATTTTGGACATATTACCTGACTCAACCCAACATGACCTTATTGACAATTGTAATTCAAGATATTCTGGCAGTTAACCTCATTTGTAAGAATATTAGATTCTAAAACTATCATAAAAAGGACTAAGATAAATAACCTTGTATATGTCAACTTACTTTTGCTAGTGGCTAAATATTATGCCTTCTACTTCATATATTTGGGTTTCAGAATTTTCAAAAATAATTTCAAGATCAACAATGCTCTCATCGCTAGTGAATTGATACAGTTGAGCCATACACAACCAATCATCTTTTCTTCTATTTGCAAGGTACACAGCAGAAGTTGTTGCATCCCCTCTTAATCTGTACTTGAGGTCTACGTACACTTGTTTAGTAGTTGAGTAACTGTTGTATACAAGGTTCACGGTGTATGTGATTGATGGAGACAATAATTGAGTCTTCACGTGTGTTTTGAATCCCTTATAATTTGTTAGATAAAAGCCTGCTGGAAATCTGCATGAAGAAGAAGAAGAAGAAGAAGAAGAAGAAGAAACACAGAATGATGCATGAAATTATATATACTTATGAAAAAATAGGGATAAGTTTGAGTATTACAAGTCACCTTGACCGCCAATTAGACTCATATTGAGGAGTAGAATCTTCATTTGGAATCAAGCAATCTTCTATGGATATCATGTGACAGTGTTCTCCTTTCTCATTAAGTGAAAACCACTGCATAATTAGTAAGTTGGGAATTAGTTATGCTCATATTATCTTTAAATAGACATAGCCAATTGAATACCGTTTTGTAATCTTTCAAGTGGATTCCTTTTGATAGAATCTGTTTTGGTTCCAGAAGGGATCTGCAGATGAGAGATTGGAGGCAGCCTCGATTATGTCTTGGTACTCTTCAAACACTAGAAGTTCCACCTATATAATGACATATCCATGCAAGTGAGCCATACGTTCGGGTTAAGTCTCATTTTTTCTGTACATCTTTTATAAAATAACATGACCATTGACAATCAACTACTTACTTTTTCTTCAGATGGTTGGAACTCGATGCCTGCTACTAGTAAACTGTTCCAATGGTCTTCAAACTCAAAATGAATGTCTGCAGTTGCGTGTTGGCTTGTGAACTGATATAATGGAGCAATGAACCATCCATCTTCTTTCATATATGATGGGTAAATCATGAAAACATTTGCCTCTCTGTCTATTTTGTATCTCAGGGGCTTACATGAATTGACATCTGACTTATTATAAAATCGGAAGACAAGGTTGAGTGTGTATGAGATTTGAGGCGTCAAGTATTCACCTCTCACACGTGCTTTGAATTCCACATCATAAAAGTAACATAGCCCCTCTGGATTCTGGAAATTTGGATAAAGAAGAATTAAAGAATGAAAAACTAAATAGGTTATTGAAGTTTCACTAAATGCATAGGTTAATATCAATATCAGACGGATGGTGTAATTTGGAGGAAACGATTAGAGTCAGACAGGCTTGAATGTAAATCCTTTGAATGTGTTCCCCTTTCTCATTTATTGACAGCCACTGCACGTCCAATTAAAAATAAAGTTTGGAATTAGTTGTTAATTATTAGGTTTAGAATCAGGGCATAAATTGGGTTAGGCCTTTTTAGATTTTGGTTAAGGAAATTGAGCCCAAGTCTAGTGGGTTCATATATATCCAAAGTACAATCATTGAATGCGTAATATACAATATCTTTAAAGCATATTTGGTTATATATGAAATTTCCAAATTAAAAAAGAGGAGAAATTGCCCCGAGCAAATAGTATAAATGTTGTATGCATTTTGGTTTGTAATTTTACACGAGCATATACATAGGAAGCATAGGAAGCGCTAGTGTATCGACATCCGTCCATTTTTGCTAGATTGTAGGAAAAACCGATGGCTGCCAATTATGTAAATAAAATGAATACTAGTGTCATTTTAATAGATTAAAATTGAAGACTAGCTAACCAGCACTCCTAGTTTGTCGTCTTCTACATTTTGATGACTTTTGTGACATCATGTAACCAATAACCCATGCCACATGGAGATGTTGATACAACCATTTTAATATTTCTTTTTCATGAACCTTCATAAGCATAATCGATACATGGAGATGTTGATACAACCATTTTAAAAACGATATACAACAATAGTCTAATTGATATATACATCAAAATCAAACTTCATAAGCATAAACGATACATCATTAGACATAGAACTATAATCCATTGACGTACTTCTATTTATTTACACCATACATGCATATACTTATATATATTACCGTTGATGATACACGGCAGCTAGGGATAATACACGACGGTTATGAAGGTTATGGCTAGCGATGATACATGGTGTTTCGACCAGTTAACGAAGGTTAGGTAGTCGAGTCTGTCAGCAATTATGGTTTAATTAATGAATAATCCATGTTTACCATGAACAAATGGACGACGTCGTACACCAAAGAAAGATGACCACAACCAGTGGCGGATCTAGGAATTCAAACTAGGGTATGCACTATCGCGTAATTTTTTTTCTTCTTTCTAGATTTGATGCTTTAGTTCGGGAATTTTTTGGTTTTTTTTAATTTTTTTTATTTTATTATTTTTTTTGCAAATTCGCGTTGTGCAAACCATTTTTTCTATAGACCAGCCTGATTTGGTCTATCATGAACTATGAACAAGGTAGTAAAAAAGAAACAAACTAGCTCTTAATTCGTTTACGCTAAACGTTCTATATAACAATAGAGAGAACCATAAGTCCATAACAACTTGTCGAATTATACTTCAATAAACTTATAGTATCACAATTTTAAGACAATATAAATACAGAGGTTGCTTCCAAACTATTAGAACCTTTAAAACAAAACTTGGAACATTTTTTATTTTAATGAAGAATTGAAGATAGCTAAAAAGCCTAAAAATATATATACGAACTACGAAGTATTAAATGTTTATTTGGGCCATTTGCCATCTTTGTTAAGAGAGAGAGAAGAAAAACAATTTACAAGAGCCCATGCAGTAAATGTAAATACTAAATACCCTTTTTCTTAGTAGGCCCAATCAAATAACTTGAGTAACCCACGTCTTCATCTTCTTTAACGTGAAAGTCTGACCACAAAAAACCCTAAAAATGGTGATTTCTCACGTTCAGCTTTTTTTCTTTTTTCTAGGTGTGCACTAATTGCAAATCATTTTTTCTAGGCTCACAAGAGCTTCAACCATCAAAAAAATTACACTACAAGGAGGATCACAGGGTATGTACGTGCATACCATGTGTTGGCTGTAGATCCGCCCCATAAAAGGTAAAGAAAAACATTGGTTAAGCAGTACTTACAGCTTATGTGATAACTGAAAAATATACAAGTAGAACGAGTATATATAATTGCAACTTGTTTTACCTTAAAGTTCTTACAACAATGATCTTAAAAGCTTAACTCTTCCAAATAGGCAAACTTCCGTCGGAACAAATGCACGTAATCACATCATCATACTTTGGCGGAACCCAAATAACCTTTGCAACGCTTCCATCATTAACCTATTCAATCAGCAAAAGTCATATCAATCATTATTTTCCACAACAAACAGTCCAATCTTCAAACAAATACCCCATTTCACTGAGCAAATACAGCGAATCCAAATGAATGCAAATTTAACTCAAAATAAGGCTGTAAAATAAACCGAACATTCAACCAACTGATAGCTCCATTTTAACTCGGTCACACATTTGATCCAACACTTGTCTTACACATATAATCCACAGCATTTTTACCAAAAAAAATACACACAACCTAGTCGGACATTTCAACGAACACTTGTGTTACGTAATGTCGATACAGGAAGGAATCATCAAGTTGATGACGATATGGGTGTTATATCAAAAGCTAAAGGTTCTGCGTCCATAGCTGCAATGATTCCGATCCCACAACCTGAGCTAAAAGTTTTCCCTAATAAGACAAAACCTGAATCTATATTGCCTACCTCTAAGTGGGCCCGTGAAGACGATGAAAATAATGATGAACAGAAAAGAAGTACTAGAGATCTTAGATTGGGTTATTCATTATCTGGAAGCGAGAATGCTGCTGGTGGTCATGGTATTGAGGCTATGGATACCGTGTAACACCCCCAATTCATGATGCAGCGGAATTCAACTTGGGTGTTACTCGACGGCACAACAGTCATAATAATAGAAAACGATCTCTAACCGAGTCGTAATAAAAAGAGTTGTCATTCATATTATTCAAATATATCAGAGTTTACATAGTAAGGTCCCAAAAGGTTCCATGTTTCAAAATACATCAATATAAAGTCTTTGATGTTTTTAACGAATGACATAATAGTTTATAGCCTCCTTCCTTCGGTACGTGCCCTTCCACTCCATTCTTGATTATCATGGACCTGAAATACATGCTTAAAAGGATCAACACAAAGGTTGAGTGATATTCATAGAGTTTGTTTAATGGTTGAACACAATATGTTGGTAGTAAGAGTTAATTAGACTCATACTCATGTTAGAAAACAAAACAGTTATTATTATATACTAAGCTCATGCAACCAAGACGTTAACGGGTACCAATATCAATCGGCGGTTTTGTTGCCCCGGTAAGTACTTTGCCGTCATACTTAATGTTCAAATATAGTGCATTCGTTTGAACTAATATGCTCAAACAAATGGGATTCGTCAATCCCAATAGGCCTATTCACAATACTCGCGCTCACTAATACTAGTGATTAAATGGTTCATGATAGGGCCTAGGATTGGCAAGGTAGGTACTTAGTAATAATAAAACAATCAGGCAGCATACAGTTTCAAAGCATTGTGTTCGGTTTAGAAATAGCATGTATTCCCCCTAAGGGTTTGTAAAACATTGAAGTAATGTAAAGTGGGGCTATGAACTCACCTTAAGTACGATAGCAAGTAATGAAGGTGATGGTTGGATCGTGTAGGTTTCTACGAGCAACCTATAATAGAATGTTGCGACTTAGGATTTGTGTAAAGAATATAACGGAGTGCCTATATATATATCTTGCATTATAGTCCATGATGTGGTATGATGTATATTGTAAGTCTTTGAAAGAAAAGATTTATGAAACATGTATGTTTTGTATATCGTTTACTACCGTTCGGGCCGACATAATTCAGAAGTCATGTTAGTAAGCGTTCGAGGAGCCAGAACACTTTAATTCGTAAATCCACAACTTAACTCGACGGCTTACATAATGAACTCCTCACATGAAGCTCCCTACTATTGTAGTAGTTGATAAAATATATAGATATAAGTTTTTATCCCAAAAGTTACATGTCCGATATTTGAATAAACTTAGGAAAGTTTATTAGTACATGAAGATTGTTATTAGGGGTAGTTTCATAAGTCTTGAATGACCATTTTCTCTTGGTAAAATCTCATGGTTCCCTTTTAAGTGAAGTAGATCCAAATTGCTTGTTCAAGTTATCGCCTAATTCATTGTTTCATGTTTACGCCTATGTAAGTTGTTATGGTCATTTCGTCATGGCCTAGCCATGACCTTTAGTCCTTGTTTCAAGGTCGTGAGACACAACCTTGGCTCTAGCCATGGTGGTGGTCTTGATTATTGGTCATAAGACCTCTTGTTCCTTTTAAAGTATAACCATAATATAGTGACTTATATATATGTAAATAGCTGTTAAGAAATTGAGAAATATCTCACTCAGAAAGTGTTTTCAAGGCTCGAGCTTCTTTGATCCTGAAGGAAAACGTGATTCCGGACAACTTTCGTGTTTTAACTTTTTTATGAAACGGACCAGAAAGGCCTCTTTTTGCGTGTTTTAGGTTCTGTCACAGAAACATTTTGGCAGTTTTGCCGGAAATCTTTGGTAACTTCAAATGGGCGTAACTTTTGACTCGTATACTCTTTTTAGGTGGTTCAAATTGCTACGGTTTCCTTGTTAAGTCCTTTACTGTAATATGTAATAATCCAATATCAAATTTTTATCATTTTGATCAGGTCTTACCAAGAAAGTCACTACATTACTTGTTTTAACAATCAATTATAACAACATGTTTTAGTCATTTTTATACATCATGGACATTTATACAAGACATAATATAGCAAGAATAACATGTAAATGATATGAAAATGATTAATAAACAAGAAGCATGTTAGGTTTAGGCTTACAACTTTTGGCTTTCAAAGATGAAAGGAAAGTAGCAAGTAAGGAAAAGAACTTTGATAGACTTGCTTCAACCCTTTTTCACTTCATGCAATCTTTCTACCCTTGGTATTCTTGAAAGAGATGTAATGAAAGTTGAGGTGAATTGAGTGGATTTAAACTCAAGAGAAATCACCAAGTATACTAGGGTTATGGAAGTGTTTTGGTAACTTATGATCAAACTAGGGTTTCTACTTGAAGAAGCACTTGAACCTTGCTATAATTTGGAAGAAATAAAACTAAGTGTGATGTGTTGTGGAGGGGGGTGATGGACGGCAACAAGGGAGGGGAGGGAGTATTTATATGCTCATGAGGAGGTTACAATTTTAGGATATTTTGGCCAAAACTACACATGTAAACCATCCAAGACCTCATGATACAAGATCAAGCCACACAAGGGTGTGACTCCCCCCCCCCCTAAGTCGGTTCAACATGGATAAGGGGGGTGAGGTGTGCCTTGGATGATAATATCTAGATATTTGGTTAGTTTTGACTCCGGGAAATGCCAACGGTAAATGATTAGGCCTCAAAACGTAAAACCGGGTGTCGTAAAATTATGAAACTTTAAAGTATTGTTAGACATGTCCATATGTCCCATAATAAAATATAAAATGAGTGGTAGGTTCCATTTGGGTGGTAAAACCCTGCTAAAACTGGAAACACGGGTCTAAAACGCGTAATACGTAAAATGTACGAAAATTGCGTAAAATTGAGAAAAGTAAAATGTTACTTTTATAATATGATATAAATGATTTAAAATGACTTATAATGTCTAGACTGGGCTCAGTCTAGTGTCGGTTGGTATTAAATGTCTTTTAGACATCAAACCGTAAGCCTAAAAAATCACGAAATGACTTATAAAATCAAGGAATGATTTTTAGTCAATGGAGGAGGGAAAAATATGTTGACTTATTTTAATAAGTTGAAAGCTCAAATCATCTTAGAAATGCGGTGCAGGTATAGGCTAGGGTTACGGCTGAGTAAAAATGCTTAAAACTGAAAATTCCAGTTTTTCACGGCCGAAGTTTATTTTGGTCATGTTTTTCTCAGTCATGATTTATTCTCAAATAAATCATGAGTGTGTCAAACATTTTTCTGATACTGGAAAAATTAACGCGACCGAATTTCGTTGTGCGTAGAATTTCTGAATGACGTTTTACCCTAAAACGTGTAATTACGTGTAATTCCTTAATAACTTTCACGAAAATGATCTGACGAATGTCAAACATTTAATTTGCCATGGAAATGATTTATCACTCGAGAATATGAAATAAAAATCAACTTTCGGGAAATTTCAGAAACAAATGAATAGTAAAAATGAATAGTAACATGAATAGTAAAAGTGAATAGTAAATTTTCCGGGAATAGTAATTAACCTGAAATTGCGAATTGTTACATACCGCAAGCACTGTCACGAGTTCTGATAGTAGTTTAACTGAAGAGAAGAGGTACAGTAGAAACTCGATAAATTAATACTCGATTATTTAATAAAATCTCTAAGATTATATTTTTTGCCGATCCCGACTCAGGGATAGGGTGCTAAATTAATAATTCGCTAAAATTATAAGATAATACATTTTTGATAATTTCTTTTGACCCCATATAAAATATAAATTAATAATTCCTTACATATAGCATATTACATGAATGATTTATGAAGGTTTCTTGAAAAATGACTCAATTGTCTTTTGTTTTTTTTGTTGAAATCAATTTCCCCTTGAATCTCGTCTCTAATTTTCCTTAGCATGGTAAGAACTTCTAGTGTTGTTTTCTCATAGCTCAACAACAAATTGTTCAATGTGATTGCCGCTTTAAGATGGAAAGCCATGTTGTGTGTATGATTTGTTTGTGTTAACCTATTTTGATCTTGTATTTATATAGAAAATATTTTTAATGTCCATAAAGTGATACATTGAACACAAGAAGCATAATAAGGTGGGAGATCGAAGTTTTCTTTCAAATTGGGCGGTTCATTTGATATACATGCATTGTATACAATAATTAAGTGGAAGCTTGAAAGGTGTTTGTAAACTAAGTATTCTACTATAAATTAATAAAATATTAATTAATATATAAATTAATAATTATTAATTTATCGATTAATTAATAACTCTTTTAATTAATAAATTTTGGTGGTCCCAAGTGTATTATATTATAGAGTTTCTATTGTATGTACTTATTATCCTTGTGAAAAGTAATAGATAAGAGTTTATTGAACTTCTCTCATATTGTTATTAGGAGTATCAGATTTTTCATTTAACATATATATATATATATATATATATATATATATATATATATATATATATATATATATATATATATATATATTTTAAACTTCTTTAGTTTTAATTTCACATCCAGACCTTACTCATGGTTTTATTGATAAATAGATTTAAGTGAAATAATTTGATACTTTTTGAAAGCGAAGAGGTATACTTGCTATTGGGGAGTAATGAATATATCTAGTTGATATTATTTGGTATTTTTAGGAAGGGACAAAATTACGACTTTGAAGTTATAAGTCTTTACTAGATTTTATTTATTTATTTATTTTTTATATAACTTTACATTCATAATCATGGTTGTTTAATTGTCCCACACGTGCAGACAAAAGTTGAGACAGATTGAGGTGTCTTTGATTGAGTACCGTGAATCCCTTGAAGAACGAGGATTAAAGAAAGAAGAAATTGAAAAGAAAGTGGCGGCACATCAAAAACAATTACAGTACAAGTATGGCTTAACGGATCATAATGAAGATTCATCACACAAGAGTGAGTTTTAAATTGTCAGGGTTTAAGCTTTTGGTAATTTTGTTGAATACACATATAATGTTTTAGTAAACACAGGGACGTCATCAGAAAGAAGGGAGAAAAGAGATGATTCACGTGAATCTTCAAGAAAGCGTCAACGAAGCCATCATAACAGTGAAAGTCCACAGCGTAAATCATCAAGTAGGGTCGGGAAAAGGGTAGAAGTTATGATTCACATACTGAAAGAGAGAAGGAACGAGACCATGATAGAGATAGACGCAGAGACAAAGACAGGGACAGCAGGAGAAGATGAACTGAGTTGGAATTCGTAGGTATGATCGATTTTGTCATGAATCAAAACAGATTTTTACAATGTATCAGCTTCTTTCAGCTTATGTTATGTTATGTTTGACATAATTGCAGGTCATTCATGGTTTAGCTGTTTAAATCCTTTGGTTTTGTTGCAAACAACTGCAGCAGTAGCAACATGTGGATAATGATGATGATAGTCCCACAATGTTTCCTACTCGTGATGGACATTCTGGAATTTACATGAAAAAAACCCGGATTCATCCTCTTGTTCACGTGGTATTATTAATGAATCGTATTTACTGTAAACAGCATGGTAACTTTTTTTTGCATCTTGTCACGGATCTGATTGGTTTGTTGTACGTACAAGAAAGTATTTTGTGTTGGTGCTTTGAACTTTAAAGTGAGCATAGAAGTGGGAGTATCATATTGAGCTTTTAGACCCGTATAGATCCAGTCTCTTTTTAATGCAAGACTCTCTGGGCATGTTTGATAGAGAGATTCATAGAAATGAAATGAACCAGAGAATTGAATTGAAATTAATATATAGATTTTTATTGGATTCTACTGTCTGGTAACAACATATTTCAACCGAGAAATGAAAAAAATTTATATGTTTTTTTTAAGAAAAGTAGATGTGGCAATTTGTGCCCAAAATTAAAATAAAATAAAATAAGGCTAAATGGGCAAATTTTAAAAGATTTGGGTGCATTTTGGTCTTTTTTTATTATTTATTATTTTTTTAAAATGAGAAGTTAAATGGGCATAATTGGCACATGTTTTTCTTTAAATTGGAAATATTAAATTATTTTTAATGAAAAACTTATGGATATAGTATATTAAGTTACTTAAATATAAATGAGGTGTTACGTTTGAGATTTTTTTTTGTTGTTTTATGTCTTTTTTAAAGTGATTCGTAAAACATGCGCCCGTTTAGCCCATGCCCGTTTAGCCCATAGCCCATTTAGCTCGTAGCCCGTGCCCGTTTAGCCCGTGCCACCTCTAAAGAAAAGAAAACATAACCGATACTCTTTTATATAATAAAACAAAACCTCTTGTGGGTACTTTCGTATTTCGGAAAAAAAAAATTTCCTTATTAAGTAATATTTTAAGTATTATTTTTTAATTTAAAATTTTAAAAATTTGTTTTGTTGATAGCGCAGGTATTACAACTAGTACTATCTATAACAAAGTAGTTACCTTACATGAAGACAGATAATTTACATATCAAAAGTTTTATGCACACAGCACACCAACATATGGCAATATGGAAAATGGTAGATATCTATATAACTAAAATAGTAATCAAGTATTTCGCAAATAGGAAACCAATTAAATAATTGGCATAATCGGTCCTATTATTTGTGTCCCACGTTTCTCTTCCACTTAAAAAGGACTCGTCCTCGAGTTGTCCGGATACAATGGAATATCAGAAGCATGATAAAGCGACATGTATAGCATGTTGAAAGTACTAGAGATACTCGATCATAGTCTTTTAGGCAAGTCAACCACATAGGCAATATCATGATCTTATACACTATCATGAATGGTCCATACTTCTTGGGCTGCAACTTGTTATATCGGACAATTGGGAATCGTTCACGATGAAGAAAAACCATCACCATATCTCTAACATCAAATACATTGACCTGTCTATGTTTGTCACTAGCCTTTTTAAACTTGTGGTTAGTTTCTTCCAACTTTTGTCGAACCTCAACTTGAGCAGATTGTGAGTCATTCGCTAGCTTGGCTGCAACATGACTATAATTGGAAACATTAGGCAGTTTCAACAAGCATACAACATGACGTGGAGGCTTTTGATACACAACCGAGAATGGTGATCTCCCGATTGAACTGTGGGTAGTGTTATTAAATGAAAATTCTGCTTGACGCAATGCATAGTCCCACAGCTTTGGTCGATCACAGCAGATGCAACTAATCAAATTTTCTAGTGTTCAATTAACAACCTCCTTTTGTCCAGCAGTTTGTGGATGAGCTGAACTACGATACTTCAATGACGTGTCAAACATATGTCAAAAAGTTACTCCCTCCGTCTCAAATTTATTGTCCATATTTCCATTTTAAGGAGTCTCAAAATAATTGTCCACTTTTCTTATTGAGTAAAAATTAGAGAATCTAGTGAAGGAATATTCAATTTTAGTGGCTAAAAATTAAAGTGCCCCCACTTTTATTAAACTTTGTGATTTCTCACTCATGACAATAAATTTGAGACGGAGGGAGTATTAAAAAGTGACTTATGAACCGTGTATCACGATCATAAACAATGGACTTTGGCACCACTTCACGAAAAAATAGACGAGCCACATGTACATGTGAAGCATCTGATATCATCTTACATGGGATAAAATGCACCATTTTGGAGAAGCTTCCGACAACAACAAAAACAAAATCCACTTCAAGTTGAGTTCGATGTAAACCTAGAACAAATTCCATTAATAAATTTTCCGATATAGACTCCTTTTGCAAATAGTCGTCGACTTCAGGGTTTTGACCCGGTTAACAATTTGCAGAAATTGGAGCTCAATTTTCACAAAATCTCCCACAAAATCAACTTATGAAAATTAATTAATGCAAAGTGCAAACAACATTGTCAATAAATTGGCCACTACAAAATCATTGCAAAAAAATCATCTATATGGGTCTCAGCTCGATCCCTTGTACCATGAGCCCCTTAAGATCCTTCTCACCGGGATGCTCAAACATAAGATGCATAGGAACTGATTCGGTGGTAGTTTTTGTTTGAAACTGCCATACTTTGACTTCCATCCAACCATCGGTCCTCTGTTGCGGAAGGGCATTCCCTTTGTATCTATTCAGTGGGTTGTAGGTATTTTCATCAAGCTTTGGTCCGATAACTGGGGTGTGTGGTGGGCTTACTAAATAGATATACACATATGTAACGAAATAACTACCCGCTCCAACATCCACCTGAATAGGAGCCTCAAATGTTGATTGGTCTTGTGGTAATTTGAAGACAAGATAAGCTGCATATGTTGTTTCAGGTGATACTTCTTGGGGTTCTATTCTCCTCCCAATTTGAAATTTGTAGCCGCCTGTTATTACAAGCACTTCTCCAAATCTGCAGAAACAAAAAAGCTCATTATTTATGTACTAAATTTGGAATGTGTTTATGGTTTCCAAGTGCTAGAAGCCTACTAATGTATTAATTTGTTTATGTTTATTGTTTAACAAGTGGTCATAACACATCGCAGCTTCAAACAATGATAACATTTAAACTGAATGGAATTGGTCAATGGAAAATTAACATGCCATCGCACACCAAACAAAATCCTACGATGCTTTGGCATACCGTTGGGTACAATATTTAACGTTTAGAGATCTCCTATCAAGCTTTTCATAATTGATTGCTTATGTTTTTTGGTCTATTCGGATTTACTAGGCTTCTATAATCAAGGAGGTATGCCCTTATTCATTAACTGATACACTAATCTAGTGAGAAAAGCTCAGTAGATCGTAATACTAACAAAGAACAGCTCTGATGAGGCAATTTCCTTTTCAATTATCACAATGAACAAGAAACTAAACACCTACTATTTTTCATCATTTTATACTAAACTGTAGCTTACTATTAAGAAGATGACACAAAAGGTCCCTGTACTTTCAATAAGGAACTGTATGGCTATTGTGTAAGATTGACCCATAACAGGAGGTTTCAGGTAGAAAGATTTGGATCAATAGAATGAAACTCAAATCATCAAGAATTTAAGGAATATTGCAGCATAATAAAGTGTCTTTCTTAACTATTACCCATTTATGGAATATAATGGATTCACACAATGAACTAAAAAGGCAAGTTAAACACATTAGACAGTTGGAGATGAAAGAACTTGTATGAGACGAGAGATAAAGTGAACTCTCTCATGCTGTCCATAAATTAGGAGTGGGGAATCCAATTCAGTGGCCATTGGAGTGGCATACAATATATCCTAAAGTTACAAGCAACAAAGAGCCTGTAATCCTTTGTGAAAAGATGTAGTGGTATTGGACAAACCCAAAAGGTAAAGAAGTCGTGTTTGCTGATAAACATGTTTGGGAAGCTATTAGAAGTCAAACTCCAGAAGTGCAGTGGTTTTCCTTGGTATGGTACTCTCAGTGTAATCCTAGACATAAAAATCTCCTATGGATGGCAATTCAAGAAAGGTTAGTCACTAGATGGATTCAGTGTTTGGTCCAACCCGACATGTATAAATTTACCATTTTTGACCCGTTATCCAACCTGCCCATGTTGCCCATATACGTGAAACTTAGGTTCCAATAGTTGCAACAGTCTTCTTTCCTTTCTTCAATTTATTTGTAAATTAACGATGAGGGGAGGTATAATTTTAGTTATTTCTTTTGAAATCATTTTGCAGTAGGATCGGAATATGAAAATCAGATGCCACAATTGTCTTTCTATCGTTAGGCTGATTAGGTGAGGTGTACTGAGTATGGATTTTTGAGTAATGAGTGCTTGAAAAAGTAATGTAAGATGAAACCATAAGAGTAACAAGGAATTTCTACATATGAGTGAGTGGGTACATGGAAGAACTACTATGGGCCGTTATCTGTTCAAAGAAACTGACTTTCAACGAACTACTGAAGTAAAAAGGGATTATGCGCCCCTGTTTTTTTTATTTCGAAAATTTTCTGATGGGGGAAAATAAGTTAAAATGATTGGGTTATTGGTGTGTGGCAAACTGAATGAATGTCTGAAACTGATATGTGCCTTAAAGATGTTGTGATTTTATAATTATTCGGATGGAAATATTCACCATTGATTAGCTGAACATGTAAGCAGCTAATACCACACTATGTCTAAATTATGCGCATCTGTTTTTTTTATTTCGAAAATTTTCTGATGGGGGAAAATAAGTTAAAATGATTGGGGCATTGGTGTGTGGCAAGCTGAATGAAGTCTACCTCAAAGATGTTGTGATTTTATAATTATTACCATTGATTAGCTGAACATGTAAGCAACTAATACCACACTATGTCTAAATTTGTACTTGAAACTACCACCAAGTCAAAGGCCCTTTTAGTGCAGTGGCATCTTATAGATTGGAAAATCGAATTGGTTATTGGTAGGGAGAATATGACCACTTAAGGTATAACCTTCTTTTTAAGACTTTAAGCTAAAGAAAGGACCTTACATACGTTGGAAAGGATCCATATTTTTGCAAAACATTCACAAAGAAGGTGTTCATGCTACCTGTCTATCCAATACTTTTTTTTTTTTTTTTTTTGGAACGGCAATTTGTGGCTACATGGCCCTTAGCCCGGAAGGCGTAGCGAGCCCACACAACCAGGTTGGGTCCAGCCCATAAGGCAATGACACCCTTCCCTTTACACACGCGAGAGGAAACCCCTATCGCCCTAGACAAGACTCGAATTTGAGACCTTGCTTAGGAGCGTAAAACCTCCCCCCCCCCCCACCCAAATTGGGTGGCCATCTGAGCTAGGCTCATTTGGTTCTTTTTGTGTTTTACATTGTTTCGTTTTTAGCTTTGTGCAAAGATAGTAGGATCTTTTTGTGGTAATAGTAATTACTGTACTAGGTATGACTACAAACACTATACTGTACTACTAAATTAATTGTCTTTTTCAGTAAACCAATTTAAGAGTATGCTAGCACTAATCATTTGAAACACTTTGGAATACCCTCGACCCGGGTGACCCATTTCAGTTTTAGCTAAAGTTCAACATGAACATCTCTCTCTCTCTCTCTCTCTCTCTCTCTCCCCCCCCCCCCCCCCCCCCCCCCCCCCCCCCCCATGTATAGAAACAAAAAAGAGTATATGTGATAGAAATGGTAGATGATTGGAAAAGAAAAGTCCTTGAGGTTCGGTCTACAAATTGGGAGACCAAAAACCTCTCAAAGTATATCTACTATTCAAGTTTAATTTTTTCCCTAAAATTCACAAATTTGTTATGCAGTCTTATTCATTTTTGGTTTCCTATTCTAACCTTTCTTGACTTTATAAAAATGCTATGCTTTTAATAGAGTAATCACATTTTTAAAAAATGGAGTTATTTATATGATGACAAGCAATTTAATACAATTTGTAGTATTATTTAGTTTTTCTTTGAGTATTTGTAATTCTAATATGGATTTATATGTTATTGACAAGCATTTTGTTTCCTCATTAATTAAGCCCGACTCGACTTGTTAGAAGAAATCAGACCTGACTTTAACGTTCTTGGTGAAGGGGCCGGCTTGAAAAGTATTTATTTTAGGGGGGCCGATATACACTTCACCGAAATTTTTATATTAAAAATGACTAAAACCGTATATAAAATGGTATAAAATGTACACAGTGTCAAAAAAATTTGGAAGGACACAACCCACATAGGTCCTTTCTAAGTTCCGTCCTTGAACTTGGCTTGTTTCAAGTTACACTTGAAACCGTCTAGTTGCTCAATGCTTCTGTAATTACATTTTCTGGTTCCGCTACTGCTTGTGAGATTGTAAACTTTCGTCGTTGATGCATAACGTGTTTGTCACACACTCACACTCGCATAATACGAATTACACTAATAATATATAAAAAGGAAGTCCGTGAAACTTTTCTGTTACTAAACTGAAACAACAAATTTCGATCACAAAAAATACTAAACATACTAATCTCAAAATTTGGCAAAATAGTCGTCGTAGAGGCATACAAACAGAATGACGAATTGATGATACATAAACCTTAAAAAATATGCAATGACTTAATAAACCAAGGTAAATACTAATGTACTAACAAAATATGACAGTGATCAGTACGTAAGAAGCTACAAATTATGTGGTGCAACAAAACAAAGCATGTGAAACTTGCCTCCAAAATTATACAATGATTTAATTAGCCAAGATAAATATTTATGTACCAACAAAACATGATAGACAAAACAACAAGCGACTTCAGTTAGAACAATGTAACCTTGAGAGAGGCATGACGACGTCGTAGTTCAGCTTGTGGTGAAACCAAAAAATTCTGAGAATTAGAGGTAACAGTTTTGTCGAAACAAGACTTATGACCATCGTTAGCCATAAATCCATATTAGGATTAAGTTGAGTGGATTTTCTCATTGTAATGTTCAAAAGTAACGTCGGTTTCAAATAAAAACACAATAATGACATCATACATAAGGAAAATGATTGGGAGCCTAAAATATGTGACTAATTGTGTGCCTAATAGATGTGACACTAAATTATTGGTTTGTGAAGAAGTGGGCCCCCTGCTGTCCCCAATAGGATGTTGACACATATGTTTAGGCATATTATTGGGCATATGAGTTAGGCATCTCAATCAATGCTCCATACATAATCATCGTTTATATGCATTTTTTCAAATTCATGATTTCTAATAATTTAGCAAATATTGACAACATGAAAGCATAAAGATCTGTATGGTTTATAGGTCATCTAATATCTTCAACAAGTGTGTTTCTAACTTTATTTAAGTTTAATGTTATATCTCACATTTCTGCAATCTAGAGTGTGCAATTTACAACTTATTCAAAATGGGTAAAATCTGAAAAAAAGTTGTTTAGTTTCGGATCAACTTTCCGGCAAATCTCTGATGGTAACAAACACACACAAACTTTATACTGTATGTGATTAGATAGCATATGTTAATTCTGAAAGTTATATCATTATGATGTTCATAACTCTAAGACATACCAAAGCACAGCATGGAACGATGGTAGCATGATCTTTAAAATAAAATAAAATCTATATGGGTACAAAGATATTATCTGTATTTATGCTGTTCAAACCTTTTTCTATTATTTTTTTCTTTTTGTTAAATGTGGTGTCACAACATGTAAATAAGAGTGGACAAAATATAACTGCTCAACACGTATTTGGTTCACTGTGTATTCATTACAAAAAGTAAATACTACGTAACATAAAAAAAACTTATTAATTGTCCTTACACTTGAGTTTTGAATCAAAAAGAGAATCTATAAGGGTCTAATCTCAATGCCTTGTACCATTAGCCCCTTAAGAACCTTGTAACCGGGATGAGTTAACTTAAGATCCATAGAGATTGTTTCCATAGTAGTTTGGGTATGAAATTCCCAGACTTTTACTTCCATCCAACCATCACTTCTTTGTTGTGGAACGACCTTCAGTTTATTGGGTCTATTCAGCGTGTTGTGTGTGTTCTCATCAAGCTTTGATCCAATAACAGGGGTGTCTGGTAGGCTTACTAGACAGGCAAGGTAAACTGCATATGTTGTTTCAGGCGATACTACTTTGGATTCAATTTTTCTCTTAATTTCAAATCTGTACCTAGCTGTTATTACTATACAAGCACTTCTCCAAATCTGCATAAACAGAAAAACTCGTCATACATATAGTAGATTTAGAAAGTGAGGTTTGCATGTAGTAGAAGCCAACTAACGTGTTCTTTATGTTTATTATTGAGCACATGGACTTGCTAAATACTTTAAAAATGGGAAGGTTTTACAAGTGCTTACTCATTCATTACAGATAAATTGAAAGATTGGTCATAATACATGCTATCACGCACCAAAGCAAAGTCCTACAATGCTTTGGGTACCGTTGGCTATAAAATCCAATGTTTAAAGATCTATATTTAAGCTTTTCATAGTTGCTGGCTTATGTTCTTGAGCCTATTTGGGTTTATTAGGCTTCAATATTCAAGCTTTCTGAAACATCTATAAAAGAGATCACCAGAATTTTTGAAAGGTTTCCGATGGTGTTAACAAATCATTAAAGGCAGAGTTAAAGGGCATGGAAATATATTTATAGACCAGAGAATCACGGAGGTCCACGTTCAGGGTTTAAAGATTTGAATAAATGGAATACATCAAGCATTTATGGAATATTGGAGTGTAATAAAGTGTCTTTCTTAATGATTACATGTTTTGACCCATTTATGGAATATGGTGTCACACAATGAAGTTAAAATGGACGAGTGTCTGAGAAGTTAAACATGAGAATTCAGACAGTTGGGTGAAAGAACTTGTTGGATACAGAGAGAAAGTGAAGTGTCATAATGTCCATAAATTGGGAATGGGAATCCACTTCAATGTGGCTTGTATGCAGCTATATTCAAAGATGGAAGATGAAAGTGGCCTTTGGAGTAGCATACAAAGTATCCTCAAGTTATAGGTATCTAAGACCTGTTTTAACCTTTGTGAAAATATGTAGTTGTATGGAAAAACTCAAAAGGTAAAAGAGTCCTATTTGCCGATAAACATGTATGAAAACTATTAGAAGTTTAACACTAAGACTTCAAAAGTATAGTGGTCTTCCTTGGTATGGCACTCTTAATGTATTCCTAGACATACATTTTTCTTATGGATGACAATCCATAAGGGCTACAAACACAATATAAGTGGAGTATATGGGGATAAGCAGAGTGATGGTATGCGCATTATACTAATAACTGTGAACTTGTGAAGCACATTCGCATCTTTTTTTCAACAGCCTTTTAGCACAGAATATATGGGTCTAGATGAAAAAAAACAATGGGTCTGAATGGGTTACCTCATGACTGAAAACTATTATTTAAGATTTTCCTTCTAAAATCTATATTATTTAGAAACAATATATGGAGCAGCCTTAGAAGCTGTTGCTTACTTCATTTTTTTTGTAAATACTACGTAAGTACCTTTCACTGTTAAGCAACCGGATCACTGATAGCTTAAATATTTATTCCCCTTTTTGCCAAGATAAGACGAATATCAGAAAAAATATACTAGTATATGTAAGTAACTGTTTATATATTCTGTAGTACTTCCCATCAAAAAAGTGAAACTGTGTTCGTAGGCTGTACAACAACTACATATGAGATATAAATATACCTCATTATTTGATGTGGTTTGTGTATCCTCTACCTTGCCATCCTCTAACATTGGATCTTAAACCTATCAAATTTAAACATATATCAGACATTAAACATTTCTTCCCTTCCACTGTGTCGTCAATGAGGAAGATGATTGAAGGTAACCTGCTGCCCTTCCAGGAGGATAAAATTCGTTGGAATAGATATCTCCCGATCAAGGTAAATATCCTATCTTGGCGTCTTCGTTTGAACCGGTTACCTACCCGTTGCAACCTAGACCATCGTGGGATTGATCTACACACCACTAGATGTCCCTTATGCAATGAGGACCTTGAAACAAGCCAACACATCTTTGTTGATTGCCTGATAGCCGGTGATATTTGGAACCGCATATCGCGTTGGTGGGGTATGGTGAACTATCCCAAAACCCTTCTCGACCTATCCTCTTGGGCGGACTCGACGAGTCTTAACAACTGTGCAAAGTTGTGCTTTGATGTGGTTTTGCAAACAGCTTTTTGGGTTCTTTGGAGATATAGGAATCGAGTTTGTTTTGATTTAAAACCACCAAGGAAGGATACTCTCATGGATGAAATCATGGTTTATTCGCATTCTTGGATTTGTCATAGAAGTAGGAATCTTGTGCCTAATTGGATAGAGTGGACTGTTGATCCTATATCCTCTTGTATGAACTTATTGTAATTCCTTCCTAGCGCCTTGCTAGTTTTTAATTGATGTGCTGTTCAAAAAAAAAAACATTTCTTCCCATTTTCATCAAGATAAGACATCTATCAATAAAAAAATTTGTTAATTAATATTTAGAAATTCTGTAATAACTCCTTTTAAACCAGTAACTGTGTTCATAGGCTACACAACTACTACATATAAGATATAAATATACCTCTTGATTATTGCATTGGAAACATTTTCCAAGAGTTGAGTAGATATTTTTCTTCATTGTCTGATTTTCTATATTACTTGACGATTTGTGTATGCCTGAATCTGATAGGGCTTGTATATCTTCTAACTGTCAAATTTAAACATATATCAGACATTAATTGGCCATTCTTGCCCCAACCTCCATTTCAAAAGGCGATGAAGTGAATGCTGTGGGAAACCCATTAAGTAGAACGCACATCTTACACGCTTCCCATGTGGCAACTACATATTAAATCAATTCTTTTGGTAGTTCCCTTTGTTAGTTTTAACTAAATTTCAAATTCTTTTAGCAGTTCATCAGATTATTAGATAATAACCAACATTTTTGGATCATGATTGATGATAATGAGTCTTCTTAGATTTGGAATGAAGATAATGTAAATAACTAAATTAAAGCAAAAACAACATTGGCTATAATTACTTTAATACTTTCTATTGAAATTTATCTTTTAGCCATAGTTAAAGTTTCATGTAATTTGCCTATTTTATGAAATTCAAATTAAACCCAACAGGTAGCAGGATAACCCAACCCGCCAGACCATTTTTGACCCGAAATATATATACATTTTTTCTTTCAAAATGACCTGTTCTGATCCAAACAAATTTCCACCTGTTCCATACCCAACCTGATTTTGATAACAGGTATTTATCAGCTTACATTTTCCAGGGGCTGAAACAAGATGCCTTCAACTTGTAGATTGAATCCATGGTTATCAAAAGTAATTTCAAGTTCAACAATACTCCCATCACTAGTGAATTGAAACAACTCAACCTTCCAAAGCCAACCCTCAAAATTTCTTTGATTTGCAAAGGACACAGTAGAAGTTGTTGTCTCCCTTCTAAATCTTAATCTGTATTTGAGGTCTACATTATCAACTTCACGGAAAAAGAGAAAGTTGACTGTATATGTGATTGATGGAGACAATAATTGGGTCTTCACATGTGTTTTAAATCCCTTTTTCTTTGTTTGATAAAGGCCCGCTGGAAATCTGCATGAAGAATAAGTAAAAGAAAAGAATGATGCATCAATTTATAAATACTTATGAAACAATAGGGATAAGTATGAGTATGACAAGTCACCTTGAAAACCAATGAGACTTGTATTGAGACGGGGAATCTTCATTTGGTGTCAAGCAATCTTCCATTGATATCATGACACAGTGTTTTCCTTTCTCATTAAGTGAAAACCACTGCATAATTAGTAAGTTGGGAATTAGTTCTGCTCAGTTTATCTTAATAAATAGACGTAGCCAATTTGTACCGTTTTGTAATCTTTCAAGTGGATTCATTTGGATAGAATCTGTTTTAGTTCCTGAAGGGATGTGTAGAACAGAGATTGCGAGGCAGCCTCGACTATGTGTTGGTAGTCTTCAAACACTGGAAGTTCCACCTATATAATGACATATCCAAGCATGTGAGCCATACATTCAGGTTAAGTGTCATTTTTTTTCTTTACATCTTTTATAAATAACATGACCATTGCTTACTTTTTCTTCAGATGGTTGGAACTTGATGCCTGCTACTAGTAGATGGGTAGAACGGTATTCAAACACAAATTGAAGATCTGCAGTTGTGTGTTGGCTTGTAAAGTGATACAATGGAGCAATGAACCATCCATCTTCTCTCATATGTGTAGAAGGGTAAATTATGAAAAGTTTTGTCTCATCCTCCCCATCTATTTTGTATCTCAGGGGGTTATATTCATTGACATGTGATTCATCTTCATATCGAAAGACAAAGTTGAGCGTGTATGAGATATGAGGTGTCAAGTATTGACCTCTCACACATGCTTTGAATTCTTCCCAATATTGGTAACATCGGCCCCCTGGAAATCTGCATAAAGAAGAATAAAGGCAGCAATTAAAGAATGACAAACTAAATAAGTTATTGAACATTCAGTAAATTCATAACTCACTCCCTGTTCCAAAAGAAAAGGGATAGGAATAGGATAAGTCACCTTGAATTAACAACGCCATAATAAGACGGATGCTTCAGACCGATCCAAATAACGACGGGAATGAGACAGGTTTCAATGTAAATCCTTTCAATGTGTTCCCCCTTGTCAGTTATAGACAGCCACTACATGTCCAATTAAAAATAAATTGGGTCAGGCCTTTTTAGC
Source organism: Artemisia argyi (assembly GCA_030686995.1). Lineage (NCBI taxonomy): Eukaryota > Viridiplantae > Streptophyta > Magnoliopsida > Asterales > Asteraceae > Artemisia > Artemisia argyi. Next base: position 187,828,171 of record CM060685.1, on the reverse strand, counting down.
TTTCGGTCAAGGGATGCCGTTGATAACAATGTTTAATTTTTTGTTTTGTGTTAAGTTTTTAATAGATTTTGAGTAAACTAATTCATTTATTATTTTTTTCCTCCAAATATGAACACACTTGAGATGTCACTTTTTAAAAAGACAACATGAAATTGGATTAATTTGATGACTCAACTTTTACACATTTGTGATGTCATTATTAACAAACTGAGTCATATTGGTTTTATAAGTAATTTTTTATTTTATTTTTATTTTTATTTTACATAAATATAACAATTTACGATTTTGAAAGTTTAATATAAAATCTTGTTAAAAATTAAATTTAATCTAAAATCTCAATCAACCTCTAGCTAACAATTTATCATCCACGGGATTTAAGCCCACCGCCATATACACTCAAAATCGGGTAAAGCCCTCCCATTTTCAGAAATATTGCATGGCCACTTAGAGTTGTTTGCCATTAGTGGGAATTTAATTTGAGATCTCTCAATATTTACTAAAGATTTTTACCGCTAGGCCACCCCTAAGTGGTTAATACGCTGGTAATTTTTACATAAAATATTTAGAGATTACAAACGTGCAGGCTTTTGATGAGAGGCTTCAATGGGATTCGAAATTGAGTAATAAGGTCACCTTTGCTGAGCGAATCTTTGTGGTTGATGACACTTGTTTATGTTTGGATTTGAAATACAAAATATATAAAAAGTTCTCAATGTAAGTTAATCACTGATTTTCTACTTTTAGTAACATATCTAACATTTCTACCTCACACCTCAATTTAAGTTAAATTTTATAATGAAAAAATAAAGAAAGAAAGAAAAATGAAGCTCAAAATTTAGCTAGATGTGATGTAAGACTAGTGTAAATGTAAACACTTTTTACACTTTATGAAGAGAAAAAATTTACATTTTCGCACAACCCTTTTTTAATTTATTAGTAAAATGCACCTCTAAAAACACTTTATGAAGAGAAAAAAATTACATTTTCGCACAACCCTTTTTTAATTTATTAGTAAAATGCACCTAAAAACCATTGCATTGTAGCGAGAAATATATATAGTTTGTAATCTTTATTTGATAGAGTTTCCATAAGATTCTAGAAATAAGCTAATATTTTTAAACTATAAATAACCATTTGACAAAAGATCAATATATATCACATATTTGCCATATATCTAATGAGGTATTAGATCAATTGCAAAGTGGGACTAATTTAAAAAGTGTAGAAAGCTACTCATTATCTGACAAGTGTCCCCAACTTATTTTATTAAAAAAATCCGCCTAGAGGCAAAATTGTAAAATTACCCATTTTTTCCTTTCCATCTCAAATTTTAAACGCACATATCTTTCAAACGCATATATTTTAAAATTTAATTCTCTTTAATTTGTTATAAATTTTTTAATTATTTCAAAAAAAAAAATTACATATTAAATGGGTTTTAATTTTTTTCATGTTTTTATCATTTTTTACCCTATTTTTTTACCTTTATATCTATCAAATCATGATAAACTTAAAACATGAAAGTTGTAGATTTTTGTTCACTCTTTACTTAGAAACTTGAATCACTCAATTTTGATATGATAGGAGTGAAATATCATATGTTAAAGATGACATTTTAGTCATATTTGTTGCACACAAGGTGTTTGTTGATATGTCAAGCTTAGATTTTTAATGTTAAAATTGCGTTAAATGCACCAATTATTGTACCACGACACATCACTAATTATTTTATTAATGTAAGATTCAAAAAGTGATGTTTTTTTTAATTATCTTTTCATTCCGTTATGATCAATTTTATTATATGTTCATCAGTTAATGCTTTTTTAGTTCATCGGTTCATCAATAATAAGTTATCAATTGATGATCATTTTATAGTTTATGAGTTCATCAATTGATGAAACAATTTTGTTTAGTTCATCAGTTATTGACTTTTAGCTATTACGTTATCATAGATTCATCAGTTAGCTTATACCCTTTTTGGTTCATCAATTATTGACTTTTAGTTATTATGTTATCATAGGTTCATCAGTTTATTTATTTTAGCTATTATATTATTATAGGTTCATCAGTTAGTTTATTTGTGTTTATGATTTTTTAGTTGATGAACATTAGTTATTTTGGTTCATCAGTTATTGTCATGTGTTATCTTTTTGGTTCATCAGTTATCTTATGCTTTTTTTTGTTCATCAGTTATTGACTTTTAGCTATTATGTTATCATAGGTTCATCAGTTAGCTTATACTTTTTTTGGTTCATCACTTATTGACTTTTAGTTATTATGTTATCATAATTTTATCAGTTTGTTTTTTTTAGCTATTATGTTATCATATGTTCATCATTTAGTTTATTTGTGTTTATGCTTTTTTAGTTGATGAACATTAGTTGTTTAGGTTCATCAGTTATCTTATGTTTTTTTTTGTTCATTAGTTATTGACTTTTAGCTATTTTGTTATCATAGGTTTATCAGTTAGCTTATAGTTTTTTCTTTGTTCATCAGTTATTGACTTTTAGTTATTATGTTATCATAAGTCCATCGGTTTGTTTATTTTAGCTATTATGTTATCATAGATTTATCAGTTAGTTTATTTGTATCTATGATGAACATTAGTTGTTTTGGTTCATCAGTTATTTTCATGTGTTATGTTTTTAGTTCATCAGTTAGCTTATACTTTTTTTGGTTCATCAATTATTGACTTTTAGCTATTATGTTATCATAGGTTCATCAGTTAGCTTATACATTTTTTGGTTCATCAATTATTAGCTTTTAAACATGATGAACAATAACCGACATTAATTGATGAAAAATAAAAAGAACGTCACTTTTTGAATCTTACAATAATAAAATGATTAATGGTGCGTTGTTTTACAAAAGTTAGTGCATTTAATTCTATTTTAACACTAAAAATATAAGTTAGATATTTTATCAAACACCTTGTGTGCAACAAATATGACTAAGACGTCATCTTTAACATGCGATATCTCACACATATCATATCGGATTTGAGTGATTTAAATTTCTGAGTAAAGAATTGCCAAACAACTACAACTTCCGTGTTTTAAGTTTTGTATAATTCGACCTTTAAGCTGGAAAAAATTAGAACAAAAAATGCTAAAAATTTAAAGAAAATCAATACCCACTTAAAAAGTTGAAAAAAAAAAAAGTTGCAATTCATATATAAAAATGCATACCAAATTAATAAGAATTAAATTATAGAAATTATGGTAAAATCAGTTTTTTTGTAAAAGTTTATCGGTTAAAAATTATTTTCGTTTGAAGTTTGAGGGTGAAATAGAATCTAATAAAAAATTTACAAAAATACCCTTTGTCAAATGGTGGAAGCAAGTCTTGGAATTTTTTTTTTTTTTTTTTTTTTTTTTTTAATTCTCACCGTTGGATATAAAGTTGGGATGATCTAACGATTCAAAACACTTTTTATACTTTTTAATATATATTGAGGACCCGTTTGGTTTGTAGGTGGGTTTATGATTAGGATTTGGATTTGAATTATTATTAAGATTTGAATTTGAATTTTGTATTAAATGAGGAGAGAGATAAAAATAATATAAAATAATATATTATATATTATAAAATAATATAATTTATAATTTAATTGTTTTTATGTATAAAAAGAGGAAAGATGTAGAGAGAAAAAGAAGGTAGGGCCATATAATAATTTAAATCCAACAAATCACACCATGGTATATGGGGTCGAGACAAAGTAGTATTTGCGGGTGTAATGACTAATTTTCAAGACCATCTTTACAACCAAATATTACTTTAAAGTCACATCACCACAAAACCCATGCCAAAGTAGGCAAACAAACACACCCTGACTCCAAGGGATCGTTCCTCTATCTAATGAACCAATATTACCAATTCTTTTTTCATCAAAATTAATAAAAAACTATTTTCCACTTTTTTTTAAAAAAAAAAATATACATATCTTACAATCGGTAAATTTTCAAGCTACGAGAACTACACTATCGTGAAGAGAATTAATTTATCTTTATATTGATATGCACTTATATATATTTTCGACCATTTTTTTTTTCAAAATTTCTGACGAGCAAAATCACATGTGATTTTTTCGGTATTTATATATATATATATATATATATATATATATATATATATATATATATATATATATATATATATATATATATATTTTGTCCAAAGTATATAAAAGTGAATATCTATAGAAAAATAATTTAATTCTCGTCGAGATGGTATGATTTTTTCCGCGTAACGATTAACGGTTTACGAAATATTTAATTTTTAAAAAAAGTGTGAAAGTTTATTTTTAGTTTTGATCAAAAAATGAATGGACATGCTTGATTCATTGGATCTATGACAAACATGATATTTATATTGATCTCAACTCTTCAATAAAGATATAAACTAAAGAAAAGTAGCCAATTACCGTTTTTCCCCCATTAAGGAGGACCCCTTTGGAAAGAAGCTCTTTGAATTCCTCCAAGGATCCGCATAGTAGAGGTTCTACTGCAGCATTAGCTATCTCTACATACTCTTTGGTTAGCAGCATCTGTATCTGAAGTGCGAGCTCAAGTTTTTCCACAACAAGAGACATCGTTGGCCGTTCTTCACGAAATCTCTTCACACATTGGTATGCAATGGCTGAAAAGGTTTCCAAAGAACGCAAGTTCATTTGTTGCCTGATATCTTCAAGGATAATCCGGTCTAATTTCCTCTCTTCGTAGCTTTGTTTCCACATAGGCACGTGAATTACCTTTAACTGGCCCTTGCTATATTCAGTGCATAGTTTCCCACACAAGACTTCAAATAACACCACTCCAAAAGAGTATACGTCTGACTCTTTTGTGAGGGTGTACGTGTCTATAAACACAGGATCACAGTATCCAAAGGTACCCAAGGCACTGGTGACAAGCATTGAATTCTGCTGATTAGCGGGGCCTATTTTTGACAGCCCAAAGTCAGAAACTTTAGCCTTGAAATTCTCATCGAGTAGGATGTTAGCACTTTTAATATCACAATGGATAAGTCTTTGGTTTGTGTCTCTGGGATCATGGAGGTAGCTTAGTCCCTTGGCAGCATCAAGGCATATCTTTAGTCGTTGTATCCATGTGAGATTGGCATCTTTTAAATGGCAGTCGAGACTTCCACGAGATGCATACTCGTAGACAAGTATCATCTCATCCTGTCCGCTGCTGACACCCAGGAGAGATATAATGTTTTCATGTCTGTAACTTGAAAGCATTCTCACTTCTTTATGAAACTCGTCGTCTCCTTGACCATGTCTACGATCGAGACGCTTTAAAGCAACCATCCTTTTCCTATTGGAGTGAGAGTGAGACAATTTCCCCTTATAGACCTTACCAAAACCACCATGTCCAATAACGTTTTCTTCATTAAAGTTATTGGTGGCCGCTTTGATATCTTCAAGTTGAATTTCAAGATGTTCAAACCCTTTCATGGAAGACGCCATTATAATTGGTTGAACAAGTGAAAAAATGAAAACAAATAAAATTTGGTGTTCCAAAGCAATTGCAAATGCAGAACTTGATATGAGATCAATGCCAAAAGTGATCAGACTTTTATGCTTGTGTTATGCGAGATTCGTTCATCCAATAGTTGCATTAAAAATAATTGCGGAGTTGGTGTCATGTCATTTTATATGACTAGGTCTTTCTTGGATTAAATGTGAAAAGTCTATTGTCTGGTTCGTTTCTTGTAACCACCTGTGTGAAAATTTGATATTTTGCTAGTTGCTGTTTAACTTATAATTAGAACGGAGTTGAATGGTGTTTTATGGGATTGCTTATTGCATTTTGATTAAGCACATAGACCGTTTATAGAGTGTTATTGATTGCTTATATATATATATATATATATATATATATATATATATATAGTGCTACTTTCAAACGAGAACCATTTTAACTGCGAGAACTGAGAGAACCACCAAAAACATACATGCACGTCTTCAATAATTGTATTTTTGCACATATGTTTTAAAAACAACACATACGTTTTAAAAAAAACATAGTTGTTCTAAAGAATTTGATAAGAAATTGAAAATACAAAATTTTTCTTTGAAGGTGTGCATGTGTGTTCTTATAAGACGTGCAACGACAATATTGCGTCCGTGGGTAAGGTTTTTGTGAAAAAAGATGATGAGTTCATAATGATATTGAAGAACATAGGTGGATGCTTACGATTATTGATGATTTGCTTGTATTTTTATTTTATTTTAAAAGGCGTGCATGCATGTTTTTGGTGGTTCTCTCAGTTCTCGCAGATAAAATGGTTCTCGTAAGAAAGTCCCCCTATATATATATATATATATATATATATATATATATATATATAGGGGGACTTTCTTATGAGAACCATTTTATCTGCGAGAACTGAGAGAACCACCAAAAACATACATGCACACCTTTTAAAATAAAATAAAAATACATGTAAATCATCAATAATCGTAAGCATCCACCTATGTTCTTCAATATCATTATGAACTCATCCTCTTTTTTCACAAAAACCTTACACACGGCCGCAATATTGTCGTTGCACGTTTTATAAGAACATACATGCACACCTTCAAAGAAAAATTTTGTATTTTCAATTTCTTATCAAATTCTTTAGAACAACTATGTTTTTTTTTAAAAACATATGTGTTGTTTTTAAAACATATGTGCAAAAATACAATTATTGAAGGCGTGCATGTATGTTTTTAGTGGTTCTCTCTGTTCTCGCAGTTAAAATGGTTCTCGTTTGAAAGTTACACTATATATATATATATATATATATATATATATATATATATATATATATATATATATATGGAAGGGATATATATATATATATATATATATATATATACATACATATATATATATATATATATATATATCCCTTCCATATATATATATATATATATATATATATATATATATATAGTGTAAGGTTATTTTCAGAACCAAATAAATTGCGAGAACTGCGAGAACCACCTTTTTACTCATAATAAAGCATACTGTACATCATATCAATGCAAGATGGCATTTTTGAAAATATCTACAACTTATTTTAGAAAGAAAAAAAATTAATTAAGGGTAAATTAGGTATTTTGATTTTCCATAAAAATAGCATCACAATTGAATAGAATCAGTTAAAAAACCTACGTACTACATGTTACTTCATTCTATTAGATCTAGGAAAAAGCCATCTCTATCATTCAAAACCCTAACCTCTCTCCTTAACATAAAGCCGCCTCCCTCTATAATCAACACCAACGCATGGTTCTTTAATCCACCCACTCATCCATCATTTTCTAATGATGTTTTTGTTTCTCTCATAAGTAAGATAAATTCAATACAAGTTTCGTTCATTATTGATTTGTTGCTGGTGTTGTTTATGCAAACGATAAACAATTTTTTGCTGGTGTAGGTTTTAAAGTATTTGAATGTTTTTTCATGTCCCTATCCCTTCAGGTACTTACTATCCTTTACTAGTTTACTTTTGTAGACATTTCTTAGTTTGTCTCTAGCTATATCTTTCTCGATTAATTGTTTGAATGTCAGAGGGCATAGAGGATCAAGTTCTTGGGAGTTGTTGCAAACATGGAAGTCAGAGCATAGTGGATCAGGTACCTAGTATCCTTTACTAGTTTAATTTTGTAGACATTTCTTAGTTAGTGGCATGGATGGAGTTTAATAATGTAAGTATCTATACCATTTGTTGTTTCTTTAAAATTTTATAGGTTTGGAAAAGTTAATTTACTTTCAAATCTGATCGAATAATTGTAGTTATTTGTTTCGAATATTTAATTTGCGAAAAAGTTATTCGAATGTGTTTTCATGTCACTTTATTTGCAGGTTCTTGAAGTTATAATGGTAAGGTTGTCATAGTTCAACAATGGTAAACAACCTTAGAAGGAACATAATGGCCTGTTGCGGTTTACACTTGTGCACACGTTCAAAAATGCCAAGCGCATTTGTAAACAGATGTTTGAACATGATATATATATTAAAAAAAAACATGTGCTCATGCATGTACACTACACCAAAATCCATGAGGTACTGGTTTTTTCTTTGACTTTACTTTTCATATACTTCATTGGCTAACATATATTGTGTAACATGGACCAATTAATCTTTAGTGATATGAGTATTTTGTGTCACATGCTCATTTATGTGTGCCGAAGGGCATGCTTGGTTGCTATTTTTTGTCGTTATAATGGCTCATTTGGCTGCTGTTTTTTGCTATCAAAGTAGCCTACTTGGTTGCTTTTTGTGTGGTCAAAACGGGTTGTTTGGTGGTGGTTTAATGATGTCAAAATAGAGTTGTCACGGGGCTATTTGGATTTTTCATGTGTCAAAAAATTAAGGATGGTAAAGATGAAGAATGCACGTGTGTATGTTTCAAGATAATGAAGATATGACCATGATTGCACATATACATGCACCGAGATAGAACGCGTTTAAAAAAAAAAAAAAAAAAAAAAAAAAAAGTGCATATGTGTTATATATGTGTTATTGAGAGTGCATATGTGTTTTTATTGTTTCTAGTGAATTTGATGCATGATGTGCATATGTGTTTTTACAGTTTCGGAGTGTAAATGTATTGAAAATGCATGTATGTTTTTAGTTCTGATATAAGGATGTTTTGTGCATTTAAGGGTGCACTTGTGTTTTGTGTTGTTAAGGTTGTACTAATTTTTCAAAATGGTCTATTGTTAACAAGTTAGAAATACATTGTGCATATGTGTTTTATTAGATGTCATCATTAAATAATTCGTTTATTAATTGGTCGTGGTTACAGGTGCGAGTATGATGAGCAATGTCAAGATTGCACATGTGTTTTGTACATACTATCTAATGAGAAAGTAGTTATGATAAAGAAGTAGAGAGTAAAGACACAAGCACATGACGTTGCGAAAAGATTAGTAGACATGGCTATACATCAACGAAACTTTTAATTATTATTTACTTTTAGAATTTTGTATTTGAATTGTAATATATATGACACGATTTTTAATTTTGTGTACAATATTTTTGTTATGAAATTTATACGACAAATGTAAAATATTTATGTTTGTTACTGAATGCACTTGTGTACGTATTTTTGGCCAAAACATGTTAGAAGTATAAACAATTGAACAATAAAAATATAGGTAAATTTACCTTATATATAAAAAACACATGTGCACCTTACTTTTTCAATCATGCATGCTGGAAAAATAATTACTAAAAAAAAAAATCCTAAAATTTAGGACCTAAAAAACCTTTTTTTATTAAAAAAAAAAAAAAAAAAAAAAAAAAAAAAAAAAAAAGAAACTATAAAATGTAACTTTACTATTATACCCTTTTAAATTAAATAATTAAGATAAATATTCAAAAAAATCTGATTGGTTGATGCTGGTTCTCGCAGTTCTCGCAATTTATTTGGTTTTGAAAAGAACCCTACCTTATATATATATATATATATATATATATATATATATATATATATATATATATATATATATATATATATATATATATATAAAATGAGTGGTGACACATATATACCAGAATACATTTTGTTATATAGTTGAGGATTGTATTGACGTTAATACTCTTCAGCTTCTTCTTTTTAATGGTGAGTTGATTTAGTTAATGAGTCTAACGTGTTTGATGAAATGAAAGTTATAACGTGAAGGCATTTAAGTTTCCTGGTAGTATTTGTGGGCTATTTAAGGGTGTTGGGATTCTGCTTAAATTAGGGCATCAACTATAGTGGTTTATGAAAAGGTTTATAAAGTTAGAGTCGAGTTATTGTACAAACCAAACATTCTTTACATACCAAGGGACTCATCCCCACCATCCATTTAAAAAGGAAATCAATGGTTGAGATTAAAAGCATTTTATTATTTCACCCATTTTTTATAATTTAAATATCTCTTAAACCGTTAATCGTTAAGCGAAAATAATTACACCGTCGTGACGGGCATTTAATTATCTTTCTATAGACGGGCACTTTGATATACTTTCGGAAAAAAAAAATCGTTTTTTTCACGTTTTTTTTTCGTGGCCGGAAAAAAAATCATATATGATATTGCATATCATATATGATATTGCATATCATATATGATATGTAATATCTTACATATAATATCATATATGATATCATATATGATATTATATGTAAAATCATATATGATATTGCATATCATATATGATTTTACATATAATATCATATATGATATGTAATATCATATATGATATTATATGTAATATCATATATGATTTTTTCGGCCACGAAAAAAAACGAAAAAAAAATTGTCGAAAATATATTAATTAGCCTATCTATAAAAAAATAATTAAATGCTCGTCGTAACGGTATATTTTTTTTCGCTTAACGATTAACGGTTTGAAAGATATTAATATTTGAAAATAAAGGATGAAAGTGAGTTTTTTTAATTGTTGGGATTAATCTCATCCATTAGATCAAATAAAGATGGAGAGAAGATGGAGGGTGGAGATTAGTCCCTTTGTATGTAAAAAAAGTTTGGTCTTCAAATGATCTTTACTCTATAAAGTTATGAAGAGGTCTAACAATTGTAAACCATAGTGAACATCTATTTCCAGCTTATGTGGCATAAAGAGGTCTAGAATATTCAACATTTTCATAATTTAATGCATTTGAATTATGTGAGATGTTTATAAAACTTGAAAAGATTTATAAATAGTGGAGATAGGTTTATAAAACAAAAATGTCTATAAATTAATGTCAAAACACCATTATAAACCTATAAAAAATTTTACCATAGTGGATGCCCTAAGTTCGTTCTAGCTGGACTCGAGATCAAAGACTAACGAGTTCCGTTTAGTGGTCGTATATAAATTTTGTAATAGGTACATGTCAATAAATTAAGGAATAACGTGTGTTCTTTTTAAAACATTAAACACTGATGGGTAACCTGGCTTACTCTTTATTTTAGTAACCACAGTCAACAATATCTTGTATGGGATAACATATATTCTAATATATACGATGTATTTTAATCAAATTATACAAGTAGTCAATAGAAAATGGTCCACCTTTGACGTGGTAAGCTCCAGTTATGGATTTTATTTTTTTATTTTTTTTTTATTTTTTATTTTTATTTTTTTTTTAATTATGGATTTCCGACTCGACATTGCGAGCCGACTAATCCCACGACGACTATCCTTTTGGATAGCCCGGAGTCGGCGCAGGTGAACCTCCGTGGCCACAAGGAAAATGCAGTTATGGAATTTGGATAACGAACTTGCATCTTTTAGTCGACAAGACTAGTTTGGAATCCAATTCGAAACCGCAAAAAATCAATGCAAACCACAATTTATGCAGGGATCATTTGTAGTATTTTACTCTAATGATAACATGCAATAGTTTTTGTATTAAAATGTATCATATACGTTAGTTATGTACAAAGGGAAAATGGAATGTCATTTTACCTGACTTGGCATTTCTTGGATTTAATGTGAAATACAATCACACAAAAGTCTTACTGTTCTTTAGAAAAGGGGTTGCTATAGCAACACCCCCGGAGTACAAAAAGTACAAGAAATAGTACAAAAAATACATCAGTGAAGCACACCGTAGAACACCGCTAATGCATAAAGGGTGTGTATAAGATAATGGAGGTGTTGCTATAGATCCACCCTTTAGAAAAATATAAATTTGATTAGATAAAAATCAGTCTGCATGCATGTTGCCATGGTGGTCATCACACTTGCCCAACACCATACCCACATGATTTAATTCTTCCCCTAAACATTCAACTTTGAAGCTTCTAAAAATCAACAACATATATTTATCATGCAACCCCTCAACTGCTCCAAATGCACACTCCAACCCTCACGAAAACAAAATGTTCCAATTAGCAACAAGGTTTCATCAGCCAATGATAAAATTGTGGATACATTAGTTGATGACCCAACCGATCAATCTATTATGTGGCAAGACTCTCCTAAAATGGATTACTTTTATGTTTGATATGTAAGCCTTAAAAAATGTTGAACATATATTTTGTCCATTTTAACCCTTCCCTCAATCAAACTTGGCGTCCAACAATGTCACATCGTTTTTTCTAGTTGTAACATCTTCATAAATGAAAATAAAAATGAATAATTACCAAAATATATCATTGACTTTTTGAATAGTCACTTTTTAGACTTTCAAATTTCACTTTCCAAAATTAGATCAGGGCAACTTAAAAATTCAGCAACTCAATATAAACGCGACACGTGTCCTTAAAATTTTTTAGTCAAGTACAACAATTGTAAGTGTGTGTAAGGTATGTGTAAGGTATTTCGTATAGGGCAACTTGTACTTTTCGGGTAATCGTATTTGGGCAACTATACATTTTTTGTCTTTTAGCAAAAAGTGAAATTGTATAAAATAATAATATAGTACATTTGGCAACTTGTACTTCGGGGCAACTTTTAGAAATTATTTTTGGGCAACTTAATTGGGTAAATATATAACCAGACACACACACAACCCATTCCTCTACCACCTCTATCACCTCTCCCACCATCAAATTATATGAGTAGGTTCATTCTCTCCATCTTCCAAATAAAACCCTAACTGTTACTATTAAACAATAGAGAACCCCTAACGTTTCACAAACGTTTCTATATGACTAAAGACAATGATTTCTATACAGTGAAAATTAGTATCAGGTCATCGGTTAGGTTGTTGCAAGATATTAATGCGAAGTGGAAGTCCAATCCAAAGCGTTACTTGTTGTTTAGAAGTACTGTTTTTGGTCCTTGGTTGGATATTCCGTATGCGTCAAATGATAGCCATTTGATGAATTATGTTTTGCAAAATCAGGTCACTGTGTCTAATATTTCTCCTGATTGCTCAATTATATACCACATTGGGGATCATTATCTACAGTTTGGCCGGAAAGAATTTTGTTTAATTACTGGATTTCGATTTGGGAATGTCAAAACCAAAGCTAGTAAAGATCATCCTCCTTTTTGTGATCATGTGTTTCCAGAGAAGAAAACAATGGCTGTAAATACTGTAAAGGGCATCGATCATCTGAAGCTTCTTAAAGATGATAGGTGGTCAACATTAAGTGATGAAGATGCTGTCAGAGTCTGTCTCTTAATTGCATGTGAGTTAGTGTTCATGGGTCGTGAAGATAGAAATGTTGTTCCTAAGCATATAATGTCGTTGGTCGAGGATTTTGATGAATGGAATGCATTTCCGTGGGGCGAATACATGTGGGACAAATTTTATTGAAGGACTATGAATGTGGTTCCTAAACACAGCCAATATCATTTAAGTGAGATTCAAAATAACCCACACTACACTCCTACATACAATCTCTATGGATTTGCTTGGGCTTTCAAGGTTAGAATTATTTTGTTTTTTATCGTTTTATCTGCGCTGTTATAGTTAAAATGAATCGGTAAGTGGTTTATGCAGCTCCAATGTATGCTTGTTGACTGTAATACTTTAGACTAGCTTGTTTGTAAACATCTAGCTTGTTGATGTTTCTCTGTTTTAGATTAGTTTATGTTTTTATTGTTTATGTTTCTTCTGTATGAGGGTTACATTGTTTGTCATAATAAACCGGAGTATGTTTATATACTACATTTTGAAATTGCTGATGTTGTTATTGATTAGGTTTGTTGTTTATGAAGGTAAAAAAATTTCCTATGCCCTTTGACAGTTGTTTAAGTTTCATACTGTTTATCAGTTACAACTGATTTGTTTTACAATTCTTTAACATACGTGTATCTTAATCATTGGTTGTATAGATATGGATATTGGAAAGTTTCCCAAAAAGCTCAATTTGGTGGGTTAAAACTTGAATGTCATACCTCGTGGTGTTGCTTGGACCAAGGTTGCAAAATTTGGGAAGTCAGATTACTCGACTTTATTTGGACAGGTATAAAACAAACATCTAGTTAGTTTTATTAAATTCATTGTTGGTTTATAAAGGTATGTATCCTTAGCAGATCTCAAATAAGTATAATGTTTGTGTTTGTTAGGAGATCAATCCAATTGTCGAGCTGTTTCCAACAAAAAAGGAAACGGAGGAACCTTGGTTCATTGCAAGTGTGAAATTTAAAGAAGGATTGGCTGATGAAGCTGCAAATGTGAAATTTATAGAAGGATTGGCTGATGAAGCAAACGAGGTGGAATGTGAAAAGGGAGATGGGCTGGAATCTGAAAAGGTACAAAATGTGGATCCTGTAGATGTTGGCGTACAAGACTATAACGGGCATGTTGTTCAAACAAAAGATGTTGCCAGTGAAGATGTACATGTTGACGTTGGTGTACAAGATGAAAATGTAGTTCTTGGCGTCGTCGACAAAGGACATGCTGTCCAAACAAGAGATGTCGATGGTTATGTTGCCGATTAAGATTTACTTTATGATGTCCCCATACAAGATGTCGTTGCCGAGAAAGGACATAGTGTTGAAACAAGAGATGTCGATGGTGGGCGAGTTTTACATGGACATGATGAGGAACCAGTTGACTCATTCAATGTCGAGCAGAGTACTTGGCCTCATCTTTTACAACAAGAGAATCATATTCAGGTGGCATCAAATATATCACTTCCTGACCTTTTCCAAGAGGTTGATTCTCTTAAAACAAGATTACAGTTGATTGAGAAACGCGAATGCTGTCATGTTAGTCCTGTCGTTGTTGCCGAGTTTGATGTTCTAAGAAAGAGACTTCTAGAGATAGAGAGCATTTTGAATATAAAATCCAAGTTTGAGGTTGTTCCCCATCAATCAAATGTACACTCAAAAGATTCTGTAGCTACAGACGACAAATGTCATGACAAGGCCATAGTCTCACATTTAGCACCACAATCTCATGCGTGCTCAAAAGAGTCTGATGTGAAAGGAAATTCTAATTCTGATTATTACGATTCGATGGTTAGTATCCAACTTTATATGGTGATGTTGTTTATAATCATGCAATGTAATGGTAAATACTACAATTTATTTATTTTCTCACCTGTCGTTTATATGCTTTTCTAATGCAGACCACAGTTTCATATTTAGACGGTCATCCGGATGATGGGGAACTTTTACGCGAGTCAGTGAATCCTATGGAAATTGATGAGGAAGATGGGAAGGGAAATTATAATGATTCTCAATTGTATAATTCTACCATGCAACTTCTAATAAGATCACCTGATGCTCCCGCTATTGATCCCTTTCCTCCCGCTGTTTGCACAGCTGTTCATTCGTTACTCAACCTTAACAAAGAAGTCCCTGTTTCAAATTGTGAAGTATGTAAATATATTGAACTCTTTTACATTGTGAATACATTAGTTCGTTTAGGTATCCTTACAGTTTACTTTTGCATTAACGGTTATGTATATTTGTTCAGGATAGTCATTTTACGGACCAATACCTTAACCTTGAAAACGGTGAAAAGAATCCAGCCGAGTATTCCTTGGATGATATCATGGAAGATGATGCTATAAATGAAAAAGAGGATGGGAAGGAAGTGTTTGCTGCACAATTGGTCATTCCTGGAAGTAATAATGTGAACAAAGAAGATAAATCAGTCTTCAAGCAAGCTTTTGAGGTACATACCAGTATATGTTTGCTATTTAAAAAGGCTGTATGTTTTATCTTGTAACACATTATGTTTTTAAAACGCAGAATCAAATGACAAAACCTGAATACGTAAGTGTTGTTAAACGAAATCAGAAAACTTGTTTACAGAATGTATTTGGACCTGTCATTGGAAAGCAGATGAAAAATATGAAGAAGTCACCTAAGTTTATCAACTTTGAACGGGCTATGGTTAAGACTATCAAACTAAGCAAGAAGAAGAAGAAGAAGGAGAAGTACGGTGCACTGATTTCATCGGTTGTTGATGAGCAACCACCTACTAGTCCACACGTTCCACAAACAAGGTCGATGACGCGTAAGGGGCCTGTTGTAACTCCTCCGGTTGAAGAGGTATAACACTTGTAATATTGATATGGTAAATTATATAGCCTGTGTCCATGTACAACTTTTATGTACCTAATTTTAGTTTTAGGATAAGGAGGTGATTATCCAAAAAACGGTGACAAGGTCTGCTAAACCCAGTACAACGTCTCTCCAACCTTTTCAACTGACAAGGACGGGTCAACCCAATATAATGTCTCTGGAACCTTTTCAAGAGGTACCGACAACATAACTTTATTTCTAAGTCATTATAGAATTTGTTAATATCTCTTTTGTATTTTCAAATGCTGAGAAAAGTAGTAATTATTATTTTGTATTTAGGATCTTTCACGACCCAATAAGCGCAAACAGGTAAATGTGCCGGAACCTATCAGAATTTTTTTAAAGGAGTTCAAGCCACCTAAGTATTGGTTTCCATGGGGTCGTTGTGACATTCATGTTGACCGCCGGTTTTGGATGACGTTATCTGGTCTCGACACTTTTAAAAGGGGCTGGTTGAGTGACATTGTACGTAACATAAATATATCCCTGTTAACATAAATATATCCCTGTTAACTTTTAAAAAGTGCTGGTTGTGTATTTAACTTTGGTTTTTTGTTTAATTTGACTATACAGCACCTTGATCTGTGGATTGACCTACTATGGCGTTTTAGACCAAAAGAGGCTGATTGGGCTGCTGTAAGCCCTCATTTCTGTCAAGCTATACTTGGTGGTATGATGCCTACTTACTTTTCTGACGTGTCGAGGTACCCAGTTCCATGGACTGATGTTGAAAAGGTTTTTATATTTATGGTTCCTATAACTTTTACATATATTATAATTTTTTATTATACAAACACAGTTTAAGATTGAATTGTGTATATCAGGTCTTATTTCCTGTTAACGAACCAGATAAAGATTGGTGTTTAGCTCAACTTCAAATTAAAAGTGGTGTCGTTATATTTTATGACTCGCTTGGTTTGGCAAAGACAAACAGAAGAAACTGGTGGAGGACCATGAAAGGAGAACTGCCATTGCGTCTGACTTCGTATTTAAAGGACTCTGGGGTTTTGAAGAGTAAAGGTATATCAGTTGACAAGTATCAAATCTCTTTTGATTATGCGAGTGTTCCGGTTCAAGGGGATCTATTTGGAGACTGTGGTGTGTGGGTTTGTATGTGGTTATACAGGTTGTGTCATAACCTACCATTGGAAGTGGCCGACCCTGTGCAAGCAGCGTTGGCGTACCGTGAACGTATGCTCGACAACTTTTGGAATCATAGAGTGGAAGTTAAATGATATGTAATCGTTGTTGAACATTTGCTGAATTTGGTTATTTTTATTATGTCACCTAACTATCCCTAGGAAAACCTATGTCACTAGTTGTAACGGATGATTTGTATTAACGTATGTCATTTTCATACCATCGATACATGGTTTTCTGTTTCGTTTTTTCTTTGCCTACATAATCTATATACCTTGTTTACATTTCATATATACTTCATGTTTCTATCAACCTCATGTTTTTTTTAAGGTCATGTATCTAAAATTTAAGCACAGAGTTTAACACATAACACACCATCCCATTGATAATGAAGTACAAAACATTACAACAGAAACTAATGTAGCTAAAAACAAGCACAATTGTTTCTAAATCATACGATAAGCAAGTATCACAGCAAGGAACACTACAACCCTAGTTAACAAAGTAATTGTTGACTTTATGGAAACAATCTCTTCCTTCATCTGCACCATCGCTAGCTGATTATTCGGATCATCTTTCCCAGTCTCTTTGCTTGTCTGCCCGTTTAACCTATAGTTACCCACATACATTTTGAAAAGTAAATCCTTGTAATAAGCTGAAGGTAGTTCAGGATCAATGAAACCATAGAAGCCACTTTTTTTTTGGTCCTAACAAAATAATGAATACACGCATGAGTAAACGAAAACAATGTGTTCTTGTAACAGTAACAATTGATCAGACAAGTACTTACATAGATGGGACATGCTTTATACCTTCTACCAGGATTACCTGTTGACCAAGAAACTTGCTCCTCAACTAGTAGAGGTGGATCACAATCACAGTGGGTTTTTTCACATAATTCTTCCAAAGTATAACGCCTAGATCTGTATGAACAAGATGAAGAAGATGGCATTTTAAAAGTTTTTGGTTAGACCTATGTGTGTGTGTTTTTTCCACATCTAAAAAATGGTAATTAAAGGCATGTGTTGTACTTTGTTTGGGCGACTCTTAGGCCAATTGGGCAACCTATACTTTCAATAATTTATTTGACGCGCCTTGTGGATCTCGTATTACTATTGTTGTATAACCATATAGTCAAACACTTAGATACAGTGTAAACATTATTGCTCTCTCCTTGTAACTAGTTATACCAACATTTCAACACAAGTTACTTATAAACCACAACATGTTTAAAAAAACATTGACAAAATAAGGCTTCAAATAAGTAAAAATATTCGTAGGATTATAAGTTCCAAATAGACATTAATGACATACCAAAATATGGCTTCATGAAACACACTTAAACACAGAGTTTAGTATCCTAGCAAACATGAAACACAGGAACCCGATCCTCTGAACCAGCCACATATCGTGTTTCAATACGCACAAGTTTTACTCGTATCATTCTACCATCATCGAAAGCACAATCTTTGTAACACCCCCAAAATTTGGTATAGCGGAAGACTCACCAAGCTTTCGGGGTGCTACGGGGATTGGTATCCATTCAAAGTCATGAAAGAACGAGATAAAGTAAACATAAGAAAAACACAACCAAAACGGGTTTTAAAGTTTACATTTATCCCAACAGTTATCCAAAGTAAGGCCCAAAAGAAATAAACGTAGGTCCACAATAGTTTATCAGAGTTTTAGAAAATAGATCCATAACCGGTGCCATTGCCAAGCCTCCAATCCAAGCATCCTAAGGGCATCACTTAATTACCTGAGAAAACGTGCTAAAAGTCAGCTTTCGCTTGTGAGATCATAGGTTTAAATTCGTAATTCAATATAGTGGACATATACGCAAAACGCTTGCTAGCTAGACTAGGCCTCAATCATCCAACCAAAATAATCCAACCAATATAATCCAACCAATTCAAATCAACCCTATAGGTGCACGCTATAGCTCAAATCAATCCAATCAATAGCTTACCTAGATCAAGTCTAGGCCTCGCTCTATAATCAATCCAATAGCTTACCTAGTTCGGGACTAGGCCACGCTCAACAACCAATCAATAGCTTACCTAGTTCGGGACTAGGCCTCGCTCTATAACAAAATCAATAGCTTACCTAGTTCGGGACTAGGCCTCGCTTAATCCTACCTAGTTCTATAAGCATAGCAAGTTTTAAATAAAACAAAGCAATCATAGTCCACATAAAACATTTGCACATTTCTCACCCCAAGTATTGAAAACAAAGTTCAAGAGTAAAAAGTGGGGCTATGACTCACCTCAAGTCCAGCAATCCGCAAAAGAAATCGATAGATGAAAGACGTAAAGCAAACTCAAATAACGGCAACTACAGACTCGGCACTTCCTAACAATATCAAACTCGTTCAGAAATCATTTCCTCAAAATCAAATATTCCCATTCCCGAACGTATTCCATTTAACTTTCCAAAAATATCCATTTCTCGAATTATCTTCATATTAAGTTTGAAGTTTGACGTTTGGTATCCATATGGGTGGAGGGTCGACACAACACAAACCAAGAAGCCACAACGAACGAAATAATAAACAATCTATAGGTCTAATATTAGCCTAATAAATTATTTAAATAAATCATCGAAGTTTATCAAATCCGTCGATTTAATAATCTCCCTTATTTATTTACGTAATATACCGCTCCAAGATTATACCCAACCTAAAGCACATAGCACAAAGAATACTATATGGTATATATCATAGTCCAATAAATTCCCTATATATATCGTCAAATTGGCCAAATTCGTCAATTTAGCCAACTCCACGAGATATATAGTAAATTTATTATCCTAATACACGTACCACAACCTATGGGTGTCGTGAGATACGATACCCATTAATATATATATATATATATATATATATATATATGTACGTTTATCACGTATATATACGTATATAAACGATTATATTATCAATAATATTATTACGAGTATTATTTTTAATGTTTGCTTTTAAATATTTATCGAGTCATAAGAATTTGGTCACATGTCCGAGTCATCACTCTCGGCTCATAGTCCAAGTCCACAATAACATAACCAAGTCATAAATAAATAAATAAACCAACTCCGTCCAAATCAATCCCAAATCCACGTGCTACAACATTAGGGTCCGACTATGGCACCCGACTAACCTATCTCCATCAATCTAGTGTGACCGTCTCACAATCGGTCCCCAATATCATACTCGTCAACACAACTCCACAATATCCAAGTTAATCCATTTACCGAAACCATGAGGTTACGGCCTCAACTCCACTTCAAGCTCAATATATCAATGAAACAATAACAACTAGAACAACAAATAACATAATCCGACAAGTATGTATATAACAACCAAATAACATATCACACATACGAGTTGATTTACCAAGTCAAACCCGTACCATAAATCCCAATTGGGTCTCGGCAAAAACCACGAGTCAAGAGACTCGAACCCATGACCACTTTGGTCACGGCATGAGCTCATCCGAGCACACCAAAAATATGCCAAATGACCCCCTTGGGTCGCGGCACATTACAACAATAACAAGTGGTCACAAATATACCACATCGAGGAACAATTCAACTCCAATATATCAAACCCTCCAAAAATATGAACTCGAGGTCAAAAACCAACGAAATAAGCCACAAGGCTCAAACCCTTGATGAGCCGTGAGCCACAACTCACGCTTTCCCATTTGACCCAACCACAAGAATACCAAACCCGGGTACCAAACTTGTTAGAAATCATGTTTTCAATCAAAACCCATATGTATTTCATGTTTTCATTCATAAACCCAAAAGATATTACAAGATTCGTCACCCTTGGTCACACTTTTTAACAAGATACGAGTCTCAACTCGTCTCACTTTGATTACCAAGATCAAATCGTAAAGATACCTCAAAAACAAGAAAAATATGACGAATTTGTGGTGGATTGGTGGTGTTAGAGGTTTTTATTTCGCGCGTGACCTATACCAAAAGATAGATCTCAATGAGGGGGTTAATGTGATGGTGTTATTTTTGTTGTAGGGGTGGCGGTGTGACGGTGGTGGCTGCCGGAGTGGGTGGCGGCTAGGGTTGGTGTAGAAATGGTGAAGATGAATATGAGAGAGAGAGAGAGAGTAGGTGTTGGTGTTGGGTGTTTGCTTGTATGTTTGTTTTTCCCAGGTTCACAAGGACGATTTTATGTTTACTCTTTTTATTTTATTTTCTTTTTGTTTTCTTCCTTTGTAATAATAATAATAATACTAATAATAAGGGTGTAGGGGATTTGGTTGGTAAACTAACACAAATGACCAAATCCGTAAACCTTTCAAAAAAAATTTCAACATTCTCAAACTGAACTCGTTCCCAATAATTTAAAATTCCATGATATGTTCCAACATAAATATATAGTCGAATCGTTAATTCAAAACATTAAATTTTGTTAGGTTAGTCCTAGTGCCGGAGTCAATGTAGTGCCAAACTAATGATCTCAAAAATAAATCATCACGAATGATTCGAACCAAACCATCAAATAAATAATCAAATTCCATATACAACGTACGATTTAAAAATCACGTTCCAACGTTTACAAATCTCATCCCGAATAAACTTTTCAAATATTCCAAAGTTATAAGTTTTAAAGTAATGCGGGTTTTCAAAATGGCTCCCTAATTTGCCAGTTGTCACACCCTCCCAGCCTCAGAAGAAACCCCTCCCGGGTTTCACTCGGAACAAACCATCTACGAAGTAAAAAGCTTCGGATATCTCTTTCGAAACTCATCTTCACATTCCCACGTGAATTCCGGTCCATGCCGCGAATTCCAACGAACTTTGATTAGGGGAATACGACTTCTCTTAAGTCGTTTAATCTCTCTATCCAGTATCTCAATCGGCTCTTCCACAAAATTCAAACTCTCATCCACACGAATATCCTTAATTGATATAACCGGCGTTTCATCCGAAAGACACTTCTTCAAATTGCTAACATGAAACACATCATGAACTTTACTCAATTTCGGTGGTAATTCCAACCGATAAGCCACGGGCCCAATTCTTTCCAAAAAAAGAAATGGTCCAATGTAGCGGGGGTTAAGTTTCCCACGTTTCCCAAAACGTATCACACCCTTCCAAGGCGAGACTTTCAGCATCACTTTGTCTCCAACCTGGAATTCTAGGGGTTTACGTCTCTGATCGGCGTAACTTTTCTGCCTATCTCTAGCTGCTTGCAATCGATCTCGAATTGGCGTCACTTTCTCAGTAGTCTCGAAAATAAGTTCAGGGCCTGTGAGTTGGCTATCTCCAACTTCAGTCCAACCAATAGGCGAACGACATTTACGACCATATAAAGCTTCAAATGGTGCAGCTTTTAGACTTGTGTGGTAGCTATTATAAGAAACTCCGCAAGGGGTAGATACTTCTCCCAGCCTTTACCAAAGTCTATTGTGCATGCACGAAGCATATCCTCCAAAGTCTGAATTGTTCTCTCACTTTGACCATCGGTTTGGGGGTGATATGCAATACTCATATCAAGTCTCGTCCCCAAAGCGGTTTGAAGTGATCGCCACAATGCTGACGTGAAGCGGCTGTCGCGATTTGAAATAATCGATATCGGAACTCCATGACGAGAAGCTATCTCCTTCACATACAACCTCGCAAGTTTATCAACACTATCATCTTCACTAATCGCCAGGAAATGAGCAGACTTAGTCAAACGATCCACAATTACCCCGATAGCGTCACAACCACTAGCTGTCTTTGGTAATTTGGTAATAAAGTCCATTGTAATCCACTTCCATTTCCAAACCGGGAGTTCTGGCTGCGTCAATAATCCTGACGGTCTTTGATGTTCGGCCTTAACCTTAGAGCAAGTCAAACACTTACTAATGTACAATGCTATATCTGCCTTCATATTTGGCCACCAATATAACTTTTTCAAATCCTGGTACATCTTGTCAGACCTAGGATGAATAGAGTATCTTAACTTATGCGACTCGTGCATAATCAACTCTCGAATTCCTCCATACAAAGGTACCCAACTTTGCTCTCCAAAACATGATACTCCATCAGAACGCTTAACAAATCCTTTCTCATTTTCTGCCATCCCAATTATGTTCTCAGCAGGTCGACTTTCTGCTTTCAATGCTTCCGTTTGAGCCTCTAATGTTTGAGACGGTAACGGCGATACGATAGTCATTCCTAATGACTTAACTTGTAACAGTGGTATTCTCTCCTTTCAGCTAAGAGTATCAGCAACAACGTTTGCTTTACCAGGATGGTAACGAATTTCACAATCGTAATCGCTTAACAACTCAATCCAATGTCGTTGTCTCATGCTGAGCTCTTTTTGATTCAAGATGTGTTGTAGACTTTTGTGGTCAGTAAACACAACACACTTGGTACCATACAGATAATGTCTCTATATTCTCAAGGCAAAAACCACAACACCTAATTCCAAATCATGGGTGGTGTAGTTTTTCTCGTGCTTCTTGAGCTGTCGGGAAGCATAAGCTATTACCTTCTCTCGTTGCATTAATACAGCTCCCAAACCTTTATGCGAAGCGTCACAGTAGACGACGAAGTCCTCGCTACCTTCAGGTAACGCCAAGATAGGAGCACTACACAACATCTCCTTAAGTAGTTGAAATGCTTCCTCTTCTTTATATCCCCATTCGTATTTAACATTCTTTTGAGTCAATTTGGTCAACGGTTTTGCTATCTTTGAAAATCCCTCAATGAATCTTCGGTAATAACCAGCTAATCCCAAAAATTGACAAACTTCAGTCGGGGTCGTCGGTGTAGCCCAATCTTTAATTGCTTCAATCTTAGCAGGATCTACATGAACTCCTTGTCTATCAATCACATGACCCAGAAATTGTACCATCGGAATCCAAAATTCACATTTAGAAAACTTAGTATACAGTTTCTCTTTCCTGAGCAATTCTAAGATAAGCCTCAGATGCTCCTCATGCTCCTTCTCATTCTTCTAATAAATTAGAATGTCATCGATGAACACAATCATGAACTTATCTAAATAAGGCTTACACACCCGATTCATGAGATCCATGAATACTGCCGATGTGTTAGTCAACCCAAACGGCATCATCTGAAACTCGTAATGCCCGTAACGGGTTCTGAAAGCCGTTTTCGGAATATCTTCCTCGCGAACTCGAAGCTGATGATATCCCGATCTCAAATCGATCTTCGAATACACACTCGATCCTTGAAGTTGATCGAACACGTTGTCGATCCTCGGTAACGGGTATCTATTCTTCACCGTTAACTTGTTCAACTCTCGATAATCAATACACATATGAAACGATCCATCCTTCTTCTTCACGAATAAGACTGGGGCTCCCCAAGGCGAAGAACTTGGTCTTATAAATCCCTTTTTGGCTAACTCCGCTAATTGTTTCGACAACTCTTCCAATTCAGTAGGTGCAAGACTGTAAGGCGCTCGTGCCACGGGCGCAGCACCAGGTATCAACTTAATTTGAAACTCCACTTGTCTAGTAGGCGGGATTCCCGACAGATCATCAGGAAATACATCCAAAATATCACGAACTATAGGCACATCTCCAATGCACCTTTCCTTCTTCTCCTTCCCTCCTTTTTCAGAAATTTGAGCTAAGAAAAGGCGACATCCTTTTTCCATTAGCTTCGGTAATTTAGTGCATTATATTACCGCTAATCTAGATGAGCCTCTCATTTCCTTTCGATCTCCCAGTATGTTCAGAATCTCCTTGCCGTAAGGCACGCGCACGATCTTCTCATCGCAAAGTATATGAGCACGATACTTTGACAACCAATACCAATAATGACATCAAAACTTCCTAACGTGACGGGTAGAAGATCTATGTTGAAAGGACGATTCAGAAAGTTTAACGTGCAATCGCGAATGATAGTCCTAATCCTCTCTATGTTCCCATTAGCTAACTCTACATCATAACCAATTCCTAAGGCCATCGGGAGTTTCTC
Source organism: Artemisia argyi (assembly GCA_030686995.1). Classification (NCBI taxonomy): domain Eukaryota; kingdom Viridiplantae; phylum Streptophyta; class Magnoliopsida; order Asterales; family Asteraceae; genus Artemisia; species Artemisia argyi. The sequence continues at coordinate 187,803,083 of CM060685.1, read as the reverse complement.
TAGTAAGGGTGCAAACTTAGTGGACACAAAACTCTTATCGGCACCAGTATCAAATAGTATGGAAGCATAACGATTATTGAGAAGGAACGTACCAGTAACGACGTTTGGATCTTCTCCTTTCTAGTTTCTAAGTGCATACACTCTCCTATGAGCAGCCTCAGCTTCCACACGTTGGTCCCCATTATCTTGTCATCCACGGTTTCCTTTAGCTCCACGGTTTCCATGATTGTACCCATTACCACCCGTTCCTTGATTTCCTCGGTTCCACGATTCCCTACACTCATTCCTATAATGTCCCTTCTTTCCACATCCATAACAAGTAACATTTGCCTTACTCATAGTTTCAGGAGTAGCTTGAACCATAGCAAGTGGTCGAGCTCTACAATCCTTAGCTATGTATCCCATCTTAGAGCAATTCATGCACATCACAGTACATCATCCAAAATGATTCTTATAACATCGGTTACACTTGGGTGCATCTCCATTGTAGTTCTTCTTGTCTCCATCTCCCATAGCATAAGTTCTAGTAGTTGCCTGTCATTTGTTTTGGTGTTCATTACCTCCATTCTTGTCTTTCTGATCAGCTTCTTCCACTACCAACGAGTCCATCAATTGTTGAGCGATCGTGATAGCCTCATGAATGTTTGTAGGCTTAGCAGAAATCACATTGTTCCTTGTAGCTACCGGCAACCCATCGGTATACCACTCAATCCTTTGAGTCTCAGTCCTAACCATATCGGGACAAAGTAAGGCTAACTCTTGATAACGGCGATTGTAAGTTGCCATATCAGTACCTTTCACCTTATGATTCCAGAACTCAATCTCCAGCTTCTTAACCTCATTCCTTGGGCAGTAAGTCTGAATTAGCAAAGACTTAAATTGCTCCCAAGTCATAGCATAAGCCACATCACTCCCAACCGAATTTCAGTAATTGTTCCACCAGGTTAAAGCTTCATCATTGAAAGTAAAAGAAGCAAACTTTACCTTAGCATTTTCCGCACAGTTGCTGACATTAAACACTGACTCAGTCTTCTCTATCCACCTGACCAAGTAGATCACTCCTTCGGTTCCACCAAACTTAATGGGTCCACAAATTTTAAATTCCTTGTAGTTACATCCATCAGCATGAACAGGTGGAAATGTTCCAGCAGAATTGTTGGAATGATTTGACTCAGCTAGTAGCTCAGCAACTCGTTGCTCCATAAGTTGATTGATCATTGCTTGATCCACAGTAGGGGCATTAGGTGGAACATGATCATTGTCTCCCTGGACCTCAATATTTTGATTCCTGTTGTTGTGATTAGTAGCGTCCAGGTTATCAGGAGTAGGGGTTTCGATATTTCGAGTAGGACGGCGTCCTCGGCGACCAGCGGTAGTCGCTGCAGGACCAGTTCTGGTAGCTCTAATAGGGTTTCGTCGTGCAACCATTAATATAGTACCAACACAATGTCAACCACGCAAATAGGAATACAATTCTCCATGTACGTCAAAACCGTAGAATATCATACGAAATCACTATCTTCCATACAAGTAGCGATCAATACTTCGTTCCAAAATACCAAACGACATAATAAATACTAACGTTCCATACGGGACGAACATACAATCCGATTAACATGACTTAAGAGATAGAATAACTAGCTCTCCTAACCAAGTACTCCCTGGCTTAAGAAGCAACACAACAACAACACAAATCCAAATTGATCTAGCCATGATGCTGGCGTAGACTCCTCAACTCTGATCTCAAATTATCCAATTCTCTCCATAATGATTCCAACTCGACAATGTGAGTATCACTATCCCTCTTGAGGTCTGAAACCTCCTTCTCTAACTCCGTGTTCCTCTGCCACAGCTTGCGATCTGCCTCGCGAGTCGTGAAGAAACCTCTTTGTAGAATCTCTATTTGCTCATGTGTTAATTGTTTTTTTATTAGTAGGTCGAAAATGCTATGTCATTATAATTATTTTGCAAAAGTAATAAACCTGTGTATATGCCTTACATGATCTTGAAACCACGACTCAAAAGTCTCACTATGTAAACGTTGAATGTCCCGCTTACGTTTTCTACGATTTTGATGATGAACCAACACCAGATGTTCACTGCAGCGTTAACAGATGATAATGAAGATAACAACGACAACTATTAATTGTATAATATAATTTATGAAACTCACAACTAATATAATTACTTACGTTCGAAATTCATCAACTTCACTACAATTGAACAACACATATGAATGTGCTTTAGCCAAAATGTCAAGTTCCATCATTTCTACCTTAGTAGCACCAATCGGTCGACCCGCCATAGAAAAGATAGGTAAAACATCCTCATAACCATCGTCATCATTATTTTGACTTGTCTTATTATGTACGGTCTCAACATCACTGGATAAGTACAATGAACAAAACGACACACACTCTTCAGCTAGATATCCTTCTGCAATGGAACCCTCCGGGTTATTCGTGTTTCGCACGTAAGATTTTAATGTAGCTAAATACCTGAGATATCAAAACCAAAATTTTAGATTCAATAATATTTGTTAATAAAGGTATTTACTAAAATAGTAATGTGCACCTCTCGATTGGATACATCCAACGGTAATGTACTGTCACTCCTAATCTGGCCTCTGAAGCAAGATGAACCGAAAGATGAACCATGACATCAAAGAATGATGGGTGGAAAATCCTTTCTAAATCACAAAGTATTTTTCCAATCTCGGTTTCCATTTGAACCAAATCATTTGGATTAAGAACCTTTGCGCATAATTGTTTATAGTAACGACATAGCTTCATCATAGTATAGCGCACGTGCTTAGGCATCACATTTAGCAAGTCAATGGGAAGCAACTGCTGCATCAAAATATGGCAATCATGACATTTAAGTCCAAACAGTTTTGGAGTTTTAACTCTACGCATCTTGAGATATTAGCTGCATAACCATCTGGAACTTTCACCTTCTTAAGCACACGACAAAAAATATCTTTCTCTTTTTTATCCATTAAGAAACAAGCAAGTGGCAAATAAACTTTGTTGTTATCTTGAACTATAGGATGAAGTTCAGGTCTAATGCCCATTTCTTGTAAATCTAGGCGTGCTTTTATATGATCCTTGGTCTTCCCATTTAGATTCATTAGCGTTCCAAGGACACTATCACAAACATTCTTCTCAATATGCATTACATCTAGATTATGGCGTAGCAAGTTATCTTTCCAGTATGGTAACTAAAAAAAAATACTTTTCTTCTTCCAATTAAAAGGTAAATTTGGGTTGCTCTTCACAAGTTTTCCAAATTTAACTTCAAAACCATCTAACTCATCAAGTACTTCTTGTCCTCTTAAGCCACGGGGTTGCCTGTCTAGTTCTTCTGTGCCATCAAAAGAGTTTGTATCTCTTCTAAAAGCATGTTCAGTAGGCAAATATCAACGATGTCCCATAAAACATTGTTTTTTGCCATGAGTCAAGCGTGTTGATTTTGTATGTTTATGGCAGTTAGGACATGCAAGTTTACCTTTGGTGCTCCATCCGGATAAATTTGCATAAGCAGGAAGGTCACTGATCATCCATAACAAACAAGCACGCATCCGAAAGTTACTTTTTGTTGATGCATCATAAGTGTCTACTCCTTTACGATCCCACAACTCCTGTAGCTCAGCAACTAACGGTTCCATATAGACATCTATATTATTCCCAGGAGCAGATGGGCCAGGTATAAGTAACGTTAAAAAGAAATAAGGTTTCTGTATGCACATCCAAGGAGGTAGATTATATGGCGTCAAAACAACAGGCCATGTACTATGAGAAACCCTCATTGTTCCAAAAGGGTTAAACCCATCACTCGCTAAACCAAGGTTGACAGTACGAGATTCTTTGGCAAACTTATCATACTTAAAATCAAATGCTTTCCATGCCGGGGAATCTGCAGGATGTCTCAAGTAACCATCTTTCGTGCGACTCTCTTCATGCCATCTCATGGAGGCGGCTGTTTTAGATGACATAAATAACATTTGCAATCGTGGTATGAGCGGAAAATGACGCAACACCTTTGCTCCAGTCTTCTTACGTGTATCACCTGTTGTGGACTCATCTACACAATCATCTTCACTTGCTTTATACCTTGACGTATGGCATATATCACATTCTGTTTTATTAATGTTTTCTTTCCAGTACAGCATACAATCATTAGGACATGCATCAATTTTATCATAACTAAGTCCCAACTCTCGAATTATCTTCCTTAGTTCATACAATGAGTTTGGTATAGAAGCATCAGGGAGGGCTTCCTTCATTGTATCTAGCATCTTGCTGAAACCATTATCACTACATTTCCCAACACACTTACCATGAAATAGTCTAATGATAAAAGAAAGAACTGATAACTTACACCCAAGATATAGTGGTTTCTTTGTCTCTCCCAACACTTTATAAAATTTTTTCGCCTTTAGGTTTGGCATACTCATACTTTCAGTTTGTGTTCCCATGTCATCGGTTAGTGTGTCATCACCAAACCGATGGAAGGCATCATTCAGCAACCCTTGCATGTCATCTTCAGCATCCAACATTGGAGCATCACTTGATTTGAAACTGAAAGGTGGAATTGTATGACCTTTCATAAACCCGACACATACCAGATGTGTTGTAGCCTCCGTCCGATTTACCCATATCTGATTACCACAATCAATACATGGACATGAAATCTGTCCATTTTTACCCTCATTATAGAATATATGATCAAGAAAGTCGTCAAGACCTTTTTTATATTCAATGGTAAATCTAGGTAAAGACATCCAACTCGTATCCATCTTAAACCTAATTCAATTAACCACAGAAAACCACATATAATTTCAACAAAAAGAAAGGGAGCCTAATTCAATTAACCACATATGTTGTTTCATAAAAATTTAGCAAAAACGATTAGGGTTTCAATTATGAGGTATTACCTGGTCTTGATGATGCTGGTGAGTCCTGTTGGCAATTTTGGATGGTGGAATGATGTGGATTTGGATCTTAAAATTAGAAATACTTTTACAATTTATTTTTAAGGTATTTCTTAACGAATTGCCTAATTATTATTTCAAAGCTAGATAAACTAATTTATATATAAAAATTAGAAATTAAAAGTCAAAATTGCAAAAGTAATTTTTACATAAGCTTGAAAACTTATAAAAGGTAAAAAAATTATAAAAAATTATATGGCATAAAAATTAAACAGTAAAACTAATATATTTTTTGCTTTTTAATTTAAACTAATTTAATTAAAATTAACTCTAAAAATTACCTATTGAAGAGTAAAAATTATGGGAAAATTACTAGGAATGCTACAAGTTACAAGGAACCAAGGAAAAATATGAGGAGGGGGAAAATGGTATGGATAAGCATTTAAATAAGCTAAATTGCAAAAATAAGCTAAAAGGAACAAGGACTATATTAAGTATATAGATTATGCAATAACAAACGGAACTGGTGCCCCAGAGCAATAGGAAAGGGGTTGTGGTATTGTGCATGTATGCTTGAGGTCCCAGGTTCGAACCCCACTTTTTGCAATTTTTCCATTTATTTTAATTTCTTTGATTTTCTTTTTACAAAACTTTTTTATTACTAATTATAAGTAACTTTTGTTAAAACACTTTTTTCAAAAGTCAAAAATAAGCTCTCTATGAGCTTTTTAGCTTTACAGATGCTTTTGTTAAGCCAAAATGGATTTATAAAAGGCATTAAGCTACAAATAAGCTACAATAAGCTAAATAAGCTGTAACTGCATGAGTTGTACCTACCTTAAGCTAAAACCTACCAGATAATCTAACGGAATAAGCTCTAGACCAGAATAAGCACTTAGCCATATATCACATGCCAATCATGCCAAAACCAAGAACCTTGCAGCCCTTGTGGGTCCCACTAGGGTTCAAAGGGATCCAAAGCAAGACTTGATATGAAAAGGTGAATTATTGAGGTTTCTAAAAAGCTAAAAATAAGTAACTTTTATGAAACCACTTTTGAAATAACTTATTAATAAGCTATGTGCACCCCCTTGTGCTTAACAGTTGACTTAATAGCTTATTAGGACTTATGCACTTTTGAAAAAGCTATGAAATGAGCAAATGAGCAAAAACAGATGATAAACAACTTAAAACAAGGCAAAGGACACAAATAAGCACTGGGTGGTGCTTGGAACCTGTCGGCAAACTCTGAGTCACTCAGTGTATGTTTTGAGACAGGTCACAAGTATGAGTCAAATAAGCTAAGTGCAAAATGGCTAGAGTCCAAAATAAGCACTAATCCAATAAGCTGAACTTGTAAGTTCCCTAAAAAGCCCAAGGTTGTGTATTGGGGTCCACAGATAAGCCAGATAAGAGCTTATGAACTTTGGCTTAAAACCAAGTACACACTGACCACCCAGTGTACACAGTCAAATGGGACAAACTAAAAGCTACTTGCAGCCCTATTAGATAAGCTAGAAAGTGCAAAATAAGCTATGAACTACAAAGATCAGCTGATTGGCTTTCTAAAAAGCCAATGATCACACTATGGGGCCGACTATTGAACAATCTATGGTCTATTGAAAATGGTCAATTTCCTGTGCACAGGACAAGTACTTGCCCTGCAAGCTTAAAGAAGCACTTGCACAAGCTACAATAAAAATCCTAAAAAGAAGCTGGACATAGATTTTTAAAGATGAGCTGAGGGACTATGATTTGTGAAAAGCTCAGGTTCCCAATCCAAATACAAAAATCTAAATAAATCTCCCTATTTTTGGATTTCTGAAACAACTATGTTTTTGACTTTTTGAAATTATGAACTTAGGTTGACTTTTATGAGATTTGATCCTAATTTACTGATTGATTAATGTGACTTAAGCTATATTAAGACTAATTTATGCTAGAACAACTACTTGTGAGATGATTTGAAGCTTATGCCACACTAATTTCCACACAGACAGATTTTAGGCCAATATCTTGGTGATTTTGACTTTAAAGGTTTTATCACTAAAACCTTGTTTGTTTCTGACTTATTAGCTGTTAAGAAAGTTGTATGAACAGGCCTTAGTCACTGAGTTCAACTAATACTCACTACACAGACCTAACCAAACACTACTTTAAAACACATATTGTTTAATACTCCACTGATTTAACAAATTTAAAAGGCAAATGATCAATCTAAATCATAATACTGATACATAACCTTCTACTAGGCTAAATTAAACACATATAAACAAAAGCAACCAACATTTAACAATAACAACTAACAATCACAAATTTATGAAAAATTGGAACAAAATAATGAGACCTTGCCCCTAGGCTCAACCAAGGGCTCTTGAAACATGTACATAATCAACAAAACTCTCTTCTCCAACACCCCAACATAATCAACATAAGCACATACAGATTATCATCAAAGCATATAACAAAACAAACGGCCATTAAACATAAATATCCACATACCATTAAAATAATAACCCTCATAAGTTTTCACAAACCATTGTTCATAAACCATTGTTCACAAACCATCACCATGAACATAAATACATAACAAGTTTTCATCAAAATAACTACATAACCCAACAACATGACACCATCAGACACAAAAACCACAAAAAAAACCCAACCACTACCTTCATTCATGCTCATACTTCTCCAGAATCGCAATGGTCTCCTTCTTCAACGATATCAACCTCTGAAAGTCAGCAACCACACTAGCAAGGGATTCAACCAAACGCCTCTCAATTAGCTGGACTTCATGTATAGAATCATAAACATCCTCTGCTGCTATTTCTTCATCAGTATTCAACCGAAACACCTCCATCATTCTTTCTGTCCTCTTATTCACTTGCATTCTCATGTCGTCTCTGACGGCCACAACATTCCTCATGTTGACCTCATTGGTAGGTATCTCCTGAATATTCAGAAAAATAAAACAATCATGAATCTTTTCGGACCCACAAAGTTGTTTCAGTTCATTCAAGTACGGCGTGTCAGACATTTTCAATTAGGGTTAGTAGTGAAAAAGTTGTGATCGAAAAAAAGTATATGGATGAACTGAAAAAATAAAAATGAAACCAATATATATATGTAAAGGGTAGATGCATGAACTGAAAAAATTAAGACTATTAATGAGAAACAAAATAATCAAAACACGTAATGATGAGAACTAAAGAGACTGCAGAAAATCAAAGGTCGAGAAAAAATTACGCGTTCCCATAATATAGATGATTATTATTTTAATTGGGATGACTCAAAGTGTAACCAATTCAGTTTCAGTTTGAAGCATTTGTAAAAAGAGAGGAACTAGTAAGTCGGTGTTGAGTATAAATATATTTCGGGTCGGGTTTGGGTCGACCCATCTAACCCATTTATTAATCAGGGTAGGTTCGGGTTGTGAATAAATTAATTGGGTCGACCTGACAACACGTTTAAGCTTTTTTTCCTAATGTGGTAACTTTTGTATCAAAATAAGGGTTGACTGTGTCAAACCTTAACCCGTTTAACCTTTTCAACCCGTGAATTTCAAAAAGATCACGCCCATCTTTATAAATGGTTATAATTTGAATATTATTTTTAAAATATTCATGATTATTATTTTCAAATTGAATGAAACCAAACTAACCGAACAACCTGATAGTACACTTGGGTCATATGAACCGGTGATATTGCCCTCTTGATGAACCTTAATGACGAATTTCATATGATTCTTTTTACTATGAACCTTAATGACGAATCTTTGGTATGAAACTTTTATTATGAACCTTTGATATGCTTTTCTGAACCATTTGATATGACCCATTTGTTATGAACATTTTGGATATGAACCTTTTGATATGACACTCTGGTTAAGATATGATATCTGACTATCAGTTTGATACACGAGCCATTTCACTAGTCATGGGGGTTCCATGTCCGGGTCATTGATGCACCAATGGCATATATGACTCTAATGTGTTTGAGTGACATTCCACACCATCCCTTATATGTTACATGTTATGAGCTCAAGTATATGTTTGGCCACCATGTTATCTGTAGGGGAGTATGGATGCATCCGATTATCTGTTATATGATATGATATGTTATGTTTCTGGGCTCGTGGTGGATTACTGTCCTATCTCTAACTTCATTCAAAGAAATACATTCAATCATAATAGTCGGCACTTTATGATCACCTCACGTATATTGGCCTCGCAAATGCATAGGACAAGTCCTACGTTCAATATGTGTAGAATATAGGCTACAAACCATCCCCGGAATGTGACGTCATGGGGAGTCGGCTTACGTAAAAACTCTTGACAATATAAATGAATGACCGCATCCGTTGAGAGTTATTCATATTAGCTTATTCAAAGTTATTATTTCATAAACTTTACGTTTTTACCAAATCAATCCCGAATCCAAAGCAACACCCACCAACCAAACGGGCCCTTAGTTGATAACCCGAGCAACGACCGGGTAATACTCTAGTATTTTTTTTTAGTTTCAAATACAATAAAATACCTATACCTATATATTATATATATATATATATATATATAAAATAATACAATACTTTTCATATACTGTATACTAGGTAGTATTAATTAATTTAATTATACATCAAATTATACCCTAACACCGATTCATCCCGCCCAGACCGTTTACAAGCTTCAAGGTGGTCGACCGCCCGACTACTAATTCGCAATTTTTGTATGCCTCTGATACAGCTATTGTTGGTTTTATAGATAAAATAATAATAGTTGTGTGTTAGGATCGAACTTGAGATCACGGGATTGCACACAATACGTATGAAGAGAAAATGTAATAATTATTTATAAAATGTTATAATTAATTATTAAACACAAAATAAATAATAATAATTAGTATTATTGATTAATGACTAATTGTTTATTAAATAAAGATTAGGAAAGTAAATACTAGACAAAACATGGAAACAAGAGAAGGTTCCGGAAACCCCATGTGGGCTTCACAACCGATCGGCCAAGGGGTGCAACCCACCTCCTTTGTGCCTTGAGCTCCAAGTCTTGTGTAGTATATAAGCAAACCCAAGATGTAGGTTTTTCTCATAACTTGTACACACACATCTTGGTGTTTTCGTCTTTCTTTCTCTCCTTGGTCGATTCTTATTAAACAACCCATAAGGGTTTCGATTTTCATAAGATCCAAAAAGGTTTTGTGTTTATTACTTGCAAATACTTTTCTTGAATTAGTACGTGTATACAAGAACGTGAATCAAACACACTATTGTTTGATTCTTGGATTGAATTACAAAAAGGTAAGGGGTAATTCATATAATCCTTATAAACCCTAATTAGCGTTCTTGGTTCCGGAAGATTGCATTGATTCTTGTTCTGGCTAGAATCACAAAGGTACGTTTACGATTTAAATAATTGATTAATTAATTACATGTTATTCGATCTATTATAATTGCTTCCACTTATGCTCACTTTGATGTTCTTGGTTTATTAATATGAATGTCATGATATAATAATTCCAACAGTGGCATCTAGAGCCGTTATGATGTGTAATTAATTATCGAAACGCATAAAAATTGGATCTTGATTCGTTTAGTTACATGTTTATAGGGTTTATATGTTGAATCCCTAACCCTATTTTTTTTTGGTCGAATGACCTTAAAGGGTTTTTAGGGTTTGTGGTTTTTAATTTTTTAATTTGATTAGAAACCCTAGGATATCATGTAATTGTTATGCGTTTTAGTAAACGATCTTGGTGCGATATGTTAATTGTTAAGCCAAATCCATGAAAAAGTGCATATTTGCATGGATTTTTATTGTGTTATAATTTAAATGGTTTAAATTGTTTATATATATTAATGGTTAAGTTATATTAAAACATGTAAATTTTAATAGATGTCGAATTGGGGAAGACTCCAATATTAAGTAATCAATTATGTGCTATGTGGTATTTATTTAATTTTGGCTTACGCAATCGATTTATCGATGTATGTGGCTCTTTTTCCTAGAAAAAGAAAGCCCTAATTGAATTAATACGTAATACACCTAGATTTGATTATCAATAGGACTTTTGAATAAGATTTGTATGTGGCTACATGTTTTATACATATTTAATTGTTATGATTATGTATATTTGTTTATTTAGTTGTTTTATTTTTTTATTGTATATTACTTGTTTTTGTTTATTAATTGTGTTAGACATGTTTATAAACGAAAAGGGTAATTTTTTGAATAGAAAAATAATACGGACTAAATAATGGCGAAATTGTTTTGGTTTTTAAGAGTTTAAAATTTCAAAGGATTGGTTGATTGATGTTTTTGTACGTAATGGTTAAATAGGCTCGACCGAAGTTTACACACTATAAGATGGGTATAAGGATGGCAACGCATTAAATTGTGGCCTTAGAGAGACAACATTCTGTCTTAACGCTCGTTTGTGTGTAAATTAGACATACCGAACAACCATTACATGTTCATTGTCATCTTAAGGGTGAATAATCCACAATTCCACAATGATTATCCGAAACACTAAGCTTTCGGGCTTATGCAAAAGTACGATATAGTGGATGATAATTGATGGTTATTCTTTAATTGGTGAACCCGATACCTCAATCAAAACTTTGTTATTTTACTCTTAGCAAATTGGTAATAAAAATGTTTTGTAAAACCAATGTTATGAAGTTGTATGCATGCTTCTTCATACATTATTTTGATCACATCAAAATATTAATACCCTTATAAAATTAAGTCGAACGCCATCTAATTAAGAACACTTGAAGTTGTAATTTACGTCACGTGAGAACTTGGCGAGATTGCAATGGAGAGGTAAATTTCATAAATTCATTGCTAGCAGATCAACTGATGTGATGGATTTGTGAGTTTGCAGTTTTTAAGTTAGAAGACTTAAATTGAGTAGTAAGTGAGATCTTGGACTCAAGGCATTAAGATGGGGACTAAACATGCTTACAATACAAATGTTTTGTGATTGTAAATCCCATATATCTAGGAATTGGACAAATGTTATGCCAATTACTTGTACGACAAGTTACCTCATATTATACTTTCATTACTAGCAGATCAACTGATGTGATGAAACTATGTTTATGGAGGATCCTAGTTTTCAAGATTATTCTATGGATATTAATTTTCCTTGGGTATTTTAATTTTCTTGAAAAACTGTATTATCAAAAATACTAATGTTTTGAACTTTCTTTATCTGTAGAAATTGCTCAAACTGATAACACCAACTTTCGTTCTGTGTTCAAAACTTATTTTGAACGAGAAAAATTGACTGGCTCGAAAAATTTCAATGATTGGTACCGTTCACTAAGGATTGTCCTGCGAGTGACTGGTCAACTCGAAATCTTGAAAAAGCCTTGTCCTGAAGAACCTGTAGGCGAGGCAGCTACTGAAGCTGCTAAGGACAAATGGAATCTTGATTGCAAGGAATATATTGATGTGGCCGCAATGATGTTAGGGGCGATGTCCACGCCTCTTCAAAGGCAGTTTGAGGAGTATTTCCCCATGAACATGATTGATGAACTCAAGAAACTCTATGAGAAACCATCAAATGTAGAGATTTACGATTTGATGGAGGCTCTACATGGTTGTAAGCAGGGTGATGGTGAACCTGTGAGTGCTCATGTGTTGAAGATGAAAAGTTTCATGGATCAACTACAAACAGTTAAGAAACCCTATGACAATGATATGGCTGTGAACTTAATCAATAGGTCCCTTAACAAGGATGTTAATGGTTTTGTGAGGAACTTCAATATGCATTGCGTGGGGAAGATAGTAAGTGAATTGCACGCACTACTCATTGATTATGAGAAAGGGTTGACACCAAAGGCTCCTACGCCCCAAGTTCTTGCTATACAAGGGGGTAGAATTAACAAGCCAAATGCGAACAAGAGGAAGGGTAAAGGAAAGAAGAAGGCTGATAAGAATAAGCAGGTTATGGCTTATCAACCAGCTCAACCTAAGAAGAACCCTCCTATCAAGAATAATCCAAAGAAGGATCAAGGATGCCATTACTGCAAGGTGATGGGCATGGAAGAGGAATTGTCCTCTTTATCTCGATGACTTGCGAAACAATAAGGTTAAGAAGACTGGGCACATGGGCGCCAGCACTTCAAGTAACTTATTTGTCATTGAATTATTTACTTTATCTCATAAATTAAATTCCTGGGTATATGATACTGGATGTGGTATTAATATTTGTAATACACTGCAGGGGTTTAGAGAGGAAAGGAGACTAGCTTATGGGGAGCAATTTATGCATGTGGGAAATGGAGCACAAGCAACAGTTGAAGCCATAGGAATGTTTGATTTAGTTTTACCTTCGGGTTTAGTACTTTGTTTAAACAATTGTCATTATGCACCTTCTATAATTAGAGGTGTTGTTTCCTTTTCATGTTTGTTGGATCTTGGTTTTACTCATACTATTGATGGCAATAAAATTTTTGTTTCTTTAAATGATGTATTTTATTTTAATGTTGTTGCTGTGAATGGTGTGTTTGAAATTGATATGAATAATTGTGTGACTTCCAACAATAATAATAATTCGATGTACAACATAAGTAAGAGAATGAAGTATGACTTGAATTCGTCTTACCTTTGGCACTGTAGACTTGCCCATATAGGCAAGACTCGCATGCAAAAGCTGCAACGTGAAGGGCTTATGAATAATATCAATGATGAGTCATTTGATAAATGCGAATCTTGTATTTCTGGGAAGATGACGAAGAAACCTTTTCATAATAATATGGAAAGAGCTTCAGATCTACTTGGTTTAATACACACGGATGTATGTGGACCACTTAGACATGTGTCAAGGAGAGGTGCTGTCTACTTCTTAACTTTTACGGATGATTTCAGCTGTTATGGTTATGTTTATTTACTTAAACATAAATGTGAAGTGTTTGAAACATTTAAAGTTTGCAAAGCAGAAATAGAATTGCAATTGGGAAAGAAGATTAAAGCTCTTCGTTCGGATCGAGGTGGTGAATACCTTAGTCAAGATTTTAAAGATATCTTAACTAAGAATGGAATTGTCCAGAATCTCGCATCTCCATATACTCCACAACAATATGGTGTATCTGAGAGAAGGAATCGTACATTGTTGGACATGGTTCAATCAATGTATAATCTTACTAATCTTCCTTTGTCTTTTTGGGATTATGCTCTTGAATCAGCTGTTCGTATTTTGAATATGGTTCCCACCAAGAAGGTTGATAAGACACCATATGAGATGTGGACTGGAAAAGCTCCGAACTTGTCTTATTTAAAGTTCTGGGGTTGTGAGGCGTATGTTAAACGTGATTCAAAAGATAAACTCGAACAAAGATCTGTAAAATGCATTTTTGTAGGATACCCTAAGGAAACTATGGGTTACTACTTTTACTACCCACCTGAGAACAAAGTGTTTGTTGCAAGATATGGTCATTTTCTTGAAAGTGATTTTGTGGTTCAAGAAATCAGTGGGAGAGTATATGATCTAGAAGATGATCTAAATAATGCATTACCTTCAGAAAACACTAGCACACTTCCTATAGAACCAGAAAGTCTAGGTCCTCCACCGGAAGTTGAAGTAATTCCCATTCGCAGATCTTCAAAATCTGTGAAAGCTCCTGACCATCTATGTCTTAATGTAGAGGTTGATGAGCATACACTAGGGGATTTTAATGAACCTACTAGTTATAGACCTGCCATTAATAGCCCTCAAAAGGCTAAATGGAAAGCTACTATGGATGGGGAAATACAATCCATGCATGATAATGAAGTCTGGGAAGAAGTTGACTTACCTCCTGGTGCCAAGGTAGTTGGGAGTAAGTGGCTTTACAAAATCAAGACTGACATGGATGGATATGCACACATTTATAAGGCTCGTCTAGTTGCTAAAGGTTTTACTCAAACTTTTGGAATAGATTACGAGGAGACGTTTTCTCCTGTAGCAGACATAAGAGCTATAAGAATTCTCATAGCTATAGCAGCATACTATGACTATGAGATTTGGCAAATGGATATGAAAACCGCTTTCTTAAATGGTCATCTAGATGAAGACATCTATATGGCACAACCAGAAGGGTTTGAAAATCCAGATTTCCCAAATCGTGTATGCAAGCTTAAAAGATCCATTTATGGATTAAAGCAAGCATCACGACAATGGAACAAGAGGTTTGATGCTGAGATCAAAAAGTTTGGATTCACTCAAAATCTTGATGAGCCATGTGTGTATCACAAAGCTAGTGGGAGTGATAATGTAACTTTCCTAATTCTATATGTTGATGACATATTGATCATGGGAAAAGACATTCCAAGTTTGCAAAAGGTTAAGGCATATCTTGGAAAGTGCTTTTCTATGAAAGATTTAGGAGAAGCTGCATACATTCTGGGAATCAAAATCTATAGAGATAGATCAAGGCGGTTAATTGGATTAAGTCAAAGTGCTTACATTGATAAAATATTGAAAAGATTCAATATGCAAAATTCCAAGAAAGGATATTTGCCGATGGAAGTAAAACATGGCTTATGTAATGAGTTTTGTGCTTCAACACCTGCTGAGGTGGCTCGCATGAGTAAAGTTCCTTATGCTTCGGCTGTAGGATCTATTATGTATGCGGTCAAGTGTACAAGGCCAGATGTGGTGTTTGCTCAAAATATTACCAGTCAATTTCAACAGAATCTAGGTGATAAACATTGGGTTGCTGTTAAGCATATTCCTAAGTATTTGAGGAATACAAAAGATATGTTTTTGGTATATGGTGGAAATCCAGCTGCAGAACTTTGTGTTACAGGTTTCTGCGATGCATCCTTTCAAAGTAATAAAGATGATTCGAAGTCTCAGACGGGTTATGTCTTTGTTATCCATGGAGGAGCTGTAGACTGGAGGAGCAAGAAGCAGAGTACAATTGCGATGTCTGCAACAGAAGCTGAATACATTGCTGCTTCAGAAGCTGCTATGGAGGCTGTTTGGATTAGGAAATTTGTTTTTGGGCTTGGTGTTATGCCTTCAATTGAATTACCTATTAATATGTATTGTGACAATTCTGCTGCAATCATATTTGCCAATGAACCTGTAGTCATGAGATGCACCAGGCATTTTCTACGGAAGTATCACTTTGTTCGTGAAAAGGTTGACGAAGGTGAAATAAATCTGTTGAAGGTTCACACAGATGAAAACTTAGCTGATCCGTTCACTAAGGCTTTGGCGAAAGAGAAGCTTAATGAATTAGCCAATGGAATTGGACTTAAATTAGCTAGTAGTTTCATGCATAACTGTGATTAGTATTTGGATAAAGGATATTGTAAACAATTATTATTTTAATGAAATAAAGTATGTTGGTATGTTTATTTCTATTGTTAATTATTGTTGTCCTATTTTTGCATGTTTAAATCCATGAATAAAGGTTTTTCTAAATTGTCCGTTATCAGTTAATAATATGGGAATATTATTAAATTAAGACAAATCTGAAGTTGGTATAATATACTTAAAGTATATTGATGTGTAGACATGCTATTTCAGACGATATTCGATGATACTGAATATAGGACTTATCCCAACTATATGATGTTACTTTATGGATCTTGTCATTAAGTAAATCATAAGAAGTTATCCTTAGACTTGAGATACAAGATAACGGTCATGAATGTACTACATTTTTGTGGAACAACTTAACGCTATACGTAACTGTAACACCCCCAAAATTCGATACAGCGGAAGACTCAACAAGCTTTCGGGGTGCTACGGGGATTGGTATCCAACACAAGACAATATAGAACGAGATAAAGTAAACATAGTAAAAACACAACCAAATACGGGGTTTTAAGGTTTACATTTATCCCAACATCATTCAGAGTTAGGCCCAAAATAAAATAACAATAGGTCCAAATTTAATTATCAGAGTTTAGAAAATATAGATCCATAACCGTGTGCCACAGCCGAGCCTTCCAATCCAAGCATGCACCTCCACACTTAATTACCTGAGAAAACGTGCTAAAAGTCAGCTTTCGCTGGTGAGATCATAGGTTTAATTTCAACTAATAATATAGTGGACATGTACGCAAAACGCTTGCTAGCTAGACTAAGGATTCGCTAAAAGCCTGCGGATACCCTCCGCTCTCAACATAACACACGGAAACCCTTCCGTAATAACCAAAACACACGGATACCCTTCCGTAACCACATAAGTATTCGGGTAACCCCCGCAATACCAATAAATACTCGGATAACCTCCGACGTATTAATAACCTATAGGTGCACACTACAGTATCTAATAAGTCAACCTTGAATAGTACACACTAACCGTGTGACTAAAGCTGACAATAACAGATAAGCCAACCTTGAATAGTACACACTAACCGTGTGACTAAAGCTGACAATAACAAATAAGCCAACCTTGAATAGTACACATGAGAAGTGACTAAAGCTGACTATAGGTCCTAGTCCATACGCATAGCAAGTTTAGAAAGCATATGAAAGCGATAATAGTCCACGTAAAATGATTTGCACGTTTCTCACCCCAATCGTTGAAAACATAGTTCAAGAGTAAAAAGTGGGGCTATGACTCACCTCAAGTCCAGAAATATAGCAAGACGAGGTAGGTAGCAATAAGATGTATGATAACTCACGAAACAGCAACTACGAACTTGGCACGACCTAACAATATTAACTCTTTCAGAAATCATTTCCTCAAATATATAATATTCCCAAACCCGGACGAGAATCCGTTTTATTACCGAAAATCCATTTCGTATTAGTTTGGTGTATTTGCGTTTGGTATCCATACGGGTGGTGGGTCGACTCAAAACAAACCAATAAGATCGCACATAGAACATATAACAAACTATAGATCTAATATTAGCCCAATATATCATTTAAATAAATCGCCAAAGTTTATCAAATCCGTCGATTTGATAATCCTCACATTTATTTACGTAATATACCGTTCCAAGATTACACCCAATCTAAAGCACATATAAAGCACATAGCACATAATTACTATATAGTATATATCATAGTTTAATAAATTCCTCGTATATATCGTCAAATTGGCCAGATTTCCCGATATATACACTCGCAATCTATTACCCTTTACATATACTACAACCTATGGGCGTCGTAGGATACGATGCCCACTAATATATTCGTTTCATATAATCAAACAACCCGACTCAACCTTACGGTTGGGTGGTTATTTATTTATAGAAAACGTCTATATTAGTCGTCATATATCCGAGACAACACGAATGTCGCTAATAATAACTTACCTGGACCCGAGTGACGACAATTTCGCCTAACTCAATAAGTTTATTCGTTATATATCCAAAATGACTTTTTTATTTAACGTTTCATAATTGTCGGGAGTTTCCCGTTTATAACCCAATTTCTAATAATAATAATACGTTTAATTAATATTACGCCACTTTCGTAGCCTAATATGTATCTAATCGTATTATTTATAATACGACTCGTGATTATTATTATTATTAATATACGCGTTTATATAGTTATATATACGTTATTCACGTATATATTTTCGTATAAACGTTCATATTACTAATAATTATTATTACGAGTTTTATTATTCTCGTTTTACTTTTAATATTTATTGAGTTACACGAAATGGTCATATGTCCGAGTCATGACTCTCGGCTCATTGTCCAAGTCCAATAATAAACCAAAGTCACAAACAATAACTCCGTCCAAACACAATCTCAACCACGGGCTACAACAATAAGGTCCGACTACGGTACCCGACTAACCTATCTCCGTCATCTAACGACCGTCTCATAACCGGTCCTCATATCACATCCCAATCGCCAACAACTTCTCAATATAACCCATAACCAATAACCAAAACTTACCAAACGATAACAACTCTAATAATACCACGAGTCCAAATTAACTCGTCATTCACTTACCAACATAATATACGGCCGAAAAATCCAAGTATCACAACAAGTCTAAAACAATAACATGAATCACAACAAGAGAACATCAATATAAACTAATCCCCCGGGTTGGTTTACCAAGCCGAACCGAGCCAAAAGACCCACTTGGGTCTCGACCATAACCACGAGTCAAAAGACTCGAACCCAAGACCACCTTAGGTCTTGTCATAAGCTCATTCGAGCATCACCAAAGCTGCCAAACGGGCCACAGATAATACCAAGGTATCAATACTCTCGATACCACAATACTAGGTCAAAACCCAACACCAAAATGAGTCACAAGGCTCGAACCATGACAAGCCGTGAGTCACGACCCACGGTTCCATCGACCCAAGTGATAAAATCACAAAACCCGGATACCAAACTCAAGTTTATCACAAAAACATCCTTTCTTATAAAAATCTATTTCGATTCTCACGAAAATAATCCGTGTAGCCACGGATTTAATATTAAATCGTGGCACCCAAAAGCCAACATCAAGCTTACTCACCTTCTTGAACCTCCAATCGAATGTATCTACTAAAAACAACAAAGTGGGTTCGGATTTGAATAAATCACGAGGTGTTAGGGTGCGTTATACGGCGCGTATAATACACCAAAAGAAAGAGGAAGGAAAAAGGAACAAGATGGTGGTGTTTATTTTGTTGTGAGGGCGGTGGTGCGACGGTGGCGGCCGTGTAAGGGTGGCGGCGGCTAGGGTTTGAGGTGGTGAGAAAATGAGAGAGAGAGATGAGGTTGAGTGAGTGTTGGTGTGTGTTGTGTGAACCGGACCAAACGCCCCTTTATCCTTTTTTTTTTTTTTTTTTTTTTTTTTTTTTTTTTTTTTTTTGTAAAAGTTATAATAATAATAAGTAGTGTAAATAATAATAATTTTAGTAATAATAATAATATTATTACGATCGAGCGGGTAACATGGGTAAATGTAAAACACGTGGCCCGAACCCGAACTCATTTTAAAATTTCTATATTACACGAGAACCTCTCGTAATCAATTAAAATAATAACGGCTCGTTAAGACGAATCATAAAATTATGTTAGGTAATCCTAGTGCCAAAGTCAACGTAGTACCAAGTGAGAATTCAAATATACATCACCGATCACATAATCAGAAAGGAATTATGAACATAATTCACGAATACCATAACGTCATTAAATAAAATTTCCATAAAATAGGTCTTACAAGTTCGTTGTGAAATGAAAATTTCAAATAAAAATTATAAACGAACTTAAGTTGTAATGCGGGTTTTAAAAATAGCTCCCTAAACTGCCAGTTGTCACATCCTCCCCGTCTCAGAAGGAAACCCGTCCCGGGTTTCACTCGGAAAAATGCCCATCTACGAAGTGAAAAGCTTCGGATATCTCTTCCTGAACTCGTCCTCACGTTCCCACGTAAATTCCGGTCCATGTCGGGAGTTCCAACGAACCTTGACGAGCGGAATGCGACTCCTCTTGAGTCGTTTAACTTCACGATCTAAAATCTCGATCGGCTCCTCCACGAAATTCAATTTCTCATCAATACGAATGTCCCTCATTGGAATGACGGGCATTTCATCAGAAAGACACTTCTTCAAATTACTCACGTGAAACACGTCGTGAACTTTGCTCAGTTCAGACGGTAATTCCAACCTATAAGCCACGGGCCCAATTCTTTCTAAGATCAAGAATGGTCCAATGTAGCGCGGGTTGAGTTTACCACGTTTCCCGAAACGTATTACACCTTTCCAAGGCGAGACCTTCAGCATCACTTTGTCTCCAACCTGGAACTCTAAAGGTTTACGTCTCTGATCGGCGTAGCTCTTCTGCCTATCTCTGGCGGCTTGCAACCGATCACGAATCTGAGTTACTTTCTCGGTAGTTTCCAAAATAAGCTCAGGGCCTGTAAGTTGACTATCTCCAACTTCTGCCCAACCAATAGGCGAACGACACTTTCTGCCATACAAAGCTTCGAATGGTGCAGCCTTAAGACTTGTGTGGTAGCTGTTATTATAGGAGAATTCCGCAAGGGGTAAATACTTCTCCCAGCCTTTACCAAAGTCTATGATGCATGCACGAAGCATATCCTCTAACGTCTGAATGGTCCTCTCACTTTGACCATCGGTTTGGGGATGATATGCAGTACTCATATCAAGCCTCGTCCCCAAAGCCGTTTGTAGTGATCGCCACAAAGCTGACGTAAAACGACTATCACGATCCGAAATAATAGATATCGGGACTCCATGACGCGAAATAATTTCCTTCACATATAATCTTGCGAGCTTATCCACACTATCATCTTCACTAATAGCTAAGAAATGAGCAGACTTTGTCAGACGGTCCACAATTACCCAGATAGCGTCACAACCGCTAGCTGTCCTCGGTAATTTGGTAATGAAGTCCATAGTAATCCGCTCCCATTTCCAGACTGGAAGTTCTGGTTGCGTTAGTAGTCCTGACGGTCTCTGGTGTTCAGCCTTAACCTTGGCGCATGTCAAGCACTTACTAACGTACGACGCTATTTCTGCCTTCATATTTGGCCACCAATAGAACTTCTTAAGATCTTGGTACATCTTATCGGAACCAGGGTGAATGGAGTACTTTGACTTATGCGACTCATGCATAATCAATTCTCGAATTCCTCCATATAACGGTACCCAAATCCGATCTCCAAAACGTAATAATCCATCCGAACGCTTAACAAATCCTTTCTCATTATTAGCCATCCCAAATATGTTCTCGGCAGATCTATTCTCTGCTTTCAATGCTTCTGTTTGAGCTTCGAGTATCTGAGATGGTAATGGCGATACTATAGTCATTCCCAATGACTTAACTCGTAATGGTGGTATCCTTTCCTTTCGACTAAGAGCATCAGCAACAACGTTTGCTTTACCAGGATGGTAGCGAATTTCACAATCATAATCGCTTAGCAACTCAATCCAACGTCGTTGTCTCATGTTGAGCTCTTTTTGATTCAAGATGTGTTGTAGACTTTTATGGTCAGTAAATACAACACACTTGGTTCCGTACAAGTAATGTCTCCATATTCTTAAAGCAAAAACCACAGCACCGAGCTCTAAATCATGGGTAGTGTAGTTTTTCTCATGCTTTTTGAGCTGTCGGGAAGCATAAGCTATCACCTTCTCTCGTTGCATTAACACGGCTCCTAAACCTTTATGTGAGGCGTCACAATAGACGACGAAATCCTCGTTACCTTCTGGTAACGCTAAGATAGGAGCGCTACACAACATTTTCTTAAGCAATTGAAACGCTTCCTCTTCTTTATCTCCCCATTCATACGTAACACTCTTTTGAGTCAATTTGGTCAATGGTTTAGCTATCTTCGAAAATCCCTCGATGAATCTTCGGTAATAGCCAGCTAAACCCAAAAATTGACGAACTTCGGTTGGGGTTGTAGGTGCAGCCCAATCTTTTATTGCTTCAATTTTTGCAGGATCCACGTGGACTCCTTGTCTATCAATCACGTGACCCAAAAATTGTACAGTCGGAATCCAAAATTCACATTTCGAAAACTTGGCATAAAGTTTCTCCTTCCTGAGCAATTCCAAAATGAGTCTTAAATGCTCCTCATGCTCTTTCTCACTCTTTGAATAAATCAGAATGTCATCGATGAATACAATCACGAACTTATCTAAGTATGGCTTACACACACGATTCATGAGATCCATGAATATCGCTGGTGCGTTAGTCAACCCAAACGGCATCACCTGAAACTCGTAATGCCCGTAACGGGTTCTGAAAGCCGTTTTCGGAATATCCTCCTCACGAACTCGAAGTTGATGATATCCCGATCTCAAATCGATCTTCGAGTACACACTCGATCCTTGAAGCTGATCGAACAAATCATCGATCCTAGGTAACGGGTATCGATTCTTCACCGTTAACTTATTTAACTCTCTATAGTCAATACACATACGAAACGATCCATCCTTCTTCTTCACAAACAAGACTGGGGCTCCCCAAGGTGAAGAACTTGGTCTTATGAATCCCTTTTCGGCTAACTCCGCCAATTGTTTCGACAACTCTTCCAGTTCAGTAGGTGCAAGACAATAAGGTGCTCGTGCTACAGGTGCAGCACCGGGTATCAACTCAATTTGAAACTCCACTTGTCTAGTCGGCGGGATTCCCGGCAAATCATCGGGAAATACATCAGTAAAATCACGAACTATAGGCACATCTCCAATACACCTTTCCTTTTTCTTCGTCTCTCCCTTCTCAGAAATTTGAGCTAAGAAAAGATAACATCCCTTCTCCATTAGCTTCGGTAACTTAGTGCAAGAAATCACCGCTAATCGGGATGGGCTCCTAGAATCCTTTCGGTCTCCTAGTATATTTAGGACCTCCTTCCCGTATGGTACACGCACGATCTTCTCGTCGCAAAGTATGTGAGCACGATATTTCGACAACCAATCCATACCAATGATTACATCAAAACTTCCTAACGTGACGGGTAGAAGATCTATGTTGAAAGGGTGATTCAAGAAATTTAATGTACAACCGCGAATGATGGTATTAATCCTTTCTAGGTTTCCATTTGCTAACTCAATATCATATCCAATTCCTAAGGCCATCGGGGGTTTCTCTAGTAAGGGTGCAAATGTAGTGGACACAAAACTCCTATCGGCACCAGTGTCAAACAGTATGGAAGCATAACGATTATTGAGAAGGAACGTACCAGTAACGACGTTCGGATCTTCTCCTCTCTCGTTCCCGAGCGCATACACTCTTCCTTGAGCAGCTCCAGCTTCCACACGTTGGTCCCCATTGTCTTGTCGTCCACGATTTCCTCCAGCTCCACGGTTTCCATAATTGTACCCATTACTACCCGAGCCTTGATTCCCACGGTTCCGCGATTCTCTACACTCATTCCTATAGTGTCCCTTCTTTCCACATCCATAACAAGTAACATCTGCCTTGGTTCTCATCTCAGGAACAGCTTGAACCATTGCAAGAGGTCGAGCTCTACAGTCCCTAGCTGTATGTCCTTTCTTTGAGCAATTCTGGCATTTCACACTACACCATCCAGTGTGATACTGATGGCAACGATCACACTTGGGTGCGTCACCGTTCTGATTCTTCTTGTCTCCATTCCCAATAGCATAAGCCTTAGCTTGTCTCTTGCTTCGGTGGTCATTACTCTTAGAGTGACGGTCTCTCTTTCTCTTTCCATTCTTCTCCTTATTGGCTTCTTCTAATTCCAACGAATCCATAAGTTGTTGAGCAATTGTGATTGCCTCATGGATGTTTGCAGGCCTAGCAGAAATTACATCATTCCTCGTAGCTACAGGCAATCCATCAGTATACCTCTCGATCTTTTGAGTCTCGGTTTTCACCATGTCAGGGCACAACAAGGCTAACTCCTGGTAACGACGATTGTAAGTCGCCATATCATTACCTTTCACCTTGTGATTCCAAAACTCAATCTCTAGCTTCTTGACCTCATTCCTTGGGCAATAAGTCTGAATCAACAAGGACTTAAATTGCTCCCAAGTCATAGCATATGCTACATCACTCCCAACTGCATTTCGGTAGTTGTTCCACCATGTCAACGCTTCATCCTTGAAAGTAAAAGAAGCAAACTTTACCTTCGCATTCTCCGCACAACCACTGACATTAAACACTGACTCAGTCTTCTCAATCCACCTAACTAAGTAAACCACTCCCTCATTTCCACCAAACTCAATGGGTCCACAAATCTTGAATTCCTTATAATGACATCCATTAGCACGAACAGGTGGAAAAGTTCCAGCAGAATTGTTGGAATGATTTGACTCAGCGAGTAGTTCAGCAACTCTTTGCTCCACGAGTTGGTGGATCATTGCTTGATCCACAGTAGGTGCATTAAGTGGAACATGACCATTGTCTCCCTGAACATCAACATTTTGATTCCTATTGTTACGGTTAGTGGTGTCCAAGTTGTCAGGAGTAGGGGTTTCAACATTTCGAGTAGGTCGACGACCTCGACGAGCAGGAGTAGGAGTAGTCACAGCAGGACCAGTCCTGGTAGACCTAACAGGGTTTCGACGGGGTGCCATTGATCTGTAACATCACACAAGTTCATGAATCTCCATTAGAACTTATCGACATGCTCAACAAAACATCTCAATGAAATCAAGTCATAGCAAGAATGGCAACGACACGCTATGTAATAATAAGCGAATAAGGACTCAATTTCCATAACACCCAAAATCACATAATATCATATACTAACAACCATCAATCATACAATAGCGATCTAACATCGTTCCAACCAACGGATAACACCAAACATACTAATCGTTCCAAAAGAGACGAATACCAAACAAAATACATCAAAATATGATAACTAGCTTTTCTAACCGAACACTCCTCGGCTAAGAAAGCAACAAGATAATATAACTCAAGTAACTAGCCACGGGGCTGACGGAGAATCCTCAACTCCTGCCTTAAGCCGTCAAGATCCCTCCATAACGATCCTAACTCCACGCTATGGGTGTCTCGGTCTCTCTTGAGGTCAGCCACCTCCTTCTCTAACTCGGCATTCCTTTGCCAAAGCTTGCGGTCGGCCTCACGAGCAGTAACGAATCCTCGCTGCAAACTATCGATATGCTCATGAACGTCCATCATAACTCTCCTCAGCTCAGTAGCCCTGCCCACAGCGACAGTCAAATCAACTCTCAAATCTGCTAGAAACTCTCCAATAACTCTCTCAAGTCGATCAGATACACGTGCAACCCTGTCACTAAGCTCAGTAATCCGAGCCCACAACCTGCCAACCTCACCCAACTCTGCATGCTCAGCAGAAACCTCAGACGATGCATCCGACTCAACGGGACTACCAGGTGGCAACTCAAACAAGAACGGATGATCAGGTGAATCGGGCTCAATCGGGTGCACAGGTGAATCAGGCTCCTCAGCCTGAGCTGGTGGTGCTAACTCATCATCATCATCATCAGGCATCTCATCCTCCTGAGGGTCATCCTCCTCCTCAGGGTCATCATCATCACCATGCTCAGCCTCCTGAGGGTCATCCTCCCGCTCAGGGTCATCAGCCTCATCCTCACCCTCGTACTCCTCCTCCTCATCGGAAGAGTACCTCATCACTCGTCGTCTCCTACTAGGTGAACCATGTGAAGATGTAGTAGGTGATCTAGGACGACGACGCAATGATGTGGGTGGCGCCTCAGACAGAAGAGAATGAGCATCGATCTGTAAAGGTGATGGAGTAGGGCGTACCGACATGCGTGCTGTAGCTCGGTGGGCAAAGCGTGGTGCCACACGAGCCAAAGCCTGATGAAGAGTAAGCTGCCTCGATGTACCAGGGAGCCCTAGAGAAGATGAGGGTCCCTGCGTAGATGCAGCAGGTAGTGCTGAAGTAGAAGCTGCCTGTGACACAACAGCTGTAGACATGGCCATCTGGTAGGGGTCATCAGATGCCATAGTGAACTGTGCAGGTAAAACTGGTGCAGTAAGGATGTCCTCAACGACATCAGGCACATGGGAGGCCATAGTCTGTGACAACGGCGTAGGGTAGGTGTAAGTGTTTCAAAACAACTTAAATCACAACTCATAAAATCGTACCAAATATGCACATCAAATAGTACCATATAATCTTAATAAAAGAATTTCAAACACCGCATTTCTAAAAATGTTTATAAAACATATAGACCATATAAATCCTCAAGAACGCCATCTTAATACTAAAATCCATAAACCTCAAATCATCTCAAATATCTCATAATACCTCAAATAATAGAAGATGCTTCGGCTTGGCGGGCTGGCGAGCGGTAGTCAAGGATCATTTTCTATAAAAATACGGTTATAGTTTAGGCGTTTATTTACCTAGTTCTCTATAACCTTGGCTCTGATACCAATCTGTAACACCCCCAAAATTCGATACAGCGGAAGACTCAACAAGCTTTCGGGGTGCTACGGGGATTGGTATCCAACACAAGACAATATAGAACGAGATAAAGTAAACATAGTAAAAACACAACCAAATACGGGGTTTTAAGGTTTACATTTATCCCAACATCATTCAGAGTTAGGCCCAAAATAAAATAAGAATAGGTCCAAATTTAATTATCAGAGTTTAGAAAATATAGATCCATAACCGTGTGCCACAGCCGAGCCTTCCAATCCAAGCATGCACCTCAACACTTAATTACCTGAGAAAACGTGCTAAAAGTCAGCTTTCGCTGGTGAGATCATAGGTTTAATTTCAACTAATAATATAGTGGACATGTACGCAAAACGCTTGCTAGCTAGACTAAGGATTCGCTAAAAGCCTGCGGATACCCTCCGCTCTCAACATAACACACGGAAACCCTTCCGTAATAACCAAAACACACGGATACCCTTCCGTAACCACATAAGTATTCGGGTAACCCCCGCAATACCAATAAATACTCGGATAACCTCCGACGTATTAATAACCTATAGGTGCACACTACAGTATCTAATAAGTCAACCTTGAATAGTACACACTAACCGTGTGACTAAAGCTGACAATAACAGATAAGCCAACCTTGAATAGTACACACTAACCGTGTGACTAAAGCTGACAATAACAAATAAGCCAACCTTGAATAGTACACATGAGAAGTGACTAAAGCTGACTATAGGTCCTAGTCCATACGCATAGCAAGTTTAGAAAGCATATGAAAGCGATAATAGTCCACGTAAAATGATTTGCACGTTTCTCACCCCAATCGTTGAAAACATAGTTCAAGAGTAAAAAGTGGGGCTATGACTCACCTCAAGTCCAGAAATATAGCAAGACGAGGTAGGTAGCAATAAGATGTATGATAACTCACGAAACAGCAACTACGGACTTGGCACGACCTAACAATATTAACTCTTTCAGAAATCATTTCCTCAAATATATAATATTCCCAAACCCGGACGAGAATCCGTTTTATTACCGAAAATCCATTTCGTATTAGTTTGGTGTATTTGCGTTTGGTATCCATACGGGTGGTGGGTCGACTCAAAACAAACCAATAAGATCGCACATAGAACATATAACAAACTATAGATCTAATATTAGCCCAATATATCATTTAAATAAATCGCCAAAGTTTATCAAATCCGTCGATTTGATAATCCTCACATTTATTTACGTAATATACCGTTCCAAGATTACACCCAATCTAAAGCACATATAAAGCACATAGCTCATAATTACTATATAGTATATATCATAGTTTAATAAATTCCTCGTATATATCGTCAAATTGGCCAGATTTCCCGATATATACACTCGCAATCTATTACCCTTTACATATACTACAACCTATGGGCGTCGTAGGATACGATGCCCACTAATATATTCGTTTCATATAATCAAACAACCCGACTCAACCTTACGGTTGGGTGGTTATTTATTTATAGAAAACGTCTATATTAGTCGTCATATATCCGAGACAACACGAATGTCGCTAATAATAACTTACCTGGACCCGAGTGACGACAATTTCGCCTAACTCAATAAGTTTATTCGTTATATATCCAAAATGACTTTTTTATTTAACGTTTCATAATTGTCGGGAGTTTCCCGTTTATAACCCAATTTCTAATAATAATAATACGTTTAATTAATATTACGCCACTTTCGTAGCCTAATATGTATCTAATCGTATTATTTATAATACGACTCGTGATTATTATTATTATTAATATACGCGTTTATATAGTTATATATACGTTATTCACGTATATATTTTCGTATAAACGTTCATATTACTAATAATTATTATTACGAGTTTTATTATTCTCGTTTTACTTTTAATATTTATTGAGTTACACGAAATGGTCATATGTCCGAGTCATGACTCTCGGCTCATTGTCCAAGTCCAATAATAAACCAAAGTCACAAACAATAACTCCGTCCAAACACAATCTCAACCACGGGCTACAACAATAAGGTCCGACTACGGTACCCGACTAACCTATCTCCGTCATCTAACGACCGTCTCATAACCGGTCCTCATATCACATCCCAATCGCCAACAACTTCTCAATATAACCCATAACCAATAACCAAAACTTACCAAACGATAACAACTCTAATAATACCACGAGTCCAAATTAACTCGTCATTCACTTACCAACATAATATACGGCCGAAAAATCCAAGTATCACAACAAGTCTAAAACAATAACATGAATCACAACAAGAGAACATCAATATAAACTAATCCCCCGGGTTGGTTTACCAAGCCGAACCGAGCCAAAAGACCCACTTGGGTCTCGACCATAACCACGAGTCAAAAGACTCGAACCCAAGACCACCTTAGGTCTTGTCATAAGCTCATTCGAGCATCACCAAAGCTGCCAAACGGGCCACAGATAATACCAAGGTATCAATACTCTCGATACCACAATACTAGGTCAAAACCCAACACCAAAATGAGTCACAAGGCTCGAACCATGACAAGCCGTGAGTCACGACCCACGGTTCCATCGACCCAAGTGATAAAATCACAAAACCCGGATACCAAACTCAAGTTTATCACAAAAACATCCTTTCTTATAAAAATCCATTTCGATTCTCACGAAAATAATCCGTGTAGCCACGGATTTAATATTAAATCGTGGCACCCAAAAGCCAACATCAAGCTTACTCACCTTCTTGAACCTCCAATCGAATGTATCTACTAAAAACAACAAAGTGGGTTCGGATTTGAATAAATCACGAGGTGTTAGGGTGCGTTATACGGCGCGTATAATACACCAAAAGAAAGAGGAAGGAAAAAGGAACAAGATGGTGGTGTTTATTTTGTTGTGAGGGCGGTGGTGCGACGGTGGCGGCCGTGTAAGGGTGGCGGCGGCTAGGGTTTGAGGTGGTGAGAAAATGAGAGAGAGAGATGAGGTTGAGTGAGTGTTGGTGTGTGTTGTGTGAACCGGACCAAACGCCCCTTTATCCTTTTTTTTTTTTTTTTTTTTTTTTTTTTTTTTTTTTTTTTTTTTTTGTAAAAGTTATAATAATAATAAGTAGTGTAAATAATAATAATTTTAGTAATAATAATAATATTATTACGATCGAGCGGGTAACATGGGTAAATGTAAAACACGTGGCCCGAACCCGAACTCATTTTAAAATTTCTATATTACACGAGAACCTCTCGTAATCAATTAAAATAATAACGGCTCGTTAAGACGAATCATAAAATTATGTTAGGTAATCCTAGTGCCAAAGTCAACGTAGTACC
Source organism: Artemisia argyi (assembly GCA_030686995.1). Lineage (NCBI taxonomy): Eukaryota > Viridiplantae > Streptophyta > Magnoliopsida > Asterales > Asteraceae > Artemisia > Artemisia argyi. Next base: position 187,772,994 of record CM060685.1, on the reverse strand, counting down.
AAGTGAGAATTCAAATATACATCACCGATCACATAATCAGAAACGAATTATGAACATAATTCACGAATACCATAACGTCATTAAATAAAATTTCCATAAAATGGGTCTTACAAGTTCGTTGTGAAATGAAAATTTCAAATAAAAATTATAAACGAACTTAAGTTGTAATGCGGGTTTTAAAAATAGCTCCCTAAACTGCCAGTTGTCACAGTAACTGGTAGTCATAAGGGTTGTTTTCGGAAGTGTTACAAAGTTTGTGTGTTTTGCTTGTAATCAATAAAGAATTTGTTCCTTCAAATTAATTTTTGGAGTTTAATACTGCTGGGCCCCTCATAGGGTTGTCAAGGTGTTTGCGTGGCCACGCCCAAGGTCTTTCTTGAAAGCTTCAAAAGATTTGGTAATCTTGTCAATTTCTAAAAACGAGAAACAGAATGGTTAATGAAGGAATGACCTAGATCCATATCCTTATTTAACACGGTATTAGAAACAAAGGGATAATAATAATGAGAAATCATTAAAAGGTTTTCCAGGAGCCTTACTCAAGTTGTACTAGAGGCATCGGCGTGTTGCAAGACGCTAATCGATGTGATCACACTATTATGATATGTCTAAGTGGGAGCTGTTGGTTTTATAGACAAAATAATAATAGTTGTGTGTTAGGATCGAACTTGAGATCACGGGATTGCACACAATACATATGAAGAGAAAATGTAATAATTATTTATAAAATGTTATAATTAATTATTAAACACAAAATAAATAATAATAATTAGTATTATTGATTAATGACTAATTGTTTATTAAATAAAGATTAGGAAAGTAAATACTAGACAAAACATGGAAACAAGAGAAGGTTCCGGAAACCCCATGTGGGCTTCACAACCGATCGGCCAAGGGGTGCAACCCACCTCCTTTGTGCCTTGAGCTCCAAGTCTTGTGTAGTATATAAGCAAACCCAAGATGTAGGTTTTTCTCATAACTTGTACACACACATCTTGGTGTTTTCTTCTTTCTTTCTCTCCTTGGTCGATTCTTATTAAACAACCCATAAGGGTTTCGATTTTCATAAGATCCAAAAAGGTTTTGTGTTTATTACTTGCAAATACTTTTCTTGAATTAGTACATGTGTACAAGAACGTGAATCAAACATACTATTGTTTGATTCTTGGATTGAATTACAAAAAGGTAAGGGGTAATTCATATAATCCTTATAAACCCTAATTATGGTTCTTGGTTCCGGAAGATTGCATTGATTCTTGTTTGGGCTAGAATAACAAAGGTACGTTTACGATTTAAATAATTGATTAATTAATTACATGTTATTCGATCTATTATAATTGCTTCCACTTATGCTCACTTTGATGTTCTTGGTTTATTAATATGAATGTCATGATATAATATGTTGCTACAAAAGTTGGGCGCACTTAGCTTGGGCTTGGGCTCTTGTATCAACTCACTTCTTAATGCTTGTGGACCTGCGCACTAAGAAAATAAACAAACACCGTTAGGCTTATCGTGGGATTGTCTCCCACGATTAGACTCCAGCGTGAGAGTAAGTAATCGGTTTTAGGTTCTCGTAAGGAGTTAGGGATTTTTAGTAAATCGTCTCTTGAATGAGAATCGTATGATTCTATATATAGGAGCGTAGAAACCGTGTTTTTTGCTCCGTACTCTTTGCACGCGTAGTGCTTATCCGAGGAAAGGATATCTATTCCATGAATAGATGACCCTTATCTCGTACCCGGTAGGTTTAGTTGGGCTTTGGGCCTCGTGGGCCCAAGCCATTGAATCTGCGGCCCAAACCATGGTCATGGTAGCCCACTCGTGGTGGGCTTAGGCGCGAGTAATGTTTATCATTTGGGATCGTGGCCCAAGTATAGACTATACGTCATCATGTCCCCCCAGTCTAGTATGCACGGTTCGTAGCCGCGGATGCTAGACTATTGTCCACAGCGGGAAGCGTGGCGGGAAAAAGTGAGCATTTCCCGCCAATAATTGAGAACAATGTATGAAGTCCCTAAATATCAAGGGTCGTATTTCGAAAAATGGGGAGAGTGTCCACGTGTATCTCGTAAGACGGGAGAGTTGTTGTACTTGCTTGTGTTCTGATGCGTGGGAATCACACCTTGCTTTACCTCTCGAGGGATCTCGCGAGGCTTACAACCCCCACCAGGCAGTGTACGTGATCGTTGTAGTATAGTATAGTGACAAGTACCGGGGGATTGATCGTTCAGCTTAGGAATAGTGTCGCTAGGATTAGAAAACCTAATTAATAGTTCTAAAGATGAAAGATGATTATTTTTGTGTTTTTATATTTTATGAAAGCAAGTAAAATCTCGGGTTTTGGAAGAGTGGGCGGAATTAGTTGTTATTCAACTAACCCAAAAACTACTTTATAACTAATTAAACTAATGAAAATGAAATTAAGCTAATATTAAACTAAGGTTGTGAGCAGTATTTGGAGAAATTGTGTTTACTTAGACTTCATTACTCCCTAGATATCTTTTACATGTCAATTACTTGTTACACTTGTATGGATGACGGATTGTATTCCTTAATACCATTCGTGGGGTGGCATACATAACTCCCCAACTCTATGAGCTCTTATCTCCTCCTACACCATGACCCAGCACAACTATAGGGATTGTAAACAGTGGCTCATGCATTAAATACAACCAATAAAGACCTAGTACGCCTCGGTTCATGTTTCTTAAGACGTTCAAGCATGTTACCATTTGGAGATCTGCCAGTTTTCTTAAGCCTAACATATAATATCATTCATCCAAGAACAAGAATAGACAAGTAATCAACACATAATCAACATCTAGGTTTCATTAGATCTAAGCAAACACAAAGTAAATCTAGCCTAGCATAGTAGAATTAAGATAAGAACAAAAGATAGACAACCAACACATAGACATATTGATTGAATTAAGAGTATACTTATCTCAATTACAATGCAAGGTCTCAAGGGTTTGGAACCCTTGAAAAACCTGTAAAAGAGGCACCAAAATCGTCTTTAGGGTTTCACCAAAACTTCTCCTCTTTTTATGAAAAAAACTAGAAAACTATATATAGGAAAATCGTCCTGACGGCGTCAAGAGTAAAATCTGACGTCGTCAACTCGCCGCCATACACTTCCTCGGACGCCCTAGATCCAATTGTGACGGTCTTGGTGACGCCGTCACCACCTACGGTAAATTAATCTTTGGCCACTTTGACGCCGTCATCACTCCATCTGACGCCGTCACCAGCTACGGTAAAATATTCATCTTGTCTGACGCCGTCAAGAGCAAACCCTTGACGCCGTCACCTTGTATTTCCAGCTTGGATTTTCGGTACTTTGTCGTTTTCTTCACTTTATGCTCCAAAAACGTCCAAAATAGCCTCTTTTCCAGAATTCACTCTCCAAACACCTAAAATCACAAAAGGAACGATTTAGGGCAATATTTGATCAAATAAAGTCGGATTCGGGCTTAAATGACCCCCTAAAAACGGATCATTTTTCGCCTCATCATATACCCTTACACTTGAGATTTGCTTGTCCTCAAGCAAATGAGCTTTTATTCTACTCAAAAGACAAGTTAGGGGTCATTTAACACTAATATAAAAGTAATTACAACAAATAATCGTTCCACTAAAGACCAATAGACAAGCACGGAGGTCATACACAAGCACCTCACAAATAGTGTTTAGATACTCACATCTCTCGGGTGTAATAAAGTAATATAACATTATGGAAATGGAAGATATCTCTCACTACCTGTCATAGCAAAATAGATTACCATAGGCTTGGGAAAGGATCAAACCTCCACCACATGGCGTAAGCACCTAGGATAAACTATCAAAGAGGTCTTTTAAAAGGGTTATAACGTTAGGTGTAGGGATATGAATTACACGGTTTTGTTGGATAAAGGGAATTTTACTGGTGGCGAGTTAACAATCTTAGTAAATTACATGTACAAGATGGCGTTGCTAAGCCAAGACTAGACTCGACTTAAGCTAATAAATGAAAAATAACAAAAACATAAAATGAACATAGAATAAAAATGGGATGGTAGTCCGTATGTTTTTTCTCTCTTTTTCTTTTCTATTTTTTTTTTCTTTTTCTTAATTTTTTCGATTTTTTTTTTTTTTTTTTTTTTTTTTTTTTTTTTTTTTTGCATACACTCTTACCCTACCATCCAAAATAATACATCATAGGGGTATGAGCAATCCCCTTACACTTGAATCTTTACATACTTTACATTAAACTATTCTAATGACTCGAATTAAGAAAATCAAAACACTTGGAGCACTTTTAAGATTAACGTACATATGGGGGTAATAATATTATGTTCTTCCCCATTACTCCATAAAATAAGTACTTACCCATGAGTCCCAATCGTCCCAAAACAATATGTACAAGGATATGACTCGACTTAGCAACTGTGTAATCAATTAGAAAGTTAACTTAGGGTTTAACAAATAACAATAATGCACTGAAGATGAGCGCATGCATGGAAGGCTAAGGCGATTTGGTTGTACATTTAAGTGGGGTGTAACAAAATTCTTCCTTTAAGTAAGATGCTTAAAGTTAGAAACGAAAAGATAGGCTCGGAGGGGTGTACTAGGGGTTTCGTGTACTAAAAATGAGTACAACGCTAAGGGTGTGGGAAAAATTAGTTGACTTAACTAGCCAAGTAATATGACTTAAATGGTCAAGTAATTATAATACGGGTTTAACACAAGGGTGATCCTAATGCCTCTTATCATGTTGTAAATCCTACCACACGAATGTAGTCTCACTAGCGGTCTCGGGATGCATCACTAACGCAAGTTCTAGAATCTAAATGCTACCGGTACACTCATAAGCACCAATAATAAATGCTTTTCCTATCAAATCTAAAGGCGAACCTCACATTTTTGGGTGGAAAATTTTTCTGAATATACGGTTATGTGCTAGTCATACAACCTCCTATCCATGAGACGCTTGCTATGGCTAAAGTTTCACTCCAAAATGTTGTAAAAAATTTTAAATTTGGCGCTAAAATTACACTAACAAGTATTTCTCGTAGTTTTATTACTCATCTACTCTCAAACAAAACAAACTCAAGCGAAAGTGCATATGTAAGGTATCATCTTTTTACCCTCCCCTTACACTTAGGATGAACATTGTCCCCAATGTTCAAGTAAAGAATGTAAAAGTTAAGAAGTAAAGAGAATGAAAACAAATACTCCCCTAATTCGCTCGGTATGGATTTTAGGTTGGCCAGGTTAAATCTTCCTCCAAGAAAATGAACAATCAAAGCTTCCCTTCTAGAATATAAATCATCTTCTTGTCTTAAATAACCTGTAAATCCTGACAACAATAGACAAGGCAACCTCGCGTAAAATCGGCGGCATCCTATATAAGTTACTAAATCCTAGAAAACAAAGTAAGATATAATGCTTGTGGAATGAAGTTTGCAGATTTCCTGGAGATTATAAAACTTAATAATTCACAAAAACCATAAGACTCCGTTAGAAAAACAAAATGGGTAAAATTTCCAGATTTTGACTCCTGACGCCGTCAAGAGCAATTGCCTGACGCCGTCAGAATGGACCTGCAGAAATCTTTATGTTAAGTTTCTGGAAAATTTCTGGAAAAACCTTGTCCTACTTCCTGGAAAATCCTGCAAAACTTCATTATGACTCAATACAAGCATTTGACTCTAACAAATACGAATATACATGTTCATTAAATATTGTGGAGAATCATGATCGGTTTGTTTCTTAAAAACATATTTGGGGTTTCCCCTTACACTTATCTTTTGCAAAAATACCTTTAGGTTGAAGTTAAGACTAGGCCAAACAACATAATAAAGTATTTCACATTTTAATTGATAAACATGATCAACCAACAATAAAAATAAAACATGCATACGGAAGCAAATAACAATCAAACAATTAAAATCACACAAAACATGGGTTGCCTCCCAAGAAACGCTTTTCTTTATTTACGAGTCTTGTAGCTAGACTCAAAGTCGTGGGTTACTACGTGATTCGGGTGAGTTCCTCGTTGAGGATGTCTTTGGGATCAAACTTGGGTTTCAACTTTCTATCGGTCTCCTTAGTGTAATATGACCTTTCAAACATTTCTCCGTCCGGATCATACAAAGTCATTCTAATATGCCATGACCCGTCACCTTCTTTGGGTGGCTTGTCCCACCTCCACTCACACTTATCTCCCTCTCTTTTCCATTTATTCCTTTCTATGTTGACGGGCATTACGCTTAATAACTCAATCATCTTCCTAAAGACTAAGGGATCCTCAAAGGGGTCTAGCTCCTCATCTCTAGCAATGAGTTGTTCTACCGAATGTGTCTTCTCAACAAAGTCCTTCTCTAGATAGAATGGGCATTGAGGTCCTATGAAATTCCTTTCTATCCAAGGCCCATATCTAGACGGTCTCCTATTCATCTCAACCCAATATGGTATCGGTTCATCATTACAATCATAACTATGCTTCTTAACATCATATACCGACCAAGTATCGCCTTCTCCTACCGTTATCTTAGATTCCTTACAATCTATCATGGCACTAGCGGTTGCTAAGAATCCTCTTCCTACCAATAATGGGCATGTAGTGTCACTAACCATGTCTAGGACGTGAAAATCCGCTAATATAGTTAACTTTCCTACGTGAACAACTACATCCTTAATCATTCCAACCGGGTGTGCAATACTCCCATCCGCTAGACCTATCAATACCTCCGTCTCCTCTAACTTTCCTAGCTTAAGAGTGGTGAATAAGGATAAGGGAATCAAGTTGAGGCTTGACCCTAAATCGGCTAATGTGTCGAAAGCTTCGGATCTTCCTATCTTACAAGGCAAAACAAATATACCCGGGTCATCAAGCTTTTTAGGTAACTTGTTTTGAACGAAAGCGGTCCCATTTTTGCCTAGCTTACACTTCTCATATTTTTCTAGGAGGGTGCTATAGTATGGAGCACGCGCTAAGACATCAATGACGGGGCGTTCAAGGTGAAGTTCTTTGAATTCATCGTCAAGGTCTTGCGTAAGAGGTGTTTCAACAATGCTTTTGACCGGCTCTATAGTAGGAGTTTTAGTTGGTTGGTCATTTTGGGGAACTTGGTTTTGCTTGAAACACGTGCTCGTGGATTTGACCGAATAATATTTTGGACACGAAGTGGGTGACGAAACGGACGATATGGAATTAACGGTTAGCTTCGGATTCTTGATTGTGTCACTTGGGAGTGCTCCCATTTCTCGGTCGTTGAGAACTTTCAACAATGTGTCAATTCTAGTGGTCATCTCGCTTTGCTTTTGTTTGAAATCGGCTTCAAACTTGGATATGCGAGCTTCTTGAGATGCCATGAACTTTGACATCAATCCTTCAAGATTGTTGGTACTACCATAGTTGTTAGAAGGATTGTTGTTGAAGGTACGGTTGGATGGTGGACCGTTTGATTGGTAACGATTAGGTGGGTTGGACGAATTGGGTTGATTTTGTTTCCACCTAAGGTTTGGGTGATTTTTCCATGAGGGGTTGTATGAATCACCGTATGTGTTCGGCTCGGGCTTGAAAGTGTACCACTTATCTCCCGCTTCGTCGGTACGCGTGGATGCGTAGTCCGCAAAAGCTGTTCCGGGGAGTTCCATACAATCACGAGTGTCATGGGGACCACTACATAATTCGCATGAAGAAGTGATTTGGTTCACTTGGCTTGAATGCTTCGGAGCTTCGTAAGATTTCATGAGAAACTTGACTTGGTCCTCAAGTTCCATGATCCTACGGTCGGGAGTGCTTGAATTGTTCGAAGGCAAAGATATTGCCTTGACCGTTTTGTTCAAATCACGGGGATCATTCCAACTTTCGTTGTCATAGAGAGCAAGATCTTCTATGAGTTCCCATGATTGTTCCGCACTAAGATCACGTAGCTTACCACCGACCGATTGGTCAATGGTTTGCCTCGTGGGGATATCGATATGGTCATAGAAAATTTGGACTTGGAGCCAAAGATCTATGCCATGATGAGGGACTTTTTGGAGTAAGTCCTTGAAACGAGTCCATGCTTTGTAAAGAGATTCATTTTGACGTTGTTGGAACATCAAGATGTCATTCCTAAGCTTAGTAGTTCTCCCCGGTGGGAAAAATTGAGCAAGGAAACGAGTGGTGAGATCATCCCATGTGGTGATGGATCCCGCGGGTAAACGCTCAAGCCATTGACTAGCTTGATCCCGTAGAGAGAATTGGAATAGGCGTAAACGGGTGGTCTCTCTAGTTTCAACACCTAGGTCTATGGAATCTACGATTTTGAGGAAGTCCTTAAGGTGTTGGTTTGGATCTTCGGAACGAAGTCCATGGAATGCACATCCGCTTTGCACCAACCGGATGGTGTCGGATCGCAAGGGGGTCACATTGGCTCCGGTGAGCTCAATGGTGTTTCGGTAGCCTTAGTGGCTAGGTCGGGAATACTCTCCTAAGGTTCGGGGCCTAAGGGGTTCTAATGGTGGGTTTTGTTGTGGTGGGATGACGGGTTCAAAGATGTTACCACCTTCCATGATGTTGGATGGTAAAGAGTTACGAACAAAGGCACGAAGAAATAAGATAGACTAAAGAAGACCTAAAAAATAAAAATAAAAATCTTACTAGAAAGGAATCTAGCAAGTAGACCTAATAAAAAGAAATCCTAACCTAGACAATAACTATTCCCCGGGCTGCGGCGCCAAAAACTTGATGCGTGGGAATCGCACCTTGCTTTACCTCTCGAGGGATCTCGCGAGGCTTACAACCCCCACCAGGCAGTGTACCTGATCGTTGTAGTATAGTATAGTGACAAGTACCGGGGGATTGATCGTTCAGCTTAGGAATAGTGTCGCTAGGATTAGAAAACCTAATTAATAGTTCTAAAGATGAAAGATGATTATTTTTGTGTTTTTATATTTTATGAAAGCAAGTAAAATCTCGGGTTTTGGAAGAGTGGGCGGAATTAGTTGTTATTCAACTAACCCAAAAACTACTTTATAACTAATTAAACTAATGAAAATGAAATTAAGCTAATATTAAACTAAGGTTGTGAGCAGTATTTGGAGAAATTGTGTTTACTTAGACTTCATTACTCCCTAGATATCTTTTACATGTCAATTACTTGTTACACTTGTATGGATGACGGATTGTATTCCTTAATACCATTCGTGGGGTGGCATACATAACTCCCCAAGTCTATGAGCTCTTATCTCCTCCTACACCATGACCCAGCACAACTATAGGGATTGTAAACAGTGGCTCATGCATTAAATACAACCAATAAAGACCTAGTACGCCTCGGTTCATGTTTCTTAAGACGTTCAAGCATGTTACCATTTGGAGATCTGCCAGTTTTCTTAAGCCTAACATATAATATCATTCATCCAAGAACAAGAATAGACAAGTAATCAACACATAATCAACATCTAGGTTTCATTAGATCTAAGCAAACACAAAGTAAATCTAGCCTAGCATAGTAGAATTAAGATAAGAACAAAAGATAGACAACCAACACATAGACATATTGATTGAATTAAGAGTATACTTATCTCAATTACAATGCAAGGTCTCAAGGGTTTGGAACCCTTGAAAAACCTATAAAAGAGGCACCAAAATCGTCTTTAGGGTTTCACCAAAACTTCTCCTCTTTTTTATGAAAAAAACTAGAAAACTATATATAGGAAAATCGTCCTAACGGCGTCAAGAGTAAAATCTGACGCCGTCAACTCGCCGCCATACACTTCCTCGGACACCCTAGATCCAATTGTGACGGCCTTGGTGACGCCGTCACCACCTACGGTAAATTAATCTTTGGCCACTTTGACGCCGTCATCACTCCATCTGACGCCGTCACCAGCTACGGTAAAATATTCATCTTGTCTGACGCCGTCAAGAGCAAACCCTTGACGCCGTCACCTTGTATTTCCAGCTTGGATTTTCGGTACTTTGTCGTTTTCTTCACTTTATGCTCCAAAAACGTCCAAAATAGCCTCTTTTCCAGAATTCACTCTCCAAACACCTAAAATCACAAAAGGAACGATTTAGGGCAATATTTGATCAAATAAAGTCGGATTCGGGCTTAAATGACCCCCTAAAAACGGATCATTTTTCGCCTCATCATGTTCCTAGCCACACGATCTGTGAGTGGGATCCACATGGCTTCCCTTTTTAGGGTTTGTGATACTTATATAAGTACCGCCCCCTTTTATCTTCCATCACACAGTGATATCATTTCTCCCATTCTAAAATTTCACCAATCTTGCTTCTTCGTTCTTTCAACCCTTGTTAGGTAATTGCGCGTGCGCACTTTAGTAACTTTTGAAAAGATTCTATTTTGAACATGGTGAAGCAATTAGAGGATTTTTCCTCCGTGATGAGTGAGGATGATGTGCGTCAGTTCGCCTCTGACTACTTCATTCCTTTAAACGTGCATCCAGAGGCTCCCGATGCTAACGCGTGTATTGCCGATTTTCCCGCTGGGAAGATAGGTCTATACACGCGCTTTTTTGATTATGCAAATTATCGCATACCTATCTCCATGTTTCTCAGCGATTTGCTCCAGCATTATCAGCTGCACATATTGCAGCTGCACTGCTTAGGTGCGGCTAAGATAGCCAATTTTGAAATTAATTGCCGTTTAATGGCCATCACTCCGACCGTAGATTTATTCCGCGCGTTCTATCATTCCACCTGGTCAAACGGGAGGGTTACCTTTGCCAAGCGCCCAGGGCCCTTGCAATGCTATACGGCGAAAGTAGACGCGTTGAGGCATTGGAGGGAGTATTTTTTTTGGGTAGATGATGCGGTGTTTCCGTCGCGCTTTGGGTTTTATACCCAACAAGCGCTGCTGAGGGATGAGCGTCCTATCCCTGGTTCGTACAGTGTCGCGGACGCGGATACCATTGATAAGAACCGTATGCCTATTAATTCCTATCCTGAGGAGTTTTTGGTGCATATGGGTCTGAGCCGAAATTATTTTTATGGCCTTGGGGAGGTTCCAACTTTTATTGGTGCGGACAATCAGGGTGGGTGCTCGTCCCTTCTTGCACTTGTAAGTATGTCCTTTGTCTTATTTAAATAACTAAGTTGTCCTTGTTGTTTGCCTTTTGTCTTGCGCAGAGATGGATCTGTTCTCATTTGTGAAGCTGAAGGAGCCTAAGTAAGCGACCATTGGGGTGTGCCCACTGAGGGAAGGCGAGCAGCCTATATTAGAGGCTACGGCCGGGCACCTGACGGTTTTTGGAGCTGCTAGTGGTCCTTCCGCAGCTGTACTTGTGCCGCCCGTGCAGAGCGTGGCTCCTCCCGTGGAGTCTGTGCATTTGGAGGAGGCGCAGGCTGCATCTTCAGGGAGCATAGAGGTCTTGGAGGCTGGCGCGGAGAATTCGAAGCGTAAGGCAGAGGCTGGTAGCAGTGGCACCACCAAAAGGAGGCGTTACGTGATTGCCGATGAGGAGTCATCTGCTGAGGGCGAGGGAGTTGTCCCTGGTGCGGGTAAGGATGCTGCGGAAGCTTCCCCACCGCGGTAAGTACTTTCCTTTACACTTTCCCTTATTTTATATAACTTGTCTTAACAATGTCTGAGTTTTTGCCTTTGATGCCTTTGTAGTGAACCCGTTGGAGAGAAGGGTGATGCACCTTTGGAGGGCGTGCACCCTACCTAGGAAGAGAGTGCGGATAGGGTAGCCAAGGTGGCTGAGGGCACTTCTGCGCAGGGGCTTCTAAAGGAGCTGGCTGTTACTGTTGAGCGTCAGGCTGAGCTTGTTGCTCGGTTAGGGGCGCAGCATATGGAGGAGAGCAGCTTGGTCGCGGAGATTGAGCGTCTTCGTTCGCAACTAGGCAAGGCGCTAGCAGAGGCGGAGTCCGCCAAGGCATATGCTAAGAAGATCGCTGGAGATAAGGTGAGCATGTTAGCCGACCTTAGGTATGCGAGGGCTAAGCTTAATCAGATAAAGGCTAGAACAACTTGGTCGGTGGCATACCTTGATGGGAAAAGGGCTGAGCATCTTGCCAGCGTCCAGGAGTTCCATCGACGCATGGAGAAGATGATTGCGTTGCAAGAGGAGAAGCTGCGCGCCCTCAGTATAGAATATGACGAGGAGCTGTATCCACACTTGATGTCTACCATAGCAGAGCGTAGGTATGAATGAATGGTTCCTTTTGCAACATTTGTTTTGTCATACTTATTGACATTTTATAACCCTTTTTTATCTTGTTGATGTAGGTGGATGATTAGTCACGGGCTGCGCTTGGCTGCTCTGGGTACGCTAGAGTCTCCAGAGGTGGTGGAGGCCTTCGAAAAAGTGGTAAAGTGTGCCATGGAGCGTGGGAAGGCCCAGGCAATGGAGGAGCTGCATGAAGCCAAAGTTTTTACTACGGCGCTGACTGAGCTGCCTGGGTATAATGCAGATGCTTATAGCGAGCTTCTGCAAGCTATGGAGGGGATGAAACTTCTGGAGCTTCCCCATATTGCGCGGCTGGAGCGCGACCAAGATCAGCCGATTAGCGTGATCATGGCGGGTTTGACCCTAGAGCGCCATTCTTCGGAGGGTGCTGAGGAAGAGCCGGACTTCTTTCTGAAACCTGACGAGTCACAACTGCGGGTTCCAGTATTTGTGCAGCCGCGACACATGCTGAACCCTTTTGTTCTTGAGAAGGAAGTCCCTCTTAAGGAGGTTCTAGAGAAGCATGCAGAGAGGGCTGCCAAGAAGAAGGGTGTGAAGGGCAAGGCCATTATGTGTGGCGTAGGTGCTGCGCACATCCCTAGGTTGGATGGGGTTCCTGTCTGCGTGCCCACCGTATCGATCAAGGATGCCTTGACTCTAAGGAAGCTTCAAGAGGCGGGGAGTTCCGCCGCTCCAGAAGATAGTCTGGAACACCGTCATAGTATATAGGTTATTTTGTATCTTCGTATATTTATCATGTAAATAACAAGAACTATCTTTTCTGTGTAGTTGTTATCTTTTTATGTAAAAAAGTTCAACTAAGATGTTTTACTCGGAATTAAATTAAGTGAGTAGCTTAAAATAAATTATGAGTGACCAAGAATCTTGGCTCGTTTTTCTGTGTAATGTATTTAAATTAAGTGTGTGGCTTAAGATAAATTACAAACTTGCATTGTTTGCTAAGTTTTAACCAAGTGTCTTGGCTCGTGAAAGTGCGTGACTTTAAGAAATATACTTGCATTGTTTGCTAAGTTTGACCAAGTGTCTTGGCTCGTTATTTGCTAAACTTGTACAGTGTACTTAATGGTTGCGCATCCGTCATGGGGTGTGCAAGAGAAACTTACTTCAACGTCTTGTAAGTAAGGCGTTTAGCAAGGGTGCGTGCCCGTCGTGGGGTGCGCACGGATACGTGATCCAATGTTGATGGGTTTGCAACCCTCTTACTCAACGAGTAAATTAGTAGGTTAACTCTTCCTTTCTGCCATCGTGTGGTCTTGATAGGTGCATGCACGCCTAGTGGGCAAAGTATAACAATATTGTAACATGATAAAAATGTATTCAATAATGTAAATTGTGTTATGGAGTTAGCTAGAAACCATAACATTTTATTAATACTTTCAAGCGTGTGAAAATAAAAATACAATTCCTAAAAAACAAAAAAAATTATAAAGAACAAACATTTATTGGGCACGTACTAGAGTGCAAGTATGTCTGTTTGTGGGCCGTAGCCTTTCCTAGAGATAGCATTTCTTCAGATTGCAAATGTTCCAGGTGCGCTGTAGTTCGTGACCATCCATGTTGCGCAGCCTGTATGCACCATTACCCAGTGCGTCTGTGACCTCGTAAGGTCCTTCCCATTTAGGCCTGAGTTTGCTTGTGTCCTCTGCGTGGCTCGCGTCATTGAATCTTTGCTTTGGCCTTTGCTTCTCGGATAGATGCGCGTTCACGCCTTTCTTCCAGCAAGTCTAAGTCGATGTGCCGTTCTTCATCATTTGTCATGACGTTTACCTCCGCGGTGCGGATGGTTGGCATTCCGATTTCGGCTAGTATGACGTCTTCTGTTTCATAGACAAGGGAGAATGGTGTGTCTCCTGTGCTAGTTTTTATTGATGTTCGGTGTGCCCATAAGACATGCGATAATTCCTCTACCCATTTGCCTTTGTGTCTATCAAGGCGCGCTTTGATTCCTTCGCCTAGACTGCGATTTGCGCGCTCTACCAGACCATTGGTTTGCGGGTGTTTGACTGAGGCGAAGTGTTGTGTGATATTTAATTGTGCGCACCAGTCTTTGAATGGGTTGTCGCAGAATTACTTCCCATTATCTGAGATGATTTCCCCTGGTAGTCCGAAGTGACACACAATGTTATCCCACACAAATCGTTTAACCTGATTGCCAGTGATGCTCACTACTGCTTTCGCCTCGATCCACTTTGTGAAGTAGTCGATGGCTACAATGAGAAATTTTATCCCTCCCGCTGCAACTGGGAAGGGGCCTGCAATGTCAATGCCCCACATATAGAATGGCCATGGTGAGGTAATGGGGGTTAACTCTTGTTGTGGTTGGCGTGGTATTGGCCTGTGCACTTGGCAATTGTTACATTTTTTGATCATATCTCGCGCGTCGCGATGCATAGTAGGCCAATAATACTCTGAGCGCAGTGCGCGCGCCACTACGGACCGTGGTCCTGAGTGCATGGCACATGATCCCCCGTGAATTTCTCAGAGAACGTAATCTGCTTGGAGAGGTCCAACACATCTGAGCCAAGGTTGTAAGAAGGAACGTCGATATAGGATGTTATTTCGTAATTCGAACTTCTGCGCCGTGCGCTGTACCCTTTGAGCGTCCTTTTGTTCTTGTGGTAAGATCCCTTTGCTTATGAAGTCGATGATAGGTGTCATCCACGTGAGATCTTGTTCTTCTATTACCGTGGATACTTCCATCTCCAAGATTGATTTGTTTTTTAGTGTTTCTACCAAGACCTGTTTTGATAGGTGCGCAAAGCTTGTAGACGCGATCTTGCTGAGCGCGTCAGCCTTTCTGTTGTCTCCTCTAGGTACCTGTTTGATTGTGAACCTATCAAAGCTTTGTATCAAGGACTTGGTCTTTTCAAGTTATTGGATCATGTGTTCATCTTTGGCTATGTATTCGCCTAGCACGTGGTTAGCTACTAGCTTGGAGTCTACATTTGCTTCTAGGTTGCGTACACCCATTTGTATTGCAATACGTAGTCCGGCGAGTAGTGCTTCGTATTCTGCCTCATTGTTTGTGGCTGTGAATTCGAAGCGCAGTGCGTAGGTGAATTCTATCCCTTCTGGATCGGTAAGAATAAGACCTGCGCCTGATCCATCTGTGCATGATGATCCATCTGTGAAAAGAATCCATGGTTCTGTCAACTCTATCTTGCTTGTTGCAAGTGGAGTATCAGTATCTGGCTTTTCAACGATGAAATCGGCTAGTATTTGTCCCTTGATTGCAGTGCGGGGTCTGTATGAGATGTTGTACTCACCTAAAAATACACTACACTTTTGTAGCCGCCCTGATGCGTCAGGTTTGGAAATAACCTGCTTGATGGGTTGGTCTGTAACGATAACTATTGGGTGCGCCTGAAAGTATCTGCGCAGTCTTTTGGCTGTGAATACTAGGGCTAAGACCAGTTTTTCCATAGCGCTGTAGTTAGTTTCCGTCTTTTTCAATGCTTTGCTCACAAAATATATGGGAGTTTGAACGGAGTTTCTATCTGTTAGTAGGACTGCGCTGACTGCTCCATGGGTTGCCGATAAATACATAATCAGTTCCTCCTCTGGTCGCGGTGCGACGAGTTTGGGAAGAGATGCCAGTTGATGTTTTAGTTGCTGGAAAGCTTCCTCTGCTTCCTCTGTCCAGCGAAAATCTCCCTTTTTTGTACACTTCGTGAGTGTCTTAAAGAGGGGGAGTGATTTGTCTGCGGACTTGGATAAGAAACGGTTTAGCCCTGCAAGCTTTCCATTTAGTGATTGGACTTCTTTTAGTGTGCGTGGCGAGGGGAGATCGATGACAGCTTTTGTCTTTTCTGGGCAAGGTTTGATACCATCTGGTTCAATTAAGTACCCGAGGAACATACCTTCTGATGCACCAAATGTGCATTTTTTGGGATTCAGCTTCATGTTTATCCTCTCCAACGTTTTGAACGTTTCCTCGATGTCGTGCACTAATTCTTCTTCTGTGTGGCTTTTTATGACAAGGTCGTCCACGTATACCTCTAAGTTGCGCCCTACCTGTTTTTCAAAAGCTGTGTCTACTAGTCGCTGGTAGGTTGCGCCAGCGTTCTTTAGACCGAAGGGCATTTTTGTGTAGCAGTAGACTCCTTGACTTGTGTGGAAAGCTGTTTTTTCTTCGTCCTCCACGGCCATCTGAATTTGATGGTATCCCTTATATGCATCTAAGAAGCATTTGAGGGGATATCCGCACAGAGATTCGACCTTCCAATCTATTTCTGGCAGTGGGTAGCAGTGCTGTGGACATGCTTTGTTGAGGTCCGTGAAGTCCACACACATCCTCCAACTGCCATCACTTTTCTTTACCATCACTGGGTTAGAAAGCCAATCGTGATAGTAGACTTCGCGCATAATACCTGCATCCACAAGTTTGTGAACCTCTTCCAGAATAACCTTTGCGCGATCCGGAGCTTGGCCGCGCTTCTTTTGTCTTATTGGTGGATATCCTTGTCGGATTTGCAGCTTGTGCTCCGTAATAGAGCGTGGCACTCCGGTCATATGCTTTGGTTCCCACGCAAAGATGCTTAGGTTCCTTTGCAAGAGTGCGCATACAGCTGCCTTACCTTTGTCAGATAAAGATCCTCCCATCGATACCTGTTGGTCTGGGTAGTCAGGATGAATAGCGACCTTTAAGTTTGGTAGTTTTGTTGCGCGCTGCTCTGGGATATGATCCTCCTCACTCACTACCACGTTGCATTCTTTAGGAGGTACTGTGGTATTGTAGAGGGTTACAATTCCTCCTTCTACTGGGAATTTTAGCATTCCGTGTGCTGTGGATGGTACCGCGCGCATGGATGATATTCCAGGTCTCCCAATGATACCATTGTATGGTGAGGGAGACTTGATAACCATGAAGTTAATCCATGCCGTTGTGGAGTGTTGTTCATCTCCCACGACTATGAGTAGGCGTAGTTGTCCTATAGGCCATATCTTTTCTCCCGTGAAACCAGTTAATGACGTCGCGGCTGGTATCAATTGGTTTTGTATCTCGGGTCTTAGCCTTTTGAAGCAGTGTTCGTATAAGATATCTGCGGATGCTCCTCCATCGATGTACATTCGGCCGATATCGTGACCCCCCGTATGTATTTCAATGGTTAATGGCTCTACTACTGCGTTGTCCGCAGTTATAGTGGGGAAGGACATCTCTTTCTTTGAGGAGAATTTTTGGCTAACTTTCTGTTTTGTTTTGCGCTGCCATGATTGTATCATGTAAATGATATCAGCTTTATCCTTTTGGGGCTCTTTCGTGGCTCCAACCTTTTGTTTATCCTTCCCTTCTTTGATGCTTTTCACGAGGTGATCCATTCTGCCTTCCTTTACTAATTTTTTGATTGGCTGTTTTAGTTGGACACACTCATTGGTGGTGTGGCCTTTTTGGCCATGGTAGTCGCAGTACCCACTCCCTATGCGCTTGTTTTCTGCGGTGCGCATTGGTGGGGGTTTTGGGAAGTTCGCCCCTTCTGTCGCAAATATCTCTCTTGGAGTTTTTGTGAGGGGGGTATATCTGTCATTACCTTGCCCACTTCCCTGACCGCGGTGATTCTTGCCGCGATTACTGCCTTGATCATTGGATTGTCTCCTAGGCTGCTCTTGTTGCTTATAGCTTGAGTAGCCTTTTTTACTATCCGCGGCCGCTGCTTCTCCTTGGATGAAGGATCTAGTGCGCTTTGCTAGCTCATCAAAGTTCTGAGGTACCCTATCATTTAGCTTCCGTATAAGCTCTGGATTATTGATCCCATTCATAAATCCTGAGATTTTTAGTACCTCAGGGCATGATTTGATTTGCATGCATTCATCCTTGAAGCGCTCCATGAAAGCGCCTGTAGATTCCCCTTGACGTTGCTTTACCCTGGCTAATTCCACAGGGTTTTTTGCACACTTCTTCCGTTGCGTGAAGTTTAGGCGGAATGCCTTTCGCAACTCTTCGAATTCATTAATGCTTCGTCGTGGAAGCTGGTTGAACCATGTTCGCGCATTCCCTACGAGGGTAGAATTGAACATGTGGCACCACACGGGTTGTGGCCAATTTTCGATAGCAGCCGCTGACTCGAAAATTTTAAGGTGATCATCAGGGTCACCCGTTCCATCATATGTTTTCACATTAGTAGGCATACGCCTTTTCTTGCGATCAGAGTAATCGCTGATGCGTCTTGTGAACGCGTCAACCTTTTGACGGCGCCAAGGAAGGGATAAGTCTTCATCCTTTTCCTCGCGACGTTTTCCTATGGATTTCGAGTGCCCTGTCTCTTTGTCCTCGTTGTCCGAGGAATTACTAGAATAGGAATTATTTTTTCTGTGGCGCTTGCGCCGGTTTTTATCAGAGGAAGAGTCTGAGGGGCTTTCACTTGGGGAGAGTCTCCTTCCCAATCTGTCGTGAACTCTCCGTCGTCCGGATTTGGAGGAGCCTGCGCTTGGCGATCGTGATCATCCAAGTCTGTCTTCTGTTCTCCTACTACCAAGCCTGGTATGGATGTCGGAGCGCCTTTCGTCACCTTCGTATTCCTACGAATATTGGAAGTTAGGCGGTGTACCGAGTCTGTCGTGGACATTGGTGCGCCTTTCACTGCGTTCGCGCTCATGATGGCGCGGTGGGGATCTTTCTGGGCCAAAATTTAGCCTGTCATGCAGGTTATGGCCTGATCTTCTTCTTGCTTCATCTCGCATGAGATTGCTTAGAGCTTCGTAGTGTTGCGACACGAAGTTGTTTAACATCAACTCAGGAGCCTCTTCTTCTGTTGCAAGAATTTCTCTCTCAGCATGAGGTTCCCTCTCACGATTAGGTGCGTCTAGCGGTGTAGTGTTGTCCACTATAGGTATCGTTTGATGAGGCGTAGTGAAGAGGGTGCGCTGGAGATCGTCAGCGTTTGTGACCACCGTAGCGGCTCGGGCGACTTCCAAGGGTAATTCCACTGTGGTGGGAATTGGAGTTATCTCTGGTTGACCAGCCGTACTGGTCATTCCGTAGATTAACCCTGAAGTCGAGCTTTTGTGCTTATTCTTATGTGAGTCGTCTCGAGTTTTATCTTGCTGCGGGGTCCGCTGCCCTGAGTTCTTGTTTTTCGTCATTCTAGTATCAAGTTCTTAGTGTGGTCCCACGGATGGCGCCACTTGTTGCTACAAAAGTTGGGCGCACTTAGCTTGGGCTTGGGCTCTTGTATCAACTCACTTCTGAATGCTTGTGGACCTGCGCACTAAGAAAATAAACAAACACCGTTAGGCTTATCGTGGGATTGTCTCCCACGATTAGACTCCGGCGTGAGAGTAAGTAATCGGTTTTAGGTTCTCGTAAGGAGTTAGGGATTTTTAGTAAATCGTCTCTTGAATGAGAATCGTATGATTCTATATATAGGAGCGTAGAAACCGTGTTTCTTGCTCCGTACTCTTTGCACGCGTAGTGCTTATCCGAGAAAAGGATATCTATTCCATGAATAGATGACCCTTATCTCGTACCCGGTAGGTTTAGTTGGGCTTTGGGCCTCGTGGGCCCAAGCCATTGAATCTGCGGCCCAAACCATTGTCATGGTAGCCCACTCGTGGTGGGCTTAGGCGCGAGTAATGTTTATCATTTGGGCTCGTGGCCCAAGTATAGACTATACGTCATCATAATAATTCCAACAGCTATATCTATGCAGTTTAACTATGTAAAAATATAGTAAATAAAGTTATCAAGGAAGTTTAAATATGTAATGATTATGGATTATTCAAATAAATATGATATCTAATTAATCTATAGAACTCAACGTACAAAGGCAGTAAACAGTGATCGAAAGTTCAAGTTGATCCTTTTGAGTTATCAGAGATCGAAAATTAAGCTTAAATATTTTTCTCTGTTCGAGATTGACTTCGCTAGTTCAACGTTAAGCATTTTCAGGTAGTCACATACGTAAAAAGTACGCCAACAAGATAATGAAATACTATATGCTCTGTAAATATAAACTCATTATGAACCATACAATAAAAAATAAAGGTGATATTCATACTATCCAGTTTTATTCTCATTGCCCTTTAAACACATTTTATCTTGAGATAAGTCTTTGAAGACGAGTACAATTTTAAGGGGTTTACACATAATAAGAAAACACAAATTGGTTAAAGTGGTCTCGCATAAAACGCTTGTTTCAACCCAATGTCAAGTGTTAGTTACTCTACAGTTTTGTTGTCCGAGCGACTTTTAGTTTTACAGTTACATAGTTGGCCGCAAAAAATATCATTGTTAAAACTGTCCTGACTCCTGAACATAGCCACTGTAGTGAACTCATCATAAAAAGAAAACAGAGATCATACAGGGGACACTCGGAGCATGTATAAGTCATAAATATAGTACGCGAGGTTTTTGCCTCTACTTTTTTTTTTTTTTTTTTGAGACCTGATACAGATTGAATTATAATTCTGGTGAGTTCATTAAGTCTTTCTTTAAAAGTGGTGATGTGCTAATTACTTCATTTGAAACTTCGCTATGTAAACTTTGAAACTTTTTGCTATCGTGTTGGTAACAAAGAATATTCCTAAAGACATGTAATTTTATAACATCTCATATATTGTTTGTCCATTTTGACCCTCTGACGTTCAAATCCGACGTCTACACAAACTCACACCAATAGTCTTCCTATCATTTTAGTCCTCATAACCCACGGGACACGTTTCTGAGACCAGTTCCCCACCAAGCAAAAATTCTACTTCTATCTTACACATGTAACGCTTTCTCACGTAACACTAAACAAAGAACAACTGAGACACAAAATGATGATTGACATATTCCACTGCATTTCCACAACAAGGATAAATAATCCAGATTGATACCTTTTCTACCAAGCTTCAATCAAACGGTAGCCTCCATTTCCACATGTCCTTAACAAAAACATTGACTTTTCTATGGACAAAGATTTGTTCGTACCCGTAGAAACCATAATCCAATGTTTCTGAATCCATTTTGACAAGGCTTTAACTCCCTTCGAATGTATGCACAATTTCGATATGTCCTAGCCAGAGTAGGCCGAAACGAGTCCCACATTCCATTATTCCATCTATCAAATTCATTCATAAGTTTGTATTAAAAAAATTATGGAATTGGTAGTAAATACTATCAATTGTAATACCACAAATAAGCCTTTAACATCAACGATAAAAAAATGTATCATGTTAGTTATGTACAATGCAAAGAAAATGTATTGTCATTTTAGTTATGTGCAAAGCAAAGAAAATGTAATGTCATTTTACCTGACTTGGTCTTTCATGTTAGTTATGTACAAAGCAAAGAAAATGTAATGTCATTTTTACCTGGCTTGGTCTTTCTTGGATTTAATGAGAAAGACAATCACACAAAAGTCATATTGTTCTAAGAAAAGATCTAGCTTTAAAAAAGCAAAAATATCTAGTTTGATTAGATAAAAATCAGTACGCATGTTGCCATTGCCCAATACCAACCTCCTATGATTTAAGAGTAGTGATTGGGAAACTTAAATTGTATGCCTAAAAATGTGCTTAAGCCTGCGTGACATCATCCTGATGGTTGCAGCCATGTTTAGACATATCTTTAGGCACATAAGCTTCCCAATCATTTTCCCATGATTTAATTCAACATTTCATCCGCTAAACATTCAACTTTGAAGCTTCTAAAAATCAACATATATTTACCATGCAACCCCTCAACTGATCCAAATTCACACTCCAACCCCTCACAAAAACAAAATGATCCAATTAGCAAAAAGGTTTCATCGGCCAATGATAAAAATGTAATATATTAGTTGATGACCCAACTGATCAATCTATTGGAGTATATATGGCGAGGCTCTCCTAAAATGGATTATTTTCATGTTTGATATGTAAGGATTGTCAAATGTTGAACATATATTTTTTCCATTTTGACCAATCCCTCATTCAAACTTGGCGTCCAACACATGTCACATCAATTTTCTACTTGTAATATCTTCATAAATGAAAATATAAAATATATTAGTTTCTAGTCCTCATTGTTTATGGATAGCTATTATACGTTTTTGCAAGACCAGGACATTTCATAAAATAAATCTCTTGAAAAGTCAATGCATGGTGATCTAAAGTGAATGACAGTTCTGCAATTGATCCAAACACAACTTCTGCTCAAGTCCAAAGTCTACAAAGAGCTGCAACTCCTCCAAAAGTCAAATTACTCCAAAGTCAATGTTTAGTTCAGTGTAATAAAATGTAAACTTGTAGTGTTGTAAAGTTAGTTTAGCTGATCTAGTATTCTGTTAGAATAGTTATTGTTACATTGACAGTATACCACAACTTGTATAAATACATCTTGTATCTCATTTTGTAAAGTAATGAAATCATTTTACATTTCACACAGTTCTCAATTCTCTCTGTTTTCTATATGATCATTGATCAATGGTCTTCCCATACAGAGATCATACATGCATAAGTTCTTTTTAACAACTTGTTTTGTTTCATGTATAAGTCAAACATAGTAGGCGACGTTTTTGCCTCTATTTTCGTTTCTTTTTTCTTTTGAGACCTGATATGGATCGAGCTTCATCACGTCTTTCTTAAAAATTGCTGGTGTGCTCATTATTTCATTCAAAACTTTGCTATGTAAACTTTGAATCTTTTTACTATCACGTAGGTAACTAATGAATATCTCTAAAGACATGTTATTTTATAACATCTCGATAGCTTTAATAAGTCAGTCGAGCTATTCCGCGCAAAGATATTTCATAAGACACCTTTAAACCATCTGAATGGAATACCAAACTAAAATCTGGTGTATAAATTAATAATTGTTCAACATATATATATTTTGTCCATTTTGACCCTCTGACATTCAAGTCCGATGCCCACACCAACTCACACCAATAGTCTTCCTATGATCATCTTAGTCCTCATAACCCACGGGACACGTTTCTGAGACCAATTCCCCACCAAGCAAAAATTCTACCAATTCCCCACTAAATAAAGATCAACTGATTCATACGTACACAAAACGATGATTGACATATTCCACCGCATTTCAACAACATGGATAAAGAATAAAATCGAGATTGATACCTTTTCTACCAAGCTTCGAAAGAATGGTTGCCTCCATTTCCACGTCCTTAGCAAAAAAACCGACTTTTCCATGGACGATGTTTTGTTCGTACCCGCAGAAACCATAATCCAGTGTTTCGGAATCCATTTTGACAAGGTTTTAACCCCCTTCGAATGTACGCATCATTTCGATATGTCCAAGCCCGAGTAGGCCGAACCGAGTCCTACATTCCATTATTCCATCTATCAAATTCATTCATAACTTTGTATTAAAATTATTATGGAATTGCTAGTAAATACAACTAATTGTAATACAACAATTAGCCTCTAATAATCACATTAATTATATATAAAATTGGAAACATAATCTCTAAAAAGATATTTTGGAATAAGCGGAAGTTAAAATTGGGCGTTTTTTTATGAACCCATATATGGAAATTGATAGAAGAGTGATGATAAGAATATTTCGGTGCCTGGGCCGTTATTAGACAGAATAGGCTTTTAAATTTTGGGCTTTTATAAAAGGGAATAAATTTCGGTGCCCTATGGTGTTCAATTTCCAATCAACAAACACACAAATTTATAGGTGATTAGATGATATACGCTGATTCTGAAAGTGATACTATGGAAATATTAATAAGCTTAAGATTTTAAATAGGGGTGAGGAGAAAAACCGAAAAGACTAAAACCAAATAAAAAACCGAGAAAAGTTGAACTGATATAACCGCCAACTAAAAACCGATGGTTTGGTTTTTACTTATTAACAAACCGAAAATTTCAGTTCGTTTCGGTTTGTTTAAAAACTGAACTGTAATAATCGAACCGATTTGATTATATAATATAATAATATATATCTAAATCAATATAAATACCTAAATAAATTGAATTTACAAATTTATATATATTCGTTTAGTGGGTGGATATAATATATTGTTTTAACGTTTATGTGTGTTTGGCGTGTGTGTTTACTTGACAATATATGCATGCGTATTCGACAATGATCATATATTATGTGTGTTTAACTTGCTTGTACGTGTTTCATCTATGTGTGTGTATGTGTAGAAATCTGAGATAGCATTAGTTGGCATAAAATAAAAATAAAAAGTAAAGAAGCATAAACAATTTTACATAAAACAAGTTTGTTGGTACGAAGTGGCTAAGCTCAAATATAAATTGTTATAAACCGAAATAACCGAAACCTCGAACCAAAACCGATAGAAAACCCAAAAGCCGAACCAAAAATAGCGAATTTGTTTCGATTTTGGGTTTTATAAAAACCGAATAGTTCGGTTCGGTTTCAGTTTTGGATAAAATCGTTCCAAACTGAACCATGCTCACCCATAATTTGAGACATCTAACACATAATTAAGCATAGCATGTATTAAATATAGCATGATCTTTAAAATGCGATTGAACGCGGTGCAACGATATTACTTATGTTGTTCAACTCTATTTCTTTTATTGTTTCTTTTTTGTTAGACGTGGTATCACAAGATTTAAAATGAGCAGAGTGTAAAATATACAAGTGCTCGAACAGAATTTAGGTTCACTCTGTATTTCATTACAATTTACTAAGGCTATACAAAAAAACTTACTGTCCACATTTAAAAAAATATTGCATTGAAAAGGAAGAATCTATATGGGTCTAATCTCAATGCCTTGTACCATATAAGCCAATAGGATCCTTTTTACCAGGATGCTGTAACCTAAGATGCATAGAAATCATTTCGGTTTGAAACTCCGATACCTTGACTTCCATCCAACCATCACTCCTCTGTTGTGGAACGACATTCAGTTTACTGGGTCTAGCCACTGGGTTCTGGGTGTTCTCATTAAGCTTTGGTCTGATAACTGGGGTGTGAGGGCCTGCTAAATAGATATACCGGCCTGGATGATCGTAAAGATGTCTTTCCTTCACAACAAGAGGAGCCTAAAATGTGGATATATTAAGGTAAACTATGTATGCTTTTCAGGTGATATGTCTTGGCATTTATTTCACTCTCAATTGTAAAAAGGTCCTCCAAAGTTTTTGTATTGCTTCACTGAACCGGCTCGTTGTCTGATACATATAAGGTAAAGAAAAATATTGGGTGAGTATTACTTACAGCTTATGTGATAACTGACAAATATACAGGTAGAACAAGTATATATGATTACAGCTTGTTTTAACTAGAAATTCATACAACAATGATCTTAAAAGCTTAACCATGTATACATTCAAACCCAAGAGTTAATATTATGCTGGACATAACAGTAAAAATGCATAACGGATCATTTCAAGCACATTATTTTCTACATATATACGTAAACTACATTCTAAATCTAAACAAGGTCACATTTCCTACCTTCTGCGAACTCTTCCCAAATAGATAAATTTCCATCGGAACAAATGCACGCAATCGCATCACCATACTCTGGCGGAACCCAAACAACCTTTGCAACACTTCCATCATTAACCTATTCAATCAGTCAATGACAACACTTGCTAACAACGTTACATTCAACATAAAAGATTAAAATAACAGAAATCAATCATTATTTTCCAAAACAAATAGTCCAATCTTCAAACAAATAGCTCCATTCCACCGAGCAAATACATCAAATCCAAATGAATACAAATTTGACTCAAAATAAAGCTGTAAAATAAACCGAACATTCAACCAACCGATAGTTGATCGTTCTGCTAGAAGTTCATCTACATTCATTTACTCATTAAAAGAACAAACATGAACAACATCTATTATGTCCATTCACTTATAAGAAATGTATCATAACACACTTGCGACAATTAAATCCAAGAAAATACAAAGACGCTAAAGAAGAGAACAAAGTTAGACCACCATCTATCAATTTTAGATCATTAGGTATGAAGAAATGCCCAAAGGCGTCACATCTGCGACGTGTCACTTTTCCTTCTTACCACTGGCCAACCACATTTCACATGTTTTATTTCTATTGTGGCTCAAAATTCCACTAAAACAGACGAAAAATTTCCTACACTGGAACCATGGGCTTCCCCATGACGGACGACAACTGCCTGGTGCTCTAAAGAACATAGTCCTATAAACTAGATCAATCTTAATCTTAATTATAGTAATAACAAATTAGGCTGATCACCTAGTACTAGTGTTTTGCCCAACTACACATACTCTGTGACCTTAAGATAAGGTTCAAAACTTACTATTAGTCAAACACAACCTACACAATCATCACAAACTATTTTGACAATTGGACTATTTTTACAAAGAATTGACAACCAGAATATACTATTTAGTGTTTGTATGTTTCATAATAGCAAAGAAAACGGTTGCAGAAAGAGTATGATTGGAGTTGCTTTGAGTCAGGAACTGTAACTTCAAAAGTCAAACATGTATTCCATTGTCCCATTAGAAACGGAGACAGTACCCAGACACTTGATAAAAGGGTTTTCTAATGTACTCCTGCATTTAACAGCTTAACCTATCATGACCTTTTGACGTAGGGCACAGCAAACAGAAAAACATGAATTCAGCATTGTATGCATTAAGTGAAACCAATTGCAATATATGGGCACGCAAATAAAACCGAAGTTATGCCAACGATTTGATGGAACAAGTACAGTTTGGTATTTATACTATGATATACCTTATTTGTTACTGACTTTTTCTCTTAAAAGCCCGGGTGCCATCCTTTATGGTTCCACGAACACCACTAGACACTACGTTGTGTTCTATTACCTTTGTTAGCCCATGATCTCCTTCCAGGAAAGTCATAATGCGAAAGTCAAAATGCATAATTATATCATAGGAAAGTTAACCAAAAGAACAAAACTGCTCATGGAATGGAATGAAGAAAGTGTACCTCTTGGGCTGGTGAGGGCATGGGATTTTCCTCCGCTTTTTGTTAATGACTTGGGACTTCTTCAGAAGAAAGGTCATCCTTTACTTGAACTTTTGCATCGTTATCAACAACATTCAGGTCTTTGGATACCTTGTTTGCCTCAGACATTTTGTGTATATAGTTCAACAAAGACCTGATGGTAACACAATAATTCAATATCGGGTAATATTATCACTTAAGACTAAGGATGTTTTTCTTCACATAATCCATAGCCTCTAACTAAGGGGGTGTTTGGATACGCATTTTCATAGTGACTTAGGCATAGTTAGAAGATTCTGTATCTACCCTGAAATATTAGTTATGTTGCAGCAACTTATCTCATAAAACCTTAAAACTTTAATATTACACACAAATTTATCAATAAAACCAGGTTTGTGTTCAGACTTCTTAATCAAACACATTTACAAACAAAAAACTGAGTCACACATTTGATCAAACACTTTTCTTACACATATAATCCACAACATTTTTACCAAAACAAAATACACACAATTCAGTGGGACATTTCAATGAACACTTGGATTACACTCTAAACATATACGAGTAATTCACAAACGTTGTTAAAAAAAAAAAAAAAAAAAAAAAAAAAAAAAAAAAAAAACCTGATTCAGACATTTCGTCGAGCACTTGGTCTACACGTATTTATTACATTCAAACTAGAGATATAAGTTTCAACTGGTACTCCATAAGCACACACACTACATCAGCTTCAGATGAAATAAAGTTAGATCATTTATGTGAAGTCACATGCAAGCGTTTACTGTTACGAAAAATTAGGACCCACTGAAACATATAACTTACTAGGTGGTCCATATGTATGTGTTGTTATATTTTTTCCCTGCAGGTATGTTCCTTCTTTCTTACCCCCTCCCATGGCAACCAAGGGTAAAGAAAATGAAAAACAGGTTAGTGAACTGCTGAAACATTTCTATGCTACTACCTTTTTGACTTTTTGCATAGTTGCATTGTGTGTCCGACTTTTTTTGTAGCCGATTGTAACGGATTTTTACTACTGACAGAAGGACGAAGAGAGGCCAAAAGAGAAAAGCAAAGGGAAGGCGAGGAATATAGACTATTTCATGGAGGAGTTAAAACATGAACAAGAAATGAGAGAAAGAAGAAACCAAGAGCGCGAAAACTGGCAGGACGGACGTTCATTAGTGAACTTCAACGGTAAGATATGATTTTATTAGGAAGTTCATCATTAGTCACCGAGTTGCCCCTAACTACCTATCTAGTCAAATATTGCAATGCATACATTTTCAACCTTGTTTGGCATTTATATAAAGAGGATTTCATATATAAATACCATAATCTCATCTAAATCACATATACTTGTATCTTACTATCTCAGCTATCTAGTCGGTTTGATGAGTTGCCTGATGAATTTGATCCGAAGTTTGGTTCCTTTGATGATGGAGATCCTCAGACCACCAATCTTTATGTCGGAAATCTTGCACCTCAGGTATGATCGTGATGCTAATATGGTACTTTAGTTGGTGAAAAAATGCAAGCTGACCTTTTCTTTCTATGGTCAATACATTTCAGGTAGATGAAAATTTTCTTCTGCGGACATTTGGAAGATTTGGACCCATTGCTAGTGTGAAGATAATGTGGCCAAGGACAGAAGAGGAGCGAAAACGACAAAAAAACTGGTTTTGTGGCTTTTATGAACCGTGCAGATGGACAAGCTGCAAAAGATGAAATGCAAGGTTAAGCCCTTCCAAATAGTATAAGAGCTAAAATTCTTGTTTAAATGAGAGTAGAGGTCAACAATCTGATTCGTATATTTATGTAGAAATTTTCCAGCTATACCGGTAATGTCAACTTTTACGTGTCACACAGATGGGAGATTATATGAATTGAAGTTCTAGAAATGTTTAGTTGAATCATTTATGGAGCTTCTAAGTTGCAAACTTTCTTAGCAAGAGTGATAACTGAATATTGTATTTAATGTTTCAGGGGTGATTGTTTATGATTATGAATTGAATATTGGGTGGGGTAAATCCGTTTCTCTCCCTTCTCAATCACTCCCTGCTCCTCCTCCAGGACAAATGGCCATCAGGAGTAAAGAGGTATGCTTTATGATATGTTTGTAAAAACTTGCTATGAGTTTTAGGTTAAGTGGATGATATAAAACATTAATGACTTGTGCGGGTCTTATGAGTGACCTTTTGTGGTTTGCAGGGTGCCACTGTGATCTTGTCCGGTCCATCTGGTCCTCCCATTACTTCTGTTCCTAGCCAAAACTCAGAGCTGGTAAGTTGACCTATAGGTTGAATATATCTTACACTACCTTTGTAAGCAAAAGCTATTTTAAGGTACTGATATTCTAACCTTGGTGATTAGGTTCTTACTCCCAATGTGCCCGACATAACAGTTGTTATGCTTGAGGATGCCCGCCTTAGAAAAGTAATTGATAAAATGGCTCTTTATGTTCTTGATGGAGGTTGTGCTTTCGAGCAAGCTGTAATGGAGAGGGTCCGTGGGAATCCTCTTTTTAGTTTTTTGTTTGAACTCGGCTCTAAGGAGCATACTTATTATGTGTGGAGGCTTTATTCCTTTGCTCAGGTACATGGTTGACAAGCAACACTTAGAATTTAACCCTAGAAAAGGGAATGGCAGCTTGAGATATATGTGGATTGAAAGATTAATATTTGCTCTCACAAATGCAGGGTGATACGATGCGTAGGTGGCGAACTGAACCTTTTATCATGATAACGGGTAGTGGGAGGTAATAATTGCCAGAAACATATCTTGATACTTCCTTTACAAATATGTTGTTATAAAAACCAGTGATTTAAAAAACAAAATTGCTAGATGGGTTCCACCTGCTCTGCCAAAAGACAAGAGTCCAGAGAATGAGGAGACCGGAGCTACATTTGCTGCTGGAAGAAGCAGGGTACAATCTTGTTATTTATTTTCTTTTGTAAATCTTACATCAGCCAGGTGCAATTAAGTTATTTATTATACTTATTTTCCTTTGATTATCTTCGTGCAGCGTGTGGAGACTGAACGTACACTGACTGATGCACAAAGAGATGAATTTGAAGATATGCTCCGTGCTTTAACATTAGAAAGAATCCAAATCAAAGAAGCAATGGGTTTCGCTTTAGATAATGCTGATGCTGCTGGAGAGGTATCCTGACACTAAAAGTTATTAGTTATGATATGTTTTGTGTTTTTTTGTGGCTTAATCCGCTTTTATTTATTTTTTGCAGATAGTTGAAGTTCTAACAGAGTCTTTGACTCTTAAAGAAACTCCAATACCTACTAAAGTTGCAAGGCTCATGCTTGTCTCCGACATTCTTCAAAATAGTAGCGCTCCTGTAAAGAATGCATCTGCTTACCGCACCAAATTTGAAACAAATTTGCCAGATATACTTGAAAGCTTTAATGACCTGTATCGGAGTATCACTGGAAGAATCACAGCTGAGGCCCTAAAGGTAAAATGCTAGAGGTGTAGCCATTGATCATTGGTAAACATCACTGAAATTGTCCCTCTTGGAAACTAATCGCATAAATGGCTCTTGAGAGCCTTAGAGTGACCATTTATATGCAATGATATTCCCTCTTAGGGGCCATTTATGCAATTTGTTTTAAGAGAGACGGTTTCAGTGATTTTGAGCAAATCATATGGAGTATGGACCGCTTTAGTAATTTACTACATTATATTTTTAGGTTTAATCATGATTATGTTTTATTATATAATGGACATTATATAAGATGAGTATCTTCAGTCCTGATCCACTCATATTCTTTGCTTATTTTCCTTCTGTTCTAAGTGTAACATTCTCTTATCTGCAGGAACGAGTCATGAAAGTTCTTCAAGTGTGGGCTGACTGGTTCTTATTTTCGGATGCATATGTAAACGGGTTGCGTTCAACATTTCTTCGATCCAGTAACTCTGGTGTTACCTCATTCCATTCCATTTCTGGCGATGCAACAGAAACCGAACACATGTCCAATTATAGCGAAACTGGCGATTCTGGAAAAATTAATCCAGATGCAGCGTTAGCAATCAGCAAAAGTGCAGCCATGAAAGAACTATTAAATCTTCCTCTTGCTGAGCTGGAAAGACGTTGCAGACATAACGGATTATCTCTTGTTGGTGGTAGAGAAATGATGGTCGCACGTCTGCTTTATTTGGAAGAATCAGAAAAGCAAAGGGGTTATGAACTCAGTGATAATTTGAAGTATTCCCATCATAATCAAAGGGAAAGTAATGTCGATACGGGGCCTGTGGGATATTCAGGAAGGAATCATCAAGTGGATGATGATATGGGTGTCATATCAAAAGGCAAAGGTTCTGCGTCCATAGCTGCAATGATTCCGATCCCACAACCTGAGCTAAAAGCTTTCCCTAATAAGACAAAACCCGAATCTGTATTGCCTGCCTCTAAGTGGGCCCGTGAAGACGATGAAAATGACGATGAACAAAAAAGAAGTACTAGAGATCTTGGATTGGGTTATTCATCATCTGGAAGCGAGAATGCTGCTGGTGGTCATGGTATTGAGGCTATGGATACCGCAAGCACTATCACGAGTTCTGATACTAGTTTAACTGAAGAGAAGAGGTATGTACTTATTATCACGAGTATCAGATTTTTCATTTAACATATATATATTTTAAACTTCTTTAGTTTTAATTTCACATCTAGACCTTACTCATGGTTTTATTGATTTAAGTGAAATAATCTGATACTTTTTGAAAGCGAAGAGGTATACTTACTTGCTATTGGGGAGTAATGAATATTTCTAGTTGATATTATTTGGGTTTTGACCCGGTTAACACTTTGCAGAAATTGGAGCTCAATTTTCACAAAATCTCCCACAAAATCAACTTATGAAAATTAATTAATGCAAAGTGCAAACAACATTATCAATAAATTTCCCACTACAAAATCATTGCAAAAAATCATCTATATGGGTCTTAACTCAATTGCTTGTACCACGAGCCCCTTAAGATCCTTTTCACCGAGATGCTCAAACTTAAGATCCATAGGAACTGATTCGGTGGTAGTTTTTGTTTTAAACTCCCATACTTTGACTTTCATCCAACCATCGGTCCTCTGTTGCCGAATGGCAGTCCCTTTGTATCTATTAAGTGGGTTGTAGGTATTTTCATCAAGCTTTGGTCCGATAACTGGGGTGACTGGAGGGCTTACTAAATAGATAAACCAAGGATTTCTACTGAAATAGTCAACATTTTCATCCTCCACCTGAATAGGAGCCTCAAATGTTGATTGGTCTTGTGGTAATTTGAAGACAAGATAAGCTGCATATGTTGTTTCAGGTGACACTTCTTGGGGTTCTATTCTCCACCGAATTTGAAATTTGTAGCCGCCTGTTATTGCAAGCACTTTTCTAAATCTGCAGAAACAAAAAAGCTCATTATTTATGTACTTCTCTGAATTTGGAATTTGTTTAAGGTTTTCAACTAGTAGTAGCCTAATAATGTATTAAGCTGTTTATGTTTATTGTCTAACAGGTGTCATAACACATGCCAACTTCAAACAGTGATAACATTTAAACTTAGTGGAATTGGTCAATGGAAAATTTACATGCCATCACACACCAAACCAAAGTCATATGATGCTTTGGCATACTTGGGATATTCGGATTTACTAGGCTTCAATAATCAAGGAGGTATGCTCTTATTCATTAACTGATACACTAATCTAGTGAGAACAACTCACTAGATCGTAACACTAACAAAGAACAGCTTTGATGAGGTTATTTCCTTTTCAATTATCACAATGAACAAGATACTAAACACATACTGTACTGTTTTTCATCATTTTATACTAACTGTAGCTTACTATTAGAAGATGATACAAAAAGTCCCTGTACTTTCAATAAGGAACATCAAGAATTTACGGAATATTGCAGCATAATAAAGTATCTTTCTTAACTAGTACCCATTTATATGGAATATAATGGATTCACACAATGAACTAAAAAGGCAGAGTGTTTGGGAAGTTAAACACGAGAACTTACACAATTGGAGATGAAAAAACTTGTATTAGACGAGAGACAAAAGTGAACTCTCATGTTGTCTATAAATTAGGATCGGGGAATCCAATTCAGTGGCTATTGGAGTGGCATACAATATATATCCTAAAGTTACAAGCAACACAGAGCCTGTAATCCTTTATGAAAAGATGTAGTGATATTGGAAAAACTCAAAGGGTAAAGAAGTCGTGTTCGCTGATAAACATGTTTGGGAAGTGATTAGAAGTCAAACTCCAGAAGTGCAGTGGTTTTCCTTGGTATGGTACTCTCAGTGTAATCCTAGACATACAAATCTCCTATGGATGGCAATTCAAGAAAGGTTACAAACACAGAATAAGTCACTAGATGGGATAAGTGGAATAATGGGCCAAGTTGCAGATATGATTGGGTTGAATGGGTTGACTAATGGTTGGCAAGATATTATTCAGGATTTTGCTCCTAGATCATAAAACGACATTTGGAGCATCCTTAGAACTTAGAATACTCATACTTGCTGCTGCTGTATACTTCATATGGGGAAAAAGATCACAGAATTTCAGAGATGAAAGTGAGTTGGGACGTGCTGTATGGAAGGATTATTGACACTATAAATGTTAAACTAATGAGTTTTAAAGTGAAGCCAAATGAGGTAGCCCTCCATGTAGCAAAGATGTGGAATGCGTGCATGAATATTCAGAATTCTGATAGAGGAAACAAGGGTCAATAGAGCTGTGTACTTTAAAGCCAGTAAGATTTTTTTATCATTACTTTGTAGTGATGGTTAAGACTTCAGATTGTGAAGAAAGTTGTGTAGAATGGATTGCTCATTGTATAGATTTCAATATTAGTCTATTCAAAAATGGATTGCCACTTAAGGTGTATAGCACTGGTGCACTACCAAACTAGATTCTAATGATTCTGCCAAAATATATCATATCACAGTTGCATGCAAGAGAAAGATTCATCAATAGATCAAATTTCTTCATAAAGTCTCTTAATTCCTATGCAGTTGCAAAGTAGTGCAAACATAAGCATAACATATAAACTATTACTGAAAAACTGGCAAGAAATGTAAAGGAAGAACCTTGATTCTTTGGAAGACTCCCAGTTTGAGTTATTAAAGTCTATTACAGCTGCTCTTGCAGATAGCATTTGACATTTCTTCCCATTCTTATCAACACTGAACCACTATAAATCGATATAGATACGGTAAGTGCAGGAATATTACGTTTGAAATGGGTTTTGAAAATTGGAAGTAAACTAGTAATGATATCATTCATATTAAAAATATACCTGACAACCATTATCAAGCATGAACCCTTTGCAAAGAATTGAGTATAATTCCTTCTTTGTTTTCCACTCCAAACTAACTTTTGATAATTTGAGTGTTTTTTCATAATCATTTGGTATCTTTTGTTCCCAATACGTGTCTGAATCTGATATAGTTTCGATATGCTCCACCCTGTCATCCTCTAACAATTGATCTTCCACCTAATATAAAGTTTAGTTATAAACAATGCAATAGTACTTACTTGCCTCTTAAGAACCTATTAATTCTGTTGGGCTGCCACCTAACTTCTATAAATACCGTATCTCCATTGACAATTTATTTGTTTTAAGTTTCTAACTAAATTTTAAATTCTATTAGCAATTCATAATCCACCCGTCCCAACCCAACCTTCATTTCCCAATTGCCACCTATATAAGCAGTTAAAAGATCTTATTTCAAAATATTCTGGTGGTTGACCGATATTTCAAAATATTCTACTCCTTGTATACTGGTTCCAGGATTTATAAATAAATTTTTTTGAAACCCGTTTCGATCCCAACCATTTTGGACATATATTACCTGACCCAACCCAACATGAGCTTATTGGCAATTGTAATTCAAGATATTTTGGCAGTTAACCTCATTTGTAAGATCTGTTAGATTGTAAAACTATCATAGAAAAGGACTAAGATGAATAAACTTGTATATGTCAGCTTACTTTTTCCAAGGGCTGAAACAAGATGCCTTCTACTCCGTGTATCTTGGTTCCATAATATCCCTCAAAAATAATTTCAAGATCAACAATACTCCCATCGCTAGTGAATTGATACAATTCAGCCATATACTGATAATCCTCTTCTCTTCTCTTATTTGCAAGGTACACAACAGAAGAAGTTGTTGTCTCCCCTCTTAATCGGTACTTGAGGTTTATGTACACTTGTTTACCACTTGAGGAACTGTAGGAGGAACTGCAGTACACAAGGTTCACTGTGTATGTGACTGATGGGGACAATAACTGAGTCTTCACATGTGTTTTGAATCCCTTATAGTTTGTTGGATAAAAGCTTGCTGGGAATCTGCATGAAGAAGAAGAAGAAGAAAGGAATGATGCATCAATTTATATATGCTTATGAAACAATACGGATAAGTCTGAGTATGACAAGTCACCTTGACAATGGATGAGAATTATATTGAGGAGTGGAATCTTCATTTGGAATCAAACAATCTTCCATGGATATCATGTGACAGTGTTCCCCTTTCTCATTAAGAGAAAACCACTGCATAATTAGTAAGTTGGGAATTAGTTCTACTCAGACTATCTTTATAAATAAACATAGCTAATAGAATACCGTTTTGTATCCGTTAAGGTAGACTCCTTTGGAGAGAATCTGTTTAAGTTCATCAAGGGATGTGTATAACAAAGATTGTGAGGCAGCCTCGATTATGTGTTGGTACTCTTCAAACACTGGAAGTTGCACCTATATAATGACATCCAATCAGTTAAGTGTCATTTTTTCTTTACATCTTGTATAAATAAGATAACCATTGACAATAAAGTGCTTACTTTTTCTTCAGATGGTTGGAACTCCATGCCTGCTACTAGTAGATAGGTAGTACGGTATTCAAAGTAAAATTGAAGGTCTGCAGTTGTGTGTTGGGTTGTAAAGTGATACAATGGAACAATGAACCATCCATCTTCTCTCATATATGATGGGTAAATTATGAAAAATTTTGCCTCTCCATCTATTTTGTATCTCAGGGGGTTATATGAATTGACATCTGATTGATCTTTATATCGAAAGACAAGGTTGAGGGTGTATGAGATTTGAGGTGTCAAGTATTCACCTCTCACACGTGCTTTGAATCCAGCCCATCCATATTGGCAACATAGCCCCCCTGAAAATCTGCATAAAGAAGAATAAAGGCAACAATTAATTAGAGAAAAAAGGATGGATAAAGTTACTGAATACCAGCAAAAGGGATAAAATAAGAGACCTTGAATTAACAATATCAAAATCAGACGGATCATTTAAACGGCGGGCTTGACTTTCATCGACACAGGCTTGAATGTAAATCCTTTCAATGCATTCCCGCTTCTCATTTACAGACAGCCACTACACGTCCAATCAAAAATAAAGTTCCCAATTAGTTATTATTGGGTTTACAATATGTGAATCAGGGCATAAACTGGGTCAGACCTTTTAGATTTGGGTCAAGGGAATTGGGCCCAAGTCTAGTGGGTAAGTCTTTGTGGTTGATAAGAATGATCCATTTTTTGTTTTGTGTTAAGTTTTTAATAGATTTTGAGTAAACTAAATCACTTATTATCTTTTTTTCCTCCAAAGATGAACACACTTGAGATGTCATTTTTTAGAAAAGTACTTGAAATTGAATAAATTTGATGACTCAATTTTGACACATTTCAGATGTCATTTTTAACAAACCGAGTCATATTGGTTTTATAAGTAGAAATACATATGTAGTTGAGTATATATACAATTTACGATTTTGAAAGCTTAATAAAAAAAGGGTCAATGACTTAAATAGACCAAAAGAAAAAAAATAAAAAAATCCACTGCACAGACTATGGTCTATGTTTGAGGGAAAAATCCATATATATACTGCACAACCCCCCCCCCCCCCCCTCTTTTTTTATTTTTATTTTTTATGCTCGATTCCATTTTTATTTTTTGCTTGACATCACTATAATTTTGCTCGAATCCACTTTTGGAAGAAAAAAAAAGTCGAGCGTCTATGGGCTGAAATCAACTTTCTTTTGGTCTATTTAAGAGAAAAAAAAAAAAAAAAAAAAAAAAAAAAAAAAAAAAAAAAAAAAAAAAACCCCTCATGCAACATTAGCTAATTATTTACCTTTTTGCCCCTGTTAAGGAGGACTCCTTGGGAGAGAAGCACTTTCGATTCTTCTTCTGTGAATCTGTAGAACAGAGGATGAACCACACCCATAACAATCTCTTGGTTTGCTGTGACGACCTGACATTCCATCTATGGAGCATACATATATTGGACAATATTACACGACCAGGGAAGAAAGATCCTAGCTATTACTCAAAGTATGTAAATGATGTAGATATAAAAATCGGCATTTGCCAGCTTACATTTCCCAAGGGACGGAACTCGATGCCTTCTATGTAAAATTCACCCGAGAGACCACAGTCTTCCAAGAAAATTTCAAGATCTAGAATACTCTCCTCGGTGCTGTTAAACTTATACAAATATGCCACCAACTGTTTACATTCGTTCTTATCTGCAAAGTGCAGAATTGAAATTTTTATCTTCCCTTGTATTTTGTACCTGACGCCTACATATTTTTGTTTCATCCCCTCTATTTCACCAGCATGTAAGACAAGGTTTAAGCCGTATGTGACATCTGGTGACAAGAATAATGGAGTTGTCACACGTAGTTTGAATTCCATGAGACGTGTCTTGTAGCAACCAACTGCAAATCTGAATGTAAAAGCAGCAAGGAATGATTACATTACCGTAAATCTGACACGTATTTTGAAAATAGATTAGAAACGAAAGCGATTAGTAGGAGGAAGCAAAGTCACCTTGATTTTTCCTTAGACCAGTTGGTATCTCTCTGTGCATCATCTAAAATCAAATAGTCTTCGATGGATATCATAACATGATTTTCTCCTTTGTCATTTAATGATAACCACTGTCCATAATTAAATAGGTTTTAATAACGCGTAAAACCAGAATGTAAAAGTTTGGAGAGTTGATATGTATTTTTGACATAGAAATAACAATTTACCATTCTGAAAGTTTAATAAAAAAATCTCAAGCAACACTAGCTAATTATTTACCATTTTGCCCCCGTTAAGGAGGACCCCTTGGGAGAGAAGCACTTTCGATTCTTCTTCTCTGAATCTATAGAACAGAGGAGGTACCACACCCCTAACAATCTCTTGGTTTGCTATGACGACCTGACATTCCACGTATGAATAATACACAAATTGGACAATATTGCTCGACCATGGAAGAAATATCCTAGCTATTATTCAAATTAACTAATAACGTAGATAGATAAATTGGCATTTGTCAGCTTACTTTTTCCAAGGGACGGAACTCGATGCCTTCTATGTAAAAGTCACCCAAGAGACCACAGTCTTCCAAGAAAATTTCAAGATCTAGAATACTCTCCTCGGTGCTGTTAAACTGATACAGTTCTGCCACCAACTGCTTACCTTCTTTCTTATCTGCAAAGTGCAGAATTGAAATTTTTGTCTCCCGTTGTATTTTGTACCTGACGCCTACATACTGTTGTTTCATCCCATCTATTTCACTAGCATGTAAGACAAGGTTTAACCCGTATGTGACATCTGGTGACAAGAATAATGGAGCTGTGACACGTAGTTTCAATTCCATGAAATGTGTCTTGTAGCACCCAACTGCAAATCTGAATGCAAAAGCAGTAAGGAATGATTACATTACTGTAAATCTGACATGTATTTTGAAATAGATTAGAAACGAAAGGGATTAGTAGAAGGAGACCAAGTCACCTTGACTTTTCCTTAGACGAGTATCGATCACTGTAATCACTGTTTGGATCATCTAAACACAAATACTCTTCTATGGATACCATTACATGATGTTCTTCCATGTCATTTAATGATAACCACTGTCCACAAATATTTAGAGATTAATTACAAACGTGCAGGCTTTGAATGAGAGGCTTCAATGGAAGTCGGAATCGAGTACATGTTTATCATAAGTTCATAACCAAACATAAGGTCATGTTTAGTGAGTGAATCTTTGTGGTTGATGACAAATTTTTACGTTTGGTTTTGAAATAGAAAATAAATAACATGGAGTAACTTATCAATAGTAGAAGTTAATCACTGATTTTCTACTTTTAGTAACATATCTAAAATTTCTACCTCAAACTAATCTCGTCAATAATAATAAGCGTTGACGAGATCGATCTCCAAAGTTATGCTCACTGAGTATTTTTTACTTATTATATTCAATGATTTACAATGAAACATTAATTTTTTTAATGAAAAAAAATAAAATAAAAAGAAAGAATCTAAACGAAAACTTAAATTTAGCTAGATGTGAAACTTGAATGGCTATAAATGAAAACGTGTTTTATATATCGTTTAGCTAACAGACGTATCACTGAATACTTGAGTGCAAAAAACCTTTTTTTACACTTTATGAAAAAAAAAAAAAAAAAAAAAAATATCCTATCTAAATTATTGAAATGCACCTCTAAAAAACATTGCATTGTAGTGGGAAATATATCGTTTGCAATCTTTATTTGGTACTGTTCCTATCTATTTCTACAAATAAACTATAGCAAAGTAGTTAATTACTACCATTTCTCCAAAGATATAAATTAAAGAAAAGTAGCTAATTAGTAATTACCATTTTTCTAAAGATATAATCTAAAGCAAAGTAACTAATTACCGTTTTACCCCCATTAAGGAGGACCCCTTTAGAGAGAAGCTCTTTGAATTCCTCCAAGGATCTGCAGAACAGAGGATCTATTGCAACATTAGCTATCTTTGCATACTCTTTCGGTAGCACCTGCATTTGAAGTGCAATCTCCAGTACTTCCACAACACGAGACATTGTTGGCCGTTCTTCACGAGCGTTCTGTAAACATTGAGATGCAATGTCTGAGAATGTTTTCAATGAACTCGGTTGCATTTGTCTCCTGAGATCTTGCAAGATAATCTCATCTAACTTATTCTCTTCGTAGCTCTTTTTCCACAAAGACACATAAACCTTTAAGTGACCCCTGATAGATTCAAAACATAGCTTCCCTGACAATACTTCAAACAAAACTACCCCAAAAGAGTACACATCCGACTCTTTCGTGAGGGAATATGTCTCCATATATAATGGATCACAGTACCCAGGGGTACCTACTGCATTGGTGATAAGAAGCGAATACTGCTGATGAGCAGGACCCATCTTTGAAAGCCCAAAGTCAGAAACCTTGGCAGTCATATTCTTATCTAGTAGGATGTTTGCACTTTTAATGTCACAGTGCAATACTCTTTGTTGTGTCCCATTTGGATCATGCAGGAAGCTTAGTCCCTTCACAGCATCAATGCATATCATGAGACGCTGCGTCCAAGTGAGATCAGCGGAACTTAAATAGCAATCGTGACTTCCACGGGATGCATACTCATAAATGAGGATCATCTCACCCCCTTGGCAGCAAAATCCCAGGAGAGATATCAGGTTTTCATGCCTGTAACATGAAAGCATTCTGATCTCCTTGAAAAACTCAGGGTCGCCTTGTCCGTATCTACGATCAAGGCGCTTTATAGCAACCAGGCTTTTTTCTCCAGATTGGGAGAGAGACAATTCTCCTTTATACACTTTTCCAAAGCCACCACTTCCGATAACCTTGCTTTCATGAAAGTTGTTGGTGGCTGATATGATATCTTCCAGTTGGATTTCAAGATGTTTGAACTCAGTCACAAAGGATGCCATTGTTAGCTGATCAAATAATGGGAAAGATCAAATTGTAGAAAAAGAAGTATTGAAATTGGTGTAACTGGTTCAATAAAGAAGGAATTTGTCTTTATTTATGATGAGAGCACATTAAAGTTAATTTCAAGAAAAAGGAAAGTCACTTAACAACGGAAGATATGATTAGATACCGTTTACCTAACACACTAGATGAAAAATGGGTTTTGTTACAATGAAAAATTTATATAAAAATTGTAATTACAATGAAATTTCAGGTAAAGTGAAACTGATAATTATTATAGTGCATAAAGAAAAAGGGAGTGTTGAAAAAGGAAAAGTGAATGCAAGTGGGACACCAATCAATCAATTCCATTAGCACCGGTGATGAAGTTGTGCATTATATCTATATACTAGCTTCAAGGCCCGCCCGATGAGCGGCTAGTTTTAAATAGTTTTTAAGATAAAAATAAATAGTACAATGGTTTGATAGTAGATTAAGATTGTAAATTGCAACAAAGTTTGTGATTGTAATTCATTTAGTCTGTTATAAGTTGCATTTATTAAGGTCACGTTTTTACTCTGAAAAAAGGCACACATAGTAGAAAGATCAAATGTATAACATATCAAACACCATGGATGGTTCAAAAACGAAATGCACTCACGTGCATCTTAAATAAGGATCATGCGAACCTATTAGTTGAAACTTCACTCGAACCCCTAAATCCGTTATGTGATTGATTTGATTTTGCGTGTTGCAATAATAAATATGTTGCATCTACTTATGGATTTGACCCATGAAATTCACGGGATTAAATGGAAAACCATGAAATTGATAAAGAATGTATTATGTAAAGATATTTAACAGATAAATGAGCGATTGTCGAGAATACGTGAGTAAATAATATGTTTGATCAATGTGATATAATAATGTAAGTCTTAGCTACTGAAAGATGTGTGTAACGAACATAAATGAGGAATTACACTAGACATACTTGTAATAGTGTCGCATATAATGTAAGAAAGGTTGAACTTAGTTGATATTAGTATTCAAACAATGTTAACGCCATTAAAGCTAATCAAACGGTGTTATTGCCTTTATAACGTTATTTGTTAGTAAGTAATATGGTTTGTCATGGTTTAAAAATAATGCAACTATATAAAGTAATTATGGAATAAAAGATATCCAAACAGGCATGTCTAAACTAACAATAAGACTATGAACTAAAAGATTCCGGTAAAAGTATGTAAAATTCAATAAAGAATAAAACTAACACTAAATAACAATGAACACCACAATAGCACAAAAATCTTATGGACTATCAACAAATATCGCACTTGAGCATTAATGCAAAATCAAAAAATTGTTTAATATAAATTGGATATATTAATGCATTAGAGTGAAAGATTGAATATGACTTAATGAAATGATAAGTCGCTATTCCTCAAGCTATTGACTATTTAGTATCTGAGAGGTGGGGATAAGTTGAAATAGTTTTTAACATTCGAGCACGAAGCTGAAGATTAGATACTGGAGATGCTCTTAAAAATCTTATTTTCTATATATTAATCTATTTTTAACTTATATTAAACAGTCTTTATTCAAGCATGTTATAACTTCAACAACTTGAAATGTGTAACAAAATGAACTAAAATTCATTTTTCATACCTTAAAATGTATACAAACATGTGACATCATAAGTTTGCATATTGTATTTTAAAAAATTGCTCACATTACGACGAATTAGACAAAATAGTGCTTTAGTGACATTGTCAAAATTCATCTTTAATAAATTAGATAGATATGGTTTTTTCAAATAACTCGACTCTTCAATGATGAAAGAACACAAACATCAAGACATCTCCTGCAGAGTGTTTTATTATTATTATTATTATTATTATTATTATTATTATTATTTTTAATCTTCGGCTCCGACAATATGTGATTATGTTATATCCCCAACTTTAACTTTTCCTTCTCAGGTTGCAACTTTGCCTCAATATGAACTCCTCTAAAAATTTGGGTTGATGTATCAATTTGTCATTACTCATTACATAATCTGTACCAAAAAATAGACAACTTCGTCAAAACTTATCGACTTTAAGACCATTTACACTAATGTAACACAAATATATCGGTCAAAGTTCAGGTTAAAAAGAAAATTAATCAAGAGAACAACCTGCACGAATCATTTGAAAATAAATTAATCAAGAGAAACAACATGAACAAATCATATGAAAATCAATAAGCAATTCCGATCATCAAAACATTCAAAGAATTGATCGACATTGGGAAAAATGATGGAAAACTGGTATTAGTTAATTAAAAACCAAGAAAATGAGCAAGTCGTTAAACTAAATTGATAGAACTTTGCATACTTTCCTTATTTGCATGCATAATCAATAAATCTCACTCAAATAATAGTAAAATAGACCACTTAGTAAAAATAAAATGAAAGTTCAATCAGGTTACATTGCACACCTATTGTATCCTACAGCCACATTGCTAAAATGTTCATCCTTGATTTCTAAAGGAAACAAAATAATAATAAGGCTAATTAAGCTGGTGGCATAAACAAAATAATAATAAGGCTAATTAAGCCCAGTATGATTTAG
Source organism: Artemisia argyi (assembly GCA_030686995.1). Classification (NCBI taxonomy): domain Eukaryota; kingdom Viridiplantae; phylum Streptophyta; class Magnoliopsida; order Asterales; family Asteraceae; genus Artemisia; species Artemisia argyi. The sequence goes on along the minus strand of CM060685.1, from coordinate 187,729,574 downwards.
GACAAAAGGGTTATAACAGATGCACCATTTTCTACAGCCTCTCAGCATACATGCATGCATTAGCTTGCAATTTCAAACCAGCATAGACAATAAACCAACTCATTATGCTAAGGGTGACCCTTATTTCACAGCCATGTAAATTTTACGATATCACAAAAATTACCTCAAAAGGTTAGCAGACTTATTCATACAACATGTAATTGGTACAACTCCCCATTGCATATTCAGTGTCATTCTTGTGCTGTTTTCATTTGTGGACGCAAATATTAGAGCGTTTGGCTAGTACCGTGACAAAAGTGTTTCCATTTGGCCATTCCTTGTGTACACAAAAATAGCATCCACTGCAAGTTTGTTTGCTGCAAACATAAACACAAATTGGTTCTAGGATCAATGTATGCAAAATTCATTAAAAGTTGCAAGATGGAGGGTCGGATGATGGATGAAAACTGGTCATTAACAAATATGAAGCTGGTCATAGTTAAATTGTATTGGTCTACGTATTAAGAGCAGGGAGAGATACAAATACGTGATCAAGCATAAAGTTTAGAAGTTGATTTAAGAGATTATGGAACAACCAATACCAACTCTTGGACCATCACAATTGGGCACAACTTTTTCAATGATAGGGTCCGTGTTCATATTCCAATAAAAGCCCCTGTTACTATGATACATATTCACCAAAATAGCAACAAACATGTAAAAATAAATAAAAGGGGGCACTATAAGAATCAAGAATTTACCTTCATCTTGTCATAGAATTCATTCGTTACTCTGTATGAATCAGCTAAGACTTAAACTTTGAACTGCAAACAAAGTAAAGAGAAACTAATATTGTACCAATCAATACATGAAACAAATTAAAATGCTTATTTGAATTAGATTACCTCGCTCAATAAATTGAGATTAACCGGTTCATAGGAGCGAGATTTTTGATGTGCCGAATATCAACCCTTGATCATAAACCTTTCATAAAATAGTCCACTAAAGTTGCATCACATGTTTGTATCATATTACAATCATCTTCTACTCCTACAAATTAGAAAATAAATTGATAATTAGTTATATGTTCATTATAGTCAAGTGTGAAAGTGAAAATATTTAGATAGTTTGAAGGAAAAATGATGAGGTTCACTTCACTTGAAATATGAATTCCTAACAAAACAGTAAAACATATGTTAGCAGTTAAAAACATTCCTTAGTTATCAAATCAATTCAAATAAAAAACTTTTTCAGTAAGCTAACCAAATTCTTTTGACATTATTTTCATTTGGTAATTGTATCAAACAGTTGGTGTTCATCTTGTAAGTGTTGTACACATATATGAAATGGTAGAATGGATGCATGAAGTAACGTTTTCGAAAGCGGGTAAATCTGTGCATGCATGGTGAAATTAAAATAAACCTAAGCGCATGTGCAACTCAAAAAAAAAAAAATAAATAAATAAATAAATAAATAAATAAATAAATAAATAAAAATACAAGGAAAGATAGGCCTCGTGTTCGTCGTACATATGCGTTGCGGTTAAGTATGTTAAGAGTGGAATAAGTCTTATTTCAGTTTCTGTTGTGGTGCATGAATCGGTCGAGCATGTTAGAAAATTAAAAGGGCGAATCGTTTTCGAAAACCATGCAAGTCGTATAATACATTGATGAAGTAAATGGCATGCTTGTTTAAAATTGTTCCAATAAGTCCAAGATATGAAAATTCACACTTTTCACCCTAAACTTTAACGGTTTTCACATTTTAACCATGTACTTTGCTAAAATGATATATAAGACCCTAAAACTATGGTAATTATCATATTAAGCCTTTAACTTGACTAATTATCATTTGCAAACCAGTGAGTTGGCTAATTAATGGATTTTACTCTAAAGTTACTAATTCGGGAAATTTACTAAATATGGAAGGCTGCTATTTATATTAAGAAACTCTAATATGTCAATCTGAACAACAACAAGTGATGAATCGGTAATAACTTATGAAATGGTTCTTAAATAATAAGACGATCATTAATTCGTGTAGATTCGTTGAAGAAGGAGTAACTTCCGATCTTTATATCTTCTGAGGTGTTTGCACTTACGGTTTAAGGTACAGATATTCTATCCTTTCTCAGTAAGGATTCTGATCTCATGACTTTTCGATCCTTGACTTTGATTCGTTTTCTATGATATGATTCATTGATATAAGTCTTTGCTATGATCCGTTTGATATGATTTGTTGCTATCCATTTTGTTGATTACCTGATTACTATCTCCTGATTGAGATTCTGTTTGATTATGATATGATGTGGAAAACTAGAAGGGGGGTTGAATAGTTTTATGTCCTTTTTAAATTTATTTCCAAAATATTTTGTAGGTTATAAAAACTTTCGATTCGATCTTAAGTGAGTTCAAGCAACAACCAATATAAGCAAGTCTAAACTAATATTGAAAGTATTGAAATATAATGAAGAAAAGATAGAGTTAGAAAGATCAAACCACAACACGTGAATTTATAGTGGTTCGGCTACAAGGACACCTTCCTTGCCCTACTCCACTCCCCGAGTACCACACTCGAGAGTTTTCTTCACTATGTCAACAAACTCCTTATGGTGGAGAAACCTTACACACCTTGGCTTACACAAGTTAACGACACTAAGCTAAATATCGAGTTCTAATCGTAGTTAGAACCAATCTCACACCAAATATCACACCACATGATCTTCACACCTTAATCACACCTTCACACCTTCTTCAAGACTTCACACCGTCTTCACACCTTGTCAATCTTCACACCTTCTTCTATGCACAACTAAGTCACAACTACTAAACTAGTTTACAACACACCAAGATTCTACAATCAACGAATATACACAACACCTTAACAAATAACTATCACTAGTACTATATGAAACTAGCTATGCACAACACCACTACAATAAGATGGATGTAGAGAAGTGTTCTTCTTCTTGCACTTGAATGGATGAAGCTTTGGATCACTTGGAAACAAAGACTTATGAAATATATGATCAAAGGATTTTAGATCTAGAGAAGAAGATTGGATCAGAAAGTTTATAGTGCAAAAAGGTGAGAAAAATATGTGGAATGATCCAATATTTATAGGGCCAGATTTTACTGTTCGGGAGCGTGCCGGTCCCCTTAATTGTAGGCTGGTCCCCTTAATGATTAAGGGGGCCGCCTAGTAAAATTAAGGGGGCCGCCCTCCTGAACGTTCCAAAAGTTTTTCTGGATAAAATTTGCCCTTTTTGGTTGGAAATTTGAAATCATATTTTTGTGGTTTAATAAAGCTTTACCAAAAATGATTTACAAATATATATAAAATGTTAAAATCATTTTATATAATGTTATGTATTAATATAAAATTTCCTTTGATCATGTAATGCATAAGTTACTAAGTTTATGCATACGTTGAGTGATATAAGATGTAGAGGTAAATATTTGTCACCAAATACTTGTTTATGTCTTATTCTTGACTTAATTTGATTTAAGTTTTGTGATTATCAAAACATAGGTTTATTGAGAAATATTAATAACATTCACAAACATTATTTATATCAACAATCTCCCCCTTTTTGATGATTACAAAACTTAAACTCATTAACTCAAAAATTAGTTTTTAAACAAGTATTTTAGTGAGTTTATATGTACTTCTCCCCCTTTTTGTAACATCAAAAAGGTTATGCCGACAAGTTTTCATTCGTGAAAATTTTGACGGGTAGAAACTCCCCCTTGATGTGTACTCCCCCTCGTTTGGGGGCACCAAGAGAACGAGCTATGGAATGCTTGCAAAACAAAAATATTAGAAGCACAAGTATAGACATGCACACAAATATAATGTAATAAGGAAAGGAAGAAGCATTCATATTAGAGCAATGGTTGCGTCAAGACACAACAATACAAGTACAAGTAATGAAGAGTACAAGATATTAGCAATTACATAAGCTAACAACAATAGAAATACATCATCATGCAAAGGGTACATGGAATTCATAGAGCTTGCAAGCAAAAGGGATGATAAAGGCTTTATTTATTAAGCATATCATATGCTTAATTTGGAGAGCATGATGGTGATGGTGGAGTAATGGGTGAGAATTGTGGTGGAGGGATTATTGGAGAGGATGGTGGAGTTGGTGGTGGTGGTGGGTGGGTAAGCAAATGTTCAATATATGAAAACATATATTGAATTTCATCTCTAAGGCCAAAGATGATCGTGCGGTTATGGATGCAACAAAGACAAGTATCCCCATGGGATTCAAGTAGCCTCCAAGGTACGGGATTCGCAAAGAATGGTGGTGTAATTTGTGGTGATGAGAGATGAGCATCAAGTGGTGTTATTGGTGAAAGTGAGATGGTAAGATGAGTAGACATGGGTTCTTGTGTAGGAGGTGGTGATGATACTTGTGGTGACAAGTGTAAGTTGATGTAGTCATTGATTGATGAGGTTGAGGGTATGGATGATGAAGAAGTTCCATGAGTGGAAGGTGTTTTAGATGGTGCATTGGGTGCACTTGGGGATGAGCATTTGGGTGGAGGTGATGGTGTTTTGCTGTCTTCATTTGTTAAGTCAATGAAGAGTTGTTTTGAGGGGATGCCCACAAGTTTTTGTTTCTTGGAGGTTTTGGAGTTTGAGGTGCTTGGAGGAGTCATGATGATATGATGAATGATGAGATGAAGAATGGTGATAATGGAGGGAATTTATAGTATGGAAGTGGGTGATTTAGGTAAATGTTTGAAATTGTTGAAAGAGATTCTAAAATCAGTTGGGTCAAAATGGGAAATGATAGATGAAACTAGAGAAAGGATTCACAAGATGCAAAAGAATACAGTAAACCCAGTTCCAGATGGCCGGTCCCCTTAATTGTATGCCAGCCCCCTTAATCATTAAGGGGACCGCATAGGGAATTAAGGGGGCCGCCCATCTGGTGTTTTCCCAGATGACCAGAAACCCAAAATTTGCAGAATTTGGCCATTTTTCAAGTTTGTTTTTCCAGCAAGCTCTATTAGAAGCATATACACTAGGAATGATGATATATAAACATATATGTATAACCAAATTTTGCATGCAAATTAATATATTATAATCCATATTTGAAAAGAAGCATAGCATAGCATGATAATTATTCAAAGACTAAAAATTATTCAAGAGATAAACAAGAGCTAACACAAGTATTTCTGAATAAGTCGGACAAGTAGCAAACCATACAAATGTCAAATAGAAACAAGTAGTAACAAATAGCAATACATCAAAATCTTCTACTTCTTCTTCTTTCCAAGCATCTTCCTAAACATCTTCCCTACGGATTTGAATCCTCCTCACATCTCTTCATGCATTTGTTGTTGTTGATTGATGATGGAGGTTTGGCGAGTGAAGAGAAGTTCATCGGTACGTTTGTGAGGAAGAGGAACTGAATATTCCAAGTAATCAAGATCAGGAAGATCATCAACAAAGGTCGTGGGGGATGGAGTACTAACACGTGAGGTGTTTTCATCCTCATCATCCTCGTCATCACGATGAGATGTAGAACCATGACCCCTAGAGTACAAAGGAACACGAGATTTTCCTTTGTCACTACGAGGACGACGAGTACGAACACAAGTAAGTTGATTCAAAGTGGGAAGGATATGAACGTAGTAGTCTCTTTGAAGATGTGGGTAATGTTCCATCACATAACGATAAAGTCGTGTGAGAAACATACCATAAGGAAGATTGGCATTTGGGGTGTTTTTGGCGGACATTATTCGATGAATAAAAAGATAAGCCAAATTGTATTGCTCTTCAGCAATAACACAGTAAAGCATGTGGGCAATGCTCGCCGTGACATGATCACGGTGACCACCCGTACCAAACGCATTCTCGCGAATGAGTTCTTCCCACTTCTTCATGTCGGGGCTTAGCTCTTTGAGGAGGATTTGATTAGCATGAATGTCGACATTCTTCGACTTGATCATTCGACTAGTCGTACGACGTTCTAGTTCAAGCATTCGACGAATGTCTTAAGGACTAGGAATCTCATAATAGTAGGGGCCATCCTGAGGACGATTTCTTTCAAGAGTGGAAAGATCCCATTCATTTGAGAAAACGGCTTGGCCGTTGAATGGGATTCTAAGAATTTGCCCAAATTGAGCAAGAGTAAGAGTGATGAATTGATTTTGAATCATGAAGGAAATGAGGAGATGACCATAGGGATCGGTTTGCACCGTCACTTGGCTATAGAAGTCGAGGATAAAACGAGGAATGATAGGTTCGTTGATTTGAAAAAGACATTCAAAACGAATATTGGAGAACATTCGTTCTGTGTCATCAGATTCATAGAAAGATGGGTTGACAATTCTTCCTTCGTGAATGTTTCTATTTTCAATAGGACGATAGAAACATGCAACTGAAGGAGACATGCCGGGAGTAGAAGAGACATTTGGAATGTATTGTTTGGTTTTGGATACATCACCAACCGTGGTCTTAGGCATTTTCACCTAAACAAAATAACAACAAGAATAGAATTAATATAAAAACAACTATCATGCATATATTATATATATATATATATATATATATATATATATATATATATATATATATATATATATATATATATATATATATATGTATATATATAATTATATGCAATATATGTGGAACGAAATTCTACTTCGACAAAAAAAAAATATTCAATGAAGTAGTTTCATGATGTTCCTTTTATTTTGATTTTAAACTCGTTTAGAATGTATAATATCAAAAGGGTATGATATCATAATTCATTTCGAAATAAGGCTAGATATATATTAGATTATATATCTTTCATTTCGTAAGAGTTTGACACAACATAAGCTTGTTTAAAAGATTGAAATGCGAATTTTAGTTTTCAAAAATATCATTTTAAAGATAAACCAAACGCTCCCTTAACTAGATAACAATATCCTAAAAATATTAATATATATATTGATTATATATCTTGATGACCTCTATTGATTCTAGTATTATTAACAAAACTTATAAGCTAGTTTTAGGTTTCAAATAACTTCATATAGTTATGGTTTGTTCATGAACCAAACGCCCATGTTGTCTTCATGAACCATTTAACAACAACTTGAAAAGTATGCTTTGATTGTTTAGAGCGTTAAAACAATGTAATGTAGTAAGTTTTAAATGGTTTTTAAGAGTTATATCAACAATGTGCCTTTTGAAAAATAAAATTCGACTAGGGTTTATGGGCGATTAATGATTTTGACAAGATGATATGTTATACTAATTTTGAGTTGCAAAACATCATCCTAATCCTATGGGGAGCATTTGGCAGTTCAATTTCTAGCTTCAATTACACTTAAAATCGAATTAAAATGAATTTTAATAAAATGCATAATTATTGATTAGACACCAAATCGAATGAAATGTGATGAAATGCATGTTGGAAAACTTACAAAAGATGTTGTTATATGTTTGGTTGATGTTTGCCCCTTACGAAATAACCCCGGATTGGTGATTTGGTGAAGGATTTTGGTGGTTTTGGAGGTTTAGTTTCGTTCACAGCAGTATAGGGGAAGAGGTGAGTGAGTAAATGGAGTGTTTGGAAATGGAATTAAGGAGGAAAACGATTTTGGAAGTGTCAGATGGCCGGCCCCCTTAAACATTAAGGGGACCGCCCTCGATAACAAGCCGGTCCCCTTAATCATTAATACGTATATAATTAGATTTATAATATATCAAAAATACGTAAACGTCTATTGGCACGATGATAAAATTCTTAACAATTTTTTAATTACCGTTTCGATAATTAAATATACCTTTGACAATTTTTGGATAAAATGATCAAAGTGTTAAGTTGATGAAGGGTTTGAGGTGTGTTCGGGAATATGTGAATAAGTGTATATATATATATATATATATATATATATATATATATATATATATATATATATATATATATATATATTGTTTATATATAAGTATAAATGTGATTGAAAGATGGGTTGATGAGTGAGATTTGAAGGATAGTAGCGGAGATAGGATATAGTTGGCGAGAGGAGTTTGTTTCATCCATAGTGTTCATGTGCGAAGGCGTTCTTGCATTATAAAAGTCCACTTGACTCATATCCCTTCATCATCATGAGTCTCCTAAAAGAGGACTTACTAGAATAACGTGAGGGGGGGGGGGGGAAAGAAAGGGTTCGATAAAGAACGATTTCTTGGAGTTCTAGAAAGTCAACAAATGACGTATCTAGGTTATGTACAAGTGAATATATATATATATATATATATATATATATATATTTAATATATTACGTATAATAGTATGTATATGTATATATAAGTATATATGTGATTCTAACAAATAGAAGACAATAACAAATTATATCTAAATAATTGATGAAATCAAACAATGCATATTTATCTAAGCATGGCAATGAGTTGTGAAAGAATGGCGTACCCGGTGGTTTTCAAAGGAAATCTTCAACATCATCAAGATGAAATATAGATTTTGAAAAAGTCTATGTTGAGAGAAAAACCAAGATTGCCTCAAGGAATGTTCGTCTAGCCATTTGATCTCCATTGTCCTTTTGGTCCAAAGTTGTTTGGTCCAAACATGTTTAACATTTGACTCGGGTGCATGAAAGGTGGTAGAATGCCCCAAGGATTGTAGCTTTGTTGGTAGTTCCACATTTGATTACTATTGTTATTATAGTTTTGTCTATTTTGATTTCTTCTTGGTTGAGGTTTTTTAGACCTAGGATGAGAATTATTTGGTTTTCTAGGTGGTGGAGTTTTAGATCTTATTTTGGGTTTAGAAGATCCTACTTCGGTCTTTAAAGACGGTTTATAAAAATCTTTAACTTCTTCATCGTTGGCAAGAGGTATTTTCTTATCATTAATAAGTATATACTTAGGATTAGATTTTAAAGGTTTTTGTTTGTTGAGTTCACTTTTAAATTTTACATTTTTAATCTTGCTTGTTGAAGCCTCATTTGAATTAAATCCTAAGCCGGTTTTGTCTCCGGATGTTCTTTGAATACTTATTATTTTACTAAGTGATTGACTACTATTTTCAAATTTGTCAAGTTTGCGAATTTCTTCCCTAAGTATTTCGTTTTCACTTTTAAGCTCTTGACATGATTTACATTCTTCAAAAATTTCTTTACCTTTTTCTAGTTGATGTATTTTAATTTTTAGTTCAAGTACTTCACTTTCTAATTGATTGTTAATATATTTTAGTGATTTGTTTTTGGCCATTACTAGTTGTTCTAATTTGCATAGTTTAATATATTCATTATCTAGATCTTTTTCTTCTAATGATATACTTTCATCACTAAAATATTCGGTTTCGGAACGTACCTCATTTGGTGTATTCGCCATGAGACATTTTTCTTCCTTTGTCGTTTCATTCTCATCATCATCACTATCACTCCAAGCACCTCCAACAAATGCTCTTTGATTTTGATCTCTTGTCATCATTGGACATTTTCCAATAAGGTGATTTGGATCTCTACACTTGAAACACTTTCTTTCAATCTTGTTGTTCTTGTCATCTTTACTCTTTTGAAATGTTTTCTTTTCATCATACGGTTGTCTTACGAATCTTCCTCGCCTTTTGAAGAATTTCTTGAAATCTCTTACGGCCATGGCGTGTTCTTCGTCATCACTTTCGGAAGATGAGCTATCTTCGATACTAGATTCCTTTCTAGCTTTCAAGGCGATTGAATTTCTTTGCTCTCGTTTTTCCTTGACCATTTTGGAGTCCTTCTTAATGATGACTTCGTAGACTTTTAGATTTCCAATTAATTCGTCAAGTTGCAAAGTTGACAAATTCTTCGATTCTTCAATAGCCGTCACTTTAGCTCGCCATTTTGGATGAAGAGCCCTAAGAAACTTCCTAACAAAATTCTTACTAGAAAAATTCTCATCAAGTGCTTTTAAACTTGTGATGATAGTGTTAAATCTAGCAAAAGCATTGTCAATTGATTCCTCTTCCGGAATCGTGAATTGCTCGTATTGTTGAACAAGTAGATCTATCTTATTATCTTTGACTTGACTATTACCTTGGTGAGTTATTAGTAAAGAGTTCCAAATTTCTTTTGCGGTTTCACACATAAAGATCCTTTCGTACTCTTTACGTGGTAGCGCATTATAAATAACCATTTTTGCTTCATTATTTTTAGCAAGTTTTCTTTTTAAATCATCATTTTGTATTTCAAAAGGTACGATTTCATCTTTCTTAGTTTCCGGGTTATTTTGAATAGGTAAAAAATCACCATTAGTAATAACATGCCAAAGATCTAGATCTTTTGACTTCACATAAGTTTCGAATCGATTTTTCCAATATAAAAATCCATCACTTTCAAATAGTGGTGGTCTTTGCATAGATTTCCCTTCTAAATATTTTTCAGATTCGATAGATCGTTACAAGTTTTAAAATACAATATATTTTAAAGATCTTGCTAGACGTGGCTCTTGATACCAATTGTGGAAAACTAGAAGGGGGGTTGAATAGTTTTATGTCCTTTTTAAATTTATTTCCAAAATATTTTGTAGGTTATAAAAACTTTCGATTCGATCTTAAGTGAGTTCAAGCAACAACCAATATAAGCAAGTCTAAACTAATATTGAAAGTATTGAAATATAATGAAGAAAAGATAGAGTTAGAAAGATCAAACCACAACACGTGAATTTATAGTGGTTCGGCTACAAGGACACCTTCCTTGCCCTACTCCACTCCCCGAGTACCACACTCGAGAGTTTTCTTCACTATGTCAACAAACTCCTTATGGTGGAGAAACCTTACACACCTTAGCTTACACAAGTTAATGACACTAAGCTAAATGTCGAGTTCTCATCGTAGCTAGAACCAATCTCACACCAAATATCACACCACGTGATCTTCACACCTTAATTACACCTTCACACCTTCTTCAAGACTTCACACCGTCTTCACACCTTGTTAATCTTCACACCTTCTTCTATGCACAACTAAGTCACAACTACTAAACTAGTTTACAACACACCAAGATTCTACAATCAACGAATATACACAACACCTTAACAAATAACTATCACTAGTACTATATGAAACTAGCTATACACAACACCACTACAATAAGATGGATGTAGAGAAGTGTTCTTCTTCTTGCACTTGAATGGATGAAGCTTTGGATCACTTGGAAACAAAGACTTATGAAATATATGATCAAAGGATTTTAGATCTAGAGAAGAAGATTGGATCAGAAAGTTTATAGTGCAAAAAGGTGAGAAAAATATGTGGAATGATCCAATATTTATAGGGCCAGATTTTACTGTTCGGGAGCGTGCCGGTCCCCTTAATTGTAGGCCGGTCCCCTTAATGATTAAGGGGGCCGCCTAGTAAAATTAAGGGGGCCGCCCTCCTGAACGTTCCAAAAGTTTTTCTGGATAAAATTTGCCCTTTTTGGTTGGAAATTTGAAATCATATTTTTGTGGTTTAATAAAGCTTTACCAAAAATGATTTACAAATATATATAAAATGTTAAAATCATTTTATATAATGTTATGTATTAATATAAAATTTCCTTTGATCATGTAATGCATAAGTTACTAAGTTTATGCATACCTTGAGTGATATAAGATGTAGAGGTAAATATTTGTCACCAAATACTTTTTTATGTCTTATTCTTGACTTTATTTGATTTAAGTTTTGTGATTATCAAAACATAGGTTTATTGAGAAATATTAATAACATTCACAAACATTATTTATATCAACATATGATTCGTTTGTTATGGATATGCTTTGTTTGATATGATTATGTTCTTATGCCCGAGTTTTTATTCTACTCATGGAGGTACCATGGGCGTGTTAGTGATGGCACCACTGACATGACACTTTCTGGGGAGGTGTGATTGATCCCTGGCATTCCCTTATGTTTGATATATGTGCACTATGGCCAATTAGTTATATATGTGTCCAGTCATGAGCTGGCATGTGTATTTTGTTTGATTCAGGGAGTGTATGGATGCATCCTAGGTTCTGTTTTGTTATGAGAAGACAGTGACTGGCTGTACATGCCTTGTACCCCTTTCACTTCTGGTACATTGGAGTTAGCTACTCTATGTACACCCTATGAATTGACGGATATGTGATTATCTGATTTGAGACCTATTTGAGTATCTCGTTAGGTCGGCTCGTGGCTTTCCTATGTTTCTTGTGTCATTTCGAGTATCTCGTTAGACGCGCCTTTGTTGATAAGTGCTCTTGATTCTCTTAAGATTTGTTTATGCTTGATATATCCATGATGCTTCTTTTCATTTGACTTATGATATTCGTTCAGTTATTCGTTGATCTCTTATGCATTTGATAGATGATATTCCGTTTAGCAAAAACTTATGATTTCCTACTTCTTATACTTTTCATTCATTCGTTTGCTTTGTTATATATCTGTTCACTGGGCTTTTTAAGCTCAGCCGCATTTCCTTTCCTGCGGCAGGTTATAGGTTGGAAGCTGGGGTTGGGTGAAGAGAAAGCATAGAAGCTTTAGTGGACTACCCCCATGGACTAGAAGCCCACATCTGGACTAGTTTGGACTTGGATTAGATTAGACTTTGTTTAGTTTGTATTTTCCTTTCTTTTATAGTTTTAGTATTTCTTTTGTACTTTTAGATTTTTCCCTTGTAACCTTTTGTTTTAAGTCTTCCGCTTGCGTTGTATGCTTTGATATGTCACCATACTGTAGCGCTCCGGACCCATGTCGGGTTGGGGTGTTACAGGTTCGAATACTTTTGGTTGTTTTTCTCTCATTTTGATCTCGTATCGTGTTTATCTTGTGGTTTTGGTTGTACTTTCTTAGTTAGAAAGGTCATACACATCTTGTGTAGCTCTTGGTTTGGTTATATCATCACTCTCGTGGAAGATATGATGAATTCGTGGTTAGTTTCTACTTAGCGAGTTGGCATATCCGAGGTAGAGAGTTGGCTGTTTTTATTAACGAGTTGATAATAAAGATTTGGCGGTTTGCCATTTTTGGGTATAAAGCCAACTCGCTAGACAGCGACAGCTTTGTCTTATTAGTTTGGCGAGTTGACTGACCAGCGAGTTGATCTTTGCTAGCGAGTTGTGATCTGTGTAGCGAGTTGACTACTTGTAGCGAGTTGTGATGTATCCAGCGATTTGATCTTTATAGCGAGTTGGTGATTGGTAGCGGGTTGAGTCTGGGTAGCAATTTGCTTCTTTCCAGCGAGTTGTCCGAATAGCGAGCTGAGAAATCTAGCGAACTGTCCGCTATAGTAGCGATTTGATGTGTATAGCGAGTTGTTCAACAAGTAGCGAGTTGTGACCTCTGTGTAGTGAGTTGGTGCACTTGGGTAGCGAGTTGTATTACGCTTGGGTTAGATTGATTTACGTCAGTGTTTTGGTATATCCAGCGTGTTAAGGACCTTGTGATTTGTGCCAACATTCAACAATACATGGCAAACAATCTATAAAATAATGTATTGAACCCAACGGAGCCATCACAAATGTCTGATAGATGTCCCGAATGCTTCATGGTACTTTACACTCACATTGAGAAACTATTTGACAAGTCTGGCTACTCTGGTGGTTATAGTCGTGCATTTGCGACACTGTTCGGACATGACATTGAGTCGTTTAATGTCACAATGCCTCTATACCTAGATCAACTGAAACAACAAATGGTCAAATCTGATTTTTCGATAAACTGTTGTAACGCTGCTTACACGGTAATGCTCAAATAACTCCAAACGTTCAATGACTCAAAATTCACCATGGAATATGACTGGCAATGCCAAATGACATGTAAACGGTTTGCCGATCACACTGGTCTGGAGGTGGATGCATTCAAAGACACTCTATTCCATATCACTGGGGATGTTAAGGAGTTCATTAAGGTACGTTCACATACTTTATCAACAAGTGCAGCAGTCGTTATTGAAAGGACGCGCATTGAACCTAATACAGATGAGGTGGAGACTTCACAACCACAGGTGTCAAGGTTAAGTCAATCTCCAAAAGGTCATACTTCTGATTTATGCAAACATCCAGGTCAGGACTCACCCACCTATGAATCATGTTCATTGAATGAGACCGACAGTGATGTCTCGACTAATTCAATCTACACCAATCCTATGTGGGAGAATTGTGATCAAGTTGATGAAAAAGGTGATGATTCAGACTCTTTGGTTTCAAATTACCACATAAAATCTAATGAAACGGTTGATTTACATATTTTCAATAAACTCTCCAAAAGATTTTCTCAATTGGAAAAGCACTGCATCTCACTTGAGCTTGCAATGCAACGTAATGAAGAACAGTTTGTAATCAATCAACCTCGCAAAAACTCATAACTTCATGAGTTACGCGAGTATTTCATTATAAATGATTTAAAAGCTCAGATTGAAACCAAAGACCTGATAATCAATTGCCTCAAACTTCATGTTAAAGATATGAATGACATGTGCTCTTATCTTAAAGATAAAGCCACACAGGATTACTACTCTGACTCTACAACCGTAGTGGAGTTAGAACACAAGGTAACCATATTGCAAAATGAAAATGAAACACTGAGGAGACATAGAAAAACACTAAGTGACTTCATCAATGAAAAAAAATCTACGAATTCCAAAAATGTCCAATCACTTACCGCTCATAATGATGATATCAAAAATAAGCTTCAAAAGAGAGATCTCAAGATTTCAACAGTAAATATTGAATTGCTAAAAACTGCCAGGACAGACGTGAATACTAAGTTTGATAAACCTTCCATGCCAATTAGAAAACCTAGGACAGCTAGGCAGATCTCAGCCTTCAGCACGAATCGATCAAAGTTTTCTAAATCTAGGTGCGCACCTCTAATAGGTACTGACCAGGAATTATAAAAAACAGTCACTTCACAATGTCAACCTAAGGTAGTTAAGACTCTCAATAAACTCTTGAGGAAAGACAGTGAAGTAAATGTAGGAATCCCAAACCGGGCTAGAACATCAACACTTAAGAACACTCATTCCACAGGACTCAACACACCTTCCATAAGGCAGTCAATCATTGGACTTGAAAGATCAGATATTAGAGTGTCAAAAAATTGCCTTAAGTGGGTCCCTACGAGTAGGATTTTTAAATTGATGGGATTCAGGTAGATACCTATGCAATCATCTCCATACGACAAATTTAACAGCATGGGTGCCACTATTAGGGAAACTATCCACACTAACTCTTGTCAAAACAAGCAAAATCCACATGCTGGTGCAGGGTTTTCTATCTCAGGTACAAGATTTCCTTCTGAGAGGCTCAAAGTTTGGCGACGTAAAGACTCACTCCCTACTACTATAGAGAATCGGGTGTAAATTCAACGGTCAATGTCGCATGATGACTCCTGATAGCTTTCTTATCAGGACTCGGACCTCTGGAATAGTGTGGTGTATGAACGTATGTAATCGTTCATTCCGTATCCTTTATGTACATATTTATATAGATACTTGTAAACCCAACTTTGTCATAAGTGATATCACATTTTTTTGTGTGCTTTGTTGCACTGGCATGTCTTCTGGCATCGATAACATTTACGGTCCTAGAAATGTCATTCAATAATGACACGGGTCTTTAAATGAAGTTCGAACAGAAGTTTAAAACTTGCCACTATGGCTTGCTAATGTACTTGTTAGCAACCCGCTCTTTCTGTCTTATTCATGCATGCATGTAGTCAATCAACAACCTTTGTTCTTTGGTCATTGATTGAGGGGGAGAGTGGTTTCTGTTTCATGCTTCTGTGTGCATATATAAATGCGTCTGTGTGCATATCTGTGTGATTGATTGACATGTGCATCTCTGTGGTATATGATCTATGTTGGTGAATGATCTTGGTAATGAATCCATGTGTGATGATTATGATCTGTAGAATATATCTGTACTGATGATTCTCTTATATAGAGGGTCCACTTGGTATAATTGGTATATTGTTGAAAGTGGAAATGTGCACTTTGTGTAGCGAGTTGGCAAGTTTGGTACTTAAAGGTCTACTTAGTCAAATTCGTATACCTATAAGTAGAGGGACTGAAATGTCATTTATTAAACTTCAAAAGAGTATAAATACTCTTTAAAATAGCGATTAGGCTTCCAATACCCAACCCGCCGCTGCTACTACTTCTCACTGATCCGCTGTGCTTAGATCGTCAGGTTTTGTTACATCATTTAGTTTATATAGTCTTAGTGATCATGCTTTATGTTGTCTCACTAGGCTTAGTTACTTCTTGATGTCTGTTTAGGTCGATCGTGTATATCGTGTGTGGATTCTCGAACCATACGTATTGGTGTAGTGTTTCTATCAGAGATTAATCAGACATACGGTATGTTGAAATCCCACCACACGCATCTCCTTTTTCACCTCATCTTTGGTTTACCCCGTTCGTGTATAACTAAAGTGAGTCATACCTAATGTGATGTGTATACCATGGTTGTTTGATTCACTTATTGACTATTTAGTGTAGTTAATGTGATTGTGTATTACTGATAGCAAGTTATTGGTGTTTCTGGTTAGAGGGTTAAGGATATGCTTGGTAGCGTGTTGATGACATTCTTATTAGTGAGTTGATGATGTTTCTTGCTAGCGAGTTGATGAGATTTCTCGGTAGCGAGTTGATGAGATTTTACTTTAGCGAGTTGATGAGATTTCACTTTAGCGAGTTGATGAGATTTCTTGATTAGCGAGTTGATGAGGTTTATTGTTAGCGAGTTGATGAGATTTTACTTTAGCGAGTTGATGAGATTTCACTTTAGCGAGTTGATGAGATTTCACTTTAGCGAGTTGATGAGATTTCTTGATTAGCGAGTTGATGAAGTTTATTGTTAGCGAGTTGATGAGACTTTACTTTAGCGAGTTGATGAGATTTCACTTTAGCGAGTTGATGAGATTTCACTTTAGCGAGTTGATGAGATTTCTTGATTAGCGAGTTGATGAGATTTCACTCTAGCAAGATGATGTGATTTCACTTTAGCATGCTGATGAGGTTTCTTGCTAGCGAGTTGATTTAACTATCTGATTGCGTGTTGTAACACATATTAGCATGGTGTATCATTTATGCTAGGGTATTGTTCAACCTGTGAATATAGCGAGTTGTTCTGCTGTACACCAGCGTGTTGTGTACCTATATCTTGCTTGTTATATCTATGTGTGGGCTTTGTCTCTTGTTGGCTTATGACATACTTATGTTATATTTCACGGTTAAAATATATATTTCATGACAGTGTTGTGAGTGCAGACTAACCACTCTACATTGATGAGAACAAGGCACAGAACAATCCCACATACAAGATTGTTGTGGACATACTGAGAAACACATCCTTCTTTAAGGCTTTCACTGTTTCATCCACCATACCATCGATTTACATTCAGCAATTTTGGAACACCATGACTCATGACAAGGACAACAACACGTATCGGTGTCAACTCGATGAGCAATGGTTTGAAATCAATAAAGAAACACTCAGAAATGCACTCCAAATCAACCCCATCCTTCCCAACAAACCATTCTCATCCCCACCAAATCCCGAAGCCCTCCTAAAGTTCGTCAATGATCTGGGGTATCCTAAGGAGGTCATCACACTGTCCTCCATGTACACCAATGAAATGTATCAACCGTGGAGAGTGCTGATCACGCTTATCAATTTATGTCTTACGGGAAAGACATCTGGACATGAGAGGCTGCGGGCCCCTGCACTACATATACTGTGAGGTATCGTGAAAGGGAAAGATATAGACTTTTCTGAACGAATCTGGGAAGAATTTGCTCACTCTGTCAACACCTTCTTGGAAGACAGAATGAAGTTGGAAACCAACAAAGAAAGTAAGAAATGGAAATCCAAGTCCCTAATTCCTAGTATCAGATTCACCAAACTTATCATACTTCACCTTCAGTAATCTCATAATATACATCCTAGACCGGAGTCCTCTGTACATCTGGCGAGTGATGAACACTGTGTGGGTAATCTCAAGTTCGTTGCAAAAGGTACTGATCAAGAAATGTTTGGAATGGACATACCAGATGCTCTCCTCACTGGCAACATCCTTGATGCACCATATTACCAACTTTATCTGAGCAAGGTTGCTGCATCTCGCAAACAATCTACCTCCAAAACCACTGCTGAAAAATCGGCATCCAAGAAATGCAAGGTTGTCTCTACTACTGAGGTGGCATCAAGTGGCACTAAGAAACGCAAATCGATCAAAACTGTTAGCAAAACCGGGTCTAAGAAAACCAAGAAAGTTAAAGTTACAGTTTTAGATGACAATCCACATGATGTGGTGTCACCCACTGAAGTTGCTGACATTCAAAAGGCTGTCGAAGAAAGTCTCAAAACCAGTGAGACTCATTCTTGTCCCACATTGACAGGTGTCAGCATTAAAGAACCTGTACCTGAGAAACTTATGCCACTACCGGACACCATCGGGAAAGGAAAGAATGTGGCATCTGATGAACAAGCCGCACATACACTTCTTCACATCTCATCACCTGCTTCCAAGCTTAAAGAACCATGGTACGAATTCAAGAGACGATCCCCGGAAACTTCCAAACCGAAGGAGGTGTCCTCTGAAGATACACTGGAACAACCACAAAGTCATGAACCTCTCATCGAATCCAGTGATTCCGAGTCTGATCTTAATGTCTCTAAGAAGAAAGAAGAGACCCCTGTTACTACCACTGGGGATACGACCTCCAAGGACTTGCCCCCACCTGTATCCGAACCCACCACTGAACCACACTTGAATCTGCAAGATGAATTTGTTGCTTCTATCTACCCTGGGGTTCAACAGAATCTTAAGATGAAATCTGACGAACATAAGCTGATGATTGAACCTGACACTTCAACGGGAACTCTCTCCTCATATAAACAGTTTGATCATGAGTTCACTTATGGGGATCAAGATGCTGATAACAATCCTGAAGGGAAGGAGACCTCTATACCTACCAATGAGAGCGAAGCCATCTCTATGGTAGATGTTCCCATTGAACAATATGTGTCTACGATACCCACAGTGTCCATACCAATTCCCACCACTACATCATCAAAAGGCATCTCCACTGCTGCAGTCACTACTACCATCCCACCTAGTTCAATTGAGAACCTGTCAATTCAAGTTGAAAAAGCTCTGTCTACCGCTGAAAGAGCAAATAAGGAAGTCATAGACATCAAATCTACGCTTGTGAAGCATCAGGGTGTTCTTAAAGATCTCCAAAAGCTCGACCTGCACCATGTCATCCACCACCAAGCGTCTAGAATCTCTAAACTTGAGCTGATCAACATTGATAATTCGGTGCGTGAAGCAGTTGAAGAACAGGTGTCCTTTGCTGTTAAAAAGGCCATGGATGCACCACTCAAAGCACGATTCAAAGATCTATCCACTTACGACATGAAAGATCTGTTGCAGCAATGTATGTTTCAAACTGATCACCACAAGGAACATGAGGCACACCAACAGTTGTATATGTCACTGGAAAGGTCTATGATGATTGACGATGCCAAAGAACGGGAGATGGAGTTGGCAGATGAACGTAAAAGAAAGAAATGTAAACAGAACATCCCTAGACCACCATCTGAGGATCCTCCTCATCCTCCTCCTCCTCTGCCAACTTCAGAATCTGCTGGTGCACCTGGGTCGTCTGGCGGGGCAACTACCTTACAATCTATGCAACCACCACACGTGCCAAAATCATCACCTCAGAAGGGTCTGCCTGAATCTACTACTGAATCCAGAAATCCCAAGTCTTCCCAACATGTCACCTACAAAGCATGGACGACTACTGAAACCCGACACACACCTTCTGTCTCAATAGAGCATGATCTGGACTTTGATTCTGGAATACCTATCGAAGACCCCTCATCTGCTGAGGATGAAGATGATGATAATGATGATACGACTCCTCAAGTACCTAAAAGGGATCAATGGTGGAAATCATTCACACGTGTAGATGGATCTCCTTCCACCCCTATTAAGGTTACTGATGATGCCATTAGGACATGGTGGAAACACGATGATGCTATATAAGAGTCTCTCTTACCTGAGCCTGAGTGGATGATCTCCTCCGACACTCAATCTGTTCCTGACAACAACTGGGCGCATGTTGTAGCTGATAACTATGTACCTCCTCCCACACACTCCCTACTTGCTCAGACAGGAGACATAGGTTCTTTCATCCAATGGTATTGTAAGAAACAAGGAATATCCAAGCTGACTACAAAGGATTTAGAAGGACCTGCTTACGAGATTGTCAAAGCTTTTCATCCAGACATTGTGCACCTACAGTATCAAATGGAAGAATGTCACAAAATGCTTACTGATCAAGTTGAAGACGACATCCTCGACTACAATCTCGGGAAACCACTTCCACTTGGAGGCTCTACAGGTCGACTTACACTCCAAGCAGACTTCTTCTTTAATAAGGATCTTGAGTATCTCCGTTCTGGCAACAAAATTGCACTTTCCATTACCAAGATGAAAGCTGCTCGCTACACCAATGTTGGGTTGGAACAAATGGTGCCTGACACGATGTGGTGCGATGAAGAATGCAAATATGATGTTGCAACATCCTTTGGTATCTCTCACTGGTGGTACAAAAAGCGTGAATTCTACATTGCAAGACACACAGCCGCTGGTGATCCCAAAGCCGCTTATTCAAGGAAAAGAATTCTAAGTGTTATTCGTGTTGAAATCTTTCCTACATGCGGATACAAGTACTTGAAAAAGATCGTCCTTAGACGGTCACGTTGTTGGGAGCATACCATATCCGAGGGTGACTTCAAGTACCTACACCCCAATGACTTTGAAGATCTCTACCTGCTTCATCTTCAAGGAAAACTGGATCACCTTGCAGCACTTGAAAGAAGAACGCTTGTCTCTGCTGTCACTCATTGGATTCGTGGGCTTGTCATCAGACAAAGAGTTAAAGATTTCCAACTTGGAATTGAAAGCTATCAGACTCAACTAAATCTCACTAGACCTCGATGGGAAGCCAGGGACATGGAACTCAAGAGAGATTACTCGATTGTTGAGTCACCTAGAGCAGTGGTTTTTACTGACTGCTTCAACACTCGAATGCTCATGAGACTTGATGAAATCCACCACTTCAGCGATGGTATGCTTTCACAAGTGGAAGCTGCTCTGGATGTCAGGGACAAAGAATACCGAATTGCAAAAGATGTGAAGTACACCGTCTTCTGGACTGCAGAGATGTTCCAAAGAAACAAGCACTTTCTACATGCCATCAGGAAACTCTTGCTTGAAAGACGAATCTTCCAAAGTTTAGAATGCTTTGTGGGTGGGAGAATTCGTGAAGGAGACTACCGGCTAATGGAGCGCACCATCTAATTTCTTGTTATTATGATATGTAACAATTGTTATGGCACTATGTTGGTCTGTAACTATATAATCATATGTACTTGCGTGTGATTGTGTTCTTGATTCTGTTCGTTGCATAATGGCTTGCAGTCATTTCAGGCTGCAACCCGGAATTTATATATGGTTTGCTATTACTTCAGATAGCAACCCGGTCGTCATACTGGGGAAAGTTTGTCGCCAAAAAGACGTCTATTCCTAACAAAGGCATTTATTACTTTATATTCGTGCCTTTCCAATCTGATGTACGCTTAAGTGCATCATTTCTTGAAAAAGAAGAGAAGTCTTCTTTATCAAACAAATACTTTCCTTTCAAAGATTCTTCAGGAAAGTATTTGATCCAAACTTGGTGGTACCATGGTTTTTGAAGATAAAAATACAATTAACACTGTGTTTTAACAACATACCACTCAATCGATGAAAAAGAATTAATCTTTTATGATAAATACTTTATTGAAACATGCGTCATCGATTGAGGGGGAGCATGATTTCAAAAACTATATGACATCAAAACAAGATCTTTGTGCGTAAGGGCGTATTCGACATGTGATTGTTATGTGTTAGTATATGAATTTTTCATGAGTTTCTCGCTAAACTCTAAATCATTTATAAACTCATCACTTCTAACACATAACATTCTCCCTCAAGGTTTGAGGGGGAGCAAATGTATCATCTCAAAAATAAGTAATTCTTAAACATGACACATCTTTCTCCCAAAATCTTTTAACTTATTTAAATCACTTGGGATCACAAATCTCAATTGGTTTGAAATTTTTGATCAGGGGAGAAAAATGTGATTTAAATATGGAAATCTGATTAAAATGTGGTGTTGATTTAAAAAAAATGCTCTCCTATATGTGTTAAACCCTTTTGCATACCAATGCACATATTAAGGGGGAGCAAAGGGATCCTTGCATCTTGTGAGATCGAGACTCAGTCTTAACCAATGAATTGACAAAACAATGACCGTCATCAATCGAAAGGACTTGTCCTGGCCGGGTAATAACTTCAAGCTGGGTTAACTAGTGATGTAAGCGTGTCTCGAAGAGGACTTGTCTGAGTAGAGTGTACCGTTTCGAGAAACCTTTTGTGAACTTGACCAGGCCTGGTAATAATTTCAAGCTAGTCTAACTAGTGATGTAAGCGTGTCTCGAATGCCTGTTCATGTTTACTAAAGGTGGATCAATTATAAAGTGCAACTCTTCCCGTTATGTGCAAATTTATCATCAAAACATCGGTGCACATGTTAAGGGGGAGCATTTGAAAATGGTAAAACTCTCAGCGTGTTAACAAAATGAATTTTCAATCATAAACACGTTGAGAGAATTTTCAATGATTTGGTGTATGGCAACATAGGATAGTCATGAAGTTATAAGGTGGCTAAGGTTAGGAAAACCGTCCTATGATCCGCCAGAACCGGAGGGATCTACAATGGACAATACCGAATAGATAGTATTAGAAAGTCCGTAGGTATGATCATGAAAAAAGGAGAAATGTGAGAATGGAGAAAGAAGGGGTTGAAGAATTAAAAAGAAATGAAATGAGAAAGGGTGAAAAGAAATAGCCCTCCAATTATTCAACCTTAGGGCAGAAACCGGGTTCAATTCATAATCTACTGATGGTTGCTAAGGCGACATTGGTATTGAAGACAAGACGTTATGGACCCAGTGACGCACTGCACTAAATCTTCTAGCCACTCAAGTTCTCTTAAAAGAACTTTTTTCATTCTCACGGGGAACCGGTGTAATCTATCGACTTATCTCTTAGAGATGGTTGATATTGAAGCAGGAGACCTCTCCCTAATCCCCGCATAGGAAAACCAAATGCACTTATTGAGTCTAGAGCCTCGAGATACATAAAAAGATCTCATAGGAACACGTGCTACTTCTACCCTGGGTGTTCAACATTAAGAACACCAGTGGTAAACTTATGAGTCCTACGCAGATCTTAGCAATCAGCCAGAACATTTATGAGGGATGTTATTTATGTAACTCCCAATGATTGAATGGAAACTCCTGCCAGGGTCAACATCAAGCAGCCCTGAAAGCAGGTCACTTAGGTAATTCCTTGTGGATTACGCTGAGTGGTCCCGATGGTTACAAACGGTCTACAGTCGTGGAGTGATCTCCATCGACTCACCTAATCGTTGATATACTACGGTATAATCTTAAAAGGCCCACTTTGGGTTTTCGATTAGGAACGGTCTTGGTGAGGGTTAGAAGGAGTCTTCACACTATGCTGTTGATGATCTCTAATTCCAAACCTATAAGTTAACTGTTTACTTGCAGGAATTTCGGACGGTTGCAGAAGTAGATTGCTGAAAAGATGTTGATCCATAAATACATGCTCACACTTCATCATCACAACCTTTGAAATCATGATCATTATCTGGGCCTCATTTATGCTTCCACAACTCTGATGCTGAAGATCATGATCCTGAAAAGTGTGAGCATGCCACTACAAAGGTGATCATAACACATGAAGAAGTTATTACTCTATGATGTCTTGCAGACACACATTTTGGATTATGCACTCGAAGTAGTTTTCAAAGATCATCCAACACATTCAACAAGTCATCTAGAGTCAGCTGCCCAAAAGCACAAAGATCTCAACTAAGAAGAATCATTATGCTACGAGCTACAGAGACATCTTCAAAGATTATATGCTACGATTCAGTGCTTATTTTTTTTGGGGTGACCTCCCTTAGGGTGAGATTGTTAGGAATACGTTTATTCCAATGAAGACTCGGTCACCCCAAGTGTTGTAATAGCATAGTGTAGCTCGTAGTAATCATTAGTTTAGTGTAGTATTTGTGGAGTCAGGTCGGGTCTTTACCCACTGTCAGCCCGGTCCACAGCCCGTTTAATAGGGCGTTGAGCATGTAACTATAAATACCCTCTCCCACCCAAGGGAGAGGGTTGGACCTTCATTTGCAATTCAACTTTTCTTTTCTTTTACAAGGCTCCCAACCTCCTTCCTCTCTCTAACTTTCTCTCACTAGAAATCCATCTTATTCGATCCATACACACTTAATCTAAGCTTGTTATAACTTTAAGTATATTATTTGATATAACTTGATGTTTACTTGTTGTGGTTCATGATGTTATTATTTGATTTTGAGACTTGGGCATTTCTTTGTTATTGATTATTGTTGTTGTTGGCCGAACATTTTGGTTGGGTCGAGACCATTGTGGCCTCGACAATGGATTTAATGTGATGATTGAGGAGTTGTTGTCAAATGGTAAATGTGGGGACCGATTGTGAGACGGTCACTTAGATTGACGGAAATAGGTTAGTCGGGTGCCGTAGTCAGACCCTATTGTTATAGCACGTGAATTGGGTTTGATTTGGAAGGAGTTGGATTACTTATTTATGACTTGATTATGTTATTTTTGGACTTGGACAATGAGCTGAGAGTGATGACTCGGACATGTGACCGTTTCGTATAACTCGATAAAAATTTATAATCAAACACAAATAATAAGACTCGTAATAATATTATTGGTAATATAAACGTTTATATAAATATATAGACGTGAATAACGTATATATAAATATATAAATGCGTATATTAAAAATAAAAATATCACGAGTAATATTATAACAATAACGTGACGATAAGTATTATACTATGAAAGTGGTGTAATAAATGTCGGGAGCGTTATTATAATTAAACGACTATAAATAACGATGAAATCTTGGCGTTAAATAAATATTAAATAAAATAATTTCTTTTAAATAAATGAGGGAAACTATCGAGTTATACGGGGTCGTGGTCATTTGAGTCCAAGTGGATTATTTTATTTGTGACGTTCGTGTTGTCACGGATATATGACGATTAATACATTCACTTTCGATAACTACGTAACTTATTTAATCGACGGGTTAAATAAGAGCTATTTAGTTATTTAAATTGAGTATATTAATGGGCATCGTATCCTACGACGCTCATAGGTTGTGGTATGTGTACGAGAATAATGAATTACTAAGTATCTCGTGAGGTTGCCAAATTGACGAATTTGGTAAGCTTGATGGCATAATTAGGAAATTTATTAAACTTTGATATATACCATATAGTACTTTATGTGCAATATGACCTAGGATTTGGGTGTAATCTTAGAGTGGTATATTAAGTAAATAAATATGGGGGATTATCAAATCGACGGATTTGATAAACTTCGATGATTTATTTAAATAATATATTGGGCTAATATTAGACCTATAGATTGTTTTATTATTCTTTTTGTTGTGACTTCTTGGTTTGAGTTGTGTCGACCCACCACCCGTATGGATACCAAACGTCAAACTCCAAACTAATACGAGATTTATACGAGAAATGGATTTTCGGAAGTAAAATGGAATACGTTTGGGTTTGGGAATATTTGATTTTGAGGAAATGATTTCTGAATGAGTTGGTATTGTTAGGAGGTGCCGAGTCCGTAGTTGCCGTCTTTTGAGTTACTATACATCTTACTTCTACCGATTTCTTCTTGCTGAATTCTGGACTTGAGGTGAGTCATAGCCCCACTTTTTACTCTTGAACTATGTTTTCAATACTTGGGGTGAGAAACGTGCAAATTATTTAATGTGGACTACTATCGCTTTTATATTCTTTCTAAAACTTGCTATGCGTATGGACTAGGATGTATTGTCAACTTTAGTCACATATTTTCGTGTGTACTATTCAAGGTTGGCTTATTTTGATATTGGTGAATTGTCAACTTTAGTCACATAGTTTCGTGTGTACTATTCAAGGTTGGCTTATTTAGATACTATAGTGTGCACCTATAGGTTATTAATACTTCGGAGGTTATCCAAGTATTTATGATATTGCGGGGGTTACCCGAATATCTATGTTGGAGCGGAGGGTATCCGCAGGTTTGTTACGGAGGGTATCCGTGTATTATGTTGGAGTGGAGGGTATCCGCAGGTTTTTAGTGAATCCCTAGTCTAGCTAGCAAGCGTTTTGCGTATATGTCCACTATATTGATTATGAATTTAAACCTATGATCTCACCAGCGAAAGCTGACTTTTAGCACGTTTTCTCAGGTAATTAAGTGATGATTTTGATGCATGGATTGGAAGGCTTGGCAATGGCACCTGGTTTATGGATCTATTTTCTAAAACTCTGATATTTAATTGTGGACATACGTTTATTTCTTTTGGGCCTGACTCTGAATGATGTTGGGATAAATGTAAACTTTAAAACCCCGTTTTGGTGGTATTTTTCTTATGTTTACCTTATCTCGTTCTTTTATGTCTTGTGTTGGATACCAATCCCCGTAGCACCCCGAAAGCTTGTTGAGTCTTCCGCTGTACCAAATTTTGGGGGTGTTACACTTTTATGGAGAGATGTGTGGAAAATTAAACTTAGCGTGAACCCATTGCTTCTTCTTATTCTTTCGAATGTTTAGGTGCGCGTATCTTCAAAGTCATCTCTTTGTGCATCGGTCAATGTATGTTTAGTCTCCACACACTGAACGAAAATAACGAGAGCAAAGTAAGTATAATAAGCAACTGTAATTGCATCTTGCAGAAGTTCAACAATAAGGAATGTCATAACAAGAATCATACCCTGCTTCTTCCATCAACGAATGTGGCTCCTGTCTCCTCAATCTCTTGACCCTTGGCTGTTTGCAGATTACGAGGGACACATCTAACAAATGATACCAGTTATGTATTTTAGATCATTGATTTATATAACATATGCATGATTTGTAAATCGAAGTATTTAGATACCTCCCACTTCCGGTTAGAGCATTGCGTATGGTAACTCAACCCCATCACAATTCCTATGTGTCGTCCCAAACGGCGCCATCACACCCCGGACCCCATTTCCCTAGCCAAATAAATGGCGCTGCGTGAATTGTGTTTTTGTGTTTCTTTTTTTTAAAAAAAAAACTAGCCTCTCGAGCGCCCCAAATGGTTAAAAATTTGATTTTTTTTATTCCACCTCTATAAATATTACACTCATTTAACCATTTTTTTACACCTTTCTTTAATTCTCTCTACCAAATAACACATTCTCTATATAAAAAATGAATCCGAATGGGACTCTAGGGCAACAACCATATGCGTATGTACACAATAATAGCTGATAATATTGGGACCTGGTCATGGGGTCAGTGTAGATGCCTTCATGACATGATTGCATAAGAAAACTTTTCAACTAAGATCAGGCACAACACACGATAATTCTTTTCTCTGGGTGCATGTATCACATGATTTGCATAAAATAAAACAAAAAAAATTGTACATATTCGAGATAACTTAATTTTATCAAAAATAATACTCCTAATAAGGGTTATGGTACACGGAGGTTACCAAAGTTTCACCAAAATTTGCCCTAAAGAAACAAAGTTTCATTTTGTGCTTTTAGGTTACTAATGTAATCGGGTTTATTAATTTGGTCATCATACTTATAAACTTGCGACAATATGGTCATTTTGTGGAAGGGCAACCGGTTGTACCCATGCCAACTTTTGTGATTGATGATTTTTTTTTTCTTTTACAACACTAATTTAACACTGAAAACATGCAACTTTTGTGAAAACAACTGTGGTGGAACTCGAAAATTAGCCCTTAGTGAGCTTATTTCCTTAGAAGTGCTTAAAATGGGCTAAATTGAGAATGCAAGCTTGAAATAAGCCACACAGTGGACACAAACTAGAAAAGAAGCTATAAACAACTTGGATGAACTCAAATGAAGTTAAAACAACAAGCAATACCAACTGAATAAGTCAAAATTACAAATAAGCAAATCCACATTCACACAGTTAACAAAACAAGCTGCAGACCAAGTTCAAGGCTAATTCCAAGCTTATCCAATAAGCTAGAAGCCAAATGGAGATAGGAACTAACAAGTTGGGTGTATGGGCTTTCCAAAAACCCAAAGCTCACAAGCTAAGGTCCACAAATAAGCTCTGGGTGAGCTTATGAACTTGAGTACTTACACTGATGACTCAGTGTAAGTATTTAAGTGGTAATGAATTCATGTGACAATTTAAGTGAGCAAATAAGCATAAAACTGAGCAATGAACATATGCACAACAAGGTGATACAACAAGCTATCAAAAACAACAAAGATATAGAGATAGGATACAATAAGGAACAAGATGCAAGCCTAAGAAATTGATTCAACACCCCTGACACAGGGGAGGTTTTCAGAAAAGGGGCTAATTTTGACTTTATGAACTTTTGAGCTAAGTTGACTTATACGAACTTTGATCCTAATAAATTGACTGATTATGTTTTGTTAGGCGATATTGAGACTAATTAAAGCTAGTTTAACTACTAATGAGCTAACATGGATGATTGTGATTACAAAAGTTCAAACAGTGGCTGAGAACAAGGGGTATAAGTGAATTTTGAATTTCCTACAAACAAACAATGGATTTTAAAGTTCAAATGTCCTAATGTACACTAAAGAAACATGCAACAACAAAAGGTAACAGCAATAACACACTGGATCACAGAGGAACCAGTTAACCCAAACACACCCTTAAGAACTTGATTTGAAGGATTTTTAAGCAAAGGACTCTTGTAACCCTTGAAATTGATGCAGAAGCTTATGTTAATATGACATGGAACCAGTGCAACGCACGGGTATTGCACTTGTTATAATACGAGAGGGGTCAATTTTTTTGATTAAACAATAGTAACATAAAGACCCGGTAACATTTACATTAGTAACATAAAGACCCGGTAACATTTACATTAGTAACCTAAAAGCACAAAATGAAACTTTGTTTCTTTAGGGCAAATTTTTCTGAAACTTTAGTGACCTCCGTGTATATAAACCCTCCTAATAATATATTTTCAGTTTGAGTAAACAAATCGAGGGTGGTTAGGATGTCCTTTTATTTGACAATAATGTTTTGATACTTAACACGTTGAATAATCAACCTTAAGGAGTTAAGGTTGTAATCAGCAGCACATGTGTAGTACTGTAGTCGCTTCACTTGTGAAGCATCCCGGATATGAAACCGTGAAATCCCAGCAAAACTTCATATATGCAAATGTACAGGAAAACATACAGCTCACTAAGCTTTTCACTACTTATTCATCCCATAAATATTTAGTGTAACATTATCATTATCCTTATTCAAACAACTAAAACAATAATTAACAAGGAAACATAAACGATAACCATCACATAACCATTAAAAAAAAGCGAAAGAAAACACGAACTAACAGGAGCAACAACTCATTCACGAACAGAATAAGGTAGTTATCTAGGATAGTCATTATATCAAACACTTTGGTAGGCATTGCATAACTTAATTTGTGGCAAATCTAAATAACTATGTACACAAATTTCGCATATATGTCAATGAAAATATATCTCTTCAGCAAGGAAAGTAACAAGTGATAGTAACAAGTGATTAAGACTTGATATCGGTATCACTTTTTGTTTTCTGTACTCTCTTTACTTTATCAAAAACAGGTAAAAAGATTTCACACACAAAAACAGTTACATAGTGCAAATGGTCTTCGTTGATCAGTTGTAAAGTTTTTCAAGAAAACATTTACATTGGTGATATGGGTGATAGCACGGAGTACTTGTTAGATTTATTACACATATGTAAACAAGAGACATATAGAAAACAAAACAGGGAGCTTGAATGAAGTTTATATTTTGATCTTCCTTTTCTCAATGGTGAGTTTTTATATTTACCATACTTGAGCCGAGTTTTATCTTGCAAGCTCTCATTCCCAAGATGCAAACTCGCTGTCACACCCCGCTAGAAGCGGAAACACGAGGTGCAACGAAATGTAACATAGCATAAGATAGTAGAATAACACCATATGATTTAAGAAATAAGCTTACAACGTTACTTAAAGAAGTTTGTACAAAATTGAATAATTAAATCATAAGTCTTAAATTGATTCAAATGTGATATCTTTAGAAAATGTCTTGGCTAGGTCAACTCGGTCTTGAAAATGGGAATAAAGTATAACTTCAAGATGCAATGCCTTCAATAAATCAATAACGATCACCTGAAAATGATACTCTAAATTGTCAACATAAGGTTGGTGAGTTCGTTGGTTTAAAGTAAACATGAAACCAATTTGCCATGCATAATGTTTAGGACAAGTGTGCATATAAATAAAGCATAGGGCAATTAGTACAACATAACCAACCAATAAATGGGACGGAACGTGCCCACGATCCAAATTCACATTCTTCATCTCCGAAAGTATATAGTGTACAACATGCATGCCTACCAGCTGGAGCTAACACATGAGTACTCCCATGTCAATCATGACATGAGACCACACAGCATAAGATCACACAGATAACACTAATGCACCTAGCACAATCATAAGCACAATAACTTGTCCAAGTAACGTAAAAGTTTGAGCACAGAAGGAAAACAACTCTTGAGTATCATTCTCCCCCAAGTAAAACATAAGTAAAAAGGGGCCACGAAAACTCACCTTGAAGCGGATAAGACAAGGTGACAAGTCCAAAGTAAATAATCAATGCAAATGAAAGAACACCCGGAAATACAACTACTCCTCCTTCAAATGATCTACCTGAATAAAGAATTGCTTAAATGTCGTAACTGATTATTATTTTTAAATGTTATTTAATGTCATTAATGTTTTAGGGTTAAGTCATATGTAGTAAGAGTGTAGATTTTAAATGTATCTTAATTTTAATATTTAACCTTTAGTATAATGGTAAACCATATTAAGAATAATGAATAAACTGCATTAGAAACTAAGTTATACCAAATTAGTATAAAAGGAATAACCGATATAGGATTCAAGTTAAGCTAAATTACAAGTTAGGTTATACCGAATTAGGGACAAGGAAAACTCGGAATTATTACATATTAACACACGCTCGAAACACACACACTTATACTCTTGGTTTTTTTTAAAATCTTTGTCGAGACACTTTTTAACAAAAACTCTTTTGGACTAAAACCCTAACGAGGCTCGACCATATATAAAGGTCAACCTAGCGAGACAAACTTTTACAAAATACACACGGTAATAGCTTTTAAAACCAAAATCACCAAGACAATCTAGACAACTCCAACATTTATGAGACACACTTCTAAATTAGATTTGAGGTAACATATGCAGGTTGACACCAAGTCCCATGCAACTCTTGTTCCATCAATTTGTCCCAAAGATTTACAATTCTCGTTATCTCGACACGTAAACACAATCATATACAATCTGTCAACACTACCATATGGTTAACGAGACACATGCATTCCCACACGTTAAAAGATTCATGACACAACTCTAAACCTTCATTTACCCATTCGACTGCTTACTAACTTATATAAAATCCCAGGTTTCATATCTAGTTAATATGCTTATCCCGCAATTAAAGGTTCTTCTTATTCGTATCATATTACATAGTACAACATATTTGTTTATCTTGTGCATGGTCTCATGGTGATTAACGAGTACATCTTAGAGTTGAACCGAGAGGATCGAAACCAAAAAGAAAACACCATAGTTTCTAAAATGTGTACGACCCATCTTTCTTATATATGTTAAGCACAATACTTCGTTCGACCCAACTTATATCAATATAACAGGTTTCGTATTTCATATTAAATCCTGCATCAATCATTTTAAATCTTATGAAATCTGTTTGTACGTTTGCATGTATAGATGTATAAGATTTCATGAGCGCATGCGAGATGACGAACAAGAAATACCTCTAGTCGAATGCGAGATCGAGGCTGAAACCAGGTTACAAGTGCGAGGCCAAAACAGCACCCGAACAGAAGAACCTATGAAGAGATGTCGAACCCACAACCCAAGCGAGCATAGCCTTAATACGTACCATCTCGAATCAACACACATAAACCATGGTCGATTACATACTGGTTTTAGCCAAGTTGGGTTGTTATTTCATGTGGCGACCTTTGTGGCTATTAAAAGAAGCAAGAAAGAACAAGGACAAACGGTGTGGACTAGGCTGCTATACACAACCACAAGAGGGATGCACCACTTGCACACCACGATCACCAGGCTGCAACCTCATCCTATCAATGAACCTTGCTTCGTCTCCTTCTTTCTTCTTGAATCTTGGCAGCAACGAATGAAGTATAAGTATGTATTCTTTGTTTTTGGTTAGGTGCAGGAGAGAACACAAAGAGATAATATACTATTTTATTGGGGGAAAAAAACGTGGGAGGTGAGGGATAAGAGATAAGTATAACCGGTTTAGGGTTTTAGTGATTCAAGAGTGCAGAGAAAAGTGGTATTCGGCTATGATATAAGTGGGGAAGTGGGAGAGTATACTGCCGAGTCACAAGGAAGACTTGGTGACCAATTCTTTTCTTCTAACTTTTTAAATAATACATATCTTTCAATGTGTATAGGTTGAGTACGAAAATAAATAGAATGGGACCCTAAAAAAAACTTGTAAACGTGTGATTTTGTGTAGGGAAAGAATATCCGTGAATATCGTGATGAATAAAAGGAAACCGCGTTTTGTGATTAATGTGTACATATCACAAATAAATTGATGCACAATATTTCGGTCTATCTCCTTGCAATTTTGGTGGAATAAACAAAGTATTGTATAACATAAAGTTTTAAATGCCACTTACTTATTTAATAAACTTAGGCTAAAATTAAATAAAAAATGAAATTCAGATTTTTTTTTTTTTTTTTTTTTTTTTTGGGTGTAAGTCCAATGTTAGGTCAAGGTCAACGTTGACTAATCTGATTTGGAGAGGGCTCTCACAGTATCACCCCGTTAAGAGAATTTTGTCCCCAAAATTCAACTGGGTTTACTATTGGAAACATGCTTAACAAACAAGTACGGGTATTTCGTTTACATATAATCTGTGCGTTCTCAGGTATACCCATGCCCACTTCTTGAACTTCAACAACTCTTATAATCAGAATCTCATTGCGTATAGATTATTTAACTTTTCGTATGAACATTTTGGTTGGTTTCCCAGGTTGAAGTCAGTCATCAAACATAAAGTCATATGGACTAATGAGTGAGTTAATCATTGGCAAAGTATTTCTTAAGGCACAACACATTTTAACCACCAATATTTTGAGGGTATTCTAACAAGGAAGGGATATTCTTGATTTAGGTTGAAAAGTTTGCTAATGAAGCTACTAACCCAGATACATCAACCTAGCTAATTATAATTGAGTGAGCTACACCAATTGCTCTTAATGCAACTACGTTAATGCTTGAATGAAGAACCCAATGAAAGTCAAAGTTAGAATGGAAGAACTAGAAATCGAACTAGTACTCCAGTGTATGACAAAACTTATACACCAAATAGTATATACTACTTATGAAATAGGAGTCTCAATTGCAACAATCGAGTAATTAGAATTGATGGTGTAAGCATTGCCCATCCTCGAGCAAATTTGTCAAAAACCTTAAGTTAGATAACAACCAGGCTCCAACTCAACCTCAAAAACTCATCAAATAAGAACTGTCATGGAATTAAGTTAAGAGCTAAGAGTTGTTATGTAACTTAACCTTTTTGAGAAATTGGCTCAATTTTGGGGGTTGCTCCAAAACCAAATAACGGGTAGGTATCGATAACTTAAATTGGTGAGATTAGAGAAAAACGTCACAGGTACATAAAGTAAGTGAAACTTATTGAGAAAAATTGGTACAGCAGATGAGGGAGAAGGGTTTTTTTTTTTTTTTTTTTTTTTTTTTTCCAAAATTTGATGAAAAAAAAATAATAATAATTCAATTATGATGTACGTAAAGAATTTTCACCAAGTTATCAAGTACCTATCATGGGAGGAAAGATCAATCGCTTTATCTCGAGTCTTCATCAAAATTCATAATAGTTTGCAAGTATTGTAGTGCCAAAACAAAATGTGTAAGCAATAGAAATAACTAAAGTTGTTGGTAAGAGTAAAAGCAAGTCGCTTGGATTAAAACATATGAATATAATTGTGGAAAACGGTGAGTAACGGATCCAGGAGTTCAAGAGTCAGTTCCACATTAGATAGGAAGAAGAATAAGACTTCATACCTTACTTGCACCAAATGAGAGAAGAATGGTGTAGAGATGGCACGAACACTTATTACCATTGCAGGAGATCAGATCGATTTGCTTGAGGTTGCACCATACAATTTATTTGTCAATCTTGTTTTTCTTGTGGGCACACTAAAGTCTATGTATTGATTAAAAGGAAACGGAAATGATAGGTGTTGGTATTGGAAAGTCAATAAGTCAAGAATAATGAAGCACCAAGGCAAAGAGGACGATCTTTTGAAAGGACTGTCGAGGAAGTGCCTGGTGTGTGTTAGGTACATTTTTTTTGTCAATAACATACTTGTTTGCATTCAAAGCTTGGATAAAATACTAATTGTAGAATTTGTGGTTGTAAATAATTGCTCATAAAAAGTTGTTAAATAATGACCATTTATAAAAAAATGTAGTTTTTTTGTCTTTTTGTTGCAATAATAATATTTATCTTTCGTTACTTAGTCGGGTTTAATTAAAAAAAAATGTTTGTATATAATAAATTGTTTTAGATTATAAAATACTTATTTTTAAATTATGATTTTCTAAATGTGTATTAAGTTGTCATTATAAATGGCTACCGTTTTAAATTTCCTGTATTAACTAGTCGTGTTAGAATGTCTAGTTCTAATAAATCCCAATCGTTATTAATCCGCCTTAATCAATATAGGAAGTGTTCTGGTCTTACAAGTTTACAATTTATTGGTTTTCACATTGGGCCAACTAGCCCGACTAGTCCAATTTTACCAAAAAGTTTAGTTCAAGTTTACTTATACAATGCACTCGATAGTAAGCCCATTAGCAATTTTTTTTTAGCTCGTTAACAATTTATAAGTTGAACCCAATAGGTTTACATACGCTAGGCGGATTTATTAGTCAAAATAATATATGATATGAAATTTGCCTAATGGGTGAAAAGTGTTGTTTAGCTTATTAGGCGTATGTGTTTAACGCAAAGAATGAAAAGGGAAAAAGATTTTGGATGTATTTATCATGAAGTGATGTTCGCCAGTAGGTCAATGATAAGTCGTCGGGGACAACACGTGATTGAATGGATACTTCAGAGTACAAGACCTGATGAGGTAATTGCAAGAGTTGCTAAAAAATGGTGGTTCCTATGATTTCAATATGTTTCTTGAGTCATGTAGTGTGAAAAGATGAAGTAGATCCTGAATGCAAAAAGAGTTTTGTCGTAACTTGTAACACATCACAAGAATCATGGTTGTGCATCATTGAAATGAAGAAGGTTATTGGTTATGCATCAAGGTAACAAAATAAGAGGTATCCAACTCGCGCCATGGATTTGGCAGTCGTAGAGTTGCTTTGAAATTATAGGTTCATCTCATATGGTATTGGGTATTTTATTTATACTGACCACGAAGGTTTTACATACGTGCTTCATGGGAAAGATCGCATACTGAGACAGATAAAGTGAATGAAGTTAATATAGATTTATAAGGGTAATATCTCCTATCGTCCAGGAAGAGTAACTGTAGTTGCTGTCTTCATAAGCCGAAAGAATGAGAAGTATCAATTAGAGTTCGAACAATGAGGATAATCGTTAATACAAGTCTTACAGTTGATATGAGGGGAATTTAGAGAAATTCCGTTGAAGCGAAATCATCAAGAAATAATGTTTACTTATGTAACACCCCCAATTCATGGATGCAGCGGAATTCGAACTGGGTGTTACTTGACGGCACAATAGTCACAATAATAGAAAACGAACGCTAATTGAGTCGTTTTAAAAAGGTTTATCATTCAAATTATATAAATATCAGAGATTACAAAATGAGGTCCCAATTGGTTCCATGTTTACAAATCACATTAAGTAAGTTTTTGAATGATAAGTAAATTTATAGCCCTCTTGAGTATCCGTGTCCTTCCGTGCCATCCTTGATCGTCATGAACCTGAAATACATGCTTGAGAGGTCAACACAAAGGTTGAGTGATATTCATAGAGTTTGTTTAATGTTTGAACACAATGTGTTGGTAGTTAAATCGTTGAACACAATAATCGTAGTGTTTGTAGTTAAATCGTTTGAACACAATAATCGTAGTGTTTGTAGTTAAATCGTTTGAACACAATAATCGTAGTGTGAGCTGTAGACTCACACCAATGTTTGGAAAACAAGACAGGTAGGCTACGTTATTATACGCCCATAAAATGTATTATACACTAAGCTTATGAAACCAAAACGTTAACGTGTACCAATATCGATCGGCAGATTTATCCCGGTAGGTACTTTGCCGTCATACCTAATGTCTCAAATATTAATGCATTTGTTTGAACTTAGTCAAAACAAATGGGATTCGTCAATCCCAATAGGCCTATTCACAATATTCGCGCTCACTTGCAAGTAACCCTCGCAAGTGATTAAATGGTTCATAATAAGGGATCTTGGTTTGGCAAGGATGTTACTTAGTGATAATAAAACATAGTCGAATAGCATACAGTAGAAAGCATTGTGTTCGATTTAGAAATAGCATGTATTCCCCCCAAGGGTTTGTAAAATAGTTAAACAATAGAAAGTGGGGCTATGAACTCACCTGATATGATGGTACCATGAACATGTAATGAGCTGAAAAACAAGGCGCGCACACTAGCCGCAACCTAATATGAATGATGTACGATCTACTTTAGATCATAAAATGATGTTATGAATGTCCATGCACATGTTCCTATACCACTCTACTCTTTGGAAAAATACTTGTTGTTATCAAAAATATACATTTTCCAAGACTTAGGAAAAATATGGCTATTAGAAAAATAAAGCTAGTTGCAATATATATACTTATATATATCGTATGTTTCCATGTTAGTGTTGAAATCCTCGGGTTGAAATCCTTGAAATAACGTTTAATAGTCGTATAAATAAGCTTGTAATCATAAGTACTTCGATGGTTAAGAATTTGGCACTTTGGTAGTATTTATAGAAAATCTATGATTTAGTACGTAGAAGTATTATTTCTATTAGTGACAAAATGGTCTCGCAAAACTAGTCGTGAAATAGTGAATATTAAGAGTTAGGAAAGAAGCTCAGTAGTTTTGAGAAGATTTTCACCATATCTAAAAAGTCACAGAAGTGAAGTTTGTCCATACAGGTCTCGATCATAAAGATAATTAGCCGTCAAGTGAGGTATTGCGGCTGTTTTTGGCAGATTCTGGGCAGTTTTTGGGAAAGTTTGGAAGTCCATAAGTTGTTCGTTATAAATCCTTTTGACAAACGGATGGATGTTTTAAAAACTAGGCTGGGTGAACTAACTTTTTGTCAATAATGTAAATTTTCCATAAATGAGTTTATCAATGAGTAAATTGGCTCTCAACATGATGTATTACAAAAACTGTTTTTCTATACTTAATAATATTTTGCAAAAAAAAAAAACTGATGGAAATAAATAGAGTTTCGCCTATTTTGAAACGTGTATATCTTGGTCGTTATAAGCTTGTTTTCTGCGTTCTTTATATCCCCGAAATCGTGGGACAACATACTAATATATTTTTAATAAGTTGGGATGGCTAGATCAAGTTTTACACCTCAGATTGCCCATTGAAAATCGTGGGACAGCATGTACAATTTTCAGAAAATAGTTTTCGTCGTTAAACTTGCAAAAATCATATCTCCTTCGTTATAAACTCGTTTTAATCCGTTCTTTCGCCCACGGCTTCGTTTTTGAAAGTATTTTCTAAATCTTTAGCCCAAAGTTACCCGGAAACCCCTGAGTTTTCTGTATTTGGCAATTTGGGACAGAAGGTTTGTAGACTTGTTCCAAATCCATTTCTAAGGTTCTAAACTAGTTTCTAACATTACCAAAACTCTTTCAAGCACCACAAAGATAATCTAATCTTACCATACACCTTCTTAGGGTGTCATGGGTTCCTAAACATCATCAATCAAGTAAAACTAACAAGGATATCCATATAATCTATATCTAGGGTTTTTAAGTTAAAAGTTTATAAAATAAAGTGGTATAAGCTAGCATATGCATGAAATCTTGAATGGAAATCATATAATCATGAAGATAACATGAAGAAATCATGAAAAAGAGTTTGAAAACTTACTTAGCAATGATTAGTGGATTTGGATGATGAAAACTTAATAATCTTGAGTTTTTATTTCAAAACTCTAACAAGAATCATTAAAGGAACAATAAAATGGCTTGATCTTCAAAAATCAATGGTGGATTGATTGAAATTGGTTCTTGGTCGTGGCTCACCAAGGAGAAGAGAGAAAAAAAATTAGCTAGTTGTTTAGTAAAGAAAAATGAGTAGAAAAATTAGATTTGGTAACTTAATAAAATATCTTATTTTTGGATGGCATTTTTGTAATTAAAGGATCAAGTGGAAGGCTAGGAAGGAGGGGGGCGGCACATGTAGTGAAATGTGGAAGAGTATGTGGAAAACTTGGGTATTATCTAGTTCACGGAGTCGGTTTTGGTTCCGTTAATCGCTAAACGTAAATTGTTACGCCACAAAACGTAAAACCGGGTATCGTAAAAATACGAAACTTGGAAGAATGATTAAACTTGTCAAAATACTCCATAATAAAATATAAAATGAGTGGTAGGTTCCATTGGGGTGCTAAAACCCTGCTAAAACTGGAAACACGGGTCTAAAACGCGTAATACGTAAAACGTACGAATATTGCGTAAAATTGAGAAAAGTAAAATGTTACTTTTCTAATAGGATAAAAATGATCTAAAATGACTTATAATGTCTAGACTGGGCTCAGTCTAGTGTCGGTTGGTATTAAATGTCTTTTAGACATCAAACCGTAAGCCTAAAAATCACGAAATGACTTATAAAATCAAGGAATGATTTTTAGTCAATGGAGGAGGGAAAAATATGTTGAATTATTTTAAAAAGTTGAAAACTCAATTCTTTTTAGAAACGCGGTGCAGGTATAGGCTAAGGTTACGGCTGAGTAAAAACACTTAAAACTGAAATTTCCAGTTTTTCACGGCCGAGGTTTATTTTGGTCATATTTTTCTCAGTCATGATATATTCTCAAATAAATCATGAGTGTGTCAAACATTTTTCTGATACGGGGAAAATTAACGCGACCGAATTTCGTTGTGCGTAGAATTTTTGAATGACGTTTTACCCTAAAACGTGTAATTCCGTGTAATTCCTTAATAACTTTCACGAAAATGACCTTATGAAGGTCAAACTTTTAATTTGCCATGGAAATGATTTATCACTTTAGCCCAAGAAATAAAAATCAAATTTCGGGAAAATTTTCAGGAAAAATGAATAGTAAAAGTGAATAGTGAAATTTTCCGGGAATAGTAATTAACCTGAAAAATGCGAATTGTTACAACTTAGGCACGTATGACTAGTTGAAATTTATGATCAATGAATTAAAACATTCAAGAATATAACTTGGGTATTAATATTTGGTTAGGCTCAACATTTATTATTAGTTGAAGCTCATGAGTTCAAGCATTCAACTCATCTAGACAACACTAAAGGGTATAATGACTTGAAAATGTTGTATTAGTGATCTTAATATGGATAAATCAATCACATATTATGTCGAGAGATGTTTGACTTGATTACGAGTGAAAACATAGACATCAATATCCTTATGGTAACTGACCAACTATTGATATCCCATTATAGTAGTGATATTGTATTGAAGAGTGACTAGGTTGTTTAGAACTTATGAAACATAGTACAATACCATAGAGTAATTGTACATTGATTATTTAATTCGACACTTTTTCCACCAATGAGAGGTTTTAATCAAGTGGAATGTGTTAAGAAAAGTTGTTCCTCAAAGGAAGTGTTATATTATGATATCTTATTATTGATAATCTAAGATCAAAGTGTATTCAGGCTAGTTCACAAAGTGAAAGGTATGGGGAGATGAGGCATACGATCCAAAGGTATAGGAAAATAATTACTTGGTCATTACATTAGTGTTCAAAATAGCTTATTCTACATAGCATTTTAAAAGTTAAAAATCAATATGACCTTCCAACAACGTATTGTAACAAGGCATCCTTAATAATCAATATGCATCTAAAATAGTGTTCCGATAGCATGACTGATATAAAGGCATACTAAAAGCACATTGTAACAAGGCATCCTTAAACTCTAGTAGCGGGTTATGATGTATCACGCAAATGATGACATATAACATGCATCAACACCGATATGAATGCAAATAAGCACATAATGCAAAGACACATGCACACGACAGATGCAATCTCTGGTGACCTAGGGTTTGTGTCCAACCAAGCACGATTCAAGGTAACTACCCCCATCATTCCATTATTCCTCCTTAATTAGGCATAGTTGATCAGGCTATGCATAATTTAGGAAAAATGATGAAATGCTCGGGTTAGCCGACTCGTACCATGTTTGGGGTTTTACAAAAACTTTAGTTTGGTTATAGTTAAGGTTTTTATTTTAGAAAAACCGGTATTCTCTATAACCTTAGGCTCTGATACCATTCTGTCACACCCCGCTAGAAGCGGAAACACGAGGTGCAACGAAATGTAACATAGCATAAGATAGTAGAATAACACCATATGATTTAAGAAATAAGCTTACAACGTTACTTAAAGAAGTTTGTACAAAACTGAATAATTAAATCATAAGTCTTAAATTGATTCAAATGTGATATCCTTAGAAAATGTCTTGGCTAGGTCAACTCGGTCTTGAAAATGGGAATAAAGTATAACTTCAAGATGCAATGCCTTCAATAAATCAATAACGATCACCTGAAAATGATAGTCTAAATTGTCAACATAAGGTTGGTGAGTTCGTTGGTTTAAAGTAAACATGAAACCAATTTGCCATGCATAATGTTTAGGACAAGTGTGCATATAAATAAAGCATAGGGCAATTAGTACAACATAACCAACCAATAAATGGGACGGAACGTGCCCACGATCCAAATTCACATTCTTCATCTCCGAAAGTATATAGTGTACAACATGCATGCCTACCAGCTGGAGCTAACACATGAGTACTCCCATGTCAATCATGACATGAGACCACACAGCATAAGATCACACAGATAACACTAATGCACCTAGCACAATCATAAGCACAATAACTTGTCCAAGTAACGTAACAGTTTGTGCACAGAAGGAAAACAACTCTTGAGTATCATTCTCCCCCAAGTAAAACATAAGTAAAAAGGGGCCACGAAAACTCACCTTGAAGCGGATAAGACAAGGTGACAAGTCCAAAGTAAATAATCAATGCAAATGAAAGAACACCCGGAAATACAACTACTCCTCCTTCAAATGATCTACCTGAATAAAGAATTGCTTATTATATAGGAATCTATTTACCTTAAATGTCATAACTGATTATTATTTTTAAATGTTATTTAATGTCATTAATGTTTTAGGGTTAAGTCATATGTAGTAAGAGTGTAGATTTTAAATGTATCTTAATTTTAATATTTAACCTTTAGTATAATGGTAAACCATATTAAGAATAATGAATAAACTGCATTAGAAACTAAGTTATACCAAATTAGTATAAAAGAAATAACCGATATAGGTTTCAAGTTAAGCTAAATTACAAGTTAGGTTATACCGAATTAGGGACAAGGAAAACTCGGAATTATTACATATTAACACAAGCTCGAAACACACACACTTATACTCTTGGTTTTTTTTAAAATCTTTGTCGAGACACTTTTTAACAAAAACTCTTTTGGACTAAAACCCTAACGAGGCTCGACCATATATAAAGGTCAACCTAGCGAGACAAACTTTTACAAAATACACACGGTAATAGCTTTTAAAACCAAAATCACCAAGACAATCTAGACAACTCCAACATTTACGAGACACACTTCTAAATTAGATTTGAGGTAACATATGCAGGTTGACACCAAGTCCCATGCAACTCTTGTTCCATCAATTTGTCCCAAAGATTTACAATTCTCGTTATCTCGACACGTAAACACAATCATATACAATCTGTCAACACTACCATATGGTTAACGAGACACATGCATTCCCACACGTTAAAAGATTCATGACACAACTCTAAACCTTCATTTACCCATTCGACTGCTTACTAACTTATATAAAATCCCAGGTTTCATATCTAGTTAATATGCTTATCCCGCAATTAAAGGTTCTTCTTATTCGTATCATATTACATAGTACAACATATTTGTTTATCTTGTGCATGGTCTCATGGTGATTAACGAGTACATCTTAGAGTTGAACCGAGAGGATCGAAACCAAAAAGAAAACACCATAGTTTCTAAAATGTGTACGACCCATCTTTCTTATATATGTTAAGCACAATACTTCGTTCGACCCAACTTATATCAATATAACAGGTTTCGTATTTCATATTAAATCGTGCATCAATCATTTTAAATCTTATGAAATCTGTTTGTACGTTTGCATGTATAGATGTATAAGATTTCATGAGCGCATGCGAGATGACGAACAAGAAATACCTCTAGTCGAATGCGAGATCGAGGCTGAAACCAGGTTACAAGTGCGAGGCCAAAACAGCACCCGAACACAAGAACCTATGAAGAGATGTCGAACCCACAACCCAAGCGAGCATAGCCTCAATACGTACCATCTCGAATCAACACACAGAAACCATGGTCGATTACATACTGGTTTTAGCCAAGTTGGGTTGTTATTTCATGTGGCGACCTTTGTGGCTGTTAAAAGAAGCAAGAAAGAACAAGGACAAACGGTGTGGACTAGGCTGCTATACACGACCACAAGAGGGATGCACCACTTGCACACCACGATCACGAGGCTGCATCCTCATCCTATCAAAGAACCTTGCTTCGTCTCCTTCTTTCTTCTTGAATCTTGGCAGCAACGAATGAA
The DNA here is from genome assembly GCA_030686995.1 of Artemisia argyi. Classification (NCBI taxonomy): domain Eukaryota; kingdom Viridiplantae; phylum Streptophyta; class Magnoliopsida; order Asterales; family Asteraceae; genus Artemisia; species Artemisia argyi. Next base: position 187,686,393 of record CM060685.1, on the reverse strand, counting down.
GTATAAGTATGTATTCTTTGTTTTTGGTTAGGTGCAGGAGAGAACACAAAGAGATAATATACTATTTTATTGGGGGAAAAAAACGTGGGAGGTGAGGGATAAGAGATAAGTATAACCGGTTTAGGGTTTTAGTGATTCAAGAGTGCAGAGAAAAGTGGTATTCGGCTATGATATAAGTGGGGAAGTGGGAGAGTATACTGCCGAGTCACAAGGAAGACTTGGTGACCAATTCTTTTCTTCAACTTTTTAAATAATACATATCTTTCAATGTGTATAGGTTGAGTACGAAAATAAATAGAATGGGACCCTAAAAAAAACTTGTAAACGTGTGATTTTGTGTAGGGAAAGAATATCCGTGAATATCGTGATGAATAAAAGGAAACCGCGTTTTGTGATTAATGTGTACATATCACAAATAAATTGATGCACAATATTTCGGTCTATCTCCTTGCAATTTTGGTGGAATAAACAAAGTATTGTATAACATAAAGTTTTAAATGCCACTTACTTATTTAATAAACTTAGGCTAAAATTAAATAAAAAATGAAATTCAGATTTTTTTTTTTTTTTTTTTTTTTTTTTGGGTGTAAGTCCAATGTTAGGTCAAGGTCAACGTTGACTAATCTGATTTGGAGAGGGCTCTCACAGTATCACCCCGTTAAGAGAATTTTGTCCCCAAAATTCATCTGGGTTTACTATTGGAAACATGCTTAACAAACAAGTACGGGTATTTCGTTTACATATAATCTGTGCGTTCTCAGGTATACCCATGCCCACTTCTTGAACTTCAACAACTCTTATAATCAAAATCTCATTGCATATAGATTATTTAACTTTTCGTATGAACATTTTGGTTGGTTTCCCAGGTTGAAGTCAGTCATCAAACATAAAGTCATATGGACTAATGAGTGAGTTAATCATTGGCAAAGTATTTCTTAAGGCACAACACATTTTAACCACCAATATTTTGAGGGTATTCTAACAAGGAAGGGATATTCTTGATTTAGGTTGAAAAGTTCGCTAATGAAGCTACTAACCCATATACATCAACCTAGCTAATTATAATTGAGTGAGCTACACCAGTTGCTCTTAATGCAACTACGTTAATGCTTGAATGAAGAACCCAATGAAAGTCAAAGTTAGAATGGAAGAACCAGAAATCGAACTAGTACTCCAGTGTATGACAAAACTTATACACCAAATAGTATATACTACTTATGAAATAGGAGTCTCAATTGCAACAATCGAGTAATTAGAATTGATGGTGTAAGCATTGCCCATCCTCGAGCAAATTTGTCAAAAACCATAAGTTAGATAACAACCAGGCTCCAACTCAACCTCAAAAACTCATCAAATAAGAACTGTCATGGAATTAAGTTAAGAGCTAAGAGTTGTTATGTAACTTAACCTTTTTGAGAAATTGGCTCAATTTTGGGGGTTGCTCCAAAACCAAATAACGGGTAGGTATCGATAACTTAAATTGGTGAGATTAGAGAAAAACGTCACAGGTACATAAAGTAAGTGAAACTTATTGAGAAAAATTGGTACAGCAGATGAGGGAGAAGGGTTTTTTTTTTTTTTTTTTTTTTTTTTTTCCAAAATTTGATGAAAAAAAAATAATAATAATTCAATTATGATGTACGTAAAGAATTTTCACCAAGTTATCAAGTACCTATCATGGGAGGAAAGATCAATCGCTTTATCTCGAGTCTTCATCAAAATTCATAATAGTTTGCAAGTATTGTAGTGCCAAAACAAAATGTGTAAGCAATAGAAATAACTAAAGTTGTTGGTAAGAGTAAAAGCAAGTCGCTTGGATTAAAACATATGAATATAATTGTGGAAAACGGTGAGTAACGGATCCAGGAGTTCAAGAGTCAGTTCCACATTAGATAGGAAGAAGAATAAGACTTCATACCTTACTTGCACCAAATGAGAGAAGAATGGTGTAGAGATGGCACGAACACTTATTACCATTGCAGGAGATCAGATCGATTTGCTTGAGGTTGCACCATACAATTTATTTGTCAATCTTGTTTTTCTTGTGGGCACACTAAAGTCTATGTATTGATTAAAAGGAAACGGAAATGATAGGTGTTGGTATTGGAAAGTCAATAAGTCAAGAATAATGAAGCACCAAGGCAAAGAGGACGATCTTTTGAAAGGACTGTCGAGGAAGTGCCTGGTGTGTTAGGTACATTTTTTTTGTCAATAACATACTTGTTTGCATTCAAAGCTTGGATAAAATACTAATTGTAGAATTTGTGGTTGTAAATAATTGCTCATAAAAAGTTGTTAAATAATGACCATTTATAAAAAATGTAGTTTTTTTGTCTTTTTGTTGCAATAATAATATTTATCTTTCGTTACTTAGTCGGGTTTAATTAAAAAAAAATGTTTGTATATAATAAATTGTTTTAGATTATAAAATACTTATTTTTAAATTATGATTTTCTAAATGTGTATTAAGTTGTCATTATAAATGGCTACCGTTTTAAATTTCCTGTATTAACTAGTCGTGTTAGAATGTCTAGTTCTAATAAATCCCAATCGTTATTAATCCGCCTTAATCAATATAGGAAGTGTTCTGGTCTTACAAGTTTACAATTTATTGGTTTTCACATTGGGCCAACTAGCCCGACTAGTCCAATTTTACCAAAAAGTTTAGTTCAAGTTTACTTATACAATGCACTCGATAGTAAGCCCATTAGCAATTTTTTTTTAGCTCGTTAACAATTTATAAGTTGAACCCAATAGGTTTACATACGCTAGGCGGATTTATTAGTCAAAATAATATATGATATGAAATTTGCCTAATGGGTGAAAAATGTTGTTTAGCTTATTAGGCGTATGTGTTTAACGCAAAGAATGAAAAGGGAAAAAGATTTTGGATGTATTTATCATGAAGTGATGTTCACCAGTAGGTCAATGATAAGTCGTCGGGGACAACACGTGATTGAATGGATACTTCAGAGTACAAGACCTGATGAGGTAATTGCAAGAGTTGCTAAAAAATGGTGGTTCGTATGATTTCAATATGTTTCTTGAGTCATGTAGTGTGAAAAGATGAAGTAGATCCTGAATGCAAAAAGAGTTTTCTCGTAACTTGTAACACATCACAAGAATCATGGTTGTGCATCATTGAAATGAAGAAGGTTATTGGTTATGCATCAAGGTAACAAAATAAGAGGTATCCAACTCGCGCCATGGATTTGGCAGTCGTAGAGTTGCTTTGAAATTATGGGTTCATCTCATATGGTATTGGGTATTTTATTTATACTGACCACGAAGGTTTTACATACGTGCTTCATGGGAAAGATCGCATACTGAGACAGATAAAGTGAATGAAGTTAATATAGATTTATAAGGGTAATATCTCCTATCGTCCAGGAAGAGTAACTGTAGTTGCTGTCTTCATAAGCCGAAAGAATGAGAAGTATCAATTAGAGTTCGAACAATGAGGATAATCGTTAATACAAGTCTTACAGTTGATATGAGGGGAATTTAGAGAAATTCCGTTGAAGCGAAATCATCAAGAAATAATGTTTACTTATGTAACACCCCCAATTCATGGATGCAGCGGAATTCGAACTGGGTGTTACTTGACGGCACAATAGTCACAATAATAGAAAACGAACGCTAATTGAGTCGTTTTAAAAAGGTTTATCATTCAAATTATATAAATATCAGAGATTACAAAATGAGGTCCCAATTGGTTCCATGTTTACAAATCACATTAAGTAAGTTTTTGAATGATAAGTAAATTTATAGCCCTCTTGAGTATCCGTGTCCTTCCGTGCCATCCTTGATCGTCATGAACCTGAAATACATGCTTGAGAGGTCAACACAAAGGTTGAGTGATATTCATAGAGTTTGTTTAATGTTTGAACACAATGTGTTGGTAGTTAAATCGTTGAACACAATAATCGTAGTGTTTGTAGTTAAATCGTTTGAACACAATAATCGTAGTGTTTGTAGTTAAATCGTTTGAACACAATAATCGTAGTGTGAGCTGTAGACTCACACCAATGTTTGGAAAACAAGACAGGTAGGCTACGTTATTATACGCCCATAAAATGTATTATACACTAAGCTTATGAAACCAAAACGTTAACGTGTACCAATATCGATCGGCAGATTTATCCCGGTAGGTACTTTGCCGTCATACCTAATGTCTCAAATATTAATGCATTTGTTTGAACTTAGTCAAAACAAATGGGATTCGTCAATCCCAATAGGCCTATTCACAATATTCGCGCTCACTTGCAAGTAACCCTCGCAAGTGATTAAATGGTTCATAATAAGGGATCTTGGTTTGGCAAGGATGTTACTTAGTGATAATAAAACATAGTCGAATAGCATACAGTAGAAAGCATTGTGTTCGATTTAGAAATAGCATGTATTCCCCCCAAGGGTTTGTAAAATAGTTAAACAATAGAAAGTGGGGCTATGAACTCACCTGATATGATGGTACCATGAACATGTAATGAGCTGAAAAACAAGGCGCGCACACTAGCCGCAACCTAATATGAATGATGTACGATCTACTTTAGATCATGAAATGATGTTATGAATGTCCATGCACATGTTCCTATACCACTCTACTCTTTGGAAAAATACTTGTTGTTATCAAAAATATACATTTTCCAAGACTTAGGAAAAATATGGCTATTAGAAAAATAAAGCTAGTTGCAATATATATACTTATATATATCGTATGTTTCCATGTTAGTGTTGAAATCCTCGGGTTGAAATCCTTGAAATAACGTTTAATAGTCGTATAAATAAGCTTGTAATCATAAGTACTTCGATGGTTAAGAATTTGGCACTTTGGTAGTATTTATAGAAAATCTATGATTTAGTACGTAGAAGTATTATTTCTATTAGTGACAAAATGGTCTCGCAAAACTAGTCGTGAAATAGTGAATATTAAGAGTTAGGAAAGAAGCTCAGTAGTTTTGAGAAGATTTTCACCATATCTAAAAAGTCATAGAAGTGAAGTTTGTCCATACAGGTCTCGATCATAAAGATAATTAGCCGTCAAGTGAGGTATTTCGGCTGTTTTTGGCAGATTCTGGGCAGTTTTTGGGAAAGTTTGGAAGTCCATAAGTTGTTCGTTATAAATCCTTTTGACAAACGGTTGGATGTTTTAAAAACTAGGCTGGGTGAACTAACTTTTTGTCAATAATGTAAATTTTCCATAAATGAGTTTATCAATGAGTAAATTGGCTCTCAACATGATGTATTACAAAAACTGTTTTTCTATACTTAATAATATTTTGTAAAAAAAAACTGATGGAAATAAATAGAGTTTCGCCGATTTTGAAACGTGTATATCTTGGTCGTTATAAGCTTGTTTTCTGCGTTCTTTATATCCCCGAAATCGTGGGACAACATACTAATATATTTTTAATAAGTTGGGATGGCTAGATCAAGTTTTATACCTCAGATTGCCCATTGAAAATCGTGGGACAGCATGTACAATTTTCAGAAAATAGTTTTCGTCGTTAAACTTGCAAAAATCATATCTCCTTCGTTATAAACTCGTTTTAATCCGTTCTTTCGCCCACGGCTTCGTTTTTGAAAGTATTTTCTAAATCTTTAGCCCAAAGTTACCCGGAAACCCCTGAGTTTTCTGTATTTGGCAATTTGGGACAGAAGGTTTGTAGACTTGTTCCAAATCCATTTCTAAGGTTCTAAACTAGTTTCTAACATTACCAAAACTCTTTCAAGCACCACAAAGATAATCTAATCTTACCATACACCTTCTTAGGGTGTCATGGGTTCCTAAACATCATCAATCAAGTAAAACTAACAAGGATATCCATATAATCTATATCTAGGGTTTATAAGTTAAAAGTTTATAAAATAAAGTGGTATAAGCTAGCATATGCATGAAATCTTGAATGGAAATCATATAATCATGAAGATAACATGAAGAAATCATGAAAAAGAGTTTGAAAACTTACTTAGCAATGATTAGTGGATTTGGATGATGAAAACTTAATAATCTTGAGTTTTTATTTCAAAACTCTAACAAGAATCATTAAAGGAACAATAAAATGGCTTGATCTTCAAAAATCAATGGTGGATTGATTGAAATTGGTTCTTGGTCGTGGCTCACCAAGGAGAAGAGAGAAAAAAAATTAGCTAGTTGTTTAGTAAAGAAAAATGAGTAGAAAAATTAGATTTGGTAACTTAATAAAATATCTCATTTTTGGATGGCATTTTTGTAATTAAAGGATCAAGTGGAAGGCTAGGAAGGAGGGGGGCGGCACATGTAGTGAAATGTGGAAGAGTATGTGGAAAACTTGGGTATTATCTAGTTCACGGAGTCGGTTTTGGTTCCGTTAATCGCTAAACGTAAATTGTTACGCCACAAAACGTAAAACCGGGTATCGTAAAAATACGAAACTTGGAAGAATGATTAAACTTGTCAAAATACTCCATAATAAAATATAAAATGAGTGGTAGGTTCCATTGGGGTGCTAAAACCCTGCTAAAACTGGAAACACGGGTCTAAAACGCGTAATACGTAAAACGTACGAATATTGCGTAAAATTGAGAAAAGTAAAATGTTACTTTTCTAATAGGATAAAAATGATTTAAAATGACTTATAATGTCTAGACTGGGCTCAGTCTAGTGTCGGTTGGTATTAAATGTCTTTTAGACATCAAACCGTAAGCCTAAAAATCACGAAATGACTTATAAAATCAAGGAATGATTTTTAGTCAATGGAGGAGGGAAAAATATGTTGAATTATTTTAAAAAGTTGAAAACTCAATTCTTTTTAGAAACGCGGTGCAGGTATAGGCTAAGGTTACGGCTGAGTAAAAACGCTTAAAACTGAAATTTCCAGTTTTTCACGGCCGAGGTTTATTTTGGTCATGTTTTTCTCAGTCATGATTTATTCTCAAATAAATCATGAGTGTGTCAAACATTTTTCTGATACGGGGAAAATTAACGCGACCGAATTTCGTTGTGCGTAGAATTTTTGAATGACGTTTTACCCTAAAACGTGTAATTCCTTAATAACTTTCACGAAAATGAGCTTATGAAGGTCAAACTTTTAATTTGCCATGGAAATGATTTATCACTTTAGCCCAAGAAATAAAAATCAAATTTCGGGAAAATTTTCGGGAAAAATAAATAGTAAAAGTGAATAGTGAAATTTTCCGGGAATAGTAATTAACCTGAAAAATGTGAATTGTTACAACTTAGGCACGTATGACTAGTTGAAATTTATGATCAATGAATTAAAAGATTCAAGAATATAACTTGGGTATTAATATTTGGTTAGGCTCAACATTTATTATTAGTTGAAGCTCATGAGTTCAAGCATTCAACTCATCTTGACAACACCAAAGGGTATAATGACTTGAAAATGTTGTATTAGTGATCTGAATATGGATAAATCAATCACATATTATGTCGAGAGATGTTTGACTTGATTACGAGTGAAAACATAGACATCAATATCCTTATGGTAACTGACCAACTATTGATATCCCATTATAGTAGTGATATTGTATTGAAGAGTGACTAGGTTGTTTAGAACTTATGAAACATAGTACAATACCATAGAGTAATTGTACATTGATTATTTAATTCCACACTTTTTCCACCAATGAGAGGTTTTAATCAAGTGGAATGTGTTAAGAAAAGTTGTTCCTCAAAGGAAGTGTTATATTATGATATCTTATTATTGATAATCTAAGATCAAAGTGTATTCAGGCTAGTTCACAAAGTGAAAGGTATGGGGAGATGAGGCATACGATCCAAAGGTATAGGAAAATAATTACTTGGTCATTACATTAGTGTTCAAAATAGCTTATTCTACATAGCATTTTAAAAGTTAAAAATCAATATGACCTTCCAACAACGTATTGTAACAAGGCATCCTTAATAATCAATATGCATCTAAAATAGTGTTCCGATAGCATGACTGATATAAAGGCATACTAAAAGCACAGTGTAACAAGGCATCCTTAAACTCTAGTAGCGGGTTATGATGTATCACGCAAATGATGACATATAACATGCATCAACACCGATATGAATGCAAATAAGCACATAATGCAAAGACACATGCACACGACAGATGCAATCTCTGGTGACCTAGGGTTTGTGTCCAACCAAGCACGATTCAAGGTAACTACCCCCATCATTCCATTATTCCTCCTTAATTAGGCATAGTTGATCAGGCTATGCATAATTTAGGAAAAATGATGAAATGCTCGGGTTAGCCGACTCGTACCATGTTTGGGGTTTTACGAAAACTTTAGTTTGGTTATAGTTAAGGTTTTTATTTTAGAAAAACCGGTATTCTCTATAACCTTAGGCTCTGATACCATTCTGTCACACCCCGCTAGAAGCGGAAACACGAGGTGCAACGAAATGTAACATAGCATAAGATAGTAGAATAACACCATATGATTTAAGAAATAAGCTTACAACGTTACTTAAAGAAGTTTGTACAAAACTGAATAATTAAATCATAAGTCTTAAATTGATTCAAATGTGATATCTTTAGAAAATGTCTTGGCTAGGTCAACTCGGTCTTGAAAATGGGAATAAAGTATAACTTCAAGATGCAATGCCTTCAATAAATCAATAACTATCACCTGAAAATGATACTCTAAATTGTCAACATAAGGTTGGTGAGTTCGTTGGTTTAAAGTAAACATGAAACCAATTTGCCATGCATAATGTTTAGGACAAGTGTGCATATAAATAAAGCATAGGGCAATTAGTACAACATAACCAACCAATAAATGGGACGGAACGTGCCCACGATCCAAATTCACATTCTTCATCTCCGAAAGTATATAGTGTACAACATGCATGCCTACCAGCTGGAGCTAACACATGAGTACTCCCATGTCAATCATGACATGAGACCACACAGCATAAGATCACACAGATAACACTAATGCACCTAGCACAATCATAAGCACAATAACTTGTCCAAGTAACGTAAAAGTTTGAGCACAGAAGGAAAACAACTCTTGAGTATCATTCTCCCCCAAGCAAAACATAAGTAAAAAGGGGCCACGAAAACTCACCTTGAAGCGGATAAGACAAGGTGACAAGTCCAAAGTAAATAATCAATGCAAATGAAAGAACACCCGGAAATACAACTACTCCTCCTTCAAATGATCTACCTGAATAAAGAATTGCTTATTATATAGGAATCTATTTACCTTAAATGTCGTAACTGATTATTATTTTTAAATGTTATTTAATGTCATTAATGTTTTAGGGTTAAGTCATATGTAGTAAGAGTGTAGATTTTAAATGTATCTTAATTTTAATATTTAACCTTTAGTTTACTGGTAAACCATATTAAGAATAATGAATAAACTGCATTAGAAACTAAGTTATACCAAATTAGTATAAAAGGAATAACCGATATAGGATTCAAGTTAAGCTAAATTACAAGTTAGGTTATACCGAATTAGGGACAAGGAAAACTCGGAATTATTACATATTAACACACGCTCGAAACACGCACACTTATACTCTTGGTTTTTTTTAAAATCTTTGTCGAGACACTTTTTAACAAAAACTCTTTTGGACTAAAACCCTAACGAGGCTCGACCATATATAAAGGTCAACCTAGCGAGACAAACTTTTACAAAATACACACGGTAATAGCTTTTAAAACCAAAATCACCAAGACAATCTAGACAACTCCAACATTTACGAGACACACTTCTAAATTAGATTTGAGGTAACATATGCAGGTTGACACCAAGTCCCATGCAACTCTTGTTCCATCAATTTGTCCCAAAGATTTACAATTCTCGTTATCTCGACACGTAAACACAATCATATACAATCTGTCAACACTACCATATGGTTAACGAGACACATGCATTCCCACACGTTAAAAGATTCATGACACAACTCTAAACCTTCATTTACCCATTCGACTGCTTACTAACTTATATAAAATCCCAGGTTTCATATCTAGTTAATATGCTTATCCCGCAATTAAAGGTTCTTCTTATTCGTATCATATTACATAGTACAACATATTTGTTTATCTTGTGCATGGTCTCATGGTGATTAACGAGTACATCTTAGAGTTGAACCGAGAGGATCGAAACCAAAAAGAAAACACCATAGTTTCTAAAATGTGTACGACCCATCTTTCTTATATATGTTAAGCACAATACTTCGTTCGACCCAACTTATATCAATATAACAGGTTTCGTATTTCATATTAAATCGTGCATCAATCATTTTAAATCTTATGAAATCTGTTTGTACGTTTGCATGTATAGATGTATAAGATTTCATGAGCGCATGCGAGATGACGAACAAGAAATACCTCTAGTCGAATGCGAGATCAAGGCTGAAACCAGGTTACAAGTGCGAGGCCAAAACAGCACCCGAACACAAGAACCTATGAAGAGATGTCGAACCCACAACCCAAGCGAGCATAGCCTCAATACGTACCATCTCGAATCAACACACAGAAACCATGGTCGATTACATACTGGTTTTAGCCAAGTTGGGTTGTTATTTCATGTGGCGACCTTTGTGGCTGTTAAAAGAAACAAGAAAGAACAAGGACAAACGGTGTGGACTAGGCTGCTATATACGACCACAAGAGGGCTGCACCACTTGCACACCACGATCACCAGGCTGCAACCTCATCCTATCACCGAACCTTGCTTCGTCTCCTTCTTTCTTCTTGAATCTTGGCAGCAACGAATGAAGTATAAGTATGTATTCTTTGTTTTTGGGTAGGTGCAGGAGAGAACACAAAGAGATAATATACTGTTTTATTGGGGGGAAAAAACGTGGGAGGTGAGGGATAAGAGATAAGTATAACCGGTTTAGGGTTTTAGTGATTCAAGAGTGCAGAGAAAAGTGGTATTCGGCTATGATATAAGTGGGGAAGTGGGAGAGTATACTGCCGAGTCACAAGGAAGACTTGGTGACCAATTCTTTTCTTCAACTTTTTAAATAATACATATCTTTCAATGTGTATAGGTTGAGTACGAAAATAAATAAAATTGGACCCTAAAAAAACTTGTAAACGTGTGATTTTGTGTAGGGAAAGAATATCCGCGAATATCGTGATGAATAAAAGGAAACCGCGTTTTGTGATTAATGTGTACATATCACAAATAAATTGATGCACAATATTTCGGTCTATCTCCTTGCAATTTTGGTGGAATAAACAAAGTATTGTATAACATAAAGTTTTAAATGCCACTTACTTATTTAATAAACTTAGGCTAAAATTAAATAAAAAATGAAATTCAGATTTTTTTTTTCTTTTTTTTTTTTTTTCTTTTTTTTTTTTTTTTTTTTTTTTTTTTTGTGTAAGTCCAATGTTAGGTCAAGGTCAATGTTGAGTAATCTGATTTGGAGAGGGCTCTCACACTCGCACACAAGGATAATTGGCATGTGCATTGGTTGGGCCTCATGGAAGTATTTTTGTAAGTTGTGTGCTCATCACTTTACTAGTAATTTAGTATGACCAGTATGATACTTTGAGTTTTTGCTATATTTCAAGTTACAACAAAATAATAGTAACACATGAGTAAGATTCTTTATAGGGTAACATTTTTTGTTCACTATTGTCTGTTTAATATATCAAAAATGGTATTACTAGTAACATGCAACATATTTACACAAAACCTTAACTTAATAAACAAAGCGAAAAGGTTTTTTGATCATTTATAAAACTTTCCAAGAAAATATTTCCTTTGGTGACTAAATTAAAGGGTGAAAGAATCTGAGAGTTCTTGTTAAATCTTTTTAGGGACTATTTTTGTACATTGATAGATGCCAGGTCAGTATGCAGAGGTAATCTAAGGTCAGAAAATGTAACTATATAATATCAAGGTCAACACTGTAAATAAATGCACTTTTTAGCAACTTCTTCTTTTCTGGGCAGTAATGTAATAGCTATTGTGTTACAGGGGAGTAGGGGACAATTATGACAATCTAGTAAAAATGTTTGTAAATTTAGCTCAGATTCTTTATTTTGACAAATTTCAAAAGAAATCTTGTTTCACCTAGTTCTCCACATTGACTTGAGTTTTCACCCGTTTACACTCAGGGCTATCACGTGAATTTTTGGGGCCCTGTGGCGATATTGAAAGAAGACCCTTATCATAGCCGTCCACTAGTTCGTGTGGATTTTGATGCCCTTGTACTTATTTATAAAGTGTGGCTCTGTAACTTGAAACATTTGATGTATTAAATTTTGTTATCTTTTTTCTAATAAAATAAAACCCTTAGTAGTGACTTTCCCATTTAAAAAAATCAAATCATACCTTATTTGGTTTTTTTTTTTTTAAATTGAATTTTTTCCATGAATTTTTAAAAATAGTCACTTAAATATTTCCTCTAATCGTGTTTAATTTTTAACATCAGAAGCTTGTACACATTGTGGTGAGTTTGGTGAAGATGTAATGCATGTTTTGTACAAGTGTTTGTCGGCCAAAGAAGTGTGGATTCGATGCGGGTTTGGTTATTTGTATGAAGTGAATGGTCCCGACACTTTGGAAGACTTATGTGGTATGACACTAGGAAATAATTCGCTAAGTTGGGAGACATTCTTAACGACACTTTAGGGTTTATGGACGAGGCGAAATAAGATCTTTCATGGCCAACTTGATGGAAGGGATTGGGGAGTGGATGTTTTTGTTAAGGGTATACTTGCAGAATACCATATGGCGAACCGAGGGGACACGTCTAGAGTAGATGCTGCTGTACAAGAAAGAAAAACTTCCAGATGGGTTAAACCACAATTTGACCAAGTTAAAGTAAATTGTGATGCATCTTGGATCAAAGAGTCTGGTAAGGTGGGTTTGGGTTTTGTTGCTCGGAATGATAGTGGGGAAGTATTATTTTCAGGTGCTCGGGGAGAGTGTTTTGCGAGTTCTCCATTGGAAGCCGAAGCGAAAGCTATCATGTGGGCCATGAATCATGCTCGTAGCAGAGGTTTCTCGAATGTTGTTTTCGAATCCGACTCTTTGTGCCTAGTTAGTGCACTACGTAGCGGATCTAGTCTTTTACAAATTGCCAACATATTTGCACAAATTTTATGTTCTTCACCAGCTTTTAGCACATGTGAATGGTCATTTGTTAAAAGAGAAGGAAATGAAGTTGCTCATAGTATAGCTAATTGGATTGTAGGATGTAATGACGAGATCATTATGGAGGGTAGAGTTTCAGATTGTGCTCTTACACAAGCGATGAAAGATGTACTAGTTTCTTTTATTTAATGAATTTATCCCTCTTTTATCAAAAATAAAAAATAAAAAAATAATCGTGTTTAATTAGATGTAGATTTTTTTTTAAAAAAAATACACATGTCCTTGACATTCATTAGTTAATAGTTTTGGGTGAAAATTATAAATAAAAAACCGGAACTCCAAAATCAATAATATCGCATCTATGTTCCATACGTTTTCCCACAACCACCAAACGAAGCAAAAAAAAAAAAAAAAAAAAAAAAAAAAAAAAAAAAAAAAAAAAAAAAAAAAAAAAACCCTAATAACTAAGAATCGATGAAGATGATAAGCCCTGCTCTTTCCCCTGAAACCCACATCTGTCATCTAAATTTGGGTGAGTATTCCAATTGCTATTATTCTTTCATGATCCGGGTTATTAAAAAAGATCAATTAAGGTTTGAGGGTTTGCTATGTTATGATGAATAAAATCACATGATCAATTGTCTAATCTAATTTTTCTTAATTCGTTTTTAAACTTTAATTCGATTTCATTGTGTTTGTAAGGATGCAACTAATACCCGATGATTTGTATATTATGTATCCTGAAACTCAGGAATCGATTTTTTGAATAGATGGTAAGTGTTTATGTAGTTTTCATCTTTATGTTTGTAAATTGAATATGATATTGTATAATTGACCTTTGTTTGTGGTTTAGAATTCTTAGATTAGGGGACTTTCTAATCAGAATTTTAATTGATTTTGTAATCCTCAAATGTGGATTAGTTATTGTTGGTGCCAAAAGTTCTTTATAGATCCAACTTTTACCATAGAACCAATCAATCAATCTTAGCCACTCATTTTTTTTATCAACATAAAAAAATAAACTTTCACCCCTTTTTTTAAAACTTAAATATTTCGCAAACCGTAAATCGTCAAGCTACAAAAAAAATATCATTGTGATGAGAATTAAATTATCTTTCTATAGACATGCATTGTTATATACTTTCGACGAATTTTTTTTCGCCCAGAAAAATCATATATGATTTTTCTGGGCGAAAAAAAATTCGTCGAAAGTATATAACAATGCATGTCTATAGAAAGATCATTTAATTCTCGTCGCGATGGTATTTTTTTGTAGCTTGAAGATTTACCGTTTGCAAGATATATTGTTTTGAAAAAAAAGTTGAAAAATATAAATGGGTGGCTATGATTGGTTGATAGGTTCTATGGCATGTATGGGTTCTTTATCGATCTTAACTCATTGTTGGTTGGGTGAAATCATCATTGTATATATTAATTTAGAAAACAATATAGGATTATGTCCCAACAAATCACGCATTTTCGGTAGCCCATTAAACTTTTGGTACAAAGTTAGTTAACAGAGAAAGAACGTGTAATTAGTATTCTTTATACATGATAGTATGATACAAGGTTGAAAAGTTTATGAAAATATCATAGCTGCTTAAAATGTTTCTATTTATTGAAGGATTAAGAGGTTAGCTATTTTTAGTTTTAAATAGATGATCACCCATCTGCTACATTATATGAACTTCGAACATTCCATATGTGATATTAACATATAAACTTTGATATAGAATGTTTTCGAAAATAACACAGATATTTAATACAGATGAAAGACCCATAACCCATTTGATCACTTATTTAATACAGATGAAAGACCCAGAACCCATTTGATCACTTACAATCCGTTTCCTTCTAAAATACTTTTTGAAAATTTCTAATTGTTTGAACCATTTTAGATAAAAATTTAATCTGATATGACCCGTTCACACGTAATTGGATCGAAACTGACAATGCATGCAAGTTAACTGTGGAACATACATGTTGAGACATACAAAGTCTGCAGTTGACAAAGCTTGGTGGATGTGTTAGGAGTTGAGGGTAATGCCATCCTTATTAGCTCAACCAGTATACGTACACGAATGTAGACTATTAATTTCGTAGCTCGGATTAAAATATATTTTCAGCTTTTTTATTCTCACTAACTGATATATGTTGCAGCCAGCAGGCATAATGCTACACTAAGTTTGAATAACACCGCTTCTGTCAGCAATGTACCAGGTCCTCACACAAGAGGGATACACTCTTTACAGTTGTTTGTTTTGCTCTTTTCAAAAGTTTGTATGCTAATAAAAAAGTAGAGTAAAAGCTTATCCCTCACCATTTAAAGTTGATCAAATATTTATCAACCCCAAATATATCTGACGATTGGTCAAACTATTTACTATCAGGCTCCTCTGCTTAGCTGAGTCATGATTGACTATATAAGTGGACTACCAACATGGACTTGATCAAAGAAAGCGCTCCCAGCTTCGATAAAAGAACATGAGTTTTAGAGTTCAGGTAGCTTCAAATTGCTATTATGGGTTTCTTATTTCCTTTCCTAAATTGTTACTTGAATCATTCACCTTCAAATTGTTCATAGTAGCTGTTTAACTAATTGGAGTTATTATTTCACACTCTAAATCTTGCACCTTTGGGCCAGATATTTGACCTGTTTATTGTGTTTTCTGATTTTTCTAGGATGACTTGCAGGTGATGGTTGATCATATATGGCTATTGCTTTATCAAGGGCTTAGAAATCACCAATATTTAACGTTGTACGGTCCCTTCCTTTGTATCAACAGGTACACGTTGTATTGTATCTACAATTTAATCTTTCGTTACATATTCATGTGCAGTCTTAGGATATATATACCTTTTTATTTTGAGTGAACTGATTTTCTATTCTCTTTTGGTATAGATTGTATTATGTTTTGCTGCCAAGCTTCTCTGTGGGGAAAAGAATGATACAACTATAGGAGAGGTATGGACAATAATCATATTATCTTTCACGATAAATTATGATGTTATATGTGTTTACCCATCTTTGTTTATTGAACCAGTTAAACAAGTGCTATATTGATCTCTGCAAATCAACTTTGACACCACCTAGAAGAATATCCAAAAATCATGGAGAATATCACATCACACTGTAAAAATGGATACTATGATAATCCGCTATTTCAGCAGGTTATAAAAGGTTTTACTATACACAATGGAGACCCCTTCGGAGATGGGACAGTAGGCAATCTATTTGGGGAACAGAATTTGAAGATGAATTTCACAAAAAGGTCCGTAACAACTTATTCTTAGAATTACATTTCATATAAAATGGTAGGAATTAAAGTTATGCGGAATGGTCTTATCGATGAAGGATAGTAGTGTAGTTTAGGACTCATTTGTGCTTTTAGCGCTTACTTTGTTGTGAAAATTTGAAGCAGATCCGTATATTGTTTTTTCGCTTGCAAATATTCGGGGAACTCAGGTGTAGGTACTTACATGAGTCTCATATATGTTATGCTCGAAAATACATGTGTTTTAAGCTTATCTTACTATATTTATATATATTTTGTTGTATCAAATAAATCGATATAGGTTGAAAAAATATACCATGCTTCTCATTTATGGACAATTTGTGGTAAGCTTTTCGTACTATGAATCATGAATTGTGTGGGTGTTTGTTTGTTTTTTTTTTTTCTTTTTTTTCTTTTCTTTTTTTTTCTATGGCTCTACTTTTTGTGAACACTTCACCTTACCAGGCGAGTAAAACTTTCACTTTAGTATTCTTTGTGCATGCTCTTAAGTTTCTGGATACTAAGTTTAGTTCTACTTGAAGAAGTTTATGCAATCTCTGAATATTATGTGATTACTTATCGAATGGCCAAATACAATTTACCCACTAACTAAACCCCAATATATAGCAGCTCAGATATCTAATAGCCGCTAACTAATCTATGTTCAACGATAATCTGTTTTTAAAAGTTGACAGCGCCAATTTGGTTTAAATATGGTTATGGTTCCTGTAGTGTAGTTTAACTGTAACTAATTCAAAGAGGAAGAGGAAAGGGCAGAGGCCGAGGCCGAGGTAGAGTCCTTAAAGAAGCTAATGTACGGGCTTCGCTTTGTGTGGTCTTTTCTAGGATGTAAGTTGCATTCTCATAAGTAACTATATTTTTGTAGAATCCACATCTCTTCCTATTTAGTTGTACATTCAGTCGCAACATATTCTTCACCTCTGAACCCAAAAAAACACATTATAAGACTATGTATTCAACCAGATAAATAACTTGAAATTTGATTTCATATATTAGTTTCATATTTGAATTATCCGTTTTCAGTTTATTTTTTGATGTTGTTTTGCTGTGTGGCTGTAAGTTTGTTAGGCTGGGTGAAATTGTGTAAAGTGAAATTAACTAAATGTCTGCTCCCTCATGACCCTGTATTCCGTGAAACATTATCAGAAAGCCTTAAAGCTGCAAGCTGTTCTTGACGTGTCTGAAGACGATAGTATTTACTTCAGGTAATGAAAGTTATGGTCGTTAGGATCTAATATGACAATCGTACGCGTCTTCGAATATGCACAAATAGTCTAATACCACTATATACTATAGTAAGAGGCTCTTTGGTACAAATAAGCTTATAGCTTACATGATTATTAAGTTTTATATATGGATTGTTCATTTGGTTGTTTCTCAAATATGGGTCGCGAGTCGCGACGTAATCCAGTGGGACACATCAATGTCAGTAATTGCAGGGTCTTATGGCTACATGGCACTCGGTATATTTTTTAGTTGGTCCATTATTCTTGCATTACAAACGTACAAATAAAAATAAGAATGCTAATGGGCACTGGGAAAAGGTATACGTTGCCCGGGTGAAGGATTTAGAGGAATAGCTGAAGTTGTTTCCCAGTTTGAAGGCTAAATTAAATTAAGTATTCAGTGTTAAAGATTGTATTCTTATGGGGATATGTTACATGAAAAAGCTGTACAATGCTTCGGGTTACCAGGCGGGAACAAGACTGGTCTATTGTGAGTTTAAATGTATCATTAAGGTTGTTGATACAAATGTAATTTCACGGTTTATCTAATGTTATTGAGACTTTAATTCTTATTTTCTTTCATGCAATGCTTATTAGAATGTTAACTCTAAATACTTCGTGAAAAGTAATTCATGGCTTATCGTGAAAAGCAAATTAATAGTTAGTACCAGTGAAAAGCAAATTAAGATTTATAAGCAAAAAAAGATTATGCAAACGTCACTACAAACATATAACGAAACATATGCAGCAAAAAGATTTGCTGCAAAAAAACCTCAGCAACATGGGTTGCCATATTTGTTAATGTTATGGCATTGCAGGTGATATGATCTTTTTAAATAATTTAAAGTTCATACATTTATTGGATCGGGCACTGTTTGAGAAAATAGCATGTTTTATAATTGTGTTTGTCGGTCAATAACATATATAACATCTTTTTTATATAATAAACCAAAACCCGACTTTTACATTTTGAAAAAAAAAAGATTGTTTCCTAAGTAATAATTAAAATTTTATTATTATTAAATTAAAAAGCAAAATATACGCATGTACTTGAAGGTGTTTTTCCCATTCTTTTGGACCAAACTATACTTAAAAAAACGAAAATAAAAGTTGATTCCATAACATGTGATGCTTCCTAAAACTCTAAACCCTATCGAGTGAACAAACTAATTTAATTCTTCAACAACAACATGCTTCGAAGCAGCAAGACTTCAAATTATATTCACAACAACATTTTCTTTAGTTTGTTGTTATTGAACCCGAAAATTAATCACCTTACCATCCTCACTTCCGATTCCTTCGTCGGCAGGTAACTATAAGAACTCCTTTTAAAAAAAATAAGAACTCCTTTTTTAATATATCTATGCCGTTCAAAAAAAATAATAATAAGAACTTTTTTTTCTATTGAAATAGCGATGATCAAAGGTTTGAACAGAAAACAACTATGTGACTATATTTAAATCTTATTAGAATATAAATATTAAACACATGATGAAATCTAGGGGTTTAATTTAATGTAAAAATATGTGATATTTTTTCTCATGTGAATCGATAGTGAGGAGAGTACAAAAGGGGTTTAGCTGTATATTTACAAGTATTTTGCCTGTGTA
This sequence comes from Artemisia argyi, assembly GCA_030686995.1. NCBI lineage: Eukaryota > Viridiplantae > Streptophyta > Magnoliopsida > Asterales > Asteraceae > Artemisia > Artemisia argyi. The sequence goes on along the minus strand of CM060685.1, from coordinate 187,667,196 downwards.
TATTTTTCCCATATTACTCTCGATCAAGTTGAACAAATTTATAAGATTATATAATCGTTTTAATTTACTATATTAGAGGAACTTTGGGATTTTAGTAGTGAATTTTTTAATATGATTTGTGTGAGTGAAATAATCTATTCTGAAGTATGATGCCACTGTGTTCTTAATTTTATAAATGCATATTTGGATCCCTCATGAAAACTATTTGGAATGATAAGTCATGTTTATGCAATTTATATATAAGTGATATAGATCAATGTATGAAGTAGGATGTCACTTTATATTCGTTGTTAAGAAACCGACTTAGGATTTTTCATGATTACCCATTAAAAAAATCATGTATTGAATCATTATTCACTAAGTACTCGAAACAGGTTTGTTGGTGGTCCGGACAGTGGTGGTTGAGTCAGAGACGAAACTCCAGTGATGGATGTTGCTAATTGAGAAGTTTTCAACAAATTTTGGAGGTAATAGTTTGACTTACATAAAACACCTTGGAACTAATGTCGAGTGTCATTCATATTACATGCAAATGTGAGTTATGTTTTTTTTCATACTGTTTATTAACGTGGTTTGTGAGGTGATTATTGGTGACTGATTTGCTAGACGATAAGTTAAATTGCTTTTGTAAATGGAGGTAAATTTTGTTGTTGCTAAACTTGATTTTTGCATCATGAATATGATTATGTTTATTACTATTACAATATCAATGTTGTCATTTTAGTTCTCAGTTTGTTAGCCTTATTTCTGTTTCTATATTTATTCATGAAACTTTAGTTTGTGAATCTAATATCGAGTGAAGGAAATGCCTATCTTATGGTGCATTTATTGGAATTTTGTATTTACATTGCACTCATTGTTTCAACAAAATTATTTACGTAAAAGAAAATTATTTGACGGATACATTTTCTAACAGATTTCTGACGATTACAATTCCGCTCTGAGAAATAAGTCCCACATCAAACAATACATGCAAAGACACAACAAACAGTCAAGTCTATTTGATCGAGGATGGAGATAATTAGAATAAATGTTACAAACATTATGATAACAATACAATTTAATAGATATATGCATTTAGAAAATATATTAGATAACTTTTATACAGTTTGAGACACTCAGACCATTTGTCACGTTTCATATCAGATTATTTGAAAGTAGACACATTATAGTAAATACGCTTTAAACCTGACCTACATTAACCAATTTATGCTGGAATTTGAATTACAACCGGTCAAAAATACATTGTTCAAAAAATTAGAAAAATATCAAAACAGTGAAGCCACACTCTGATAATTATCAACCATCATTGAAATAATTTCTCACACAAGGGCAAGGGCAGAAACTGCCAATTTTATAAGCTATTTTGGACTTGTTGAGAAATACAACAATAAAATTAAGACAAAAGTATAAGAACTATAAACTATAGGGGGTGCATACAGACCACCTTCTTTGATTACCAATGTATTACACTTAATAGACACTTGCATTAAAAAGAGATTGAATCTATATGGGTCTAACCTCAATACCCTGTACCATAAGCCCGCTAAGATCCTTCTTCACAGGATGCTGAAACTTAAGATACATAGATACTGTTTCAGGAGTCTTCCTGGTATCAAACTGAGATACTTTTACTTCCATCCAACCATCCCTCCTCTGTCGTGGAACAGCGTTCGGATTGGGTCTGTTTTGTGGGTTGTAACTGTTTGCATCAAACTTTGGTTTGATAACCGGGGTACCAGGAAGGCTTACCAAATAGACAAACCACAAATCCCAACGGGAACCATTTTTAGTATTCACTTCTAGAGGATCCTCAAATGTAGACTGGTCATGTGGTAACTTGTAGACAATGTAACTTGCATATGTTGTATCAGTTGATAGCATTTCGGGTTTTGTTTCAGTCACAAGTTCAATTCGCAGCCAGCAGTTATTACAAGGACTTCTCCAAATCTGCAGATACAAGATACTGTAATATGTAATTGATTCTGAAAGTTTTTTAAGGCATCCAAGTAGTAGAAGCCAACTAATGTGTCAAGTTGTTTATTATTTAACGGGTGGAGTTGCTAATATTTTGAAAGGTTCTTTAAGGGCTTTCTCGTTCACTATGGTTAACTGAACGACATGCCAACATCAAACAATGATAACATTTAAGGTGAGGTGAATTGGTCAATGGAAAATTTCCATGCCATCCCACAACAAAGAAAAAGTCATGCAATGCTTTGGCTCGTTGTGGAGGTACAAAATCCAACATTTAGGGCTCTCTTTTTAAAGGTTTTTCAGAATTGATTCCTTATATATTCATGCTTCTTAGAATAGTTAAAAAAGTGATGTATATGGAATAAAGCTATATTAATCAAGCATTCATGGAATATTGCAGTGTAATAAAGTGTCTTTCTTAAGTATTACCCGTTTTGACCCATTTATGCAACATAATGGAGTCGCAATGGAGTTAAAAGGCACAAGTGTTTGGGAAGTTAAATACGGGAGTTTAGATGGTTGGAAATGAAATAAAAACACAACTAGACACCACGAACACCACTAGACACCACGCGTTGTGTTCTTTTACATTTGATAGCCCATGATCTCTTTCCTGGAAAGTCATAATGCGAAAGTCAGAATGCACAATTATATCATAGGAATGTTAACCAAAAGAACAAAACTGCTCATAGAATGGAATGAAGTGTACATCTTGGGCTGGTGAGGGCATGGGATTTTCCTCCGCTTTTTGTTGATGACTTGGGACTCAGTAGAAGGGTCATCCTTCACTTCAACTTTTGGATCGTTATCAACAACATTAAGGTCTTTGGATACCTTGTTTGCCTCAGACATTTTGTGTGTATAGTTCAACAAAGACCTGATGGTAACACAATAATTCAATATCGGGTAATATTATCACTCAAGACTAAGGATGTCTTTCTTCACATAATTCGTAGCCCGTAACTAAGGGGGTGTTTGGATACGCATTCTCATAGTGACTTAGGCATAGTTAGACGATTCTGTATCTACCCAGAAATATTAGTTCTGTTGCAGCAACTTATCTCATAAAACCTTACAACTTTAATATTACACACAAATTTATGAATAAAACCAGTTTTGTGTTCAGACTTCTTAATCAAACACATTTACAAACAAACAACTGAGTCACACATTTGATCAAACACTTTTCTTACACTTATAATCCACAACATTTTTACCAAAACAAAATACACACAACTCAGTGGGACATTTTAACGAACACTTGGATTACACTCTAAACATATAATTCACAAACGTTGTTAACAAAAAAAAAAAAAAAAAAAAAAAAAAAAAAAAAAAAAAAAAAAAAAAAAAAACTGATTCGGACATTTCGTCGAGCACTTGGTCTACATGTATTTCATATATATAAATGTGACTCTTACCTTTACTTTTGTACCATTGGATTTATGTGTTCACATCAGCTTCAGATGAAATAAAGTTAGATCATTTATGTGAAGTCACATGCAACTATGCAAGCGTTTACTGTTAAGAAAAATTAGGACCCGCTTAAACATATAACTTACTAGGTGGTCCATATATCTTGCATAGACTTGGTACACAAGGGTCTTTTAAGCTTGCCAAGACTTTCTCGGTTCAGCTTGTTCAGTTGACCATATAAGTTAGTTGCCCTATGTTATTGAATTGTAGGTGGTTATATCATCATTTTATTAAAAAAACTTAACTCTTAAGTTTTTGATGTGGAATTTTTGGGCACCTTTGATTGGTGAGAGCGAGTTGCTTTAGGACTAGATCGCTAAATCAAGTTACCTATTTTGTTTTACACCTTACTGAACATAAATACATGATTCATAATTTGGGTGGGCATGGTGTGTTCCATTGCAGTTTGCAGGGTGCTAAATTAAATGAAGTCCAAAGTTGTTGACTATTAGGGGATATTTTGTATGAAGCATTAATAAATAGGCATATGTATGTGAGTTTAGTACTCACAAATTAAGTGTTGAAAATTATGTATTGTTATATTTTTTCCCTGCAGGTATGTTCCTTCTTTCTTACCCCCTCCCATGGCAACCAAGGGTAAAGAAAATGAAAAACAGGTTAGTGAACTGCTGAAACATTTCTATGCTACTACCTTGTTGACTTTTTGCATAGTTGCATTGTGTGTTCGACTTTTTTTGTAGCCGATTGTAACGGATTTTTACTACTGACAGAAGGACGAAGAGAGGCCAAAAGAGAAAAGCAAAGGGAAGGCGAGGAATATAGACTATTTCATGGAGGAATTAAAACATGAACAAGAAATGAGAGAAAGAAGAAACCAAGAGCGCGAAAACTGGCAGGACGGACGTCCAACTTCAACGGTAAGATATGATTTTATTAGGAAGTTCATCATTAGTCAACGAGTTGCCCCTAACTACATATCTAGTCAAATATTGCAATGCATACATTTTCAACCTTGTTTGGCATTTATATAAAGAGGATTTCATATATAAATACCATAATCTCATCTAAATCACATATACTTGTATCTTACTATCTCAGCTATCTAGTCGGTTTGATGAGTTGCCTGATGAATTTGATCCGAAGTTTGGTTCCTTTGATGATGGAGATCCTCAGACCACCAATCTTTATGTCGGAAATCTTGCACCTCAGGTAAGATCGTGATGCTAATATGGTACTTTAGTTGGTGAAAAAATGCAAGCTGACCTTTTCTTTCTATGGTCAATACATTTCAGGTAGATGAAAATTTTCTTCTGCGGACATTTGGAAGATTTGGACCCATTGCTAGTGTGAAGATAATGTGGCCAAGGACAGAAGAGGAGCGAAAACGACAAAAAAACTGTGGTTTTGTGGCTTTTATGAACCGTGCAGATGGACAAGCTGCAAAAGATGAAATGCAAGGTTAAGCCCTTCCAAATAGTATAAGAGCTAAAATTCTTGTTTAAATGAGAGTAGAGGTCATCAGGTCAACAATCTGATTCGTATATTTATGTAGAAATTTTCCAGCTATACCGGTAATGTCAACTTTTACGTGTCACACAGATGGGAAATTATATGAATTGAAGTTCTAGAAATGTTTAGTTGAATCATTTATGGAGCTTCTAAGTTGCAAACTTTCTTAGCAAGAGTGATAACTGAATATTGTATTTAATGTTTCAGGGGTGATTGTTTATGATTATGAATTGAATATTGGGTGGGGTAAATCCATTTCTCTCCCTTCTCAATCACTCCCTGCTCCTCCTCCAGGACAAATGGCCATCAGGAGTAAAGAGGTATGCTTTATGATATGTTTGTAAAAACTTGCTATGAGTTTTAGGTTAAGTGGATGATATAAAACATTAATGACTTGTGCGGGTCTTATGAGTGACCTTTTGTGGTTTGCAGGGTGCCACTGTGATCTTGTCCGGTCCATCTGGTCCTCCCATTACTTCTGTTCCTAGCCGGAACTCTGAGCTGGTAAGTTGACCTATAGGTTGAATATATCTTACACTACCTTTGTAAGCAAAAGCTATTTTAAGGTACTGATATTCTAACCTTGGTGACTAGGTTCTTACTCCCAATGTGCCCGACATAACAGTTGTTATGCTTGAGGATGCCCGCCTTAGAAAAGTAATTGATAAAATGGCTCTTTACGTTCTTGATGGAGGTTGTGCTTTCGAGCAAGCTGTAATGGAGAGGGTCCGTGGGAATCCTCTTTTTAGTTTTTTGTTTGAACTCGGCTCTAAGGAGCATACTTATTATGTTTGGAGGCTTTATTCCTTTGCTCAGGTACATGGTTAACAAGCAACACTTATAATTGAACCCTATAAAAGGGAATGGCAGCTTGAGATATATGTGGATTGAAAGATTAATATTTGCTCTCACAAATGCAGGGTGATACGATGCATAGGTGGCGAACTGAACCTTTTATCATGATAACTGGTAGTGGGAGGTAATAATTGCCGGAAACATATCTTGATACTTCCTTTACATATCATGCATATGTTATATAAATCAGTGATTTAAAAAACAAAATTTGGTACCTTTTGCTAGATGGGTCCCACCTGCTCTGCCAAAAGACAAGAGTCCAGAGAATGAGGAGACGGGAGCTACATTTGCTGCTGGAAGAAGCAGGGTACAATCTTGTTATTTATTTTCTTTTGTCAATCTTACATTAGCCAGGTGCAATTAAGTTATTTATTGTACTTATTTTCCTTTGATTATCTTCGTTCAGCGTGTGGAGACTGAACGTACATTGACTGATGCACAAAGAGATGAATTTGAAGATATGCTCCGTGCTTTAACATTAGAAAGAATCCAAATCAAAGAAGCAATGGGTTTCGCTTTAGATAATGCTGATGCTGCTGGAGAGGTATCCTGACACTAAAAGTTATTAGTTATGATATGTTTTGTGTTTTTTTGTTGCTTAATCCGCTTTTATTTATTTTTTGCAGATAGTTGAAGTTCTAACAGAGTCTTTGACTCTTAAAGAAACTCCAATACCTACTAAAGTTGCAAGGCTCATGCTTGTCTCCGACATTCTTCACAATAGTAGCGCTCCTGTAAAGAATGCATCTGCTTACCGCACCAAATTTGAAACAAATTTGCCAGATATACTTGAAAGCTTTAATGACCTGTATCGGAGTATCACTGGAAGAATCACAGCTGCGGCCCTAAAGGTAAAATGCTAGAGGTGTAGCCATTGGTCATTGGTAAACATCACTGAAATTGTCCCTCTTGGAAACTAATCGCATAAATGGCTCTTGAGAGCCTTAGAGTGACCATTTATATGCAACGATATTCCCTCTTAGGGGCCATTTATGCAATTTGTTTTAAGAGAGACGGTTTCAGTGATTTTGAGCAAATCATATGGAGTATGGACCGCTTTAGTAATTTACTACATTATATTTTTAGGTTTAATCATGATTATGTTTTATTATATAATGGACATTATATAAGATGAGTATCTTCAGTCCTGATCCACTCATATTCTTTGCTTATTTTCCTTCTGTTCTAAGTGTAACATTCTCTTATCTGCAGGAACGAGTCATGAAAGTTCTTCAAGTGTGGGCTGACTGGTTCTTATTTTCGGATGCATATGTAAACGGGTTGCGTTCAACGTTTCTTCGATCCAGTAACTCTGGTGTTACCTCATTCCATTCCATTTCTGGCGATGCAACAGAAACCGAACACATGTCCAATTATAGCGAAACTGGCGATTCTGGAAAAATTAATCCAGATGCAGCGTTAGCAATCGGCAAAAGTGCAGCCATGAAAGAACTATTAAATCTTCCTCTTGCTGAGCTGGAAAGACGTTGCAGACATAACGGATTATCTCTTGTTCGTGGTAGAGAAATGATGGTCGCACGTCTGCTTTATTTGGAAGAATCAGAAAAGCAAAGGGGTTATGAACTCAGTGATAATTTGAAGTATTCCCATCATAATCAAAGGGAAAGTAATGTCGATACGGGGCCTGTGGGATATTCAGGAAGGAATCATCAAGTGGATGATGATATGGGCGTCATATCAAAAGGCAAAGGTTCTGCATCCATAGCTGCAATGATTCCGATCCCACAACCTGAGCTAAAAGCTTTCCCTAATAAGACAAAACCCGAATCTGTATTGCCTGCCTCTAAGTGGGCCCGTGAAGACGATGAAAATGACGATGAACAAAAAAGAAGTACTAGAGATCTTGGATTGGGTTATTCATCATCTGGAAGCGAGAATGCTGCTGGTGGTCATGGTATTGAGGCTATGGATACCGCAAGCACTATCACGAGTTCTGATACTAGTTTAACTGAAGAGAAGAGGTATGTACTTATTATCACGAGTATCAGATTTTTCATTTAACATATATATATTTTAAACTTCTTTAGTTTTAATTTCACATCTAGACCTTACTCATGGTTTTATTGATAAATAGATTTAAGTGAAATAATCTGATACTTTTTGAAAGCGAAGAGGTATACTTGCTATTGGGGAGTAATGAATATATCTAGTTGATATTATTTGGTATTTTTAGGAAGGGACAGAATTACGACTTTGAAGTTATAAGTCTTTACTAGATTTTATTTATTTATTTATTTTTTATATAACTTTACATTCATAATCATGGTTGTTTAATTGTCCCACACGTGCACACAAAAGTTGAGACAGATTGAGGTGTCTTTGATTGAGTACCGTGAATCCCTTGAAGAACGAGGATTAAAGAAAGAAGAAATTGAAAAGAAAGTGGCGGCACATCAAAAACAATTACAATACAAGTATGGCTTAACGGATCATAATGAAGATTCTGTTGTCCCAAATGTTTCTGGATCGATTTATGAATTGCAAAGTAATATGAATAAGTAAATCTAAAATTTCATTTAACCATTGTAAAGTTACATGTAATTACATATATATAAGGTTTCAACCATTGTGTTGAACCATTGTGACTTTTCATAGAATGGTTGTGACCATTCGATCTAGCCCTAACCATTGTGACCATTCGGTTTGGTCTTTGTCCAACCGAAATAACTATAAGTTAGTTATTAAGTTTCTACTTAACATAATTGGTCCTTCTAACTTCTAACTAACTAAACATTAATACTAATATGCAATGAAGAAGATTATATCGGGTCACATTCTCCTCCTTAATCTTCATCGTTGCTTCTTGTTAAATCTTGAACTCCGAGCATCTGTCGCATTGTCATGAACTTCAATCTTGGTAGAGCCTTTGTTAGTATATCTGCTCTTTGTAGTTCTCCTCTGACATGTTCTATGTTGATGTGTCCATTCTCTACGCATTCTCGAATGAAATGATATCGAATGTCGATGTGTTTACTTCTTCCATGAAATACTGGGTTCTTCACTAATGCTATTGCTGAAACGTTATCGATCTTTAACGTTATCTTTTGTTCTTCATTTCCAGTTAATTCACTGAGTAATCTTTTCAACCATAGTGCTTGACATGCTGCTGCTGTAGCCGCCATAAATTCTGATTCACATGATGATAGTGCCACTGTCGGTTGTTTCTGAGTACTCCATGTAATGGGTGACTCTCCAAAATAAAATACTACGCATGTAGTTCCTTTTCCTTGATCAGTGTTGATTCCATAGCTACTATCACTATATCCTGTAATCTTGCAGCCGCCTTCTTTCTTCTAAATTATGCCATGCTCTCTTGTTCCTTTGATGTATCGGATTACTTGCTTTACCGCTTTCAGGTGATGGTCTTTTGGTTCTTGCATCCATCTGCTGAGTAGTCCGACTGAATAACTAAGATCTGGTCTTGTATGTAGTAAGTACCTGAGACTTCCAATTAAGCTTCTGTAATAAGTTGCGTCAACTGATTCTCCATCTTCCGCCTTGACCAACTTAGTACCGGGATCCATTGGTATCTTCGTATCATTACTATCTTCCATGTTTGTTTCCTTCAAGATCTTGTTAATATAACCTGTTTGCTTGATTGTGATTTCTCCTCCTGTCTGTGTAACTTCTATCCCAAGGTAATAAGCTAACAATCCTAAGTCGCTCATTTCAAACTTCTCTTCCATCTGGGATTTAAATAATTCTACTTCTTTCTTTGGAGTGCCTGTAATTATTAAATCATCTACATAAACTCCAACGATAATTGTTGAGTTCTTGGTTCTCCTTGTATATACTGCTTGTTCGAGGTTACACTTCTTGAAATCTAATGACTTTAAGGTTTGATCAAGCTTCACATTCCAAGCTCTCGGTGCTTGTCTTAATCCATATAAAGCTTTAATAAGCTTGTACACTTTCCCTGATTCTCCTGATTGTACGAATCCTTCTGGTTGTGTAACGTAGACTTCTTCTTTTAAATCTCCATGTAGAAATGCTGATTTTACGTCTAAGTGATGAACTTGCCAACCATGATATGCTGCTAAGGCCAATATCAAACGAACTGTTTCTATCCTAGCAACTGGGGCAAATACTTCATCGAAGTCTATTCCTTGTTCTTGTACGTATCCTTTTGCTACTAACCGTGCTTTGTATTTGATAATATTTCCATGTGCATCTCTTTTGGTTTTAAATACCCATTTGAGTCCAATTGCCTTTTGATTTTCTGGCAATGTAGTAAGAATCCATGTGTTGTTCTTGTTTATTGAATCCAATTCAATCTTCATGGCCTCAATCCATTTATGATCTTTTGATGCTTCCTTGTAGTTACGAGGTTCTTCTTCTATGAAGAGTAAACTAGGTGCTTCAACGACACTAGCTTTTTCGTAGATTGCTTTCAAATCTTTTAATCCGCTAACTGGTGTATGATCAATTCTTCCAGAGCTTCCTAACGAGCTTCTAAGTGAACTAATAGTAGTTTCTATTTCACTTTGTGAGTTAGGTTCGTAACTATATGTTGGTGGTGTGAATGGTGAGTTTGGTTGAGAGGGGGAGTTTGGTTCTGATGATGAATCTGGTTCTGATGTTGGATCTGGTAAAGGATCCGGTATTGGAATTACATCATCATTTCCTATGTTGACGGGTATTTGGTTTGCATTGTCAACTTCCTCTACTACAAAACTAGTCCAAAAGGTGTCTTGTGTACTTGTATCCTCTCCATTCTTGTCCCAATTCCACGGTTTAGTTTCCATAAATTTAACGTCTCTACTAACATATTTCTTCTTGGCTATTGGATCATATAACCTACATGCTTTTGATCCTTCCTCTACTCCTAAATAGATCATTGGTATGCTTCTATCATCCAGCTTCTTTAAGTGAGGTGTTGTTATCTTAGCATAAACTGTGCATCCAAATATCCTTAGGTTTTCTAGGTTTGGTTTCCTACTGTAGAGTGCCTCATATGGAGTTTTATCTACTAGGGCTCTTGTAGGTACCCTATTTAGTATGTAAATAGCGTGTTTCACTGCTTCCGCCAAAAAAGTTAAAGGTAACTTCATGGCTTTCATCATACTTCTAGTGGTTGATAACACTGTCCTATTTCTTCTCTCCACTACTCCATTCTGTTGTGGTGAGTATGGTGCTGTCAATTGTCTAGCTATCCCATTATCCTTACAGTATTGTGTGAATTCATTTGATGTAAATTCACCACCTCTATCTGTTCTAAACATCCTTATTTTCAATCTCAATTCCATTTCTACCTTATGCTTAAATTCCTTGAATGTACTAAAGGCTTGGTCTTTTGAAGTAAGAAAGTAAGCCCACATAAAACGTGTACAATCGTCTACTAACAAGAATATAAGTTTCTTGCCTGAGTGTGTTGCTGGACTTATAGGACCGCAAAGGTCTCCATATATTAAATCCAACGGGTTCTCTGATCTGAATTTAGCTTGGTTTGGAAATGGTGTTCTACTATGCTTTCCCAATAAACATGCATCGCAAATCTGTCCTACATGATTTATTCTAGGTAATCCATCTACTAGACCCTTTCTAGTCATCTTGTTGATATCGTCAAAGTTTAGATGACCTAATCTAGCATGCCATAACCATGCTTGGTTATCTATATTTGCTAATAGACATATAGGTGAGTCTATTCGTAGTTTAATACTGTAAAGTCTGTTCTTAGATCTTTCTACTTTCATCAACAACCTTCTGCTCTTGTCATACAAAGTCAATTTATTCCCATCCATTATAACTCTACAACCTATTTCTGTAAGTTGTCCTAGACTTAGTATGTTGCTCTTAAGGTTCGGTATATAATATACATCCGTTACTACCTTTTGTTCTTGGTTTATACAACCTAATAATATAGAGCTTTTTCCCTTTATTTCTACATATGACCCATCTCCAAAACGTACTCGTCCTGTTATCTTTTCATCTATATCCTTAAAATGAGTTTTGGTTCCTGTCATATGGTTACTCGCACCGTTATCTAAATACCATACGCATACGCTTTCATCCTTTGAAACATATTTTCTTGGTTGAATTTGGCCTTCATTCAACAGTACTTCTTCATATTTGGTTTCATGTACGGTCATTAATAGTGATGGTTCTTCATCTTCTAAGATAAGGTTTGAATGTTCCTGAGCTGTTGTGTTTGATCTACATTTGTTCATGAAATGTCCAAGCTTATTGCACTTGTAACATCTAACGGTACTCAAATCCTTCCTATTTGTATTCTTATTTGGGTTTCCCTTATAGTTTGAGTTTCCTTCATGTGAGTTATTTCTATGTCTGTTTTTCCGCCAGTTTTTCTTTGAATAATTTTGTTTACCTCCGCGTTTAACAAATTTCTTTCCTTTATCTGAGTGTTCACCCTGTGTGAATAGTAAATTATCCTGGCTTTCAACTTGATTTCCCTTACGGAGTTTTATTCTTTCCTCAAATGCCTTGAGTTTTCCAGTGATCTCATCTAGGGTAATATCATCTAGATCACTAGTTTGTTCTATGGATGCTACTATCTGAATGAATCTATCTGGTGTGGAGTCTAATAGTTTTCTAACTACTAGTGATTCATCCAATGTTTTGCCTAGTTCTTTTGCCTTAGTAACATAACCGTTTAACTTATCTGAAAATGCATCCACGGTTTCATCATCCTTCATCTGGAGGGCATTAAATCCTATCATTAAAGATTGCAACTTTGCTTGTTGCACTTTCTCTTCTCCTACGTGTCTCTTTTTTAGTGAATCCCATAATTCTTTTGCCTTTTTACAACTTGCTACTTGTAAAATTACATCTTCTGATAACGCTTGATATAGAAGGGCAATAGTTGACTTATCCTTCTTATCATCTATTTCTACGCCTGCCTTAGGTTCTATTGTATCCCATAAACCATGTGCTTCTAATATAACTTTAATTTGTATAGCCCATACCGTATAATTTGTGTTTTTCAACTTAGGGCATTGGTATTGTGCAATAGGTGTTATGGGTTTTAATGTAGTTGTTGCGTTTGCGTCATCGCCCATATTGAAAGTGTTAATGATCTTCACTTTCTAATCCAATGAGAATTTCTAACCTTTTGTGGTATACTTAATACTACGGGAACAATAATAGTTTTCGGAAATCCTAGTAATAATACGAGTATCTATAATATGAAAATGTAACGAAATTCAAAGGTTTGAATTTTGTTTTGTGACCTCGTTGTGATAATTCACGGATTTGAATTTCCTTGAGTGTTCCCTTGTTTTTTTTTTGCTTCGTTGTCTTTGGTTCAATTCGACTTTGATCTCCAACCCAAAATAATTCGGACTGAATTTTTTCTTTTCCTTCTTGGCTTCTGCTTCGGACCAGAAATAACAACCAAGTTTCTATCTTTTTCTTTGTGTCGAATTGGTGATGTCGAACCAAAAATTTCAAGAAGTTCGATTAGATCAACGAAAAAACAAACACCACTTTACACGTTCTATATTACCACGCCTTGGTAATTCTTGAAACAAATCAATATCTTTGCTTGTTCCTTTTTCTTCTTTGTAGCGAAAAACAAAAAAAAATTCTGGTTGTTTTTTTTGTTGCTACGTACGTTGTTGTTGTTGTTGTGTTAAATTCGACACAACAAAAAAATCTCCACACACTTATCTCCAATATCTTCAATTCCTACGTATACGTTTTCTTTCACAACAACGTTTTTGCTTTGTGTTAATCTCCAACTAGTTGTCTCTTGTTCTACACAAAGTCTCCTCTTTTCTTCCTCGACACCAATACGCTTGATGTTGGCGTTTGCAATTCCTTACGTAAACTAGATCGTGCACTATCTTTTCTACGCGTTTCTTATTCAATTCTCTTATGTTTTCTTTGGAAGAATAGAAAGAAAACAGATTTGTCTTTCTCGCTCAAGAAGAAAGTCGAGTTGTCCTTCTCCTTTTCCTGCGTTTTGCTTGGCTTCGGTTTCTGAATATATGTGATAATGTTTGCAGAATTTATGTTTTTGTTTCGGTGTATTGAATCCTTGCTCTTGATGCCAATTGTTGTCCCAAATGTTTCTGGATCGATTTATGAATTGCAAAGTAATATGAATAAGTAAATCTAAAATTTCATTTAACCATTGTAAAGTTACATGTAATTACATATATATAAGGTTTCAACCATTGTGTTGAACCATTGTGACTTTTCATAGAATGGTTGTGACCATTCGATCTAGCCCTAACCATTGTGACCATTCGGTTTGGTCTTTGTCCAACCGAAATAACTATAAGTTAGTTATTAAGTTTCTACTTAACATAATTGGTCCTTCTAACTTCTAACTAACTAAACATTAATACTAATATGCAATGAAGAAGATTATATCGGGTCACAGATTCATCACACAAGAGTGAGTTTTAAATTGTCAGGGTTTAAGCTTTTGGTAATTTTGTTGAATACACATATAATGTTTTAGTAACCACAGGGACGTCATCAGAAAGAAGGGAGAAAAGAGATGATTCACGTGAATCTTCAAGAAAGCGTCAACGAAGCCATCATGACAGTGAAAGCCCACAACGTAAATCATCAAGTAGGGATCGGGAAAAGGGTAGAAGTTATGATTCACATACTGAAAGAGAGAAGGAACGAGACCATGATAGAGATAGACGCAGAGACAAAGACAGGGACAGCAAGAGAAGATAAACTGAGTTGAAATTCGTAGGTATGATTGATTTAGTCATGAATCAAAACAGATTTTTATAGTGTATCAGCTTCTTTGAGCTTATTTATGTTATGTTTGACATAATTGCAGGTTATTCATGGGTTAGCTGTTTAAATCCTTTCGTTTTGTTGAAAACAGCAGCAGCAGTAGCAACATGTGGATAATGATGATGATAGCCCCACAATGTTTCCTGCTCGTGATGGACATTCTGGAATTTATATAGAAAAAAACCCGGATTCATCCTCTTGTTCACGTGGTATGATTAATGAATCGTATTTGCTGTAAACAGCATGGTAAACTTTTTTTTGCATCTTGTCACGGATCTGATTGGTTTGTTGTACGTACAAGAAAGTATTTTGTGTTGGTGCTTTGAACTTTAAAGTGAGCATAGAAGTGGGAGTATCATATTGCGCTTTTAGACCCATATATATATATCAGTCTCTTTAATTCAAGACCCTTTTAAGTGCAAGGACAAGAGTAATTACAAAACTACATACTTACAAATCTAGTTAGCAAATTGATCAGAGAAACATTTACTATGATGCATACCATTACCAATTGTCTTATGAGGCTTTAGAGGTTTGATTATCAACATGACTCGGTACCAATCAAACCGGAAGCCAAAAATCTAGAAAACCGACTTGGATGACCATCATTAGTCCCCCCATACCTCAAAAAAAGAAATAATTTCAATACTCTTCAAATAGGGGTGAGCAAATGGACCGGACCGACCGACAAAACCGACCGGACCGACCACATTCGGTCCGGTCTCGGTCTAATGTTTTTCATAATTTCGGTCTCGGTTCGGTCCGGTCCAGTCCGATCCGGTTGGGCTTAAAACCCAGACATTTAGCCTACTTGGACCGAGACCGGACCAAACCGAACCGGAGCGACTACATTCGGTCCGGTCTCAGTCTAGGTTTTTTGCCGGATTTGGTCTCGGTCCGGTCCGGTCCGGTTTTCACCCGATGAGAAGCCTTACTCTTAATTACTTGGAGGCTCATGAATATAATTCCCATAACTTCCTTCACTGCTTGAAGCAATACCTCAATTGATATATTTTCATTTGTAATTATTCTTGCATGTCTTTTGCCACACACTACCCGAAACAATTTTTCTCGTGACTAAATACAGAGCAGGACATGTTTTTCATTTCATGAATAATGCTTTTCAAGTCATATGGTAAGTTCACCATGTTCTTCAAAATATTCATAGAGAATAAAATGATGATCAATTTAGGTATTTTATGGTAGTTGAAAGTGATTGTATGAGGATGAGTTTACGTGTCCTGTAATGTGTTTAGGTAATCGGTGCCGGTGGAGGTCATGGGCGGTTTTAGGCCGGCACACTATCAGCAATCGAGCCGGGCCCAACCCACTAAGGGGCACTAAAATTTTTTATACCCATTATATGTACTAGGCACAACCCACTAAGGGGCACTAAAATTTTTTATACCCATTATATGTACTTTTGTTGCAAGAATGATTTTTGTTCGTATTTTTGGCTTTTCGTACTTGATTATTGTCTATTGATATTATAATATAAGGGCACTTTTTTTTCCCGTGCCGGGCCTAACTTTTTTTTGACGTTCTCAGCACCGCCCCTGGTGGCGGTAGGGAGAAAAAGGTGATAATCATGGGTGGTAAAGGTTGTGAGAAGAAGAAAATGAAATGAATAATTAGGAATAAATTTATTAAGAAGGGTATTTGACTTTTATTACATGGAGTAACAAAGATAACAAAGAAAAAAATTACGTTGTTGATTCTCATGTTGTTGATTCTCATAAATGTAATGTATGACTTTTACTATCGGAAGAATGACGATTATCAAAGTTTTTGACGTTAATATTTAATGTGAAATTAACAAACCACACAGATGTATTTTGTACTTATTTGCATCACTTGCGTAGCTTCAAAAATACAAAATGACCAAATAATATAATAGTCATAGATCAAATCATAATAAAAATAAGAAAAAAGAATGAAGATTTGTTTTGGGCTTTTTGTTATTTTCTTCATATTTGATAACCTTTCCGTTAAAAAACGGTCAGCCTTATCTGCTTTGCCCTAGACCCGGGTTTTGACCCGGTTAACATTTTCCAAAAATTGGAGTTCAATTTTCACAATATCTCCCACAAATCAAATTATCAAAATTAATGCAAAGTGCAAACAACATTATGAATAAATTGCCCACTACAAAATCATTGCAAAAAATCATCTATATGGGTCTTAGCTCGATTCCTTGTATCATAAGCCCCTTAAGATCCTTTTTACAAGGATGCTCAAAAAAAAGACGCATAGGAACTGATTCGGCGGTAGTTTGAAACTGCCATACTTTGACTTCCATCCAACCATCGGTCCTCTGTTGCGGAAGGGCATTCCCTTTGTATCTATTCAGTGGGTTGTAGGTACTTTTATCAAACTTTGATCCGATAACTGGGGTGTGTGGAGGGCTTACTAAATAGATAAACGAATGATATCTACTTAAATAGACAACCTCGTCATCCTCCACCTTAATAGGAGCCTCAAATGTTGATTGGTCTTGTGGTAATTTAAAGACAAGGTAAGCTGCATATGTTGTTTCAGGTGATACTTCTTGGGGTTCTATTCTCCTCCGAATTTGAAATTTGTAGCCGCATGTTATTACAAGCACTTCTCCAAATCTGCAGAAACAAAAAATCTCGTTACTTATGTACTAAATTTGGAATTTGTTTAAGGTTTCCAAGTGGTAGAAGCCTAATAATGTATTAAGTTGTTTATGTTTATTGTCTAACAGGTGGTCATAACACATGCCAACTTCAAACAGTGATAACATTTAAACTGAGTGGAATTGGTCAATGTGAAATTTACATGCCATCACACACCAAACCAAAGCCATATGATGCTTTGGCATACTTGGGATATTCGGATTTACTAGGCTTCAATAATCAAGGAGGTATGCTCTTATTCATTAACTGATACACTAATCTAGTGAGAACAGCTCACCAGATCGTAACACTAACAAAGAACAGCTTTGATGAGGTTACTTCCTTTTCAATTATCACAATGAACAAGATACTAAACACATACTATTTTTCATCATTTTATACTAACTGTAGCTTACTATTAAGAAGATGACACAAAAGGTCCATGTACTTTCAATAAGGAACTGTATGGCTCTTGTGTAATATTGATCCATAACAGGAGGTTTCGGGTTGAAAGATTTGGATCAATAGAATGAAACTTAAATCATCAAGAATTTACGGAATATTGCAGCATAATAAACTGTCTTTCTTAACTATTACCCATTTTTGCAATACAATGGATTCACACAATGAACTAAAGAGGCAGAGTGTTTGGGAAGTTAAACACGAGAACCTAGACAGTTGGAGATGAAAGAACTTGTATGAGACAAGAGATAAAGTGAACTCTCATGTTGTCCATAAATTAGGAGTGGGGAATCCAATATAAACTATTACTGAAAAACTGGCAAGAAATATAAAGGGAAGAACCTTAATTCGTTGGAAGACTCCCAGTTTGAGTTATTTTCATCTATTACAAGTCCTGCTGCTCTTGCAGATAACATTTGAAGAAGAAGAAGCTTATTGTCTGTTAGATAAAATCCTGCTGGGAATCTGCATGAAGAAGAAGAAGAAGAAGCAAAGAATGATGCATCAATTTATATATACTTATGAAACAACAGGGTAAAGTCTGAGTATGACAAGTCACCTTGACCAACAATTAGACTCATATCGAGAAGGGAAATCTTCATTTGGAATCAAACAGTCTTCCATGGATATCATGTGACAGTGTTGCCCTTTCTCATTAAGAGAAAACCACTGCATAATTAGAAAGTTGGGAATTAGTTCTACTCAGACTATCTTTATAAATAAACATAGCTAATAGAATACCGTTTTGTATCCATTAAGGTAGACTCCTTTGGAGAGAATATGTTTAAGTTCATCAAGGGATGTGTATAACAAAGATTGTGAGGCAGCCTCGATTATGTGTTGGTACTCTTCAAACACTGGAAGTTGCACCTATATATATAATGACATATCCAAGCAAGTGAGCCATACATGCGGGTTAATTAAGTGTCATTTTTTCTTGACATCTTTTATAAATAACATTACCATTGAAATTAAACTGCTTACTTTTACTTCAGATGGATGGAACTCGAATCCTGCTACTAGTAATCTGATCGAATGGCCTTCAAACTGAAATTGAAGGTCAGCAGTAGTGTGTTGGGTTGTAAAGTGATAGGATGGAACAATGAACCATCCATCTTCTCTCAAATGGGTAGAAGGGTAAATAATGAAAACTTTTGCCTCATCCTCCCCATCTATTTTGTATCTCAGGGGGTTATGTGATTCATATATATATCGGAAGACAAGGTTGAGGGTGTATGAGATTTGAGGTGTCAAGTATTCACCTCTCACACGTGCTTTGAAATCATCTTCATATTGGTAACATGTTCCCCCTGGAAATCTGCATACAGAAGAAGAATTAAGACAGCAATTAATTAGAGAAAAAGGATGGATAAAGTTACTGAATACCAGCAAAAGGGATAAAATAAGAGACCTTGAATAATTAACAATATCAAAATCAGACGGATCTTTTAAATCGTCATCATAAATTTCATCGAGATTGAGACAGGGTTGAATGTAAATCCTTTCAATGTGTTCCCCCTTCTCATTTATACACAGCCACTGCACATCCAATAAAAAATAAAGTCTTAGTTATTACTATTAGGTTTACAATATTAGAATCAGGGCTAAAATTGGGTCGCGCCCTTTTAGCTTTGGGTCAAGGGAATTAGGCCCAAGTCTAGTGGGTAAGTCTTTGTGGTTGATAACAATGATCCATTTTTTGTTTTTTGTTAAGGTTTTAATAGATTTTGAGTAAACTAAATCATTTATTATTATTTTTTCTCCAAAGATTGAGATGTCATTTTTTTTAAAAGTACATGAAATTGGATTAAATTTGATGACTCAATTTTGACAAATTTTAGATGTCATTTTTAACAAACCGAGTCATATTGGTTTTATAAGTAGAAATACATATGTAGTTGAGTGTATATACAATTTACCATTTTGAAAGTTTAATAAAAAAAACTCCAACAACATTATCTAATTATTTACCGTTTTGCCCCCGTTAAGGAGGACTCCTTGGGAGAGAAGCACTTTCGATTCTTCTGTGAATCTGTAGAACATAGGAGGAACCACACCCCTAACAATCTCTTGGTTTGCTATGACGACCTGACGTTCCATCTATGGAGCATACATATATTGGACAATATTACACGACCAGGGAAGAAATATCCTAGCTATTACTCAAAGTATGTAAATGATGAGGATAGAAAAATCGGCATTTGCCAGCTTACTTTTTCCAAGGGACGGAACTCGATGCCTTCTATGTAAAATTCACCCGAGAGACCACAGTCTTCCATGAAAATTTCAAGATCTAGAATACTCTCCTCGGTGCTGTTAAACTGATACAGTTCTACCACCAACCGTTTACACTCGTTCTTATCTGCAAAGTGCAGAATTGAAATTTTTGTCTCCTCTTGTATTTTGTACCTGACACCTACATATTGTTGTTTCATCGCCTCTATTTCACTAGCGTGTAAGACAAAGCTTAACCCATATATGACATCTTGTGACAAGAATAATGGAGTTGTGACACGTAGTTTCAATTCCATGAGATGTGTCTTGTAGCAACCAACGCAAATCTGAATGTAAAAGCAGCAAGGAATGATTACATTACTGTAAATCTGACATGTATTTTGAAATAGATTAGAAACGAAAGGGATTAGTAGAAGGAGACCAAGTCACCTTGACGTTTCCTTAGACGAGTATCGATCACTGTAATCTCTGTTTGGATCATCTAAACACAAATACTCTTCTATGGATACCATTACATGATGTTCTTCCATTTCATTTAATGATAACCACTGTCCACAAATATTTAGAGATTAATTGCAAATGTGTCGGCTTTGAATGAGAGGCTTCAATGGAAGTCGGAATCGAGTACATGTTTATCATAAGTTCATAACCAAACATAAGGTCATGTTTAGTGAGCGAATCTTTGTGGTTGGTGACTAATTTTTATGTTTGGTTTTGAAATAGAAAATAAATAACATGGAGTAACTTATCAATAGTAGAAGTTAATCACTGATTTTCTACTTTTAGTAACATATCTAAAATTTCTACCTCAAACTAATCTTGTCAATAATAATAAACGTTGACTAGATCGATCTCCAAAGTTATGTAACTTATTAAACTCACCGAGTATTTTTGACTTATATATTCAATGATTTGCAATGAAACATTAAATTTTATAATGAGAAAAAGAAAAGAAAAAGAAAGAATCTAAACGAAAACTTAAATTTAGCTAGATGTGAAACTTGAATGGCTATAAATGAAAACGTGTTTTATATATCCTTAGCTAACAGACGTATCACTGAATACTTGGGTGCAGAAAACCATTTTTTTACACTATATGAAGAAAAATAAACTCTCAAGAAATCTTTTTTAAATTATTGAAATGCACCTCTAAAAACATTGCATTGTTGTGGGAAATATATCGTTAGCAATCTTTATTTGGTACTATTCCTATCTATTTCCACAAATAAATTAAACCAAAGTAGCTAATTACCATTCCCTAAAGATATAAACTAAAACAAAGTAACTAATTACCGTTTCACCCCTGTTAAGGAGGACCCCTTTGGAGATAAGCTCTTTGAATTCCTCAAAGGATCTCCAGGGCAGAGGATCTACTGTAGCATTAGCTATCTTTGCATACTCTTTCGGTAGCACCTGCATTTGAAGTGCAATCTGAAGTTTTTCCACAACAAGAGACATCGTTGGCCGTTCTTCACGAGCGTTCCGTAAACATTGAGATGCAATGTCCGAAAATATTTTCAATGAACTCGGTTGCATTTGGTTCCTGAGATCTTGCAAGATAATCTCATCTAACTTATTCTCTTCGTAGCATTTTCTCCTGAAAGGCACGTAAACATTCAAGCGACCATTGGTATTTTCAGCACATAGTCTGCCGCACATGACTTCAAACAAGACTACCCCAAAAGAGTACACATCCGACTCTTTTGTTAAGGAGTATGTCTGCATATACAATGGATCACAATACCCAATGGTACCTACAGCACTGGTGACAAGAAGTGAGTACTGCTGATTAGCAGGACCCATCTTTGAAAGCCCAAAGTCGAAAACCTTCACTGTCATATTATTATCAAGTAGGATGTTTGCACTTTTAATGTCACAGTGCAATACTCTTTTTTGTGTCCCATTTGGATCATGCAGGAAGCTTAGCCCCTTCGCAGCATCAAGGCATATCCTGAGACGCTGCGTCCAAGTGAGATCAGCAGAACTAAGATAGCGATCGAGACTTCCACGAGATGCATACTCGTAAATGAGGATCATCTCACCCCCTTGGCAGCAAAATCCCAGTAGAGATATGAGGTTTTCATGCCTGTAACATGAAAGCATCCTGATTTCTTTGAAAAACTCAGGGTCGCCTTCAGGGGCGGAGCCAGGATTTGTAGTTAAGGGGGGCTGAAGTTCATTATATAAACCAATAAAAGTTTAAAAATGGTTTTCAACTTTAGTTTATACAAATAAACCATCATAAAAACTTACGAATGCATTACTAAACCTAATTTTTTCTAACATATTTAGTGGATAAAAAGTATAGTAAACTCAAAATAAGGTTTTTTTTTTTTTTTTTTTTTTTTTTTTTAATCTATTTTAATGCTTTTGAGTATATAACTAGGAGAGAGCAACAAAGCCGAAACTTTCTAAGATTTCTTGATTTAGGTTTCGGGTGTTCGAAAAAATATACGTATTCGGATATCCGAAAACTTGATCATAATTTACTAAAAAGTTTTTATGAAATGACAGTTTTGGAAGTTATATGAAAGTTTTCCAAAAATTATACATATCTGGATATTCAGATACATAAAAGTGTAATCTGAAATTTCGAATATCCGAATTACAAAAACTTAAATAAAATATAATTTCTAACAAAAAACAATCATCGAAAATTTCGGATATCCAAAATTTGCGATATGACTAGTTGTTGACAAGTCCATTAAAATTTTTAGATTAACAATTGATCTTCCACCTACATATGAAGTTTAGCTATAAACAATGCAATAGTACTTATTTCCTCTTAAGAACCTATTAATTTTGTCGGGCTTCCACCTAACTTCTATAAATACCGTATCTCCATTGACAATTTTTTGTTCCAAGTTTCTAACTAAATTTTAAATTCTATTAGCAATTCATAATCCACCCGTCCCAACCCAACCTTCATTTCCCAATTGCCACCTGTATTTCAAAATATTCTGGTGGTTGACCTGTCTTGTAAGAATGTTTAAGGTACTGGATGCCTTCTACTCCTTGTATACCGGTTCTAGGATTTATAAACAATTTTTTTGAAACCCGTTTCTATCCCAACCATTTTGGACATATATTACCTGGCCCAACCCACCACGACTTTATTGGCAATTGTAATTCAAGATATTCTGGCAGTTAACCTCGTTTGTAAGAATCTTTTAGATTCTAAAACTATCTTAGAAAAGGACTAAGATGAATAAACTTGTATATGTCAACTTACTTTTTCCAGGGGCTGAAACAAGATGCCTTCTACTTCATCTATATTGGTTCCAGAATTTTCAAAAATATTTTCAAGATCAAGAATACTCCCATCGCTAGTGAATTGATACAATTCAACCATATACAACAAATCATCTTGTCTCTGATTTGCAAGGTACACAACAGAAGTTGTTGCCTCCCCTCTTAATTTGTACTTGAGGTCTATGAACATTTGTTTATTACATGAGAAACGATTGTATACAAGGTTCACAGTATATGTGATTAATGGAGACAATAACCGAGTCTTCACGTGTGTTTTGAATTCCTTATTGGCTGTTCGATAATAGCCTAATGGAAATCTGCATGAAAATGGTTGAGACTTATATCAAGGAGTGGAATCATCATTTGGAATCAAACAGTCTTCCATGGATATCATTTCACAGTGTTCTCCTTTTTCATTAAGAGAAAACCACTGCATAATTAGTAATTTGGGAATTAGTTCTGCTCAGATTATCTTTATAAATAGACATGGCCAATTGAATACCGTTTTGAATCCATTAACGTAGATTCCTTTGGAGAGAATCTGTTTAAGTTCATCAAGGGATGTGTAGAAGAGAGATTGTGAGGTAGCCTCGACTATGTGTTGGTACTATTCAAACACTTGAAGTTCCGCCTATATAATGACATATCCAAGCAATTATGCATTTTTTCTTTATATCTTTTATAAATAACATAACCATTGACAATAATAAAGTGCTTACTTTTTCTTTAGATGGTTGGAACTCGAATCCTGCAACTAGTAGATAGATAGAACGCTGTTCAAACTGAAATTGAAGGTCAGCAGTTGAGTGTTGGGTTGTAAAGTGATACAAAGGAACAATGAACCATCCATCTTCTCTCATATGTGTAGAAGGGTAAATTATGAAAACTTTTGTCTCTCCATCTATTTTGTATCTCAGGGGTTTATATGAATTGACTTGATCCTCCCATCTATATCGGAAGACAAGGTTGAGGGTGTATGAGAGTTGAGGTGTCAAGTATTCACCTCTCACACGTGCTTTCAATCCATTCGATTGATATAGGTAACAACGCCCCCTGGAAATCTGCATAAAGAAGAATAAAGGCAGCAATTAATTAGAGAAAAAGGATGGATAAAGTTACTGAATACCAGCAAAAGGGATAAAATAAGAAGAGACCTTGAATTAACAATATCACAATAAGACGGATCTTTTAAATCGTCATCATCAATTACATGGAGATTGAGACAGGCTTGAATGTAAATCCTTTCAATGTGTTCCCCCTTCTCATTTACAGAAAGCCACTACACGTCCAATCAAAAATAAAGTTCCCAATTAGTTATTATTGGGTTTACAATATGTGAATCAGGGCATAAACTGGGTCAGACCTTTTAGATTTGGGTCAAGGGAATTGGGCCAAGTCTAGTGAGTAAGTCTTTGTGGTTAATAACAATGATCCATTTTTTGTTTTGTGTTTAGTTTCTAATAGATTTTTGAGTAAGCTAAATCATTTATTATTTTTTTCCTCCAAAGATGAACACACTTGGGATGTCATTTTTTTAAAAAAAAGTATATGAAATTAGATTAATTTTGATGACTCAATTTTGACACATTTCAGATGTCATTTTTAACAAACTGAGTCATATTGGTTTTATAAGTAGAAATACATATGTAGTTGAGTGTATATACAATTTACCATTTTGAAAATTTAATAAAAAAAATCTCACAACAGTAGTTAATTATTTACCGTTTTGCCCCCGTTAAGGAGGACCTCTTGGGAGAGAAGCACTTTTGATTCTTCTGTGAATCTGTAGAACAGAGGAGGTACCAAACCCCTAACAATCTCTTGGTTTGCTATGACTACATGACGTTCCACCTATGAAGCATACACATATTGGGACAATATTACTCGACTATGGAAGAAAGATCCTAGCTATTATTCAAAGTAAGTAAATGATGCAGATAGAAAAATCGGCATTTGCCAGCTTACTTTTCCCAAGGGACGGAACTTGATGCCTTCTATGTAAAATTCACCCGAGAGACCACAGTCTTCCAAGAAAATTTCAAGATCTAGAATACTCTCCTCGGTGCTGTTAAACTGACACAGTTCTGCTACCAACTGTTTACATTCGTTCTTATCTGCAAAGTGCAGAATTGAAATTTTTGTCTCCCCTTGTATTTTGTACCCAACGCCTACATATTGTTTTATCATCCTCTCTATTTTACTAGCATGGAAGATAAGGTTTAACCCGTATGTGACATCTGGTGACAAGAATAATGGAGCTGTGACACGTAGTTTGAATTCCATGAGACGTGTCTTGTAGAAGCCAAATGGAAATCTGTATGTAGAAGCAGCAAGGAGCGATTACGTTACTGCAAATCTAACATGTATTTTGAAATAGATTAGACAAAAAAAAGGGGGGATTATTTGGGTCACCTTGATTTCTCCTCAGACGAGTTTGGATATCTATTTGGATATTCTAAACTAGACAGTCTTCTATGGATATCATAACATGGTGTTCTCCTTTGTCATTTAATGATAACCACTGTTCAAAGATTTAGAGATCGAGTTAATTAATATGTATTTTATCTTCTGTGTATGTATTTGCTTTGTAAAAATTATATCAATAAATTAGTGACGACTTCGATCTTTTAGCCAAATTGGAGAATTGTAGGCTTATTATTAAGTTGATCACCATTTTTAAAGTTTAATGAAAGAAAACTATATATATCTTGAACTATTAACATATTACAGGATGCAGCTATTAGTTTAGTTTGCTACTTAAGCAAAAAGAAAATAGGATTTGTCACGAACAATGCAGCGAGAACGTAAAAGTAATTATGGATGGAAGACACTAGTTAGATAAGATGATAAAAGTTAGAAATGAACAACTTATAAATAGAAAAAAAAAACTGTATATACAATGGAAAAACTTACATGTTTTATGATGTATATTTTCATTATATATTATGTTTGTCACACCTAATTTTCCCATGTAAGAGGAACTGTGGAGATTGGTGTTACAAATTGATGTATACACTTATAACAAATCTTAAATTTCTCTTTCCTGTACACTTGTAAATGTGAAAGCTTTGACAGTTGTTTATATATCTTTATAAGTGCAAACAAATTTAAAAAAAAAATGTGCAAACTTTTCAAAAAAAAAAAAAAAAAAAAAAAAAAAAAAAAAAAAAGAAAGAAAAAGTGTTAAGCGAATTACATATTTATTTGTAACTTTCTAAAAACCCTAAGTAAAAATGCGTGTGCAAATAAGATAATTTTTTGCACTGATTTTGATATGGACTCAACTTTTATATCTTTTATATAATAAAACAAAATCCTTATAGGAATTTTTCATTTCAAAAAAATCAATTCATACCTTATTTAGTAATAATTGTATTTAAAAAAATATATTTTTTTATTAGGTAACATTTTATATTTATCCATAACACAATTAGGAGATAAATACAAAAAATATAGATACGATACAATTAACACAAGTAAAAGATAAATACAAAAAATATAGATAAGATAAAATTAATAATAGGATTAAAATTTTTAAATAATTATCTTTAATAATAAAAAACTATAATTAAACATCATAAATCAAACAAAACAAAGATTAAATTATTTATTTTTTAATAAATAAATATATATGATTCAAAAAATTTTAAAAAACCCGCGCGTGCGAGGGTATTATAACTAGTGATGTATATACTACATACATATGATGCGATAAGAGACAAATCTCTTAATTTTTAACTAAGTAAAACGAATTTAATGAATTACCGTTAATGATATACTAGTAATTCATTCAAGATCCACATATATTAGATTTACGGGGAAAATAAAAAAACAAAGTCAAGAATACTTTTAATCCCTTCAAATATACTAAAATTAAAATTTTGTACCTTGATAAATCTTTTGTTTATCTTTATATGAAATAGTTTTTATTACTATTGTTTAGTATTATTTTAACCAAAAATTCGTTGTCCTCCGTAAAGCAACTGTCACAAAAAACGTATAACCAAAACTTTTGTATATTTTTCATGCAGTCGCAACGTACGTGCGTACTCAGACAAAGAAAGAAAGAAAGAGATTTTTCCTCTAGGCTTTTTCTCTTGTTAAGAAAAACACATTTAAGAAACATAGCATTATTATCCGTAAATTCCATAAATAAGCTAACAAATATACAATTTACCGTTTCTATAAAATTAAAAACGCAAGAAAAGTAGCAAATTACCGCTTTGCCTCCATTAATGAGGATCCCTTCGGAGAGAAGATCTTTCAGTTGCTCTATGGAATTGTAAATCGGTTGAGATACCGCAGCCCGAACTATCTCTGCATACTCCTCTGGCAATGGAATCTTTAAAATCACATCAAAACGTTCATGCGCTTGAAGTGCAACCTCAAGTTTTGACACAACCTCGGCCATCGTTGGCCGTTCTTTGCCAGATTTGTTCAGACATTGATATGCAATGTCTGAAAATAATTTAACATAACTCGGATCCATTAGTTTCATGTCCAGTTCTTTAAATATGATCTCTTCAAGTCTATTCTCTTGATAGCTTTCTTTCCACTTAAGGACGAAAACCCGCACATTATTCTCGCCAGTAATTTCATAGCACAAACTTCCACATAAAACTTCAAATAACGTTACCCCGAAAGAGTATACGTCTGAGTGTTCTGTAAGCATGTATGTCTCGTGATACTCTGGATCTATGTATCCAGGGGTACCTCTGACAACAGTAACAAGATTTGCGTTATCAGGGCTAATTTTTGATAGCCCAAGGTCGGCAATTTTAGCATTCCATTTTTCATCGAGCAGTATATTACCACTTTTGATGTCACGGTGGATAAGTTTGTGGTGTGCCCCATTGGGATCATGAAGGTACCTCAGTCTCTCCGCGGCTTGAAGGCATAACTTCAAGCGCTGTGTCCACGTGAGATCACAGGACCCTAGATGGAAGTCAAGACTTCCATGAGCTGTATACTCATATACAAGGGCGGAGCCAGGATTTGTAGTTAAGGGGGGCTGAAGTTCATTATATAAACCAATAAAAGTTTAAAAATGGTTTTCAACTTTAGTTTATACAAATAAACCATCATAAAAACTTACGAATGCATTACTAAACCTAATTTTTTCTAACATATTTAGTGGATAAAAAGTATAGTAAACTCAAAATAAGGTTTTTTTTTTTATTTTTTTTTTATTTTTTTTTTATCTATTTTGATGCTTTTGAGTATATAACTAGGAGAGAGCAACAAAGCCGAAACTTTCTAAGATTTCTTGATTTAGGTTTCGGGTGTTCGAAAAAATATACGTATTCGGATATCCGAAAACTTGATCATAATTTACTAAAAAGTTTTTATGAAATGACAGTTTTGGAAGTTTGAAGTTATATGAAAGTTTTCCAAAAATTATACATATCTGGATATTCAGATACATAAAAGTGTAATCTGAAATTTCGAATATCCGAATTACAAAAACTTAAATAAAATATAATGTCTAACAAAAAACAATCATCGAAAATTTCGAATATCCAAAATTTGCGATATGACTAGTTGTTGACAAGTCCATTAAAATTTTTAGATTAACAACAAAAAAATATTGTCAAAAATGTCTCATTTCATATTTTCGCTTCAGTGGCCACTTAGATAGGAGATATTTCATGTCGGTTGTTTTCTTTTTCTTTCATGATAGAAAAGTCGCTAGTTGAGAGATGCTAGTGGTATATTAAAGATTAAATTATGGGCTAAACAATGGTATTTTAATACAATTATTGGGCTTATTAATACTATGTTAGAGTCACCTAACATAGTTCTCTGCATACAACGGATCAATATACCCAAATGTCCCTACAGCATTGGAGACAAGAAAAGTGTATCGCTGGTTTGCGGGACCAAACTTGGACAGACCCAAATCTGCGATCCTTGCATTCCAGTTTTCATCTAATAAAATATTGGAACTTTTAATATCACGATGCAAGACTCTTTGTTGGGTCTGACCAGGATCATGAAGATAAGCAAGCTCTCGAGCCGCCCCAATGCATATCTCAAGGCGTTGTACCCACGTGAGATCTTCGTTATTAAGATACAAGTCGAGGCTTTTTCTTGATGCATACTCGTATACAAGGATCTTTTCACCACAATCGTCACGAAACCCTAAGAGAGAGACAATGTTGTTATGCCTGTAGGAAGAAAGCATGATGATCTCTTTCCAAAATTCAATGTCTCCCTGCCCAAATCTACGATTTAGACGCTTCAAACCAACAACTGACTGCCCCTTCGAATGGATGAGTTCTCCCTTGTAAACTTCTCCAAATCCTCCTTTTCCGATGCAATGGGAATCATCAAACTCGTTGGTTGCTGATTTTATAGCTTGTAGTTCTATTTTGAGGTGTTGGAACTGTTTTTTGCCAGATATTATATTAATGTTTGATCAGAGATTGGAAACAAAACCTATGACCTCCAAAAACACTGAAGTTGAAGAGCATGACAATAAAATAAGATGTATTTGAAAAGATATAAAATAAAAGGCTAGAAGCTCCCGGTCAACTCTAAAATAAGAGTTGACCAAAGATATCCTATTCAGGGGCGGAAGTTAAGGGGGGCTGAAGTTCATTATATAAACCAATAAAAGTTTAAAAATGGTTTTCAACTTTAGTTTATACAAATAAACCATCATAAAAACTTACGAATGCATTACTAAACCTAATTTTTTTCTAACGTATTTAGTGGATAAAAAGTATAGTAAACTCAAAATAAGGTTTTTTTTTTTTTTTTTTTTTTTTTTATCTATTTTAATGCTTTTGAGTATATAACTAGGAGAGAGCAACAAAGCCGAAACTTTCTAAGATTTCTTGATTTAGGTTTCGGGTGTTCAAAAAATATACGTATTCGGATATCCGAAAACTTGATCATAATTTACTAAAAAGTTTTTATGAAATGACAGTTTTGGAAGTCATATAAAAGTTTTCCAAAAATTATAGATATCTGGATATTCAGATACATAAAAGTGTAATCTGAAATTTCGAATATCCGAATTACTAAAACTTAAATAAAATATAATGTCTAACAAAAAACAATCATCGAAAATTTTGGATATCCAAAATTTGCGATATAACTAGTTGTTGACAAGTCCATTAAAATTTTTAGATTAACAACAAAAAAATATTGTCAAAAATGTCTCATTTCATATTTTCGCTTCAGTGGCCACTTAGATAGGAGATATTTCATGTCGGTTGTTTTCTTTTTCTTTCATGATAGAAAAGTCGCTAGTTGAGAGATGCTAGTGGTATATTAAACATTAAATTATGGGCTAAACAATGGTATATTAATACAATTATTGGGCTTATTGGAGGGGGCCTAGCACCCGCTAGCCACCCCCTCCCTCCGCCCCTGCTCATATACGAGTATCATCTCCCTCTCTTGGATACAATATCCCAGCAGAGCGATGAGATTTTCGTGCTTGTATTGGGAAAGCGTACTAATCTCTTTCAAGAACTCAGTTTCCCCTTGCCCGTATTGACGGTCTAGTCGCTTGAAAGCAACCATACATCGCTCCTTGAACCGGGAAAGTTCTCCCTTATAAACATTTCCAAATCCACCACCTCCAAGATAGTTGTCTTCGTGGAAGTTGTTGGTGGCTGTTGTTATCTAGCTCTTCAAAAGGGATTATTTGAAGATCTTTAAACTGCATCATCATTGCTTCCATTGTTGTAAATGAAAAAAGATAAATCGAAACTAGGGTTTGAAGAAAATTGCAAGTGCACTGAAAAGGATTATAATTAATTTGCTGTGAACTGCCCCTTCGAATGGATGAGTTCTCCCTTGTAAACTTTTCCAAATCCTCCTTTTCCGATGCAATGGGAATCATCAAACTCGTTGGTTGCTGATTTTATAGCTTGTAGTTCTATTTTGAGGTGTTGGAACTGTTTTTTGCCAGATATTATATTAATGTTTGATCAGAGATTGGAAACAAAACCTATGACCTCCAAAAACACTGAAGTTGAAGAGCATGACAATAAAATAAGATGTATTTGAAAAGATATAAAATAAAAGGGTAGAAGCTCCCGGTCAACTCTAAAATAAGAGTTGACCAAAGATATCCTATTCAGGGGCGGAAGTTAAGGGGGGCTGAAGTTCATTATATAAACCAATAAAAGTTTAAAAATGGTTTTCAACTTTAGTTTATACAAATAAACCATCATAAAAACTTACGAATGCATTACTAAACCTAATTTTTTTCTAACATATTTAGTGGATAAAAAGTATAGTAAACTCAAAATAAGGTTTTTTTTTTTTTTTTTTTTTTTTTTTTTTTTTTTTTTATCTATTTTAATGCTTTTGAGTATATAACTAGGAGAGAGCAACAAAGCCGAAACTTTCTAAGATTTCTTGATTTAGGTTTCGGGTGTTCAAAAAATATACGTATTCGGATATCCGAAAACTTGATCATAATTTACTAAAAAGTTTTTATGAAATGACAGTTTTGGAAGTCATATAAAAGTTTTCCAAAAATTATAGATATCTGGATATTCAGATACATAAAAGTGTAATCTGAAATTTCGAATATCCGAATTACTAAAACTTAAATAAAATATAATGTCTAACAAAAAACAATCATCGAAAATTTCGGATATCCAAAATTTGCGATATAACTAGTTGTTGACAAGTCCATTAAAATTTTTAGATTAACAACAAAAAAATATTGTCAAAAATGTCTCATTTCATATTTTCGCTTCAGTGGATACTTAGATAGGAGATATTTCATGTCGGTTGTTTTCTTTTTCTTTCATGATAGAAAAGTCGCTAGTTGAGAGATGCTAGTGGTATATTAAACATTAAATTATGGGCTAAACAATGGTATATTAATACAATTATTGGGCTTATTGGAGGGGGCCTAGCACCCGCTAGCCACCCCCCTCCCTCCGCCCCTGCTCATATACGAGTATCATCTCCCTCTCTTGGATACAATATCCCAGCAGAGCGATGAGATTTTCGTGCTTGTATTGGGAAAGCGTACTAATCTCTTTCAAGAACTCAGTTTCCCCTTGCCCGTATTGACGGTCTAGTCGCTTGAAAGCAACCATACATCGCTCCTTGAACCGGGAATGTTCTCCCTTATAAACATTTCCAAATCCACCACCTCCAAGATAGTTGTCTTCATGGAAGTTGTTGGTGGCTGTTGTTATCTAGCTCTTCAAAAGGGATTATTTGAAGATCTTTAAACTGCATCATCATTGCTTCCATTGTTGTAAATGAAAAAAGATAAATCGAAACTAGGGTTTGAAGAAAATTGCAAGTGCACTGAAAAGGATTATAATTAATTTGATGTGATTAGGGTAATGAAAAGGGAGACCTTTATATAGGAATAGAAAGGCGAGAAATTAGGATCATAACTAATTACATTATACTTATTAAATTAATTGAAGCATAAAAATAACATGGTCAGACATTAAACCGGATGCATTGACGAGTTGTACATTACAGCACATAGTTGGGACAAGATACCCAAGTCAACGCTCTTATTAACTTGTGCGACTGACTTATAATTAGAGCATCCACTATGATAGACCTTTTACAAAGGTTTATATATTAATATACATCAATAAAGAGGTTCAAGAATTAGGACCTACATTCACTAGAGTATAAACTTTTGCAACTTCATAAAATATTTTTTTTTAATAAATGCATTAAATGTATTGAATTCATAAAGAGGTTCAAGAATTAGGACCTCTTCATGCCACATAGACATGAAATGAATGTCCACTATAGTTGAAATAAATATAAATCTTTTCATCTTTCTTAAACCTTTTTTATAAACCCACCATAGTAGATGCCTTTAGTCACTTAATTACATAAACGAAATTATATTCTAGACATTTAGTGAGGGGTTTAGTGGTAGTCATGTCTATTTAGTTGACATTAATCATTACTCAAATGCAGGCAAAGATTGCAATATTTAGCTTAGTGCAAGACTCAGCGTTAACTACAGATATATGAGATAACACTAAATCTTCTTGTGTGGTAAAACTTTTACATGAAATTCAAGTTTGGGGCTGATCGCACCAATTCGGTTGAGCTAATAGGCAAAACTCGGTCATCTACTCAGTTGGTTGGGGGACAATCTTACCATTAGCATTGGCCTAAAAAAAATGCAATAATACAAAGTCTGAAAGTGGTAAAGTAATAGAGGAGGTGACTTTATAATCGAAAAGCATATGTCTAAAAATTCTGCAAACTTTTAAAAACAAAGATGATACAAAAATGATTAAGGGCCCGTTTGGTGTGGGGTTGTGGATTTAAAGTAATGGATTCAATGGTTGATTCACTTGTTTGGTACAAAATTAGTCAAATTAATGGATTCATCACACTAGATTATTTAAAAAATGTGATTCCACATAAGGAAGGTGGGTTTCTTGTTTAATACCACTGACATGGGCCCACATATCAAATTTAATTCGTTAGTCAAAGTTTTCAGGTTATGCTTTTTTGTTTTCTCCTCACAAATAGTGTACTATTATTTATAAAATAATAATAATTTATATATTTTCTTTTTCCTATTATCTATAAAATAATAATTTATTTCTCTTAATAAAATATTTTCTCTCTCCTACTTTTTTCTCAAACCTTTCCCAAATCTTTTAAACCTTTCCCAAATTCAAATCCAATTCCAATCCCACTTACAAACCAAACACACCCTAAGAGTCCCTGAAAGAAAGTTAAAATATAAAAAAATAAAATAAAAATAAATAAAAATAAAAATGAGCAAGTAATTAGTTGTTTACAGATCAAAAGCTCGTTAATTCCTACGTGAATAGTTACTAAACTCTGTACTCTGTAGTGCCATGCATCATGAAATCCATGTTTAGAGCAAATTCATTTAACTCATCACTATGCATGCATGTTGTCATATGGTCCATTTGACATGTTACGATTGTATCACGAGCCATGTGATTAGCCGTGGCTCAGTCATTAACTAGTGAATTAAACGGCATACCAATGTTAATTACTCAGCAATATGCATCTCCACTCATTTTTACTCCTATACCCTCGTATGGAGTAAGGACACATGCATTTAGAGACAGAAGTATGCAATGTCAGTAGGCTACTATGGTGTTTTTTTTTTTTTTTTTTTTTTTTTTTTTTTTTTTTTTTTATGTATAGTATAACACAAACTAATTACTTATATTAGATATTATTTACAAGACCATAATATACGTGGAAGTGAATATGACGTTGTCTCACATCTAGGCTTATATGTGAAACCACTCTAAATCACCTAAAATTACTAGACGAGTACCCGTGCATAGTAACAGGATTTTATAGCGGCAAATAGTTTTAGTGATAAAAAAGTATATGAGTTATAAATGAAAAATAATAAAAGTTTGAGAATTTAGAGATTAAACATAATGTTTTGAAACCCAGTTCGATCTGGGGGGTTCAACCAATAGAACCGTTCCCGTCAAAAATAGGTCAATTTAAACCGGTTCAACCCGACGGATTGAATAAAAAACGGGTCTAATTAATCCGGGTCAACCCGCCGGGTTTGAAGTGTCTAGGGTCAACTCGATTTTTGATATATATTAATAGTTTCCTTTTGAAACATATCATTGCCATTAATGTACAGCCTTTCATTACCAAATTTACCACTTTCACATTTCCCATTTTTAAGTTTTTTTGTTTATTTGCATTAAAATTACAAAGGCTTTCTTTATTAAGGTTTTTAACATTTTACATTACTTGACTTTTCACCTTTTCATATCGATTATTTTTCTTTTATATGTTGTATAGATATATCATTATTAGAGAGGTTATTATATGATTTAAATGAGACTTAAAATTTCAAAATTTACATTAATTTTCTTCTTATAGTAATATTTTTTTTGTCTTAGAATTTTAAGACTACCTTTTATAGAAAGTCTTAAATGCTTTATAATGTAGCTAAATATAGATAGTTATAATGCGCGTGTACAAATGTTTTTTTTTTTTTTTTTTTTTTTTTTTTTTAATAATGTATTTTTATCAATTAAATAACAAATAGTTTAAATCTTTGAAATGATCTTTCGTTATTCAACCAAAATGGCATGCTTTACTATTTTTCTAGTTATTTTAAAAATGGTACTTAGAAGTATTGTCTTCATGAATCAAAGTAGTATAGATAGACATTATCATGGCTGTATATGTGGTGAAACGCATGGCTGTAATCATGGTTGTTCATAGCATAAACTTGTCTCCTTTATTAGCCATACTTATCGAAATCACAAGTTTACAACCAAGTTTAGAACCTGCGTTTTTCACAATAAGTCATACTTATCAAAATTAACTTTTCAACATTTCAACTTTTCACAAATCTTGACTTTTCCACTTTTCACCTTTGACCATTTTTACATTATAGATAGTATAGATGTCAGTTTGATAGATTTTTTTTTTTTTCAAATTATGAGTAGTCGAACTAATGTATTAGTAATTGTATTAGTAATGTAACGCTTTTTAATCGTGAATTTAATTAAATAATTGTTTAATCTAGAGTGAATTAGTTAGTTAACAAAAAACGCACAACAATATGATGTAAAAAAACATAGATTATACACTTTATTGAAAGCAGGATGAAAGCAGATGCACTTTATTGAACTATTAGAAGTTTAACAACAAATTATATTAAACAGATGGAATTTCATAATCAATCAATACAAGTACAAATGTAAACATGAAACTCGAAACCAATACAAGTACAAATGGAACATCTGTCATCAAATCAATCCTTATTCTTTCAGGCGTACTCTATCACTATGTTGACATTTTTACCCGTCCTTCCGGCTAAACTTTTTCCAGCAAAGTTTACTTTATTGTTCATAGTAGATGCTTGATCATTTTCTTGAGAATGAACTGCTGGGCGAATTTGGCTTAGTGAGAGAGCAGCTGCAGTGTTGTCACTAGTATTAGCACCCGACTCATAAATTAAAGATGGGTTTTTAGGTGCTCCCATGACTTCAAAACCCGGGGCTCCTTCAACACTTTGACCACCACGGTCGCCAGTTGTTAAATGTTACGTATAAACATTAATAGGTAAATGTCTAGGATCGAACCCGAGACCTCGGGATTGCACACTTTACAAACAAGAATAATGTAAAATATATATATATATATATATATATATATATATATATATATA
This sequence comes from Artemisia argyi, assembly GCA_030686995.1. Taxonomy (NCBI): domain Eukaryota; kingdom Viridiplantae; phylum Streptophyta; class Magnoliopsida; order Asterales; family Asteraceae; genus Artemisia; species Artemisia argyi. The sequence continues at coordinate 187,630,935 of CM060685.1, read as the reverse complement.
TATATATATATATATATATATATATATTAAATGTATGAAATATATATATTTATAACACTTAATGGACTAAACGGTCGTTAGTTATTAACCGTATGGACTAACTATCGTTAGGGATGAAAGATATGGACTAGAGTGTAATTTAGGAGTCAAGAAGGATCTAGAATCCCCTAGGGGATGCCTAGGCCGGTCGAACAAGGGTGGGGGAAGCCCAACCCAAGTTTGTCTTGTCCTCCAAGTTTCACATAGTATATATACAAGGCTAAGGGTAAGACTTTCACATCTTTTGTGCACACACTCTAACCCTAAAATCCTTGTTTCTCTCTTTCTTTGCTTGGCCGATCGGTTCATCACCTCCCAAGGGTTGTGGGTCGATTTTGTCAAGTCTAAAACATTAGTGTTTTGTTTACTTGCAACAAACCTTTATTCGTTGGTAGATTGTGTGTACAAGAACGAGGTAATTACTTACTTTAATAATTATCAAGAGATCGATAAACAAAACGGTAAGAGGTTTATCATTGATCTAATTGTACAAGAATCAAGGTTTATTTGAAGTGCATCGGGTACGTTTACTATTTATGTTTTAGTTAATATTTATGTGTTATACTTGATCCTAGCTTCCGCAATATGTGTTATTTGATTGTCAAACTCTAACAGTGGCATCACGAGCCATGTATAACATGTAATTGATTACTAAAACGTAATAAAAACCAGATCTTTAATTGTTTTAGATACATGTTTTTTTGATCTAGGGTTTTTCCTATTTTTTTTTATAAAAATTTCGAAACCCTAACCCTAATTTTGGGGGGGGGGGGTCGATTTTTCCATGAAACCCTAATTAGGGTTTTGTGGTTTTCTAAGATTATGTGTAATCACTAGAAACCCTAGGTCTTTAACCGGTTAATTGAACGTATCTTGTGACCTAATTGCTAATTGTTAGGTTTTTAATCCATGACTTACATGCATGTTAGTCATGGATCTTGTTTTTTGTCACATGTTAAGATAGATCTTAAATTGGGGAAGACTCCAATACATATTAAAATCAATTTTATATGCTATGTGGTGTGTTTTTAGCTTTGGCCTACGCAATTGATTCGTCAATGTATGTGACTCACCTCCATCAAGAGGGGAAGGCCTTAGTTGATTACATGCATTATTATACCTAGAATTGATTTTATTAGGATCTTTTCTAATACGGATTGCATGTGGCTAATTGTTTCACTTATTTATTATTGTTTGTTTGATTTTCTTTGATACTTGTTTTATTGTTTTTAGTTGGACTTGATGTAAGCAATAAAAGGGTTGTTTTCATAAAGAAAATTAATACGGACTAATAATTGTGAAACCCTAAAGTGATAAAGTAAGAATCTTGCAAAGGTCTTATTGCCAATCGTGGTCCGATTCGCACGGTAATCAGCTCCCAAGCGAGACTAGCAAAATTCAAACTTTATTACTATTTTGAGATTGAATCCATAAACTTTTGCTTGAATGATGTTTTGTGCAAATATGCTTTTAAAATTAAGTCTTTTAAGATGATATTCATAACCGTGATTTGAAGGCTTAGAAAAGAGCCTTAGAGTCTGCCTTGGTTATCACAATCTTGAATATGTCTTAAACGAATTACTTTTAAAATCATATATTGTAGAAAGTCATCTTAGGGTTTTGGCATAAACCTCAAGTAAAACTTTGTGTATTAATTTCAGGAATCGGACATAAAAAGTTTTTTTTATGAAAACTTATGTTATAAAGATGAGTGCATGCATCTTTGTACATATTTTTGATTGACATATCAAAAATTAATACCCTTAATAATTTAAGTTACGTGCCATCTACCTATAAGAAACACTTGGAATTTTAATTTAGTAAACGTGAGACCTAGGCTAAATTACTATAACAAGGTAAAATTCTTTTAACGCGTGAGACCATAATTGTAATTTTACAGTTTCTAAGGTAGACGACTTAATTAAGTTGTGCGTGAGACCTAGAACTTAAGGCATGAGATGGGATAAAACATGCTTACAAAGGCAAATTGATGAATCAATTTGATGTAAATCCCATAATGATCTAGGAATTGGAAATCTTGTTTGCCAATTATTGTTCGACAAATTACTATCTTTTGTACTTTTACCACTAGCAGATCAACTGATGTGGTGAAACTATGTAAAGTTAGATCCTAGATTTTCAAGAAAATTAGTTGGTTATATGAATATAGCCTTGGGTATTTTATTTTCTTGAAGATATTGATTATCGAAAATACTAATATTTGAACTTTATCGGTAGATATGGCTCAACCCGATAACCAAACTGTGATTAATGCTTTCAAGAGTCATCTTGAGAGAGATAAACTGACTGGAAAGAATTTCAATGACTGGTACCGTTCGCTCAGAATTGTCTTGAGGGCGTTTGGTAAGATTGATTATGTGACCGAGGAATGCCCTGCTGAACCTGCTGCTACTGCTACACCAGAAGCAAAGGCATAATGGAAGGTGACAAATGCTAAGTATAATGAGGTTGCTTGTTTAATGCTCACTAGCATGAGTGCTCAATTACAAAAGAAGTATGAGTACTCGTCTCCTAAGAATATGCTTGATAACCTCAGGCAGTCTTATGAGAAGTCACCTGCAGTTGAATTGTATGATGAACTTGACAAGCTACACAACTGCAAGCATGGTGATGGTAAACCAGTAGCCGATTATGTGGATGAGATGAAGGATTCCTTTGATCAACTTCACAGAATTGGTTTTGGTTACCCCGAGAATGTGCAAGTGCACTTGATCAACAGATCCCTTAACAAGGATTTTGCTGGTTTTGTGCAGAACTTCAACATGCATTGCTCGGGGAAGACAGTCTCAGAATTACTCGCATTACTTGTTGATTATGAGAAAAGTCTACCAGCCAAGGTCAAGACTCCCACCCCACAAGTGTTGGCAATTCATGGGGGGAGAATCCAGAAGAAATCGCATGTGAACAAAGGCAAAGGTAAAGGTGATAAAGGCAAGCAGGTCATGGCCTATCAACCTTAACCCAAGATGAAACAACATCAGCCTAAGCAGAACAAGGTGAATCCGCCAAACAAGAAGGATCAGGCTTGTCACCATTGTCATGAAAAGGGCCATTGGAAGCGCAATTGCCCTCTCTACATTCATGACTTGCGACTCAAGAAGCAGGGGAATGATGCTGGTAACCCCGGCACATCAGGTGCGTTCGTTATGATTGAATTATTCACTCTTACTCCTAAATTGAATTCATGGGTATATGATACTGGATGTGGCATTCATATCTGCAATACCATGCAGGGGTTTAGAGTTGAGAGAAAGCTGGCCTATGGACAACAATTCTTGCACGTTGGTAACGGAGCGCATGCAGGAGTTGAAGCTATAGGACTTTTTAATTTAGTGTTGCCTTCGGGCTTAGTACTATCTTTAAATAATTGTCATTATGCACCGTCAATTGTTAGAGGTGTAATTTCATTTTCATGTTTGTTGAACCAAGGTTTTCATCATACTATTTCAAGCAATGGAATTTCGGTTTCTTTAAATAATGTTTTTTATTTTAATGCTATTGCTGTGAATGGTGTATTTGAAATTGATATGAATGATAATGATAATGCTTTTGTTACAAATAATTCAATGTATAGCATCAACAATAAGAGAATCAAAAAAGGTCTGGATTCGTCTTATCTTTGGCATTGTCGACTTGCTCACATTGGCAAAGATCGCATGAAAAAGCTGCAACATGATGGGCTTTTAGATAAGATCAATGATGAATCATTTGATAAATGCGAATCTTGCATTGCTGGGAAGATGACTAAGAAACCCTTTAAAAATAGGATTGAAAGGGCTAATGATCTACTTGGTCTTATTCACACAGATGTGTGTGGACCACTTAGACATGTGTCAAGGAGGGGTGCTAGCTACTTCTTAACATTTACGGATGATTACAGCCGTTATGGTTATGTTTATTTACTTAAACATAAACATGAGGTGTTTGAAACATTCAAAGTGTTTAAAGCAGAAGTAGAGTTGCAACTTGGAAAGAAGATTAAAGTTCTTCGATCCGATAGAGGTGGTGAATACCTGAGTCAGGAGTTCATAGATTATCTAGCAAAGGAGGGAATTGTCCAGCACCTTACTTCTCCATATACTCCACAACAAAATGGTGTATCTGAAAGAAGGAATCGTACATTGCAAGACATGATACGATCTATGTTTAATCTAACAACTCTTCCTTTCTCGTTTTGGGATTATGCCTTAGAATCTGCGGTTCGCATTCTAAATATGGTTCCAACAAAGAAGGTTGATAAGACACCATATGAGGTATGGACTGGAAAAGCTCCTAACCTGTCTTATCTAAAGGTCTGGGGTTGTGAGGCGTATGTTAAACGTGACTCAGCAGACAAACTCCAACAAAGATCTGTGAAGTGCATCTTCGTAGGATACCCTAAGGAAACTATGGGATACTACTTTTATTACCCACCTGAAAACAAAGTATTTGTTGCAAGGTATGGAGACTTCCTTGAAAGGGAGCTCATATCTCAAGAATTCAGTGGGAGAATATATGACCTGGAAGACGGTCAAGAAGATGTAGAACCTTCTGAAAACACTAACCAACTTCCGGTAGAACCTGAAAGTTTAGGTCCTCCACCTGAAGTTGAAGTGATTCCCATTCGTAGGTCAACAAGACCAGTAAAAGCTCCTACTCGTCTATGTCTTAATGTAGAGAGTGATGAGTATATACTGGGTGATCTTGATGAACCTACAAGTTATAAAGCTGCCATGAATGGTCCTGAAAAGGCCAAATGGAAAGAAGCTATGGATGGGGAAATGCAATCCATGGAAGACAATGATGTCTGGGAAGAAGTAGACCTACCTCCGGGTGCCAAACTAGTTGGGAGTAAATGGCTCTACAAGAAAAAGACGGACATGGATGGCGTTGTACACACCTATAAGGCCCGTTGTGTAGCTAAAGGCTATACACAAACTTTTGGTGTTGACTATGAGGAGACCTTTTCTCCTGTAGCTGACATAAGGGCAATTAGGATTCTTATAGCCATAGCCGCTTACTATGACTATGAGATTTGGCAAATGGATGTAAAAACCGCCTTCTTAAATGGTCGCCTAGATGAAGACATCTATATGGCGCAGCCTGAGGGGTATGTAAATCCAGAATTCCCAAATCGTGTATGCAAGCTTAAAAGATCCATTTATGGATTGAAGCAAGCATCACGACAATGGAATAAAAGATTTGATGGTGAAATTAAAAAGTATGGATTCACTAAAAATCTTGATGAGCCATGTGTATATCACAAAGTTAGTGGGAGTAATGTAATTTTCCTTATATTATATGTCGATGACATATTGATCATGGGGAACGACATTCCAAGTTTACAAAAGGTTAAGGAATATCTTGGAAGTTATTTTTCTATGAAAGATTTAGGGGAAGCTGCATTTATTCTGGGAATCAAGATATATAGAGATAGATCTTTGCGATTAATTGGATTAAGCCAAAGTGCTTACATTGATAAAATACTGAAGAGATTCAGTATGCAAAATTCCAAGAAAGGATATTTGCCGATGCAAGAGCAACATGGCTTGAGCAACAAGGTTTGTGCTTCAACACCTGCAGAGGTGCAACGCATGAAAAGAGTCCCTTATGCTTCGGCTGTGGGATCTATTATGTATGCGGTGAAAAGTACAAGACCTGATGTAGCGTTTTCTCAGAATTTAACCAGTCGATATCAGCAAAATCCAGGTGTAGCTCACTGGACTGCTGTTAAGAATATTCTTAAGTACCTTAGGGCTACTAAGGATATGTTTTTGGTTTATGGGGGAAATCCATCGGCAGAACTTGATGTTACAGGTTACTGCGATGCTTCTTGGAAAGGTGATAAGGTTGATACGAAGTCTCAGACGGGTTATGTCTTTGTCATTAATGGAGGAGCAGTGGATTGGAGGAGCAGAAAGCAGAGTGTGCTAGCGATGTCTGCTACAGAAAGTGAGTATATAGCTGCTTCAGAAGCTGCAATGGAAGCTGTTTGGATTAGGAAGTTTGTTTCAGGGCTTGGAGTCATGCCTTTGATTCAAAGACCTATTAAAATGTATTGTGACAATTTAGCTGCAATTACATTTGCCAATGAGCCTGGAATCATGAAAGGCACCAGACATTTCCCGATTAAGCATCACTATGTTCGAGAACAAGTCGAAATAGGCAAAATCGAAATGCTCAAAGTTCACACAGATGATAACTTGGTAGATCAATTAACAAAGCCTCTACCTGGCACTAAGCTTTACAAGCATGCTGAAGGTGTAGGACTTAGATTAGCTGAAAGTTTCATGCCCATTTGTGATTAGTGTTTGGATAAAGGATGTAATGTACAATTATTATTTTAATGAAATAAAATATGTTTTATGTTTATTTATCATTGTCTTAATAATATATCCTATATTTGCATGTTTAAGATCCATGAATAATTTATTATTCTAAATGTTCATTGTCGATTGATGATATGGGAATATCATTAAACTAAGACAAATTTGAGTATTGGTTTAGAATATACTTGAAAGTATATTGATGCGTAGTCATACCAATTTCACATAATATTCGATGAATTGAATATTGGACTTATCCCAATAATATGATTTAATGTTTAATGTGAGAATCATATTTAAAGTTATCCTCAGACTTGAGATACCAGATAAGTGTCATGGATGTAGTGCATTTTTGTGAAGCAATCTACTGCTCACCGTAACAGGGAGTCATAAGGGTTGTTTTCAGAAGTGTTGCAAAGTTCATGGGTTATTCTTGTATTCAAGAAAGAATTTATTCCTTCTGATTTGTTTAGAAGTTTAATACTGCTGGGCCCCTCGTAGGGTTGACAAAATGTTTGCATGGCCATGCCCAAAGTCTATCTGAAATACGTTCAGATGTTTTGGTAATTTTGTTCAATCATAAAGAAACGAGAAACAGAAATTTAATAAAGGAACTCACATCTTTATTAATGTGGTATTAGTAATGAAAGGATAATTATAATGATGAATCATTAAAGGTTTTTCCAGGAAACCTAGCTCGGATTGAACTAGGGGCATTGGAGTGTTGCAAGACGCTAACCAGTGTCATTTTACTATTAATGAATATACGAGTGGGAGCTGTTAAATGTTACGTATAAACATTAATAGGTAAATGTCTAGGATCGAACCCGAGATCTCGGGATTGCACACTTTACAAACAAGAATAATGTAAAATAAATATATATATATATATATATATATATATATATATATATATATATATATATATATTAAATGTATGAAATATATATATTTATAACACTTAATGGACTAAACGGTCGTTAGTTATTAACCGTATGGACTAACTATCGTTAGGGATGAAAGATATGGACTAGAGTGTAATTTAGGAGTCAAGAAGGATCTAGAATCCCCTAGGGGATGCCTAGGCCGGTCGAACAAGGGTGGGGGAAGCCCAACCCAAGTTTGTCTTGTCCTCCAAGTTTCACATAGTATATATACAAGGCTAAGGGTAAGACTTTCACATCTTTTGTGCACACACTCTAACCCTAAAATCCTTGTTTCTCTCTTTCTTTGCTTGGCCGATCGGTTCATCACCTCCCAAGGGTTGTGGGTCGATTTTGTCAAGTCTAAAACATTAGTGTTTTGTTTACTTGCAACAAACCTTTATTCGTTGGTAGTTTGTGTGTACAAGAACGAGGTAATTACTTACTTTAGTAATTATCAAGAGATCGATAAACAAAACGGTAAGGGGTTTATCATTGATCTAATTGTACAAGAATCAAGGTTTATTTGAAGTGCATCGGGTACGTTTACTATTTATGTTTTAGTTAATATTTATGTGTTATACTTGATCCTAGCTTCCGTAATATGTGTTATTTGATTGTCAAACTCTAACACCAGTAACATCTGATCTCACTATCCGATCCTGAGCCATCGATGAGATTGATTGAGGACGACTCTGATACACATGTAGTTGATCTTCACTCGGTGCTCGATTAACACGATGATCATCAGCGGTAACCAACACAGGGTCGCCTGATCTCACTAGCCAAGCCTGAGCCATCGATGAGAGTGATTGAGGATGATTCTGATAGACGAGTGGTTGATCTTCACCCGAGTTGCTCATATTCGCCCTGGCTGGAATGTCTGGAGCTCCTGAACTCATTTTGATCCTGAAGAAAAGTTTTTCAGTGGGGTGTTTTAGGACATAAATATTTTTTCGTATATGCAGACTTGAGAAACTATTATATGTCAATGTATAACATGGGGATGAGTCGTGGACTTGTTCTTTACATTCATTAAACACGAATAAAATACTTATTAATGCGCAATTAATCATGCACTGGTATCTTAAAGCAATATAATGTTAATGATACAGATGATTAAAACAAATTTCCAAAAAACATGTACATTGTTACTTCTGAAATCGATAATTTAAAGATATCAACATTTTTGATATTAATATTGATACTACTGAAATCGATATCCATAGTTTGTTGTTTATTTGTTCTCGTGTAACAATATATTTTTTTTTCTTTCTTATTTCATTTGTTTAGTAACTATTATTACTTTAAAATAGAAAATATCTTCCACTACATCAGAAATTACACGAACTTCCGGAATTTTGGGGTCCTATGTTACCTTTAGCACGATAAAAATATAATGTCCTGATTGATGACACTTACATGGAAACGAGAAAGTATGAAATTGAACACGTATGATTACTTCGGAAATATTCTCATGATTTCTAATTAAAGGGTTTGGGGTTGAGCATTTTACATTTTTGCGCTCCATGAAAGCTCGTTAGTTTAATGCTTGTTGTGTAGGAGAAAGGTTGTCCACTTTAACAGGCGGAACACTTCTAGCAATTTCATGTGCACAACTTTAAACCAGATCCTAATATATAGCAGTACATAACTAAGCTCGGACAAGATACCTATAGTCAACCCACAGTTTATGTGTGTGTCCCTCATCACATGAATGCATACAAAAAAGTTTTGTCCTACGATCAAGGAGTAAACAAATAGTAATCAGCTGTCACCATCCAACCTTAATTAGCCACTAATTGCTAGCCAATAATCGAATTCGACTTTTTACGTGTTAGGTGAGGTGTTGAGATAACCAAAAGTTATAAAAAGATATATATATATATATATATATATATATATATATATATATATATATATATATATATATATATATATATGTATCCTTCCGAAAATGCATAATTGCTTATATATATATCCAAAGCATTATAAAAACCAGTGTACTATGTGCATCAAAAACTTGTATAAAGGATATATATGCAATTATTCACTTTAAGAGGGATATATATGCAATTCTGCCAATATTTTATTTATTTTTAAATTACTTGTGGGGTGTGCTACTACTTGGCATTAATTGCTAGCCAACCAGTTATAAACCGAAGCGTCGCCATGATTGGCTTGTAACCGCCACCCCCTAGCCATCATGATCCATGAAGGCAACCAATTAGCCCGTACCGTGTTGTCGCCGAAAAAGATTTTAACAGCTCTCAAGCGGCTCGCGAAGTGCAAAGTGCGCTGTCAAATGCCACATTTGCCCATCGGCCTCGGGTGCGTGCACGATGGCTGCTTCACACCCTATATCCCTTCCATACTTCCATTCAAGATGGAAGTCACCATAGGTTTGAGATCATCATTATAAACAACATTTCCTTTGTTATTTGCTTTTATGTGGGATTAAAACTCTTCTTCCATGTTCCTAAGACTCGAACCAAATTGACTTATGTTTGTTTTATTTGAGAATAATTATCCCACATCATTAACTTATGTTTGTTTTGAAAATAATTACCCAACATCGTTGTCTAAACCTTTCGATATTAAATGTTGGCAGATAATGCAATCTTCAATTCCATTTTTTATGGAATCATTGATGGTAGCTTTTAACATTAGCTTTAACTTGAACCAGTAGTTCTGAGAATCAGCGTAAATGAGAAACTGAGTAAGGATGGCCATTTTAACTGAAATCACAAGCAACCGCATATTAAGGAGGTACTAATTTATCTAATGAAGTTGGGATCAGAAGCCCAAAGTCAACCCACAGTGTGAACGTGTGTGCCTCAGATTAGATGCCCTTTGATTAGTTTATGACCAACTCTGATATACTAAACAAATCATAATCCGTTGTTATCATGTCCCTTTCTTCAACCTTTGACATTAATCGGTGGCCAATAATGTAATTCGTTGTATGCATTATGAAAGTCACTTCTTTGTGTGTATGTAAATACATAAAAAGATATTATATCTGTTAGCTAACACATTGAATAGCAGTATTAACAGGATCTCAAGGACCCATTAAGGCTTTATAAGCTAACAGGTGTGAGCAGCTTAGCTTTCGACCCGTTTCCTTTTAGCAATATATATATATATATATATATATATATATATATATATATATATATATATATATATATATATATATATATATATATATATATAGTGTTGTATTCTATACAGTACCAATATTAGATACAGTACTTTACGGTACCAATTTAAACCGTTAGATCATTTTATTAATGGATGAGATCATTTGTGCCATTAATGTAATTGATTAAAAGATTGGGCTATTATTTGTAAACCTAAAAGGGCAATCTAGGTATTTTGTATTCACTCCTAAAAAAATGTTAAAAACTGACATTTCATTTTCCATCTACATGTCGATCTTCCCAATAAACCTGGATCTCACCTAAAAACCAGTTGCAGCATCTCCTCTCCTCTCTAGATCCAACATTCGGCCACAAGAAAAAAACATAAACATCACCAGTTTCTTTCAATCGAACAAGACTAAACAGGTTTGAGAAACCACTCTTTTTTAGTTACAAATTCATTTACAGTTACATATCTTCACTTTTCTCTTTGTAAAACCTAGCCGCCTCTCTTTATGTAGAAGTTCTTCACAAATTAAAAAGGTAAGTAGTAGGCATTCTTAATTTGCTATTAGTGTCATGATTGTTTTTTTGTTAAAACCGTATTTTACCGAATTAAAACAATACGTTCCATCAAAACATCTTTCTTTTGATTAAAATAATATCTATCAAATATAAGGAGGTGTGTTTACATTAGCACATGGTGAAACATTAGTTTACTACGAATAACTGTTTAATTAACTTTGCCGTGGATGATTGTTATTTGTTTTAATAAAAGAATAATGAAAGAATTAAAAATTATTGTCATGAATTAGGGTATTACTAGTATATTTTATAATTCAATAAAGGGTGTATCGAACTATATTTAACATTTGAGTCGAATGGTATTTAACTTTTAGGGTAGGAGTCTGGTAATCATGTTCTAATTTATTGTTATGTTTTTGAAAGACCAGGTGCTCACAAAAAAATTGCAGCGTGCACATATGCTTTTGAAAGGCGTGCACTCATGTTGTAATGAAGTTGACGAGAAAGCACAACGTGCACATATGTTCTTGAAATAGATCATCATATGTTCTAAAAAAATTTAAAGTATATCATCTAAAAATGTGAAGCGTGCACATATGTTTTTGTAAGTCGCACACATATGTTCTAATGAATTTGGCGAAAAAACGCAGCGTGCACATATGTTCTGGAAGGATATTTGTATGTTCAAACGAATTTGATGAGAAAGTGAAGCGTACACGTATGTTCTTGAAAAAGTGCATACATATTTTTGATGACGTGCACATTTCTATTTAACAAGATACATTTGTATTTGTATTAGAATTGTATTTCATTTGATATCAAATTTGTGTATACTATTTATGTTTTTTGGTTTGTTATAAATTTAGAGTTTACATGTATATGTTTATGTTTTTTTACTATAAATTTCGAAGATTCATAATGTACACTAGAAACGAATAAGTTTGATGTCTAAACAATTATATGCAAGAAACGTATGTAAATTTGTAATATTAAAAAAAAAATAATAAACATATATGCACTTCATTTTTCTGAAAACATGTATACAAAAAAATAAAAATAAATAAATAAAAGGTTCCGAAAATTAAGGGAATTAAAAAATGTTTTTATTTAAAAATATTCAAAAAGAAAAAGTGAAAATGTGTTTGACTATTTTACCCTTTTGAATTAATTAAAAAGATTTAATAATACTAAATTATTATTGGTCTAAATGGTACTGTAAAGTACTGCATCTAATATTGGTACTGCATATAACGGACCTCTATATATATATATATATATATATATATATATATATATATATATATATATATATATATATATATATATATATATATATATATATATATAGGGGGCCGTTATTATAGTGACCACTCTTACGCTGCGTTCTCGAGTTTTAATTTGGGGGTAAAAGAAATGAAAGGAAAGGAAATAAATAAAATTTGGCGTTCTTAAGTTTTCTCTGAGATGGAAAGGAAAGTATTTGGAAGGAAAATTTGAGTATAAATTTTCCTCCCAATTATGACCGGATTTGGACGGAAAGAAAACTTAAAGAGTGCATTGTATTGTAAAACGACTTATCTACCCTCATGAAACATTGTAATTTTACTAACTATATTTTTCCTCAAATATTCCTAACCGGACTACATGACTACGAAACTAATATTAACGTTCCTGCTTTTTCATGTCCTCCAATTTTGAATTGTTTATCAACAAATAGCTATAAGCTTTATTGTTTCTAACTTATGTACGAAACTTTTTCCCCCCTCCAAAACTGGAAAACACCCCTAACTTTGATTTTGCCAAGACTAGTTGTGTGCACTTAATTTTTTTTTTCTTTTTTTAATCTAAATACGCTTTATTAAATATAGGCATTTTTGGCTTAGGATGGTATGCTTTTTTTTTTTTAAGATATATAATTCAACTCGAACTATTTCAATTTATTATAGTATAATAGAGGGTATAAATGTAAAATATTAATTTTCTTTTATTTTCCTTCAAATATCTCGAGAACGTTAAAAAATCAATGCTCTTCCCTTTCTTTTTAGGCCATTTCCTATCTTTTCTTTTCTTTCACTTTTATCTAAAACTCGAGAACGCAGCGTTAAAGTAAAAACAATAGGAACCGAGCTAGACCATTGAATATACTATTGATGATGTCATTAGATCAAAATTAATTGAGTGGCATTGTGGTAAATATAGTGAAACGGATGTCAACTTTCAAAACCTTTTAAAGCTGTTTAATTCGTACCCGTAATGTAGCAAATTATTTCTTTGTTTGCTTCATTAATTAACATTTATATTTCTTATAAATAACAATTACTAATATATAGAATTCGGTAGCATGACAAGGCTTGATACATGATTTCATCATTCTCATTTGATATGAGTTTAGAGTTATCTTTTTTCTTTTTTGAAACATTGATAATAAATTGATGCATATCCATTAATCACACTGATTCACGTACTATTACTATTTTCAATTGATGCATAACAATATAGACTTTACAAAGAACTGAACCATCAACTTTTTTTTTTTTTTTTGAACAGAGATTTCATTATCACACCTCACAAAAGGAGGAAAATAGAACATAACAAGTTACATCGAACATAACAAGTTAAGCTACAACAAGACATACACCAAAATAGCTGTGACACACTATAGCAACACCATACAGAGGTGGGGGGAATCACCAAAGTGAGCTTTTTGTAGGCACAACCATTTAAAGGTATAGCTTGACAAAAGTACACAAGGTACATACAACATACAAAGAAGAAAAAAGCAAGCATCCTAACAGGAGCTAGACCAAAACCTAACAGATCTAAAGACAGATCCCAGTGCAGCAACAGGCCGTCGATGACTGACCACAACAGCCCTGAGCAGAAGAGACCAACTGGTAACGGATCTGAGCAGAGAACCACGGCGGCAGCAGCAACAACAGCAGCTACATAAAAGGATATGACAGATCTGCAGTAAAGCTTTATTGCGGAAAAGGAAAGAACAAAGGAAAGATCCGGACGGCCGGCCAAAACCGGCCGCCGGAAAAGAAAGTATGGTCGGATTTTTTTTTGTTTTGTAGAGAGAGGTAGGAGAAGAATTATTAGAGAGAGAAAGATTATCTATGTGGTCCTTTTATTGGCCATCAAACCATCAACTTGAATCCTTCATTTACAATATACCATACACCAAAATTATCTTTAATTTATTTATCAATATTACATTCATAGGGCTTAGTGGGTCAAACTTTCTTGCTTTAATTGTTTCACACCCGATCCGTCCCAGCCCATATGGATAGTTGGTATCTTCTCACCCGGCCCGGACTATTCACGTTATCTCACAAGTCTCCCCTATCTTTGAGATCCGGCCGGTGCACCTCCAGCCGCCGATTGAAGCATGCCCGATCCGACCCAATGGTTACTACAGTGCTCTGTGAGGGGGGCTACAGTGAAGCAATTTTTTAAAGCGTTTTGTGGCTGTGTTACAGTATCCTCAATATTTGTAGCCACATCTTTATTTGCGTTAGGTGATAAGATCGGTTCTGGATTCTTCATCTCATCCCAAAAATTTGAGCGTTTCTGGTCGCTAGGTTATTTCTTCATCCAAAAAGGCTATACACAAATTCCAATTTAGGTCTGAATTTTTCCTTTTCTGCTATTGTTAACTTTTTTATGTTAGCTTTGGGTTGCCACTTCATTCAATTGTTATGATTGTTGTTCTGTTGCACCATTCAAGTTGATTAGCTTTAAATGCCACTAATTTAATTAGGTTTTTGTTGCCACTGATTTAATTAGGTTCTTTTTAGTTATTTACATGGTACGGCCAAGTTAACAACATATTTGTTTTGTTGCTTGAATTAAAATTGATTGCTTAGGTGAATTTAATGTCATGAGTTATGCATTTTTTTTTTTTACTCTCTTTTTGCAAATTAACATTTGAAATGTATTTGTTAATCATGATAACTAATTCTAGACTGTTAGTCATACTTTGTGATGATAAATACTTGAATTAATGAAAACTTTTTTATCGTAGGAAAAAGGCTGGTGGGCGCTAACTATATCTGAAGCCCAGGATTTGGGTGCTTCATATTATTCCACTTGAGGTAAAATTTACATTTTTTTTATATTGCCCCAATATATTGTCTTTTTTATTATAATTAGTTTCCTTGATGTGATTTAGATTTGAGATGGGTGTTAGTTAACTTCTTTATTTTGTTAAAATGTATCGTCTTGCAGTAAAAAAAAAAAAAAAAAAAAAAAAAAAAAGGTGGATAGATTATTTGGAAACGTTGCCAACTTATTGGAAGTTTTTTTTATATAAAGTGTCGCCGATGTGCTAGGATCTTCATGGCTCTTTGAATTAGCTCAGTTGTTGGCTTGCGAACTTAATGTACCTTAGAAAAGTTTATAACCTCCCATCAGGCCTTTTTTATCCACTCATCTTTTGGTTCAGGAGTTGTCACACATCGCTCTTGAAAATACACGTCTTCAAGAACCTGAATGTCTCTATCTTTGCTAACTTACCAAAGAAGACCGAGATCAGAGAACTATTCTGGAGCAGGTTGCTCACGTAAGTGCTGCTTTATCTTTGCTAACTTTTGCTTTTCAACAAAAAGTTAACTATTCAGTCTTAAAACATGTATATGTTATGTGTTATGTCTGGCACTAAAAGGTTGATCATGTAGGTGCTCCTGTTGAGGATGATGTTCCAATGGGAGGAACAGTTGCGGTCTAAGGCAGAAAAGGTTACTGATGTGAACAATTTTGGGGAAGCAGTAGGTGTCTATTGGCCGAATGGTGATATAGTTTTTACTACACGTGCAAACACTGGCACGACTGCAACGCCTGGTAAGTCATCTCGGGATATGCGTTTTCTTTTTGCTCAGTTATTTGTTACCCACCTTTTAGATTTACTCATATATCAACACTATACATTTTTACAGGTCCTCCTTCATAATATAGATACTTTGGCCGTTGTGACCAAATATGTTCCCATTGTCGTGCACTTTTTTTGTTTCAAGAAAGGCTTGCGATTTCGTCAACTAAAGCTACTCCACAGTATCATCGGTGTTGTCTTGGAGGCCGTGCCGTACTACATGTGCCCATGGAATACCCACCATACATACAACAACTCTTTACGACAAGACATTTTATGGAGAATATTCATGCCTATAATCAGATGTTCGCTATGACTTCACTTGGCACCAACATAGACAACTCCATCAATTGTGGCAGAGGTCCATATGTTTTCAAAGTTTCGGGACAGATATACTACTGGATTGGTGACCTGTGCCCAATGGGATTAACGCCCCAAGGTTTTTGCATCTTTACATATATGACACAGTTAATGAGGTAGGGACATTGTGGAAGGCTTAATAGACTTTCTGGATCATAATAATGCACTCATCCAGTTGTTCAAGACAGCTAGAGATGTCAAAACCTTGAGTCAAAACCTCACGTTCTTGCTTCAAAGCTGAGGTGTCAAAACCTCGAGCCGCCATATTGAAAGGTTAGTTACACCTACAACTTCAGATTAAACTACATGTTTTGGACCTTTTTATTATATACGAAATTGAAGAATTTACACTGGACCTTATATATGAGAAAACCTCATGTTGTGTTTTTCTATTTCACTTTGAATCTTATTATATTAGTAGCTTATTTGGTTGTCCCTCTAAAATTTGTTTTACATGATGTTTACAGGTGCTTTAGAAATTGCAGGCGCTGCTGCTTGGTAAACACGACACCTATTTTTTTTTCAGTCTGAAGCATTATTTTGGTATATAAATCACTGCCTTTAGTATGAGTTAACCGACTTCTTCGGGTATCAGTTTGTAGAGTTCATAGTAATTAAGCTTACTTATATCGAGTATAACAGTCATGGTGGTGGTTCCATATTTTGTTGTTTACCTACTGTTTCATATTTGATTCATGCTATTGGTTCGCAAATTGAAGGTTAGTGTGGTTAAAAACTATAAATTTTTGTGTTTTGTATCTTTTGACATTCACTTCTTCTGATCTTTTTTGTTATTTGATGAACCATGCAAAATTTTCATGAACGTGAGTGTATATTCGTATTTTGTTGACTGCGAAGTAATGAAATCAGCTATGAAATAAAAATCCATGTATTTTTTTTTTGGGTTTTGTTTTTGTTCCCCCCCCCCCCCCCAGATTTCATGATTATTATTTTGAGTTTGATGAGGTTTGTTTTTTTATGGTATTCAGGTTTTACGGGTTTATGACGCCCGTGGCAGCTATTTGGTTTGTCATTGATTTGCTACAGGGAATATAGGTTAGTATCATTTTGAGGTATAAGGTTTGTCATGTTACTTTACGTTGCAAAATTCAATTGGATAAAAGCAGAACGCATCAAACATTTCGATGTCATTTGCCATTTGCAGGAGTGGATAGACTGAAAGCAAGTGATAATGAGATAATCTATGGTTAAGGATTGGAAAACATCGCTGTGTAATGTCGATCACGGTCATAGGCAGGCACACAAATATCTTGATAATGTATCATGTGGTGTATATATATTGTTAATGATTAAATCTGTGTTTGTGGCAGGTGTCCAGAGTATGATGGTGCATGGTACATAAGCAAATCACATGAGGGGGAATACAGCTACGGCCTTCTGTTATCGTGAATAATAGGGTAGTTATTTACAGCCTAAAAGACAATAATCAGATAATATATTTGAATACTTCCCTTTATTTAAGTTTAACGTATTACGGTGTGTTTGGCTTTGGCTGCTGCAACTGTTCGTGTGAGATCTGATTGACATAAAACATTTTTTTTCCAGGATTGACGACTTTTTTAATCAATTCGTACTGTTAAATCTGACCCGTTGGCCAATATCAACCCATGAAGGTCATCCCTTTTTTTTCCCATGATCTTATTTATTGCCTTTTTGCTTATTAATAGAAATATGTGTTTTTTGTTTTCAGTCAAGCGAAGGGTTTCTTGCACACTGCTTTATCAAAACTGTTGTGGAATTTTTAATTGCATTGGTATGTGAAACGCTGAATTTCTAGATCTCATTTTATCTTTAATTGAGTTAATGTAAGAACTTTAAGTAACAGTTAATAAATTGCGTGCGCTGCGCAGGAAGCTGCGAGGGCCAAGTCTGTTGTAGAGAAGGCTGACCGAGGCAAGCAGAGTACTATCATCATAGCACAGGTAGGACTATTACAATTTGGTCCTTCATTTTTACAAATGATAAGTTTAGCCTCGTACCCCAGTCTTTGTTGCGGTTTTGTTGTAGGCGTGCTTAATTGTGAGGCATGTAAATGTGCAATATCCACGCAAAAGTTGACAGCATTGACAACCACTGAGCCTGGTCAACTTTTTAAAACTGATTTTGAGGGTGTTTGGGATTGAATAGTTTATAAATGCTTACTGGCTTATTTTGTTAGGAAATAAGCTATAATGTTAGCACCCCAATAAAACTGATCATATCATAATTCTGATTACATAATCTGTTTTAGAATTCTGGCCTTGAATTATAAATGGTCAGCGCCTGTATTTGATAGTAATTATTTGGTGCAATTACAGGCGAACGTTAGTGCTCTACGAGTTAAGCGCAGACGCGAGGGATGATCATGCGCACATTCCTGTAGGCATGCCAACCAAGTAGTTCATGTCCACATTGGTACTCATGCAAGTCAACTTCCACCTGAATTCTTGCATTCGTTTGTTGCTAAGAAGCTGGTCATCGACTTTGAATGTCAGGGTTTAGTTAAGTTCTTTTGTAATCAAATGTAAACTCATCTGAAAAACACAATACCAAACACCCCTTTCCTATGTTGCATCCGTTTGCAGCAAACATTATATGACAATGTAAACTCAGTTTACTCTATTGAAAACGGGTAAAAACATTTTACACGTAAAAACATAATCGAATCGATTATATAGTTTGAAAGGTCTTTGTCTATCAGTTGTAAAGTTTCCCAACAAAACATTTACATGGGTGAAAGAACAGAGTAGTTATATTTACCACACATATGTAAACAAACATGGACACATAGAAAACGAAACACACAGCTTGAATGAAAGTTTATATTTTGCTGTTGATACCTGGCCTTGATCTTCGTCTTCTTAATGGTGGGTTAATGATATGATTGAATGAAAGTTTTAGTAGAACTAGTAACCATCTATTTACGGGTGTTTCGGAATTGGTTTGAAACAAGCTAGTCTATTTAAGCATCTCGTTTAGGTCAACTAGGCTTGGAGTATCAAACATGTTAAAGGTCTGTTAACTTGTTCAGGGATTAATTTCTCAAGTTTGAGATTATAAATTGTCAAACTGCTCATTAATTACTCATCGTGTTACGATCCTAATTTCATTTTGAAACAGGTAATCTTATTATTGGGTTTTAAAAGTAGCATATAATCACTTTCTAATGTTTGGGTATATACTGAAAAACTGGCTCTGATTGCGTGATTAGTTAAAGGTGCTGAAATTTCTTCAGTGTAAATGAGTGGTTTTGAACAATCAGGTTGGTCATTTCTTATTCAACACTACTCATCGTATTATGATAATCATGGGCAGTTTTAGTTAGCAATCCCAAACACCCATTTAGGGGGGCAATTAGTTATTTTGGACAATCCTAAACATGTAAATCTTTCGTGTCTTGCAATATACATCCTTCTACACTTTAAAACTGTATATCAATACGCCCAACGAAAAGCAGGTGTGCTTCTCCCTTTGAAGCCATTGGGTTTCTTTAAAACTGTGGTGTGTGTGCTTTACACCTTTAAGTTTTGGGAAAATTACACAGATAGGTAACGAACTTTGAAAATTTTTCAAAGTTAGGTAATGAACTTTGTAAAATACTAATATAACATATGAAACTTTTTGTAACCGTTAAAGTTATGCAATAACTTGCACTTTTGTAACTTGTAACCGGGTAAACCGGTAAAATTGTAAAAAAACACAAATTGACCACACATACTAACCATTGACTCCCACTTTACCAAAACCCGTTTTCCCCCAATTCCACAAGAACCCTAATTCCCAAAAACGATTTACCCCCAAATCTCAATTCCATAAATCATCTTTGTCTAATCAATGTAATATTGAATATGACAAAACATAAACCTGACAAGAATCGTGTTTTCACAGTTAATTTATACCACGATGGCTATTTTACAATCAAACCTTTCGATTATTTGGGAGGGGATATCAAGCAAATCACAGATGTTCGGTTTGAAGGTATGTCATTTGATCAACTATTTGATTTAATTAAGCCTTTAGTGCATAACCCACTTAGGAGGCTGTATTATTCCAAAGTAGGCACACCATTAAGGTTAGGCATTAAACAAATTAAAAATGATGATGATGTCCAGGCTTTTTTAATAGTTGGTTATGAAAATAAATGGGTTGTGGATTTGTATGCTGAACATATGGATGATGATGCCTTAAATATTAGGGACCTTGCAGAAAGTAATAAAGATGACTTAGGAAATGAATCCAGTGATGGTTATTGTTCTAGTGATGAACAAGATTATGGTGATGTTGAGTTTTTTACTGAAGGTGATGATAATGTAGAAATTAAGGTTGTAACTACTAAGGATCCATTTCTGTTGAAGTTGTGCTCTAATAGTGGTCACTATAAAGGCTTCATTGATGAAGCAGTGAATGAACCTGCAAGAGAAGTGATAGATGACCCACATAACATAGATCCTAAGTATAGAGCTAAGTCAGGTATCATATACCCAAGACATGATCCTACACTACAATGGGATAAAAAATGGAACCTGTTTTAGGTATGAGGTTTGAGACCAATGAACAACTCAAACTTGCTTTAACTAATTATGCGGTACCAAATGGGTATCAATTGTGGTTTATGAGAAATGATTGGAAGCAGTTGCTAGTTTATTGTGGTAGGGATGTTCAATCAGGCAGATGTGTTGGAGCTCCCACTATTAAAAAAAGACAAAAGGATAGGAAGAAAAAGAATGGTGAGGGTAGTTCAAAAGATGGGGAGGGTTGTTCTACAGTTGTGGTGGGTTCTTCAAAAGATGGGGAGGGTAGTTCTAAGTCAGCTAACAAGGTCACCAAAAAGGGTAGGATTAAAAGGAAATCTGTTAGGGCAGTTGAAAAGGATAAAAATGTTTGTGGTTTTAGATTATTTGCATCATGGATGTCCACTGAGATGTCTTTCCAGATCAAGTCCCTAAAGCCTAAACACAGATGCTCTAGGAATTACAACCTAGGTAGCTTGGTAACTTACAAATGGATAGCACACCATTATGCCAAGGAACTCATTGCAGATCCTTTTATTCCATTATTGAAGATGAAAGCAAACATTAGGGCTAGGTATCACTTAAATGTTAGTGTTGGTCAATGTCTTAGAGCAAAACAGAGGGCTTTATTTGATTATGAAGGTGGGTTGAAGGAACACTATGCTAGGATATGGGAGTATAGGAATGATGTACTTGATACAAATCCAGGTAGCACATGTAGAGTTGATGATGAAGAGACCTCTTCAGGCAACATCTATTTTAGAAGGTTCTATGTATGTTTTAAAGGTGTCAGAGATGGTTGGTTTGTAGGGTGTAGAAAGGTATTAGGATTGGATGGGTGTTTCCTAAAACATACATGTAAAGGTGAGTTACTGGTTACCATGGGTAGAGATGCAAATAACCAAATGTACCCAATAGCATGGGCAGTTGTAAAGGTGGAAAATCATGAGAATTGGTGTTGGTTTTTGGGATTGTTATGTGAAGATCTGCAGTTGCATCAGGGGAATGGCATAACAATCATATCAGATTCTCATAAGGTAAATTTCCAGTCTTATTAGTTAATGTAATTATCTACTTATAGAATGGCATAACAATCATAACAATCATGTATTGAATGTATGTAACAGGGTCTTCTAGATGCTGTTGGCAAATTTTTACCTCATGCTGAACACAGAAAGTGCACAAGGCATGTTTTTGCAAACTTTAAGAGGAAATTCAGTGGAGTTGAACTACAAGCACTATTTTGGCAAGCTGCTTCAACCACTCTAGAGAACAAGTTCTATACCAAAATGGATGAAATTAAGCAACTGTCACCAGAGGCATATGATTACTTGCTTCAGAGGGATCCTAACAGTTGAAGCAGGGCTTTTTTTAGTTTAGAAACCAAGTGTGCAAGTTTTGAGAATGGGATTTGTGAGAGTTTCAACAGGGCAATATTGGAACAGAGAACAAAACCATTGATCACAATGCTTGAAGACATAAGACTGTATGTCATGCAGAGGTTGGTTTCCATGAATAGAGTGGCAAGGAAGTGGGAAGATACTATCACACCTTCAGTGAGGAAAAGACTTAACTTCATGATGGATTTTCAAAAAAGGTATTACTTGTAAAACCATAAACCAACATATTGATTACAAACTAACTATATGTTAAATTGAACAGGTATTGGGATGTTATTCCTAGTGGATTTCAAGAATTAGAAGTAAGAAGTGGTAATGAAGCTTTTGGAGTTAACATAACTACCAGAAAGTGCATGTGTAGAATGTGGGAGCTATCTGGGATACCTTGTATCCATGCTGTGGTAGCATATGCACATCTTGGTAGAAATCCTGAAGAAGGAGTACATGAGTGGTATAGCCAAGAAAGGTGGTTTCAAGCTTATCAATTCTCAATTAGGCCTGTCTATGGTAGTACAATGTGGAAAAGAACCAGAGATCCAATACTACTACCACCTTTGATAAGAAGAATGCCAGGTAGGCCAAAAAAGAAAAGGTTCATTGCACCATCAGAGAACAATAGTCAAGTTTCAAGAATGGGTAGAATTATGACATGCAGTAATTGTCAAGAAAAAGGTCATAACAAAGCAAGTTATAAAAAAGAACCAGTCCCAAAACCACCTAAGCCCACTAGGCAATCTAAGCCCACAAGTGTTCCTGATTATACAACATATGCTTCATCAAGAGGTGGTGGCAGAGGATCAAGGGGGCCCAGAAGAGGTGGAAGAGGTCAAAGAGGTGCTGGAAGAGGGCAAAGAGGTGATGGAAGTAGTCAAGAACCTAATGTGGTATGTGTTATCTATCATACAGTAAAGGTTTTACTTTTTTATTTAGAAATTCATTTATTACTTATCATGCAGTTTATGGATGAGGATGAAATAAGAAGGAATTTACAACATGACTACATGGAGGAGTTACTAGTTCAAGAGGAAGAAAGAGTGGCTGCACAAGAAAAGATGACATAAGAAGAATTTGATGAAGAAGCTATGAGGTTAACTCTTGAAGCTGAAGAAAAGTGGAAAGCAGAAGATTTGCAAAGGGAACAAGATAACAAAAAAGAAGAAGAATATTGGGACATTCAGAAGGGATTACACAGTTCATGCTACAATGATGATGAAGAATCCTATGAACAAGAAACTTACAACAGAGATGTGGCTTCTGTTAATGCAGTTCTGGACACTCAAGAATCTGTTGCAGTACCTCAAATTAAAGATATTGCAGTTGAATCAGTCAAGGGCAAAGCTATTGCCATAGCTAAACCAAACAAGAGAGGTACCAAAAGACAAGCTGTTGATCTTCCTTTTAGGATTTACCACAAAAATAGGGGTAGATCTGAGAGGATTTTTGACAACAAGATGAAGAAAGCATGTTTTGGTCCTGATGGTGAAGGGTCAACACCAGAATCAGCTTTGTCTGTTGAAGAACCTTGAAAACTGTTTATTATTTGCATTATCATGTTTGTAATATTTTGTTCTTTTGTGGAGGATGTATTAAACTATGCACACCTAGCACAACTTTTGTTAAAGTGTGCCCCCAAAACTATGTGTCTGTCCCCCAACCATTACAATATGATTAATGCAAATGTTATTTACTTTGTTAATTGCATGTTGTTTTATGAAAATACAATGAATACAGTCAATTGGGTTGTGTATTCAACATGAGAATCTTACTATTCTCCTTGTGAACATGCAATGTAAAAACTGACCACATAATAACTGCCATATTGTTCCACCTTTTACCATCCCCCTAAAATTGACCACAAACTCACTGCAAAAGGCTTTACAACATCTGTATTTAAGTGTATACTACCTGCAAAGCATACATAAACAAACCAACTATATAGCTGCAATAATGTCTTCCAATAAGAAGAAAGGTATACCATGTTGCAATTTAAGCTGTTTTTTTATGAGGAATACCTGTAAACACTTTGAATTTTTTTTCTTTGTTGGCTTATTGTGTGCAGAGATCATAAACATTCCAAGTGACAACTCTGACTCAGTGTTTGCCTTCTCAAATGACTGTTCTGATGCTACCAATGTTGCACAGCAAGATTCATGGGAGGGTTACTTCCCAAAATATGTCATAAATGCAGAAGATTGCTTTCCACATGTTTCAAAGAAAATGGGAAGTAGCAGCAACCATACACCCAAAGAAGAAGCAAAGACAGAATTTAAAGCAAGGCTTAAGGTACTAGGATTGCCATGTAGCAAAAAAATTGGAAAATATGGTGTTAAACCTTTTGTTGTCAAAGACCCCAAGGATCAAAAAGGAAAGGCCAAAAACAAAATGGGTTAAGGCCTTTTTAATGTAATACCCTGCATATGGTTGCAACCATTGTATGTATGTTAGTGGTTTAAGTGCATAACTAAAACCACCCTTAAATAAGACAATTGTAACCATAATCTCTATCAATAAAAAATAACTAGAATTTGTAACAAATATGTAGGGAAAGCCATAATATTATTGCATATAACCATCATGACAGCTTACATTTGATTGTGTTCAAAAGGGTTTAGCTAGTACTAAATAGAACCCTTAAACAACAAAACAACACAATCCTAATGACAACTATTAGAGCATACTACTTAAGGACAATGACCATAGCTACAACAACTAACAATACAACCATGAATGCATACTTCCAACCAGTGGCTGTTTTGTTAGCTTTGTGCAATTCACCTTCAAGTTGTTCAATCATCCTTTGCCTTGTTGCTTCTCTTTGAACTTCACGCCTTTGGTTTGGATTGAGTTTATTGTACATGATGCGTGGGAATCGCAACAGGCTTTACCTCTCGAGGGATCTCGAGAAGCTTACAACCCCCACCAGGCAGTGTACCTGATCGTTGTAGTATAGTATACTGACAAGTACCGGGGGATTGATCGTTCAGCTTAGGAATAGTGTCGCTAGGATTAGAAAACCTAATTAATAGTTCTAAGGGTGAGGGATGATTATTTTTGTATTTTTAAATTTTTACGAAAGCAGGTAAAATCTCGGGTTTTGGAAGAGTGGGCGGAATTAGTCGCTATTCAACTAACCCAAAACTAATATATAATTAAAATAAAATACTGAAAATGAAATTAAACAAAATTATACTAAGGTTGTGAGCAGTAATTGGAGAAATTGTGTTTACTTAGACTTCACTACTCCCTAGATATCTTTTACATGTTAATTACTTGTTATACTTGTATGGATGACGGATTGTATTCCTTAATACCATTCGTGGGGTGGCATACATAACTCCCCAACTCTATGAGCTCTTATCTCCTCCTACACCATGACCCAGCACAACTATAAGGATTGTAAACAGTGGCTCATGCATTAAATACAACCAATAAAGACCTAGTACGCCTCGGTTCATGTTTCTTAAGACGTTCAAGCATGTTACCATTTGGAGATCTGCCAGTTTTCTTAAGCCTAACATATAAAATCATTCATCCAAGACAAGAATAGACAAGTAATCAACACATAATCAACATCTAGGTTTCATTAGATCTAAGCAAACACAAAAGAGATCTAGCCTAGCATAATGGAATTGAGACAAGAACAAGATATAAACAACCAACACATAGACATATTGATTGAATTGAAAGAACACTTATCTCAATTACAATGCAAGGTCTCAAGGGTTTGGAACCCTTGAAAAACCTGTAAAAGATACACCAAATTCGTCTTTAGGGTTTCACCAAAACTTCGCTCTTTTTTAATGAAAAAACTAGAAAACTATATATAGGAAAACTAGGCTGACGGCGTCAAGACTACCATGTGACGCCGTCACCTCGCCGCCAAATACTTCCTCGGACGACCTTGATCTACTTATGATGGCCCATGTGACGCCGTCACCAACCACGGTATTTTATTCTTGCCACTTTGACGCCGTCAGGATGACTTTTGACGCCGTCAGCACCTTCGGTATTTTATTCCTCATGTCTGACGCCGTCAAGATGTAATTCTTGACGCCGTCACCTTGTGTCTTCAGCATGGAAAATTGGTACTTTGCCGTCTTCTTCACTTTTATGCTCCAAAAACGTCCAAAATGGCTTCTTTTCCAGAATTCACTCTCCAAACACCTAAAATCACAAAAGGAACGATTTAGGGCAATATTTGATCAAATAAATTCGGATTCGGGCTTAAATGACCCCCTAAAAACGGATCATTTTTCGCCTCATCATATACCCTTACACTTGATATTTGCTTGTCCTCAAGCAAATGAGCTTTTATTCTACTCAAAAGACAAGTTAGGGGTCATTTAACACTAATATAAAAGTAATTACAACAAATAATCGTTCCACTAAAGACCAATAGACAAGCACGGAGGTCATACAAAAGCACCTCACAAATAGTGTTTAGATACTCACATCTCTCGGGTGTAATAAAGTAATATAACATTATGGAAATGGAAGATATCTCTCACTACCTGTTATAGCAAAATAGATTACCATAGGCTTGGGAAAGGATCAAACCTCCACCACATGGCGTAAGCACCTAGGATAAACTATCAAAGAGGTCTTTTAAAGGGTTGTAACGTTAGGTATAGGGATATGAATTACACGGTTTTGTTGGATAAAGGAAGTTTTACTGGTGGCGAGTTAACAATCTTGGTTAATTACATGTACAAGATGGCGTTGCTAAGCCAAGACTAGACTCGACTTAAGCTAATAAATGAAAAATAACAAAAACATAAAATGAACATAGAATGAAACGGGATGGTAGTCCGTATGTTTTTTTTCTCTTTTTCTTTTCTATTTTTTTTTTCTTTTTCTTGATTTTTTCGATTTTCTTTTTCTTTTTTTTTTTCTTTTTTTTTTTTTGCATACACTCTTACCCTACCATCCAAAATAATACATCATAGGGGTTTGAGCATTCCCCTTACACTTGAATCTTTACATACTTTACATTAAACTATTCTAATGACTCGAATTAAGAAAATCTAAACACTTGGAGTACTTTTAAGATTAACGCACATATGGGGGTAATAATATGATGTTCTTCCCCATTACTCCATAAAATAAGTACTTACCCATGAGTCCCAATCGTCCCAAAACAATATGTACAAAGATATGACTCGACTTAGCAACCATGTAATCAATTAGAAAGTTAACTTAGGGTTTAACAAATAACAATAATGCACTAAAAATGAGCGCATACACGGAAGGCTAAGGCTATTTGGGTGTACATTTAAGTGGGGTGTAACAAATTCTTCCTTTAAGTAAAATGCTTAAAGTTAGAAACGAAAAGATAGGCTCGGAGGGGTGTACTAGGGGTATCGTGTACTAAAAATGAGTACAACGCAAAGGGTGTGGGAAAAATTAGTTGACTTAACTAGCCAAGTAATATGACTTAAATGGTCAAGTAATCATAATACGGGTTTAACACAAGGGTAATCCTAATGCCTCTTATCATGTAGTAAATCCTACCACACGAATGTAGTCTCACTAGCGGTCTCGGGATGCATCACTAACGCAAGTTCTAGAATCTAAATGCTACCGGTACACTCATAAGCACCAATAATAAATGCTTTTCCTATCAAATCTAAAGGCGAACCTCACATTTTTTGGTGGAAAATTTTTCTGAATATACGGTTATGTGCTAGTCATACAATCTCCTATCCATGAGACACTTGCTATGGCTAAAGTTTCACTCCTAAATGTTGTAAAAAAATTTAAATTTGGCGCTAAAATTACACTAACAAGTATTTCTCATAGTTTTATTACACATCTACTATCAAACAAAACAAACTCAAGCGAAAGTGCATATGTAAGGTATCATCTTTTTACCCTCCCCTTACACTTAGGATGAACATTGTCCCCAATGTTCAAGTAAAGAATGTAAAAGTTAAGAAGTAAAGAGAATGAAATCAAATACTCCCCTGATTCGCTCGGTATGGATTATAGGTTGGCCAGGTTAAATCTTCCTCCAAGAAAACGAACAATCAAAGCTTCCCTTCCAGAATATAAATCATCTTCTTGTCATAAATAACCTGTAAATCCTGACAACAATAGACAAGACAACCTCGCGTAAAATCGGCGGCATCCTATATAAGTTACTAAATCCTAGAAAACAAGGTAAGATATAATGCTTGTGGAATGAAGTTTGCAGATATCCTGGAGATTATAAAACTTAATAATTCACAAAAACCATAAGACTCCGTTAGAAAAACAAAACCGGTAAAATTTCCATATTTTTAACTCCTGACGCCGTCAAGAGTAATACTCTGACGCCGTCAGAATGGACCTGCAGAAATTCTTATGTTAAGTTTCCGGAAAATTTCTGGAAAAACTTTGTCCTACTTCCTGGAAAATCCTGCAAAACTTCATTATGACTCAATACAAGCATTTGACTCTAACAAATACGAATATACATGTTCATTTAATATTGTGGAGAATCATGATCGGTTTGTTTCTTAAAAACATATTTGGGGTTTCCCCTTACACTTATCTTTTGCAAAAATACCTTTAGGTTGAAGTTAAGACTAGGCCAAACAACATAATAAAGTATTTCCACATTTTAATTGAGAAACATGATCAACCAACAATAAAAATAAAACATGCATACGGAAGCAAATAACAATCAAACAAATAAAATCACACTAAACATGGGTTGCCTCCCAAGAAGCGCTTTTCTTTATTTACGAGTCTTGTAGCTAGACTCAAAGTCATGGGTTACTACGTGATCTCATCATTTGAAATGATGTACCCCATATAGTTGCGATCATTACTGTTATGGTGGTAGTGCCTCAATCTATCGATACTCACAATCACCTTCCCACCTAATTTGCTTCTCAAGTTAGCTACCCCATCTTGGCTCAATCCTTCGATTGTGAATGGCCCATACCACCAAGGACTTGGTTTATCGGGTGGTATTGTTGTTTCTAAGTGTCTCAAGAGTACCAAGTTCCCTTCCTCAAATGGTGTATGATTTCTTTCGTGTTGAGTATGTTTGAGTTCAATCGGAACCTTATTGCTTTTTCTTCTTTCATCCTTAGCTTTCTTATAGCTTTTGATTCTTGCCTCCCATGCAAGAATTTTATTCTGAACACGAATGGGTGTCGTGCCAATGTTGTTTTTAATCATTCTCCAACTCAAATTCTCATGCCCACTTTGCGGAGTCATGTGGAAGCTAATCTTTCTCTTTCCAGATTTAAGCTCAATCTTCCTATCTTCATACTTAATGACAGCCCTAGCGGTGGTGAGGAATGGTGCCCCAAGGATTATTGGCATGCATCCATCCCCTTTATCATCAATGATCATAAAATAAACGGGGTACATGAATCCTGCAACATTGACTAATACATCTTCTGCGATTCCTAGGGGGTATACGTACGAGTGTCCAACAAGAGATAGCCTAACACGAGTAGGTGCTAGCATTTTTGACGTCAGTTGGATGTAAATAGTTAGGGGCATAAGATTTACTTCCGATCCTTGGTCGGCGAAAGCACTAAGATGTTTCAAGTCCCCGATGCTCGTTGGTATTTCAAAATTCCCACATGCTACCTGCTTAGTAGCCACTTTCTGTACCAATAATCTCTCGACCACTGATCCTCCAGGAAGCGTATCATACTCATCTCCCTCTTCTTCCTCTTTCTCAGGAACCTGTTCGGATGATTGGTCACGCCTATCACCCTTAATCCAATTTGTTATAGTGTTTTTGTTTATATCATGTTTCAGGTAGTAACTCAAAGGTTGGGACTCTGTTAGTTTTTCCAAGGTCCGTTTAGCAAGAGTTTCTACCTCCTCGTTATCTTTATGGACAATGGTGATGGAGTTAACAAATTGGGTGGTGGGAGTGGTGCTTTATTTCCTTAGCAGTATTCGCTCGGGGGTTCTCTGATTGGTATACTCCTCCAATAGACTCAGCATCTCATTCATTTTCTCCTGCATCTCCTCTTTTTGTTTATAAACTGCTTCTTCAAATCTAGCAAACCGATCAGTGCCATATATTCTCTCATCCTAGTCTCAAATTCCGAGCTAAGTTCCTTGGGAGGGGAGCAAGGTGGGGTGTATCTCTGAAAAGTTTCGACATGTTCTCTAGAAGGTGATTCAGATAATGGTGCCGAAGTTGGTCTTGAGACAGAATTGACAGTGGCTTGTCTAGGACTTAAGGGTCTCCCTTGCCTTTCCTCAAAATAGTCAACTTTTGCCTCAAGTTTGCATAAGAGTTCATCGGGGATTTCGGTGGTTCCCCCAGATGTCGAGACTGCATTGATGGCCGCTTCTATCGTATGTTTAAATTCCCAAATCTCATTATTATCGACAGCGAGCTCTTCGATAATTGCCCAAGACTCCTTGGCATTCTTATCACGCAATTTGCCTCCCGCGGCCCTGTCGATGGTGCGCTTAGTGTGATAGTCAACATGGTCGTAGAAAATCTGAACTAATAACCAAAGGTTTATGCCATGATGAGGGATCTTGTGGAGGAGATCCTTAAAACGGGCCCAAGCCTCGTAGAAAGGTTCACCCCGCTGTTGCTTAAACATCAAAATGTCCCTTCTAAGCATTGCAGTCTTTTCCGGCGGAAAGAATTGGGTAAGGAAGCGGTTGGCGAGATTGTCCCATGTGGTGATAGATCCCGCGGGTAAACGCTCAAGCCATTGACTAGCTTGATCTCGTAGAGAGAATGGGAATAGGCGTAATCGGGTTGTCTCTCTAGTCTCAACACCTGGGTCTATGGAATCTACGATTTTGAGGAAGTCCTTAAGGTGTTGGTTTGGATCTTCGGAACGAAGTCCATGGAATGCACATCCGCTTTGCACCAACCGGATGGTGTCGGATCGCAAGGGGGTCACATTGTCTCCGGTGAGCTCAATGGTGTTTCGGTAGCCTTGGTGGCTAGGTCGGGAATACTCTCCTAAGGTTCGGGGCCTAAGGGGTTCTAATGGTGGGTTTTGTTGTGGTGGGATGATGGGTTCAAAGATGTTACCACCTTCCATGATGTCGGATGGTAAAGAGTTACGAACAAAGGCACGAAGAAATAAGATAGACTAAAGAAGACCTAAAAAATAAAAATAAAAATCTTACTAGAAAGGAATCTAGCAAGTAGACCTAATAAAAAGAAATCCTAACCTAGACAATAACTATTCCCCGGGCTGCGGCGCCAAAAACTTGATGCGTGGGAATCGCAACAGGCTTTACCTCTCGAGTGATCTCGAGAAGCTTACAACCCCCACCAGGCAGTGTACCTGATCGTTGTAGTATAGTATAGTGACAAGTACCGGGGGATTGATCGTTCAGCTTAGGAATAGTGTCGCTAGGATTAGAAAACCTAATTAATAGTTCTAAGGGTGAGGGATGATTATTTTTGTATTTTTATATTTTTACGAAAGCAGGTAAAATCTCGGGTTTTGGAAGAGTGGGCGGAATTAGTCGCTATTCAACTAACCCAAAACTAATATATAATTAAAATAAAATACTGAAAATGAAATTAAACTAAATTATACTAAGGTTGTGAGCAGTAATTGGAGAAATTGTGTTTACTTAGACTTCACTACTCCCTAGATATCTTTTACATGTTAATTACTTGTTATACTTGTATGGATGACGGATTGTATTCCTTAATACCATTCGTGGGGTGGCATACATAACTCCCCAACTCTATGAGCTCTTATCTCCTCATACACCATGACCCAGCACAACTATAGGGATTGTAAACAGTGGCTCATGCATTAAATACAACCAATAAAGACCTAGTACGCCTCGGTTCATGTTTCTTAAGACGTTCAAGCATGTTACCATTTGGAGATCTGCCAGTTTTCTTAAGCCTAACATATAAAATCATTCATCCAAGACAAGAATAGACAAGTAATCAACACATAATCAACATCTAGGTTTCATTAGATCTAAGCAAACACAAAAGAGATCTAGCCTAGCATAATGGAATTGAGACAAGAACAAGATATAAACAACCAACACATAGACATATTGATTGAATTGAAAGAACACTTATCTCAATTACAATGCAAGGTCTCAAGGGTTTGGAACCCTTGAAAAACCTGTAAAAGATACACCAAATTCGTCTTTAGGGTTTCACCAAAACTTCTCTCTTTTTTAATGAAAAAACTAGAAAACTATATATAGGAAAACTAGGCTGACGGCGTCAAGACTACCATGTGACGCCGTCACCTCGCCGCCAAATACTTCCTCGGACGGCCTTGATCTACTTATGACGGCCTATGTGACGCCGTCACCAACCACGGTATTTTATTCTTGCCACTTTGACGCCATCAGGATGACTTTTGACGCCGTCACCACCTTCGGTATTTTATTCCTCATGTCTGACGCCGTCAAGATGTAACTCTTGACGCCATCAACTTGTGTCTTCAGCATGGAAAATTGGTACTTTGCCGTCTTCTTCACTTTTATGCTCCAAAAACGTCCAAAATGGCTTCTTTTCCAGAATTCACTCTCCAAACACCTAAAATCACAAAAGGAACGATTTAGGGCAATATTTGATCAAATAAATTCGGATTCGGGCTTAAATGACCCCCTAAAAACAGATCATTTTTCGCCTCATCAGTACATCTCAAAAAATGCATTTGGTACCATTCACACTCCTCTTCAGGGTCATACCAATCAAAATCTTCACACCTCTTTGTGCCAGGTCTCTATAAGGAAATAAAGAGGTTTTACTAATCACATTACTACACTTTAAAAATAAACAAGTGTTGTAAGCTTACCCATCGATTTTGACAACATATAAACCTACGAGTTGGATTGTCTTTGGACCATGAAGTAACAACCATCGAAGGCCTCCCACATTTGCAGTTGGCATACCATAAATAAGACGAGGAAGACATGATTTTGATTTGGAATTGGTTTAGATTTTATTTGTGTGAATAAATCGATATTACCGTTATGATTTTGATTTGGAATTAGGGTTTTCTGAAGAAAAAAAACGGGTATGAAAAGGGGAAAGGGGGGATATATGTGGTTATCTGGGGCCACATGTGGGACCCACTTGTGTTAAACGGTCATATTGCATAACTTTAACGGTTACAACAAGTTTCATATGTTATATTAATATTTTACAAAGTTCATTACCTAACTTTGAAAATTTTTCAAAGTTCGTTACCTATCTGTGTAATTTTCCCTTAAGTTTTTGATATGTTACAACATAATAATAGTAACACATGAGTAAGACTTTATATGGGACAACACTTTTAGGTTTCTACACCCCATTTACTTAATCAAAATGGGGCATGCCGCATTTTAACACAAAAAAATCGTGACTTAATTAAATAGTGTGATAGGCTTCATTGATCAGGTGTGAACTTTTCCAAGAAAACATTGTTGCTGGTGACATAAAAATATAGAATAAAGGCTGAAAGAGGCGTTAAGAGCCCTTGTTAAATCTTTTTTCAGGGACTATTTTGTCCTGTCTTATTTTGCTAGGAAGCTATGTCCATTTGCAGAGTTCACCAAAGTTGAAATAAACAGCTAAAAACAGAGTATACAGTTGTAACTTGTAAATATACAAAATCAGTACACTGTACGCAGCCAGCAAATGCAATTGTCTGTCACGTTTATCATTTCCGGACCAAGGATGTGATTGCTATTGTATTAGAAGGGCCTATCATGATAATGTGAAAAGTATTTGACAGCATAATTTATTTGAAACGGCCAAAGTAGTCATCTTCTTCACCCCGACCCGGTATTTAAACCGGTTACTGATGAGGCGAAAAATGATCTGTTTTTAGGGGGTCATTTAAGCCCGAATCCGAATTTATTTGATCAAATATTGCCCTAAATCGTTCCTTTTGTGATTTTAGGTGTTTGGAGAGTGAATTCTGGAAAAGAAGCCATTTTGGACGTTTTTGGAGCATAAAAGTGAAGAAAACGGCAAAGTACCAATTTTCCATGCTGAAGACACAAGGTGACGGCGTCAAGAGTTACATCTTGACGGCGTCAGACATGAAGAATAAAATACCGAAGGTGGTGACGGCGTCAAAAGTCATCATGACGGCGTCAAAGTGGAAAGAATAAAATACCGTGGTTGGTGACGGCGTCACATAGGCCGTCATAAGTAGATCAAGGCCATCCGAGGAAGTATTTGGCGGCGAGGTGACGGCGTCACATGGTAGTCTTGACGCCGTCAGCCTAGTTTTCCTATATATAGTTTTCTAGTTTTTTCATTAAAAGGGAGAGAAGTTTTGGTGAAACCCTAAAGACGAATTTGGTGTATCTTTTACAGGTTTTTCAAGGGTTCCAAACCCTTGAGACCTTGCATTGTAATTGAGATAAGTGTTCTTTCAATTCAATCAATATGTCTATGTGTTGGTTGTTTATATCTTGTTCTTGTCTCAATTCCATTATGCTAGGCTAGATCTCTTTTGTGTTTGCTTAGATCTAATGAAACCTAGATGTTGATTATGTGTTGATTACTTGTCTATTCTTGTCTTGGATGAATGATTTTATATGTTAGGCTTAAGAAAACTGGCAGATCTCCAAATGGTAACATGCTTGAACGTCTTAAGAAACATGAACCGAGGCGTACTAGGTCTTTATTGGTTGTATTTAATGCATAAGCCACTGTTTACAATCCCTATAGTTGTGCTGGGTCATGGTGTAGGAGGAGATAAGAGCTCATAGAGTTGGGGAGTTATGTATGCCACCCTACGAATGGTATTAAGGAATACAATCCGTCATCCATACAAGTATAACAAGTAATTAATGTGTAAAAGATATCTAGGGAGTAGTGAAATCTAAGTAAACACAATTTCTCCAATTACTGCTCACAACCTTAGTGTAATTTAGTTTAATTTCATTTTCAGTATTTTATTTTAATTATATATTAGCTTTGGGTTAGTTGAATAGCAACTAATTCCGCCCAATCTTCCAAAACCCGAGATTTTACTTGCTTTCATAAAAATATAAAAATACAAAAATAATCATCCCTCACCTTTAGAACTATTAATTAGGTTTTCTAATCCTAGCGACACTATTCCTAAGCTGAACGATCAATCCCCCGGTACTTGTCACTATACTATACTACAACGATCAGGTACACTGCCTGGTGGGGGTTGTAAGCTTCTCGAGATCCCTCGAGAGGTAAAGCCTGTTGTGATTCCCACGCATCAAGTTTTTGGCGCCGCTGCCGGGGAATAGTTATTGTCTAGGTTAGGATTTCTTTTTATTAGGTCTACTTGCTAGATTCCTTTCTAGTAAGATTTTTATTTTTATTTTTAGGTCTTCTTTAGTCTATCTTATTTCTTCGTGCCTTTGTTCGTAACTCTTTACCATCCGACATCATGGAAGGTGGTAACATCTTTGAACCCATCATCCCACCACAACAAAACCCACCATTAGAACCCCTTAGGCCCCGAACCTTAGGAGAGTATTCCCGACCTAACCACCAAGGCTACCGAAACACCATTGAGCTCACCGGAGACAATGTGACCCCCTTGCGATCCGACACCATCCGGTTGGTGCAAAGCGGATGTGCATTCCATGGACTTCGTTCCGAAGATCCAAACCAACACCTTAAGGACTTCCTCAAAATCGTAGATTCCATAGACCTAGGTGTTGAGACTTGAGAGACAACCCGATTACGCCTATTCCAATTCTCTCTACGGGATCAAGCTAGTCAATGGCTTGAGCGTTTACCCGCGGGATCGATCACCACATGGGATGATCTCACCACTCGTTTCCTTGCTCAATTTTTCCCACCGGGGAGAACTACTAAGCTTAGGAATGACATCTTGATGTTCCAACAACGTCAAAATGAATCTCTTTATGAAGCATGGACTCGTTTCAAGGACTTACTCCAAAAAGTCCCTCATCATGGCATAGATCTTTGGCTCCAAGTCCAAATCTTCTATGACCATATCGACATCTCCACGAGGCAAACCATTGACCAATCGGCCGGTGGTAAGCTACGTGATCTTAGTGCGGAACAATCATGGGAACTCATAGAAGATCTTGCTCTCTATAACAATGAAAGTTGGAATGATCCCCGTGATTTGAACAAAACGGTCAAGGCGATATCTTTGCCTTCGAACAATTCAAGCACTCCCGACCGTAGGATCATGGAACTTGAAGACCAAGTCAAGTTTCTCATGAAATCTTACGAAGCTCCGAAGCATTCAAGCCAAGTGAACAAAATCACTTCTTCATGCGAATTATGTAGTGGTCCCCATGACACTCGTGATTGTGTGGAACTCCCCGGAACAGCTTTTGCGGACTACGCATCCACGCGTACCGACGAAGCGGGAGATAAGTGGTACACTTTCAAGCCCGAGCCAAGCACATACGGTGATTCATACAACCCCTCATGGAAAAATCCCCCAAACCTTAGGTGGAAACAAAATCAACCCAATTCTTCCAATCCGCCTAATCGTTACCAACCAAACGGTCCACCATCCAACCGTACTTTCAACAAAAATCCTTCTAACAACTATGGTAGTACCAACAATCTTGAAGGATTGATGTCGAAATTCATGGCATCTCAAGAAGCCCGCATAGCTAGGTTCGAAACCGAATTCAACCAACAACAAATGGAGATGACCAACAATATCGACAACTTGTTGAAAGCCCTCAACAACCAAACATTAATCACACCTAGGAAGGACACTAGGGACACCAATAGTGGAATCCAAATTAAGGACCCCTCATCATCCAAACATGTCCACTTTGTCAATGTTGTCACCATTAAGCCGATAGATAGGGAGATAGAGGAGAGTGACAAGGATGAAGTTAGAGTAGAAGCCAATAGTGAGGATGAGAGTAGGGAAGTTGAGGTTAATAAGGATGAGGAATTGGAGGAGATTGAACCTATAGAGAAATACTTTGATAAGTTGCCAACCGAGGAAGAACGGGAATACCATAAGGATCTATTCGATAGTCCCGAGAAAACATATATCTTTGGCGACCCCCTGATCAAAATGGGAGACCCCTCCAACATTAACATCCCATGTAACATAGGGCACATGCATATATGGAAAGCTTACATCGACCTTAGATCCCCCGTGAACATCATGACTAGGACCTATTACAATTGGGTGATGAAGAAGCAACTCAATTTTAGGATGATGCCCGGTAAAAATTGGATAAGTAATTTTGCAGGAAGGGTTAAGGGAGTACATGTGATTATAGGGAATCTCACCTATGAGATTGATTTTATGATAGTGGAAGACACTCGTCCGGTGATAGATGCTTGCCTAAGCCAAATTATATTCGGGAAGCCATTTGTTGAGGCCACTAGGATGAGTTATGATCCGACTTTAGGGATAGTTAGGTTCAAGAAAGATAATGATGAGGTTCCTTATCAAATGCCCTACAAGATCGAACAATACCGCCTTCTCTCTAATTTCGAAAAGGAACATAAGCAAGCGGCTTATTATAGGAATGAGGAGGATAGACGTAGAGGAGTAGAGTATGTTAGAAATAGGATGCTTGGTTTCTACAAAGAATGCTTGCAACTAGGTCCGGAATACAAAACTGGTTTAGAAGACGACCTAGAGAGTGGAACCAATGATGAGATCACGTAGTAACCCATGACTTTGAGTCTAGCTACAAGACTCGTAAATAAAGAAAAGCGCTTCTTGGGAGGCAACCCATGTTTTGTGTGATTTTATTTCTTTGATTGTTATTTGCTTCCGTATGCATGTTTTATTTTTATTGTTGGTTGATCATGTTTCTCAATTAAAATGTGGAAATACTTTATTATGTTGTTTGGCCTAGTCTTAACTTCAACCTAAAGGTATTTTTGCAAAAGATAAGTGTAAGGGGAAACCCCAAATATGTTTTTAAGAAACAAACCGATCATGATTCTCCACAATATTAAATGAACATGTATATTCGTATTTGTTAGAGTCAAATGCTTGTATTGAGTCATAATGAAGTTTT
Organism: Artemisia argyi; assembly: GCA_030686995.1. Lineage (NCBI taxonomy): Eukaryota > Viridiplantae > Streptophyta > Magnoliopsida > Asterales > Asteraceae > Artemisia > Artemisia argyi. Next base: position 187,592,905 of record CM060685.1, on the reverse strand, counting down.
GCAGGATTTTCCATGAAGTAGGACAAAGTTTTTCCAGAAATTTTCCGAAAACTTAACATAAGAATTTCTGCAGGTCCATTCTGACGGCGTCAGAGTATTACTCTTGACGGCGTCAGGAGTTAAAATCTGGAAATTTTACCGGTTTTGTTTTTCTGACGGAGTCTTATGGTTTTTGTGAATTATTAAGTTTTATAATCTCCAGGAAATCTGCAAACTTCATTCCACAAGCATTATATCTTATCTTGTTTTCTAGGATTTAGTAACTTATATAGGATGCCGCCGATTTTACGCGAGGTTGCCTTGTCTATTGTTGTCAAGATTTACAGGTTATTTATGACAAGAAGATGATTTATATTCTGGAAGGGAAGCTTTGATTGTTCGTTTTCTTGGAGGAAGATTTAACCTGGCCAACCTATAATCCATACCGAGCGAATCAGGGGAGTATTTGATTTCATTCTCTTTACTTCTTAACTTTTACATTCTTTACTTGAACATTGGGGACAATGTTCATCCTAAGTGTAAGGGGAGGGTAAAAAGATGATACCTTACATATGCACTTTCGCTTGAGTTTGTTTTGTTTGATAGTAGATGTGTAATAAAACTATGAGAAATACTTGTTAGTGCAATTTTAGCGCCAAATTTAAAATTTTTTACAACATTTAGGAGTGAAACTTTAGCCATAGCAAGCGTCTCATGGATAGGAGGTTGTATGACTAGCACATAACCGTATATTCAGAAAAATTTTCCACCCAAAAATGTGAGGTTCGCCTTTAGATTTGATAGGAAAAGCATTTATTATTGGTGCTTATGAGTATACCGGTAGCATTTAGATTCTAGAACTTGCGTTAGTGATGCATCCCGAGACCGCTAGTGAGACTACATTCATGTGGTAGGATTTACTACATGATAAGAGGCATTAGGATCACCCTTGTGTTAAACCCGTATTATAATTACTTGACCATTTAAGTCATATTACTTGGCTAGTTAAGTCAACTAATTTTTCCCACACCCTTTTGCGTTGTACTCATTTTTAGTACACGATACCCCTAGTACACCCCTCCGATCCTATCTTTTCGTTTCTAACTTTAAGCATTTTACTTAAAGGAAGAATTTGTTACACCCCACTTAAATGTACACCCAAATCGCCTTAGCCTTCCGTGTATGCGCTCATTTTTAGTGCATTATTGTTATTTGTTAAACCCTAAGTTAACTTTCTAATTGATTACATGGTTGCTAAGTCGAGTCATATCCTTGTACATATTTTTTTGGGACGATTGGGACTCATGGGTAAGTACTTATTTTATGGAGTAATGGGGAAGAACATCACTTATTACCCTCATATGTACGTTAATCTTAAAAGTGCTCCAAGTGTTTTAATTTTCTTAATTCGAGTCATTAGATTAGTTTAATGTAAAGTATGTAAAGATTCAAGTGTAAGGGGAATGCTCAAACCCCTATGATGTATTATTTTGGATGGTAGGGTAAGAGTGTATGCAAAAAAAAAAAAAAAAAAAAAAAAAAAAAAAAAAAAAAGAAAAAAGAAAATAAAATAAAAAAAAAGAGAAAAACCATACGGACTACCATCCCGTTTCATTCTATGTTCATTTTATGTTTTTGTTATTTTTCATTTGTTAGCTTAAGTCGAGTCTAGTCTTGGCTTAGCAACGCCATCTTGTACATGTAATTAACCAAGATTGTTAACTCGCCACCAGTAAAAACTTCCTTTATCCAACAAAACCGTGTAATTCATATCCCTACACCTAACGTTACATCCCTTTTAAAAAGACCTCTTTGATAGTTTATCCTAGGTGCTTACGCCATGTGGTGGAGGTTTGATCCTTTCCCAAGCCTATGGTAATCTATTTTGCTATGACAGGTAGTGAGAGATATCTTCCATTTCCATAATGTTATATTACTTTATTACACCCGAGAGATGTGAGTATCTAAACACTATTTGTGAGGTGCTTGTGGATGACCTCCGTGCTTGTCTATTGGTCTTTAATGGAACGATTATTTGTTGTAATTACTTTTATATTAGTGTTAAATGACCCCTAACTTGTAAGGGTATATGATGAGGCGAAAAATGATCCGTTTTTAGGGGGTCATTTAAGCCCGAATCCAACTTTATTTGATCAAATATTGCCCTAAATCGTTCCTTTTGTGATTTTAGGTGTTTGGAGAGTAAATTCTGGAAAAGAAGCCATTTTGGACGTTTTTGGAGTTACATCTTGACGGCGTCAGACATGAAGAATAAAATACCGAAGGTGGTGACGGCGTCAAAAGTCATCATGACGGCGTCAAAGTGGCAAGAATAAAATACCGTGGTTGGTGACGGCGTCACATAGGCCGTCATAAGTAGATCAAGGCCGTCCGAGGAAGTATTTGGCGGCGAGGTGACGCCGTCACATGGTAGTCTTGACGCCGTCAGCCTAGTTTTCCTATATATAGTTTTCTAGTTTTTTCATTAAAAGGGGGAGAAGTTTTGGTGAAACCCTAAAGACGAATTTGGTGTATCTTTTACAGGTTTTTCAAGGGTTCCAAACCCTTGAGACCTTGCATTGTAATTGAGATAAGTGTTCTTTCAATTCAATCAATATGTCTATGTGTTGGTTGTTTATATCTTGTTCTTGTCTTAATTCCATTATGCTAGGCTAGATCTCTTTTGTGTTTGCTTAGATCTAATGAAACCTAGATGTTGATTATGTGTTGATTACTTGTCTATTCTTGTCTTGGATGAATGATTTTATATGTTAGGCTTAAGAAAACTGGCAGATCTCCAAATGGTAACATGCTTGAACGTCTTAAGAAACATGAACCGAGGCGTACTAGGTCTTTATTGGTTGTATTTAATGCATGAGCCACTGTTTACAATCCCTATAGTTGTGCTGGGTCATGGTGTAGGAGGAGATAAGAGCTCATAGAGTTAGGGAGTTATGTATGCCACCCCACGAATGGTATTAAGGAATACAATCCGTCATCCATACAAGTATAACAAGTAATTAACGTGTAAAAGATATCTAGGGAGTAGTGAAGTCTAAGTAAACACAATTTCTCCAATTACTGCTCACAACCTTAGTGTAATTTAGTTTAATTTCATTTTCAGTATTTTATTTTAATTATATATTAGCTTTGGGTTAGTTGAATAGCAACTAATTCCGCCCAATCTTCCAAAACCCGAGATTTTACTTGCTTTCATAAAAATATAAAAATACAAAAATAATCATCCCTCACCTTTAGAACTATTAATTAGGTTTTCTAATCCTAGCGACACTATTCCTAAGCTGAACGATCAATCCCCCGGCACTTGTCACTATACTATACTACAACGATCAGGTACACTGCCTGGGAGGGGTTGTAAGCTTCTCGAGATCCCTCGAGAGGTAAAGCCTGTTGCGATTCCTACGCATCAGTTACCAGTTTGCAGAAATCAGAATTCCATTTATGAAGTATAATGGAGTCACACAATGGAGTTGAAAGGCAATTATTACCTCCCACTTCCAGTTTATCATGATAAAAGCTTCCGTTCGCCACCCTGTATTTATAGGAACAAATATTAACTTTTCCGTCCACACATATCCCAAAATGTTCCCTTTTCTATGCTTCAATTATAACTCTTATTATAACTCTTACTTGTTTGTAAAAAAAAATCTTGCATTAGTTTTATAGTAACCATGTACCTGAACAAAGGAATAAAGCCTCCAAAAATAGTAAGAATACCAATATATAAGAGCTCCTCTTTATCAAACTTGGTAATATTTTGATAAAACACACCCTCAAACAAATGCCAAAATGAAAATGTATGCATTTCATTGGAACACTCAAAAGCCTAAATACGTGTTGACTAATGATGAACTGCCTAAAATACCCGTTAATAGAATCATATCTTACCATTGAAATTGGACGTCTGTCCTGCCAGTTTTCGTGCTCTTAGTTTCGTCTTTCTCAGATTTCTTATTCATGGTTTCCATAAAACAGTCTATTTTCCTTGCCTTCCCTTTTATTTACTCTTTTGGCTCTCTTCGTCCTGCTGTAAGTAGCAGAAATCCGTTATAATATGCTATAGTCAAACGCACAATGCAAGTATGCAAGAAGTCAACAAGGTTATGCATAGAAATGTTTCAGCAGTTCACTAACCTGTTTTTCAATTTCTTTACCCTTGGTTTCTGTAGGAGGGGGTAAGGAAGAAGAAAAATACCTGCAGGAAAAATTATAACAATACATAATTTTCAACACATAATTTGTGAGTACTAAACTCACATACATTTGCCTGTTTATTAAAGATTCATACAAAATATCCCCTAATAGTCAACAAGTTTGAAGTTCATTTAATTTACTTTGCAGTAGAAGTATGAAACACAATATGCCCACCCAAATTACGAATCATGTATTTGTATTAAACTAAAGTGTAAAACAAACTGGGTGACTTGGTTTGGTAATCTAGTCCTAAAGTCACTGCTGTCACCAAACAAATTCCTCATCAAAAACTCAAGGGTTATGTTTTCTTGATAAGATGATGATCCTACACTCAATAACATAGGGCAACTAACTTATATGGTCAACTGAACAAGCTGAACCGAGAAAGTCTTGGCAAACTTAAAAGACTCGTGTGTAACTTCACATAAGTGATCTAAAATTATTTCATCTGAGTTGATAATTCTACAAAAGTAGAGGTAAGAGTCGCGTTATAAATCCCAGACTCAAAACTCTATGAGAGGGAAGCCTGGCTCAAAGCTTCCAAACTTGGTGACTTGCGCGCTAATCACTAGCCTACTGCACATTAAAGTTCAACCAATTAGAGGTGCAAAAAAAATCGGTTTTTTTCGATTTTCGGTTTTTTAATAACCAGTTATAAAAAAACCAGTTTTTCGAATAACCAGTTTCGGTTCGGTTTCGGTTTTTCGGAATCGGTTTTCTTCAGTTATAAATGTTCGGAATCAGTTTTTTTCGGTTATAAATTTTCGGAATCGGTTTTTTTTGGTTTTTTACCGGTTCGCTTTTTTCGGTTAAAAATGTTCGGATTCGGATTTTTTATCGGTTGTTTACTGGTTCGTTTTTTTCGGTTCATTTTTTTCCGGAATTTTACTAAAAGCTTCGAACATTTATTTAATAAAATTGTTAATTATCAAACATATAGTTAAACAATATTCTCATAACTTTTATTTAAACAATACAATTATACAATCATAACTTTTATTTAAGCAATACAATTATACAACAAAAAAATACAATCATAACTTTTATTTATACAATACAATCATAACTTTTATTTAAACAATACAATCATAAAAACATATAAATACTAATACATTTTGCGAGCTTCGACATGGCCATCACCCGAAAACATATTAGTGTAATCAAGTATATCGAGCTTCGGCATTGCCATCACCCGTTATACTCAACTAGTCACTCAAGTCGTCATCAAGATCATTTTCTTCCAAAAAATCTTGTACATCTAAATCTTCAACTTCAAATTCTTCAAACTCACCTTCATCTAATTCGCCTTCGGTATTCGTAGTCGAAGACGAAGGTGATATCCCCGCTTCTTCTTCTTCTCTTATTATACCTTCTTCAACATCTTCATCTATTATTGGATCATCCAACGACGATTCATGTTGTATCCTATCTACTCCGTCCAAATAATCTTTCAAACATACACATACTTCCACGGATTCGCATGTTAGTCTTGTCCTTCTATCCGATATAATTCGACCACTAACCGAAAAGGCCGATTCGAAAGCTACCGTCAAAGCTTGGACCGCTAATAAGTCACGAGCCATAGCGGATAAAACCGGATATTGGATTTCCCTTTCTTTCCACCAAGCCAAAATGTCAAAGTTTGCAAACTCATTGGGACTTAAAGTTCTTAAAAAGTTTGTAGCCATATATTGTCCCAATTCGCTTGTTGGGGCCGATGATCGTTGACGCCTTGTAGCGTCTTCAAATAAAGAATTATAAAGGTTTATATTAATGTCTCTTGTCATTTGGGACGATCCGGCCCGCATTTGGTCAACAATTGGGTTTTGTTGGTGACCATATTTTGTTGCATAAATGCCAAACAATTTTTGAAAATGATCGTTAAATCTAAAAATTTGAGATTCTATATAGCCCACGTCATCACCGTCTAACCCAAAAGATAAGTCTAAATTTTCCATTATTTTTTTTATTAAAAGTTCTACACCTCCAACATTTAAACATGGATTAAGTGCGGCGGAACAAGTAAAAACTAAAGGTAAACTAGCAAAATATTTTATAAATTTCTTTTTTATAATTTTAACCATTTTTCTAAACATTCGTGAAGGTGAGTTTTTTTAAATCATATAATTTTTCCGTCATAGCATAAATTTGTTTTAAAACTAATGGGCTAGTTGGGTAATAAACACCCGATAATATAGTTGTTGCCTCTTTAAAAACTTGTAAAAACATAGTTAATTCATTTAGTCGATCCCAATCTTGGTCGTTTAGTATTATGTTGGACAAATTTTTATTAATAAGTTTTTGATTATAAGCATGTAAAGTCGCACGTTGTCATAATATATTTTCAAACATCATGCAAGTAGAATTCCATCTAGTATTAATATCAAGGCAAGGTCCTAGGGGTTGTTCATTACACATTTTACGAAAACGTTTATAGTTTATTTTTCGTTCGTTGCTCTATTTATATATCAATACTAATAAACCCCTAAATTTCGTATATAAACTATCACATATTTTTAATGCCGCTTGTACGGACAAATTTATAACATGAGCAACACAACGGGAATGAAAAAAAGCACCATCTAAAATAGGTTTTACACGTAATTTTAACAAGTCCATAGCTCTAGTATTATTTGATGCATTATCTAGTGAAATCGTAAAAACTTTATCATATAAATTATATTCAATTAAAGTGTCATGCAAATTTTTTCTTAAATTACATCCCGTATGAGGATAACCAAATATTTTAAAAGCGATTGTCCGTTTCATTAATAACCAAGATTCGGGATTAAACCAATGAGCCGTAACGGCGAGATAAGAATTTGCCGTACCATGTGGTGCGGTCCAAGTATCCGTAGTTATAGAAACACCATATTTATAATCACGAAAACCTTCAATTATTTCTTTTTTAGCCGTTTTCCATAATTTAAAAGCATCACTTCTAAGAGTAGTACGACTTACATGTTGATACCGCGGTTGTAGCCTCCTTTTGATGATCTCCGTAAGCTTGACGTTGTCGAAGTGGTTGAATGGAAGCCCTTGTTGAATGACAAACTTCGTAAAATCAAGTCGAAGCGCATCCGCATCATATATAAAAACTTGACCATCCGCACCAATAGTAGCTTGCGAACTAGTATTTTGACCCGCCTTACAACTACCAATATGATTCCTAAGTGTAGAGTTAGACCCGGTGCTATAAAAATGCCCACATTTCCGGCAACGCGCCTCTACATTACCATCTTTCATAACACACATATCGAAATTAGACCACACATCACCTTTTCGGGTAGTTGATCTAACAAGTTCAACATCATCATTTGTGTAATGTTGTTTTCGGACATTGCTAGTAGCAACGGAGGGAGTAGTGGAAGCTTGTTGTGATTGTGAGTTTTCCATTATAACAAAAATGCGAAATAGCGATTTTTGAGCGTTTTTGAGAGATTAGAGAAAGAAATGAGATTGTTTTTTATGTGTTTTCAACCCCAACACATTACCTCTATTTATAGTGCCTTAAAACTCCCCAAAACCCTCAAAAAATTCAAAAAAAACGGCTATATTTCATACTAGCCGTTTGGCTCGGTATTCTTTAAAAAAAACCGGAAAAAACCAGTTAAAACCGGTTTTTTTTTCAAACGGCTACTTTTTTTTTTTTTTTTTTTTTTTAAAAAAAACGGTTATATTTTTTGAAAAAAACCGGTTAAAACCGGTTAAATCTGGTTTTTTTTCAAACGGCTACTTTTTTTTTTTAAGAAACGGTTATATTTTTTTGAGAAAACCGGTTAAATCCGGTTTTTTCAAACGGTAACATTTTTTGCTTTTTTTTTTAATTAAAAACAAATAAAACCAGTTAAAACCGGTTTTATTTTAAAACCGGATAAAAAACCGGAAAAAACCGGTATATTATGAAAACTCATAACCGGTCTAACCGGTTCGGTTTTAGAAAACCGGACCGGTTTTTTATAAAACCGGTTTTGTGAAAACCGGTCACCGGTTTAACTACCGGTTAAAAAAAACCGGTCGGGGACTTGCACCTCTACAACCAATTATTCTATGAGGAGAACCATATTTCTACCAATATCAGACTCATTTTGCAAGTATTCACCTAATTGCATATGGTAGTTTAATAGTTTCCATCACCATAAGAACAAAACCAAAACCCAAACAAAATAGACTACACAAAGGACTACTAATTCATTATTCTTTTAAATGTAAGTAACATTGGTAGCTTGACAGTGGGACTGCTATTTTGAGGGTATCATCACATATAAATGGTGTCATCAAATTATAAACAAGAGCCATATATAACAAGACTCGTATTCAAACCAAACAAAAGCGCTTGTTCACCTACTCCCCTTCCTTGAACCAGACACTTCTTTGGAATTTCTACCTGCGCTCGTGCATGAATAAAAAGGCCCATTTTCTTATTAATGTGTCCATGGAAAATAAATTATTCATACAACCGTATTTATGCACCATACTAATTAATTACAAAAAAATACATAACAAAAACCGAAAACGCATGCAAGGCCTTATAACACTAACTAACCTGCATCATGCTTCACTTTTTCATCGTTAATTGACCTCCTCGAACAAAAGCTTTTGACCCAGGTGCAGAATCCCCTAGAAACGACTCGAGAAACTCAGCATAAAGACGGGCAGTTTCATCCTCAGCCCTCTACATACATACATTTTTTTTATTAAACTTTCGGTCAAATTCATACTAAACACACACAACTTTACAAAGTTAATAAATGCCCACAAAGGTTGTACCTTTTTCTTCGCCTCTTCTTCTCCGCGATGCTTCTGAAATGGCATCTTCTTCCTTGTTATTGAAAAAGAGCTCATCTTTCCACCAAAGCCCTTTTATCTGTAAACCAAAAAACAATCAACATTAATTATGCAAATTATTTGTAAAAGAACACAAGCCTTCAAATTTACTTATTTTGTAAATATAAGCAATTTAGACACATAAAAAAAAGATACTACTATTTTCTTACAAAAACTTCAATCGATGGCAATAAAGTAACTTCACTTTCATCTCAACTAGCACTTTATAAAAAAAAATGTCCCAAACTGTGTATTAAAAACTGCTGTTCTTGCAGCAACAATAAGCAGATAAGCAAAGTTTAAACAGGGTTGTCTGGGATTGCTCATCTTTTTCTGCATATAACCAAGCAATTAAAAGCTGCTTATATTGCCCCAAACACTTCAAACTGCTTATCTGCTTGAATAAAAAGCAATCCCAAACACCCTCTAACTTAACATGTACTGCTTAAAGTTTAAATTGTTGAAAATAACAAAATTACATGATCCTTGGGAAGGGCAACTAATACAAACAACAATCTCATCCTAAATAAAAACCCAAATCAAAGCACATAAAAAAATGGCTAATTTATTAACTTTCAGTAATTTCATTTCCACAGAACCAAACTGATTAATTGTTTAGTTTTCAAAGATGTGATGAGAAACGGAAGCCTTAGTTTTGATAAATGAGGTTTTAAATTAAGTTACCGTGAAAATAGTTGTTAGCCGGAGGAATATTCCGGTGGATTGTGGGATGAAGTGTGTTTGTTTATTGGGCCTTTATGTGCTTGGGATTCTGCTTTTCTTTTTTATTTGTGTTATTTAGTAAACAAAATTTAACTTCTTTTTTAACTGTATCTATGTGTTAGTGTTATTTTTTACAAAGTAAGTACATTTTTAAATAAATATTATTTGATGAATTTTGTATTTCTAAAAAAAAGTGTATATTAAATGGTCAAAGCTAAAAACACGTAATATATTTTTTGAATATAATATACTAATGTGTGTAACCTACTAATTTAATTATATGCTTAAATACTTTCTATTTTTTTTTTCTCAAAATCATGACCGGTTTTTTAACAAGTTATTTCCTACGTGGCATTTTAATTTTTTTAACATTATCCACATGTTCTAAATATTTATGTTATCCAAATTTTAGTCTGAAAACAATATAGTATAACTTTCACTTTCCACCAAAAATCTCAAATTAATAAAAATAAATAGGGCTGATTGCATCTTTATGTATCTTCTTTGCCACGTTTTCTAACTTTATGTAGCGTATTAAAAAAATTTCTTTTAGGTATATCATACTTTTGACTTTCGTCACCTTGTTGTATCATAGACCAATTGTGTGTATCCTTTTTACCATTTTACCCCTACCTCGATTAATTTGAGTGTGTAAATGGTAGGGGTTTAATGGTCAAGTAGCATGATCTTTAAAATGAGACTAAATCAAAATAATGTCTAAGGAGTACTGTTTCATTGAAAGATGTACAGTATAACGTTATTATTAGTATTCAAGTTGTTCAAACCTTTTTCTATTATTTTTATTTTTTGTTAAATGTGGTGTCACAAATGTAAATGAAAGTGTACAAAATATTTGGTTCACAATGTATTCATTACAAAAAGTAAATAATATGAGGGGAAAAAAAGAAAAAAAGAAAGAAAAAAAAAAAAAAACCTTATTAAATGTCCTTACACTTAGGTTTTGAATCAAAAAGAGAATACATATGGGTCTAATCTCAATGCCTTCCATAAGCCCATTAAGATCCTTTTTACCAGGATGCGCTACCGTAAGACCCATAGGGATTGTTCCATACCAGTTTGGGTAAGAAATTCCCATACTTTTACTTCCAGCCAACCATCACTTCTTTGTTGTGGAACGACCTCCAGTTTATTGGGTCTATTCATCGTGTTTTGTGTGTTCTCATCAAGCTTTGATCCAATAAGAGGGGTGTCTGGTTGGCTTACTAGACAGGCAAGGTAAACTGCATATGTTGTTTCAGGCGATACTACTTTGGATTCGATTTTTCTCTTAATTGGAAATCTGTAGCTAGCTGTTATTACAAGCACTTCTCCAAATCTGCAGAAGCAGAAAAACTCATCATACATGTAATAGATTTATAAAGTGAGGTTTGCATGTAGTAGAAGACAACTAACGTGTTCTTTACATTTATTATTGAGCACATGAACTTGCTAAATATATTAAAACCGGGAAGGTTTTACAAGTGCTTACTCATTCATTACAGATAAATTGAAAGATTAGTCCTAATACATGCTATCACACAACAAAGCAAAGTCCTACAATGCTTTGGGTACCGTGGGCTACAAAATCCAATGTTTAAAGATCTAGTTTTTAGCTTTTCATAATTGCTGGCACATGTTCTTGAGCCTATTTGGGTTTATTAGGCTTCAATATTCCAGCTTTCTACAACAACTATGAAAGAGATCAACAGAATTTTGAAAGGTTTCCTATGGTGTCAACGAATCACCAAAGGCAGAGTTAAAGTGGCATGGAAATATATTTGTATACCAGAGAATCAAGTAGGTCCAAACTGATTAATCGTTTAATTTTTTTAAAGATGTGATGAGAAACGGAAGCCTTAGTTTTGATAAATGAGGTTCTAAATTAAGTTACCGGTGAAAATAGTGGTTTGCCGGAGGAATATTCCGCTGGATTGTGAGATGAAGTGTTATTTTGTTTATTGGGCTTGGGATTCTGTTTTTCTTTTTTATTTGTGTTATTTAGTAAACAAAATTTAACTTACTTTTTAACTGTATCTATGTGTTATTGTATTTTTACAAAGTAAGTACAATTTTAAATAAATATTATTTTATGAATTTTGTATTTCTAAAAGAAAGTGCATATTAAATGGTCAAAGCTAAAAACACGTAATATATTTTTTGAATATAATATATAACTTTGAAACCCTAGAAATGGATTATAGTTAGATCTTTGTTAGATCCACTTGATTTATGATGTTTAGGAACCCATGACACCCTAAGAAGGTGTATGGTAAGATTAGACTAGACTTGTGGTGATTGAAAGTGGTTTGGTTGAAGTTGGAACTAGATTGGAACACTAGAAATGACTTTTGAAACAATATATATACCTACTGTCCATATTTTTAAAACGTGGGAAAATCAGTAGATGATGGGTAAATTTTGACCAAATATTTAGAAAATACTTTTAAAAACGAAACTTTTGGCGAAAGAACGGATTAAAACGAGTTAATAACGAAGGAGATATGATTTTCCGAAATTAACGACGAAAACTATTTTTCTGAAAATTCTTTGCTGATGAACAGTTGTCACGACTGTTTCGAGGCGTAAAACTAAATCTAGCCATCCCGACTTATCAAAAATATGTTAGTATTTTGTCCTACGATTCCGGGGATATAAAGAACGAGGAAAATGAACTTAAAACGACAAAGTTATACATGTTTTAAAATCGTCAAAACTATATATATATTTAGTCACTACTAGAAAATAATATAACTACGTACTAAATGACATATTTTCTAGATTTCTTATTCAAGGAGTTTATTTTTAACTTACGAAATACGTACGACTCAAGGTTTATTTATGCGACTACTAGACAATATCTTAAGGTTTTCAAAACGAGGAATATAACACTAACGTTTATATACGATATATTACGACAAGTTTTTATAAGCCTAGTTGGACTTATTTTTCCTAAGTATGGAAAATACTTTACTTTGACAATAACAATTATTTCCAAGTTACGAGTGGTATAGGTATCATGTGCATGCATATTCTCTTCATCATTTCATGATCTAAGTAGATCACTATCATTCATATTAGGTTGCGGTTAGAGATCGAACCTCATTTCTGTGTATCCACTTTTGTCATCGTAGCTATTCGCACCAGGTGAGTCATAGCCCCTACACTTTTTATACTTGTTTTAACTCTTTGGGGGGAGATACATGCTCAACTACTTACTTACTTGTACAAATACTCAAAACATACTTTCTTAATACTCAAACATTTATACTTAATTGTTTATTCTTGGTTGTCTTATACTTGATTACATTATACTTGATGGCGTTATACTTAAACTTGTAAGTCTCTTTGGGATAACACATGCATTGGGTTTCGGAGATGAAGTGGAACCAATGCCACTACCTTCCTTCTGAGCAACATAAAGTCTCCTTGGATAACACATGCATTGGGTTTCGGAGATGAAGTGGAACCAATGCCACTACCTTCCTTGTGAGCACATACTTACGTGAGGTCTTCGGAGATGAAGTGTAGACTCACGACTAATTGCTTAACTGTTGTGATAAACTTATACATATTTTACTCATACTATATATATTAGCAGTGGGTTGTGAACACACAGGTTACAAGTCTCTTATGGCGGGACTTGTAACTGAGTGGATTTACGATGCCTTTGCTGTGTGATCATTTTTCTATAAACTTTATTTGTTAAACAAACTCTATGAACTCACCAACCTCGTGTTGACACTTTAGCATGTATTTTCAGGTTTTAACCTATGGCACGCTACAGGAGGTTTTGGCAGGGCATGGCATGGTCATAGAAGACTCTGATTATTCATTTGGGGACCGTTTTAAACTATTTTAAGGGCCTACTTCCGCACTACTTTTAACAATGTAAATACAATATTTTTGACTTAACTATTTTATTCTAAATGATTGAAGTGAAAACCAAATTTGAACTTGTGTTGTAATACCAATTGAGTTACACCCCAGCTACACGTATGCTTCCGCTGGACCCGTTTGGGGGTGTGACAGACTCCGCAGCCAGAAAAACGTGACCCCCAGAGGAAGAATCAACAAGATTCGACCCCTAGGCAGGTTGCTGGGACAACCAGCGCACCTGGTCACCAAGAGGCAGGGACAACCCAACCTCTTCCAGTGGTAGAACTGCCTGTAAGGACTACCCAAACCACCACAGTGGTCCCAAGCGTTGAGGAACTCCAGCGCACCCTCTTCACTACTCCTCACCAAACTGTACTGATGCGTGGGAATCGCACCTTGCTTTACCTCTCGAGGGATCTCGAGAAGCTTACAACCCCCACCAGGCAGTGTACCTGATCGTTGTAGTATAGTATAGTGACAAGTACCGGGGGATTGATCGTTCAGCTTAGGAATAGTGTCGCTAGGATTAGAAAACCTAATTAATAGTTCTAGAGGTGAAAGATGATTATTTTTGTATTTTTATATTTTTATGAAAGCAAGTAAAATCTCGGGTTTTGGAAGAGTGGGCGGAATTAGTTGCTATTCAACTAACCCAAAACTATTATATAATTGAAATAAACTAATGAAAATGAAATTAAACTAAGGTTGTGAGCAGTGGTTGGAGAAATTGTGTTTACTTAGACTTCATTACTCCCTAGATATCTTTTACATGTTAATTACTTGTTACACTTGTATGGATGACGGATTGTATTCCTTAATACCATTCGTGGGGTGGCATACATAACTCCCCAACTCTATGAGCTCTTATCTCCTCCTACACCATGACCCAGCACAACTATAGGGATTGTAAACAGTGGCTCATGCATTAAATACAACCAATAAAGACCTAGTACGCCTCGGTTCATGTTTCTTAAGACGTTCAAGCATGTTACCATATGGAGATCTGCCAGTTTTCTTAAGCCTAACATATAATATCATTCATCCAAAACAAGAATAGACAAGTAATCAACACATAATCAACATCTAGGTTTCATTAGATCTAAGCAAACACAAAAGAGATCTAGCCTAGCATAGTAGAATTAAGACAAGAACAAGATATAAACAACCAACACATAGACATATTGATTAAATTGAAAGTATACTTATCTCAATTACAATGCAAGGTCTCAAGGGTTTGGAACCCTTGAAAAACCTGTAAAAGAGGCACCAAAATCGTCTTTAGGGTTTCATCAAAACTTCTCTCTTTTAATGAAAAAACTAGAAAACTATATATAGGAAAAACAGGCTGACGGCGTCAAGAGTTGCTTCTGACGCCATCACCTCGCCGCCATATACTTCCTCGGACGGCCTTGATCTACTTATGACGGCCTATGTGACGCCGTCACCACCCACGGTATTTTATTCTTGCCACTTTGACGCCGTCATGAAGCCTTCTGACGCCGTCACCACCTACGGTGTTTAATTCTTCATGTCTGACGCCGTCAAGATGGTGGTCTTGACGCCATCACCTTGTATCTTCAGCATGGAAATTTGGTACTTTGCCGTTTTCTTCACTTTTATGCTCCAAAAACGTCCAAAATGGCTTCTTTTCCAGAATTTACTCTCCAAACACCTAAAATCACAAAAGGAACGATTTAGGGCAATATTTGATCAAATAAAATCGGATTCGGGCTTAAATGACCCCCTAAAAACGGATCATTTTTCGCCTCATCATATACCCTTACAAGTTAGGGGTCATTTAACACTAATATAAAAGTAATTACAACAAATAATCGTTCCACTAAAGACCAATAGACAAGCACGGAGGTCATACACAAGCACCTCACAAATAGTGTTTAGATACTCACATCTCTAGGGTGTAATAAAGTAATATAACATTATGGAAATGGAAGATATCTCTCACTACCTGTCATAGCAAAATAGATTACCATAGGCTTGGGAAAGGATCAAACCTCCACCACGTGGCGTAAGCACCTAGGATAAACTATCAAAGAAGTCTTTTAAAGGGTTATAACGTTAGGTGTAGGGATATGAATTACACGGTTTTGTTGGATAAAGGAAGTTTTACTGGTGGCGAGTTAACAATCTTGGTTAATTACATGTACAAGATGGCGTTGCTAAGCCAAGACTAGACTCGATTTAAGCTAATAAATGAAAAATAACAAAAACATAAAATGAACATAGAATGAAAACGGAATGGTAGTCCGTATGTTTTTCTCTTTTTCTTTTCTACTTTTTTTTATATATATTTTTTTTCTTTTTTTCGATTTTTTTTTTTTTCATACACTCTTACCCTACCATCCAAAATAATACATCATAGGGGTATGAGTAATCCCCTTACACTTGAATCTTTACATACTTTACATTTAACTAATCTAATGACTCGAATTAAGAAAATCAAAACACTTGGAGCACTTTTAAGATTAACGTACATATGGGGGTAATAAATGATGTTCTTCCCCATTACTCCATAAAATAAGTACTTACCCATGAGTCCCAATCGTCCCAAAACAATATGTACAAGGATATGACTCGACTTAGCAACCATGTAATCAATTAGAAAGTTAACTTAGGGTTTAACAAATAACAATAATGCACTAAAAATGAGCGCATACACGGAAGGCTAAGGCGATTTGGGTGTACATTTAAGTGGGATGTAACAAATTCTTCTTTTAAGTAAGATGCTTAAAGTTAGAAACGAAAAGATAGGCTCAGAGGGGTGTACTAGGGGTATCGTGTACTAAAAATGAGTACAACGCTAAGGGTGTGGGAAAAATTAGTTGACTTAACTAGCCAAGTAATATGACTTAAATGGTCAAGTAATTATAATACGGGTTTAACACAAGGGTGATCCTAATGCCTCTTATCATGTAGTAAATCCTACCACACGAATGTAGTCTCACTAGCGGTCTCGGGATGCATCACTAACGCAAGTTCTAGAATCTAAATGCTACCGGTACACTCATAAGCACCAATAATAAATGCTTTTCCTATCAAAACTAAAGGCGAACCTCACATTTTTGGGTGGAAAATTTTTCTGAATATACGGTTATGTGCTAGTCATACAATCTCCTATCCATGAGACGCTTGCTATGGCTAAAGTTTCACTCCTAAATGTTGTAAAAAATTTTAAATTTGGCGCTAAAATTACACTAACAAGTATTTCTCATAGTTTTATTACACATCTACTATCAAACAAAACAAACTCAAGCGAAAGTGCATATGTAAGGTATCATCTTTTTACCCTCCCCTTACACTTAAGATGAACATTGTCCCCAATGTTCAAGTAAAGAATGTAAAAGTGAAAAAGTAAAGAGAATGAAATCAAATACTCCCCTGATTCGCTCGGTATGGATTATAGGTTGGCCAGGTTAAATCTTCCTCCAAGAAAATGAACAATCAAAGCTTCCCTTCCAGAATATAAATCATCTTCTTGTCATAAATAACCTGTAAATCCTGACAAAAGTAGACAAGGCAACCTCGCGTAAAATCGGCGGCATCCTATATAAGTTACTAAATCCTAGAAAACAAAGTAAGATATAATGCTTGTGGAATGAAGTTTGCAGATTTCCTGGAGATTATAAAACTTAATAATTCACAAAAACTATAAGACTCCGTTAGAAAAAACAAAACCGGTAAAATTTCCAGATTTTTGACTCCTGACGCCGTCAAGAGCAATACCCTGACGCCGTCAGAATGGACCTGCAGAAATTCTTATGTTAAGTGTCCGGAAAATTTCTGGAAAAACTTTGTCCTACTTCCTGGAAAATCCTGCAAAACTTCATTATGACTCAATACAAGCATTTGACTCTAACAAATACGAATATACATGTTCATTAAATATTGTGGAGAATCATGATCGGTCTGTTTCTTAAAAACATATTTGGGGTTTCCCCTTACACTTACCTTTTGCAAAAATACCTTTAGGTTGAAGTTAAGACTAGGCCAAACAACATAATAAAGTATTTCCACATTTTAGTAGAGAAACATGATCAACCAACAATAAAAATAAAACATGCATACGGAAGCAAATAACAATCAAACAATTAAAATCACACAAAACATGGGTTGCCTCCCAAGAAGCGCTTTTCTTTATTTACGAGTCTTGTAGCTAGACTCAAAGTCATGGGTTACTACGTGACTTCATCATTGGTTCCACTCTCCGATTGTAAATATTCCTTGTAGAAACCAATCACCTTTTTCTCAATCGCCCCCATAATCAATTGGACAAATTCTTCATCGACCTTATACCTTGGTCCAAGGGCCAAGCAATCTTTGTAGTAAAGACTCCTTTTTTCCCATACATAGTCCATGCCCTTTTTCTTATCCTCCTCATCAATATCCTCAAAAGCACCAACGTTGTCCTGATCAAAACGAGATATAAAGCGAAATTCTTTCATCTTATTGGGCATCCTATAAGTGATACTATCGGTGTTACTTGCAAATCGAATCGTGCCTTCTACCTCATCATATTCTAACTTAGACTCCTCAACAAATGGTTTGCCAAACACAACATTGGATAATCGACAATCAATAACATTAGCAAGATCCTCCACAATCATAAAGTCGGTGACAAAAGTGAAATTACCAACAAAGACACGTAAACCTTTAACTCTCCCGACAAAGTTACAAACTCCACCGGGGTACTTGGGATCCCTTCTAGGTTCAAGTCTTGTGTTCACTATATCATTATAAACCGTTGAGGACATAATATTGATTGAAGATTTAAAGTCAATGTAAGCATTGCTAATGTGCCTATATCCAATCATACATGGTATCTTGGCATTCTTAGGATCGCCTCTCTTGATCGTAGGTTCAATTATGGTGAAAGGAGATCGCGGGTTATCAATAAGATTATTATAATATGCAATCTCCTCTTTAGTGGGGTATAGATTAAAGTAGTCGTTAAGCCTCGGATCCATTGCCTCCTCTTCAAGTCTCTCAATAATACTCACAAAGTCATTAGGCCCTAGGTCCTTATTTGAGTACAAGGCTGTTGCTAGGTCACTAAATGTATGTTCGAGTTCAATCTTAATCAACCTATTAAGCTCTCTAAGCTCCCTAATCTCACTCTCAATTTGTTCACGTAACACAGCCACTTCTTCAGGGGAAAGGGGTGGATTCGCGTTTTCCATAATGGTCAACGGAATAGTCAATGAAGTTAGTTTACTAACAGAGGCACAAAGAAATAAGATAGACTAAAGAAGACCTAAAAATAAAAATAAAAATCTTACTAGAAAGGAATCTAGCAAGTAGACCTAATAAAAAGAAATCCTAACCTAGACAATAACTATTCCCCGGCAGCGGCGCCAAAAACTTGATGCGTGGGAATCGCACCTTGCTTTACCTCTCGAGGGATCTCGAGAAGCTTACAACCCCCACCAGGCAGTGTACCTGATCGTTGTAGTATAGTATAGTGACAAGTACCGGGGGATTGATCGTTCAGCTTAGGAATAGTGTCGCTAGGATTAGAAAACCTAATTAATAGTTCTAGAGGTGAAAGATGATTATTTTTGTATTTTTATATTTTTATGAAAGCAAGTAAAATCTCGGGTTTTGGAAGAGTGGGCGGAATTAGTTGCTATTCAACTAACCCAAAACTATTATATAATTGAAATAAACTAATGAAAATGAAATTAAACTAAATTAAACTAAGGTTGTGAGCAGTGGTTGGAGAAATTGTGTTTACTTAGACTTCATTACTCCCTAGATATCTTTTACATGTTAATTACTTGTTACACTTGTATGGATGACGGATTGTATTCCTTAATACCATTCGTGGGGTGGCATACATAACTTCCCAACTCTATGAGCTCTTATCTCCTCCTACACCATGACCCAGCACAACTATAGGGATTGTAAATAGTGGCTCATGCATTAAATACAGCCAATAAAGACCTAGTACGCCTCGGTTCATGTTTCTTAAGACATTCAAGCATGTTACCATATGGAGATCTGCCAGTTTTCTTAAGCCTAACATATAATATCATTCATCCAAAACAAGAATAGACAAGTAATCAACACATAATCAACATCTAGGTTTCATTAGATCTAAGCAAACACAAAAGAGATCTAGCCTAGCATAGTAGAATTTAGACAAGAACAAGATATAAACAACCAACACATAGACAGATTGATTGAATTGAAAGTATACTTATCTCAATTACAATGCAAGGTCTCAAGGGTTTGGAACCCTTGAAAAACCTGTAAAAGAGGCACCAAAATCGTCTTTAGGGTTTCACCAAAACTTCTCTCTTTTAATGAAAAAACTAGAAAACTATATATAGGAAAAACAGGATGACGGCGTCAAGAGTTGCTTCTGACGCCGTCACCTCGCCGCCATATACTTCCTGGGACGGCCTTGATCCACTTATGACGGCCTATGTGACGCCGTCACCACCCACGGTATTTTATTCTTGCCACTTTGACGCCGTCATGAAGCCTTCTGACGCCGTCACCACCTAAGGTGTTTAATTCTTCATGTCTGACGCCGTCAAGATGGTGGTCTTGACGTCGTCACCTTGTATCTTCAGCATGGAAATTTGGTACTTTGCCGTTTTCTTCACTTTTATGCTCCAAAAACGTCCAAAATGGCTTCTTTTCCAGAATTTACTCTCCAAACACCTAAAATCACAAAAGGAACGATTTAGGGCAATATTTGATCAAATAAAGTCGGATTCGGGCTTAAATGTCCCCCTAAAAATGGATCATTTTTCGCATCATCATGTACCTACAGTGAACAACACTGTACCACCGGGCGCGTCTAACCGAGATAGGATGCCCAATACTGAGGCAGACATTCTTGCAGCAACTGAGGACACACCCAACCTAACGTTGGGAAATTTTGTATCCTAAAATTATGAAACCCTGACTGCCCTCATGTAAGAAGAAGCGAGGAGAAGGTCAAGTACGAGCCTACAAGCTCGGCTCAATTTTGGCCCTGAACGCGAACAATCACCACCGCGCCACCCACGAGGAAGACGCGCAGAAAACGAAAAACGTACTACTATCCATGATAGGCTAGGTACGACATCTGACTTACAATTGATGCGTGGGAATCGCACCTTGCTTTACCTCTCGAGGGATCTCGCGAGGCTTACAACCCCTACCAGGCAGTGTACCTGATCGTTGTAGTATAGTATAGTGACAAGTACCGGGGGATTGATCGTTCAGCTTAGGAATAGTGTCGCTAGGATTAGAAAACCTAATTAATAGTTCTAGAGATGAAAGATGATTATTTTTGTGTTTTTATATTTTATGAAAGCAAGTAAAATTTCGGGTTTTGGAAGAGTGGGCGGAATTAGTTGCTATTCAACTAACCCAAAACTATTATATAATTAAATTAAACTAATGAAAATGAAATTAAACTAATATTAAACTAAGGTTGTGAGCAGTATTTGGAGAAATTGTGTTTACTTAGACTTCATTACTCCCTAGATATCTTTTACATGTTAATTACTTGTTACACTTGTATGGATGACGGATTGTATTCCTTAATACCATTCGTGGGGTGGCATACATAACTCCCCAACTCTATGAGCTCTTATCTCCTCCTACACCATGACCCAGCACAACTATAGGGATTGTAAACAGTGGCTCATGCATTAAATACAACCAATAAAGACCTAGTACGCCTCGGTTCATGTTTCTTAAGACGTTCAAGCATGTTACCATTTGGAGATCTGCCAGTTTTCTTAAGCCTAACATATAATATCATTCATCCAAAACAAGAATAGACAAGTAATCAACACATAATCAACATCTAGGTTTCATTAGATCTAAGCAAACACAAAGGAAATCTAGCCTAGCATAGTAGAATTAAGATAAGAACAAAAGATAAACAACCAACACATAGACATATTGATTGAATTAAGAGTATACTTATCTCAATTACAATGCAAGGCCTCAAGGGTTTGGAACCCTTGAAAAACCTGTAAAAGAGGCACCAAAATCGTCTTTAGGGTTTCACCAAAACTTCTCTTTTTTAATGAAAAAACTAGAAAACTATATATAGGAAAAACACTCTGACGGCGTCAAGAGTTAATTCTGACGCCGTCACCTCGCCGCCATATACTTCCTCGGACGCCCTTGATCCACTTGTGACGTCCTATGTGACGCCGTCACCACCTACGGTATTTTATTCTCCATGTCTGACGCCGTCAAGAGGGAGTCTTGACGCCGTCACCTTGTATCTTCAGCATGGATTTTTGGTACTTTGTCGTTTTCTTCACTTTTATGCTCCAAAAACGTCCAAAATAGCTTCTTTTCCAGAATTCACTCTCCAAGTACCTAAAATCACAAAAGGAACGATTTAGGGCAATATTTGATCAAATAAAGTCGGATTCGGGCTTAAATGACCCCCTAAAAACGGATCATTTTTCGCCTCATCATATACCCTTACACTTGAGATTTGCTTGTCCTCAAGCAAATGAGCTTTTATTCTACTCAAAAGACAAGTTAGGGGTCATTTAACACTAATATAAAAGTAACTACAACAAATAATCATTCCACTAAAGACCAATAGACAAGCACGGAGGTCATACACAAGCACCTCACAAATAATGTTTAGATACTCACATCTCTCGGGTGTAATAAAGTAATATAACATTATGGAAATGGAAGATATCTCTCACTACCTGTCATAACAAAATAGATTACCATAGGCTTGGGAAAGGATCAAACCTCCACCACATGGCGTAAGCACCTAGGATAAACTATCAAAGAGGTCTTTTAAAAGGGTTATAACGTTAGGTGTAGGGATATGAATTACACGGTTTTGTTGGATAAAGGAAGTTTTACTGGTGGCGAGTCAACAATCTTGGTTAATTACATGTACAAGATGGCGTTGCTAAGCCAAGACTAGACTCGACTTAAGCTAATAAATGAAAAATAACAAAAACATAAAATGAAACGGGATGGTAGTCCGTATGTTTTTTTTCTCTCTTTTTTTTTTTTTTTTTTTTTCATACACTCTTACCCTACCATCCAAAATAATACATCATAGGGGTATGAACATTCCCCTTACACTTGAATCTTTACATACTTTACATTGAACTAATCTAATGACTCGAATTAAGAAAATCAAAACACTTGGAGCACTTTTAAGATTAACGTACATATGGGGGTACTAATATGATGTTCTTCCCCATTACTCCATAAAATAAGTACTTACCCATGAGTCCCAATCGTCCCAAAACAATATGTACAATGATATGACTCGACTTAGCAACCATGTAATCAATTAGAAAGTTAACTTAGGGTTTAACAAATAACAATAATGCACTAAAAATGAGCGCATACACGGAAGGCTAAGGCGATTTGGGTGTACATTTAAGTGGGGTGTAACAAATTCTTTCATTAAGTAAGATGGTTAAAGTTAGAAACGAAAAGATAGGCTCGGAGGGGTGTACCAGGGGTATCGTGTACTAAAAATGAGTACAACGCAAAGGGTGTGGGAAAAATTAGTTGACTTAACTAGCCAAGTAATATGACTTAAATGGTCAAGTAATTATAATACGGGTTTAACACAAGGGTGATCCTAATGCCTCTTATCATGTAGTAAATCCTACCACACGAATGTAGTCTCACTAGCGGTCTCGGGATGCATCACTAACGCAAGTTCTAGAATCTAAATGCTACCGGTACACTCATAAGCACCAATAATAAATGCTTTTCCTATCAAAACTAAAGGCGAACCTCACATTTTTGGGTGGAAAATTTTTCTGAATATACGGTTATGTGCTAGTCATACAACCTCCTATCCATGAGACGCTTGCTATGGCTAAAGTTTCAGTCCTAAATGTTGTAAAAAATTTTAAATTTGGCGCTAAAATTACACTAACAAGTATTTCTCATAGTTTTATTACTCATCTACTATCAAACAAAACAAACTCAAGTGAAAGTGCATATGTAAGGTATCATCTTTTTACCCTCCCCTTACACTTAGGATGAACATTGTCCCCAATGTTCAAGTAAAGAATGTAAAAGTAAAAAGTAAAGAGAATGAAATCAAATACTCCCCTGATTCGCTCGGTATGGATTTTAGGTTGGCCAGGTTAAATCTTCCTCCAAGAAAATGAACAATCAAAGCTTCCCTTCCAGAATATAAATCATCTTCTTGTCTTAAATAACCTGTAAATCCTGACAAAAGTAGACAAGGCAACCTCGCGTAAAATCGGCGGCATCCTATATAAGTTACTAAATCCTAGAAAACAAAGTAAGATATAATGCTTGTGGAATGAAGTTTGCAGATTTCCTGGAGATTATAAAACTTAATAATTCACAAAAACAATAAGACTCCGTTAGAAAAACAAAACCGGTAAAATTTCCAGATTTTTGACTCCTGACGCCGTCAAGAGCAATAGCCTGACGCCGTCAGAATGGACCTGCAGAAATCTTTATGTTAAGTTTCCGGAAAATTTCTGGAAAAACTTTGTCCTACTTCCTGGAAAATCCTGCAAAACTTCATTATGACTCAATACAAGCATTTGACTCTAACAAATACGAATACACATGTTCATTAAATATTGTGGAGAATCATGATCGGTTTGTTTCTTAAAAACATATTTGGGGTTTCCCCTTACACTTATCTTTTGCAAAAATACCTTTAGGTTGAAGTTAAGACTAGGCCAAACAACATAATAAAGTATTTCCACATTTTAATTGAGAAACATGATCAACCAACAATAAAAATAAAACATGCATACGGAAGCAAATAACAATCAAACAATTAAAATCACACAAAACATGGGTTGCCTCCCAAGAAGCGCTTTTCTTTATTTACGAGTCTTGTAGCTAGACTCAAAGTCGTGGGTTACTACGTAATTTCATCATTTGAAATGATGTACCCCATATAATTTCGATCATTACTATTATGGTGGTAGTGCCTCAATCTATCAATACTCGCAATCACCTTCCCACCTAATTTGCTCCTCAAGTTAGCTACCCCATCTTGGCTCAATCCTTCGATGGTGAATGGCCCATACCACCAAGGACTTGGTTTATCGGGTGGTATAGTTGTTTCTAAGTGTCTCAAGAGTACTAAGTTCCCTTCCTCAAACGGTGTATGATTGCTTTCGTGTTGAGTGTGTTTGAGTTCTATCGGAACCTTATTGCTTTTTCTCCTTTCATCCTTAGCTTTCTTATAGCTTTTGATTCTTGCCTCCCATGCAAGAATTTTATTCTGAACACGAATGGGTGTTGCGCCAACGTTGTTTTTAATCATTCTCCAACTCATATTCTCATGTCCACTTCGCGGAGTCATGTGAAAGCTAATCTTTCTCTTTCCAGATTTAAGCTCAATCTTCCTATCTTCATACTTAATGACAGCCCTAGTGGTGGTGAGGAATGGTGCCCCAAGGATTATTGGCATGCATCCATCCCCTTTATCATCAATGATCATAAAATCAACGGGGTACATGAATCCTGCCACATTAACTAATACATCTTCTGCGATTCCTAGGGGGTATACGTACGAGTGTCCAACAAGAGATAGCCTAACACGAGTAGGTGCTGGCATTTTCGACGTTAGTTGGATGTAAATAGTGAGGGGCATAAGATTTACTTCCGATCCTTGGTCGGCGAAAGCACTAAGATGTTTCAAGTCCCCGATGCTTGTTGGTATTTCAAAGTTTCCACATGCTACCTGCTTAGTAGCCACTTTCTGTACCAATAACCTCTCGACCACTGATCCTCCAATAAGCGTATCATACTCATCTTCCTCTTCTTTCTCTTTCTCGGGAACCTGTTCGGAGGATTGGTTACGCCTATCACCCTTAATCTAATTTGTTATGGTGCTTTCGTTTATGTCATGTTTCAGGTAGTAGCTCAAAGGTTGGGACTCAGGTGATTTTTCTAATGTCTGTTTAGCAGGAGTTTTTACCTTCTCATTATCTTTATGGACAATGGTGATGGAGTTAACAAATTGGGTGGTGGGAGTGGCACTTTCTTTCCTTAGCAATATTCGTTCGGGGGTTTTCTGACTGGCATACTCCTCCAATAGACTCAACATCTCATTCATTTTCTCCTGCATCTCCTCCTTTTGCTTATAAACTGCTTCTTCGAATCTAGCAAGCCGATCAGAGTGGGTCGCCATATATTCTCTCATCCTAGCCTCAAATTCCGAGCTAAGTTCCTTGGGAGGGGAACAAGGTGGAGTGCATCTCTGAAAAGTCTCGACATGTTCTCTAGAGGGTGATTCAGATAATGGTACCGAAGTTGATCTTGAGACAGAATTGACCGTGGCTTGTCTAGGACTTAAGGGTCTCCTTTGCCTTTTCTCAAAATAGTCAACTTTTGCCTCAAGTTTGCATAAGAGTTCATCGGGGATTTCGGTGGTTCCTCTAGATGCCGAGACTGCATTGATGGCCGCTTCTACCGTATGTTTAAACTCCCAAATCTCATTATTATCGACAGCGAGCTCTTCTATAATTTCCCTCGACTCTTCAGCATTCTTATTCCGCAATTTGCCTCCCGCGGCCCTGTCGATAGTGCGCTTAGTGTGATAATCAACATGGTCGTAGAAAATCTGAACTAATAACCAAAGGTTTATGCCATGATGAGGGATCTTGTGGAGGAGATCCTTAAAACGGGCCCAAGCCTCGTAGAAAGGTTCACCCCGCTGTTGCTCAAACATCAAAATGTCCCTTCTAAGCATTGCAGTCATTTCTGGCGGAAAGAATTGGGTAAGGAAGCGATTGGCGAGATTGTCCCATGTCGTGATGGATCCTGCGGGGAAACGCTCAAGCCATTGACTAGCTTGATCTCGTAGAGAGAATGGGAATAGGCGTAATCGGGTTGTCTCTCTAGTCTCAACACCTGGGTCTATGGAATCTACGATTTTGAGGAAGTCCTTAAGGTGTTGGTTTGGATCTTCGGAACGAAGTCCATGGAATGCACATCCGTTTTGCACCAACCAGATGGTATCGGATCGCAAGGGGGTCACATTGGCTCCAGTGAGCTCAATGGTGTTTCGGTAGCCTTGGTGGCTAGGTCGGGAATACTCTCCTAAGGTTCGGGGCCTAAGGGGTTCTAATGGTGGGTTTTGTTGTGGTGGGATGATGGGTTCAAAGATGTTACCACCTTCCATGATGTCGGATGGTAAAGAGTTACGAACAAAGGCACGAAGAAATAAGATAGACTAAAGAAGACCTAAAAATAAAAATAAAAATCTTACTAGAAAGGAATCTAGCAAGTAGACCTAATAAAAAGAAATCCTAACCTAGACAATAACTATTCCCCGGGTTGCGGCGCCAAAAACTTGATGCGTGGGAATCGCACCTTGCTTTACCTCTCGAGGGATCTCGCGAGGCTTACAACCCCCACCAGGCAGTGTACCTGATCGTTGTAGTATAGTATAGTGACAAGTACCGGGGGATTGATCGTTCAGCTTAGGAATAGTGTCGCTAGGATTAGAAAACCAAATTAAAAGTTCTAGAGATGAAAGATGATTATTTTTGTGTTTTTATATTTTATGAAAGCAAGTAAAATCTCGGGTTTTGAAAGAGTGGGCGGAATTAGTTGCTATTCAACTAACCCAAAACTATTATATAATTAAATTAAACTAATGAAAATGAAATTAAACTAATATTAAACTAAGGTTGTGAGCAGTATTTGGAGAAATTGTGTTTACTTAGACTTCATTACTCCCTAGATATCTTTTACATGTTAATTACTTGTTACACTTGTATGGATGACGGATTGTATTCCTTAATACCATTCGTGGGGTGGCATAAATAACTCCCCAACTCTATGAGCTCTTATCTCCTCCTACACCATGACCCAGCACAACTATAGGGATTGTAAACAGTGGCTCATGCATTAAATACAACCAATAAAGACCTAGTACGCCTCGGTTCATGTTTCTTAAGACGTTCAAGCATGTTACCATTTGGAGATCTGCCAGTTTTCTTAAGCCTAACATATAATATCATTCATCCAAAACAAGAATAGACAAGTAATCAACACATAATCAACATCTAGGTTTCATTAGATCTAAGCAAACACAAAGGAAATCTAGCCTAGCATAGTAGAATTAAGATAAGAACAAAAGATAAACAACCAACACATAGACATATTGATTGAATTAAGAGTATACTTATCTCAATTACAATGCAAGGCCTCAAGGGTTTGGAACCCTTGAAAAACCTGTAAAAGAGGCACCAAAATCGTCTTTAGGGTTTCACCAAAACTTCTCTTTTTTAATGAAAAAACTAGAAAACTATATATAGGAAAAACACTCTGACGGCGTCAAGAGTTAATCCTGACGCCGTCACCTCGCCGCCATATACTTCCTCGGACGCCCTTGATCCACTTGTGACGGCCTATGTGACGCCGTCACCACCTACGGTATTTTATTCTCCATGTCTGACGCCGTCAAGAGGGAGTCTTGACGCCGTCACCTTGTATCTTCAGCATGGATTTTTGGTACTTTGTCGTTTTCTTCACTTTTATGCTCCAAAAACGTCCAAAATAGCTTCTTTTCCAGAATTCACTCTCCAAGTACCTAAAATCACAAAAGGAACGATTTAGGGCAATATTTGATCAAATAAAGTCGGATTCGGGCTTAAATGACCCCCTAAAAACGGATCATTTTTCGCCTCATCAACAATATTCAGAGGAATATGAAGACAGCGAGAGGCGCACTAATGTCCACTCCAGACTTGGCAGTCGAAGGATACAAGACCGATTAGGACCTCAGCATTCACCAAGCCAAGGGTCCTCCAAATCTGGGAGTAAGAGAATTTACGACAGATTGGGGAAAAGAATGTCCCCAAGTGAAAGCCCCTCAAGCTCTTTTTTTGAAAGAAGCCGGCGCAAGCGCCGAAAAAGAAACTACTCTCCCTCCAGTGACTCCTCGGGCAACGAGGACAAAGAAACAGGACACTGGAAGTCAAGAGGAAGACGTCGCGAAGAAAAAAATGAAGACATGTCTCTTCCGTGGCGTCGCCAGAAAATTGATGCGTTTACACGACGCATTAGCGATTACTCCGACCACAAAAGGAGGTGCATGCCCACTAACGTAAAAACATATGATGGAACAGGTGATCCTGATGATCATCTAAAAGTTTTCGAATCAGCCGCCACTATCGAAAACTGGCCGCAGCCTGTGTGGTGCCATATGTTTAATTCTACATTGGTGGGGAATGCGCGCACCTGGTTTAGCAAACTCCCACGACGAAGCATCGGCGGGTTTGAAGAATTGCGGAAAGCATTCCGTCTCAACTTTACCCAGAGAAAGAAGTGCGCTAAAAACCCTGTTGAACTAGCCAGAGTGAAACAACGCCAAGGGGAATCAACAAGTGCTTTTATGGAACGCTTCAAAGATGAGTGCATACAGGTCAAAGCATGTCCCGAAATTCTAAAAATTTCAGGGTTCATGAATGGGATTAACAACCCAGAACTTATCCGGAAGCTAAATGACAAAGTTCCCCAAACTTTCGATGAACTAACAAAACGCACAAGATCCTTCATACAAGGAGAAGCAGCCGCTGCGGATAGCAAAAAGGGTTACTCGAATTATAGGCAACAAGAACAGCCTAGGAGACAATCCAGCGATCAGAATAACAATCGTAGTAGGAATTACCGCAGTGGAAGAGACAATGACAAATATACCCCTCTCACAAAAACGCCGAGGGAAATATTTGTAACAGAAGGTGCAAATTTTCCAAAACCTCCACCAATGCGCACCGCAGAGGAAAAGCGCGTAGGGAATGGATACTGCGAGTACCATGGTCAAAAAGGCCATACAACTAACGAATGCGTCCAATTAAGACAACTCATTGAAAAGTTAGTAAGGGAAGGCAGAATGTACCACCTTGTAAAAAACATCAAAGAGGGAAAGGACAAACAAAGGAACGGGGGTAAGAAAGAACCTCCCAAAGAAAAAGCTGACACCATATACATGATACAGTCATGGCAACGTAAAATAAAGCAAAAAGTCAGCCAAAAATTCTCCCCAGAAAAAGATATATCCTTCCCTACCTTAGCTGCGGACAACGTAGTGGTAGAACCTCTAACTATTGAAATACATACAGGGGGACACGACATCCACCGCATGTACATTGATGGAGGAGCATCCGCTGATATCCTATACGATCATTGTTTCAAAAAACTGAAACCTGAAATCCAAAGTCAATTGATACCAGCAACAACGTCGCTGACAGGATTCACAGGAGAAAAGATTTGGCCCATGGGGCAATTACGCTAGCTGGTGGTCATAGGAGATGAACAACACTCAACAGCGACATGGATAAATTTCAAGGTAATAAAGTCTCCCTCACTATACAACGGCATCATTGGGAGACCTGGAATATCATCCATGCGCGCTGTGCCATCCACAGCGCACTGGATGCTCAAATTTCCAGTGGAAGGGGGAGTTGTTACCCTCTATAACACAACAGTACCACCAAAGGAATGCAACGCAGTAACCACTGAGGTGGAGAATATTCAAGAACAGCGCACAGAAAAAGCACCAAACCTAAAAGCTGCTATTCACCCCGATTACCCGGACCAACAAGTTTCAATTGGAGGATCTTTATCTGACAAAGGTAAAGCAGCCGTATGCGCACTCCTACAAAAGAATCTGGATATCTTTGCATGGGAACCAAAACACATGACAGGAGTGCCACGCTCTATCACAGAGCATAAGCTACAAATCCGACAAGGATATCCCCAAATAAGACAGAAGAAGCGCGGCCAAGCCTCAGATCGTGCAAAAGCTATTCTGGAAGAAGTACACAAACTCGTAGACGCAGGCATCATGCGCGAAGTGTACTATCATGACTGGCTCTCTAACCAATGATGATAAAGAAGAGCGATGGCAGTTGGAGAATGTGCGTGGACTTCACAGACCTTAACAAAGCATGTCCACAAGACTGCTATCCACTGCCAGAAATAGACTGGAAGGTAGAATCCCTGTGTGGATACCCTTTCAAATGCTTCCTAGACGCATACAAAGGGTATCATCAAATTCAGATGGCAGTCGAAGATGAAGAAAAAATAGCTTTCTACACCAGTCAAGGAGTCTACTGCTACACAAAAATGCCTTTTGGCTTAAAAAATGCAGACGCAACATACCAACGATTGGTGGACACAGCTTTCGAGAAACAAGTGGGTCGCAACTTGGAGGTCTACGTTGACGACCTTGTCATCAAAAGCCACACAGAGGATGAATTGGTGCGCGACATCGAGGAAACGTTCAGAACATTGGGACGAATAAACATGAAGTTAAACCCCAAGAAGTGCACCTTTGGCACAACCGAAGGCATGTTCCTTGGATACTTAATCGAACCTGATGGAATCAAGCCTTGTCCAGAAAAAACAAAGGCTGTTATTAATCTCCCCTCACCGCGCACACTCAAAGAAGTCCAGTCATTAAATGGAAAGCTAGCAGGGCTAAACCGTTTCTTATCTAAGTCAGCAGACAAATCACTTCCTCTCTTTAAAACACTCACAAAGTGTACTAAAAAGAGAGACTTTCGTTGGACCAAAGAAGCAGAAGAAGCTTTCCAACAACTAAAACACCATCTGGCATCTCTTCCCAAACTTGTCGCACCGCGATCATGGGAAGAGTTAATCACGTACCTATCGGCAACTCATGGAGTAGTTAGCGCAGTACTATTGATAGATAGGAACTCCGTCCAGACACCCATATACTTTGTAAGCAAAGCCTTGAAGAAGACAGAAACTAACTACAACGCTATGGAAAAGCTGGTCTTAGCTCTAGTATTCGCAACCAAAAGGCTGCGCAGATACTTTCAAGCGCACCCAATAGCTGTAATCACAGATCATCCAATTAAACAAGTTATCTCTAAACCTGACGCATCAGGACGGCTACAAAAGTGGAGTGTACTGTTAAGTGAATATAACATCTCATATAGACCGCGCACTGCAATCAAAGGAAAAATCTTAGCTGATTTCATCGTTGAGAAGCCAGATAGCGATAGCCCAACATCTGCAACCAAAAAAGATCTGCAAGAGCTCTGGATTCTGTTCACAGATGGGTCTTCATGCGTAGATGGATCAGGCGCAGGCCTTATTCTAACAAATTCAGAAGGTATGGAATTCACCTATGCGCTGCGCTTCGAATTCACAGCCACAAACAATGAGGCAGAATACGAAGCCCTACTAGCTGGACTGCGCATTGCAATCCAAATGGGTGTACGCAACTTGGAAGCAAATGTAGATTCTCGGCTCGTCGCTAACCATGTGCTAGGTGAATATGAAGCCAAGGATGAACACATGATCCAATACCTGGAAAAGACCAAGTCCTTAATTAAAAACTTTGACAGGTTCACAATAAAACAGGTGCCCAGAGGAGACAATAGAAAGGCTGATGCGCTTAGCAAGATCGCATCCACAAGCTTTGCGCACCTATCAAAACATGTATTGATAGAAACCTTACAAAACAAGTCAATCTTGGAGATGGAAGTATCCACAGTGATAGAAGAACAAGATCCTACATGGATGACACCTATCATTGAATTCATTAGCAAAGGAATCTTGCCACAAGACCATAAGGACGCTCGAAGAGTGCGGCGCATAGCGCAACGATTTGAACTACGAGACAACATACTCTATCGACGCTCTTTCTTGCAACCTTGGCTCATATGTGTTGGACCTCTTCAAGCAGACTATGTACTCTGAGAAATCCACGCTGGATCATGTAGCATGCACTCAGGACCGCGATCTGTGGTAGCAAGCGCTCTACGGTCGGGGTATTATTGGCCAACCATGCACCGCAACGCACGCGATCTGATAAAGAAATGCAGCAATTGTCAAGGACATAGGCCAATTCCGCGCCGACCACAACAAGAGCTAACACCCATTACCTCACCATGGCCATTTTACAAATGGGGCATTGACATCGCAGGACCCTTTCCAGTTGCAGCAGGAGGACTAAAGTTCCTCATCGTAGCTATAGATTACTTCACGAAGTGGATTGAAGCAAAGGCGGTGGTGAGCATCACGGGAAACCAAGTCAAACGCTTTGTCTGGGACAACATTGTCTGTCACTTCGGACTACCCGGAGAAATTATATCAGACAATGGAAAACAATTCTGCGACAACCCATTCAAAGATTGGTGCGCGCAATTGAACATCACGCAACACTTCGCTTCAGTAAAACACCCACAAACTAATGGCTTAGTTGAGCGCGCAAATCGCAGTCTAGGTGAAGGAATAAAAGCGCGCCTTGACAGACACAAAGGAAGGTGGGTGGACGAGCTCTCACATGTCTTATGGGTGCATCGCACCACCATCAAAACCAGTACTAGCGACACGCCATTCTCCCTTGTCTACGGAATAGAGGCCGTCATACCAGCTGAGATAGGAATGCCAACTATACGAACAATAGAGGTCAACGTCACAACAAATGACGAAGAGCGGCGCATAGACTTGGACTTACTGGAAGAAAGACGTGAACGTGCAGCAATACGCGAAGCAAAGGCTAAGGCAAAAATGAAGAAGTATTATGATACAAAGGTCAAACACACTTCCTTCAGGCCAGGAGACTTTGTATACCGCGCCAATGAAGTGAGCCACGCAGAAGACACAGGCAAGCTCGGACCTAAATGGGAATGACCCTACGAGGTCACTGATGCGCTAGGCAATGGCGCATACAGGCTACGCGATATGAGGGTCATGACCTAGCACGCACCTGGAACATCTGCAATCTTAAAAGATGTTATTTTTAGGCAAGGCTACGGCCATCACACAGACACCTTTTCACTTTAGGATGTGCCCAATAAGTGTTTGTTTTTTCTTTTCTCTCTTAGGAATTGTATTTTTACTTTTTCAAAAAACTTGCAAGTATCAATAAAATGTTATGGTTTCTAGCTAACTCCATAACGTCTTTCACTTTATTGCGTATATACTTATATATATCGATATTGTTCTCTTATATTTTTGCCTACATGGCGTGCATGCACTAATTAAAAACCCACGAAGGCGTAAAGGATGAGTAAACCTACTAATTTGCTCGTTGAGTAAGAGGGTTGCAAACCCATCAACATTGGATCACGCATCCTTGCTAAGCGCCTTACTTTTGAGACGTTGAGGTAAGTTTTACATGCGCATCCCATGAAGGGTGCGCAAACATTAAGTACACCGTACAAAGCTTAGCAAATAATGAGCCAAGACACTTGGTCAAATAATAAAACTTAGCAAACATTAATGCAAGTATATTTTTAGGTCACACACTTAATTTATAAAAGAGTATCTTATTCAACATTTTTACAAGCAAAAGATACACTTTGTTATTTACATAATACATATACAAGAAACAGCCTACACACTATGGCGATGCTCAGGGCTATCTTCTGGTGCAGCAGAACTCCCCGCCTCCTGAAGCTTTCTCAAAAGCAATGCATCCTTGGGAGATACGGTTGGCACACTCACAGGAACCCCATCAGACCTGGGAATGTGTGCAGCGCCCACACCGCATAATACTGCCTTGCCCTGAATACCTTTCTTTTGGGCAGCTCTCTGCGCGTGGCGCTCCAGTACCTCCTTCAGAGGAACTTCCCTCTCAAGGGCAAAAGGGTTCAGCATGTGGCAAGGCTGCACAAACACTGGAACCTGCAACTGCGACTCATCGGGCTTAAGGAAGTAATCTGGTTGCGCCTCTGCATCCTCCAAAATGTGGCGCCCCAAGGTCAACCCTTCCATAATTACCTTTATGGGGTTGTCTTGGTCGCGCTCCAACCATGCAATATGAGGCAACTCGAGAACTTTCAGTCCCTCCATAGCCTGCATAAGCTCGTCATACACAGCCGCGTTGTAGCCAGGTACCTCAGTCAAGGCCTTGCTCAATAGCTTAGCCTCATGGAGATCCTCCATAGCCTGCGACCTCCCACGCTCCACAACGCACTGCACCACCTTCCCAAAGGCGCCCAACACCTCTTGGGACTCCAAAGTGCCCATAGCGGCCAGGCGCAGCCCATGACTAATCAACCACCTAAATCAACAAGGACAACTTGTGTTAAAGAAAACATACCAACATAATATAATAAAGCATACAAAGCTGAAAAGGAAGTACCTGCGCTCAGCAATGGTCGACATCAGATGAGGGTATAACTCCTCATCATAATCTATGCTCAGGTCGCGCAACTTATTCTCCTGCATCTGGACAATATCCTCAATGCGCTCCTTGAACTTGACGATACTCGCGAAGTGCTCCTCCCTCTCCTCCTCCAAATACCTTACCGCCCAAGTCATGTTGGCCTTGTATTGATGAAGTTGTCCGCGCGCCTGCTCCAGCTCAGCCATCGCGGTCAACTTCTCATGGGTGACCTTCTCATTGTACTCCCTGGAGGACCCCACTTCCGCCTGCGCTTCAGCCAACTGCGCACGGAGCATGGTTATCTCCTCATCTTTTTGGGCGAGAGTACTGCTCTCCCCGACGTACCTCGTCTTCAACTGAGCCACCAGCTCAGTCTGACGTGCAGCAGTCGCAGCCAACTCATCCATCAGTTGCTGCGCAGGTACGCCCTCATCAACCTTAGCTTTCCCCTCCTTGTTTTCATTCTGCGGAGGGGACACGGTCTCCACGAAGGCTCCATCATCCTTCGTGGCATCATCGCTACAATATACAAAAAAGCAAACTGTTAGAAACATATTACGACAAGTAATATACAATATGCGACAAAATACTTACATAAATGGCGAGGCCTCAGCAGCCTTCTTATCCGCGCCAGGAACGGATGTCTCTTCCTCCGCGGATGATTCCGCATCTCCAATAAGGTGGCGTCATCTCTTCGAAGTGCCACTGCTCCCAGCCTCCCCTTTGCGCTTTAGATTCTGCGCTACCTCTTCCTTCAGCACGTCCTCAAGCTTCAATATTTCCACGCTATCAGATGATTGAGCGTGCGCCTCCTCCTCTTGCGCCATCTCCACATCTGGTGCCACGCTCTGAACGGGCGTTACTTGGAGAGGTGGCGAATCTTCATGGCCAACATCCCCCAGCACCGTCAGATGACCCTGGGTCGCATCCAGAAGCGGCTGCTCACCCTCCCTCAGAGGGCGCACTCCTACAGTCACCTGCTTTGGCTTTTCCAGCTTAACCACATCAAATAGATCCATCTCTACGCACATAAACAAACAGAAAAAGAAGGGATTAGTTACTAAACGTGCACATATAGAAAACTTACATATTTGAAGTAGAAGGGACGAACACCCACCCCGGCCTTCCTCATCTATGAAGGTTGGCACCTCGTCAACACCACCGAAGTAATTGCGACTCAACCCCACGTGCACCAAAAACTCCTCCGGATAAGGGTTAATGGGAATGCGGTTGACATCAAGGGTCTGCGCATCGGTCAGACTATAGGAACCGGGTGCGGGGCGCCCATCCCTTGGCAACGTATCTTGAGTATAAAACTCAAAGGGTGATGGAAACACCATGTCATCAACCCAGAAAAAATGCTCCTTCCTATGCCTCAGGGAGTCTACCTTCTCAGTATAGCACTGAAGCGCCCCCGGGCGCTTCGCAAAGGACACCCACCCATTTGACCACGTTGTGTGGTAGAAGGCGCGGAACAAGGCTATGGTCGGCTCTATCGCAAGTAAACGGCAGTTTACTTCAAAATTCGACACCTTAGCCGCACCTATACAGTGCAGCTGTGAGATGTGGAGACGATAGTGATTGAGCAAATCGCTCAGAAAAATGGATATCGGTACGCGGTAATTCGCGTACTCGAAAAAACGCATGTATAATCCTATTTTCCCTTCGGGGAAATCGGCTATACACGCATCAACATCTGGAGCTTCTGGATGCACATCCAGAGAAATGAAGTAGTCAGATGTAAACTGACGCACATCATTCTCAGTCATCGCAGAGCGAAAATCTTCTAATTGGGCAACCATTTTCATAAATTTACTGAAAATCGCACACAAATGTACCTAATAAAACAGTTACTTTCTTTGCAAAAAACGCTTTGAAGAAGTGAGTATGTGTTTTTTCTGTGTGTTCTTGGTAAAATGGGGGCGGTGACTTTTATATAAGGAGGTCAAAAACCCTAGATGATGTCCACGTGGATCCCACTCACAAAACGTGTGGCTAGGAACCGAAACGGTACATGCACTTTTTCCCGATTTCCGAGGGACACGTGGACACAACCTTCGATTTTCGAGGTATTTCTTTGAAATATCTATGACTAGGTACATTGTACTCCAAATTGGGCGGCAATATTTCAAAGTTCTCCCGCCACGCTTACCGCTGTTGTGATTAGTCTAGCATCCGCGGCTACGAGCCGCGCACACTAGACTGGGGGGACATGATGACGTATAGTCTATATATAGGCCACGAGCCCAAATAATAAACATTACTAAGGCCCAAAGCCACCATGTGTGGGCTATTATA
Source organism: Artemisia argyi (assembly GCA_030686995.1). Classification (NCBI taxonomy): domain Eukaryota; kingdom Viridiplantae; phylum Streptophyta; class Magnoliopsida; order Asterales; family Asteraceae; genus Artemisia; species Artemisia argyi. The sequence continues at coordinate 187,555,866 of CM060685.1, read as the reverse complement.
ACTTGGGCCACACCAATAAAGGGAATGGACTCACATAAGCCCAAGCCCAACTAAACTACATATACGGTTTAGGTAAGGATCTTCTATCTATGGAATAGATATCCTTACCCGGATAAGCACCATGGGTGCGAAACGTAAGGAGCACGAACCCTACAAGGATTCTGCGCCTATATAAGGAATGACATAATTCTCATTCAAGGTACGATTCACAAACCCTAAAACTCTTTACGAGAACCCTAAATCGATTACTTACTCTTACGCCGGAGTCTAATCGTGGGAGACAATCCCACGATAAGCCTAACGGTGTTGTTTATTTTCTTAGTGCGCAGGTTTCAAGCATTAAGAAGCGAATTGGTACGAGAGCAAGAGCCCATAATAAGGAACGCCCAACTTTTGTATCAACAGCAGCATAGAAAAATAATGAAACAGGAACCTGGAATTGGTTTGTTCAAATAAAGAAAATAGAGCATTAAACTCGGTAATTATAAGATGAAACCGGATATAAAAAAAAATCCTAATTCATTTAAAACTTGTAATCTACAATAATATGGAAGCTAGTCTATACTACATATAAAGCATGAATGACTCTCTCTCCAAAATTTTAAAACTTACAAGAAATTAAGTATGGTTTACAACAATTTAAAGCACCCAATTTTCATAATTACAACAAAGTAAACATATTGTACAACAAAATAAAGCATATTGTCATTTTAAGACCAAAATTATATCAAACAACATTAATGCTATTAAAAACACCCCTTCACCAAAAATTACAACCATTGATGGATCTAAACACCTTGAACTTGTGTTAGATTGATACTTTGAATTATATCACTAAGAATGCGGAATCTACTTAGTAACACTTAGAAGTTTGATTGTGAGTAAGACAGTTGTATATGAACAATGTATGTAAACAAACTATTAGCTCCAATATTATTAATAATAATAATACGAGTGATCTTGATATCACTAGGGTTACACCTTGAAGCTCTAGAAACGTATATAAGTTATCTTCTAACCTTTAACCTAAGATCTCCTTTTATAGCACAAGGAGTCCTCTTCTACAAGATAAGTATAATGCTAATAGAATAAGATATACACAAGATCTATTTTATATTTATCTAGACGCGTTTGCTAACAGTTATCTAATAAGCAGTGGTAATATATGTTCTTGCAGTGGTAATGAGTTTCCACTGCAAGCACACTCTTCTGCAGTTGTAACATCTTCACTTAGCCGTGGTAACTGTTAGTATAATTCCCAACAATCCTCCCCTAACTTATGATTAGTACATAAATCAATAAGTTTCTTCAAGTATACAATAAACATGAGGATGTGGGAATTCTTCCAAACACTTATCTTCTTCTTCTTAACTCTTTATCTGCTTTCACACTTTGATCATAAATCCTTTGTAGCAAATCATCTATGACTTCAGTTCTTTCCCAACACCTAAGCTTCACAGTTCTCATCACATCCAATACTCCATCTCTCAATGGATATTCTTTCTCAGCCAGCATAAAGACATCAACTCCATCTTGAGTAGAAACATGATGCACAGAACTTGAATCATAGATTTCCACAAGGTTCTTTGATCATGAGCTTCAAATCTCCAATATCTATCACTTGGGTCAGGTTCATATAATCTTCTGAAGTGAACCCATAACTCCTTAGCTTTGACATCAACAAGTTCATCCTTCTTAAACTGATCTTGAACAATTCTCCACAAAGTATCCAAATCTTCTCTATCACAAGATCTAACAATATCTTCAAAATCTCTGCAAATGCTTGTGACACTTCCAGTTCTGATGATCTTCCAAGCAACACCAAAACTATCAGAAAAGATCTCCCAATTAACAACTAGATATTTTGATTCTAGAGGTTCAATGTTAAGTACATCAGTCTCTATAAACAACATGTTTGTAACTTGCTCTTCTGTCAACTTGCTAGAACCCTCTTCTGCTTGAGATGATTTCTGAGTCTTCAACTTCTTTGCATCTTTTGATTCAAGACTCACTCCAGTCCTTTTTGTCTTCATAACTATTGGTTCTTGATCCATTGGAATGAATTTACTATCTTGTATTTTGATTCTATAGTAAATACCTTCAACCTGTTCATGTGACATTCCTTTGAATTGAGCCATCTTCATGTTTCCAACATGGCAACAAAAAGTCTTCATCTCAGCAATAATCTGTGCCTTTGTAAGCTTTCTTGGCTTCTTTTGACCTTTTCTAACATCTCCAATGATTTCATCAAGAGCCTACTGATTCTTCATTTGAATGAAATCTTTAAGTTGAGCAGACCTTTGTTCTTCATTCAAGGTTGTATTAGCAATTAATTCAATAGCCTTCTTCCTGATTATCTGATCATTATTAACCAAGTAGTCAATCTCATCTTCTGTAGGCACATAAGTGAACAATGGAGGTTTCTCATGCATGATCATAGGTGGAACAACTAAAAGTGGTTGTGCCATTACTGCTTCAAGTTTATCTAACCTAGTTGCTTCCATAAAGCTAGCAACTTCATCTTCCTCAAGCTTTTTCTTTCTTTCATTCTCTTCAGCTTGTTGTTGCTATGCTAATCTTGCATCAAAGTTGATCTGAGCTTGTTCTTTCTTAGAAATCTTTCTTGTTTGCTCTTGATCTGAAGCAATCATAATAGCTTTTCCTTTAATTGATCTTATTCTGGCAGCTTCTTCCTCTGCAGTGATAACTTCCTGAGTAGCAGTGGGAACATTTTCACTTGCAGTGATAATTGGTTGATTAGTGGGATGATGCGTGGGAATCGCACCTTGCTTTACCTCTCGAGGGATCTCGCGAGGCTTACAACCCCCACCAGGCAGTGTACCTGATCGTTGTAGTATAGTATAGTGACAAGTACCGGGGGATTGATCGTTCAGCTTAGGAATAGTGTCGCTAGGATTAGAAAGCCTAATTAAAAGTTCTAGAGATGAAAGATGATTATTTTTGTATTTTTTATATTTTATGAAAGCAAGTAAAATCTCGGGTTTTGGAAGAGTGGGCGGAATTAGTTGCTATTCAACTAACCCAAAGCTATTATATAATTAATTAAACTAATGAAAACGAAATTAAACTAATATTAAACTAAGGTTGTGAGCAGTATTTGGAGAAATTGTGTTTACTTAGACTTCATTACTCCCTAGATATCTTTTACATGTCAATTACTTGTTACACTTGTATGGATGACGGATTGTATTCCTTAATACCATTCGTGGGGTGGCATACATAACTCCCCAACTCTATGAGCTCTTATCTCCTCCTACACCATGACCCAGCACAACTATAGGGATTGTAAACAGTGGCTCATGCATTAAATACAACCAATAAAGACCTAGTACGCCTCGGTTCATGTTTCTTAAGACGTTCAAGCATGTTACCATTTGGAGATCTGCCAGTTTTCTTAAGCCTAACATATAATATCATTCATCCAAAACAAGAATAAACAAGTAATCAACACATAATCAACATCTAGGTTTCATTAGATCTAAGCAAACACAAAGGAAATCTAGCCTAGCATAGTAGAATTAAGATAAGAACAAAAGATAAACAACCAACACATAGACATATTGATTGAATTAAGAGTATACTTATCTCAATTACAATGCAAGGTCTCAAGGGTTTGGAACCCTTGAAAAACCTGTAAAAGAGGCACCAAAATCGTCTTTAGGGTTTCACCAAAACTTCTCTCCTTTTTTATGAAAAAACTAGAAAACTATATATAGGAAAATCGTTCTGACGGCGTCAAGAGTTAAGTCTGACGCCGTCACCTCGCCGCCATATACTTCCTCGGACGCCCTAGATCCACTTGTGACGGCCTATGTAACGCCGTCACCACCTACGGTATTTTATTCTTGGCCACTTTGACGCCGTCACCTATCCATCTGACGCCGTCACCAGCTACGGTATTTTATTCATCATGTCTGACGCCGTCAAGAAGGAAGTCTTGATGCCGTAACCTTGTATCTTCAGCATGGATTTTTGGTACTTTGCCGTTTTCTTCACTTTTATGCTCCCAAAACATCCAAAATAGCCTCTTTTCCAGAATTCACTCTCCAAACACCTAAAATCACAAAAGGAACGATTTAGGGCAATATTTGATCAAATAAAGTCGGATTCGGGCTTAAATGACCCCCTAAAAACGGATCATTTTTCGCCTCATCATATACCCTTACACTTGAGATTTACTTGTCCTCAAGCAAATGAGCTTTTATTCTACTCAAAAGACAAGTTAGGGGTCATTTAACAATAATATAAAAGTAATTACAACAAATAATCGTTCCACTAAAGACCAATAGACAAGCACGGAGGTCATACACAAGCACCTCACAAATAGTGTTTAGATACTCACATCCCTCGGGTGTAATAAAGTAATATAACATTATGGAAATGGAAGATATCTCTCACTACCTGTCATAGCAAAATAGATTACCATAGGCTTGGGAAAGGATCAAAACTCCACCACATGGCGTAAGCACCTAGGATAAACTATCAAAGAGGTCTTTTAAAGGGTTATAACGTTAGGTGTAGGGATATAAATTACACGGTTTTGTTGGATAAAGGAAGTTTTACTGGTGGCGAGTTAACAATCTTGGTTAATTACATGTACAAGATGGCGTTGCTAAGCCAAGACTAGACTTGACTTAAGCTAATAAATGAAAAATAACAAAAACACAAAATGAACATAGAATAAAAAATGGGATGGTAGTCCGTATGTTTTTTCTTTCTTTTTCTTTTTTTTTTTTTTTTTTTTTTTCTTTTTCTTAATTTTTTTTTTTTTTTTTTTTTTCTTTTTCTTAATTTTTTTTTTTTTTTTTTTTTTTTTTTTTTTTTTTTTTTTTGCATACACTCTTACCCTACCATCCAAAATAATACATCATAGGGGTATAAGCAATCCCCTTACACTTGAATCTTTACTTACTTTACATTAAACTATTCTAATGACTCGAATTAAGAAAATCAAAACACTTGGAGCACTTTTAAGATTAACGTACATATGAGGGTAATAATATGATGTTCTTCCTCATTACTCTATAAAATAAGTACTTACCCATGAGTCCCAATCGTCCCAAAACAATATGTACAAGGATATGACTCGACTTAGCAACCATGTAATCAATTAGAAAGTTAACTTAGGGTTTAACAAATAACAATAATGCACTAAAAATGAGCGCATACACGGAAGGCTAAGGCGATTTGGGTGTACATTTAAGTGGGGTGTAACAAATTCTTCCTTTAAGTAAAATGCTTAAAGTTAGAAACGAAAAGATAGGCTCGGAGGGGTGTACTAGGGGTTTCATGTACTAAAAATGAGTACAACGCAAAGGGTGTGGGAAAAATTAGTTGACTTAACTAGCCAAGTAATATGACTTAAATGGTCAAGTAATTATAATACGGGTTTAACACAAGGGTGATCCTAATGCCTCTTATCATGTAGTAAATCCTACCACACGAATGTAGTCTCACTAGCGGTCTCGGGATGCATCACTAACGCAAGTTCTAGAATCTAAATGCTACCGGTACACTCATAAGCACCAATAATAAATGCTTTTCCTATCAAAACTAAAGGCGAACCTCACATCTTTGGGTGGAAAATTTTTCTGAATATACGGTTATGTGCTAGTCATACAATCTCCTATCCATGAGACGCTTGCTATGGCTAAAGTTTCACTCCTAAATGTTGTAAAAAAATTTAAATTTGGCGCTAAAATTACACTAACAAGTATTTCTCATAGTTTTATTACACATCTACTATCAAACAAAACAAACTCAAGCGAAAGTGCATATGTAAGGTATCATATTTTTACCCTCCCCTTACACTTAGGATGAACATTGTCCCCAATGTTCAAGTAAAGAATGTAAAAGTTAAAAGTAAAGAGAATGAAATCAAATACTCCCCTGATTCGCTCGGTATGGATTTTAGGTTGGCCAGGTTAAATCTTCCTCCAAGAAAATGAACAATCAAAGCTTCCCTTCCAGAATATAAATCATCTTCTTGTCATAAATAACCTGTAAATCCTGACAAAAGTAGACAAGGCAACCTCGCGTAAAATCGGCGGCATCCTATATAAGTTACTAAATCCTAGAAAACAAAGTAAGATATAATGCTTGTGGAATGAAGTTTGCAGATTTCCTGGAGATTATAAAACTTAATAATTCACAAAAACCATAAGACTCCGTTAGAAAAACAAAACCGGTAAAATTTCCAGATTTTTGACTCCTGACGCCGTCAAGAGCAATAGCCTGACGCCGTCAGAATGGACCTGCAGAAATCTTTATGTTAAGTTTCCGGAAAATTTCTGGAATAACTTTGTCCTACTTCCTGGAAAATCCTGCAAAACTTCATTATGACTCAATACAAGCATTTGACTCTAACAAATACGAATATACATGTTCATTAAATATTGTGGAGAATCATGATCGGTTTGTTTCTTAAAAACATATTTGGGGTTTCCCCTTACACTTATCTTTTGCAAAAATACCTTTAGGTTGAAGTTAAGACTAGGCCAAACAACATAATAAAGTATTTCCACATTTTAATAGAGAAACATGATCAACCAACAATAAAAATAAAACATGCATACGGAAGCAAATAACAATCAAACGAATAAAATCACACAAAACATGGGTTGCCTCCCAAGAAGCGCTTTTCTTTATTTACGAGTCTTGTAGCTAGACTCAAAGTCGTGGGTTACTACGTGATTTCATCATTGGTTCCACTCTCTAGGTCGTCTTCTAAACCAGTTTTGTATTCCGGACCTAGTTGCAAGCATTCTTTGTAGAAACCAAGCATCCTATTTCTAACATACTCTACTCCTCTACGTCTATCCTCCTCATTCCTATAATAAGCCGCTTGCTTGTGTTCTTTTTCGAAATTAGAGAGAAGGCGGTATTGTTCGATCTTGTAGGGCATTTGATAAGCGACCTCATCATTATCTTTCTTGAATCTAACTATCCCTAAAGCCGGATCATAACTCATCCTAGTGGCCTCAACAAATGGTTTCCCGAATATTATTTGGCTTAGGTTAGCATCAATCACCGGACGAGTGTCTTCCACTATCATAAAATCAATCTCATAGGTGAGATTCCCTATAATCACATGTAATCCTTTCACTCTTCCTGCAAAATTACTTATCAGATTCTTACCGGGCATCATCCTAAAATTGAGTTGCTTCTTCATCACCCAATTGTAATAAGTCCTAGTCATGATGTTCACGGGTGATCTAAGGTCGATGTAAGCTTTCCATATATGCATGTGCCCTATATTACATGGGATGTTAATGTTGGAGGGATCTACCATTTTGATCAGGGGGTCGCCAAAGATATATGTTTTCTCGGGACTATCGAATAAATCCTTATGGTATTCCCGTTCCTCCTCAGTTGGCAACTTATCAAAGTATTTCTCTATAGGTTCTATCTCCTCCAATTTCTCATCCTTTTTAACCTCAACTTCCCTACTCTCATCCTCACTATTGGCTTCTACCTTAGCTTCATCCTTGTCACTCTCCTCTATCTCTCTATCTATTGGCTTAATGGTGACAACATTGACAAAGTGGACATGTTTGGATGATGAGGGGTCCTTAATTTGAATTCCACTATTGGTGTCCCTAGTGTCCTTCCTAGGTGTGGCTAATGTTTGGTTGTTGAGGGCTTTCAACAAGTTGTCGATTTTGTTGGTCATCTCCGTTTGTTGTTGGTTGAATTCGTTTTCGAACCTAACTATGCGGGCTTCTTGAGATGCCATGAATTTTGACATCAATCCTTCAAGATTGTTGGTACTACCATAGTTGTTAGAAGGATTGTTGTTGAAGGTACGGTTGGATGGTGGACCGTTTGATTGGTAACGATTAGGCGGATTGGAAGAATTTGGTTGATTTTGTTTCCACCTAAGGTTTGGGTGATTTTTCCATGATGGGTTGTATGAATCACCGTATGTGTATGGCTCGGGCTTGAAAGTGTACCACTTATCTCCCGCTTCGTCGGTACGCGTGGATGCGTAGTCCGCAAAAGCTGTTCCGGGGAGTTCCATACAATCACGAGTGTCATGGGGACCACTACATAATTCGCATGAAGAAGTGATTTTGTTCACTTGGCTTGAATGCTTCGGAGCTTCGTAAGATTTCATGAGAAACTTGACTTGGTCCTCAAGTTCCATGATCCTACGGTCGGGAGTGCTTGAATTGTTCGAAGGCAAAGATATTGCCTTGACCGTTTTGTTCAAATCATGGGGATCATTCCAACTTTCGTTGTCATAGAGAGCAAGATCTTCTATGAGTTCCCATGATTGTTCCGCACTAAGATCACGTAGCTTACCACCGGCTGATTGGTCAATGGTTCGCCTCGTGGGGATATCGATATAGTCATAGAAAATTTGGACTTGAAGCCAAAGATCTATGCCATGATGAGGGACTTTTTGGAGTAAGTCCTTGAAACGAGTCCATGCTTCATAAAGAGATTCATTTTGACGTTGTTGGAACATCAAGATGTCATTCCTAAGCTTAGTAGTTCTCCCCGGTGGGAAAAATTGAGCAAGGAAACGAGTGGTGAGATCATCCCATGTGGTGATGGATCCCACGGGTAAATGCTCAAGCCATTGACTAGCTTGATCCCGTAGAGAGAATTGGAATAGGCGTAAACGGGTAGTCTCTCTAGTTTCAACACCTAGGTCTATGGAATCTACGATTTTGAGGAAGTCCTTAAGGTGTTGGTTTGGATCTTCGGAACGAAGTCCATGGAATGCACATCCGCTTTGCACCAACCGGATGGTGTCGGATTGCAAGGGGGTCACATTGGCTCCGGTGAGCTCAATGGTGTTTCGGTAGCCTTGGTGGCTAGGTCGGGAATACTCTCCTAAGGTTCGGGGCCTAAGGGGTTCTAATGGTGGGTTTTGTTGTGGTGGGATGATGGGTTCAAAGATGTTACCACCTTCCATGATGTCGGATGGTAAAGAGTTACGAACAAAGGCACGAAGAAATAAGATAGACTAAAGAAGACCTAAAAAAATAAAAATAAAAATCTTACTAGAAAGGAATCTAGCAAGTAGACCTAATAAAAAGAAATCCTAACCTAGACAATAACTATTCCCCGGCAGCGGCGCCAAAAACTTGATGCGTGGGAATCGCACCTTGCTTTACCTCTCGAGGGATCTCGCGAGGCTTACAACCCCCACCAGGCAGTGTACCTGATCGTTGTAGTATAGTATAGTGACAAGTACCGGGGGATTGATCGTTCAGCTTAGGAATAGTGTCGCTAGGATTAGAAAGCCTAATTAAAAGTTCTAGAGATGAAAGATGATTATTTTTGTATTTTTTATATTTTATGAAAGCAAGTAAAATCTCGGGTTTTGGAAGAGTGGGCGGAATTAGTTGCTATTCAACTAACCCAAAGCTATTATATAATTAATTAAACTAATGAAAACGAAATTAAACTAATATTAAACTAAGGTTGTGAGCAGCATTTGGAGAAATTGTGTTTACTTAGACTTCATTACTCCCTAGATATCTTTTACATGTCAATTACTTGTTACACTTGTATGGATGACGGATTGCATTCCTTAATACCATTCGTGGGGTGGCATACATAACTCCCCAACTCTATGAGCTCTTATCTCCTCCTACACCATGACCCAGCACAACTATAGGGATTGTAAACAGTGGCTCATGCATTAAATACAACCAATAAAGACCTAGTACGCCTCGGTTCATGTTTCTTAAGACGTTCAAGCATGTTACCATTTGGAGATCTGCCAGTTTTCTTAAGCCTAACATATAATATCATTCATCCAAAACAAGAATAAACAAGTAATCAACACATAACCAACATCTAGGTTTCATTAGATCTAAGCAAATACAAAGGAAATCTAGCCTAGCATAGTAGAATTAAGATAAGAACAAAAAATAAACAACCAACACATAGACATATTGATTGAATTAAGAGTATACTTATCTCAATTACAATGCAAGGTCTCAAGGGTTTGGAACCCTTGAAAAACCTGTAAAAGAGGCACCAAAATCGTCTTTAGGGTTTCACCAAAACTTCTCTCATTTTTTATGAAAAAACTAGAAAACTATATATAGGAAAATCGTTCTGACGGCGTCAAGAGTTAAGTCTGACGCCGTCACCTCGCCGCCATATACTTCCTCGGACGCCCTAGATCCACTTGTGACGGCCTATGTGACGCCGTCACCACCTACGGTATTTTATTCTTGGCCACTTTGACGCCGTCACCTATCCATCTGACGCCGTCACCAGCTACGGTATTTTATTCATCATGTCTGACGCCGTCAAGAAGGAAGTCTTGACGCCGTCACCTTGTATCTTCAGCATGGATTTTTGGCACTTTGCCGTTTTCTTCACTTTTATGCTCCAAAAACGTCCAAAATAGCCTCTTTTCCAGAATTCACTCTCCAAACACCTAAAATCACAAAAGGAACGATTTAGGGCAATATTTGATCAAATAAAGTCGGATTCGGGCTTAAATGACCCCCTAAAAACGGATCATTTTTCGCCTCATCATGGGAACTTGTTATGCTTCAGTGGAAATTGGTTGAGCAGTTCTAACTAAATCATCAAAGTTAAAACCTGCATTAGCATCCATATCTTCAAAATCCAATTTCCTCCCCTCAGTCTCAGCTACATCATCTTTTGCTTGAGCATTATCAGAATCATTGAGCTCAACAAAGTCTTTTTCAAAATTCTTATTCCTCCCCTTAAGCTCTGCATCTATTTTCCTCCCCTGTTTGGAAGAATCTCCCAAAACTTTAGTAGAACTTGCAGAAAACTCATCTGAAGGTGAAGATGATGATGATACAACCTGAGGTCTTTGCTTCTTGAGATTCTCAACTTCAATCTGCAATCTTTGAATCTCAGCCTTCAATTTATTCAGCTCTGTGGCATGTTGTTCTTTGGTCTTTGCCAGATCTTTCTCCAGAGCTTGAACCTGCTTGACTAATTTGGTACAAATGTCCATCAATTCATTTTGTTGCACACTGCCTTCATCACTTCTAACTGTGTAACCTGTTGGGAGAGGTGAATCATAAGGCATTGATTCAGGCTCTTCCCTAGTTGGACTAGGATTAAGCCTTGAACCACCACTGCTTGTTCCTAAACCAAAAGGCTCAGCAACATGCAATGTTGAGATGAGAGAAGTTGGTTGTTTAGACCTTCTCTCATAAGTGTGAGTTACAGCAGGGGTATGTTGAATTTGTGGAACAACAATAGTGGGTGTGTTTTGAGATGCAGCTGGGATTGGTGCATCCTCACCCTGTACTTGAGAAATTTTAGCAAGCATTTGAGGCAAAAATGGATGAACCTCCCCATTCCAAAGATCTGAAGCCTTACACATGTTTTGAAAAATTTTTGGCTTAAGAGTGGAAGGTTCATAAATTCTTTTGTGAGGGTGCAGTTGAAACTCATTTAACACTGCTTGCACAAACCTTGGATACATCAAAAATTTATATTGACTCTTTACATTGCCTTTCATATTATTGAAAATAAACTTTGAAAAATTGAAAGTCCTATCTGTTGCCAAACAAACCAAAGGATAAGCCATGGTTGATGCAAATTGTTCATAAGATGTTTTCTTAGGACTTAGGCAATGTAGAAGAGTGTGAATTAAAAATCTCCAATGGGGACAAAAACATCCTTTTCTGAAAGTAACTTTTTGTTCAGATGTATCATACCCCATTAAAGCAATATTTTTGTGAAAATTTTACCACTGCTAGTTCCTTTTGTACAATAGTTGCAACCAATTTTCAAATTTACAACAAAATAAGCATAGTGTGCAACAAAATAAGCATGATGTAATTTTCAGACTTACAACATTAATGCTATTAAAGTGGTTAATGTTATTAATGACTATAACTACTACTTACATTCTTACAAGAAAAGAAACATAGTATACAACACTTTAATGCACATAATTTTCAGACATACAAGACAAGAAGCATAATGTACAACAAAACACCACATTAATGCAATTTAATGTAGTCAATTATTTAACTGGTCAACAAATACAACTAATACAGTTATTAAAACACCCCTTACATAAGAATAAAAATTATCAAACATATTGTACAACCAAATTAAACACAATTCTTGCATTAAATTTCACTACTACAAATAATAAAGCACATTATACAAATATTCAAGCTTGAATGGGAAACGGGTCAAATGGGCTTGAGCCCGAATGGGGCACGGGCCAAACGGGCTCGAGCCCGAACAGGTACGGGCCAACGAGTTCAAGCCCGAACGGGAACGGGCTATACGAAATTCTTGATATCCATAAATTTATTGTTAAAAATAACATAATAAACTAAAATACATTATTAATCAAAAAAAATTATTTCAAGGTATCCGCTGCTGCAATGAACGAGTACGCTCCTAGTAGATACTACATATAGAGAACGAAACATATTATTAAAATTTTATTGTTGAAATTTTTATCACATTAAAAATATTAAAATACCCTCAACGTCTCATATTATGATTCACCATCATCAAACACCATTAAAATTCTTTATCACAGCCAATCAAGTCAGAGCAAATGACTAATTCTAAATGTTTAACACCATTCGTTCCACATCTCCACCGCTCCGGTCACCAGAATATTCCTCCGACCACCACCACCACTTTTGCTGTTATAAAAATCATGCATATGTTGTTATAAAAATCAGTGATTTAAAAAACAAAATTTGGTACCAATTGCTAGATGGGTCCCACATGCTCTGCCAAAAGACAAGAGTCCAGAGAATGAGGAGACGGGAGCTACATTTGCTGCTGGAAGAAGCAGGGTACAATCTTGTTATTTATTTTCTTTTGTCAATCTTACATTAGCCAGGTGCAATTAAGTTATTTATTGTACTTATTTTCCTTTATCTTCGTGCAGCGTGTGGAGACTGAACGTACATTGACTGATGTACAAAGAGATGAATTTGAAGATATGCTCCGTGCTTTAACATTAGAAAGAATCCAAATCAAAGAAGCAATGGGTTTCGCTTTAGATAATGCTGATGCTGCTGGAGAGGTATCCTGACACTAAAAGTTATTAGTTATGATATGTTTTGGTGTTTTTTTGTTGCTTAATCCGCTTTTTTTTTTTTTTTTTTTTTTTTTTTTGTTATTGCAGATAGTTGAAGTTCTAACAGAGTCTTTGACTCTTAAAGCAACTCCAATACCTACTAAAGTTGCAAGGCTCATGCTTGTCTCGGACATTCTTCACAATAGTAGATATTCCTGTAAAGAATGCATCTGCTTACCGCACCAAATTTGAAACAAATTTGCCAGATATACTTGAAAGCTTTAATGACCTGTATCGGAGTATCACTGGAAGAATCACAGCTGACTAAAGGTAAAAATGCTAGAGGTGTAGCCATTGGTCATTGGTAAACATCACTGAAATTGTCCCTCTTGGAAACTAATCGCATAAATGGCTCTTGAGAGCCTTAGAGTGATCATTTATATGCAACGATATTCCCTCTTAGGGGCCATTTATGCAATCTGTTTTAAGAGACACGGTTTCAATGATTTTGAGCAAATCATATGGAGTATGGACCGCTTTAGTAATTTACTACATTATATTTTTAGGTTTAATCGTGATTATGTTTTATTATATGATGGACATTATATAAGATGAATATCTTCAGTCCTGATCCACTCATATTCTTTGCTTATTTTCCTTCTGTTCTAAGTGTAACATTCTCTTATCTGCAGGAACGAGTCATGAAAGTTCTTCAAGTGTGGGCTGACTGGTTCTTATTTTCGGATGCATATGTAAACGGTTTGCGTTCAATGTTTCTTCGATCCAGTAACTCTAGTGTTACCTCATTCCATTCCATTTCTGGCGATGCAACAGAAACCGAACACATGTCCAATTATAGCGAAACTGGCGATTCTGGAAAAATTAATCCAGATGCAGCGTTAGCAATCGGCAAAAGTGCAGCCATGAAAGAACTATTAAATCTTCCTCTTGCTGAGCTGGAAAGACATTGCAGACATAACGGATTATCTCTTGTTGGTGGTAGAGAAATGATGGTCGCACGTCTGCTTTATTTGGAAGAATCAGAAAAGCAAAGGGGTTATGAACTCAGTGATAATTTGAAGTATTCCCATCATAATCAAAGGGAAAGTAATGTCGATACGGGGCCTGTGGGATATTCAGGAAGGAATCATCAAGTGGATGATGATATGGGTGTCATATCAAAAGGCAAAGGTTCTGCGTCCATAGCTGCAATGATTCCGATCCCACAACCTGAGCTAAAAGCTTTCCCTAATAAGACAAAACCCGAATCTGTATTGCCTGCCTCTACGTGGGCCCGTGAAGACGATGAAAATGACGATGAACAAAAAGAAGTACTAGAGATCTTGGATTGGGTTATTCATCATCTGGAAGCGAGAATGCTGCTGGTGGTCATGGTATTGATGCTATGGATACCGCAAGCACTATCACGAGTTCTGATAGTAGTTTAACTGAACAGAAGAGGTATGTACTTATTATCCTTGTGAAAAGTAGTAATAGATAGAGTTTATTGAACTTCTCTCATATTGTTATTAGGAGTATCAGATTTTTCATTTAACATATATATATATTTTAAACTTCTTTAGTTTTAATTTCACATCTAGACCTTACTCATGGTTTTATTGATAAATAGATTTAAGTAAAATAATTTGATACTTTTTGAAAGCGAAGAGGTATACTTACCAAATATATCTAGTTGATATTATTTGTCCCACACGTGCAGACAAAAGTTGAGACAGATTGAGGTGTCTTTGATTGAGTACCGTGAATCCCTTGAAGAACGAGGATTAAAGAAAGAAGAAATTGAAAAGAAAGTGGTGGCACATCAAAAACAATTACAGTACAAGTATGGCTTAACGGATCATAATGAAGATTCATCACACAAGAGTTAGTTTTAAGTTTTGGTAATTTTGTTGAATACACATATAATGTTTTAGTAACCACAGGGACGTCATCAGAAAGAAGGGAGAAAAGAGATGATTCACGTGAATCTTCAAGAAAGCGTCAACGAAGCCATCATGACAGTGAAAGCCCACAACGTAAATCATCAAGTAGGGATCGGGAAAAGGGTAGAAGTTATGATTCACATACTGAAAGAGAGAAGGAACGAGACCATGATAGAGATAGACGCAGAGACAAAGACAGGGACAGCAGGAGAAGATGAGCTGAGTTGGAATTCGTAGGTATGATTGATTTTGTCATGAATCAAAACAGATTTTTACAATGTATCAGCTTCTTTGAGCTTATGTTATCTTATGTTTGACATAATTGCAGATCATTCATGGTTTAGCTGTTTAAATCCTTTGGTTTTGTTGCAAAATACTGCAGCAGTAGCAACATGTGGATAATGATGATGATAGTCCCACAATGTTTCCTGTTCGTGATGGACATTCTGGAATTGACATGAAAAAAACCCGGATTCATCCTCTTGTTCACGTGGTATGATTAATGAATCGTATTTGCTGTAAACAGCATGGTAACTTTTTTTGCATCTTGTCACGGATCTGATTGGTTTGTTGTACGTACAAGAAACTATTTTGTGTTGGTGCTTTGAACTTTAAAGTGAGCATAGAAGTGGGAGTATCATATTGCACTTTTAGACCCGTATAGATCCAGTCTCTTTTTAATGCAAGACTCTTTGGGCACGTTTGATTGAGAGATTCATAGAAATGAAATGAACCAGAGAATTGAATTGAAATTAATATAAAGATTTTTAATGGATTCTACTGTTTGGTAACAACATATTTCAACCGAGAAATGAAAAAAATTAATATGTTTTTTTTTGAAGAAAAGAAAACAGAACCGATAATACTATCTATAACAAAGTAGTTACCTTACATGAAGACAGGTAATTTACATATCGAAAGTTTCATGCACAGCAACATATGACAATATGGAAAATGGTAGATATATATATATATATATATATATATATATATATATATATATATATATATATATATATATATATATATATATATATATATAACTAAAATAGTAATAAAGTATTTCGCAAATAGGAAACCAATTAAGTAATTGGCATAATGGGTCGGTCCTGTTATTTGTGTCCCACGTTAGTCTCCTCCACTTAAAAAGAACTCGTCCTTGAGTTGTCAGGATATAATGGAACATCAGAAGCATGATAAAGCAACATGTATAGCATGTTGAAAGTACTAGAAACCGGTATTTGTGATTGTCCCTTTGACGTTTCACATGTGTGGCACTGTTGTTCAAACTTACCCACATCTCGCTTTAGTTGGGGCCAATAATACCACTATTACAAGCCATCTATAGTATTTTCCCAACCACCACTTAATTCCCGTTCGTGTAGATCACGAAACTTTTCTCTTAGCGAGCTACGAGGTATACACATCTTAGGGAAGTTTACTCCATGTGCTACCAAAATCTTCATCATTAGCATATAAGCCCCACAAAACTTCAAATCCACTCACCTCATGGATCAAAGTCGCAAACTCACAAATAGTGTTGCACGTCTCCTCAAAGCACCACCTACTTGATTTTGATGTCCTGCTTTATGCTACAACCTAAAAGGAAATTTTTGTAGGTAAGAAACTCAAAGAGCATGCATTCAACTTGCATCCATTTGGCTTTTGATATACTTCAATGCTTGATGGTCAGTGTAGAGAACAAATTGATCTTGAATAAGATAATGTTCCCAATGCTGTAAAGCCGTAAACATGCATAAAATTCTTGATCATAAATTGCCATTTTGACGAGCATGACTTAACTTCCCGCTGAATAAGCAACAGGCCGTCCCTCTTGAAAGAATAGATCGAATCCCTACCCCACAATGCATCACATTCGACCATAAACAATTTATCAAAAATGGGGAGCAAGTACCGGCGTGGTGCATAATTTTTCTTAAATTAGTACAAAAGTCTTGTCTTTATCAAAACAGAATGATGCTAATTTGAATCTTGAATCTTGTTGTAATTATTTTCATTTAATCGTAATCTAATGCTTCTATTTATGTTTCAGGCATATGATTGTTGTGAGACAGAGAATGATGCTTTTGGCGCAAACTGTGATGATAGCTACTCATGATGTTATCAGCTTCTTTGTTCTCACTTTTTAAATAGTTATTAGATGAATCATTTGTGTTGTTTTTTTAATCCAGAACGAAATGACATTGATCCGTGTTTAGGTTATGATTCTTGTTGCATTTTACACAACTTAAAAAACAATCTCCTCTGCTTGTTGTTCATAGATGTAAGGTAATGGTGATATAGTTTGGAAATGGGGTTTAAGATGGCCACAGCAAGTTTATAAAAAGTATAAATTTACATATAAAGATTAACTCCCTAATTATGGGGTCTGCTAATTATAATTCTCTTGCAACGATGAGCGATCACTCTGTGCATTGAGTCATGCCACTAAGAGTCTAAGAGCCACAACAGTGCTTAAATTACTGATGAATCTTCTATAAAAAGTAGCAAGTCCATGAAAGCTTCGTATCTCGGACACAGACTTTGGGATTGGCCATTCTTTAATTGCCTCTACTTTCTCCTCGTCAACACGAATACCGTTTTTACTAATAACAAATCCAAGAAAGATCAAGCTTAACTGCATAAAGCGACACTTCTTGATATTTATATATAGTTTATTTTCCAGCAGAATGTTGATTGTCAAAAGTTTTTGAATTTCATATTTAATGTGAAAATTAACAAACCATATGAATGTATTTTGTAGAAGAGTACTTATTTGCAACACTTGAGTTGCTTCAAAAATACAAAATCACCAAATAATACAATAAATCAAATCATAATAAAACTAAGCAAAAGAATGAAAATGTGTTTTGGGCTTTTGGTTATTTTCTTCATATTTAATAAAACCTTTTCATTAAAGAATTGTCAAAACCTTATCTTCTTCACCTTCTACCTGGGTTTGGACCCGTTTAACAATTTGCAGAAATTGGAGCTCAATTTTTCACAAAATCTCCCACAAATCAACTTATGAAAATGAATGCAAAGTGCAAACAGCGTTATCGATAAATTGCCCAATACAAAATCATTGCAAAAAATCATCTATATGGGTCTAAGCTCGATTCCTTGTACTATGAGCCCCTTAAGATTCTTCTCGTCGGGATGCTTAAAATAAAGATGCATACGAACTGATTCGGTGGTAGTTTGAAACTCCCATACTTTGACTTCAATCCAACCATCGCTCCTCTGTTGCGGAATGGCAGTCCCTTTGTATCTATTCAGTGGGTTGTAGGTATTTTCATCAAGCTTTGGTCCGATAACCGGGGTGTGTGGAGGGCTTCCTAAATAGATATACCAATCACCATAATTCACTCTCAGAGGAGCCTCAAATGCGGATTGGTCTTCTGGTAATTTGTAGACAAGGAAAGCTGCATATGTTGTTTCAGATGATACTTCTTGGGATTTTATTCTCCTCCAAATTTCAAATTTGTAGCCGCCTGTTATTACAAGCACTTCTGCAAATCTGCAGAAACAAAAAAGCTCATTATTTATGTACTAAATTTGGAATGTGTTTAAGGTTTCCAAGTGGTAGAAGCCTACTAATGTATTAAGTTGTTTATGTTTATTGTCTAACAGGTGTCATAACACATGCCAACTTCAAACAGTGATAACATTTAAACTTAGTTGAATTGGTCAATGGAAAATTTACATGCCATCACACACCAAACCAAAGTCATACAATGCTTTGGCATACTTGGGATATTCGGATTAACTACGCTTCAATAATCAAGGAGGTATGCTCTTATTCATTAACTGATACACTAATCTAGTGAGAACAGCTCATTAGATCGTAACACTAACAAAGAACAGCTTTGATGAGGTTCTTTCCTATTCAATTATCACAATGAACAAGATACTAACCACATCCTATTTTTCATCATTTTAATACAACTGTAGCTTAATATTAGAAGATGACACAAAAGGTACATGTACTTTCATTAAGGAACTGTATGGCCCTTGTGTAAGATTGACCTAAATAGGAGGTTTCGGGTTGAAAGATTTGGATCAATAGAATGAAACTCAAATCATCAAGAATTTAAGGAATATTGGAGCATAATAAAGTGTCTTTCTTAACTATTACCCATTTATGGAATATAATGGATTCACACAATGAACTAGAAAGGCAGAGTGTTTGGGAAGTTAAACATGAGAACTTAGACAGTTGGAGATGAAAGAACTTGTATGAGACGAGAGATAAAGTGAACTCTCATTGTCCATAAATTAGGAGTGGGGAATCCAATTCAGTGGCCATTGGAGTGGCATACAATATATCCTAAAGTTACAAGCAACACAGAGCATGTAATCCTTTGTGAAAAGATGTAGTGGTATTGGAAAAACTCAAAAGGTAAAGAAGTCGTGTTTGCTGATAAACATGTTTGGGTTAGAAGTCAAACTCCAGAAGTGCAGTGCTTTTCCTTGGTATGGTACTCTTAGTGTAATCCTAGACATACAAATCTCCTATGGATGGCAATTCAGGAAAGGTTACAAACACATAATAAGTTACTAGATGGGATAAGTACAGTAATGGGTCAAGTTGCAGATATGATTGTTTTTAATGGGTTGACTAATGGTTGGCAAGATATTATTCAGGATTTTCTGGCAGTTAACCTCATTTGTAAGAATCTTTTAGAGTCTAAAACTATCATAAAAAAGGACTAAGATGAATGAACTTGTATATGTCAGCTTACTTTTTCAAGGGGCTGAAACATTATGCCTTCTACTCCGTTTATATCAGTTCCAGAATTTTCAAAAATAATTTCAAGATCAACAATACTCCCATCGCTAGTGAATTGATACAATTCAGCCATATATAAATCATCTTCTCTTCTCTGATTTGCAAGGTACACAACAGAAGAAGTTGTTGTCTCCCCTCTTAATCGGTACTTGAGGTCTGTGTACACTTGTTTACCACTTGAGGAACTGTTGTACACAAGGTTTACAGTGTATGTGATTGATGGAGACAATAACTGAGTCTTCACATGTACTTTGAATCCCTTTTTGTTTGTTAGATAAAAGCCTGCTGGAAATCTGCATGAAGAAGAAGAAGAAGAAGAAGCAAAGAATGATGCATCAATTTATATATACTTATGAAACAATAGGGGTAAGTGAGTCTGAGTATGACAAGTAACCTTGACCAAGGATGAGACTTATATTGAGGAGTGGAATCTTCATTTGGAATCAAACAGTCTTTCATGGATATCATGTGACAGTGTTCTCCTTTCTCATTAATTGAAAACCACTGCATAATTAGTAAGTTGGGAATTAGTTCTACTCAGATTATCTTTATAAACTGACATGGCCAATTGAATACCGTTTTGTATCCGTTAAGGTGGACTCCTTTGGAGAGAATCTGTTTTAGTTCATCAAGGGATGTGTAGAAGAGAGATTGTGAGGCAGCCTCGACTATGTGTTGGTACTCTTCCAACACTGGAAGTTCCACCTATATATATAATGACATATCCAAGCAAGTGAGCCATACATTCGGGTTTATAAAATAACATAACATTGACAATAAACTGCTTACTTTTTCTTCAGATGGTTGGAACTCGAATCCTGCTACGAGTAGAGTGGGACCAGCGACAAATAGATTGGCAGTACGGCATTCAAAGTAAAATTGAAGGTGAGCAGTTGTGAGTTGGGTTGTAAAGTGATAAAATGGAACAATGAACCATCCATCTTCTCTCATATGTGTAGAAGGGTAAATTATGAAAACTTTTGTCTCATCCTCCCCATCTATTTTGTATCTTAGGGGTTTATATGAATTGACCTTCGATTGATCTTTATATTGAAAGACAAGGTTGAGGGTGTATGAGATTTGAGGTGTCAAGTATTCACCTCTCACACGTGCTTTGAATTCCCTTTTATATGGGTAACATAGGCCCCCTGGAAATCTGCATAAAGAAGAATAAAGGCAGCAATTAATTAGAGAAAAAGGATGGATAAAGTTACTGAATACCAGCAAAAGGGATAAAATAAGAGACCTTGAATTAACGATATCAAAATCATACGGATCTTCAATTTCATCGACACAGGCTTGAATGCAAATCCTTTCAATGTGTTCGCCCTTCTCATTGATACACAGCCACTGCACATCCAATTAAAAATAAAGTTCCGAATTAGTTATTATTGGCTTTACAATATCAGGAATCAGGGCTAAAATTGGGTCACGCCCTTTTAGCTTTGGGTCAAGGGAGTTGGGCCCAAGTCTAGTGGGTAAGTCTTTGTGGTTGATAACAATGATCCATTTTTTATTTTGTGTTAAGTTTTTAATAGATTTTAAGTAAACTAAATCATTTATTATTTTTTTCCTCCAAAGATTGAGATGTCATTTTTTAAAAAAGTACATGAAATTGGATTAAATTTGATGACTCAATTTTCACACATTTCAGATGTCATTTTTAACAAACTGAGTCATATTGGTTTTATAAGTAGAAATACATATGTAGTTGAGTGTATATACAATTTACCATTTTGAAAGTTTAATAAAAAAATCTCAAGCAACAGTAGCTAATTATTTACCATTTTGCCCGCGTTAAGGAGGACTCCTTGGGAGAGAAGCACTTTCGATTCTTCTTCTGTGAATCTGTAGAACAGAGGAGGAACCACACCCCTAACAATCTCTTGGTTTGCTATGACTACCTAACGTTCCACCTATGAAGCATACATATATTGGACAATATTACACGACCAGGGAAGAAAGATCCTAGCTATTACTCAAAGTATGTAAATGATGTAGATAGAAAATTCGGCATTTGCCAGCTTACTTTTTCCAAGGGACGGAACTCGATGCCTTCTATGTAAAATTCACCCGAGAGACCACAGTCTTCCAAGGAAATTTCAAGATCTAGAATACTCTCCTCGGTGTTGTTAAACTGACACAGTTCTGCCACCAACTGTTTACATTCGTTCTTATCTGCAAAGTGCAGAATTGAAATTTTTTTCTCCCCTTGTATTTTGTACCCAACGCCTACATATTGTTGTATCATCCTCTCTATTTTACTAGCATGGAAGATAAGGTTTAACCCGTATGTGACATCTGGTGACAAGAATAATGGAGCTGTGACATGCAGTTTGAATTCCATGAGACGTGTCTTGTAGCAACCAACTACAAATCTGAATGCAAAAGCAGCAAGGAATGATTACATTACTGTAAATCTGACACGTATTTTGAAACAGATTAGAAACGAAAGGGATTAGTAGAAGGAGACCAAGTCACCTTGACTTTTCCTTGGACGAGTATCGATCGCTGTAATCTCTGTTTGGATCATCTAAACTCAAATACTCTTCTATGGATACCATTACATGATGTTCTTCCTTGTCATTTAATGATAACCACTGTCCATTAATAAATAATGAAGTTTGATTTAGTTATGCAAAATAAAGATCAACACCAAATGTTTGGAGATATGGAAGTGTGCTGCTATTTTTAACATCAAATATTTAGAGATCACAAACATGCATGCTTTTGAATGAGAGGGCTTCAATGGAAAATAAATAATAAGTTCTCATCAGAATAATCATTAATTTTCTACTTTTAGTAACATTTCTAAATTTCCACCTCACACCTCAAACTAATCTTGTAAGTAAAACATATGATTTGACAAGATCTCCACAGTTATTTGTAACTTATTAAACTCGATGAGTATTTTTTTGTGTTTTTTGAATACAAAGAATGTGTTTTTTTGAAGATTATGGTGATTACTTAGTAGAGTTTATGATGTTTTTCTGTAAACTACTAAATATAAAAATTCATATGCTATATAAAAGATAAAGATTAACCATGCGTGTGACCAAAAGTCTTTAGTGTTTGTTTGAATTTAAATTTTGTGCAATACATAACTACCGAATATAAGTTCATTAAGTTTTAAGTTTTAACGACTTAAAAATTCAAGAGTTGTGATGCACCCTATAAGCAGTAAAGATAGTTGAACGAACATGCAATGAGTCACGTATATTTGCTTCTTAATTACATTCAAGCATTACATTGTTTATTATAAGTTTCTAGTCGTTTTTATAAAGTTGTTGTGACCAAATTATGGGTTAATGGCATATAATAGCAACGAACTTTTTCATTTGTGCCATTATCAGATACGAACCCAAAAAATTACAACAATCAGATACGAACTTTCAAATTTTGTTTTATCAATGCAAAAATCTCATCTCGTTGCGTACGATAATGAAAAAAAAAATCAAAGTTGGATGGTTATTGTGGTATTTTTTTTAAGTTCGTATCTGATAATGAAAAAAAATTTGAAAGTTCGTATCTGATTGTTGTAATTTTTTGGGTTCGTATCTGATAATGACACAAATGAAAAAGTTTGTTGCTATTATATGCCATTAACCCCCAAATTATCGATATCTCGCATGTCATGTCTATAAATTATCTAGCTGCTACTAATCTGCTAGTCAAGCGAACACTAAACCTTCAAAAAACTGACTTCGTTTGGATACTTCCCACCAATTTTTGAATGATTCCCCAAAAGTGAGTTGCAAAATTTTCCAATAGAAGATGAAATCAAACCCAAAATCCCATTCCAAATCAATAATCCTTTCGCCAAATTCTTCACTTTTAACAAGAGTTCTTTTCATGTGACGTTGAACTTGAGTTCAAACCCATGAACAACTTAAAAAAGATGCAACTCAGTAAGAGATATTACAAAACATTAAATAGCATATATTCAATCTTAAAAATTAACACTTGACGCGTACATTTTAAAAGGGTTTATGACTATCAAAGAAAAATGTGGGAGATCTCAAGTTCAATTCCTTCTAGTTGCAAACAACCCCGAATTGATCGCGTCAATCTCATGAAAAAAGAGGGCTTTACCCGTTTGAGTTTGTGTGGCGTTAGATTCAAACCCCATGCATTAGTCGTTTAAAAAGATCAAAAACTATTCTTAAAAAAAATATAAAAATTAAAAGATAGTTGATTTATCCTCTTAACAATTGTGCGTACTAATCCTCCTGATTGTATGTGTAGAGAGTTTATTGAAAAATGATAACGTGTGTCATTTTCACCGTCCTATGAACCGAAAATAGTCATTAGGAAGGTTCTTAGAATGATATATCATCATTCAAGACTATGTTTATCAACAATCCAACCCAACACAATTTTTTATTAAAATATTATTTTCTCTTCTCTCCGCCTACACAATGAATACATACAACGAATCCATTTTTTTTTTTTTTTTACCATTTATCAACAACCCAACCTAAAATAATATAAGTATTAAGAAAAGTAAAGAAAAAAACAAGTAGCCATTATATTTTTTTTGTACCCGGTTGGCAATTTATTGATAAAGGTAGTCTAACGTTCTTATATAATTCTACAGATAAATACATAGTACTTGTTGTTTGTCGGGTATTTCATTTTCATTTTAATTAAAAAAGAAATTATGAATCTTGTCAAAAAAATTTAAACACTCGATACAGGTTTAGTTTATTTTTTCATTAACCATTAGTTTGACCGGTTAACGATTGTAAAATGACTAAAATACTATCTCTTCATTCCTTTTCATTTTCTTTTCCTATTTATTATTATTATTATTATTATTATTATTATTATTATTATTATTATTATTATTATTATTATTATTATTATTATTTTGAATTTTTTTTTATTTAAACATAATAAGCTTACATAAAGTTGGACGGGCGTCTTTTTCCTATTTATTATTATTATTATTATTATTATTATTATTATTATTATTATTATTATTATTATTATTATTAGAAAATAATAGGATTTACAAGAAATTAGTGTGTAGCCGAGATACTAACTGGGCCCCACTCCTCTAGCTATAGCGAAGCTAATCCTACTAAAAATATAAGCAGCAGCACGTGCTCTAATGTCTTGATTCACCAAGAATCTTCGGATACGCTTTAATAAGGTTACCGCATTATTCTCAAGTTCTTCAAAAGAAGAAAATGAAAAAGGGAGAAACCTATATCTAATATCCGTGCATTATTATTATTATTATTATTATTATTATTATTATTATTATTATTATTATTATTATTATCATCACTTTGTTGTTGTTGTCGTCGTCGTCATTTTTGTTGTTGTTGTTGTAGTCGTCGTCGTCGTTTTCGTTGTTGTTGTCGTTGTCGTCGTCGTCGTTGTTGGTACTAGTACGAGCACTACTGCTGTTTTGTCGAGGATTTTAAAAATAGAACTTTTGAGTTTTAGTTTAGATTTGTTGTCTTTACGTATGGTAAGTAAAGCAAGAATTTGGGTAAATCAATGATGTAAATCCTTTCGTTTAAAAATTGTTTGTTGAGAAGAGGGGTATTTTACTCCCACTAACATACAACCATAAACTTTGAGTAAATCCTTTTTTCACGTGCTTAACAAAATTTTATGTTTGTTTCGTTGAACTAATTCACAAAATTTGAGCTATCTTGAACTAATTTTGTCAAATACGTTCGTTTATTAATTACTACATTGAAAACATCATACCGGAAACACATTTTGTATTTTATTAACTGAATCTCGAAAAACTTGTTTGACACACTATGACGAGAAAAAAGTCAAAAACTCATTTTTGTAGTGGGAATATAATTTACCAAGATAAATCTTAAAAATAAATAACTCAAAGTAATATATAACTAATTACCGTTTTGCCCGCATTAATGATTAAGCCTTTGGAGAGAAGTTCTTTGAGTTGCTTTCCTGTTTTGTATATTAGAAGAGGATCCACAGCCATGAGTATATCTTCATACTTTGTTAGCAGTTCGAGCCTGAGATCAGGAAATTCCTGTGATTCAAGTGCAATCTCCAGTTCTTCCACAACACGAGACATTGTTGGCCGTTCTTCACGAGCTTTCCGTAAACATTGAAATGCAATGTCTGAGAATGTTTTCAATGAACTCTGATCCATTTTTTGTATGAGATCTTGCATAATAATCTCCTTTAACTTACTCTCTTCGTAGCTTTGTTTCCACGTAGGCACGTGAAGTACCTTTAACTGGCCGTTGCTATATTCAACGCATAGTTTCCCGGACAAGACTTCAAACAAAACTACCCCAAAAGAGTACACATCCGACTCTTTCGTTAGGGAATACGTCTCCATATATAATGGATCACAGTACCCAGGGGTACCTACGGGGCTTGTGATAAGAAGCGAATACTGCTGATTAGCAGGACCCATCTTTGAAAGTCCAAAATCAGAAACCTTTGCAGTCATATTCTTATCGAGTAGGATGTTTGCACTTTTAATGTCACAGTGCAATACTCTTTGTTGTGTCCCGTTTGGATCATGCAGGAAGCTTAGTCCCTTTGCAGCGTCAACGCATATCCTGAGACGCTGCGTCCAAGTGAGAGCAGCGGAACTTAACAAGCGATCGAGACTTCCACCAGATGCATACTCGTAAATGAGGATCATCTCACTCCCTTGGCAGCAAAACCCCAGGAGAGATATCAGGTTTTCATGCCTATAACATGAAAGCATTCTGATTTCTTTGAAAAACTCAGGGTCGCCTTGTCCGCATCTACGATCAAGGCGCTTAATAGCAACCAGGCTTTTCTCTCCTGATTGAGAGTGAGACAATTCTCCTTTATACACTTTTCCAAAACCACCTCTTCCGATAACCTTGCTTTCATCAAAGTTGTTGGTGGCTGATATGATATCTTCCAGTTGGATTTCAAGATGTTTGAACTCGGTCACAAAGGATGCCATTGTAATATGGGAAAGATCAAATTGTAGAAAAAAAAAAGTACAGAAATTGGTGTTTAAGAATGAAGAATAAGGACAGATTTGAATGCGGGGAAAGATTTATTGGCTGTGACTGGTTTTATATGATAAGATATGGTTACCTAACACACTCGGATGAAATGATTTTATAGAAGTTGCAATTACATTGAAATAGTATCAATTATTGAAAAGCAAAAAAGAAGTATTAAAAAAGGAAAAGTGAATAGAATTATTTCAATTAGCATCACTTCAGTGATAAAAGGTGCGCTTTAAAGAGAAAGTTGAAAGAATAGTAAAAACTTTATATTGATACTTATACGTGCTTTGTAACGAAATTCACGTTTTAGTGTTGGTTAGAATAAGTATGTGTCTCTTTTTCAAGAGGATAAGCAAAAACAAACTAAAATCTCAATAGACTTGTTTACTAGGAATTGAACAAAACGAACTCCCATTTCTTTCAAATCAAGTGTTTCAAGCAACACTTGTACAAATATTGTGACTTGCACTACATTGTTTGCGTAGACGACAAAAGATATATGAAAATTATGGACAAAAAATGTCTAATATAGAGAGATATGACAAAGAAAATGTAACGCAAAACCCTGCTGCTTCTTTGATTTGAATTCTTTTCTAATGTTAAGGCACGGAGCATATCTTCAAATTCATCTCATTAAGCTTCGGTCAATGTAGGTTCAAGGTCCACACGCTGCACCAAAGAAACAACAGAAAAAAAAGGTACAGAACTATAGATCACTGTTGGTAATCAAACAAACAAACGAAACGGAAGTTTTATGCAAATTACCAAACCAAATACAAAAGCATATTTAAAGGTACCATACCTAAAATTCTAATTCAAAAGATACATGGAAAACTAATGTCATTGTCTTCTATTTAGAAGTGGCCAATGACCTAAAAACAACCAAATTCTAAACCGACTCAAATTAAAAAAGATACCAAAACTTACGAAACAAACCCTAGAGTTTAAGTCACTTTTTAAGAATCTTCACCGTGACTTGAACTCCTCCACATGTTCCAAACCAAATTTAAAATTCCAATTCCCAAACACTAGAGATACTAGCCTAATTCAAAACGAACGATCGATTCCCAAAAGCAATCTGAAACAAAATCGATCCATAACTAATGCCGATGACTTCAAAACGAACAATCAAATGTTAACCCACAATTTCAACACGGGTCAACCAAACCAGCTCAAACAATCTTCAACAAAGACAATCAAATTCGGGCAACCAACATCAAAGGCCCGACAAACGAAATACAATGAAATTTCATGCAAACGTGAAACTGATAGATAGTACGAAAGCAAAAAAGAAGAATTGAAAAAGGAAAAGTGAATGGAAGTGTGACACCAATAATTTCAATTAGTGTCACTTCAGTGATGAAAGGTGCGCATTTTATTTAAAGAGAAAGTTGAAAGAATAGTAAAACCTTTAACTTGATACTTATCCATGCTAAAGTAGTTGGTGGCTGATATTATATCTTCTGGTTGAATCTCAAGATGTTTGAACTCAGTCACAAAGGATGCCATTGTTAGCTGATCAATCAAATAATTATGAGAAAGATCAAATTGGTGTTTGTAATCTCTCTAATGAAAGACAACTCACAATTCTCATATACCGAAAGATTTTTAAGAATTGAGAAGATATAAACACTTGAAGGCAGAGAAAGATTGGTTTCATGACTTTAATGACACCACTAACCGTAATTTATCACTTATCAAACATGAAATATGATTAAACTAATTACTTAAATTGCAGCACTAACCCAAACGCATTGAAGGTGTTGTACATTTGGGCATGTCTAGAAGTGGGAATGAGATGGTTAAGTCAAGATCTGTGTACGTTACTAGGAAAAAAAATAAAAATAAAAAATAACTCCTATTTATCCCATCAATTCTCAACTACGCATGATAACATAGATAAAGGCATAAAGCAGTTAAAATGTCAATACAGAGGCTGAAAAACAACTTCATAATAATCACAATATTCAAATAACATCGAAGAGAACCAAGTTACAGAGTTGCAAAGGGCAGATATGTATAATGACGGTTGTAATAGCTAGACTGGATAACTTTAATCAGTCAGTAAACTATGGGAATATGTCAAAATAGGTAATTTTTTGGTACGGGTCAGCCTGACCTGTTACATACTTGGTGTAAATCCTGTAATAACTAAATACAATTCAAAATTAGGAATCCAGAAAGAGTACTAATACAACAATATTGTATTTTCTTAAATGTATAATTTTTTGAGGTAGAATATAAATTCATTTTGGCCTGCAGCCAGCTTTCGACCAGTTAGATCTAGACACGTTACCTTTTGGTTAAGTTTTTTATTTATTTTCATCAACAACCCGGTGAGACATGAAATGTATCTCAAATGAACTTATTCAGTAAATGAGAATCAATCCAATTAACTGTCTTAACACGGAAAATACTTTAAATTTACTTCTAATGTTACTACAATAGTCTACTATTATTTTTAATGTTGCTACAATATTAAGTCGGGTCATTGTCACTGGAGCAACATACCATGTGCGTATGTAGACAATAATAGCTGACAAAATTGGGACCTGATGTTCAGGCAGCCCTTTACGTGGGGTCAGCGTAGATGCCTTCATGACATGATTGCATAAGAAAACTTTTCAGCTAGGCCCAGACACAATGCACAATTATTTTCCGGGTGCATGTATCACATGATTGCATAAAAAAATGTATGTGTCGAGGTGTTAAGCACTAAAGAAATAGTGATCAGTTGTTATAATGCAACAAATAGTGATGTGACCAGATTCAGATAAACTAATTTTATCAAAATTAATACTCCTAATAATATACTTTCAAGTTGAGTAAACAAATTGAGGATGGTTAGGATGTCCATTTATTTTACATTAAAAAATTTGATACTTAACACGCTGAATAATCAACCTTAATGAGTTAAGGGTGTAATCAGCAACACACGTGTACTCTCTTCACCTGTGAAGCATACCAGCAAAACTTCATATATGCAAATGAAAGACTCATTAAGGGCTCTCATTCACTATGGGTAAACTGAAAGACATGCCAGAATCAAACAGTGATAACATTTAAAGTGAGTGGAATTGGTCAATGAAAAATTTCCATGCCATACCACATCAAAGAAAAGTCAGGTAATGCTTTGGCATATCAACGGGGTACAAAATCCAACGTTTAGGGCTCTGTTTTTCAAGGCTTTTCAGAATTGATTGCGTATGTATTCATGCTTCCTAGAATGGTAATAAAAGAGATTTTTAAGGAATAAAGCTATAATAATCAAGCATTCATGGAATATTGCAGTGTAATAAAGTGTCTTTCAGTCTTTCTTAAGTATTGCCCATTTTGACCCATTTATGTAATATAACAGAGTCACACAATGGAGTTAAAAGGCAGAAGTATTTAGATATGTTTCAGTAATTATTACCTCCCACTTCCAGTTATCATGATAAAAGGTTCAGTTCGCCACCAATATAGTATCACCCTGCATTTGTAAGACCAAATATCAACTTTTCAGTCCACATATATCCCAAAATGATCCCTTTTCTATGCTTCAATTATAAGTGTTACTTGTTTTAAAAAATTATGCATTAGTTTTATAACAACCATGTACCTGAGCAAAGGAGTAATGCCTCCAAACATAGGAAGAATACAAATATATAAGAGATCCTCTTTATCAAACTTAGTAATATTCGGATAAAACACACCCTCAAACAAATGCCAAAAAGAAAATGTGTGCATTTCATTGGAACACTCAAAAGCGTAAATATGCGTTGACTAATGATGAACTACCTAAAATACCCATTGATAGAATCATATCTTACCATTGAAAATCGGACGTCCGTCCTGCCAGTTTTCATGCTCTTGGTTTCGTCTTTCTCTGATTTCTTATTCATGGTTTAACTCCATAAAATAGTCTATATTCCTTGCCTTCCCTGTTACTTACTCTTTTGTCTCTCTTCGTCCTTCTGCAAGTAGTAGAAATCCGTCATAATCCACTATACAAAAGTCAAACGCACAATGCAACTATGCACGAAGTCAACAAGGCAGTAGCATAGATATGTTTCAGCAGTTCACTAACCTGTTTTTCAATTTCTTTACCCTTGGTTGCCATGGGAGGCAGTAAGAAAGAAGGAACATACCTGCAGGAAGAATTATAACAATACATAATTTTCAACACTTAATTTGTGAGTACTAAACTCACATACATATGCCTATTTATTAAAGATTCATAAAAAATATCCCCTAATAGTCAACAAGTTTGAACTTCATTTAACTTACTCTGCAGCATCAAGAAGGACGTGTGTATTCAGATACACTAGCATCCTGCAAAGTGCAATAGAAGTATGGTATGCCCACCCAAATTGTGAATCATGTATTCATATCAAGTTCAATTGTAAAATAAAATCAGTAACTTGGTTTGGTGATCTAGTCTTAAAGTAACTCGCTCTCACCAAACAAAGGAACCAACAAAATCCTCATCAAAAGCTTAAGGGTTATGTTTTCTTAATAAGATGATAATATCCGCATACAAATTCAATAACATGGGACAACAAACTTAAGAAGCTGAACCAAGAAAGGCTTGGCAAGCTTAAAAGACCCTTGTGTACAAAGTCTATACACGGATACTAACCACCTAGTCTATGTTATATGTTTGAGTGGGTTATACTTTTTCTGACAGTAAAAGTTTGCATGTAACTTCACATCAATGCTTTAACATAATTCCATCTGTGCTGATGTGAGCACATAAATCCAACGCTACAGAAGTAGAAGTAAGAGTCACGTTTATATAAAATCCCATACGCTCTATGAGAGTTCAGCCTGAGCTCAAAGCTTCCAAACTTGGTGACTTGCGAGCTAATTACTAGCCTACTGAGCATTCTCAAGTCCAACCAATATTTTCATGAGGAAACATCATTTTTACCAATCTCGGACTCATTTGGACATTTGGTAAGTATTCACCTAGTTGCGTATGGTAATTTCCATCACTATAAGAACAAAAACAAAACCGAACAGAATAATTATACAAAGGACTGCTAATTCACTGTTCGGCTATTGAGCATGTGCCTACAAATAACGTGAGTTGGTATTCTTATGAAGTGAATAGCATTGGTAGCTTGACACTGGGACTGCCCTTTTGAGGGTATCATTACATATAAATGGCGTCATCAAATTGTAGACAAAAATTACATTTAACAAGACTCCTAGCTCCTTAAAATTACCAGGCTAAACAAGACAAGTAAAGTTTCATGAACTCATCGCCTTATGAGTTATGAGTTCTATATTCAGAATGCCTTATGATAAGAGCAGTGTAACATATTCAAACCAAACAAAAGTGCTTGTTTACCTACTCCCCTTCTTTGAACCAGACACTTCTTTGGAATTTCCAATAAATTGGCCCATTTGCTTATTAATGTGTCCATTGAAAATAATTATTCATACAAACCATATATTTATGCGCCATATTAATAATTACACAAAAATACATAACAAAAACGGAAAACGCATGCAAGACCTTATAACACGAACTAACCTGCATCAGGTTTCACTTTTTCATCATTAATTGTCCCTCCTTTAACAAAAGCTTTTGAACCAGCTGCAGAATCCCCTTGAAACGATTCAGGAAACTCAGCATATAAACGGGCTGTTTCATCTTCAGCCCTCTGCATAATTATCAAATTCTCCATCAGAATCGCACTAAATACAAGCCTGCACAACCTTAATAAAAACATCCACAAAGGTTATACCTTTTTTTTCGCCTCTTCTTCTTCACGATGCTTCTGAAAAGCCGTCTTCTTCCGTGTAATTGAGAAAGAGCTCATCTTTTCGCCAAAACCCTTCTATCTATATGCCCAAAAAAGCATCAAGATTGAACATACACATTAGTTTGTAAAAGAACGCAAGTGTTAAAATTTGCTTATTTTGGATACTAGTTTAATCCTTACAAATTTCAATTAAAACTAACGATGGTAAAAAGAAAATTTTAGTTTCATCTTAAATATCAAACATCATAAGAACAAAATCCAAATTAACACTAAACACCACTCTATAATCAGCACTAAATTGACCTCAATTTTTTTTATCTCTAATCAACGATTTGCATATGTAATTTAATCTCAAGCCCCTAATTTCACACCAAAGCTTCTACATTTATACTAGTATTAGACAAGAAAAACTTTATACCCTCTTTCCTGAAACCAAATAATCCTAAAATCGCAAAATCAATTGAAGGTATCCAAGTTAATTTTTTGCACAATGTAAGGTGTTTTGACTTATCGAAAGTGGTGATGGGTAATAATTTAGCCGTTTCGAAGCCCAACTTGAATGATAACATCTTTTGAAAGTCAGAAAAACCAAAGATTGCAAATAAACTAAGTTCGATAATTATCCCTATAATTATTTCAACATGGAGGGGGTATTTGGTTATGAGCTTACTTTTTTTTTTTTTTTTTTTTTTTTTTTTTTCAAAAGCCCCAAATTTCCGGCTTATTTTGAGACTCATGGGCTTAAATAAGTTTACCATATTATAATAAGCTTATATAAGAACAGAAGTTTCAAAATAAGCAGGAAAAATTGGGGCTTATGAAATATAAGCCGGAAAACAAATAAGCTAATAATCTAATTTGAAAAACCTAAATTCACAAACTTAAGAGATTTAATTTGATGTGATAGAGACTGATGAAATTTACCGGTGAGGCGGTGAAGAAAGTGGTGGTCGGAGGAATATTCCGGTGGACTTGAGAAGTTAAGTTCCGGTGGATTGTGAAACGAATGGTGTTTTATTTCGGCCTTTGTTTGCTTTTGTTACGGTTTTTTAATCACACCTCTTTTTTTTTCTTTTTTTTTCTTTTTTTTCCCTTCTTTCTTTTTAACAAAAAAACAACATACCGAAAATAAATAGAGATTGCTTTTAGAAAGACTCAAACAATAATAAGTGTGCGAGTGAGATAATAGACGACTCAAAATTTTAGAGAAAATGTTGCACATTTTTTTTTTTTTTTTTTTTTTTTTAATATTATAAGTACTAAAGTTCCCATATAAATAATTTATCTATATCATCTATCTATATTATCTAATAAACGTAAATAATTTACATGTCCCCTAAAGCACACTTTGCATTTAATTTTCTGTTGTGTCTTCAATCTTATTGGCTGGAGATTAATTGCGTACAACATCTCATTGCAATCCTCCTTTGCTTTCATTTTCTATCTATCACATTCAGTCTATTTTTAGGAATGAATTAATGCAATCAATGAATTAATTCACACTATACATTGGTTGACTTTGATTGATGATTTGTTTTGGAAATGAATTAACACATTCAAATTCTTTGTAATTGATTGTTGACAGTTGTTCAAAACCATCACTTCCACTCTTTTTGGTATGCAATAACACCACCATCAATTCATATACGCTACCTTTCAAATGCATATCATCCTCTCCAATTCAAAAAACACACAAAAGAATTTCAATTTGGTCCATATATATTGATTCAACCAGATTCAACATCCATATGAAGTCGATCTATACCGCGGGTATTTTTGTTGTGCAACCTTAAAATTATATTTGCCTTTAACATTTGTTGTTTAATTCATCTATTTTGAATCGAATGTATTAATTTTCGGATAATTCCATTGATTGCAGATAAATAATTTTCGGAATTGCTTTAAACTGTTCTTGATTTGCCATTGATTTGTATCCTCTCCACCATAAATTTTGTAAGTATATACTCTATTCAAGTTTTTTTTTTTTAATTAGGTTTTGTTTTGAGTACCTTTGTTTAGTTCTGCAGGACGCATCTCCACTTTATTGTAATGAATATGCCAATGATTCTATGATTTTCACACCATAAAATAGGTAATTATCACACATATTCGATTTTTTAAGGTTTTTCTTTAAATCACATAACACAAACTATTTTGATGTTTTTTTAATAATCAATTTAATTCTATTTTGATTCCAATGATTGCAGCCTTGCAGGTAAATAAGTTGTAAGATGAAGGTTTTTGTTAAGGGAACCCACTTTGAGATTGGTGTTAAACCACAAGACATGGTTCGTGTTTGTTTTGATTTTAATTTCTTTTACAGATTCTAAATAATATAGTAATTAAATTATGTGTTTCTTTAATTAGCCTGTGTTGATACTTGATTTTGTCTTGCTAAATCAATTCTGTTTTGTTTTAGGTTGTAATTAGAACTAAAACTACAAATCTGAGGCTGAAAGATTAAACATTGAGGTACGGGTGACGGGTCTTCTTTTTTAGGATTGCATGTTTAAAAAAAAAAAAAAAAAAAAAAAAAAAAAAAAAAAAAAAGGTTTTGTGGCTTACTAAAAATCCCCTACTTTACTTCAATCATCACATCAGTTTCACATGTCTTTGGTTTAGTTATTATAGCTATAAGCATTATAATTTAGTGAAGAACACTCCTACATGATTGTCCTCAATTTGTTGTTGTATCTTTGTAACAGGTACCAGTAACAACTAGCAGCAAGAAGGTCGCAGTTCCCGTGAAAGTTTTCAACCTTTTAATTGTGTGATTGAAGGTAAACTTGAATACAACTATATTTGTTATTAGCGCTATGTAGTTTCATATGAATGTAGAGAGTTGTAGCCAACATTATATTAGCTAATGTTACCAAACGAGTCCTTATTCTTCTCTAATGTTTAGTTTCCTTTAGAACTTGCTATTGTATCTTTGTAGCCAACATAGGTATTTTTTTATACCATAGAAGAAAGTGTCATAGGCTGGCCTTTATGGCTATGTTGCACTTTATTGGACTAGGATGGTTAGCGAAATGTAAATCCCCTTTACTACAATTTTATACCTTTTAAAAAAATACTAAAAAGATAGTATCGCATGATATTTTTCATTTTCATTGTTTCACTTTAGCGAAAGGTTTCCATTTTTTTACTTATAACAGTGTTTGCTTATGTCAACTGGGTCAAATTTACAATAACCTATCACACTCCTCCAATTGGGTTAAATTGCAGAAGCTATTGAGCTTATTATACTTTGAATCCATGAAGCTTCTTTAGGATGCATATTTTATTAAGCTTAAGCTTATCTATTCTTCAACTTTAGGATGCATACTATACAATAAGCTAATATCGGTGCACTATGCTGCAGACCAGTCTTACACCTACCAAACCAAGTCCGTGTGTCAACTATTGTGATTCAAAATCATTGCTCTTATTGAATCCATGCACAGACCAAACAGCGGGTATTTTTATCATTTAAAGTAGTACACTTCAAGTTCATTTTAAGCGGATTCTCATTATAAGTGAAACATAATGGTTGCATCCCCCCCCCCCCCCCCCCCCCCTGTTTTGTGACTGTATGATTAAGGCAGGTCTTATGCCATTAGATTTAAGTGCATTGTTGAATATAGTCATTGGAGTCACTAAAACTTCAGAATATTTACATAAAGATTGTCTAAGGCTGGTTATCCATTGTGACATCAAGTCTCCTAAAATTCTTCAATGGGACGAATCTGAGTCACAGGTTTATGCCTAGATATATATTGTGTTATGTTGCAAGGCTGACAGAGAGTTGACTTCAACTGGAAAAATGTCGGAGAAACTAAAGGTTGTTGGCTCATTTTTCATGAAAGTGTTTCGGGTCCTTGATGTACGTTTCCTCAACTTTACTACTTTGTGTACATAACTGGTACTTTTGGAATGTGGTGAAAAGGGTCGGTTCGATATATATATATTTTTTTTTCTAACATTCGAATATCATATAAACATTAAGTGAGTATAAACTTTAAATAAGGGCAAATTTGTCTGTCAGGTAATGGTCAAAATGCTTTAGTTTTCAAAATGTAGTCAAAATAAGTTGGTCTTCAAACACATTTGTGAACAATTTCAAGTACATACTATACTATAAGTAAACGGGTCGAAATTGCTAAATCTATGTGGTGCACCATTTATTTAATAGTGGTATAATTCAAGTTAACGTTAAAATTTGGAGGGGTGATGAAAGCTTTCCCAATTGAATCCATTCAATTTAAAGGAACATACCAAAATGGCTATTTCCAAGAAAATTCGGGTTTATAGATTTAAGTGCATTGTTGAATATAGTCATTGGAGTAACTGAAACTTCAGAATATTTTCATAAAGAATGTCTAAGGCCGGTTATTCATCGTGACATCAAGTCTCTTGACATGCTTCAATGGGACGAATCTGAGTCACAGGTTTATGCCTGGATATATATTGTGTTATGTAGCAAGGCTGATAGAGAGTTGACTTCAACTGGAAAAATGTCGGAGAAACTAAAGGTTGCTGGCTCATTTTTCATGAAAGTGTTTCGGGTCCTTGCTGTACGTTTCCTCAACTTTACTACTTAGTGTACATAGCTGGTACTTTTGGAATGTGGTGAAAAGGGTCGGTTCGATCTTGATTTTTTTCTTATTATTATTATTATTATTATTATTATTATTATTATTATTATTATTATTATTATTATTATTATTATTATTATTATTATTATTATTATTTGTCTAACATTCGAATATCATATAAACATTAAGCGAGTATAAACTTTAAATAAGGACAAATTTATCCGTCAGGTAATGGTCAAAATGCTTTAGTTTTCAAAATGTAGTCAAAACAAGTTGGTCCAACCTGCAAACACATTTGTGAACAATTTCAAGTACATATTATACTATAAGTAAACGGTTCGAAATTGCTAAATCTATGTGGTGCACCAGTTATTTAACACTGGTATAATTCAAGTTAACATTAAAATTTTGCATGGGTTATGAAAGTTTTGCCAATTGAATCCATTCAATTTAAAGGATCATACCAAATTGGCTATTTCCAAGAAAATCCAGGTTTATAGATTACTCTTGATACATTTCCATTTTAATCACACTATTCAAAAAGCTTATAGTGGTTAATCGGATGGGTCTGTCCGGTGGGTAACAAACCAATACAGGATTTCTGTATGGGTTGGTTTGGGACTTTGGATTAATTCGAGCATTGCTAACATGGAATACTTCGTACTAATATATCAACGAAAACCATGTCATCACCATGTTCCTTTCTATTCTGATCAATTTTTCATAGGTTTGTCGGTGTATATCAATAAAGGTATAGTAATAGATCAAAAAATTTTATTGTTATTTTTCATTTATTTTTTATATATATATTTTTTTTAAAGGGAACAACATATACTATCTGTGCACAGAATAAACTTGATGGAACAAAAAGGCCTAGGCTCGATCTTAGTTTACAATAAAAAGCGTGGTACTAACCGGGAACATTTCTAAAGGTTGTAAAAGGGACCATTAGGGGTTTGGGGTCCTAACATTGCCCAATCTACATGTTTGGGTTGGCGCTAAACCCTGATCTTTATCAAATGTGAAGACTAAACAAACCGGGCTTTTGGACTCATGTGGGAAGGACTTAGAATCGATCTCAGCCCAGGTCTATTGTTCATCTTTGTTCAATAGTCACTTACTTTGATTCATTTTCCTTTTGGTGATGAGTCCCAATTTCAAACTCTTGAATGAAGATTCAGATGAAGGTAATGTATACCCTATACAATCCCAAATCCACCAAAAAAAAGTTTCAATTGAGCTTTTGAGATTTTGTATCAGACTATGTACTATATTTTAAGTTTAGGATCATTTTAAATCTGTTTATGTAGTTACCAAGCTAATTGTGCTTGCTACAGGTGATCATGT
The DNA here is from genome assembly GCA_030686995.1 of Artemisia argyi. NCBI lineage: Eukaryota > Viridiplantae > Streptophyta > Magnoliopsida > Asterales > Asteraceae > Artemisia > Artemisia argyi. The sequence continues at coordinate 187,517,429 of CM060685.1, read as the reverse complement.
GGTTGAGATCAAAGACAATGATTGCAAAGTCATCATTGAGAGAACCATTTTCGATCACATACGTGAAAAAGCTAAGAGCTTGCCTTCCATGGCTCCCAAATCAACTACTGAATATCCGCCATCTGAAGATACATTAAGTCTAATTAGAAAGCGTACACGCGAGAGACAACTTGCAGTCAGTTACAATACATTATCTTGAAACCTGACCGAAGATTCTAATCCATGTGAAGAATCAACTGAGACAGCCAGAACCACTTCATCCATCAAACTAAACGAAGATACAATATTTAGCTCCATACCTTAGACAAAGAATCTGTATTCATACGCTACCTATGTTTTTCCAGCCTCATTTTCTTGAACACACTTGGAAATGTTTGAAAATAGTGCAGGGTGTGTTATAGAATCATGGGCATGAATGGTGCAGTCTCATTTCTATTGTTATCTCTTTGTTTCTGATTAATGAACTCTAACGAATAGTCATTAGTAGTATATCAATAAACAAACTATTGTAGTAAGAGTACTAACATCCCATAGTGGATTTGTCACATACTTGAATGGTTCAGGATGATGAAGAGGGTGCACTAATGGTAACTGATTTTATTAAGTTAAATTCTGCATTATCCTTTTGATAACTAAGGTATGACATAGTTTTGGTATATGATATAATAGTCTTATTTACATGTAAAAGAAAAGCTATTACTTCTAATACATAATTGTAAAGAAGCTTTAGACAGCAAGGTATCCACGTCTTTAACCTTTAACCTATAAACTCAAGCTTCGAATTAGATATATCAAATTATGATTATGATGTAATTTAAAAACCCCATGTGAAATTTGTTATCATTTCGTGAATGCTTTGGTGAATCATGCCTAATGTAAGAAGCTATCTTTAAATAACTCTTTTGCATTGATGTTTATGTGTATATATCAAGGTTACATTAATTGTTGTTAGTAGAAATTGATCAACTTTTTAAAGTATCTTATTTAATCCTTTTCACGATGTATTGATAAGTCTTTAAGGGGGTGTTTGGATGAAATTATGTAGGTTTGAAACATATAGTCATCCAGGTACGGATGGTAACCTATAAAAACTACCATAAATGTGGTATATAATGGTCAATAGGTATGCATGGTATACATATGACATGTTTTATGGCATTTTCTTATTTACATTTATTATAATTCACAAAGATCTTTACTTGCACATTTTTAAAACTTATTAGGTGTTCTCGTAATGGACCTTTTGTTGATGTATTAGAATGGTCATTACATACATTTGCTTCTGAAGACAAACAAATTGGAGATCACGAGGCAATGAACATTTATTACATAGATATTTACGAGCATTGTATTTATACCATCATTCATTTATAACTTATTATTCCGTTAGAAGAAAATTTCACACCGTTTACGTTCATTGTTCTTTCAATCTTTATTCACATACTTAATTTTTTGATACATAAACCCTCTAAAAACCCGTGGATTCCACGGGTCTATAAGCTAGTTTAATAAATTATGGTAGCACGTGCCTTGAAAATACATGTTTTATAAACAAAATCATACTTTATGACCTAAAATCAGATGTGGCACAGCTCCTATGTAAGTTTGTCCCTGAGTGAGAGAGCTCATAATATAATGCATGTGTGAAAGTGTGCAACAAGAAAGAAGAGACTAAAAGACAGAAGACGAAAAGCAAGCATACAACGTTGTTGTTCCCCCTCCCACCCCCCAAATAATATATATATATATATATATATATATATATATATATATATATATATATATATATATATATATATATATATATATATATATATATATATATATATATATATATACCCAATGTCGCGGGGCTACGGTAAGTAGATGATAAAGATTTAAAACATACCATTTTAAGGGGTTATTTAGTCCCTAAAGTCATATGTATTTGATCAAATATTTTCCTAAATCGTTTCTTCTTGCATTTTAGGTACTTGGGACGAAAAATATGAAAACCGGGGCGTTTATGGCTATTTTGGATGAAGATTTCGCGTGTTTGAGGATGAGACCATGTGGGGGGCTGAAGATTTTGTTTATTATTATTATTATTATTATTATTATTATTATTATTATTATCCACTCAAAAATTGATTTCCAATGTAAAAAAGTGATTTCCACTCATAAAGTAAAAGAATTTAATTCACTGAGTTTGTATATAAACTAAATACCCCAAGAATTGCAAATCTCAACTTTGTTATTTCATCGGCTATCAAAAAAGGAAATGAATTCATTTTCTTTTCTTTGAGCTCATTTCCCCCAACCAAACATGCCCTAAAGATATCTCACAACCTTGACTACATTTCTAATAGAAATCCATAACACCGTTCATCCTCACATTTGAGATCAATTAAAGTTGGAATCCAAACTCATAATTTATTTTTTTGGCCTCGATTGATGAAGGAAAATGATGACATAATTACAAAAATTTGGATATCCCTACCTCATATAAAATGGATTGTGTGTGGAATCACATCTCTGGTCAAAGCTCCCAAAATAAAACACATGTCCATGAGAAAAACCACAGCCATACGATCTGCTCTGTTTTCCCACAAAAAACAAATCCTTATCAATCAAGTTCCCCGAGATCTCATTAGACCTAAATCCTTTTCCAAAAAGTATAACCCTCCCTTTATTCAATCATCATATAAACCTTATCAATCAAAAACGAACATCAACCTTCCCGTAAATCATCATTTTAATCACAATATGAAAAAAAATCATGGAACCTAATTGGGTATTAAGGTTTTTTCCAGTTTCGGGTCGTTTATATTTGTTTTTGATGACTTTTATTACACTAGGCGAGTACCCGTGCATAGCAACGGAAATTCCTAGCGGCACACAATTAACGATATACGATATTATGGTAAGTGGTTCATGTAATGTTCAAAATAGAGCGTGAAAAGATCAATACATCATATTGATATTCATAACAATATGCTGAACATCGATACAAAAATCTGCAATATTTATACTAATAAAACTACAACTGAAGTAAACAAAGCTATCAATATCCAACATCAAAGTAATACCTCTAATACATAAACCAATAGTAGAGTAAACCATCAGCTTTTAGTTTTCCTTCATTGCCATTATCATTTGCCATAAGCCTTAAGATATTGTGTTGTACATAACCATCTTCAAAACTACACTTACTGATATTAATAATCTAATGCTGAAGTTCAAAATTAGAATCTGCTACGTTTGAAACAGTAATCCGACAATTGAAATCAACAAAACTATCAATACAACCCTTAATACCCAAGATCAAAAGAGACTCTTTCTAGAGTGCATTGATTATAACCTTGGCTTAATTTCGAGGGTTGCAGAGTAGATACCAAATGCGTATGTAGAGCCGCAGCTCGCTACTGTGGCTAAAAAGGCGATACATGATGGTATACATGTTAGAATTTAACAATCAAAGTACACGAATAGCGGAAGCATAGATCAAGTATAATACATACAAAGATTAACTAAAACATAAATAGGAACGTACCTATTAGCACTTCAATAAATCTTGAACTTGTGTAATATTAGATCAAAGATAAACCCCTTACCGTTTTGTTTATCGATCTCTTGATAACAACTATAGTGAGTTGTTACCTCGTTCTTGTACACACAAACTAATACCGAATTAAAGTGATTGCAAGATTAAACACAAGTAAATTTTCTTTATGAAAATTTCGACCCAAAAACCCTAAGGGTTGTTTGTGTTGATTGGCTAGGAAGAAAAGAATGAGAAAAGAAAACTTTTAGGGTATTGTGTGTGCACAAAAGATGTGAATGAGATACCCTTGAGTTTGTATATATACTAGAGAAATCTTGGAGGACAAGTTTGAGTTGGGTTGGGTCTCCCCTTGCCCTTGTCGACCGGCCATCAACCCACAAGGGGTGTTCCGGAACCTTCTTGTCATCCAAATTATGTTCTAGTCCTTTTCCTTATTATTTTACGATAGTTAATCCATACATTTAATAACTTACGATCATTAGTCCTTTAACTTGTGTTATTAATAAATATACATAACTATTAATATTTATTAATCTTTAATTTTCGTTTGTAATGTGTGCAATCCCAAGGTCTCAGGTTCGATACTAGACATTTACCTATTAATGTTATACGTAACATTTAACAGCTCCCACTCGTATATCCATTAATAGTAAAATGACATTGGTTGGCGTCTTGCAACACTCCAATGCCCCCAGTACGACTCGAGCTAGGTTTCCTGGAAAACCTTTAATGATTCATCATTATAATTATCTTTTTGTTTCTAATACTACATTAATAAAGATGTGAGATTCTTTATTAAATTTCTGTTTCTCGTCTCTTTATGATTGAACAAAATTACTAAAACATTTGAACGTAATCCAGATAGACTTTGGGTGTGGCCACGCAAACATTTTGTCAACCCTACGAGGGGCCCAGCAGTATTAAACTTCTGAACAAATCAGAAGGAACAAATTCTCTCTTGACTACAAGAATAACCCATGAACTTTGCAACACTTCTGAAAACAACCCTTATAACTCCCTGTTACGGTGAGCGGTAGATTGCTTCACAAAAATGCACTGCATCCATGATCGTTATCTGGTATCTCAAGTCTGAGGATAACTTTAAATATGATTCTCACATTAAATATTAAATCATATTGTTGGGATAAGTCCGATATTCAATTCATTGAATATCATGTGAAATTGGTATGACTACGCATCAATATACTTTCAAGTATATCCTTAACCAATACTCAAATTTGTCTTAGTTTAATGATATTCCCATATCATTAATCGATAACAGACAATTTAGAATAATAAATTATTCATGGATTTAAACATGCAAATATAGGATATATTATTAAGACAATGAATAAATAAACATAACCAATATTTTATTCCATTAAAATAATTGTACATTACATCCCTTATCCAAATACTAATCACAAATGGGCATGAAACTTTCAGCTAAACGAAGCCCTATGCCTTCAGCTTGCTTATAAAGCTTAGTACCAGGTAGAGGCTTTGTTAATTGATCTGCTAAGTTGTCATCTGTGTGAACTTTGAGTAATTCGATTTCACCTATTTCGACTTGTTCTTGAACATAGTGATGCTTACTCAGGAAATGTCTGGTTCCTTTCATGATTCCAAGTTCATTGGAAAATGTAATTGCAGCTGAGTTGTCACAATACATTTTTATTGTTCTTTGAATCGAAGGCATAACCCCAAGCCCTGAAACAAACTTCCTAATCCAAACAGCTTCCATTGCAGCTTCTGAAGCAGCTACATACTCACTTTCTGTTGCAGACATTGCTAGTGTACTCTGCTTTCTGCTCCTCCAATCCACAACTCCTCCATTAATGACAAAGATATAACCCGTCTGAGACTTCGTATCATCATTATCACATTTCCAAGAAGCATCGCAGTAACCTGTAACATCAAGTTTTGCAGATGGAGTACCCCCATAAACTAAGAACATATCTTTAGTAGCCCTAAGGTACTTAAGAATATTCTTAACAGTAGTCCAATGTTTCTCACCTGGATTCTGCTGATATCGACTGGTTAAATTCTGAGCAAATGCCACATCAGGCCTTGTGCTTTTCACCGCATATATAATAGATCCCACAGCTGAAGCATAAGGGACTCTCTTCATGCGTTGCACCTCTTCAGGTGTTGAAGCACAAACTTTCTCGCTCAAGCCATGTTGCTCTTGCATCGGCAAATATCCTTTCTTGGAATTTTGCATATTGAATCTCTTCAATATTTTATCAATGTAAGCACTTTGGCTTAATCCAATTAATCGCTGAGATCTATCTCTGTATATCTTGATTCCCAGAATAAATGCAGCTTCCCCTAAATCTTTCATAGAAAAACAACTTCCAAGATATGCCTTAACCTTTTGCAAACTTGGAAAATCGTTTCCCATGATCAATATGTCATCGACATATAATATAAGGAAAATTACATTACTCCCATTAGCTTTGTGATATACACATGGCTCATTAAGATTTTGAGTTAATCCGTACTTCTTAATTTCACTATCAAATCTCTTATTCCATTGTCGTGATGCTTGCTTCAATCCATAAATGGATCTTTTAAGCTTGCATACACGATCTGGGAATTCTGGATTCACAAACCCCTCAGGCTGCGCCATATAGATGTCTTCATCTAGGCGACCATTTAAGAAGGCGGTTTTGACATCCATTTGCCAAATCTCATAGTCATAGTAAGTGGCTATGGCTATAAGAATCCTAATAGCCCTTATGTCAGCTACGGGAGAAAAGGTCTCCTCATAGTCAACACCAAAAGTTTTAGTATTGCCTTTAGCTACCAAACGGGCCTTATAGGTGTGTACAATGCCATCCATATTAGTCTTTTTCTTGTAGAGCCATTTACTCCCAACTAACTTGGCACCCGGAGGTAGGTCTACTTCTTCCCAGACTTCATTGTCTTTCATGGATTGCATTTCCCCATTCATAGCTCCCTGCCATTTTTCCTTTTCAGGACTATTCATGGCAGCTTTATAACTTGTAGGTTCATCAAGATCCCCTATCAAGTTGTCATCACACTCCATGTTAAGACATAGACGTGTAGGAGCCTTCACTGATCTAGATGACCTGCGAACGGGAACCACTTCAACTTCAGGTGGAGGACCTAAATTTTGAACAAATGCCACATCAGGCCTTGTACTTTTCACGGCATACATAATAGATCCCACAGCCGAAGCATAAGGGACTCTCTTCATGCGCTGCACCTCTGCAGGTGTTGAAGCACAAACTTTGCTACTCAAGCCATGTTGCTCTTGCATTGGCAAATATCTCTTCTTGGAATTTTGCATATTGAATCGCTTCAATATTTAATCAATGCAAGCACTTTGGCTTAATCCAATTAATCCCTGAGATCTATCTCTATATATCTTGATTCCCAGAATGAATGCAGCTTCCCCTAAATCTTTTATAGAAAAACACTTTCCAAGATATGCCTTAACCTTTTGCAAACTTGGAATGTCTTTTCCCATGATCAATATGTCATCAACATATAATATAAGGAAAATTAGATCACTCCCACTAGCTTTGTGATATACACATGGCTCACCAAGATTTTGAGTGAATCCATAATTTTTAATCTCATTGTCAAATCTCTTATACCATTGTCGTGATGCTTGCTTCAATCCATAAATGGATCTTTGAAGTTTGCATACACGATTTGGGAATTCTTGATTCACAAACCCCTCAGGCTGCGCCATATAGATGTCTTCATCTAGGCAACCATTTAAGAAGGTGGTTTTGACATCCATTTGCCAAATCTCATAGTCATAGTAGGCAGCTATGGCTATAAGAATCCTAATAGCCCTAATGTCAGCTACAGGAGAAAAGGTCTCCTCATAGTCAACACCAAAAGTTTGAGTATAGCCTTTAGCTACCAAACGGGCCTTATAGGTGTGTACAATGCCATCCATATCAGTCTTTTTCTTGTAGATCCATTTACTCCCAACTAGTTTGGCACCCGGAGGTAGGTCTACTTCTTTCCAGACTTCATTGTCTCTCATGGATTGCATTTCCCCATTCATAGCAACCTGCCATTTTTCCTTTTCAGGACTATTCATAGCAGCCTTATAACTAGTAGGTTATTCAAGATCCCCTAGTATAGTTTCCTCACACTCTACGTTAAGTCATAGACGTTCAGGAGCTTTTTCAGGTCTAGTTGACCTACGAATGGGAACCACATCAACTTCAGGTGGAGGACCTAAACTTTCAGGTTCCACAGGAAGTTGGCTAGTGTTTTCAGAAGGTGTCACATCTTCATGATCATCTTCCAGATCATATACTCTCCCACTGAATTCTTGAGATACGAGCTCCTTTTCCAAGAAGTCTCCATACCTTGCAACAAAAACTTTGTTTTCAGGTGGGTAATAAAAGTATTAACCCATAGTTTCCTTAGGGTATCCTACGAAGATGCACTTTACAGATCTTTGTTGGAGTTTGTCTGCTGAGTCACGTTTAACATACGCCTCACAACCCCAGACCTTTAGCTAAGACAAGTTAGGAGTTTTTCCAGACATAACTCATATGGTGTCTTATCCACCTTCTTTGTTGGAACCATATTAAGAATGCGAACCGCAGATTCTAAGGCATAATCCCAAAACAAAAAGGAAGAGTTGTTAGATTATACATAGATCATATCATATCTTGCAATGTACGATTCTTTCTCTCAGATACACCATTTTGTTGTGGAGTATATGGAGAAGTAAGGTGCTGGACAATTCCTTCCTTAGCTAAGTAATCTATAAACTTTTGACTTAGGTATTCACCACCTCTTTCGGATCGAAGAGCTTTAATATTCTTTCCAAGTTGCAACTCTACTTCTGCTTTAAACACTTTGAATGTTTCAAATACCTCATGCTTATGTTTAAGTAAATAAATATAACCATAATGGCTATAATCATCCGTAAATGTTAAGAAGTAGCTAGCACCTCTCCTTGACATATGTCTAAGTGGTCCACACACATTTGTGTGAATTAGACCAAGTAGACCAGTCGGCCTTTCAATCCTATTCTTAAAGGGTTTCTTTTTCATCTTCCCAGCAATACAAGATTCGCACTTATCAAATGATTCATCATTGATCTTATCTAAAAGCCCATCATGTTGTAGCTTTTCCATACGAGCCTTGCCAATGTGAGCAAGTCGACAATGCCAAAGATAAGATGAATCCAGACCTTTCTTGATTCTCTTATTGATGTTATACATTGAATTATTTTTACCAAAAGCATTATCATTATCATTCATATCAATCTCAAAAATACCATTCACAGCAATAGCATTAAAATAAAAAAAACACCATTATAAGAAACTGAAATTCCATTGCTAGAAATAGTATGATCAAAACCAACGTTTAACAAACATGAAAATGAAATTACACCTCTAACAATTGATGGTGCATAATGACAATTATTTAAATATAGTTCAAGGCCCGAAGGCAACACTAAATTAAATACGCCTATAGCTTCAACTTCTGCATGTGCTCCGTTACCCACGTGCAAGAATTGTTGTCCATAGGCCAGCTTTCTCTCAACTCTAAACCCCTGAAAAGTAATGCAAATATGAATGCCACATCCCATATCATATACCCATGAATTCAATTTAGGAGTAAGAGTGAATAATTCAATCATAAAGAACGCACCTGAAGTACTGGGGTTACCAGCCTCATTATTCTGCTTCTTCTGTCGCAAGTCATGAATGTAGAGTGGAAAATTGCGCCTCCAATGGCCCTTTTCATGACAGTGGTGACAAGCCTGATCCTTCTTGTTTGGAGGATTCACCTTAGAAAAAATTAGAAAAGAAACCGTTTTTCCCCTTTTGATTGTATTTGATCTGCCCCTTCGATTGATTGTATAGTATCTCAAAACACACAAACTTCCACTCACTTTTATATTGAAAAATCAAATGTATATTTTCACTCAAAAAGCCTAAATTTATGGGAACCATTAACTATTTATTGACTGACAATTCGTGAATTATTCTTGGATTTGAATATAAATTTTGGTTTGCCTAATGACATAAGAATAAGCAAAATTTTTTTGATACATACTTAATTTATTTTTTTAATCAAAAATCCTTCTCAATTTCCATTATAACAAAAATTATATGTATATGTAAACCCCAGAACGGATATTCTTATACAGATACCTTAGGCTGATGTTGCTTCATCTTGGGCTATGGTTGATAGGCCATGACCTGCTTGCCTTTATCACCCTTCCCTTTGCCTTTGTTCACATGCAATTTCTTCTGGATTCTCCCCCTTGAATCGCCAACACTTGCGGGGTAGGAGCCTTGACCTTGGCTGGTAGACTTTTCTCATAATCAACAAGCAATGCGAGTAATTCTGAGACTGTCTTCCCTGAGCAATGCATGTTGAAGTTCTGCACAAAACCAGCAAAGTCCTTGTTTTGGGACATGTTGATCAAGTGCACTTGCACATTGTCAGGGTAACCAAATCCAATTCTGTGAAGTTGATCAAAGTATTCTCTCATCTCATTCACAAAATCTTCAACTGGTTTACCATCACCATGCTTGCAGCTGTGTAGTTTGTCAAGAGACTCATACAATTCAACTGCAGGAGACTTTTCATAAGACTATTGAAGTTCATCAAGCATGTCTTTAGGAAAGTAGTACTCATACATCTTTTGTAATTGAGCATTCATACTAGTGAGCATTAAACAAGCAACCTCATTGTATTTAGCATGCTCAAGCCTCCAAGCTTCCTTAACTGCATCTGTTTTAGTTGCAGCAGGCTCTGCTTCGCATTCAGTGGTCAAGTATTTCATTTTACCGGTCGCCCTCAAGACAATTCTAAGCGATCGGTACCAATCATTGAAATTCTTTCCAGTCAATTTTTCCCTTTCAAGATGACTCTTGAAAGCAGAAATCACATATGGGTTATCGGGTTGAGCCATATCTATAGATAAAAGTTCAAACATTTGTATTTTCGGTAATTAATAACTTCAAGAAAAAATAATACCCAAAGGCTATATTCATATAACCAACTAATTTTCTTGAAAATCTAGGATCCAACTTTCCATAGTTCCACCACATCAGTTGATCTGCTAGTGGTGAAAGTAAAAAAGATGGTAATCTGTCGAACAATAATTGGCAAACAAAATTTCCAATTCCTAGACCATTATGGGATTTACATCAAATTGATTCATCAATTTGCATTGTAAGCATGTTTCATCCCATCTCATGCCTTAAGTTCTAGGTCTCACGCATAACTTAATTAAGTCGTTTACCTTAGAAACTGTAAAATTGCTATCTATGGTCTCACACATTAACAAGAATTTTACCTTGTTATAATAATTTAGCCTAGGTCTCACGTTTACTAAATTAGAATTCCAAGTGTTCCTTGTAGATAGATGGCATGTAACTTAAATTTTTAGGGTATTTTATTTTGATGTGTCAATCAAAATATGTATAAAGATGCATGCACTCATCTTTATAGCATAAGTTTTCAAAACCTTTTTATAACCAATTCGTAAGATTAATACACAAAGTTTTACTTGAGGTAAAATACCTTAAGATGACTTTCTACAAGAATGATTTTTAAAAGAAAATCGTTTAAGACGTATTCGTAAGTGTGATAACCAAGGCAGACTCTAAGGCTTTTTCCCAAGCCTTCAAACCACGACTATGAATTTTGTCTTAAATGATTTACTTTTAAAAAACATGTTGTACAAAACATCAATCAAGCAAAAGTTTATGGATTCAATCTTAAAACATGTAATAAAGTATGAATCTTGCTAGTCTCGCCTTGGAGCAAATTACCGTGCGAAGCGAACCGTTGTTGGCACATAAGACACCGCAAGATTCAATCTTTATTACTTAAAGTTTCACCATTATTAGTCCATATTATTTTCTTTATAAAAAATTACCATTTTTATTGCTTACATCATGTCAAACAATTAAGAAACAATAAAAACAAGTAATTCAAGACAAATCAACAACTAATCAACATAACAATTACAATGGTGAAACATATAGCCACAAGCAATCTTGATTAGAAGATCCTAATAAAATTAATTCTAGGTATAATAATGCATGTAATCAACTAAGGCCTTCTCCTCTTAATGGAAGAGAGCCACATACATTGATGAATCAATTGCGTAGGCCAAAGCTAATATACACACCACATGGCATATAAATTGATTTTAATATATAATCATGGGGTCTTCCCCAATTAAAGATCTGTCTAAAACATGTGACACATAAAAACAATCAAGGTCCATGACTAACATGCATGTTTCGTCATGGATTAAGCATAACAATTACCACATAGGTCACAAGATACGTTCTAAACAACCAATTAAGGACCTAGGGTTTCTAGTGATTACATATAATCAAAGAAAACCACAAAACCCTAATTAGGGTGTCATGGAAAATTGACCCCCCCCCCCCCTAAGTTAGGGTTAGGGTTTCAAAAATTTTCATAAAAAATTTTAAAAAAAAAGAAAAACATCAAAACATGTATTTAAAACACTTAAAGATCCCATTTTTATTACATTTTAGTAATCAATTACATGTTATACATGGCTCGTGATGCCACTGTTAGAATTTAACAATCAAAGTACACGAATAGCGGAAGCATAGATCAAGTATAACACATACAAAGATTAACTAAAACATAAATAGGAACGTACCTTTTAGCACTTCAATAAATCTTGAACTTGTGTAATATTAGATCAAAGATAAACCCCTTGCCGTTTTGTTTATCGATCTCTTGATAACAACTATAGTGAGTTATTACCTCGTTCTTGTACACACAAACTAATACCGAATTAAAGTGATTGCAAGATTAAACACAAGTAAATTTTCTTTATGAAAATTTCGACCCAAAAACCCTAAGGGTTGTTTGTGTCGATCGGCTAGGAAGAAAAGAAAACTTTTAGGGTATTGTGCATGCACAAAATATGTGAATGAGATACCCTTGAGTTTGTATATATACTAGAGAAATCTTGGAGGACAAGTTTGAGTTGGGTTGGGTCTCCCCTTGCCCTTGTCGACCGGCCATCAACCCACAAGGGGTCTTCCGGAACCTTCTTGTCATCCAAATTACGTTCTAGTCCTTTTCCTTCTTATTTTATGATAGTTAGTCCATACATTTAATAACTAACGATCATTAGTCCTTTAACTTGTGTTATTAATAAATATACATAACTATTAATATTTATTAATCTTTAATTCTCGTTTGTAATGTGTGCAATCCCGAGGTCTCGGGTTCGATACTAGACATTTACCTATTAATGTTATACATAACATTTAATAATACATCCCAGACCGTGGCATAGCCCTCACAATCCAGTTGATAATATAGAAAACTACTAAATTCGCCATATGTCTACATGTTGCAATATTGTACGAGAGCTGCATACATCAGATATATATATATATATATATATATATATATATATATATATATATATATATATATATATATATATATATATATATATATATATATAATCAGTAAAGAAAGTGAATCAATTTCATGACTCAATCACAAGATATCATGATTAGTAAAAACACTACACGGAAAGTAATATATATGTTCAAAGTTTCGTTAAGTTGGATGGGCGCGCTTAAAAAAAGGGCCCGGTCTCTCCTTTTTAACCATTAATTATGAAGACAAAGACTATATATTTATACTTGTATTTTCTTCCTTCCTCGTAGAAACACGAGTAGTTTATCACTGTTTGAGTCATGGTAACATACTTGGTTTCTAACGTTACAACAAAAGCCTACAAACAAACACACCCACAAAGTGCGACCATTGAAATTTCCTCCAACTCGCTTTTCTTACGGGCATATGAAATTATGAATGCATAGTTATTGCCAATATAACAATTGATACACATCTAAAGAAAAGATACAGTGAAGGATACCTGATAAGCAAGATAAAACATGATTCAAGATAACAATATATGTTTACAGCCAATGATAAATGTTAAGAGTTCATATGCTAATGAATCATGAAACTAAAAGGATTTGCTACCTTTTTTCTTCTAGACAGACTGTTATACGTCTTACATATATCATATAACCATGGTAGTAAATCGCTCATAAAGATAATTCAGAATAAAGTCATTATGTCAAAACCTAAACCTCAAGTGTTAAATGCTTTAAAACAACATTATCCTATAATTAAAAGCAACAATATTTGAGGAATAAATTATAAAGACGATGATATGCACACAAAAAAATTATTGAAAAAAAATCTTAATCAACTAAGCGTTAAACAAAAACCATTGAAAAAATTAAACAAAAAAGTGTGGAGTAAAGGAAATGACGAATCTGGAACCTGAGTATGGTTTTTTTTAATGAATCGGTGTACACTGGTACAAAAAGTTGTATTGGTCATGCCAAAAATGTGTGACGATATGCATATAGTCACACACGTTTTTTTCATTGTGTGTCACCATTGGTCCCACCACCGTAGGTGGCATATGGTCAAATTGTTGAGTTCGTGGCGTTTTCCATCAAAAAAGAGTGACCAAAACCCCGAATATGTGTGATAAATTAGGCACAAGTTTTGTTGGATTAGTCATTATCAGTGACCGTAAACACTTTATAGTCACGCAAATGTTTTTTGAGAGTAACTATTTTTCAACCTTTGGCAACATAAATATATATTATATGTGACATTTGAGATGATTCTTTCTAGTAAATGTGTATTTTGTGTGACTATTTCCCGTCCTGTGGCCACATGAATATACAATAAATGTGATGTTTGTGATGATTTAGTCACACAATGGGTGTTGCTTTTTTGGAGTTAGTCACATACAATTTAAAACAAAGTGGCCAAAAGTGTTAATAAGTGTGACCATATGCTCTTTAAAGTGAACAAATATGTATTTTGTGTGACTATTGTTCATCCCACAGTCACATGAATTATTAGTTTGTGTGGCCTTTTGTAATATTTAGTCACACAAAGCATCTTTGTTTTGGGTATTTAGTCACATACAAATAAGCATCAAGTGGCCAAAAGTGTTAATAAGTGTGACCATATGCTCTTTAAAGTGAAGAAATGTGTATTTTGTGTGACTATTGATCATCCAATGGCCACATTAATTTTATGTTTGTGTGGCCTTTTGTAATATTTAGTCACACAAAGCATCTTTGTTTTGGGTATTTAGTCATATACAATTAAGCAAACAGTGGCCAAAAGTGTTAATAAGTGTGACCATATGATGTTTAAAGAGTAGACATGTGTGTTTTGTGTGACTAATGTTCATCCAATGGTCACATGAATTTTTAGTTTGTGTGGCATTTTGTAATATTTAGTCACACATCGAATTAAACAAAGAGTAACCAATAATGTTAGTACTGCTAGTACTACGTTAGTACTGCTAGTACTACGTTCGTACTACTGGAGCAGAGTTACAATTGCTAGTATATATATAAAACATAATGTATACAAATGAAGCAAATATATGCACAATTGTATTTCAAATTGAATAAAATTAGAATGTATATAAATGAACCAAATATATATACAATTGCATCATTGCCATCATCAACATTCAAGGTTCCTTACTTGATCTTTTCATCAGCTTCTTTCTGCAAAAAAAAATATTGGAAATGTTGGTATTAAAAGTTAGTACGTACACAGTCAATGCTACAGGTATATAATTAGCATGATAATAGAATTTGAAGTAAAATTTACAAGTTTATCTGCCAATGAACTAATCTCAACATCTGGAGATTCTCCGTCTTTGTTTTCCCTTCCTTTGATCTACAATACACTACGCCATTAGTTTTACATGTGAATAATAATCGTCCATTTCTTAGTCTATCTACTGAAAAGCAAGTCATCCTATAAACAGATGCTATGAACTGTAATAAACCAAGGCACTAATAATGCTGCATAATATAATATAAGATCTGCCAACCATGAAATCGTAAAAATATACTCCCTCCGTCCCTAAATAAATGTCCACTATTGACTTCAAAGTCTTTTTGTTCCAACTTTGACTTTGAATTATTTCATTCGTGTTATGTAATACTTGATGAAAATACATTTAAGACCAAATTCGTTCATATATTTTGTATCAAGTATTACATAACACAAATAAAATAATTTATGGTCAAAGTTAAAAAGAGAAGACTTAAAAAGTCAATAGTGGACACTTATTTAGGGATGGAGGTAGTACATGGGTTGGCTTTTAGTGACTGAGATGGAGCATACCCACGCCTCAATTTAATTCCAGTCCCATGTATCATCCACACCCGTGAAAACAGGATGTAGCCCCTGCTAGAAACAAGTAACGTGCTTAATGCTAACATAAAAGACGAAAAAATTAAATGTCCCAAATATAAGTTTAGCATCAAAAACCAACATACCGGGGTAGACCCTTGCATATCAACTCAGGCAACAAATAATCTAGATGGTTGAAGTGTTCTGCCATGCCAAATTACCTGGAACAAATAAATGTCAAACACATTACCAAGCAAGCAAATCACTCACATCTGGTACAAATGAAACAGTTTGACAAAAAAAGCAACCATATTTGAGTTAATTTCCTATATAACATATTTATGTTAATCTTTTGATAGATCACTTACGCGACTGCGATAAGCAAACTCCAACTGTTCAGCAACATCCTTCCTGAGTGGAAACCAATCAAGACTCCCTTTACGAGCAAAACAGTGACCTCTTAGAACACGTCGATTGTCTCCATTCCAATAAACAGGAAAACTATGTCGTCTTAATAAGTCTACCTGCAACGATTACCACCACACGAATTTATAATCAAAAACATGTTTTAGGCTAGTTTAATCCACGAAAATCAATGTAAATCATTTTATATTCGATTACACATTTAAGTTAAATATGTGTTTGAGCATACCCATGAACAGAGTAGGATAGGTGAGATGAGGGTGATGGTGGCTCGACTGTGATGGTGGTGGATGTGGTGGTTATCTCAAACCAAACAACCGAAGAAAACAATATCACCCATACAGTTCCCGTGTCTTGATGACGGTGATGGCGTGGAGGAGCGATGATTGGTGGAACGACGACGTTATAAGGCGGTGAAGTGTGGCTGTGATGTGAGTTGGTTCTAGAGAGAAGGAGAAAAGATGAATAGAGAGAAGATAGATCTGGCTAAGCTAGTAGTGTTAATGTTT
This sequence comes from Artemisia argyi, assembly GCA_030686995.1. NCBI lineage: Eukaryota > Viridiplantae > Streptophyta > Magnoliopsida > Asterales > Asteraceae > Artemisia > Artemisia argyi. The sequence continues at coordinate 187,500,731 of CM060685.1, read as the reverse complement.
TGATTTTGGGTGAAAAAGGGGCGCCATTTGAGCGGAGCGGGAGATTGAAATTTTTGGGGAAAAATTAGGGGCGGATCTTGAGCGCCTGATTAAAATTTTGGAGATTGAAAGTCTATCAAATGAACTCGAAATTTTTAATGAGTTGAGCTCAATCTTATATAAGTTCGACTATAGTTATTGTTGAGTTCTCGATCTTGTAAGTAATATAAAATATGTTTTTTTTTCTTTTTTTTATTATTATTTTTTTAAGTGTACTAAGTGTAAATATTTATTTATGAATGTATCAAGCTTTTTGAGCTGAAGTTGAACCGAATTCAATTCTTAGGTTATATTATATTTCAATTTTAATTTGTGTCAGAAAACACATCTTTACAGATAAATCGAGCTTTTCGAGTCAAGCTCAAGCCGAGTTCAAACTTTCTTGATCCCGGATAACATGATCGAGAGGGTGATGGAGGCTTGACTGTGATGGTGGTGGATGTGGTTGTTATCTCGAACCAAACAACCGAAGCAAACAAAATCACACCCATTTCCTCCCTTGTCTTGATGACGGTGATGGCGTGGAGGAGCGATGGTTGATGGAACGATGGCGAGATACGGCGGTGAAGTGTGGCGGTGGTGTGTGAGTCGGTTCTAGAGAGAAGGAGAAGATATGAATAATAGAGAGAAGATATATCTGACTAGTGTTAATTAGTGTTTTGATTTTGGGTGAAAAAGGGGTGGGATCTTGGGCCAGAGATTGAAATTTTAGGGAAAAAAGGGGCGAGATATATCTTGAGCAACAGATTGAAATTTTGGGAAAAAGGTGAGCTCCAAATGTTTAATGAGTTGAGCTCAACCTTATGTAAGTTGGATTCGAGTTATTGTTGAGTTCTTGAGCTTGTAAGTGATATAAAATATGTTTTTTTTTTTTTTTAATATGTAATTGTACTAAGTGTAAATAGTTATTTATGAATGCATCAAGCTTTACGAGCTGAAGTCGAACCGAATTCAATTCTTAGGTTATATTTCAATTTTTTTTACAGTTACACCGGTTTACAGTAATTTATGCCTAGCAGCATTAAGTTATACCAAGCAGCATTAAGTTCTGAGTTACTATAACTCTTCATGGTTTCATTTAACTTGATATTTTAACTTTATTTCATTTGTAAATACAAGAATTTGTAATTAGATTATAACTTTTACACTATAGTTTTAAAAGATTGTTACAAACATTTAATTAGATTATAACTTTTACACTATACTTTATTTGAATTTATGAAGTCAATTTTATAATGTGTTTGTTATACCTCAATTTTATTTGACTTTATGTAATCCTTTTGCTTGTTCCCTTGTTGTACCATCATGCTTCTCACTTTATTCTTGATTTCTTTCTCAACAAAATCTAAATTCTTATTTTATCTATCAACCAAGTAACATCAAAACAAAGGTATTAGATCTCTTTATTAATCAGGTCATAACAATGTTGAAGTAAGTTTGCCAATTCAGGGAGTAAAACTATCACAAACACAAATTTTACACAACTAATAACTAGATTAATACCATTATGTTTATTCTTACTATATTTTCTAACATTTGAAACCACTTAGCTTACAATGCTTATTACCATTTAAAGTTTAAAAATAAAATTATAGAATGTTTAGGAGCGCGCATTTAATGTGTAAAATTAAAATGATTACAATTAGGCATGAGTAATTAGTGCATTTCACATGCTAATGTTATGTTAAACTTGGTAAATTGCAATAATCTTTAATGTTGAGACTTTCAAAATTCCCTAGACGTATGTCGCATCCCTTTTTAAGGCCATCACTTAGCTTTTCAACACACACTTTTTAAACAATCTTTTAAGATCGAAGTTATGGCTGGAAACAAGAAAAGAACAAGGTGCATTTCTTCAAAGAAGAATCGTTCAAAGTAAGTACTACTAGTTAAACTTTTGTACACGTAAACATTCAAAGTTTGTAAAGATGTTATGTACGTACATGTTGACTTGTTATTTTTTTAGTAGAAGTTAGTTAATCCATAATACTTTTGGTGTATTAAGCTTTTATGAATTTATAAAAATGGTTATCAATTGGTAGCTTTAGGTAATCAGTTATGAAATTGTGTTAGTTTATAACGTAGTAGTTTGAATGTTTTATTCCTTATATTTGTTATCTTCCTAGTACATAAGATCCGTGAAAAAAACCTAGCTTTACTCACCCAGCATTCAAAACTTACATCATAAGAATACCAAAAGGATAATCTTTAATGTTAGAATGTAACATTATTATATCGAAAATTTTCGGCCCCCCAATCAAGACGGTCAAAAGGATAATCTATAAATTTATCAAAAGGATAATCTGTATAAATTTATCAAAATGATAATCGTTAATGTTAGAATGTTACATTATATATACATCATATAAGAATACCAAATTAAAAGGATAATCTGTAAATTTATCATCTAATGCTTATTTGATTTCAGGAAACCAGAGAAGGTGTTTAACATTGGTATGAGTCGTGGAGTTCTCGAAGAAACAAGGCAAGACGCAAAGCAAGTTTGCTTCAAATTAAGAAAGATGAGAAGGAATAGTGTCGCTAGGATTAGAAAACCTAATTAATAGTTCCAAAAACTTGATGCGTGGGAATCGCACCTTGCTTTACCTCTCGAGGGATCTCGCGAGGCTTACAACCCCCACCAGGCAGTGTACCTGATCGTTGTAGTATAGTATAGTGACAAGTACCGGGGGATTGATCGTTCAACTTAGGAATAGTGTCGCTAGGATTAGAAAACCTAATTAATAGTTCTAAAGATGAAAGATGATTATTTTTGTGTTTTTATATTTTATGAAAGCAAGTAAAATCTCGGGTTTTGGAAGAGTGGGCGGAATTAGTTGTTATTCAACTAACCCAAAAACTACTTTATAACTATTTAAACAAATGAAAATGAAATTAAGCTAATATTAAACTAAGGTTGTGATCAGTATTTGGAGAAGTTGTGTTTACTTAGACTTCATTACTCCCTAGATATCTTTTACATGTCAATTACTTGTTACACTTGTATGGATGACGGATTGTATTCCTTAATACCATTCGTGGGGTGGCATACATAACTCCCCAACTCTATGAGCTCTTATCTCCTCCTACACCATGACCCAGCACAACTATAGGGTTTGTAAACAGTGGCTCATGCATTAAATACAACCAATAAAGACCTAGTACGCCTCGGTTCATGTTTCTTAAGACGTTCAAGCATGTTACCATTTGGAGATCTGCCAGTTTTCTTAAGCCTAACATATAATATCATTCATCCAAGAACAAGAATAGACAAGTAATCAACACATAATCAACATCCAGGTTTCATTAGATCTAAGCAAACACAAAAGAAATCTAGCCTAGCATAGTAGAATTAAGATAAGAGCAAAAGATAAACAACCAACACATAGACATATTGATTGAATTAAGAGTATACTTATCTCAATTACAATGCAAGGTCTCAAGGGTTTGGAACCCTTGAAAAACCTGTAAAAGAGGCACCAAAATCGTCTTTAGGGTTTCACCAAAACTTCTCTCTCTTTTATGAAAAAACTAGAAAACTATATATAGGAAAATCGTCCTGACGGCGTCAAGAGTAAAATCTGACGCCGTCAACTCGCCGCCATACACTTCCTCGGACGCCCTAGATCCACTTGTGACGGCCTTGGTGACGCCGTCACCACCTACGGTAAATTAATCTTGGCCACTTTGACGCCGTCATCTCTCCATCTGACGCCGTCACCAGCTACGGTAAAATATTCATCTTGTCTGACGCCGTCAAGAGCAAACCCTTGACGCCGTCACCTTGTATTTCCAGCTTGGATTTTTGGTACTTTGTCGTTTTCTTCACTTTATGCTCCAAAAACGTCCAAAATAGCCTCTTTTCCAGAATTCACTCTCCAAACACCTAAAATCACAAAAGGAACGATTTAGGGCAATATTTGATCAAATAAAGTCGGATTCGGGCTTAAATGACCCCCTAAAAACGGATCATTTTTCGCCTCATCATATACCCTTACACTTGAGATTTGCTTGTCCTCAAGCAAATGAGCTTTTATTCTACTCAAAAGACAAGTTAGGAGTCATTTAACACTAATATAAAAGTAATTACAACAAATAATCGTTCCACTAAAGACCAATAGACAAGCACGGATGTCATACACAAGCACCTCACAAATAGTGTTTAGATACTCACATCTCTCGGGTGTAATAAAGTAATATAACATTATGGAAATGGAAGATATCTCTCACTACCTGTCATAACAAAATAGATTACCATAGGCTTGGGAAAGGATGAAACCTCCACCACATGGCGTAAGCACCTAGGATAAACTATCAAAGAGGTCTTTTAGAAGGGTTATAACGTTAGGTGTAGGGATATGAATTACACGGTTTTGTTGGATAAAGGGAATTTTACTGGTGGCGAGTTAACAATCTTAGTAAATTACATGTACAAGATGGCGTTGCTAAGCCAAGACTAGACTCGACTTAAGCTAATAAATGAAAAATAAACAAAAACATAAAATGAACATAGAATGAAAACGGGATGGTAGTCCGTATGTTTTTTTTTTTCTTTTTCCTTTTTTCTATATTTTTTTTTTCTTTTTCTTAATTTTTTCGATTTTTTTTTTTTTTTTTTTTCATACACTCTTACCCTACCATCCAAAATATTACATCATAGGGGTTTGAGCAATCCCCTTACACTTGAATCTTTACATACTTTACATTAAACTATTCTAATGACTCGAATTAAGAAAATCAAAACACTTGGAGCACTTTTAAGATTAACGCACATATGGGGGTAATATATGATGTTCTTCCCCATTACTCCATAAAATAAGTACTTACCCATGAGTCCCAATCGTCCCAAAACAATATGTACAAGGATATGACTCTACTTAGCAACCATGTAATCAATTAGAAAGTTAACTTAGGGTTTAACAAATAACAATAATGCACTAAAAATGAGCGCATACACGGAAGGCTAAGGCGATTTGGGTGTACATTTAAGTGGGGTGTAACAAATTCTTCCTTTAAGTAAGATGCTTAAAGTTAGAAACGAAAAGATAGGCTCGGAGGGGTGTACTAGGGGTTTCGTGTACTAAAAATGAGTACAACGCAAAGGGTATGGGAAAAATTAGTTGACTTAACTAGCCAAGTAATATGACTTAAATGGTCAAGTAATTATGATACGGGTTTAACACAAGGGTAATCCTAATGCCTCTTATCATGTAGTAAATCCTACCACACGAATGTAGTCTCACTAGCGGTCTCGGGATGCATCACTAACGCAAGTTCTAGAATCTAAATGCTACCGGTACACTCATAAGCACCAATAATAAATGCTTTTCCTATCAAATCTAAAGGCGAACCTTACATCTTTGGGTGGAAAATTTTTCTGAATATACGGTTATGTGCTAGTCATACAACCTCCTATCCATGAGACGCTTGCTATGGCTAAAGTCTCACTCCTAAATGTTGTAAAAAAATTTAAATTTGGCGCTAAAATTGCACTAACAAGTATTTCTCATAGTTTTATTACTCATCTACTATCAAACAAAACAAAGTCAAGCGAAAGTGCATATGTAAGGTATCATCTTTTTCCCCTCCCCTTACACTTAGGATGAACATTGTCCCCAATGTTCAAGTAAAGAATGTAAAAGTTAAGAAGTAAAGAGAATGAAATCAAATACTCCCCTGATTCGCTCGGTATAGATTATAGGTTGGCCAGGTTAAATCTTCCTCCAAGAAAATGAACAATCAAAGCTTCCCTTCCAGAATATAAATCATCTTCTTGTCTTAAATAACCTGTAAATCCTGACAAAAGTAGACAAGGCAACCTCGCGTAAAATCGGCGGCATCCTATATAAGTTACTAAATCCTAGAAAACAAAGTAAGATATAATGCTTGTGGAATGAAGTTTGCAGATTTCTTGGAGATTATAAAACTTAATAATTCACAAAAACCATAAGACTCCGTTAGAAAAACAAAACGGGTAAAATTTCCAGATTTTTGACTCCTGACGCCGTCAAGAGCAATTGCCTGACGCCGTCAGAATGGACCTGCAGAAATCTTTATGTTAAGTTTCCGGAAAATTTCTGGAAAAACCTTGTCCTACTTCCTGGAAAATCCTGCAAAACTTCATTATGACTCGATACAAGCATTTGACTCTAACAAATACGAATATACATGTTCATTAAATATTGTGGAGAATCATGATCGGTTTGTTTCTTAAAAACATATTTGGGGTTTCCCCTTACACTTATCTTTTGCAAAAATACCTTTAGGTTGAAGTTAAGACTAGGCCAAACAACATAATAAAGTATTTCACATTTTAATTGAGAAACATGATCAACCAACAATAAAAATAAAACATGCATACGGAAGCAAATAACAATCAAACAATTAAAATCACACAAAACATGGGTTTGTAAAGATAAACCATCAACAAAAATTAAAAGCTAATCATTCATACACAAATTAAAAGAACAGAAATAGAAATTGTTCAATGCCAACAAAGGCCGGATCCTAGACTATTACAACCAAATGTTTCAAATTGTTCAACCAAGAATAAATTGTTCAAGAATTACAGACATCAAGATGGATCACTGAGGGGGAGGACCAAAACGATAATCATAACCAGGTGGGAGATGTCCAGTGTACCCATAGGGAGGGTAGTCAGTCTCTCGGCCTGGGAAGGGGTCAATCTGCAGGTGAGGCTCAAGCTGATCTCGGGTGGAGAGGTGCTGCATCTGGCGGACGGTATGATCATACATCCAGTCAAAGCGCTGGTCGGTAGCTGCTCGCCACGTGTCCATCTGACCCATCCAGACACCCTGGTGTGCCTGCCAGTCTCCCCGACTCATATGTCGGTAGTAATCAGCCGTCACTGCCTCATACTGATGCTGCTGGGGCACTCCCTCATCATCACCGTCATCATCCTCATCATCAGCCCCTATGTACCATATATAGGTACCATCCCCCATCTGCATCACAATCCTCATCTGCCTAAGGGATTTCGCCCTCACTATCCTGCAGTTCCCACAGTCGCTCAAGTATCCCATGATCTGAGGAGTAAGAAGACCATAGGAACGGGCCAACCGTGTGATGAACATCCCCCCATAAACCTTGTCGATATCCCTCTCACCCACACTGGTCTTCAAATAACTGGCCACCCAAAACGGGATGTTGCAATAGACATCCTCGGAAAAGATGGTGTACAAGTAGAATAAGTCCGAAGAAGTGATACGGTGGGTGGTACCCTGGCGTGCAGACAAGCTATAGGTGATGCATCTGTGAACTAGCCTGACAAAGGGGTCCCTGATAGATGCAGCCCCAGTGGTCGAGGTGTAGGCCCCATTCCCTATGGTGGGCCAAAAGGTAACACACCTCATCTCATTCCGCTGAGTCTCTCCGTGTAACAGATTCAGAAGAAAAGCCCCATCAACCTCCTCACTAGTGTATAGCCCCAGCCTCCAACCAAACTCAGCCACAGAACAAGACCTCAACTCACCCCCTAGCCTAAAGTATATCGTGGTGCCCCCCATATCTCCCCTAGCCTCAACTTGGTCAAACCGGAAAGTCGCAAAGAACTCTCGTACCAACTCACTAAACACCGTCTCCCTCATCCTAAACAATCTCTCCCATTGCGGACCCGCGAATCCATCTGTGCGGATCCTCCCTACAAACTCACCCTCCAACCCACTAGCTCTCAGAAAATCCCAGTCAACCACCGCCCCAACATCGATGTGGTGGTTACACAACTCCTCATACTTAGTACTAGTGCCGACATCACCAAACTCACTCCAACTATGCACTAATTCCCCATAAGTAACTCCCTGAGATCTAGAAGAACTACCCCTATGTTGGCGAGTTCGTTTGCTCATTTTCCTGAAAAAAATGTAGTGAGTGGAAACGATTAGAACGCGAGATTTATATGAATTTTATGCAGTCAGACACATCTGATGCCGTCAAGAGTATTTTCTGACGCCGTCAGATGGACCAGAAATGAAGCCATGCAAAAGCGAGGGAAAAATCAATTTTCAAACTCTTAACCCATTACCCAAACGCTCCTTAAATCAGGAAACAGGGGTGGGGGTCAAAAAATCCGAGGCATGATGGGTTCTCCCTAAATTAATGCATGATTCGGATGAGACAACATCATCAAATGGTAACCCCACGATTACAAATCACCAATTGGATGGCATTACGATTTGCTAATGGTGGGTCAAGAATGGGGTTTCGGGCGAAAGGGGTTTTTCAAATTGACGGGTCCTAAGGATAATTAACCGAGAAAGGATGAAGAAAACTTACTTACAAAGGAGAGATCGAAGGCGGAAGATGTCGAATTGGGGGTTTGAGAGTCGGAGTAGCAGCAACACTTGGGTGAGATTTGTGGGGTATGGGTTGAAAGTGATTGGTTCTTGGGTTAATATTGCTGATTCGTCGAGCTGACGGCGTCAAGGGTTAAATTTGACGCTGTCAAATGCCCGTGTGGGGTGGACTTTGGAGTAGTTTCAAGTTTAGTCCCTGCTCTTTGCGTGAATAACTAAACATGAGTAAAACTCATGAGTAGCTATTCCGTTAACGAGGTCCACCAGGGTCGAACGTCTCATTACTGTCGCGGAGAGAGGTGATGTAGTAGCTGGGGTCGGGTGATGTTTTGGCTAAGTTGATCCTTATGCACGGGTCGTTGGCGCGAGAAGAAAGATGTTGTTCAATGGGAGGTTTCAAATCAATGGTATTTGTGAGGTGTGGCCTCTTCACACCGGGTTTAAAACCAAAAGAACATTTTTTGGATGAGATCGGGAATATGGTTCGCAAGCACCCAACGAAAATGCAATTTATCCGCGAGCTTTTCTCCTTATGGGGGTACTTATGAGAATGGGGGGTAGTTAGTGGTAAAGCATTTGAGGAGAATTTCCAGCTGTCCTCCTGGTCAAATACCAAAGAGGCTGAAACCTCGAAAACTTTTTCAATTTTTTTGGGTATAGAATTTTCTTTGATCTTTTCTTTGACCCTTGATATGAATTGGTCTGCGAAATCCATGAAGGCTTTGTGGGTGTTTTCCATGCGTGCCTCAAGGTGCTGGATTTGCTTTTCCTGATTATCCATGAAGGTTACCATTATTCCTTCGAATTCCACTTGCCGTGAGCGTTCAGGAAAATTTTGGCAGATAACCGTGTTCCTATGTGGACTAGGGTTCCATATGGGTTCATTAGCCAGTTTCTCAATACTCATCAGTTCTTTTACCTGTTTCTCGATACTTCCCAACAATTGTTCTTGGGTGGCACATGCATAGTCAAGCTTTGCTTTGCTCGGGAGCATCGGGTCCTCCCATCCTTCCTCTTCGTATTGTGCCAACTCCTCAAGAACTTTCCAACATTCGTCAACGCTAAGTCTATCTAGCCTACCCATGGCTGCGTAATCAATGGCTTTCCTTGTTTGATAGTCAACCTTACCATAAAAGATTTGGATCTGCAGCCATGGTTCGATCCCATGATGAGGAACTTTTCGGAGTAGGTCTTTATATCGATTCCATGCTTCATAAAAAGATTCATTTTGACGTTGTTGGAACATCAAGATGTCATTCCTAAGCTTAGTAGTTCTCCCCGGTGGGAAAAATTGAGCAAGGAAACGAGTGGTGAGATCATCCCATGTGGTGATGGATCCCGCGGGCAAACGCTCAAGCCATTGACTAGCTTGATCCCGTAGAGAGAATTGGAATAGGCGTAAACGGGTAGTCTCTCTAGTTTCAACACCTAGGTCTATGGAATCTACGATTTTGAGGAAGTCCTTAAGGTGTTGGTTTGGATCTTCGGAACGAAGTCCATGGAATGCACATCCGCTTTGCACCAACCGGATGGTGTCGGATCGCAAGGGTGTCACATTGGCTCCGGTGAGCTCAATGGTGTTTCGGTAGCCTTGGTGGCTAGGTCGGGAATACTCTCCTAAGGTTCGGGGCCTAAGGGGTTCTAATGGTGGGTTTTGTTGTGGTGGGATGACGGGTTCAAAGATGTTACCACCTTCCATGATGTCGGATGGTAAAGAGTTACGAACAAAGGCACGAAGAAATAAGATAGACTAAAGAAGACCTAAAAATAAAAATAAAAATCTTACTAGAAAGGAATCTAGCAAGTAGACCTAATAAAAAGAAATCCTAACCTAGACAATAACTATTCCCCGGGCTGCGGCGCCAAAAACTTGATGCGTGGGAATCGCACCTTGCTTTACCTCTCGAGGGATCTCGCGAGGCTTACAACCCCCACCAGGCAGTGTACATGATCGTTGTAGTATAGTATAGTGACAAGTACCGGGGGATTGATCGTTCAACTTAGGAATGGTGTCGCTAGGATTAGAAAACTTAATTAATAGTTCTAAAGATGAAAGATGATTATTTTTGTGTTTTTATATTTTATGAAAGCAAGTAAAATCTCGGGTTTTGGAAGAGTGGGCGGAATTAGTTGTTATTCAACTAACCCAAAAACTACTTTATAACTATTTAAACAAATGAAAATGAAATTAAGCTAATATTAAACTAAGGTTGTGAGCAGTATTTGGAGAAGTTGTGTTTACTTAGACTTCATTACTCCCTAGATATCTTTTACATGTCAATTACTTGTTACACTTGTATGGATGACGGATTGTATTCCTTAATACCATTCGTGGGGTGGCATACATAACTCCCCAACTCTATGAGCTCTTATCTCCTCCTACACCATGACCCAGCACAACTATAGGGTTTGTAAACAGTGGCTCATGCATTAAATACAACCAATAAAGACCTAGTACGCCTCGGTTCATGTTTCTTAAGACGTTCAAGCATGTTACCATTTGGAGATCTGCCAGTTTTCTTAAGCCTAACATATAATATCATTCATCCAAGAACAAGAATAGACAAGTAATCAACACATAATCAACATCCAGGTTTCATTAGATCTAAGCAAACACAAAAGAAATCTAGCCTAGCATAGTAGAATTAAGATAAGAGCAAAAGATAAACAACCAACACATAGACATATTGATTGAATTAAGAGTATACTTATCTCAATTACAATGCAAGGTCTCAAGGGTTTGGAACCCTTGAAAAACCTGTAAAAGAGGCACTAAAATCGTCTTTAGGGTTTCACCAAAACTTCTCTCTCTTTTATGAAAAAACTAGAAAACTATATATAGGAAAATCGTCCTGACGGCGTCAAGAGTAAAATCTGACGCCGTCAACTCGCCGCCATACACTTCCTCGGACGCCCTAGATCCACTTGTGACGGCCTTGGTGACGCCGTCACCACCTACGGTAAATTAATCTTGGCCACTTTGACGCCGTCATCTCTCCATCTGACGCCGTCACCAGCTACGGTAAAATATTCATCTTGTCTGACGCCGTCAAGAGCAAACCCTTGACGCCGTCACCTTGTATTTCCAGCTTGGATTTTTGGTACTTTGTCGTTTTCTTCACTTTATGCTCCAAAAACGTCCAAAATAGCCTCTTTTCCAGAATTCACTCTCCAAACACCTAAAATCACAAAAGGAACGATTTAGGGCAATATTTGATCAAATAAAGTCAGATTCGGGCTTAAATGACCCCCTAAAAACGGATCATTTTTCGCCTCATCAATCTAACCCCTCAAAATTACATAAGTTATCATAAATGTGTGACCATATGTATCGAATTGTGACTACACTTAAATAATGTATGACAAAATATGACTATGATTTAGACACCTAAATAAATACTTCATGTGACCATATATAACATTTTGAATTTAGTCACACAAACACTCAATGTGACTAATATCAAGGTTAATGATAACTGAGTTCACATTTTGCTATAAATAATAGTCACATAAATATTTCACAATGTGACTATTTTGAATGTATTGGTCACATATAATACCCTTATAATATGGCAATAAACATAATTTAGATACACATTCGTGATATGTTGTGATTATTGTAAAGCCTATAGTCACATGATCATGCTATAATTAAATGTGACTATACACATTAGGTTGTGGCAAGCAAACACACACTAGACTTTAGACATGCATATTAACTTACATGACCATATGTATCGAATTTTGGCTACACTTAATCATGTATGTCTATGGTTTAGTGTGACCATATATGAAATTTGGTCACACTCTTCAAGTGTGTGACATATATATGTCACTTTTAAATGCATATCGTGACTAACGCTTCAAACTTACTTTTCAGTTGTCACACATTTCAAATTCATATGTGGCTAAATATTTAGCAAAGAATACCGGTCACGTTTAAATAATGTGTGACAAACTTGACTATATAATTTAGCCACATACGCAAGTACTTCATGCGACCATATATCTTTTTGGTCATACTCTTCAATTGTGTGACATATGTTTGTCACATATGTATATGTGTAGTGTGACTAATGCTTAAAGCTGATTTGTATCGGTCACACGTCCCAAATTAAAAGTGACTAAATGATCAAAAAATATTTACCAGTTACCCTCTAGTCACATAAATACACAAATGTGTGACATATATCTTCCGAAATGGTCACACAAGTCGGATAAAGTGTGGCTGTTTATTTTATTTTCATACATTTAGTCACGTAAATATGTTACAGTGTGACCGTTTGAAATCGACCATGTGTGACGAAAGGCCATTTTTGTACTAGTGGTAGGTTTTAGGAAGGGTGATGAGTTTGTTAAGGCATAAAAGGATGGTGGGTTACAACTGTTAATGCTTCATCCGAAAGTTTTGGTTTAAATCATTAAAGTCAAAAGCATATATGTTTTTAGCAATTGTTTCCTGCATTACTTTCCACAGAATCAATACTTTCCTGCAATAGTATAGTTCTGTTTCATTTCCTTCAGTGGTAGAGAAGTAATAAGGCGTAGTAGAGAAGTTTGCAAGGTTTCAACATTTCCTTTTGTAAGTTTTTCAACTTTTCAACATCATTGACTTTCAATAATTCAACTTTTCAAATTTGACTGCTTTTATATTATATGTAGTACTAGCTTAAAGACCCGTTGACACCGGGTAATTTTTTTAAAGAAATAGAGAAATGAGATGATAAGAAAAGTAATAACGTAAATTTGTTCCATTTAAAATATGAAACAAATAATGAGACAATGCGTCCATTATAAGATAAGAAATTGCTTACGTTACAATTACACTAACAAACATCGAAGCTTGGGGTCTCCAAAATTTATTGTGTTGAACAGCAAAAGATGTGTGTAATCGCCCATCAATTTACAATCATAGCGTTGGTGAATCTAAAATAGATTGACTCGAACATAAAATGATGTGTGTTAGCGCCTATCGATTCAAAACCCAATCCTTGCGATAATGATAGACCTTCAAGTACTTCTCTACATGTAAACTTTTTCCTATGTATATGATACATTTTTAATCTTTTATTGGTTTAATTGGTGTTGAATTCTGAGGTAACCATATGACACAAATTTTAAGTTATGTGATACATTTAATTAGTATAGAAAGGTCCATTGCTTGACATTTGGTTCAAGTTTTAAAGCTAAATAAGATTGAATCTAAAAGATAACGTGTTAGTTAGGTGACAAACAAACCCGATAAAACTTTTAGATAATTAAAAACTAAAAGTTCTCCAAAAATATTTACAGCAACACTTATTGCGCTAGTCGAACAAAAAGACAACATGGGCATGGAAAATATAAGACTAATAGAAGAAATTATAATGCCAACACAAAAATGGAGAAGTATCATTTCTATTTTACTTCTCCATTTTTGGGATAATTACATGAAAATGTATCTAACTTGTCACTTTTTGTAGTTCTGTGTATCCTACTATTTTTTTTTTGTAGTTCCATGTACTCAACTTTTGAATTAAATTAGTTGTATGTAATATTAAACTTTTTTTTGTAGTTCTATATACTCAACTTTTGGGAATATCAGTCTCAATTGGTGACTTTACAAAGTTGAGTACATAAAGTATCTAACACACCAAAAAACAATTTTAAATAATATTCAGCTTCAACTTCTACAACATTTAGCTTTAGCTTAGGATATTCCAACATTGAGTTTTTAACTTAAATGACTTATGGTTAAACTACATTCACCTTACACTTTGTTCTCAAGTTTATATTTTAGTGGAAAGTGAGGAAAACAGTGATAAGCCATTGGTGTTCCTCATTTATTATCATAGTCCCATTGGTTTGATTTTCCTTCTTGTCACCACTAGGTTACTCAATAAGCAACATATACATCAAATAAATGTGGTAATTGTTAGTATCATTTGGAAAAGTACATTTTAGAAATATTATTTTACCGTCATTTAAATACCTTTTCTCATTGTCGCCACTATGTTACTCTATTGCAACATATACATCAGATACATATGACATGCAAAACTTGTTTCGAGTTTTAAATTAGTAATTATATACGATATATTAAGCAATCAACTACAATAAATACTCAAATAAATACAAGTTCCAAACACCCAAACAACTAATAATGCATTTCGTAACAAAAGAAGCAAATTTAAACATTATTTCATACATTGTAGTAGAGATGGCAAGTTTGACCCAATCTAAAATCACACTAAAGAACTACCCATTTTGACCCGAACCCAGTACCCAACCCACCTGACCTATTCATTTTGCTACCTTTACAACACATTACAGGAACTAATAATAAATACAAACATTAACACAAAAGACCTCTTAAGAGGTTTTCTTCCTGGTTCAAATTGATCAACGGCTGCGATGAAACCCTTTATGTCTCAAGAATTTTAAAACAACTTCATCTCTTCCTTCAACCACATTTTAAGTAACTTCTCGTATATTTCATTGTTGTCATGACTGTGCAAATTCTCAATGTTTTCCCTCGGCATCATAAATCAACTGAGCATAGAAATTAACTTCACCATTCTTTCCTAAGTTCTTCTCCACTTCACCAACCTTAAGGATGTTCTCAAGCCCTTCTATAGAGACGGTCATAATCCTTCGGTCAAGCCATATTAAGAGATAAAACAATGGTGTTATACACCCTTGACTCACCAATTACCTACAAATCAATGTAACATTTAAGTGTTGGTATGTAGATTATTTTAGGGGTATAACTTTTGAAAGATGATAAGAAAGGAACATACTTCATTTGCTCATTGGTACCACCATAGGTGGCATCTGATATTGCCCATGCAACCTCTTTTTTTATATCGAATTCGACATTTTGTAACATTTAAATGTTCTTATCATTTGGAAAATGTAATTTTTAAGGTCATTCAAATACCTTTTCTCATTGTCACCACTATGTTACTCCACACATTGGTTTCCTTTTCTGGCTTCCGCTTCCCATAGCAATACATGAATGACAATTTATAGAATAATCTTGGTGCATATGTTGAAGAAATAGACATACCCATGAACACATTATCAAACATCTTAATGGCTTAGTTATTCATACTGGTGGCTTGGATTTTGTAGCTTGTTTTAATAGAAAATCTCAAAATGAGTATGGCATGTCAACTCAGATTTACAGAGAAAATTAAGAGACTTATGACTAACTCAAAACACATGTACAAATCCAACGTTCTAAAAATTCTTAAGTGACCCCAACCAAAATTGAAAGTTTTCATGTACTTTTGCAAGCTACAAAATAACCATGGAATGTTTGTATAGACCAAATACACAATCTCATAGCAGATTTTGTTATCTATGATTTATAAATTATCCGTATTATGGCCTAAAGGTGGACCCTTTTCTTATGTAGTTGGAATGGTTTTTTTTACCCATTTGAAATAAAATATAACCCGACCACATTCATTTGTAATCATGATATTTTGGTTTAGTAAAGAGGCACTAACCTGAGCACATTGACATTGTAACCATGCATTATAACTTTCTTCAAGGCACCCGTCTATTTGGTCCGTTAACCCTTAATTAAACCATAGCTGTGAATCTTGGATCGGGTTTACTTACCATACCCCCACTTTCAGATACCACAGAAAACCGCCCTCTATCAGACCACTTTGATGATTGGTCACGGAATAATTTCGGTTTCCTATGTGAGGGTTTTGAGTAATCACTTGCATATGAAACATTCTCCTCCGCATTCCAAATGGAATCATGGTCCAAATTCTGTTCATCCTGAATATAATCTTCTGATATGGGACTAGATAGCACAGTTTCTTCTTCTTCTTTACATAAGGAATTTATTTAGTCACTGGAATTCGACTCGTCTATAATCGTTGTCAGTCCCTCTTCATGGGGAATGGAAGCAGCAGTAACTTGATTATTTTGAAAGTTCTTCCTTTATTTTTTCTTATTCCTCATTCTCTCTTTTCTACGGAGATTCTTTCTTTTTCTTTTAACCTTCTTCGCTCCTTCCGTTCTTCTTCAAGGAGTTTAACCTAAAAAATAAAAGAGCTTAAAAACCCACTACATGTGGAATAATGGGCAAGCTCCATAATGGCCGGGGTACGTAAACTTTTACTGTCGTTCAAAACACATCAGGTATGACTCACTTTCTTTTAAAATAAGAATATACAATGCCTAAAATATGGCTTAAACTATATCTTATTGTTACAACAATACTTTATTATAGAGATTCATGAGATTTTATGCACACTGTGGGCAATTTTCAGCTTGTTTGACATGTAGCATATTTCAATGTACCCATTTAACCCAATAGAGAAAAACATGACCCAAATTAACCCATTAATTAGTCAACATGATTTTTTATGAAAATTTCAAACCTATTAAGATTGTCAAATAAAAGAAAACCCAAACAGATTGAGATTGTTAAATATATGTTGCCAACTAACTGGTTGATCTAAACAATTGGGTCACACATGACCATCTACTGTAACATGGATTAGTGAACATCAAAACCTTGATTTCTTTGATCTACTTAAACCAAGACTAAACCCAAACTTACATTTTGATATTTCCGACATCATTTGCCTCTTAAGTTAGATGATACATACGAAAGTATATTTTTCCTATACATGAATAAAAAGGCTAAAAAACATACAATTATGTGTTGTTTCTATAAAGTCAATTGCTAAAATGGTTCGAAATGCAAATTAGATATCATATTTCTTTGAAGATACAAAATCAAATGAGATAATAACATGCTAAATAGTTCCAAAGATACGATACAATTGCAACACTTAGGTTTAGGTGCACTCCACACATCAGTTGTTATACAAACACGTCCTGGAAAAGTTTTAAAATTTATTTTCATAACTTTTGTAGCTTTAGACCACATTTTTGTAGCATCATGTTTTTATGGAATGGCGACTTACTTGACAATATTCTGGCACTGGCTTAATCTTACTACACGCTTCCCTGGATGTGTGATGACACCAATACCCATTGGCACCACTGTTGTTGCATTAGCTTGCTTGAAACAATACCAAGCAACCTGCCATTTTGCATCTGATTCATATTCCGAATCCTCATTACAGTTATACATTTTCGGGCTTTTCACTCAGACCAGTAATCTTGTACCCGGCATTAGGTGGGCTTGTTTTCACCCTAAGTTTCTTTAGGTTTCATTTTTCCTGAGAAAATAATAACTTAAATGTATTGAACAATATGAGGGTGTTAAGCAGAAAGAAGGAAAGAGGTGGAAAATGCTTACCTTTTCCCAGTCAATTTCTTAAGGATCTTTAACATATTTGTTGTTGATCAGAAAATCTACCATTTGGGTGTACATTTAAGTGGTGTGTAACAAATTCTTCCTTTAAGTAAGATGCTTAAAGTTAGAAACGAAAAGATAGGGTCGGAGGGGTGTACTAGGGGTTTCGTGTACTAAAATGAGTACAACGCTAAGGTGTGGGAAAAATTAGTTGACTTAACTAGCCAAGTAATATGACTTAAATGGTCAAGTAATTATAATACGGGTTTAACACAAGGGTGATCCTAATGCCTCTTATCATGTAGTAAATCCTACCACAATAATGTAGTCTCACTAGCGGTCTCGGGATGCATCACTAACGCAAGTTCTAGAATCTAAATGCTACCGGTACACTCATAAGCACTAATAATGAATGCTTTTCCTATCAAATCTAAAGGCGAACCTCACATATTTGGGTGGAAAATTTTTCTGAATATACGGTTATGTGCTAGTCATACAATCTCCTATCCATGAGACGCTTGCTATGGCTAAAGTTTCACTCCTAAATGTTGTAAAAAAAATTAAATTTGGCGCTAAAATTGCACTAACAAGTATTTCTCATAGTTTTATTACACATCTACTATCAAACAAACAAACTCAAGCGAAAGTGTATATGTAAGGTATCATCGTTTTACCCTCCCCTTACACTTAAGATGAACAATGTCCCCAATGTTCAAGTAAAGAATGTAAAAGTGAAAAAGTAAAAAGAATGAAATCAAATACTCCCCTGATTCGCTCGGTATGGATAATAAGGTGGCCAGGTTAAATCTTCCTCCAAGAAAATGAACAATCAAAGCTTCCCTTCCAGAATATAAATCATCTTCTTGTCATACATAACCTGTAAATCCTGAGAAAACAAACAAGACAGCCTCGCATAAAATCGGCGGCAATCTATATAAGTTACTAAATCCTAGAAAACAAGATAAGATATAATGCTTGTGGAATGAAGTTTGCAGATTTCTTGGAGATTATAAAACTTAATAATTCAACAAAAACCTTAAAACTCCGTTAGAAAAACAAAACCGGTAAAATTTCCAGGTTTTTACACGTGACGCCGTCAAGAGTGATCTCGTTACGCCGTCAGAAGTGACCTGCAGAAATTCTTATGTTTAGTTTCCGAAAAATTTCTGGAAAAACTTGGTCCTACTTCCTGGAGAATCCTGCAAAACTTAATTATGACTCAATACAAGCATTTGACTCTAACAAATACGAATATACATGTTCACTTAATATTGTGGAGAATCATGATCGGTTTGTTTCTTAAAAACATTTTTGGGGTTTCCCCTTACACTTATCTTTTGCAAAAATACTTTTAGGTGGAGTTAAGACTAGGCTAAACAACAAAGTAAAGTATTTCCACTATTTAGTTTTTTGAAACATGATCTACCAGCAATAAAAATAAAGCATGCATACGGAAGCAAATAACAAACAAACAAAATAAAAATCACACAAAACATGGGTTGCCTCCCAAGAAGCGCTTTTCTTTATTTACGATTCTTGTAGCTAGACTCAAGGTCATGGGTTACTACGTGACCTCATCGTTGGTTTCACTCTCTAGGTCGTCTTCTAAACTAGTTTTGTATTCCGGACCTAGTTGCAAGCATTCTTTGTAGAAACCAAGCATCCTATTCTTCACATACTCTACTCCTCTACGTCTATCCTCATCATTCCTATAATAAGCCGCTTGCTTGTGTTCCTTTTCTAAATTAGAGAGGAGGCGGTATTGCTCAATCTTGTAGGGCATTTGGTAGGCAACCTCATCATTTTCTTCCTTAAATCTAATTATCCCTAGAGTCGGGTCATAACTCATCCTAGTGGCCTCAACAAATGGTTTTCCAAATATTATTTGGCTTAGGCAAGCATCTATCACCGGACGAGTGTCTTCTACTATCATAAAATCGATCTCATTAGTGAGATTGCCTATAATCACATGTAATCCCTTCACTCTTCCTGCAAAATTACTTATCAGATTCTTATTGGGCATCATCCTAAAATCGAGTTGTTTCTTCATCACCCAATTGTAATAAGTCCTAGTCATGATGTTAACAGGAGATCTAGGATCGATGTAAGCTTTCCATATATGCATATGCCCAATGTTGCATGGTATGTTAATGTTAGAGGGGTCTCCCATTTTGATAAGGGGTGTGCCAAGGATATATGGTCTCTCGGGACTATCGAATAAATCCGTATGGTATTCCCGTTCTTACTTGGTGGGCAACTTATCAAAGTACTTCTCTATAGTTTCTACTCCCTCTAACCCTTTTTCCTTATTAATCTCAACTTCCCTACTTTCATCCCTAGTTTCGGTTTCTACTCCAACTTCATCCTTGTCACTTTCTTCGACCTCATTATCTATTGGCTTAATGGTGACAACATTGACAAAGTGGACATGTTTGGATGATGAGGGATCCTTAATTTGGATTCCGTTATTGGTGTCCCTAGTGTCCTTCCTAGGTGTAGTTAATGCTTGGTTGTTGAGGGCTTTCAACAAGTTGTCTATCTTGTTGGTCATCTCCGTTTGTTGTTGGTTGAATTCGGTTTCAAACCTAGCTATTCGAGCTTCTTGAGATGCCATGAACTTTGACATCAATCCTTCAAGATTGTTGGTACTACCATAGTTGTTAGAAGGATTGTTGTTGAAAGTACGGTTGGAGAGTGGACCATTTGGTTGATAACGATTAGGCGGATTGGAATAATTGAGTTGATTTTGTTTCCACCTAACGTTTGGGTGATTTTTCCAAGAGGGGTTGTAGGAATCACCGTAAGGGTTTGGCTCGGGCTTGAAAGTGTACCACTTATCTCCCGCTTTGTTGGTACGCGTGGAGGCGTAGTCCGCAAAAGCTGTTCCGGGGAGTTCCACACAATCACGAGTGTCATGGGGACCACTACATAATTCGCATGAAGAAGTGATTTTGTTCACTTGGCTTGAAGGCTTAGGAGCTTCGTAGGATTTCATTAGAAACTTGACTTGGTCCTCAAGTTCCATGATCCTACGGTCGGGAGTGCTAGAGTTATTCGAAGGCAAAGATATTGCCTTGACCGTTTTGTTCAAATCACGGGGATCATTCCAACTTTCGTTGTCATAGAGAGCAAGATCTTCTATGAGTTCCCATGATTGTTCCGCACTTAGATCACGTAGCTTACCACCTGCCGATTGGTCAATGGCTCGCCTCGTGGAGAGATCGTTATGGTCATAAAAGATTTGGACTTGGAGCCAAAGATCTATGCCATGATGAGGGACTTTTTGAAGTAAGTCCTTGAAACGAGTCCATGCTTCATAAAGAGATTCATTTTGACATTGTTGGAACATCAAGATGTCATTTCTAAGCTTAGTAGTTCTCCTCGGTGGGAAAAATTGAGCAAGGAAACGGGTGGTGAGATCATCCCATGTGGTGATGGATCCCGCGGGTAAACGCTCAAGCCATTGACTAGCTTGATCCCGTAGAGAGAATTGGAATAGGCGTAATCGGGTTGTCTCTCTAGTTTCAACACCTAGGTCTATGGAATCTATGATTTTTAAGAAGTCCTTAAGATGTTGATTTGGATCTTCGGAACGAAGTCCATGGAATGCACATCCGCTTTGCACCAACCGGATGGTGTCGGATCGCAAGGGAGTCACATTGGCTCCAGTGAGCTCAATGGTGTTTCGGTAGCCTTGGTGGCTAGGTCGGGAATACTCTCCTAAGGTTCGGGGCCTAGGAGGTTCTAGTGGTGGGTTTTGTTGTGGTGGGATGACGGGTTCAAGGATGTTCCCATCGTCCATGATGTCGGGTGGTGAAGAGTTACGAACAAACACACAAAGAAATAAGATAGACTAAAGAGAACCTAAAAATAAAAATAAAATCCTACTAGAAAGGAATCTAGCAAGTAGACCTAATAAAAAGAGATTCTAACCTAGACAATAACTATTCCCCGGGCTGCGGCGCCAAAAACTTGATGCGTGGGGATCGCACCAGGCTTTACCTCTCGAGGGATCTCGAGAATCTTACAACCCCCACCAAGCAGTGAACCTGATCGTTGTAGTATAGTATAGTGACAAGTACCGGGGGATTGATCGTTCAGCTAGGAATAGTGTCGCTAGGATTAGAAAACCTAAATACTAGTTCTAGAGATGAGGGATGATTATTTTTGTATTTTTATATTTTTTTAGAAAGCAAGTTAAAATCTCGGGTTTGAAGGATTTGGGCGGAATTAGTTGCTAGTCAACTAACCCAATACTAAAGATGCAGTCAAAATAAAATACTAGAAATGAAAATAAAACTAAATTAAACTAAGGTTGTGAGCAATAAGTGGAGAAATTGTGTTTACTTAGATTTCACTACTCCCTAGATATCTTTTACACGTTAATCACTTGTTATAGTTGCGTGGATGACGGATTATATTCCTTAATACCATTCATGGGGTGGCGCACTTAACTCCCCAATCCTATGAGTGCCTACTTCACTCCTATGTCGAGCCGGCTAAGAAGCTCCTAACATGGGATCATTAGAATTTACTCATGCATTAAATACAACCAATAAAACCTAGTGCACGTCAGTTCATGTTTCCTAAGACGTTCAAGCATGTTACCATTTGGAGATCTGCCAGTTTTCTTAACCCTAACATCGAAATCATTCATCCAATACAACCATAAACAAGTAATCAACACATAATCAACATCTAGGTTTCATTAGGTCTAAGCAAACACAAGATAAATCTAGCCTAGCATGGTGGAATTAAGACAAGCACAAGATATAGACAACCAACACATAGACATATTGATTGAATTAGAAGAACACTTATCTCAATTACACATGTAAGGGTTCAAGGGCTGAAAACCCTTGAAAAACCTGTAAAATTCGTAATAGGTTCGGCCTTAGGGTTTCTTCAAACTTCTCCCTTTTCTATGAATGAAAATTAGAAAACTATATATAGGAAATTGAGGCTGACGGCGTCATGACCAAATAGGTGACGCCGTCATCTCGCCGCCAAAATAATTCTCGGACTGCCTAGATCTACATCTGACGCCGTCATGTGTTAGGTCCTTCCAGGCCGTCACGTATTTTACTCTTGACGCTCTACTTGTGACGCCTTCATGTTTGCACTGGGCCGTCATGCAATTTACTCTTGACGCCGTCAGGGTGTTGCTCTTGACGCCGTCAGGGTTTTGCTCTTGACGCCGTCACCTACTGTTCCCAGCAAGGAAAATTAAGTCTTTGGCGTTTTCTTCACTTTTATGCTCCAAAAACGTCCGAATTGCTTCCTTTTCCAGATTTCACTCCCAAAGTACCTAAAATCACAAAAGGAACGATTTAGGGCAATATTTGATCAAATAAATTCAATTCCGGGCTTAAATGACCCCCTAAAAGTGGTTCATTTTTTGCCTCATCAGACCTACCTTTTGAGCTTATGTGCGATGCTAGTGATTTTTCCATAGGCGGTCTTGGGGCCACGAAAAGCAAAATACTTTCAGCCTATACACTACGCAAGCAAAACTATGACAAAGGCTCAGAGTCATTACACCACCACTGAAAAAGAACTATTAGCTGTGGTGTATGCCTTTGAAAAATTCCGGCCATACTTGATACTGACCAAATGCGTAGTGTATACGGATCACTCGGCTTTGAAGTACCTATTTGCAAAACAAGATGCAAAGCCGAGGCTACTCCGTTGGGTTCTCCTCCTCCAAGAATTTGATATCATTATCTGTGATAAAAAAAGGAGCCGAGAACCTTGCTACTGATCATCTCTCGCGATTAGAAAACCCTCACCAGGATGTGTCCGAGAAACAGGAAATAAATGAAACATTTCTTCTCGAGACACTCAATGTGGTTTCTTTTCGTGGTGACTCTTCTACCCCATGGTTTGCCGACTTTGCAAACTACCATGCGGGTAATTTCATCGTGAAGGGGATGTCGTCCTAACAGAAAAACAAATTCTTTAAAGACGTTAAACATTACTTCTGGGATGACCCCTATTTGTTCAAAATCTGTGCCGATCAAGTCATCAGGCGATGTGTTTACGGACAGGAAGCCACTGATATTCTCAAGGCTTGCCATACTGGACCCACCGGGGGCCACCATAGTCCTAACTACACCGCCAAAAAGGTGTTTGACTCCGGTTTCTATTGGCCCATGATTTATAAGGATGCCTACGAATTAGTCAAAACCTGTGATGCTTGTCAGCGTCACGGGAATATTTCACAAAAGAACGAAATGCCACAAAATGCCATTCAAGTTTGTGAAATCTTTGACGTCTAGGGCATTGATTTTATGGGGCCATTCCCATCTTCTCGTGGAAACAAGTGCATACTCGTGGCAGTTGACTATTTGTCGAAATGGGTTGAGGCAAAAGCCTTACCCACCAACGATGCCCTAGTTGTTGTGAAATTCTTGAAATCACTCTTTGCTCATTTTGGAACTCCCCGTGCCATCATTGTGATCGCGGTACACACTTTTGCAATGATCAATTCGCAAAAGTCATGCTTAAGTACGGTGTTACTCACCGTCTTTCTACCGCGTATCACCCACAAACAAGTGGGCAAGTGGAAGTTTCCAACCGTGGTATAAAACGGATTCTTGAAAGGACCGTAGGTGAAAACCGTGCCTTTTGGTCGGACAAACTGGATGATGCACTCTGGGCCTTCCGTACAGCTTACAAAACACCCATCGGATGTACTCCTTACAAGCTTGTATACGGGAAGGCATGTCATTTACCGATCGAGCTCGAGCACAAAGCCTATTGGGCATTGAAACATACAAACTACGACCTTCATAAAACGGGTGATCACCGTAAAGTTCAACTCTATGAATTAAACGAACTTCGTGATCAAGCCTACGAGAACTCTTTGATCTACAAAGAAAAGACAAAGAAGATCCATGACTCCAAGATTAAGAACCGTGTTTTCAACGTCGGTGACAGAGTCCTTCTTTTCAATTCAAGGTTAAAGATCTTCTCGGGGAAATTAAAAACCCGATGGACTGGACCATTCACTGTTGCAAAAGTATACCCATACGGGACTGTTGAATTATCTCAACCCGAAGGTCCTAACTTCAAAGTGACTGGTCATCGTTTGAAACACTATTTTCGAGAGGACATACCATCCATGGTTGTCCCGGATTTCCAAACTTTCCCCATGGACAATTGAATTCGGGGATCGAATCAAGCTAGTGACTCGGTGAACAAAAATTAGCAAAATATGGGTTTTCACCCATATCTCTGACTTCTTTCTATTTTCTACCAAACTAGTGTGGGGGGAGGGGGGAATTCTGGCGAATTTTATCACATTTTTACCTTATAAGTGCCATAATACCCCCGTTTTAGCCCAAAAAAATTTTTTTTAGTGGAAGTGCTTCGCACTAAACACAACAAATGGTAATCAGTCCACCATGTCGAATTCACACAAGGACTGGCTAATCCAGGAGCAAGCGGCTTTTGGTAAAGATATCTCAAAACCGTTGATGGCTGACAATTTACCAAAAATTGTATGGGATCCAGCTCACCATATCCTTAATTGTGAAGAGTTGGCTAGTCCAGAAGCAAACGGCTTTTGGTAAAGACAAATCAAATCCGTTTACAGCTGACGGTTTGCTCAAAATCATATGGTTATCGGTGTACCATAGTTCTTACTTGAACTGAAACATTTGGCTACTCCAGAAGTAATGGCTTTTGGTAAAGAGACTTCAAATCCATTAAGTTTTCTCAAAAGATTGCTAGGGACTAGCAATGTTTTAGTGTGGGGGATTGATGAGTGTGTAAATACTCATCATTTTTACCTATTCTGAGCTGTCAAAACATCTAAAAACACTAAAAAATGCATCATAATACTAAAAATATCCCAGGAATGTGTTTTATATGTTTCATATGCAAAATAATAAAAAACAAATGAAAAATGAACAAAGTTTGCATAATTGGCAGTTTCAGTCCCTCATCTTTCAAAAGTTGTCAAAACTAGTCCCTGGCTATTCTAAAAACTTGAAAAAGTCACCAAAGGTCCTTTTAAATCACAAAATTACATATTTAGTCCTTTGGTGCAAAGTTTCACAAAATTACAAGTTTAGTCCCTCAACTTTGAAAAATTGGCAAAAATGGTCCCTGGGATATTAAAACTTTTAGAAAATGAATTTTGGTCCTTGTAGTACTCTTCTATGACAAAAATGGTTCTTGGATGGAAATTTTGGAAAAGTTACAAAACAGGTCCCTGAAGATTGGAAATTTGGCAAAAATGGTCCCTGAAGTTTCAAAAGTGGAGAAATCAACACAGGTCCTTATACTATTCTCACTTGGCAAATTACACCCCATGGAATACTTTGGAAAAGTGCCAAATTCAGCCCCTCAACTTTTGGATTATTACAAAGTTAGTCCTTGTTATTAATATTAACCAAACCGGACCCTTAATACTAATCCAATCTAAACACAACCCCAAAGCCCATCTCCCTAACACCCCAGCCCATCCCATAAGCCCACTCCTTTTTCAAAAACCGTTTTAAATAAAAAAACCAGGGTCAAACGTTGATTCTGGTCATTCTCAGTCAAACACACCACCCCCTTCACCCCTTCCCTCCCACTTGGACTGCAAACCATCACCTCACCTCTCCCACCATCTCCACCGCCCAAACCACTCACATCACCACTCTCACCTAACAAAACAAACCACCATAAATGCCACCACCCCCTTGCATATCCACAAAGTAATTTGCTCATTTTTATTTTCCCGCCAAAAACACGTGGCAGCCTGTGGGAGCATCTCAGTAATCCAATGGACTAGATTTTTGATGGGAAATGCTCACAGGGTGTTGACAAACCCTAATTGAAGGCTATAAATAGAAGAGAAGCACAATGGAGCAAAGTGTAGTTTATAATTTTAAACTTAGTGTCGAATAGTTAAGTTTTTAAATTCTAGTTTATTTCAAAGCTTATAAGTTGTAATTTTAGTGATTTCAAGTGTAGTTGGAACCTTTTTTATCAATCAATTTCAGTTTCTTGTTGAATTCAGTTTGTGAAATTTCAAATTTCAAAAATCTCATGGTAGCATAATGTTGTTTGTAGTTGTTATTCTGGACTCTTAAGCTCACTTAGGCTCCTAGAAAGCTTATAAAAGCTTTTATAAACCTTAAAACTCAGTCTATTATCAAAAACAAAAAAATACAAAAAATTCAGTGAAAAATAAAAAATCAATGAAGATGGTGATCACAGCTGGAGCAGGGTAAATTGTGGATGGCCTTGGGTTAGTGGTTCTGTGGAGAACCTATAGGAGTGTTCTTTGGTTTTTAGCTGGAGTGCAAAATTGTAAGCAAAATTCTCAAGTTTCATTTTACTGTGCTATTGCTCATTTATGTTCATCTTTGTGTTTTTATTGCTTATTTAGTATATCTTAATCATAATCTTGCTTAGAATTGTATTGCTCGTTTGTTAAATTTCATTGTTTCTTAGATTTCCATTTTCACTGTCATTTTAGTATATTGTAGAATCTTTGGAATTTGTGGTTAAATCTATTGTTTCTGTGTTAGTTTTAGCCTATTACACCTTCATAAGTTGCTGGAAATCAGTTTCATAGTCTAAATCATTCATTTGTTTTGAAAACCAAAAATCTATTTTCAAAAAAGTCTTGTTTGGTTAATCTGTGATCATTGTGTTCTAGGGTGTTTGTGTTGTTGTTTTTGGTTAAAACATGTCACATTAGGTTGGTATAGCACAGTTAGAACATAAAAACCATAAGTCTTTTGAGTAAAAGTCAAAATTCATTTTGATCTCATCTCATTTACTTATCTGTCAAAAATTTGATCCAAGTTTTCACCAAATCTCTTCACAAGTAGATAAGGTTGTTAGAATTAGTCTTATTATAACCTAAGTTATCATAATCAGTAATGAAATTAAGATCAAAGTTCACATAAGTCAAAGTGTTCATAGATTTCTAAAAGTCAAAAATCTCATCTGTAAAAAATGGCTTAGTTTTTTTTTTTTTGATCTCTAGTGCTTAAAACAGATTGGAAATCCAATCCAAGTGTTGTTTTGTGATATTTTGTTGCTTATTTTCATATTTCAAAAAGAAAAACTCATTTTGGAATCCATTAGCTTATCTAAAAATAAGCTCAAAGCTGCCTAGTTGCTGTTTTGGATGCCCTGTGCACAGAGTTTTAACCCAATTTTTTAGACTTGCACAGTGCTTATTAGTGGGCCCCACCTTCTGTGCTATAGCTTTTTGGAAATCCAATAAGCTCATTAACAAGGTTCAGGGCTTATTTTGTGATTTTTAGCTTACTTGTTAGGGCTGCACAACCCATCAACCTTGTCCCATTTCACACCAAAGCTGAGTCATCAGCATAGATCACCCAACTTCCAAGCCCCCTCCTAGATTCATTAGTGGGACCCAGGGGCTGATTTTTGGCTTATTAGAAATCTCTTCAGCTTATCTTTGAGAATCAGGAATAATTTTGGACCCCCTTGATTTCTGTGGACCCCCACAGAGGTTCAAAACCCCTTGGTTTGGCCTGTTTAGGCCTTGTGTTTTGATTAGTGCTTATTTGTTCACATAAGCTTATTCTGAGTGCTTATTTGTTCCATTTGTCTTATTTCAAGTTGTTAGACACCTGTTTATGCTTATTTGTTCATTTCTCACCTTTTTCAAAAATCACAAAGTCCTAATAAGCTATTGAGTTAACTGTTAAGCACAAGGGGGTGTACATAGCTTATTATTAAGCTATTTCAAAAGTGTTTTCACAAAAGTTGCTTATTTTGGCTTATTATCATCTGTCAATAAGAAAAACCAACAAAAAACCAAATTTAAAAATAGTGATAGCTTCTATTTAATAGAATTTATATTTTTAATTTTTCTTTTCAGCTTATTAATAAGCTTTTCATCATTTTTATATTTTTCTAAATTTTCGTTTACCTTAAAGTATTTTCAGTAATTTTCCTAGATTTTTCTCTTTTCATTTAGTAATTATTAGAATTAATATTAGTTTAATTAAATAATTAAGTAATATTAGTAATTAAATAGTTTTCTTAATTTTTATTTAACAACAGTAGGTTTTTATATTTTTCCTATGTTCTATAAATCATTTAGGATTTTTAGAAAATAGTTTCTTAAATTCTACTGTTCATTTTTTAATTTTCTTAATTAATTTAGTTAAATTAGATATTAATTAATAATCAAGAAAGTAATTAGTAAAATAGTCTAAAAATAATTTTTATAAGTTTTTTATAATTTTTTAGGATTCCTGAGATGGTTAATTAGATTTTTAAATATTTCTATAATTACCTAGTCATTTTTAGTATAATTAGTAATTTAAAATAGTTTAAATAGTTTAATTAATATTATTAGTATTTAATTAATAGAAAATCCACAAAAAGACAAAAATACATATTTTTAATTTTTAATCTTATTTTAAGTCATTTTAGATTTTTAGAAAATAATTTTGCAATTTCCTAGTTAAAATTTGTGTTATTAAGTTTTTAAGTTAATTAGTTTTAAATAAAATAGTTAAATAGTTTTATTTACATAATTAATATTAAATAATAAAAAAATCAAAAAAAAAATAATTTTATTTTTAATTTCATTTTCTTTTAAAATTAAGTTTGTAAAATTTTCACTTGCACCCCCTGTAGTTGTAAAATTGTCTAAATCTCACCTTTTTCTCTGTCTGTAACCAAATATGATTTCCAATTTGCATACGTGTAATTATATCTGTGTATCTGTTAGTGTTAATATTGTTTCAAATTGTCCAAATACCAAGTAATCAGTAGCATAATCAATTCCCAATCATCTTTGGTTACTGTCCTCAGTGCCACTCATTCCCAAAAACGTTTTGAAGCACCATTGCAATCTCGTCGGGACATAACGACCCGGGGAAAAACTATACTATCCACGGAGCATTGACTTTAGGCAGTTTGACTTTGTTGACCAAATCAATTGGTCAATTTAGTTGACCGTTTAGGCTCAATCAGTACTTCTCTGGTATTAAGCATAGTTCCCTCGATCAACCAACGTACTGAAGACGAAACACTACTTCTTTTGGCATGTTCTTCTCCCTCCTGATGGTTGCGAGTTATCGGAATCATCATAATCTTGTGTACATGCCATACAATTACCTATACTTTACACTTCTAATGCAATTTAGAAGCCATAACAGCTTTTTGGAGCACATTCTGTGAGTATATGTCGCTAAGATATGACTCTCTTTATCTACAATCTCCTCTCTTCTCTTCAACCTATAATCGACATCTTCAAATTCCAACCAGCTAGTAAATAACCTCTGACTAGAGAAACAACCCAATATAACAAATCTGACAATAAAGTAAACATCCCGTAGATATGTGACTTAATCTTGTAATATGATGTGACAAAGAAATGTGTAGAGAGTTCGTACACCAGCGAATCTCTATGTACTCTATACTCTTCAACCAACCAACCATCAAGTATAAGACGTACATCACCTCTTGATTATCCACAACTTCGTGTGACACTGAGCACTACAACGTAACTCCTTTAAGTGATAGTTATCTTGGTCTTCATCTATCCACCCCTTGACCTATGAAAACTAGATAATCCAAGTCGTCGTCACTATCAATACTAGTGAATGCACAAACAAGTATCTTCGAAAGTCATGCATCCATCCACCCCTAGACTTTGAGATAAATAAGTACACATGCCCTTGAAATGAACTTCAAACCCAGAAAAGTGATAAAGAATTATCCCCATAATCACAAAATCCGATACTAGCCGTTGTCATTTGATTGTGATTCTTGATCAGGATCTTTTAAGCAATACGTAGTGTGTTTTTAAGCGGGATACATTGGTGTTAAGTTTATGAAACAATAAAATGAATCATCTTCTATTAAGTGTAGACCATTGATATCATGTGTTTTAGGTGAAGTGGTAATTAGGGGTTAGGATAATAGATCAATGCTTAAGTTACACGATGAGGTTTAGGGTTTTGTTTATGTGATATACTTTGGTTTTTTCCTTACTCAAAATCCCAGATCCTTACTCGATATCCTAAGTCAATTTCGGCAGAGTTTCGTTTAGGTAAGCCCCAAGTGAAGTCCTTACTCGATATACGATAAGGAATAATGGCTAACTCGCCAAATATGAGCTTGATAACCAAATAATCCCTAACTCACAAACTTTCCCTAACTCGCTAAGAAAATTTTCTAACTAAAAAAAAAATTGTAACTCACTAAAAAATGTTTTTAACTTGATGAAAAATTTCTAACTCGCTAAAAAATTTCTAACGCTAAAAAATTTCTAACTCGCTAAAAAAAATTTCTAACTCGCTAAAAAATTTATAACTTGATAAAAAAATTTCTAACTCGCTAAATTTTTTTTCTAACTCGCTGAAAAATTTCTAACTCGCTAAAAAAATTTCTAACTCGCTAAAAAAATTTTCTAACTCGCTAAAAAATTTCTAACTCGCTAAAAAAATTTCTAACTCGCTAAAATTTTTCTAACTCGCTAAAAATTTTCTAACTCGCTAAAAATTTTTCTAACTCGCTAAAAAAAATTTCTAAGTCGCTAAAAAATTTTCTAACTCGCTAAAACACGATCCTAACTCAATAAGATCGTAATTTTTCCGAGAAAAAACACCAAAAAACACGATTTTGCACCCAAAAACACCACGATTCGCCCCCGGTTAGCTCTGATTCCACTTGTTATGACCAAGAAACACGTTCGGGAGGTCGAGGTTGATGGAAATACATGATTATTCTAGAGAGGGAAAGTAGAGAGAGAAAGGTGAAGAACTATGTGTTTATTAATATGAAATGAAGTGAAACTTTACACACACTTTCCCACACCCCTCATGGAGAGTCATGAGTGGCATTTATAGGCTCCTAACACTACATGTTTTCCTTCTTGACAAGTAGCAACTGTCTATGAGTGTGATTTTGATTGTACCCCTAACCCTATGGAACCAAATTCAAAACGGTTTCCAAATACAAACTCTTCTGTTATTGGCAGGTTATCGAAATATGTCTTTGGATTGTCGACTCGGGTTGCTCCAAGCACATGACCGGGAATTTAAAGCTGCTGATCAACTTCATCTGGAAATTCATGGGAACTGTACGCTTTGGAAATGATCACATTGCAGCTATTCTGGGTTTTGGAGATCTTCAGTTTGGGAATTTTTTGATCACTCGAGTTTACTACGTCGAAGGGTTGGGACACAATTTGTTTTCAGTTGGGCTGTTTTGTGACGTAGATTTAGAAGTTGCATTCAGGAGAAACACGGTTTTTATTAGAAATTTGGTTGGTGATGATCTCTTAACCGGTAATCGTAGTACAAACTTGTATGCTATCGACATCAACCAAATGGCTTCTACATCACCAATTTGTCTTGCGACAAGGGCAACCGAAATTAAGTCCTGGTTGTGGCATAGACGTTTATCCCATCTCAATTTCGACACCATCAACAAGTTAGCCAAAGACAACATCGTCAACGGTCTTCCTAAGTTCAAATACACCAAGGATCATCTATGTCCATCATGCGAACAAGGAAAAAGCAAAAGAGCATCATATAAACCTAAAACCGTACCTAGTTCGGAAGCAAGGTTACATTTGTTGCACATGGACTTTTGTGGCCCAATGAGAGTTGAAAGCATTAATGGGAAGAAGTATATTCTTGTTATCGTTGATGATTATTCAAGATATACATGGGTAAAGTTTTTGAGATCAAAAGACAAAGCACCAGGCATCATCATCACCTTTCTGAAGCGTATTCAAGTTCTACTTCAAGCTCCAGTAAGGATTGTAAGAACAGATAATGGCACAGAATTCACAAATCAGGAGTTAAGAACCTACAAAGTGAAGTAACAAAGATCAAAGTGAAAGAATGGGAATAACAAATGTATGTATGACAAAGACTTAAGACGTATGAGCATGTTGGAATGGTAGACAACCACCACAAACACAGAAGTGACGAAAGGAAGATGACATCATTGGATCACTTCAACATCAATGAAGCATGATGATCTGGAACTATGATTCATCTAGTGATTCTTAAAGACGTCAAGAGCTATGAATGATAAAGTTTAAAGACAAAGATGATGACGTCGCGCAACCTTCAATGACCAACACTTAGGGGGAGTTAGAATCGTATTTTTATTTATAAAAAGTGTCGATCATTAATGTGTAGTAATATGTTGCTTTAGAATATTATAATGATGAAGTTTATGCTTAGTATTCATGTTTTGTAAAAGTCTAAAGGCCATTAATGTAATAAGGTAAAATATAAGTGATGCCCTAGACTACTAGTATAAATACTCTTGTAATACCTCATTTTGAGGTTGGTTGACTTAGTTATATCGAGGTCATTATTTCACACACTAGAGTTCCCACTCTCTCTCTCTCTATACTTACTTTCTCTCTCTAGGATTAAGCATGATTCTCAAGTGATTAAGGTTGTTCTACGGTCCTACAGAGTTGCTATAGATATGCATAACATGTTATACGGATGAGTCGAGTTGCTATGGATATGCATAACATGATATTTAGATGAGTCGAGTTGCTAGGGATATGCATAACATGTTAAACGGGAAAGTCGAGTTGTTATGGATAAGCATAACATGTTAAACGGATGAGTCGAGTTGCTATGGATATACATAACATGTTAAACAGATGCGTCAAGTTGCTATAGATATGCATACCATGTTAAACGAATGAGTCGAGTTGCTATGGATATGCATAACATGTTAAACGGATGAGTCGAGTTGCTATGGGGATGAGTCGAGGTATACATAACATGTTAAACGGATGAGTCGAGGTGTTATGGATATACGTAACATGTTAAACGGATTAGTCGAGGTGTTATGGATATACATAACATGTTAAACCAGGTTACGAGTTAACCTTGTTCTGAGTAATTAACCAGGTTACGAGTTAACCTGGTTCTGAGTTAACCTGGTTATGAGTCAACTAGGCTGACAAGAGTTTATTATTAGGATGAATGATCCAATGCGTGACAAATGAGCTCGGCTTCCATCATTGGGATTAATGATCCACTTGTGATACAATCTTCACCACTCTCGGTTAATAATCCTTATGATAAACATATATGATGCATAACAAAATTGTTAAGCTAGCCTAACAATCATCACACTACAATTATTAACATCAAATCTAGCAATCATCACCTTACAATCATTGACCGTTCTCAACTCTCCCAATTTCCTAAGCATTCTTCGCAAGCTTTTCGGAGTTATACATCCCTCCTTTTCTTCGTACATCTTAAAGGAGGAGATAGTGGTGGATTTCAGGTTTAGCGAAAAAAATTAGTTTAACGAATTATTTATATTCAAATTATTATTTTTACATAAATAATTTTTATTTAATAATTTTTATTCTAAAATAATTTTTATTATTAAAGAGTTTAACATTGTTCTGGCCCGAGCCATTTAGCTCGCAGCCCGAGTCACGTTTACCGAAAAAAAATTTAGTTTAACAAAAGCTTTTAGTTTAGTGAATAATTTTTGTTCAAATCATTTTTTACATAAATAATTTTATTTTAATAATTTTTATATTAAAAATCAACTTTATTATTAAAATGTTTAATATTGTTCGGGCACGGGTCATGTTTAGCGAAATTTTTTTAGTTTCATTAACGTTTTTAGTTTAGCAAATATTTTTATTCATTTTTTTAATGTAAATTACTAATTAATATTAAGCTAACAATTAAAAAAAAAAGTCCTCGCTAACATTGTTTCAGTCTTTGCCATTGACATTTTCACTATCCCTCCAAAATTTTCACCATGTCCCGCCATAGTGCACAAAAATTTTCGCCTTCCTAAAAGTTCACAAAAAAACAGATCTTCTTTTTTGCTATCTCCCACAACATTCACAGATCTGCATAACCACAACGCACCACCACCGATTTGGTATCTAAAATCACCACACAACCATCAATACCTTTAATTCTTCTTTTCTCTTTTCCTTCCCATCACACTTGCGGTAACAATTTTTTTTTTTTTTTTTTTTTTTTTTTTTTTTTTTTTTGGTACTCGTATTTTTTTAATTCTTTTGTTTTTGATATATGTTGATTTTTGGTTTATAATTTAGGTTATGTTAATTAGTTTATGGCAGGATTTTCAGTTTTTTATTTTGATTTTGGATTTTTTTTTTTTTTTTTTTTTTTTTTTTTGACATATATATTTTGATAATGGGTTTTTGATTTGTTTATGTTAATTAGCTTATGGGGTTTTTGATTTTCGTTATTTATTTTTTATTTTTTCAGGCAAGCCGAGAAGCGGCTGAGCTAGAACGAGCCGAGAGCTGAGAACGAGCGGCGTAGAACACAGCCGAAGGTACTTATGTCTTTTGGTATTTTTTTATTTTAGCAGTCTTTTCATATGTGAAATGCGAAGATAGAGGTTAGAAGTAGGCGTAACTGTTTGATAGACATCGCTTTGACTGATGTACATTTAAATCTCAAATGAGCTAAACCCAACCATTAAAATCAGATGTTATTTAAATAGATTAAGACAAGTTACTAGCAAAGTGGAACCATATGTTTTAGACTGTTCTGTTTGGGAACCATCAGGGGTGTTTGTTTTGCGTATTAAAAGCCACTGTAAGTGCTGTTTGGATTGCTTGCTATAATAGGGGTGTTTGTCTCGTTATGTGTTTTTATTTATTTAAATCTGTATATGTATTTTCTGTTTCAAAAAAATCTGTATATGTATTTTAATTGCATTTTGTCCTTTACTTTAGGCGTTTTGGTCACTTTGCTTGTCCCCCTTTTTAGTTTTTAGTAGGCTAGTGGTGTTTCTTTTCCCTTTTGCCTTAGCTTTTTCCCTGCTGGCCTTAGCTTTTGCCCCCTTGCCTTAGCTTTTGTCCTTTGCTTTGCCTTTTCTCTTGCCCCCTTGCGTTGCTTTGCTTGTTTTTGTGTTGTCTCCTTGCCTGGTGCCTGCTTGCCTTTGCGTTCTTGCTAGTGTTTGTTTTGCCTTTTCGTTCCTTGTTTCACTTGCGTTCCTCTATGCTTTGTTTGCTTGCCTTTCTTGCTTTGCTCCTTGTTCTTTGTTTGGTACTTTGTGCTTTGTTTGTCTTGTTGCTCTTTTGCTCCATGCACCTTGGGTTTCTTTTTCACTCACACTTGTGCACGTGCTGGAGGTCTCCCTGGAAGCAGTCTCTCTACTCCTAGGCCTTGCCTGGGGTAGGGGTAGGATCTGTCTACACTTCTACCTCCCCCATACCCCGCTCTTGCGGGATTGGGTATGTTGTTGTTGTTGTATTTTAATTGCATTTAATTGCAGTTTCACTTTGATATTGACCGCCACCTCAATGGTCCTCGCGGAGAGGATATCCGCAAGGGGATAGAAGATTATTTCTCCAAACTGTACTCTGACATCAAACACAATCATAAGCTTGAGCATTGGGTCGGCAATGTTGGGGCTGCAAAAGCAGATGCCATAAGAGCTAATTGTCCCGAGAATGTGACCCAGGAAAGCTGGAACAGGCAGGTTGACTTTTGGATCGATCCCAAGAGGGCACATAGGGCTGCTGTGAATGCAAGGAACAGGAGGGCGAACAAGATCTCGACCTATCAGGGATCCTGTTCTTTAGCTGCCACTCGCCATGAATATGTAACACTTTATAATTGTATATTATATAGATAGTTCATTTTATATATGATGTTGGATGAGTCACTATTAATTTGTTTCATTTTTTATATTTTTATATGTATACAGTTTGAAAATAATCATCAGGAGTATCCGGGGCTCATCCAGAGCTACTATGATATGCATACAGTTGAAGACGTTTGGCAACAGCCTGAAGCAAAACAGCTATATGCAAGTATAATTTTTTTTTCTAAACACACGCACTTGAATGAAACATAATGTATCTCGACTCATAGATTAATTTTCTTGTTTTCTGTAACTACGCAGGAGGAAATGTTAAGGCTGAAAGCTCTTGGAACCATGACTGAGGAGGAGATCTTGGCGAAAGTCATTAGTGGAAAACAACGTGGCCACATAGCGGGATGGGGAAGAAGAGTTGCTGGGGTTGGCCATCGGGATGTTTTTAGCTCAGGTACTTTATTAAAATGGTTCTTTCTCCATTATGTTAGCGTAGAAGGGTATTATAGATAATTTGCATATCCAATTTTTTTGCTTAAACCTTATAGGCTGTAGAAGAGTCAACGGTGCATATGCACTTAATCAGTTATACCCCTGTTCAAGGATGCCAAAACATCTATTCACAAAGTGATGATCTGATAATTTTACTCGGTCATGATAGCTTAATATAACTAAACGAGTGTTTGGCATTGTAGTTTGAAAGTGATGATGGTTTAGTGTTTGCAACAATTCTGATTTTGATAATCTCAGTAGTTAGGGGTAAGTTTACACGCAAATCCTTAAATTAGTACTAGTAGAAAAATAATTAACGTGGCAAAATGGACGGGTTGGATGTGTTGGTAATGGGTCAAAATGTGTTCGTATGGTTGAAGCGAACCGGGTCGTTTGGGTTAATCCAGGAAAAAAAGGTATTATATAAGTTTATTATAGGGGTGTTTGTATAAGCTTATTTGTGGGCTTACGAGCTTATTTGATATCAGCTTTAATTTGTATTCATAAGCCCGGATTTTCTAGCTTTATTTTGAGACTTAAATGATTATATAAGTTTATCATATCATGGGTAATAAGCTAATAAGTCTCAAAATAAGCCAAAAAATGTGAGCATATTAAATATAAGTTTATATATATATGTACTCAAAATTGGTTGTTCATTTCAAAATTGCTTGTATAGGAAATGAAGATACTCCATTCTACTCTCAGCGAGAGATGAATGAGATGATGAAGAAGCATCAACAGGAGCTTGATGCACAGAAATTGGCAAACCAGAAGCAACAAGAAAATTTTGATAAAATGGTCGCCTTCCTGTCTCAGTCACAAGGCATGTCGGAACTCACAAGGTATGTCGGAACTGGCTAACATGTTTCCGGGATCCACAACAGAAGTTGGTTCCACAAGTGGGACCGCCCCATCGAACAATGATCCCTCATCGAGCGGGAATCCCGGGGATGATGGGGAAGATGAGAATGATGGGAATGGGGATCTTTGGGCATTTCAGTAGTTCTAATTGTTTTATGAACTTTGGTACTTGTGTTTTTACTTATATTTGAGCTTTGGCTACTTATGGTTATGTATGGATTTGTGGTATGCACATTTTATACCATTTTGTTGAATGTTTATGCGGATATGTATTAACTAGGATCTATGAACTTTCATAGCCGAATATGTAACTTTTAATGGATCTATTAATGTGTATGAACTTTGGTTGAATGTTGTTGCGTCTTTGTTTGGTTGTATTGCACATTTTGGACAGTGGCTGCTGTAGTATACAGGTAGATTTTTTCCGGAAAATTTCCGGAAAAAATCTGGAAAACCTGCATTTACAGGGCCAAAATTGTTGCAGACTCATTGGCGAGGACATGTCCTCTCTAATGGCCTATTAGGCAATGATTAATTAACTAATTAATACGTCTTAGCGAGCCTTTAGCGACGATGCAAAGGTGTTGCAAAGTCGTCGCAAAATAGTTGAATTTGACCTCGCCAAAGACATTAGTGACGTGGTATTGGCGAGGACAAGCTAGCGAGAAGATGACCTCGTAAATGAGTAAATGGCGAGGACATGTCCTCGCTAAAGAGGAGAAAAAGTCCTCCAATAAGGTCGAAAGTTGCTGTGACAACTGAGTATATAACAAATCAAATTTCGATATACACACCATAAGAACGCAATATCAGAAACACTTTAAATTCAATGACACGAATCCAAACTTTAATATCTTCTGCACCAAAAAAATACATGTCTTAACCATTTCAAAGGTGAAATAATACCTTGGTGGTATTAAGTCATCAAGCACCGCCACCTGCCACCCATGTTCCCCATTTCTCTACAGATGCTTAAATGCCTCACAGGTTATGAGCTTATAATCTCCTACTCATATCTTATGAATAAGACATAAGGTCAACTAAGCTACCTCATAAGCCAACAAAAGTAAGCTTATCAGCTTTTTGAAAATCTTAAAAGTCCAAAACTTTTTCAGATACCCTAACCCCAAAGCAAACCATAACCCAAATAAATAAAAATTTCGTGCTCATTGGTCAATTTCATGTAAGAGACATAAAAAACCTATGAACAAAGATCAGTCATCAATCATCCTCATTTACCTATTCATATGTTGAATCAACTAATTATTAGAGTAAATTACAAATTATATTAAAATTAAAGAATTGAATCCATACCAACATAATCTTCCGATCAGTAATCATTCACTTATGCACATGCCTGCACCTCGTATGACTCGCCAACAACCCTGCATTTTAATTAGATATAAAGATTGTAGAATCAATGATCAATACAAATAGGTATCATTCACTTCTTGGCACACTCTTTGAAACCAAAATGTGCACGAAAATTTGAAAAAATCATTAAAGGAAATTGGCTTAAACTTACTTATCAATGGGTTTTTCATCATCAGATTCAATAACAATCTTCTTGGTCTTATTTTTCCCATTTTTCTTAGTTTTCACACCATTATGCTCAGGCTAGTCCTCTTTCGGATCAGTAACCTTTTTGTGAATACCTTGATAGCTTATAGTGTGTTCGAGAAGTAAATGAACCTCAAAAAGTATTAAAAACCTGCAAGTTTGGTATAAATTAACTTGGGTAAGGTCATGAACAATAAAATACAAATAAAAAGCCAGAACTATATGTGTTGTCTATTCAATTAATCTCCCACTTACAAACAACAACTAAAATTCAAAAACCACCATTCAATTTGACCTGGTAAAAATTGCCACAAAGTCATATATTTCATAAGATTTTCAAATAAATATAACTAATAATCATATAACCATAATATCAACGAAAAAAACCAACTTACCAATCTGTCATCATAGAAAAGAGGTTTGGCTCAGACTCAACAACACTATAATTGGATTGATAAATAAATATGAATCAAATTGTTAATCTGTCATCATAGAAAAAAACCTTTTACACAAACACAAAGAAAAACTGAACAGAAACATACCTTTCTTTCTCCTAATGTGCTTAATGATCCAACCAATTTTCCCCAATAATAATATTAGGGTTTCAGTTAAAATGTTAAATCTAATCGAATTGATAATCAGGGATTTTTATAATTAATAATCAGGGCTTCTAAGCTTATAATTAATCAAATCAAATAAAAAATTATGCAAAAAATCAAGAATACTTTATAACATTATATGCAATTCAAAACAAATAAGTAAAAAATTATGGAACAAAATTATAAAACTCACATATTAATTCGCTTTATGTTATTCAGATCTATGCTATGATTCCGATTTTGAATATATGCCAACACCAAATCGCTCATCAATGAGTTTACAAAAATAAGTGAAATTGAAACGCAGGGAGGAAGAATCGGGTCAAATGAAACGCAAAAATTGATGGAATTGAGGTTTCAGTTTACAAATTGTAGAGCATAGATGGGATTGTACATTTGGATGTAAATAAGGTAATCCACGTCCGAACATTAAACTGATTTTTAATGCACCGCGCTTAAGGAACTTGTAAAAATCCTTCGTTTATTAGATAATAATAGATAGATATTTGTGTTTACTTTATCTATCATAAATGAAAAGTTATAAATGGTAGTGGTTCCCTTTCTTATATTAACCATATTGTAGATATTTTTTTTGAATTATCTTTGTATCGAGTTAAAGACTTGAATCAATATCACATCCATGACTGAGCTTGACTAAAAAGGAGAATAGTTTATAAGTCGTTGATGCCTATGTATTTTATGTTTGTTTAAATAATACAACACAAGTGACATTAACTTTTTATGTTGGTGTTCATGTTTTGAAATATGCAATCTTAAACACTGCCTTAAATATATAATATTCTGTAGTGCCTACTACAGGTTTCATATTCAGTTTAGCTCTTTTAGTTTTATTATAATTAGTTTTGACCTAGACCATATTCCAAGATATGAAATTCGACACTTTAGCATACATTATTTGTGGATCATTCATGTGGACAACCAAACGGGGCACATGCTCTATCACCTGCAAACAATCCATTGACCATTACCTAAAGTCGGAGGCTTTCCTCCTATGTGTGTACTTGGGGTTTGTACTTTTTGTCCTTTATTTTGTCCTTAGTATCTCTGTGTTTTGGCATATCATGTATGATTTGATGAAAGTTTGATTACACTGGTGTATTGATATGCACCCTTTTCAACCTGCATTGGGCCCAATTCCAACCCCAATTGCCGGTTGGATGTTTAATCCCTCACAAGTTTTTCATCCAAATGTATCTGGTTATGGAATTGGTCTTGGTGGTCCATCTATGCCAGGTCAGTTATGAATCGATAATTAGCTGTAAAAAACTTTGTTGTACGAAATAATGCTTCAGTGTGCTCTTTCCTTGAAGTTATAATATCCATTTTTGACTAGCTAACTGACGACGTCATCTTGAAGTAAGTGAAATAGATAAA
The DNA here is from genome assembly GCA_030686995.1 of Artemisia argyi. NCBI lineage: Eukaryota > Viridiplantae > Streptophyta > Magnoliopsida > Asterales > Asteraceae > Artemisia > Artemisia argyi. The sequence continues at coordinate 187,459,614 of CM060685.1, read as the reverse complement.
GCACATGCTTTTCATGGGTATATCAACCCAAATTCTGGACCATGCTGCGTATGTCGGGTGAGATTCATCTCTAGCTATTATGTCTGTAACAGTAAACTTTCGCCTCTATATAGCGAATGAAATAAATCAAATAACAAGAAGAACAACATGTATTAATTAGCGCTCACTTTATTTCTGTTACTTTATGGTTTTTGTTATGCTATAAACGTGTGTCGTATTACAGGAAGAGTATGAAAATGGAGATGATATAGAGACTTTGGATTGTGAACATGACTTCCACACATGTTTCATTGAACAATGGCTTTCACAGAATTATGTGCTTTTTCGTTCATATAATCTGAGGTAATAATGAATGTTATAGATTTGGTGCAATTGAAGAATGGTCATATTTATGGTAATATACATAGAAAAATGTTTGAATTTGTATGTTTAACTTTATAAAAATGCTATGCTTTTAATAGAGTAACCACATTTTTAGAAAATGGAGTTATTTACATGATGACAAGCAATTTAATACAATTTGTAGCATTATTTAGTTTTTCTTTGAGTATTTGTAATCATAATATGGATTTATATGTTAATGACAAGCATTTTTTTTGAAAAAATTTCAAAAATACACAAAAAACTGAATTTGTGTCCACAATGTAGTCAAGAATATTGCAAATTCCAATTTTAGTCATGTGTGACCGTGCTACAGCGCGACACCATTAAAAAGTTGACACGTGACATGACAAAAATTACCATTCTAATCATTTGGTGACACACTTGTGACATTTTGAATGGTCGCACAGTCGCACAGCCGCCGGTCGAGCAAGACAAATGTGCGACGTCATTCAAAATGTAACAAAGTGTCACAAAATGATTAGAAATAGAATGGTAACTTTTGTCATGCCACATGTCCAATTATGAAGGGATCGCGCAGTAGCACTGTCGCACATGACCAAGTGGGGAAATTGCAAAATTCATGACTTTGTTGTGTACCCAAATTCGATTTTTGGCATATTTTTGGAATTTTCCCTTAGTTTTTTCATTAATTAAGCCCGACTCGACTTGTTAGAAGAAATCAGACTTGACTTCAACGTTCTTGTTGAAGGGGCCAGCTTGAAAAGTATTTATTTTAGAGTGCCGATATACACTTCACTGAGAATTTTATATTAAAAATAAATGATTAAAACCATATATAAAATGGTATAAAATATACATAGGATCAACAAATTTTGAAGGGCCACAACCCCCTCGGCCCCTCGGTTCCTTTTAAGTTTCGTCCCTGAACTTGACTTGTTTAAAGTTACACTGAAACCCTCTAGTTGCTCAATGCTTCTCAAATTAGATTTCATGGCTCCACTACTGCTTGCGAGATTGTAAACTTTCGTTGTTGATGCATAACGTGTTTGTCACACACTCACACTTGCATAATCCGAATTACACTAATAACATATAAAAAGGAAGTCCGTGAAACTTTTCTGTTACTAAATATTAATGTACTAACAAAATATGCAATAATTTAATAAACCACGGTAAATATTAATGTACTAACAAAATATGACAGTGATCATCAGTAAGCTACGAATTATGTGGTGCAACAAAACAAAAGCATGTGAAACTTGCCTCCAAAATTATAAAATGATTTAATGAACCAAGATAGTAAATATTAATGTACCAATAAAACATGATAGGCAAAACAACAAGCGTCTTCAGTTAGGTAACAATGTAACCATGAGAGAGGCATGACGACGTCGTAATTCAGCCTGTGGTGAAACAACAAAATTCTAAGAATTAGAGGTAACACTTTTGAATAAACAAGACTTATGACCATCGTTGGCCATAAATCCATATTAGGATTAAGTCGAGTGGATTTTCTCATTGTAAAGCTCGAAAGTAACGTCAGTTTCAAATAAAAACACTATAATGACAACATACATAATCATCGTTTATATGCATTTTTTCAAATTCATGATTTCTAATAATCTAGATGGTGCAGTTTACAACTCATTCGAAATGGGTAGAATATGAAAATCCCTCAAAAAAAAAAAAAAAAAAAAAAAAAAAAAAAAAAAAAAAAGCTGAACCGGAAAAAGTTGTTTATTTTCCGATCAACTTTCCGGCAAATCTCTGATGGTAACAAACACACACAAACTTTATACTGTATGTGATTAGATAGCATATCTTAATTCTGAAAGTTATATTATTATGATGTTCATAACTCTAAAATCAGATTAAATCTATATGGGTCTTGAACTCAATGTCTAAGGAGTATCATTTGATTGAACGCGGTACAATGAGATTATCTATATTTATGTTGTTCAAACCGTTTTCTATTATTCTTTCTTTTCGTTAAATGTGGTGTCACAAAATGTAAATGAGAGTGTACAAAATATTACTGCTCAAACACGTACTTGGTTCACAGTGTACAACATTACAAAAAGTAAATAACATAAAAAAAGCTTATTAATTGTCCTTACACTCAAGTTTTGAATCAAAAAGAGAATCTATAATTCTATATGGGTCTAATCTCAATGCCTTGTACCATAAGCCCACTAAGATCCTTGTAACCAGGACGCGCTAATGTAAGACCCATAGAGATTGTTTCGATAGTAGTTTGGGTATGAAATTCCCATACTTTTACTTCCATCCAACCATCACTTCTTTGACGTGGAAAGGAATTCGGTTTATTCACTGTGTTGTGTGTGTTCTCATCAAACTTTGGTCCAATAACTGGGGTGTCTGGTGGGTTTTTTAGATAGGCAAAGCTACCAAAATAAACTTCTAGAGGAGCCTTGAATATAGATTGGTCTTGTGGTAATTTGTAGACAAGGAAAACTGCATACGTTATTTCAGGCGATACTACTTTGGATTCAATTTTCTCTTAATTTCAAATCTGTAGCTAGGTGTTATTACAAGCACATCTCTAAATCTGCAGAAACAGAAAAACTCATCATTTATGTAATAGAATCAGAAAGTGTTTATGGTTTGCATGTAGTAGAAGCCAACTAACATGCTAAGTTGTTTATGTTAATTATTCAACACGTGAACTTGCTACATTTTTTAAAAATGGGAAGGATTTACAAGTGCTTACTCATTCATTACAGATTAATTGAAAGATTGGTCAAAATTCAAAATACATGTCATCAAAGCAAGGTCCTACGATGGTTTGGATACAGTGGGGTACAATATCCAATGTTTAAAGCTCTATCTTTAAGCTTTTCATAGTTGATAGCTTATGTTCTTGAGTCTATTTGGGTTTATTAGGCTTCAATATTCAAGCGTTCTAAAACAGCTATAAAAGAGATCAATATAATTTTTCAAGGTTTCCTATGGTGTCAACAAATCATTTAAGGCATTGAAGTGGCATGGAAATATATTTATAGACCAGAGAATCAAGGAGGTCCATGGTTTAAAGATTAGGATAAACGGAATACATCAAGCATTTATGGAATATTGCAGTGTAATAAAGTGTCTTTCTTAACGATTACCTATTTTGACCCATTTATGGAATATAATGGAGTCACACAATGATGTTAAAATGGACGAGTGTCTGGGAAGTTAAACATGAGAATTCAGACAGTTGGGGGTGAAAGAACTTGTTGGATACAGAGATAAAGTGAAGTGTCATAATGTCCATAAATTGGGAATGGGGAATCCACTTCAATGTGGCTTGCATGCAGCTATATTCAAAGATGGAAGATGAAAGTTGCCTTTGGAGTAGTATACAAAGTATCCTAAAGTTATAGGCATCTAAGAGCCTGTTTTAACCTTTGTGAAAATATGTAGCTGTATTGGAAAACTCAAAAGTTATAGACATACATTTTTCTTATGGATGACTATCCATAAGGGCCACAAACACAATATAAGTGGAGTACATGGGGACAAGCTGAGTGATGGAATGCGCAGAATATACAGGTCTAGTTGCAAAAAACAATGGGTCTGAATGGGTTACCTCATGACTGAAAATTATTATTTAAGAATTTCCTTCTAAAATCTATATTGAGCATTCTTAGATGATGCTTACTTCATTTGTTTTTGCAATTAAGTACCTGATTTTTATCTGGGATGAACATCCACAGTCCCAACTTTGTCAGTTGTTATAAACCAACCTAACTAATCTTGATATTAGTGTCTGAAGTCTGAACTCCTTGTTTAGCAAATTTTTAGCCCAACGTGCATGCATTTTTTTTTTTTTTTTTTTGGGTTGAAACAGTGAATGTTTATTAGCACTTAAAACTTTTATATAATAGATACACTCTATATACAGTTATGGGCCATTTGACATGCCAATAAAACCAGAAATTATAACAATTCCACCAACAATCCAACATGCTACCAACAGGTACTAGTCTATATGCATCAGAAACTAGATAAAATTCCACACATGCATTCACCTATATATCATCAAAGATGGCCTAAAGCACACGACTACATTTCCAACACCTACGACAGTTAACAGAGAACCATATACTCTAGTTTTCCTCCTTACCTCACACTACAATTCTCAATTGCTTAATACATCTGCAGACTACATTTCCTTAGACAATCACATACCCTTATCACCAAAATTTACAGAATACCCCTAACCTCACAAATATGGTGACAAAAATAAGTACAGAGCAAGGCATCATCAGTTGAAATAATAACCACCAAAGGGAACCACCATACCAACCACTAATTTTTTAGAGCTCACATGTTCAAGAAAACTGGCAAGAAGATAGAGAAAGAACCTCGATTCAGGTAAAGAGGGCCAAATAAAATTACATTTCACTGTTAAGCAAGCCGATCTCACTGATAGCATATTTCTTGTCATTTTTATCATGATAAGACCACTATCAGTAAAAACATATACGTAAGTAACTGTTTAGAAATTTTGTAGTACCTCCCATTAAAAAAGTGAAACCATGTTCGTAGGCTGTACAACAGCTGCATATGAGATATAAATATACCTCCCTATTTGATTTGGTTTGTGTAACCTCTACCTTGTCATCCTCTAACATTGGATCATACACCTATCAAATGTAAACATATATCAGACATTAAACATTTCTTCCGATTTTCATAAAGATAAGACATCTATCAATAAAACAAATGTGTATAAATATTTAGAAATTCTGTAATACCTCCTTTTAAACCAGAAACTGTGTTCATTGGCACAAAAGGCATTTTCCAAAAAGAAAAAGGCATTTACCAAGAGTTGAGTTGAGATTCTGCATCATTGTCAAATTTTCTACCTGTCAAATTTAAACATATATCAGACATTAATTGGCCATTTTGCTCCAACCTCCATTTCAAAAGGCGATGAAGTGAATGCTGTGGGAAACCCATTAAGTAGAATACAGCTAACATCTTACACGCTTTCCATGTGGCAGCTAAATATTACTGTAAATCAATTCTTTTTGTAGTTCACTTTGTTAGTTTTAACTAAATTTCAAATTCTCTTAGCAGTTCATCAGATTATTTGATAATAACCAGCATTTTGGATCATGATTGATGATAATGAGTCTTCTTAAATTTGGAATGAAGATAACGTAAATAACTAAATTAAAGCAAAAATAACATTGGCTATAATTAGTTTAATACTTTGGGTTAATGGCATGTAATAGCTATGTACTTTCTCACTTGTGCCATTATCAGATACGAACCCAAAATATTACAGATATCAGATACGAACTTTCAAATTTTTTTTCATTATCAGATACGAACTTTTTTATTACAGATATCAGATACGAACTTTCAAATTTTTGTTTCATTATCAGCAACGTACTTTTTCATTTGTTTCATTATCAACAATTTTTATTTTTAAAGTTTTTCTTATATTTGAACAAAGGAGAAAAGTACGTTGCTGATAATGAAACAAAAATTTGAAAGTTCGTATCTGATATCTGCAATAAAAAAGTTCGTATCTGATAATGAAAAAAAATTTGAAAGTTCGTATCTGATATCTGTAATATTTTGGGTTCGTATCTGATAATGGCACAAGTGAGAAAGTACGTTGCTATTACATGCCATTAACCCTAATACTTTCTATTGAAATTTATCTTTTAGCCATAGTTAAAGTTTCATGTAATTTGTCTATTTTATGAAATTCAAATTAAAACCAACATGCAGGTAGCTGGTTAACCCAACCCACCAGACCCATTTTGACTCGAAATAATTTGACCCAAACAAATTCCTACATGTTCCCGACCCAACCATATCTTGATAACTGGTATTTGTGAGCTTACTTTTTCCAGGGGATGAAACAAGATGCCTTCTACTTGTAGATTGAATCCATGGTTATCAAAAGTAATTTCGAGATCAACAATACTTCCATCACTAGTGAATTGATACAATTCACAAAGAAGTTATCTTCTCTTGAATTTGCAACGTACACAACAGAAGTTGTCGTCTTCCCTCTTAATCTGTATTTGAGCTTTTCATATATGTGTTCAACTCCGTAATAGACAAGGTTCAATGTGTATGTGATTGACGGGGACAAAAACTGAGTCTTCACGTGTGTTTTAAATCCCTTGTAGTTTGTTTGATAAAAGCCAGCCGGAAATCTGCATGAAGAAGAAGATGAAGAAGCAAAGAATGATGCATCAATTTATATATACTTATGAAACAACAGGGTAAAGTCTGAGTATGACAAGTCACCTTGACCATTGATGAGACTTATATTCAGGAGTGGAATATTCATCTGGAATCAAACAGTCTTCCATGGATATCAAGTGACAGTGTTGCCCTTTCTCATTAAGTGCAAACAACTGCATAATTAGTAAGTTGGGAATTATTTCTACTCAGATTATCTTTATAAATAGACATGGCCAATTGAATACCGTTTTGTATCCGTTAAGGTGGACTCCTTTGGAGAGAATCTGTTTAAGTTCATCAAGGGATGTGTAGACGAGAGATTGCGAGGCAGCCTCGATTATGTGTTGGTACTCTTCAAACACTGGAAGTTCCACCTATATAATGACATATCCAAGCAATTAAATTCGGGTTAAGGAGGACTCTTTTATAAATAACATAACCATTGGCAATAAAGTGCTTACTTTTTCTTCAGATGGTTGGAACTCGATGCCAGCGACTAGTAGACTGGTATGACGGCGTTCAAAGTCAAATTGGAGGTCTGCAGATGTGTGTTGGGTTGTAAAGTGATACAATGGAGCAATGAACCATCCATCTTCTGTCATATATGATGGGTAAATTATGAAAAGTTTTGCCTCTCCATCTATTTTGTATCTCAGGCGGTTATATGAATTGACTGCTGATTTATCTTTATATTGGAAGACAAAGTTGAGGGTGTATGAGATATGAGGTGTCAAGTATTCACCTCTCACACGTGCTTTGAATGGATATCTATATTTGTAACAGAGCCCCCCTGGAAATCTGCATAAAGAAGAATAAAGGCAGCAATTAATTAGAGAAAAAGGATGGATAAAGTTACTGAATACCAGCAAAAGGGATAAAATAAGAGACCTTGAATTAACAACACCAGACGGATCTTTTAAACGGTGGGCTTCAATTTCATCGAGATTGAGACAGGCTTGAATGCAAATCCATTCAATGTGTTTCCCCTTCTCATTTATACACAGCCACTGCACATCCAATGAAAAATAAAGTCTTGAATTACAGTAGTTATCATTAGGTTTTCAATATGAGAATCAGGGCATTAATTGGGTCAGACCTTTCAGATTTGGGTAAAGGGAATTGGGCCCAAGTCTTTGTGGTTGATAACAATGATCCATTTTTTGGTTTGTGTATTGTGTTAAGTTTTTAATAGATTTTGAGTAAACTAAATCATTTATTATTTTTTTCCTCCAAAGATTGAGATGTCATTTTTTTAAAAAGTACATGAAATTGGATTAATTTTGATGACTCAATTTTGACACATTTCAGATGTCATTTTTAACAAACTGAGTCATATTGGTTTTATAAGTAGAAATACATATGTAGTTGAGTGTATATACAATTTACCATTTTGAAAGTTTAATAAAAAAATCTCCAGCAACATTAGCTAATTATTTACCGTTTTGCCCTCGTTAAGGAAGACTCCTTGGGAGAGAAGCACTTTCGATTCTTCTTCTGTGAATCTGTAGAACAGAGGAGGAACCACACCCCTAACAATCTCTTGGTTTGCTATGACGACCTGACGTTCCATCTATGGAGCATACATATATTGGACAATATTACACGACCAGGGAAGAAAGATCCTAGCTATTACTCAAAGTATGTAAATGATGTAGATAGAAAAATCGGCATTTGCCAGCTTACTTTTTCCAAGGGACGGAACTCGATGCCTTCTATGTAAAATTCACCCAAGAGACCACAGTCTTCCAAGAAAATTTCAAGATCTAGAATACTCTCCTCGGTGCTGTTAAACTGATACAGTTCTGCCACCAACTGTTTACATTCGTTCTTATCTGCAAAGTGCAGAATTGAAATTTTTTTCTTCCCTTGTATTTTGAACCTGACGCCTACATATTTTTGTTTCATCCCCTCTATTTCACTAGCGTGTAAGACAAGGTTTAAGCCGTATGTGACATCTGGTGACAAGAATAATGGAGTTGTCACACGTAGTTTGAATTCCATGAGACGTGTCTTGTAGCAACCAACTGCAAATCTGAATGTAAAAGCAGCAAGGAATGATTACATTACCGTAAATCTGACACATATTTTGAAATTGATTAGAAACGAAAGGGATTAATTAGTAGGAGGAGACCAAGTCACCTTGAGTTTTCCTTAAACGAGTATCGATCACTGTAATCTCTGTTTGGATCATCTAAACTCAAATACTCTTCTATGGATACCATTACATGGTGTTCTTCCTTGTCATTTAATGATAACCACTGTCCACAAATATTTAGAGATTAATTACAAACGTACATGCTTTGAATGAGAGGCTTCGATGGAAGTCGGAATCGAGTGCATGTTTATCCTAACCAAACATAAGGTCACCTTTAGTGAGCAAATCTTTGTGGTTGATGACTAATTTTTATTATTGGTTTTGAAATAGAAAATAAATAAACATGGATTAAGTTATTAATAGAAGTTAATCACTGATTTTATACTTTTAGTAACATATCTAAAATTTCTACCTCAAACTAATCTTGTCAATGCTAATAAGCTTTGACGAGATCGAACTCCAACTTTATGTAACTTATTAAACTCACCGAGTATTTTTACTTATTTATCCAATGATTTACAATGAAACATTAAAGTTTATAATGAATAAATGAAAAGGAAAAGAAAAAGAAAGGATATAAATGAAAACTTAAATTTAGCTAGATGTGAAACTTGAATGGGGTATAAATGAAAACGTGTTTTATACGAGTACATCCTTAGCTAACAGACATATCACTGAATACTTGAGTGCGGAAAACCCTTTTTTTACACTTTATGAATACTTGGGTGTGGAAAACCCTTTTGTTTGCACTTTATGAAGATAAAGAAAAAAAAAAAAAAAAAAAAAAAAAAAAAAAAAAAAAAAAATTCACAAAATCTGTTTTAATTTATTGAAATGCACCTCTAAACAAAATTGCATTGTAGTTGGAAAGTATATCGTTTGCAATCTTTATTTGGTAATGTTCCTATCTGTTTCTACAAATAAACTAATGCAAAGTAGCTAATTACCATTTCTCTAAAGATATAAACTAAAGCAAAGTAACTAATTACCATTTTACCCATGTTAAGGAGGACTCCTTTGGAGAGAAGCTCTTTGAATTCCTCCAAGGATCTGCAGGGCAGAGGATCTGCTGCAGCATTAGCTATCTTTGCATACTCTTCCGGTAGCACCTGCATTTGAAGTGCAATCTGAAGTTTTTCCACAACAAGAGACATCGTTGGCCGTTCTTCACGAGCGTTCCGTAAACATTGAGATGCAATGTCTGAGAATGTTTTCAATGAACTCAGTTGCATTTGTTTCCTGAGATCTTGCAAGATAATCTCATCTAACTTGTTCTCTTCGTAGCATTTTCTCCATAAAGGCACATAGACCTTTAATTGACCATTGCTAATTTCAAAACATAGTCTGCCACATAAGACTTCAAATAATACCACCCCAAACGAGTAGACATCCGACTCTTTTGTTAAGGAGTACGTCTGCATATACAAAGGATCACAGTACCCAGGGGTACCTACTGCATTAGTAATAAGAAGCGAATACTGCTGATGAGCAGGACCCATCTTTGAAAGCCCAAAGTCAGAAACCTTAGCAGTCATATTCTTATCTAGTAGGATGTTTGCACTTTTAATGTCACAGTGCAATACTCTTTGCTGTGTCCCATTTGGATCATGCAGGAAGCTCAGTCCCTTCGCAGCGTCAATGCATATCTTGAGACGCTGAGTCCAAGTGAGATCAGAGGAACTTAAATAGCGATCGAGACTTCCACGGGATGCATACTCGTAAATGAGGACCATCTCACCCCCTTGGCAGCAAAATCCCAGTAGAGATATCAGGTTTTCATGCCTATAACATGAAAGCATTCTGATTTCTTTGAAAAACTCAGGGTCGCCTTGTCCGTATTTACGATCAAGACGCTTTATTGCAACCAGGCTTTTCTCTCCTGATTGAGAGTGAGACAATTCTCCTGCATACACTTTTCCAAAGCCACCTCTTCCGATAACCTTGCTTTCATCAAAGTTGTTGGTGGCTGATATGATATCTTCCAGTTGGATTTCAAGATGTTTGAACTCAGTCACAAAGGATGCCATTGTAATTAGCTAATCAAACAATAACGAGAAATATCAAATTGTAGAAAAAGAAGTACTTAAATTGATGTTTAAGAATGAAGAATAAGGGCAGGTTTGAATGCGGAGAAAGATTTATATGCTGTAACTGGTTCAATAAAAGAAATTGCCAATATATAATGAGAGCACATGAAAGTTAATTTCAAGAAAAAGGAAAGTCACTTAACAACGGAAGCTTGGCGAGAGAGGATATGATTAGATATGGTTCACCTAATTACACGTACACTCGGATGAAATAATTGTAATGAAATTTCATCGTTAGCTGTTCAAAGCAAAAAGACAAAAAGGAAATGTAATGGAATGGGGACACCAATCATTTTCACTGATGAAAGGTGAGCACTATATTTAAAGAAAAAGTTGAAAGAATAGTCACAAAGGATACCATTGTTAGTTGATTAAATAATAATGAGAAATTTAAAATCATTGAAAATAGAGCACCACAAATGGTTTTTGTAATAGTTCTCTAATGAAAGAAAATTCACAATTCTCCTATACTGAAAGATTTTTAAGAATTGAGAAGAAGTCAACACTTGAAGGCAGAGAAAGATTGGTTTCATGACTTTAGTAACACCACTAACCTTAATTGAGATGAAGTCAACACTTGGTGTGCTCATTATTTCATTTGAAACTTTGCTATGTAAACTTTGAATATTTTTGTTATCAGGTAACTAATGAATATTCCTAAACATATGTTAGTATTTTATAACATCTCAACTAGCTTTAATAAGTCACTTGTGCTATTCCGCGCAAAGATATTTCATAAGGCACCGTTAAACCATCTAAATGGAATACCAAATTAAAATCTGATGTATAAATTAATAATTGTTGAACATATGTTTTTTCCATTTTGACCCTCTGACGTTCAAATCTGGTGTCTACACAAACTCACACCAATAATCTTCCTATCATTTTAGTCATCATAACCCATTGGACACCAATAATCCAGTGTCTAATATTATTTTTGGAATATAAAAATTGCAAAAGTTTGTTGGATGAATATGAGCAAGGATCCAGTGAGAAGAAAACTTAAAATGAGAAGGATGAGAAATAGCTATAACCACACATTTGAGATGTATCGAGTTTAATTAGATGCATCTCTATTTATTTAGATGCATCCCAATTAGTTTTGAAAGTGATTTTGATATGAAAACGATGCAAAGTAGTACTAGCAACAAATTTGACCTGCAGTGCACGAATAATACATAGAATTCGCTTAACTTGATAAAATGCATCTAATATATATATATATATATATATAAATCTATCGTTTTTGAAAACCTTCTCAATCTTCTCAAAATAAAAACCTTCTCAATCGATCCGGATTCTATATATATATATATATATATATATATATATATATATATATATATATATATATATATATATATATATATATATATATATAGGGGGACTTTCTTACGAGAACCATTTTATCTGCGAGAACTGAGAGAACCACCAAAAACATGCATGCACGCTTTTTAAAATAAAATAAAAATACATGCAAATCATCAATAATCGTAAGCATCCACCTATGTTCTTCAATATCATTACGAACTCATCATCTTTTTTCACAAAAACCTTACCCACGGCCGCAATATTGTCGTTGCACGTCTTATAAGAACATACATGCACACCTTCAAAGAAAAATTTTGTATTTTCAATTTCTTATCAAATTCTTTAAAACAACTATGTTTTTTTTTTAAAACATATATGCAAAAATACAATTATTGAAGGCGTGCATGTATATTTTTTGTGGTTCTCTCAGTTCTCGCAGTTAAAATGGTTCTCGTTTGAAAGTTACACAATATATATATATATATATATATATATATATATATATATATATATATATATATATATATATATATATATATATATGCATCTAATTTTTTGCTAGAAAATATATTAGGGTGCATCTAAAATATTAGAGATGCATCTAATTCAAGTCAATGCATCTCTAATGTGTGACTATAGTTATTTCTCATTCTTCTCATTTGATCCTAAGTCGGATGAATATACTGGACATATATAAATTTTGTAATCCGTACATGTCGATAAATTGTACATCTTTGGAATAATGCATGTTCTTTTTACTTTTTAGAACATTAAACAGTGATCGGTAATTTTTTTCCTTTATTTTTTTTTTAATAGTTGCAACAGGTAATAATCATATGGTATCTAGTTTGGGATGCATATGTGATATGCCATGGTATTCTTATACATAAGATGTATTTTCATCAAATTATACTGAGTAGTTGTTAGACTTTTTGGATCACAGTAATCTGAGAGTCGTGTAAACACTTTCAAATCGAAGTATTTCGATGCTTCTATCGAAATCTCATAAAACTCAGATTTTGAAACGAGAATATGTTTTTGTTGTTATGAAAAAGAAACAGACATAGGGAATATGATATTGACCAACCAAAACCGAATTTCGGTTATAACTGCTATGCAGTTATATTAACCGCCAAAACAGTCAAATAAACAGGGACAATATATGTCCAAATTACGGGAAGTTTATTTTCAAGTGCGTTTTTTAACATAGCACCCCTTGGACCCTGCCAGGGGCTGCAGCCCCTTGGACCCTGCTACCGGGGGCGCTACCCCTGGACCCCCGTGATTCGAGGCTTCACCCACAAATGATAATCATAATAACGTCAAACAAGTGTGCACTCCGTGCAACTCCAACTTGTTGAACATTTATTATGATTACACATTGGTCACCTAAGTCAATCCATTAGACATAAATCATATTGGTGACGCAAAATCACCAACATAGTAGTTAGTCCACAGAAAATAAATGCTCCACCTTTGACGTAGAAAGCTCTAGTTATGGAAATCGGATAATGAACTTGCATCTTTTTGTGGACAAGACTAGTTTTCAATCAAATTCGAAATCCCAAACAATCAATGCAAACAACAATTTATGCAAGGACCGTTTGTATAATTTACTCTTATGATAACATACTATAGTTTTTGTAATAAAATGTATCATGTTAGTTATGTACAAAGCAAAAAAATTGTAATGTCATTTTACTTGACTTGGCCTTTCTAGCTTGGATTTAATGTGAAAGACAATCACACAAAAGTCTTATATTTCTCTAAGAAAAGATCTAGCTTTGAAAAAGCAAAAATATATAGTTTGATTAGATAAAAATCAGTATGCATGCATGTTGCCATGTTGGTCATCACACTTGCCCAACACCAACCCCACATGATTTAATTCATCCTCTAAACATTCAACTTTGAAGCTTCTAAAAATCAACAACATACGTTTACCATGCAACCCCTCAACTGCTCCTAGTACACACTCCAACCCCTCAGAAAAACGAAATGATCCAATTAGCAACAAGGTTTCATCAGCAAATGATAAAAATATGGATACACTAGTTGATGAACCAGCTGATCAATCTATTACGGAGTATATGGCAAGGCTATCCTAAAATGGATTACTTTCATGTTTGATATGCAAGCCTTGAAAAATGTTGAATACGAGATAGATCACCCGCGCGTTGCCGCGGTAAGTTTTGCCAAAGAAGGAAAAAATTAAAGTAGCATTAAGGTTGTATTGGTATAAAGATGGCAGAAAATTATAAGAAGCATTATCTAGAAAATAGGTAGCTGCCATTGCATTGACCCATTCATGGCCAGATTCCATGTCCAACAAAAAGATTAGCAATTTGGTAGCCAAATACATGAGACTGTTTGCATTGACCCCTGCAAGGCTAAGCTCCATATCTAAGGACTTCACATTTGAAGCGCTACACAAAAGACTATCAATGTTTTGCCACATATTTCTGCACGGTGAGGACAAATATGTTGCAAAACATCTTAGCTTCTAACAACTACAGGATAGCATTTAAATATTTACATATGCAGGGGACTGCCTAGTCTTGCTTGTTCTTTTCAGATTCTGCGGCGGTTGGTTTTCCTTCAGCTGCACCCTGTGCTGCTGTTGCATGAATGGAATGCAAATAACAAAGTCAGTAAATGGAGAGAAAATGAAATGCATGGTAATTAAAACTAACGTGTTTGTTATCCATTGTTCTTGGAAACTAAGTATGAGTGTTAGGCAGGAACTGATTCATGTTTGGTAGAAGCGCATGCCGTTTGCCCACTGTTTTTTGCATTAGTGTTTTGTGGTGTTCGCATTCATTATTGCAAGATATCATATTCCTTACTTTAAATTTGCCTGTGCTTCTAAGCTTAGGTTTTTTTGGGCCTTATATAAAGATGGGTTTATTCTAACATTTCTCACATATTCCAAACCTAAAGCATGGGTGTGAGAGCAAACACTGATCATTTAAAAGAGTTAGTGGTATTATGTAGATGCAGCCTAAAGCTGCTGCACGAATAGTGGATTCTTTTGGACATGTTACTTTTGTGTGGAGAATGAGGTGTATACTTTTGTATAGCAATAAATAAGTGACAATGCTGAGTGTGTTTGTGTAAGATCTTTTTGGAAAATACTGTATTAATAAATGTCACTTATGGTCATGTGACCTGTATTTGTAAAAGGCTGTAATGTAATAGCCTATTCAAAAAAAATGCAGGGTGACTGAAAGCAAATCTGTAGCGAATCTAGAGAATAGCAGGATATCTTAGCTCTTTTGTTTTTATGGAAGCTAGCCAAGTTTTTACTACTGTAATGTAGCACTTCATTTAGATAAAATGCAGGGCTATTGAAAGAAAATCTTTAGTGAATCTAGAAAATGCCAGCATATCTGAGTTTTTTTGGTTTTATGGAAGACAGTCAAGCTTTCATTCAAGAGTAGGCCATGTTCTGTGCGCAACTGTTTGCACCAGTGTATTTTGGCTGTTGATACGTGGCCATTTTGTTTTGTGCTGAACCATTATTGGTTTTGCTATTTAAGAAAGCACAGGTGAACACGCACGATCACAATTTCCTTTAACTTTAAATAAGAAAAAGCAAAAGACAATGTCTAGGCGTCCCAGGTGTGATCGACTGAGGGCTGAGGCCAATTCTAAGAATTGGTCAGAGATGCTTGCGCTTTATTGTCGCAAAGCGGCAACTGAGGATCTCCAAATGGCTCAGCAAATGAGTGCTCTTTGTAACAATTCACAATTTCAGGTTAATTACCATTCTCGGAAAAAATTTCACTATTCACTTTTACTATTCATTTTTCCTGAAATTTTCCCGAAACTTGATTTTTGTTTCTTGGCCTCGAGTGATAAATCATTTCCATTGCAAATTAAAAGTTTAACTTTCATAAGCTCATTTTCGTGAAAGTTATTAAGGAATTACACGTTTTAGGGTAAAACGTCATTCAGAAATTCTACGCACAACGAAACTCGACCGCGTTAAGTGACCCCGCATCGGAAAAATGTTTGACACACTCATGATTTATTTGAGAATTAATCGTGACTGAGAAAAATCATGACCAAAATAAACCTCGGCCGTGAAAAACTGGAATTTTCAGTTTTAAGCGTTTTTACTCGGCCGTAACCTTAGCCTATACCTGCACCGCGTTTCTAAGACGATTTGAGTTTTCAACTTATTAGAAAAAGTCAACATATTTTTCCCTCCTCCATTGACCAAAAATCATTCCTTGATTTTATAAGTCATTCCTTGATTTTTAGGCTTACGGTTTGATGTCTAAAAGACATTTAATACCAACCGACACTAGACTGAGCCCAGCCTAGACATTATAAGTCATTTTAAATCATTTATATCCTATTAGAAAAGTAACATTTTACTTTTCTCAATTTTACGCAATATTCGTACATTTTACGTATTACGCGTTTTAGACCCGTATTTCCAGTTTTAGCAGGGTTTTACCACCCAAATGGAACCTACCACTCATTTTATATTTTATTATGGAACATATGGACATGTTTATCAATACTTTCAAGTTCCATATTTTTACGATACCCGGTTTTACGTTTTGAGGCTTAATCATTTACGGTTAGCAATTTACGGGGTCAAAACTAGTCACATAAGTAGGATAATATCATCAAAAGTCCACACCTTGTTCCCCAAGCATATGAACCGACTTAGGGGGGGAATTCAGCCCATAGGTGGCTTGATCTCATGCTAGGAAGCTTAGATTACATGCATGTGTCCAACTTGGTCTCCAAGTGTTGACAAGTCAACATTGTAACCTCCTCATTTTTAGTATAAAAGAGAGCTCATTCTCTTCCTTTCTCCTTCAATACCAACGACCCAAAACCATCTAAATGCACCATTTTGATCATTGATCTTGCTCATTCAATCCATCACAAGTTCAAGTCATAGTTCCTAGTTGATCCTTAACACCTTTCAACCATAAAACTCTATAAAATCACCACAAAAACTCATCAAATTTCCAAGTGTTCCTAGTGAAGATTTTTACTCAAGGTTGTTTTTATGTTAGATTAGTATTTATCAAAGGATTATAAGATAGAGTTTTTGGTATGGAAGCATGGCTATGGTTGGAAAGGTTTTGGAAGATTAAGTAGTGGTTCTTGGTCTTGATCTTGGTTCTAGTTAGTTTCTTCACAAGTTGTAAGCAAACCCTAACATATTCTTTGCTTAAATATCATATTCATGCTATTTACATATCATTCATGCTATATATTGTCTTGTGATCATGTCCATGATGTATAAAAATGAGTAAAACAAGTTATGATATACATATGTTAACTTATGATCTTTAAACAAGTAAACTAGTGACTTTTATGGAGAACCACGACCAAAATAGTACAACTATGATATTTGACACTTACTTACTGTTAAAGAGGACTTAACAAGGAAAACATAGCAATTTGAATCACCCAAAATGAGTACCCGAGTCAAAAGTTATGGCCATAAGTAGTTAGCGAAACCAAAACGCCGAAACTGCCAATACCCTACTGTTTTGCATTCTGCCATTTTGAAAGTCACCCTTCTGGTCCGATTCATCAAAAAGTTAAAACACGAAAGTTGTCCGGAACGACGTTTTCGTTCAGGATCAAAGAAGCTCGAGCCTTGAAAACGCTTTCCGAGTGATAATTTCTTCAAATTCTTAACAGCCCATTTTTAGACCAGAGTCATTATATATAGGTTATGGTTTATAAAGACCAAAGAGGTCTTATGACCTAGAATCAAGACCACAACCATGGCTAGAGCAAAGGTTGAGTCTCATGACCATGGAACAATGACCAAAGGTCATGGCAAGGCCATGACTAAAGGACCATATAAACTTACTTAGGCGAAAACATGAAACAAGGAATTGGCGATAAACTTGAACAAACAATTTGGATCTATTTCACCTAAAAGGAACCATGAGATATTACAAAGAAAAATGGTCATACAAGTTATAAGAAATTTACCCTAATAACAATCTTCATGTAATAATAAACTTTCCTAAGTTTATTCAAATATCGGACATGTAACTTTTCGGATCGAAACTTATATCTATATATTTTATCAACTACTACAATAGTAGGGAGCCTCATGTGAGGAGTTCATTATGTAAGCCGTCGAGATGAGTTGTGGATTTACGAATTAAAATGCACTAATATTTGAGATTTAGGTATGTTAGCAAAGTCCCTACCGGGATAAATCTGCCGATCGATATTGGTACACGTTAACGTTTTGGTGTCATAATGTCACACCCCCAAAATACCTGAATGGCAGCGGAATGGAATACCTGGGGGTGACTGTCATAGCACCACAGTTACAGTCATATTGAACGACCTAAAGTGTCGTTTGGAAAAATACATCGTTTGATCATTAAAACATTCAGAGTTTACAAAGCTTAGGTCCCAAAAGAGTTTGCCAATATAGTTAAGATAAGTTCAACAAGATCAAACGTTTCATAAGTGCAGAAAATATGGTGAGACGCGTCGACTCCGCGACTCCATGAAGGTCCAAATGTATGCAACATGAGCTACCTTAATAACCTGAGAAATACATTGCGAAAACGGTCAACATAAAGTTGGTGAATAATCATAGGTTTATAAGTAAATCGTAAGTACATAAGCCACAAGTAATAAGTAAACCGACAAGAATGTCAAAAGTGCTACATTGGCTCTTAAGCTCATGACCCCGAAGCTGGACTTAGTAATGGCCCCACCAGAGTGTTTACCAGACACTCAATTCGTTAAGACATGAAATGCATTCGTCCCATTTGGAGCAACCCAAACACGAATGGAGGCGTCACCCTCGATAGATCTATCCACTCACTCTCGCTTAGCAATACAATT
Source organism: Artemisia argyi (assembly GCA_030686995.1). Lineage (NCBI taxonomy): Eukaryota > Viridiplantae > Streptophyta > Magnoliopsida > Asterales > Asteraceae > Artemisia > Artemisia argyi. The sequence goes on along the minus strand of CM060685.1, from coordinate 187,440,708 downwards.
AACGGTCCATGATATATAAGGGGACTTAACTTGGTAGTAAGGCAACTTAAGCAATGTATGGAATTTGTAATACTTGGGCATGTACAAAAATAATTGTGCAATGTATTCTCCCCCGTGGGATTTGAAATCAAATAAGTAATTAAAACGGGGCTATGAGAACTCACCTCGAAAGGATGGTACAACGATGGTACAATGATGTAAAAGTAGTCGGGACAATGAGGCGCGAACACTAACCGCAACCTAAATGAATAATCGCGATCTAAATAAGATCAAGCCGTAATGTAATGAATGCACATGCACATGATACTCATACCACTCGTAATTTAGAAATACTAGTTATCGTCATGGTAAAATAGTTTCCATACTTAGGAAAAATAAGTCCATTTATAGAAGTATATAACTTGTCGTATTATCTCGTATGAAAATGTTAGTGTTACATTCCTTGTATCGAAAACCTTGAAATAACGTCGTTAAGTCGTATAAATATTCTCTTGGGTCATACGTATTCAATAGTTAAGAATATAGTCCTTAGTACCATTTCTAGAAAATATACCATTTAGTGCGTAAGTTATTATTTTTATTTGTGACCATATATATATATATATATATATATATATATATATATATATATATATATATATATATATATATATATATATATATATATATATATATAGTTTTGACGATGTTAAAACGGGTATAACTTGGTCGTTATAGGTTCATTTCCTTCGTTCTTTATATCCACGGATTCGTTTTTGTATATACTAGTATATTTTTGATAACTCGGCTCCTCTAGGTTACGTTTAACACCTCTTTTTACCCGTTGAAATCTGCCAAACAGCAAGCAGTTTTTATAAAAATAGTTTTCGTCGTTAAATTTGCAAAAATCATATCTCCTTCGTTATAAGCTCGTTTTAATCCGTTCTTTCGCCCAAAGTTTCGTTTTTGAAAGTATTTTCTAAATCTTTGGTCAAAAATTAGCCACCATCTACTGATTTTCCCACGAAATGAAAATAGGGACAGTAGGTATTTCAAATGTTTCAAAAACCATTTTCAAGTCTCCAAACTAGTTCTAACCTCAATCAAACCACTTTCAATCACCACAAAACTAGTCTAATCCTACCATACACCTTCTTAGGGTGTCATGGGTCCTTAAACATCATCAATCCACTAGGTCTAACAAGGGTTTCTCATGTGTTCATTTTTTTAGGGCTCAAAGTTACATATGTACAAAATAGAGTGGTATAAACCATTATATGCATGAGTTCTTGTAAGAAAAATATATAAACATGGTAATAACTTGTAAAAATCATAAAAATGAGTTTGTTAACTTACTTGAAGGTTTAGGGAGTTTGGATGATGAAAACCTACTAATCGTTGAGTTTTTATTTCAAAACTCCAACAAGGATGACTATATGAACAAGTTTATACCTAGATCTTGTAAAATTTGTTGTTCTTGCTCCTTGAATCACCTAGGTCGATTATACCTTAAGAGAAATGAGAGAAAATAGTTTACTTGAGCTAGAAAAAATGATTTTGTGATAAAAATGGATGAAAAGGTGCATTTTATACTTAGGAGACAATTGTTAGGTTGTAATAAATTTGGTTGGTGAGGTTTCAATGTATTAAGACCATGGGGGGGGGGGGGGGGGGGGGGATTGTCTTGGGTTTAATTAAAAAGTTAGTAGTAGTATTATGTAGTAATGTTAGTTTTAGGTTTAATCGGGTACCGGGTTTGTTAGAAATAAATTTTATTGAAGTTATTCGGGACGTAATAAAGTCGTAAAAATTGTAAAAATATGTCGGGTACAAGTACGGAGAGTTCGGGTGATTATCGTTTAATTTTTATGAAAACCGTCGTTATTAAGTTAGACGTACGATACGTAATAAATAAATTTCCAAAATACCGGGTAAATTAATATTAAAATTTTTATATTATAAAAATGAGTATAAAAATATATTGGGATAATAGTCGGGAGTGTCGGACACGTTAGTCACATTTATAGTTCGCGTATTAGTGTTTATTTAAAATAAACGTACGTAAATCGTTAATTATACCAAAAGTATTACTTTACTTATCCTACGAGTGGAATAGTATGCAAGTGCCCTAATGATGATATGCAGACTATTTCTAGTCCTTATGAAATGTCCCTGATAATAATGCATGAATTCGCTCCTGAACCAATACGGTTACGCGAATTTGAACACCCGTAAACTAAATTTACGATGACATGAGTAATGCACGTGAATAGTGGTTTTCTCTCGGAAATGAATAGTGTCAAGTGAATAGTAAAATTTCTGAATGTTTCTCGGAATGTCAAATTGACCTCAAAAACGATGAATAGTAAAACGATGAATAGTGATCGATGAATAGTAATTTGTGAATATTAGAATGTCGAAGTTTGGAAAAATGACCTGAAATTTACGAGTTGTGACAGTCTTCCCCTCTAACAGGAACTTCGTCCCGAAGTTCAGTTTTGGTTGGTCTCTGAAGTATATTGGTGAAAAGATGATAATAATTGAGAATTTCAGCGAACTTCCACGATAGGAATTCGACTCCGCTTCAACCGTTTGACCTAACAGTCCATGATTTCTATTGGTTCTCTTACCAAGTTTACGTTTGTCTCAGGGTTGGATTCCCTTCCAAATGGGGTCATAAGTGACTAATCTGAAAGTCATTTCCTGGGGTTTGAATAGGTGAAACATAGTTGTGTAATCCGGTTGTTCTCTAACAAGGCTCAAGTCTGATGGCCACTAGGCCTACTCCGTCTGAAATATTACATGTTCCAGTGTATATCGGTTTTAACTTTCCAAATCTTTCCGAATAATATCATGCCTTTCCTAGGCAGAACTTTTAACGTGATCAGGCTACCAATTTGAAGTTTTAATAGGTTACAACTTATAGAATTTGTAATTGATTCTTGACTTGTAGGAAATTTCTGGTTATTTCATGAATGCTGTCACACCCCCAAAATCGGGTCCAGCGGAAGCATACATGCAGCTGGGGTGTAACTCAATTGATATCACAACACAAGTACCAAAAATGGTTTTCACTTTAATCATTTAGAATAAAATTGTTAAATCAAAAATGTTGAATTTACATCGTTAAAAGTAGTGCGGAAGTAGGCCCTTAAAATAGTTTGAACGGTCCCCATATAAATAATCAGAGTCTTCTATGACCATGCCATGCCCTGCCAAAACCTCCTGTAGCGTGCCATATGCTTAAAACCTGAAAATACATGCTAAAGTGTCAACACGAGGTTGGTGAGTTCATAGAGTTTGTTTAACAAATAATGCCTATAGAGAAAATGATCGCCCAACAAAGGCATTGTAAATCCACTCAGTTACAAGTCCCGCCATAAGAGACTTGTAACCTGTGTGTTTACAACCCACTGCCAAATGTGTTAAAGTCTACGTGAACATAAGTAATAATGGTATCCAAATTCCCAGATAAATATAGCAAAACGGCTATATAAATAAAATGATTCAGTCAATGAGGTTATCTAAACAATACTGACAATGTCGCCAGATAAACAATACTGACAATGTCGCCAGATAAACAATACTGACAATGTCGCCAGATAAACAAATTATGACAATGTGGTCATGTAAACAAGGATAATCAATCCTATGAAATACAAGAAAATCAAACATACCAATGAATGCAAGTGGTTAAATATACCAAAGAAATACCGGTAGTCAAGCATACTAATGAAGTGCAGGTGATCAAATATATATTTAGACAAAGCTGGAAATATTTGAGAAATCAACCAGGTAAAACAAGTAATGCGTTTTAAGTAAAACGAGCATGTATTCTCCCCCAAAGAGTTTGCAAAACAATCAAAATAGTAGGGGCTATGACTCACCTGGAGCGATAGCTATGATGACAAGAATGGATACACTGAAATGAGGCACGATCTCTAACCGCAACCTAATATGAGTAATAACGATCTACCTTAGATCATGACATAATGAAATGAATGCACGTGCACATGATGCCTATACCACTCGTAACTTGGAAATACTAGTTATCGTCATAGTAAAATAGTTTCCATACTTAGGAAAAATAAGTCCAAATATAGAAGTATATAACTTGTCGTATTATCTTGTATGAAAATGTTAGCGTTATATTCCTCGTATCGAAAACCTTAGAATAACGTCGTTAAGTCGTATAAATATTTTCTTGGGTCATACGTATTCATTTGTTAAGAATATAGTCCTTAGTACCATTTCTAGAAAATATACCATCTAGTGCGTAACTTATTATTTTCTAGTTGTGACTATATATATATATATAGTTTTGACGATGTTAAAACGCGTATAACTTGGTCGTTTTAAGCTCATTTTACTCGTTCTTTATATCCACGGATTCGTTTTAGTATATACTAATATATTTTCGATAGCTCGGCTCCTCTAGGTTACGTTTAACACCTCTCTTTGCCCGTCGAAAACTGCCAAACAGCATGCAGTTTTTATAAAAAAAATAGTTTTCGTCGTTAAATTTACAAAAATCATATCTCCTTCGTTATAAGCTCTTTTTAATCCGTTCTTTCGCCTAAAGTTTCGTTTTTGAAAGTATTTTCTAAATCTTTGGTCAAAATTTTACTATCAACCACTGATTTTCCCACGAATTAATAATAGGGACAGTAGGTATATATATTGTTTCAAAAATCATTTCTAAGGTTCCAATCTAGTTCCAACTTCAACCAAACCACTTTCAATCACCACAAAACTAATCTAATCCTACCATACACCTTCTTAGGGTGTCATGGGTTCCTAAACATCACAAATCAAGTAGATCTAACAAGGATCTAACCATATACATTTTCTAGGGTTCAAAAGTTATAAGTTTGTAAAATAAAGTGGTATAAGCTATCAAATGCATAAGATCTTGTATAAAAACCATATGAACATAATAAGAACTTGATAAAATTAGGAAAATTAGTTTGACATACTTACTTGAAAGATTTGATGAGTTTTGGAGAAAAATAATTAAGTATCCTTGGGGTTTTTATTTCAAAACCCTAACTAGGAATACAAATGAGACTAGATTAAGACTTGAACTTGGAAAACTTTTTGATCTTGCTCCTCCTTGTTGTTGTGCCGTGAATGAGAAAGAGAGAGTAGAGAGAATGAAACTTTTCTTGGCTAGTGATGAATGAGAAGAAAAATATCTAGTTTTAGTATATGTATTATTGTATAATAGGTTAGATAATATTTTGTACAAGCATTAATGGTTTAGCTAAATTGTCAAAATGTGTAAGTTGATTGATATGGAGGAGGGGGGGGGGGGGCGGCATAATTGAAGGGGTAGGAAGAAAATGGGGTAAATGGTGTAAGATATTTGGTGAGATTTTGTGTATATTATTAGTTTTTGGGAATACCGGGCACCGAGTTAACTAAAAATAAATTTTAACGGAGTTAACCGGGACATAATAAAGTCGTAAAAATTATAAAAATAGGTTGGATATAAATATTGAGTGTTTGGTTAATCGTCGTTTAATTTCTAAGAAAACCGCCGTAATTAAATTAGGCGTACGCTACGAAATAAATAAATTTCCAAAATACCGGGTAAATTAATATTATAATTTTTATATTATAACAATGAGTATAAAAATATATTGGGATCATAGTTGGGAGTGTCGGACGTGTTAGTCACATTTATAGTTCGCGTATTAGTGTTTATTTAAAATAAACATACGTAATTCGTTAATTATATTAAAAATATAATTTGAATACCCTACGAGTGGAATAGTATGCAAGTGACATAATGATAATACGCAGACTATTTCTAGTCTATATGAGATGTCCCAAATGATAATGCATGAATTCGCACCCGAACCAATATGGTTACGCGAATTTGAATACTCGTAAACTAAATTTACGATGACATGAGTAATGCACGTGAATAGTGGTTTTCTCTCGGAATGAATAGTGTCAAGTGAATAGTAAAATTTCTGAATGTGTCTCGGAATGTCAAATTGACCTCAAAAACGATGAATAGTAAAACGATGAATAGTGATCAATGAATAGTAATTTGTGAATAGTAGAATGTCGAAGTTTGGAAAAATGACCTGAAATTACGAGTTGTGACAGTCTTCCCTTCTAACAGGAGCTTCGTCCCGAAGTTCAGTTTGAGTAAGTCTCTAGAATGGTATTGGTGAAAAGATGGTGATAATTGAGAATTTCAGCGAACTTCCACGATAGGAATTCGACTCTGCTTCAACCGTTCGACCTAACAGTCCATGATTTCTAGTGGTTCTCTTACAAGGTTTAGGTTTGTCATTGGGTTGGATTCCTTCAAATGGAATCATAAGTGACTAATCTGAAAGTCATTTCCTGGGGTTTGAATAGGTGAAACATAGTTGTGTAATCCGGCTGTTCTCTAACAAGGCTCAAGTCTGATGGCCACTAGGCCTACTCTGTCTGAAATATTACGTGGTCCAGTGTATATCAGGTTTAACTTTCCAAATTTTTCCGAATAATATCATGCCTTTCCTAGGCAGAACTTTTAACATGATCTGGCTACCAATTTGAAGTTTTAATGGTTTACAACTTATAGAATTTGTAATTGATTCTTGACTTGTAGGAAATTTCTGGTTATTTCATGAATGCCTACTAGACTAGTGAGTTTGGATTTTCAAATTTCGATTCATCAATGGATATGGACACTTCGACCATAGAGTGCTTCAAATGGTATAGTCTCTAGGCTCGTGTGGTAACTATGGTTATAAAGGAATCTGATTTATGGAAAATGGTTAGTCCACCCATTTCTAGAGTCAATCACTCATGCTCTGAGCATATCTCCCTATGTGTGAATCATTCTCTAATTCCTGACCATTGGTCTGCAGATGATAGGTGGTGTGGTTCCAAAGAAATCTTAATGAAATTGCTAGGAGTTTGAGATGAATCAAGTTCCTCTATTAGGAGTAATTGAGATGGGTATCATGAATCTTGTTTTGAAAGGCTTACAAGGTTAGGTCCATCAAGGGTGTTGTTGAAAATAATAGATTAGGATAAGGTTGTGATTCCTCCGCAGGAATGTCATGAATTAGGGTCTCTCTCCACCTACGGTGCTTAGTCTCCATTACTAAGATTTTCCCCAAGTTATATGTCTTCAAATCACAAACTCCCAAAGATATGAGTGAGGTAATATAGTGATTGATTTTCAAAGCTTGTTTTGAGATTGGGTGTTTTGTTCATAAACCTCCCCTGAGTAAATGAATTTACAATTTTTAAGCAAACGGCTTTCTAAGTAACATTTTTCTTAATGTTTCAAAATTTAATAGTTATGCAAGATAGGACTGTTTTCAACATAAGGTGAATAATATGGTTTACCAAAAGATTGATGTTTAAAATTTTCTTAACATTCAATAGTTTTGTAAAAGAGTAACCAAAAGGAATTTACTTGTTAAAATAAGTGCCTCAGAAAAGTATTTCTTACAAGATATATGTTTTGTATAACGGTAGTTTGGAGAAAAATCCATTTAAAAGTGAAAGTATTAAGTGGATAAAATAGCTAGGTATGTATGTATGCACAAATGCATAGGTGTCTAACATGTTTGAATAAAGGCTATTGATGAGGACATGTTCAATTTATAGTCTCGGTTAAAAGGTTGGATTTATCTCTATGGTGTTGCTTAGTAAGCACTCGTATCGAAACTAATCCTTATAATTTTAGTTAAGCCAATACTTTCCAGATGATGGAATTTTTGGTGATTAGGCCAGTGATAGTGGTTCGAATAGTTTTGTGATATCTTGGGATTTCTGTTGAGTTTTGAATGGTCTTACTGTACCGAGGGATCCTCCTCATAGATGGTATGGAAAGTCTTTCCTAGGGAGGTCATTGATAATATCCACTTATCAATATTGGTAGTAGTGAGTGATGGTGAGAAGGGAAGAGACTGTGACAACTGCAGCATAATGAGATCGTGATATAAGAAAATACTGTGATGCAAGTGTATTGTGCATAAATATGAAAGTTCATGAAATAAAATGACTAGTTGACAAGCTTCCAATCGGTGGTTCACGAAGTGATGAAAAGTAGGAATGTTATGACAACGAGAGTATACACACACATAAATGAAGCATTTGGAAAATGAGTTGAGAATTTATTCCGGACAAAATTTTATTATAACCATTCTTAGTGTTGCAAAATTCATTTCTGAGTCAGACATAGGTGGTCAGCCTATATCTCACTATCCCGGGTTGAATATAGATGACCAGTCTATATCCCACCGAGGTTCCATGAATTTTGAAATACTCAGCTCAGTTATACTAAGACTATGTCCTTCACAAATACCAAGAGGTTCAGAAAGACTAAGGCAGGTGACCAAACTCGAGGTCAAATGATGAAACTATGCAAGGAAAAACATAATGCGGTGACATATACGATACATGAGCATGCTTATATGAAAGACAATGATAGTAATCAACTAGAATAAGTGAATATAATATACCAGATAATGAGACACAAATCTCATCACCTAAGTCAGCAACAAACCACAAGTGAGGCATCATCTTGGCAGGGAGGCACGTGACGGTCATAGGGTTAAGTTTTTCGTAAAAGTAGCTATAGTCTAGGTTTTAAAAACACTTAGTTCGCTATAGCCAAAGCTCTGATACCAATCTGTCACACCCCCAAAATCGGGTCCAGCGGAAGCATACATGCAGCTGGGGTGTAACTCAATTGATATCACAACACAAGTACCAAAAATGGTTTTCACTTTAATCATTTAGAATAAAATTGTTAAATCAAAAATGTTGAATTTACATCGTTAAAAGTAGTGCGGAAGTAGGCCCTTAAAATAGTTTGAACGGTCCCCATATAAATAATCAGAGTCTTCTATGACCATGCCATGCCCTGCCAAAACCTCCTGTAGCGTGCCATATGCTTAAAACCTGAAAATACATGCTAAAGTGTCAACACGAGGTTGGTGAGTTCATAGAGTTTGTTTAACAAATAATGCCTATAGAGAAAATGATCGCCCAACAAAGGCATTGTAAATCCACTCAGTTACAAGTCCCGCCATAAGAGACTTGTAACCTGTGTGTTTACAACCCACTGCCAAATGTGTTAAAGTCTACGTGAACATAAGTAATAATGGTATCCAAATTCCCAGATAAATATAGTAAAACGGCTATATAAATAAAATGATTCAGTCAATGAGGTTATCTAAACAATACTAACAATGTCGCCATATAAACAATACTGACAATGTCGCCAGATAAACAATACTGACAATGTCGCCAGATAAACAAATTATGACAGTGTGGTCATGTAAACAAGGATAATCAATCCCATGAAATACAAGAAAATCAAACATACCAATGAATGCAAGTGGTTAAATATACCAAAGAAATACCGGTAGTCAAGCATACTAATGAAGTGCAGGTGATCAAATATATATTTAGACAAAGCTGGAAATATTTGAGAAATCAACCAGGTAAAACAAGTAATGCGTTTTAAGTAAAACGAGCATGTATTCTCCCCCAAAGAGTTTGCAAAACAATCAAAATAGTAGGGGCTATGACTCACCTGGAGCGATAGCTATGATGACAAGAATGGATACACTGAAATGAGGCACGATCTCTAACCGCAACCTAATATGAGTAATAACGATCTACCTTAGATCATGACATAATGAAATGAATGCACGTGCACATGATGCCTATACCACTCGTAACTTGGAAATACTAGTTATCGTCATAGTAAAATAGTTTCCATACTTAGGAAAAATAAGTCCAAATATAGAAGTATATAACTTGTCGTATTATCTTGTATGAAAATGTTAGCGTTATATTCCTCGTATCGAAAACCTTAGAATAACGTCGTTAAGTCGTATAAATATTTTCTTGGGTCATACGTATTCATTTGTTAAGAATATAGTCCTTAGTACCATTTCTAGAAAATATACCATCTAGTGCGTAAGTTATTATTTTCTAGTTGTGACTATATATATATATAGTTTTGACGATGTTAAAACGCGTATAACTTGGTCGTTTTAAGCTCATTTTACTCGTTCTTTATATCCACGGATTCGTTTTAGTATATACTAATATATTTTCGATAGCTCGGCTCCTCTAGGTTACGTTTAACACCTCTCTTTGCCCGTCGAAAACTGCCAAACAGCATGCAGTTTTTATAAAAAAATAGTTTTCGTCGTTAAATTTACAAAAATCATATCTCCTTCGTTATAAGCTCTTTTTAATCCGTTCTTTCGCCTAAAGTTTCGTTTTTGAAAGTATTTTCTAAATCTTTGGTCAAAATTTTACCATCAACCACTGATTTTCCCACGAATTAAAAATAGGGACAGTAGGTATATATATTGTTTCAAAAATCATTTCTAAGGTTCCAATCTAGTTCCAACTTCAACCAAACCACTTTCAATCACCACAAAACTAATCTAATCCTACCATACACCTTCTTAGGGTGTCATGGGTTCCAAAACATCACAAATCAAGTAGATCTAACAAGGATCTAACCATATACATTTTCTAGGGTTCAAAAGTTATAAGTTTGTAAAATAAAGTGGTATAAGCTATCAAATGCATAAGATCTTGTATAAAAACCATATGAACATAATAAGAACTTGATAAAATTAGGAAAATTAGTTCGACATACTTACTTGAAAGATTTGATGAGTTTTGGAGAAAAATAATTAAGTATCCTTGGGGTTTTTATTTCAAAACCCTAACTAGGAATACAAATGAGACTAGATTAAGACTTGAACTTGGAAAACTTTTTGATCTTGCTCCTCCTTGTTGTTGTGCCGTGAATGAGAAAGAGAGAGTAGAGAGAATGAAACTTTTCTTGGCTAGTGATGAATGAGAAGAAAAATATCTAGTTTTAGTATATGTATTATTGTATAATAGGTTAGATAATATTTTGTACAAGCATTAATGGTTTAGCTAAATTGTCAAAATGTGTAAGTTGATTGATATGGAGGGGGGGGGGGGGGGGGGCATAATTGAAGGGGTAGGAAGAAAATGGGGTAAATGGTGTAAGATATTTGGTGAGATTTTGTGTATATTATTAGTTTTTGGGAATACCGGGCACCGAGTTAACTAAAAATAAATTTTAACGGAGTTAACCGGGACATAATAAAGTCGTAAAAATTATAAAAAGATGTTGGATATAAATATTGAGTGTTTGGTTAATCGTTGTTTAATTTCTAAGAAAACCGCCGTAATTAAATTAGGCGTACGATACGAAATAAATAAATTTCCAAAATACCGGGTAAATTAATATTATAATTTTTATATTATAACAATGAGTATAAAAATATATTGGGATCATAGTTGGGAGTGTCGGACGTGTTAGTCACATTTATAGTTCGCGTATTAGTGTTTATTTAAAATAAACATACGTAATTCGTTAATTATATTAAAAATATAATTTGAATACCCTACGAGTGGAATAGTATGCAAGTGACATAATGATAATACGCAGACTATTTCTAGTCTATATGAGATGTCCCAAATGATAATGCATGAATTCGCACCCGAACCAATATGGTTACGCGAATTTGAATACTCGTAAACTAAATTTACGATGACATGAGTAATGCACGTGAATAGTGGTTTTCTCTCGGAAATGAATAGTGTCAAGTGAATAGTAAAATTTCTGAATGTGTCTCGGAATGTCAAATTGACCTCAAAAATGATGAATAGTAAAACGATGAATAGTGATCAATGAATAGTAATTTGTGAATAGTAGAATGTCGAAGTTTGGAAAAATGACCTGAAATTACGAGTTGTGACAAATGCCTACTGGACTAGTGAGTTTGGCTTTTTCCGAGTTTGGTTCGTCAATAGATGATCAGTGCTTTTTCAGGTTTATAATGTAATATGGGTAATATATGTTGCTGAACTCTGTCAGAACTCAAATCTTATATGTCAGCTGGTCGATTCTAACATGAATCTGAAATGGTCCAATATACTTAAAGGTTCAATCTCTCGTGTTACCAAAATCGTATCATGCCTCTCCAAGGCAAAGCTTTCAACTTAGTTCGTTCTCTCTCGTGAATCTGGTTAGTTTGCTGTTCAAGGATACCCAATCCGTATGATGTGCGTCATGTACCAACCTAACCTCTATCAGTTTCTCGTTTCTTGTAACGGGTTTCTTGACTTGTGAAATTTCCTTTGTTGTTCCATAATTTAGTTCTAGACCAGTGAATTTAACTTTCCGATTTCGGTCTGTAAATAGGTAATTGGTACTTCGACCATAAAGTGCCTCAATTGATGTAGTCTCTATGCTCGCGCTATAACTATGGTTGTAAAAGAATCCGATTTATGGTAAATGATTAGTCCAACCATTTCTAGAGTCAATCACTCATACTCTGCATATAACTTTCCTATGTTTGAATCGTTCTCTCGTTATGACCATCGATCTGAGGATGATAGGCGGTGTTTACATCTTAATGAGGTTCCGAAGGAAATCTTAAAATGATTGCTAGAAGTCCAAGGTGATTCGATTACCTTTATCAGGAATAATTGAATTGGTACGATAAATCTTGTGTCTAATTCCACAACGTTACGTCTTTCGAACACGGCGTTATCTGATGGGGATAGAATATGGGTAACAATTTTTGATTCCTTGAGTTTTGGTCTAATGGATGCTAAGACATATGTCTTTCTTTGCCTATTGTACTTAGTCTCCATTACTGACGTTTGTAATCGTTCCATGGTGTTCCTCCTAATTTTCTTCATCACATATTCCAATATTCCTTATTGTCAAGTTACAAAGTCCTAAATGCATAAGCGATGTAGCATGGTGATTGGTTTTCAAAATTGATCTCGCAATTTTTTTTTTTTTTTTTTTTTTTTTTTTTTTTTTGAGTTTTTGGTCGAAATCTTTTTCTGAATAAACGAATTTAGAAAATAGAGCAAATGGTTTACTAAATAATATCTTTCTTGATGATTCAAAATTCAGTAGTTAGGAAATGTGACGCGGTTTTCAAATAGGTTGTGAATAGGACTGTTTACCAAAGTTTGATGTTTACATATTTCCCATTGTACAATGGTTTAGCTAAATATTGATTAAAAAGGATCGTATTTATTCAAAATAGGCAATTCAAAATTATTTTCTATGAGATATGTGATTTGTATGGACACAATTTTGAAATCAACTTCATTTAAAAGTAAAAATACTAACAAGGATAAAATAGTAGGATAGGTAATGTTCGCATAAATGCATAGGTGTCTAACATTTGGTTCTTGATATTTGGATGATGTCTATTGGCGATTATCTGGCAAAACTACAAGCCTAGGTATTCAACCAACTTAAGTCTTGAGATGGTTTATCGTTGTAATTTTCATCATGTTGGCAATATGAGGGTTTCAATTGATACTTTGTCGATGAATTTCCGTATTGTCTTCACATGTAGCTGGGGAGATATTCTTGAGTCTGATGCCTTTCTCGATGTATAGGTGAGGTTATCTAGAATTTCCTGAGAACACAATGCCTTAAGGGAATCTATATCGATATCCTTAACTCAAATCAATTATCCTCGGTGAAAACTCATTACAGGGAAGTTTGCGTTTAGATGAGGTCATGTTTAATCAAATCGCTCTACAGTATCGGTTAGGAGGCTTGGTTTATTCCCATGGTGTTGCTTAGCGTACCTTTACAATGTGTTCGATCCTGTAGCTCAGTCTAGCTAGTACCTTTGAATAAATAAATTGAACAACTAGGTCAGGGATGGTGAGTCGGATGGTCTCGTGGTATCTTAGGATTGTTGTTGAGTTATGAATTTTTCTTGTTATATACTTCTAGTCCTGGTTAGTAGTTCTGTAATCCTTTCCTTACTTTTCTGGTATCGAGGAATCCTACTCGTAATTGATATGGAAAGTCTCCCCTAGAGAAGTCAATGGAACAATCCAACGTAATGGCTAAGTAGGTGACAGGTGGGGTAAGTATCCAGGGAGAGTTTGTCAGAAAAAGACACTTATAAAAGAGTTTACTTGTCTAAAACGCTTTTAAATGAAGATTGTTATTAGCGATACTTTAAAAAAAATAACTATTTCCTTCATGGCATAATCCTTCCTGAAGTATACATAGGTGATCAGGCTATGTATAGTTGAGGACTAATGATGCGATGCTTGATTTAGCCAAAATAATATTATTTTTCTCAAAAGCTTTAGATGGTGTTCAACGCATTGTTATTACAAATGGTATTCTAATTATTTCCTTTCCAAGTAACATAAAAATTGTTTCGCGTAATAATAGTAAATATTTGGCGTAATATCGGAAAAATCCGTTTATAGTACGGTAACAAAACAGTTTATTTTAGAAATTTGGTAAGACAATTTCCCCATAAGGTAGTAAAATAGTTTGAAATAAAACTCGTTGGATGGTTTATTGGATACATGGGTAAATCCTATGGATTGGTAATAATCTACTAATCCGTCACATACGAAATCGGTCAAATCCCTAATGAGACAATGGTGTAATGTTGCGAAACGATTAAAGATTGAACGATTGGGATAGAAAACGGAGTAAACGAAAGTTATGGTTATCATAGAGATAACAAAAGATAGTCATTACATTAGATAGGAAAGTGCTTAATATAACTAGGTTACACCAACGTACTTATGGAAAGTACCAAAAGAAAGTACAATCCTAGAGGGCTCAACTATGGTTTACATAATTAAAACATAAACTTCTTCTTCCAATTCTGGCTTCCCAACTCTGGGCATTCACTCTTGAAGTGTCCCACTACACCGCAGCCAAAACATGTAATTGGTGGTTTGGTTTTGTGGGTAACCTTCTTACAGTTGCCATATGGTTCCGGGCAACGGCCTGGGTTATGATGATGTTGGCACTCTTCACACTTAGGTAAAATACCAAGGTAACCATTCTTTTCCTTTAGACCTGCAGCATTAGGTTTAGCAACTCCTTGTCTCTTGTGTGGTCCTTGTGTGGCATTCTCACCTCGGTTGTTGTTCCACTTCCTTTTATTGTCACTTTTTCTTCCTAAGATCTTGGGGTGAGCTATGTGTTCCTTTGCTTCGTTCGCCATTCTGATAACTTTAGGCATGGTATCGGGTTCCAATGAGTTGACCAACATACGAATTTCAGGAGAAAGTCCTCCGATGTACCTTTCAAGTTTCTTGCTTTCTGGTTCATCAATTGCAGAGCCTAGTCGAGCGAAATCATAAAAAGAAGCAGTATACTTAACAACATCATCTCCTACCATGGTAAGGTTTAGTGTTTCCTGTTCAATTGCTTGTAATTCGCTTTTCACACAGAACTTCAAACTCATCATCCTTTTTAGTTTCTCCCAAGAGTGTGAGTAAGCAGCATCAACTCCTACTACCTGGACATACTTAGTCCACCATTTCTGGGCATACTCCTGAAAAGTGCAAGTGGCGAACTTAACTTTGTCTTCCTTACGGCAGTCACCACATTGAAAGATTGTTTCTAATTCTTCGAACCATTTGAGAAATTTCTTTGTGTCTATATTTCCGCTAAAGGAGGAGGGATTACAACCCATAAATTCTACGTGAGTAAGTTCCTTGGTGAGGGCGGTAGTTACGTTCCTGGCAATGGATTGTCCAACAGTAGCTTGCGTCATGCTTGGAGTGGTTTGCTTAAATCTACTTCCATCAAATCATAAGAGACCATGAGAATCTATAGTTAATAAAATAATCATATTCATAACACATGAATACAATACATGAAAGTTTCGGTCTATATGGACCAATATCATAGATAGCACAACCATTCCCCTATAGTAGAGTCAATACTTGGTGATTCCGTTTGTACAACAATCAAAATACTACAAGTTTCTTTGAACTATGCCACACCTCCTGTGACTAGGATAATAGTAAAAGCTAGTAAAGATATAAGTCTAGTCTAAAGACTTCCCGTAGTCCTTCTAGGTGAAATCAGGTTTTACGGCATCATAAGGTCGGGATAGTCCTGAAGCAGTGTCTGAAGTTGTGCATCGACCATATTCTAAATAGTGTAGGTTCCAAACTAATCCTGAGGAATCTGCGGATGTTCCTGTTGAGTCCGTAATTCTTGGTATTATCCACAAGGCATTATCTAATTCATGGCAAGTGAAAATGGAAAAGGGAAATGACAATGGTGGTATTCTAAAGGATGAGAATAACATTGATGACGATGAAATCCCAGTGATGAGTTAGGAGATAATGGTGATAATAGTAAATGGAATACTACCCTCTTTCGCACAATCTCGCGGCATCCAAGAGGTAAAGTTGAAGTACGCACTATGGGACGACCAATAGTGTAATAAGTAACCAACGGTGGTGGTAGTACCTAAGTAGTAAGCGTCCTACTAGTGAAGGAAAGAAAACATGCTATTTCCCCTTGTAATAAGCATCCTAATAAGTCCATTAGAATTAAGTCTGAATATTCTACCAAACGGCATTCTATGTATAGGCTGAATGAGAACCTTGCTCTTATGACAATTCAATAGTGCTAATAGTGGTGTAAGTACAGCTGGTGGTATAATGGTAGTGGAAGATGACAAGGCATCTTCAATGTCGGAATTCGACGAAAGGATAACAGCGTGGGTATCTGAAGACATGTCACTTGTGAACCAGGTCAATATAATCATATATATATATATATATAGGAGTATGGGTATAAATAACTCGCACAATGTGTGCGTAAAGCAACATGTATAGTGAATATGCACCTATGATGAAATGATGAGATGCTATGATGATGTGGTTATAGTCTAGGGTCCATGATACATCCTAGTTCGCTATAACCTTAGCTCTGTTACCAATCTGTCACACCCCCAAAATACCTGAATGGCAGCGGAATGGAATACCTGGGGGTGACTGTCATAGCACCACAGTTACAGTCATATTGAACGACCTAAAGTGTCGTTTGGAAAAATACATCGTTTGATCATTAAAACATTCAGAGTTTACAAAGCTTAGGTCCCAAAAGAGTTTGCCAATATAGTTAAGATAAGTTCAACAAGATCAAACGTTTCATAAGTGCAGAAAATATGGTGAGACGCGTCGACTCCGCGACTCCATGAAGGTCCAAATGTATGCAACATGAGCTACCTTAATAACCTGATAAATACATTGCGAAAACGGTCAACATAAAGTTGGTGAATAATCATAGGTTTATAAGTAAATCGTAAGTACATAAGCCACAAGTAATAAGTAAACCGACAAGAATGTCAAAAGTGCTACATTGGCTCTTAAGCTCATGACCCCGAAGCTGGACTTAGTAATGGCCCCACCAGAGTGTTTACCAGACACTCAATTCGTTAAGACATGAAATGCATTCGTCCCATTTGGAGCAACCCAAACACGAATGGAGGCGTCACCCTCGATAGATCTATCCACTCACTCTCGCTTAGCAATACAATTAACGGTCCATGATATATAAGGGGACTTAACTTGGTAGTAAGGCAACTTAAGCAATGTATGGAATTTGTAATACTTGGGCATGTACAAAAATAATTGTGCAATGTATTCTCCCCCGTGGGATTTGAAATCAAATAAGTAATTAAAACGGGGCTATGAGAACTCACCTCGAAAGGATGGTACAACGATGGTACAATGATGTAAAAGTAGTCGGGACAATGAGGTGCGAACACTAACCGCAACCTAAATGAATAATCGCGATCTAAATAAGATCAAGCCGTAATGTAATGAATGCACATGCACATGATACTCATACCACTCGTAATTTAGAAATACTAGTTATCGTCATTGTAAAATAGTTTCCATACTTAGGAAAAATAAGTCCATTTATAGAAGTATATAACTTGTCGTATTATCTCGTATGAAAATGTTAGTGTTACATTCATTGTATCGAAAACCTTGAAATAACGTCGTTAAGTCGTATAAATATTCTCTTGGGTCATACGTATTCAATAGTTAAGAATATAGTCCTTAGTACCATTTCTAGAAAATATACCATTTAGTGCGTAAGTTATTATTTTTATTTGTGACCATATATATATATATATATATATATATATATATATATATATATATATATATATATATATATATATATATATAGTTTTGACGATGTTAAAACGGGTATAACTTGGTCGTTATAGGTTCATTTCCTTCGTTCTTTATATCCACGGATTCGTTTTTGTATATACTAGTATATTTTTGATAACTCGGCTCCTCTAGGTTACGTTTAACACCTCTTTTTACCCGTTGAAATCTGCCAAACAGCAAGCAGTTTTTATAAAAATAGTTTTCGTCGTTAAATTTGCAAAAATCATATCTCCTTCGTTATAAGCTCGTTTTAATCCGTTCTTTCGCCCAAAGTTTCGTTTTTGAAAGTATTTTCTAAATCTTTGGTCAAAACTTAGCCACCATCTACTGATTTTCCCACGAAATGAAAATAGGGACAGTAGGTATTTCAAATGTTTCAAAAACCATTTTCAAGTCTCCAAACTAGTTCTAACCTCAATCAAACCACTTTCAATCACCACAAAACTAGTCTAATCCTACCATACACCTTCTTAGGGTGTCATGGGTCCTTAAACATCATCAATCCACTAGGTCTAACAAGGGTTTCTCATGTGTTCATTTTTTTAGGGCTCAAAGTTACATATGTACAAAATAGAGTGGTATAAACCATTATATGCATGAGTTCTTGTAAGAAAAATATATAAACATGGTAATAACTTGTAAAAATCATAAAAATGAGTTTGTTAACTTACTTGAAGGTTTAGGGAGTTTGGATGATGAAAACCTACTAATCCTTGAATTTTTATTTCAAAACTCCAACAAGGATGACTATATGAACAAGTTTATACCTAGATCTTGTAAAATTTGTTGTTCTTGCTCCTTGAATCACCTAGGTCGATTCTACCTTAAGAGAAATGAGAGAAAATAGTTTACTTGAGCTAGAAAAAATGATTTTGTGATAAAAATGGATGAAAAGGTGCATTTTATACTTAGGAGACAATTGTTAGGTTGTAATAAATTTGGTTGGTGAGGTTTCAATGTATTAAGACCATGGGGGGGGGGGGGGGGGGGGATTGTCTTGGGTTTAATTAAAAAGTTAGTAGTAGTATTATGTAGTAATGTTAGTTTTAGGTTTAATCGGGTACCGGGTTTGTTAGAAATAAATTTTATTGAAGTTATTCGGGACGTAATAAAGTCGTAAAAATTGTAAAAATATGTCGGGTACAAGTACGGAGAGTTCGGGTGATTATCGTTTAATTTTTATGAAAACCATCGTTATTAAGTTAGACGTACGATACGTAATAAATAAATTTCCAAAATACCGGGTAAATTAATATTAAAATTTTTATATTATAAAAATGAGTATAAAAATATATTGGGATAATAGTCGGGAGTGTCGGACACGTTAGTCACATTTATAGTTCGCGTATTAGTGTTTATTTAAAATAAACGTACGTAAATCGTTAATTATACCAAAAGTATTACTTTACTTATCCTACGAGTGGAATAGTATGCAAGTGCCCTAATGATGATATGCAGACTATTTCTAGTCCGTATGAAATGTCCCTGATAATAATGCATGAATTCGCTCCTGAACCAATACGGTTACGCGAATTTGAACACCCGTAAACTAAATTTACGATGACATGAGTAATGCACGTGAATAGTGGTTTTCTCTCGGAAATGAATAGTGTCAAGTGAATAGTAAAATTTCTGAATGTTTCTCGGAATGTCAAATTGACCTCAAAAATGATGAATAGTAAAACGATGAATAGTGATCGATGAATAGTAATTTGTGAATAGTAGAATGTCGAAGTTTGGAAAAATGACCTGAAATTTACGAGTTGTGACACATAAGCTTAGTGTATAATACATTTTATGGGCATATAATAACGTAGCCTACCTGTTTTGTTTTCCAAACATTGGTGTGAGTCTATAGCTCACACTACCAACATATTGTGTTCAAACATTAAACAAACTCTATGAATATCACTCAACCTTTGTGTTGACCTCTCAAGCATGTATTTCAGGTTCATGACGATAAAGGATGGCACGGAAGGGCACAGATACTCAAGAGGGCTATAAATTTTATTATCATTCAAAAACTCATTTAATGTAAATTGTAAACATGGAACCATTTGGGACCTCATTTTGTAATCTCTGATATTTATATAATTTGAATGATAAACCTTTTAAAACGACTCAATTAGAGTTCGTTTTCTATTATTGTGACTATTGTGCCGTCGAGTAACACCCATTTCGAATTCCGCTGCATCCATGAATTGGGGGTGTTACACTCTTTGCGGGAGATTGTCTGGTGTTATTCGTGAACGGGGGGAATTTATACATGAGCTGGAAACCATCGGAAACACTTATGCGCAAAAAACACTGGAGTATTTAAGAGAGGCCCAGCACAAAGATGACCAAAAGGTGATGCAAATGAGGATCATGGCAGCTGAATAGAGTTGAATGCCCGTAATCATGATCTGTTTATTCAGAAGCTTAAAGGTTTGATGGATTTCTAAATTCAGAACCTTGATGGCAAAAGTGTGCTGGCATCTATCGTTTGTTATGTCTGTTTTTCTTTGTAAGTGCAAGTATTCATGTTTGTTGGCTTGTAAGATAAAGATGTGTGTAATATGTATGTGAGGTAGATCCCATATGGTTGTAAGATATTTCATTGAATAAAAGACTATGCATGTTAAATAAACATGTGACATGTACCTTTCTGCTTCTTTGAGTGCGATGGCTGGTCCTGAAACAATGTTCTTTTGACCGTTTTGTTGATGGCCGGTCTGGCCGTGTTCTCTTGGACAGGTGTTTTCCAAGGCTCTTGATTCATCACCGTGATACCCTCCGGTGGTGTCCCTGCTCATTTGCAAGAGCAAATTTAGCTAATGTATTTGGAACTTTTATTTTTAATAACGGCATTTGCTGATTTAAGTGATGGTACCTGAGGTTTCTTGATTCTCAGCCAACATTTTAGGTGGTGTTTCTTTCTCTGGCAAGGCAACATGGCCCTTTGATGTTTCTTCGGCGTTCTTTTGCTGAGCACTTTCTTTGTTTGCCAGTGCAAGAGGTGTTGGCGATGATCCTGGTTATTCATAACCAAAGAATCAACAGGTGCATGTGCAAGCGGTATTGTAAATCTGATAAACTCTTTAGTTAAACGAATTACCTGAGGGCGCCTCTAAGAGCTTGGCTGTGTCTTGTTGCCTTTTCTTTTTGTTAAAAACCTGATCAAGGTTAAACACCGTTGTTCGGCCTGATGTGTTGTAGTGGAACTGGAAAATGTTTTTTTCACCTTCGAGCGCTAAAATTTCTAGCGCTATTTCCTGTGGATCTTCTGCTTTGTGGTTTGCAAGCAGGTCCTGGGATGAATATCCTGTGATTTCATCTGCCCCGGGGCTAAAGAAAGTCATCGGGACTGTTGCAGACTCGTCTGCGATGAAACCTCTGAAATTATACCTGGGAATTTTTTCATCAGAGTCATTATTTTTTTTTATTTGCTGCATTTATTTAACTGGAAGTAAACTGAAGTCAAACAGGAATGCACCTATATGATGGTTTATCCAGTTTTCCATGATTAATGCAACGGTACGCGCCATCTTCCTCCCTGAGTTTGGAAGCACATTGGTTGCAGCAGATGTAAAACCAACCTCTGTTTATGTTGATGGAAGTCACTGTTGCTTCAGACATGAACTTGACCCCCTAAAAATATATTGGAAAAGTGAATAGTGGGATTATTTTTTTGCGCTCCAAAGTTTGTGATAAAAATATGCGTTTAATGTCAAACGAAAAATACCACGTAGCTATCCGGTTCCTGTTTCAAGAGCGTCTTCAAAGGGAATCTGTTGCGGAACTTTTCTTTTTCCATATCTTCATATGGAGTCTTAGTGATCCGAAGTGGTGGAGTTTTCTGGTGCTTGTCCTTGTATCTGGCATGTTTAAAAAATAAGGCTGAACATGCTATGCCTATAATCTATGTTAACCCATTGCTGATAACAATTTTTTGGTTTAAAGTTATTACCGTGCTCTCGCCTCATCAGCTGCTGGTATCTTAGGGTTTAAGTAATAGCGTGTTGCAGATGTTGCTGTTAGCTGGTAGTCTGCCATAATTTTGACTTAAAATGTCACACGAAATCGCTTTTTCAGAGTTTATAAATGAGTAACTGAATACCTCTGAATTTTGTGACTCTGCAAGAGCTCACATCAATTATAACTGGCTTGTCCATTGTTTCAAAGTCAGCATCTTCAAATGTCTTTGCCATGTCATCCCACATTGTGAACTCAACGACACTACCACTGGCAAGATAAAGGAACGATCATTTTTCGCGACAAAAGTCAAAAGTATGCACTTTTTTAACAACAAAAAGCTAAAGCGTCAGGTGGTGGACCTTAAATTTTCAATATCGACCTTTCTAAAGACACTTTCATTTTGGCTGGCATTTGGTCTGTAAGTAACTTCCCCTGGCGATCTCAAACAGCCCATGTAATCTGCAAGTTGATAATTCTTATGATTGTAAGATATGTGTGAATGAAAAAATTTAACAACCGAAAAAACAACCTGTCAGAATTGGATATTGCATTTTGCCTCTTATATCTTCTCTAGGAATCCTGTGCTGGAGCTCGTTATAAGAAGCAAATTCAAAGTAGTGGTGCGGTATTTCCGGTGCTTCTATGGGATCAAATCTTGTGGCTCTTCCAAATCTAAGGCTTGTTTTGTTGCTGATTGTTTGTTGGTAAGAGCTAGTTGGCTCGCATATGAAACCTGAGAATCTGTAGACCGACCCAAGCTTGATTTTTGGGCTAAAGTAGTCGATTTCTTTGATATCCATATTGGCTTGTATAGCATAACCCTGGTTATGTTTAGATGGTGTTACATAAATCTGAGTACTAATGTTTTTTCCTGTTGTATAGGAACTGAGACGTACCTCACGACCTATTAAGATGCAACAATATCCAGTCTCTTTTTTCTTTCCGGAGACTCCACTCTGATCTTTTTTAGCATAGGTCACTGCAGTCCATTTTCTATACACCCTGGCTTCAATAACTTTGCTGTGAGATGTTGGTTGCAATTCACGGATTGGCGTAATCTGCGGCGCACTAGTGGCCTCAACAATTTGATCTCCACATGGAAGCTGCAGCAGAGGCTGGGTGTTTTTCTCCATTGTGTTGCATGAGAGATAAGAAACTAAGTATGAGGGCGAATAAAGTTCCAAAAAGCAAGCAGCACACCAATGATAAGCAGGTGAATATTAGCATCGTGGGACATACAAAATAAAAGACAATGCTACCATATCCACATGTTGTCAACGGGTCTCACAACACTCGTAGATGCTCAAAAGATAGTAATATGCAATTGTTATAGTAGTATATAGAATGTGAATGACGAAGATGCTATGCAATTTTTTGTATAAGTATTATAACATGCAGTTGGTTATTTAGTCTAAAGAGGTTGCAAACAGCAAAATAGACATTGAACTATTAACCCTAGAGTGATAGCATGGGCAAAAGATGTGACCCTAAAATGTTTTTAAACCTGATAAGCTGAAAGGA
The DNA here is from genome assembly GCA_030686995.1 of Artemisia argyi. Classification (NCBI taxonomy): domain Eukaryota; kingdom Viridiplantae; phylum Streptophyta; class Magnoliopsida; order Asterales; family Asteraceae; genus Artemisia; species Artemisia argyi. The sequence goes on along the minus strand of CM060685.1, from coordinate 187,417,221 downwards.
AATAATAAAAAAAAAAATAACCAAAAAATCCCCCAAAAAGTGGCATAACAAAAAGGAAAGACTGATGGCTACGTTGGCGCTGAAAGCTGAAAGCATCTATTTTTTATTTTGCCAAGGAAATCTTTGTAAACAATATTTTTTGTCACATTTGGTCTCTGATTTTCTTGTTGTTTGATAAGGATTTTTAAGCCATGTGGAGATGTGGCTCTAGAAAGAGCCACATATAATTGACAATGACCAAAAGCTGGCTCAGGAAGGTAAACGCCAATTTTGTTGAGAGATTGGCCTTGGCTTTTGTTAATTGTCATAGCATAACAGAGCTTTATAGGGAACTGAGTGCGTTTGAAAATGAAAGGGAGATTTGGGTCTTTATGGACTAAGGGTATTCTGTGTATAAACACTTTTTCACCGACTCGTGTTCCTGTGATGATCTGAACCTGAATGAGCTTTGACATCAAGTGTGTAACTATCATACGTGTCCCATTACATAAACCTCCTGCAAGGCTAACATTCCTTAACATCATCACCGGCGATCCAACCTTCAACTGTAACTCATGTGGCGGGAAGCCTGGTAATTTAAACGTGTTTATATATTCAGGAGGATACAACATCTCTGTCTCTGCACCGCTATTCCCAACCGGTATGGCCATGTCGTAGCTTGCATAAGTTCTTGGCTCACCATCAACCATCTCTAAAATTTTTGTGTTGATAACATCTGCTGTTTCATTTTTTGGACAAACAATTGCCTTCTGTTGTAGAGCAATTGCTGACGGTGTCTGAAGAGTCGGCTGGTCATAAATGAAATCTATTAGGTTGGAGAGCCCTTCTTCATTATCTTCAATGCAGTATCTGGATGGGATCTCAACCCACGCCGAATCTCTTGGATCTTCTATGTCAGGGTCTCCAATAGTACCATCACCAATGTTGATAAGCCACGAAGCAAACGAACGTGCCGAACTCTGCTCTTCTAAAGTGAGGCCTGGTCGGAAAAGCCGCATGTTTTCTTTGAGAGTCATCAGGCGGAAATGTGGCCAGAGGTGCGACTCTGCAATGGATGATGCTATTATTTCCATCTTTGGTGCGCCTTTTTTGACCGGCAGTGTTTGCCGAAAGTCTCCACCCAGGACAATAGTTTTCCCGCCGAATAAAACATCTGGTGCATCCAGGAGGTCTCTGAGAGTCCTGTCCAATGCCTCAAAGCATCTCCGATCATTCATGGGTGCTTCGTCCCAGAGAATGAGGTCTGTGTCTCTTAAAAGGTCTCCTACGTGAGTATTTTTTTTAATCCTACATAGCGACTCATCTGTCAGCTCTAACGGGAGTTTAAATCTTGAATGCGCAGTCCTTCCTGATGGAAGAAGAAGAGAAGCAATACCGGAAGAAGCAACAGCCAACACAATTTTACCCTCACACCTTAAGGAGCTAATGATTGTCCCCCACAAAAAAGTTTTACCGGTTCCTCCATGACCATAGACAAAAACCAATTCTTGCTTATTGTCCCTGAAAGCGTTCATGACGACGTTGTATATGCTTCTTTGTTTATCGTTTAGCCTTGGAAGTGATTCGTCCCTCTCTCGAGCTAACATCGGTCGGTTATAGTTCTTTTCTTCCATCAAAAGGCGGTTGTTTAACTCATCTAAGAGCTCCTGTGGAGGCAGCTGCATACCATAATTTTTGACTGATTTGCCACAGCTACTGAGTATTATTTCTAACTCATATAGTATATAACCTTGCAGTTCAGCGTCATTGACATAATAGTTTGGAATCCTAACTTGGTGCGAGATAATTGCTGGAATATCATGCGCCATTTCCTGCCAATATTTATCCCATAACCGCAAAGGGTTTGTGATTTCACAATGAGTGAGGATTTGTGCAAACACGAATCTAAGTTCCGCTGACGATGCTGTAACACATGCTTCTTCAAGGGCTATATCCCATTCTTTGTCGTCACCAAGCAGACCAAGTGCATCACATGCAGCGCGATATGTGGGACACACAACATTGTTGGCCGTTCGGAGTTCTATAAAGTCCTTGCACCCTTTTTGATGACATAGCAGCATTCTTAGGTAGAATAGCTCTCCTGAAGTCGGATGTATATATGCAAGCCTCCCAATAGAGGACTTACTATTTTTTCTGAGCGACCAACTCTTGCGGTCGGCGTACCAAACAAACTCTGATGGAAATTGTAGGTATGTCAAATGACGGCCATCCTCATTTTCAGTGTTATAAGTAAACCACTCAGTCAATGTTGTTAGCTTGCGATCACGGTGATTGACCACTGACTCTAAACTGTCCCCAGCTCGGAAAGTGACATGCTGCATATCTTCTAGATGCACTGAAAGGATCTGTACCGCTGGTTCTCTGCTATAAATTTCGAATTTCAATATTCTCCAGCAAGCTTCTTGAGGGCACATAAACCTTCCATCAAGGAAATTCTGTATCTCATCTATGAATGGCCGTGGTGGGGTTGCTGAAGTAGATGCTTCGCCAAGAGATCTTGTGACTCTGGCAAATATTCGATCTGTCCCTTTGGATATATATTTGAACAAATATTTTATGAGCATGCTCCAGCCACAATATTCTACACTTATATGAGCCTGAAATGCCAAGCAAAGATCACGGTTATATGGCACGACGTAGGTATTATCGAGCTTCATCTGGCCTTTTGTCACTGAAACTTGTGTTTGCCTTCTTCGATAATGTGGGTAGCCCTTATCATCAAAGAAAGTCTCTTGATTGAACTTCTTTGGGAATTTCTTGGTGCAGGTTTCGCCCTGCATACATGGCGCGTTCAAATTAACTTTCCCACAGGGCCCATGCATCATCATCTCCGAAACAATTTTATAAGTGCGTGGATCAGAGTGTGGATCAGGCAGCTCTGCAGAAATGTATCGGTCTACATCCTGAGCATTCTGAATCTTGTCCGCCAAAGAAACCCAAAGCAGTGTGTGACAATGTGGGAGGCCGCGTTTTTGGAACTTAATGGTATACAACACTGCATCGCAAACAAACAGAACACTAAAAATTAGGAAAATGCATCAGAACACAACATTATGTAACAATCAAGCAATTATATATGCGGCAAATGAAAATGGCAAGACCCGTATAAAAAAAAGAGCGACGCACCTCCTGTGACCCGACCAAATGTTTGCCTTTTTTTGATAAACTTCACAAAGGATTTGAGCTTTTGCTCAAAGACTCTACAAACTATATCTGATCGGTCAGATGTAGTCAAATGAGGAAACTGACTCATGTATCTCTGGATCTCCGGCCACTTGGCATTGCACGTGAATGTTATAAAAAACTGTGGATTACCAAGGACCCTGCAAATCGCCAATGCATCCAAGTAATGACTATACATATATCTTGGACCTCCGGTAAAAGAAGAAGGCAATATAATTCTTGAGCCGACCTCTGACCCGTCACGATCACCCCTCAAAATCGCATCATACAGTCCTGACAAATACTCTCCTCTAATATCATTCTGATGCTTCCTATAAAAATCCATCCGGTTTTGTTCTATACAACAGTACACACCCACGACATATTGCTGGAAAAGGCGGCCAGTTCTAAACATCAAATTATAACTATCATGCCTTGGATGCAGCTGGTAAGTATAGAACGCATTCATTGAGACCCTTTTCGGCTCATCATCTGGATTTGCTGTTCTTAGCATTAGCTTTGTATGAAACCCAGGCTGACCGTAGATAAAAATCAGCGGGAACTGCAATGACATGTACGATTTGTGAATCTTGCTGATTCTTTTTACGGGCCCGTCTCTGTATTCCAGAACAACATAAAAATTTGCCTCACTCTCAGGGCCCCTGTCAAAGACAATTGCTCCTAGACTGTTTGACGACGGAAGTTCATAACCACAGGGCCCATCACCGCCGTATAGCCTCACCATAAATTCTGGCACATCTGCCTGAGCACATCTGTCTCGTGCGGTCCTGAATATGTGCACCAACTTATTATGGGTGTCTAAGAAATGAATGAGGCCTTGGACAATATCCGGGTCCAAAGTAGACGTGTCTGAATTGGGAAAAGCGTTCAATCTATTTTGGACTTCATTATCTGTATCATAGATATAAAGCTGCAAGAATTTTGGATCGTCATCACCTGTTGGACAAAGGGCACCTATCCGATGATATATCTGGCCTGAAACTTTAAAAACATATGGGCCCCTCCCTTGATTGACCGTGGTATCAACAGTTGCGCCAAAAGAGGTCATTGCAAACATTTGGTTGTAGGTCCTAATCTTTCGCATAAAGGCTGCATTTCCAAGAAGCTGTTTAATATACTCTGGTGGATTTGGCTCAGGCCGCATAAAAACCTTGCCATTTGCACAAAACAAATGGTAGTGAGACACATGACTGGAATAACCATGACCTGCAAGCCGCTCCCCACGCCAAAAAGCAGCATTACAGTAGCGGCAAAACTCAGTGCAATCTCCTAAATCATCATACGCTGGCGATGTATCTACACCAACAGATGAATGACTGTCAATTTAGCATCCGAGAAAGTTGCATTTACCTAAAAAACAAATTAAGCAAAGACGGAAGAGAAAATTTTACCCTGGGGCGTATAAGAAGTTGATCCTTCAGTGGCGTTTTGTGAATGCTCATCAGCACCACTTGCGGAGGCCTGAGTTGTGCGCCTATTTCTTTTCCGAGGCTGGGCCACACCTACAATACCAAGTGTAAAAGGAAAGAAAAAAATTATGTGGATGTCATAACAAAGGAAGCATCAGTGATAAAACTAAAAGAATGGAGCCCACCCTGTTCAGCGCTGCCCTGCGAGGAATCATGAACGCTGGTTGTGGAGGGCTGACCTGGCCGTCTATTTCTTTTCCGAGACTGGCCTACACCTACAATACCATGTGTAAAAGCGATGCGTAAGATTAGCCGAATGTCATAACAAAGGAAAGTTTAGCGATAAAATTCAAAGAACAGAGGCTACCTTGTCCAGCGCCGCCCTGTGAGTAATCATTAGCGCCACCTGTAGAGGGCTGACCTGCCTGCCTATTTCTCTTACGTGGTTGTGGCGCAGCTACAACAGGATGGGCAAACAGGGGAAAATTGAAAAATCAGATAAACGTTGAAAAAAAAGACGAATGGGAAAAAATAAAAGAAGGGTGGGTATATCGACACGGGTTATGGAAGACTAACCTGCGCTTCTATTTCTTTTCCGAGGGTGCAACGCACCTATAACACGATGGGTAAAACAAAAAAGGAGAAATCAGATCAAAAGAACAACACCTACGAACAAACAATGGGCGCTAAAAGAAGAGTAAACTATAGGTACCTTCAGTAACCCGAAGACCCGCTGACTCAGTAACAGAGCATGGCCGCAAAGCTGATGGCTGAGCAGCACTGGATGGACAATGAGCAGAACCGGTTGCTGAAGGCTGGGCCGCGCGCGTATCTTTATTTTCACGCTGCACGACATCTAAAACATCATGGTGGAAAGAAGGTCTGATAAATCTCATTGAACGGCATAAACACAGGCTACAGGAGAAAAGTGGGAAAAAATGGCCTACTTGCACTCGCATGAGGTTCTGATGGCTGACCAACGATCTGAACATTATCGGCTGAACCAATGTGGGTCCCACGGCTTGGTGATACTTCATAAGGGCACCTAATTTTTTTTCAGACGGCGTTTGATGGCATGCATCAGGTGCAACATCGGGCGCAGCATAATCAGCGGCACCAACCCCTCCTGCAAAAATAATCAGGCAACGGGGTTTCTGTAACAATTCGCAATTTCAGGTTAATTACCATTCCCGGAAAATTTCACTATTCACTTTTACTATTCATTTTTCCCGAAACTTTCCCGAAAGTTGATTTTTATTTGATATTCTCGAGTGATAAATCATTTCCATGGCAAGTTAAATGTTTGACATTCGTCAGATCATTTTCGTGAAAGTTATTAAAGAATTACACGTTTTAGGGTAAAACGTCATTCAGAAATTCTACGTACAACGAAACTCGACCGCGTTAAGTGACCCCGCATCAGAAAAATGTTTGACACACTCATGATTTATTTGAGAATTAATCGTGACTGAGAAAAACATGACCAAAGACTTCCCGGCAGGTCACCCATGTCGGTACTACTCTCACATGAGCACGCTTAACCGAATGGGCGATTAACCGTTAGACCACAAAACGAGTTTCTAAGACGTTTTGAGTTTTCAGACTTATTAGAAAAAGTCAACATAATTTTTCCCTCCTCCTTTGACCAAAAATCATTCCTTGATTTTATAAGTCATTCATTGATTTTTAGGCTTACGGTTTGATGTCTAAAAGACATTTAACACCAACCGACACTAGACTAAGCCCAGTCTAGACATTATAAGTCATTTTAAATCATTTTTATCACATTAGAAAAGTAACATTTTACTTTTCTCAATTTTACGCAATATTCGTACATTTTACGTATTACGCGTTTTAGACCCGTGTTTCCAGTTTTTAGCAGGGTTTTAGCACCCGATAGATCCTACCACTCATTTTATATTTTATTATGGACTATATGGACATGTTTAACAATACTTTCAAATTCCATAATTTTACGACACCCGGTTTTACGTTTTGAGGCTTAATCATTTACGATTGGCATTTCCCGGAGTCAAAACTCATCTAGTAACTTGGATAATATCATCCAAGGCACACCTCACCCCCCTTATCCATGTTGAACCGCCATAGGGGGGGGGGAGTCACCCCTTGTGTGGCTTAATCTCCTTACTTGTGCTCTAGGTTCCTTACATGTGTAGAACTTGCTCACCAAGTGTTGACTAGTCCATGAAACTAACCTCCTCAAGACCCTATATAAGCCCCCTCCCCCCTTCTTTGTGCCGTGCATCTCCAACCCCCAAAACCCTTCCATACTTTGCTCATTTCCTTCTAGTTTCATGCATGATTCAAGTGCAAGTTCAAGGTAGAAACTCTAGTTAGGTTATCATTCATCAAACACTTCCATAACCTTATATACTTGGTGATTTCTCTTGAGTTTAAATCCACTCAAGTCACCTAAACCTTCATCATTCATCTTTCAAGAATACCAAGGGTAAAAAGATGCATGAAGTGAAAAAGGGTTGAAGCAAGTCTATCAAAGTCCTATCCTTACATGTTAACTTCCTTTCATCTTTGAAAGCCAAAAGTTGTGAGCCAAACCCTAACATGCTTCTTGTTAATTTATCATGTTCATATCATTTACATGTTATTCTTGCTATATTATGTCTTGTATTGATGTCCATGATGTATAAAAATGAGTAAAAGATGTTGTTATAATGGATTGTTGAAACAAGTTACTAAAACAAGCAAACTAATGAATTTCTTGGTAAGACCTGATCAAAATGGTAAAAATATGATATTTGATTATTACATATTGTGGTAGAGGACCTAAAAAGGAAACCATAGCAATTTGAACCACCCAAAACGAGTATACGAGTCAAAAGTTACGCCCATTTGAAGTTACCAAATATTTCCGGCAAAACTGCCAAATACCATTCTGATCAAAATTGGGTTTTGAAAGTCCCACTTCTGGTCCGATTCATCAAAAAGTTAAAACACGAAAGTTGTCCGGAATGCCGTTTTCGTTCAGGAACAAAGAAGCTCGAGACCTAAAAATGCTTTCCGAGTGATAAAATTCTTCAAATTCTAAACAGCCCATTTTTAGGCGAAAGTCACTAGATTATGGTTATACTTTGAAAGGAACAAGAGGTCTTATGACCTATAATCAAGACCACAACCATGGCTAGAGCCAAGGTTGTGTCTCATGACCTTGGAACAAGGACCAAAGGTCATGGCTAGGCCATGACGAAATGACCATACCAACTTACATAGGCGTAAACATGAAACAATGAATTAGGCGATAACTTGAACAAGCAATTTGGATCTACTTCACTTAAAAGGGAACCATGAGATATTACAAGGAAAAATGGTCATACAAGACTTATGAAACATACCCTAATAACAATCTTCATGTACTAATAAACTTTCCTAAGTTTATTCAAATATCGGACATGTAACTTTTCGGATCAAAACTTATATCTATATATTTCATCAACTACTACAATAGTAGGGAGCCTCATGTGAGGAGTTCATTATGTAAGCCGTCGAGATGAGTTGTGGATTTACGAATTAAAGTGTCCTGGCTCCTCGAACGCTTACTAACATGACTTCTGAAATATGTCAGCCCGAACGGTAGTAAACGATATACAAAACATACATGTTCCTGAATCTTTTCTTTCAAGGACATACAATATACATCATACCACATCATGGACTAAATGCAAGATATATATATATAGGCACTACTTCATATTCTTTACTCCGATCCTAAGTCGCAACATTCGATTATAGGTTGCTCGTAGAAACCTTCACGATTCAACAGTTACATTCATTACTTGCTATCTTACTTAAGGTGAGTTCATAGCCCCATTTTCCATTACTTAATTGTTTTACAAACCCTTGGGGGAATACATGCTATTTTAACCGAACACGATGCTTTCTAATGTATGCTTCACGACGATGTTTTATTATCACTAAGTACCAACCTTGCTAAACCGAGATCCCTTATTATGAACCATTTAATCACTAGCAATAGTGAGCGCAAATATTGTGAATAGGCCTATTGGGATTGACGAATCCCATTTGTATTGACTAAGTTCAAACAAATGCATTAATATTTGAGATTTAGGTATGTTAGCAAAGTACCTACCGGGATAAATCTGCCGATCGATATTGGTACACGTTAACGTTATGGTGTCATAAGCTTAGTGTATAATACCTGTTCCGGGCGTATAATAACGTAGCCTACCTGTTTTGTTTTCCAAACATTGGTGTGAGCCTATAACTCACACTACCAACATATTGTGTTCAATCGATTTAACAAACTCTATGAATATCACTCAACCTTTGTGTTGACCTCTCAAGCATGTATTTCAGGTTCATGACGATCAAGGATGGCACGGAAGGGCACGGATGTTCAAGAGGGCTATAAATTTTATTATCATTCAAAAACACATTTATTATACATTGTAAACATGGAATCATTTGGGACCTCATTTTGTAAATCTCTGATATTTATACAATTTGAATGATAAATCTTTTAAAACGACTCAATTGGAGTTCGTTTTCTATTATTGTGACTATTGTGCCGTCAAGTAACACCCAGTTCGAATTCCGCTGCAACCATGAATTGGGGGTGTTACAGATTGGTATCAGAGCCATGGTTATAGAGAAACGGGTCTAATTGAGACCTAAACTATAACAGCACATACAAGTAAAAACATTTTTATAGCCTGTCGCTCTCCGTGTCTTCCATCCTCCAGACGATTATGGACTTAGTAAGCATGTTATGCTTCACAAACATATTAGTATATTCATATATACCCATTTTGAGCATTTCCCCGTAAGCATTAGTATATTGATATATAAACTCGGTTTATTTTCAATCATTTATCTAAACAATGGACTAAACAGATCTGTGTATGTCTATTCTAAGGCATTTCGACACAGCCACACTCTCCCAATCATGTTCCTACTCCAACATTATATGTCCAAGACATTGTAACTGATTGCAATGGTCTCATTCATTTTCCAAGACATTGTGAGATACAATGGTCTCATTCATTTTCCAAGACATTGTGAGATACAATGGTCTCATTCATTTTCCAAGACATTGTGAGATACAATGGTCTCATTCATTTTTCAAGACATTGTGAGATACAATGGCCTCATTCATTTTCCAAGACATTGTGAGATACAATGGTCTCATTCATTTTTCCAAGACATTGTGAGATACAATGGTCTCATTCATTTTCCAAGACATTGTATGATACAATGGTCTTAATCATTTCTCAAATGTTTTGAGTCACACAATGGCCTAACCTACTTCCCAGACATTGTGAATTGCACAATGGTCTAACCTACTTCCGAGACATTGTGTTTTGAGCAAATGGTCTCTAGAATTATTCCATCACATCATCAATATCATTTCTTATGATATCAAAAACCCGTCAAAATCTATCGATTTCAAAACAAGAAATATGAGATTTCTAAAGGACAAACAAATCCATCACCTACAAAAGCTGAAGTTCAGCTTTACATTTATCAAAGTTTTCTTCTGAAACCTTCATTATAAAAAGTTCGTGATCCTGGCCAAGTATGTTCTATTTTAGAACTACTTAAAACTTCCTTTCCATACGTACCTACCCTTACTATCTTCTATGCAATGGAATATGAAAACATACGTTACAAGTCTTGTATGGACGGGACTTGCAACTTAAGGGTTGACATCGCCTTTGTTTAGTGAACAGTTTCCCGAAAGCAACGGACATATCACAAGTATACCTAATTTAGGTATTTGAAATTTTATCGAACCTTGGCTAAATATAGACTAGTCACCTATATTTAACCTAGGGACAGTGGAATATAGTCTGACTAACTATATTCGACTTAAAATTTTCAAATACTGAGAATAGTTGTACTAGGGTTATGTTTAGATTGATTTCCTACATGAACACGATAAACCACCAGAATACATTAAAACAATCTAGAGACACGATAGTGTCTTACCACTCAGCGAAATCTTAACACCTTATTTGTATGATCTAAATTCATTCTTGAAATTTTTCATTTATGAGATAATCCGAACTACTATCTTGGAATAGTTATCAATTATTCTCTTCATCCTGTAGAAGTACTATCCTGTTTAGGTCCTAAGGATACCATTCCATCATAAACTTTTAAAATCTCTTAAGATTTTTAAAGCAAACTCAACATCTATACCTAAGAGTATTAATGTTAAGCATACACTACACACTTTCGTTCATCAACATATCATAACATTATCTTCACAACCGTTGGAACCACAAGCTCGTTAACAGATCTTGATGCACTCTTAAAGCTCAAATCATCCTTAGTTACACCACAAGCACCCTTATCAGCTTTACAAGATTGAATATTCATCTTGTACTTTTGGAACACCAGTATCATCTCGTAATACCCTACCTTGTAACTCACCGACTAAGTATGAATGTTGTGTAGGATGATTTGTAATTATTTGAATGGATTGGGATGCCTTTTCATTTAAATAAAGACATTGTAAATCACCAAACCATAAGTTTATATTTCCTTACTTACATTTTTTGGGATGCCTCTCTATGTAAATAAAGAATTATAAACAAGTGGGCTTATTTGTATCCGAAATAACATATGTATGAAGTCAATAAACACTAGGTACAACAACCGATTACCTACTAGGCTATGATTGCAATTACTATCTCAATTCCTATTAATATTCGACTGCTATATCAATTTCCATTGATATTCGACTATAACCATACCTTTCCTACATAAAAGTAAGCCTCATCCTACACCATACACTGAAATGACAAATCAAATTACATCACCAGTAATCTCAGGCTTTAGTCCTCATAAGTAACCACACCTCTGCATCGACACCACTCCAACATATGACACACATAGAACTTCGGGACGAAGTTCCCCGTAAGGGGGTAGAGACTGTAACAATTCGCAATTTCAGGTTAATTACCATTCCCGGAAAATTTCACTATTCACTTTTACTATTCATTTTTCCCGAAACTTTCCCGAAAGTTGATTTTTATTTGATATTCTCGAGTGATAAATCATTTCCATGGCAAGTTAAATGTTTGACATTCGTCAGATCATTTTCGTGAAAGTTATTAAAGAATTACACGTTTTAGGGTAAAACGTCATTCAGAAATTCTACGTACAACGAAACTCGACCGCGTTAAGTGACCCCGCATCAGAAAAATGTTTGACACACTCATGATTTATTTGAGAATTAATCGTGACTGAGAAAAACATGACCAAAGACTTCCCGGCAGGTCACCCATGTCGGTACTACTCTCACATGAGCACGCTTAACCGAATGGGCGATTAACCGTTAGACCACAAAACGAGTTTCTAAGACCTTTTGAGTTTTCAGACTTATTAGAAAAAGTCAACATAATTTTTCCCTCCTCCTTTGACCAAAAATCATTCCTTGATTTTATAAGTCATTCCTTGATTTTTAGGCTTACGGTTTGATGTCTAAAAGACATTTAACACCAACCGACACTAGACTAAGCCCAGTCTAGACATTATAAGTCATTTTAAATCATTTTTATCACATTAGAAAAGTAACATTTTACTTTTCTCAATTTTACGCAATATTCGTACATTTTACGTATTACGCGTTTTAGACCCGTGTTTCCAGTTTTTAGCAGGGTTTTAGCACCCGATAGATCCTACCACTCATTTTATATTTTATTATGGACTATATGGACATGTTTAACAATACTTTCAAATTCCATAATTTTACGACACCCGGTTTTACGTTTTGAGGCTTAATCATTTACGATTGGCATTTCCCGGAGTCAAAACTCATCTAGTAACTTGGATAATATCATCCAAGGCACACCTCACCCCCCTTATCCATGTTGAACCGCCATAGGGGGGGGGGAGTCACCCCTTGTGTGGCTTAATCTCCTTACTTGTGCTCTAGGATCCTTACATGTGTAGAACTTGCTCACCAAGTGTTGACTAGTCCATGAAACTAACCTCCTCAAGACCCTATATAAGCCCCCTCCCCCCTTCTTTGTGCCGTGCATCTCCAACCCCCAAAACCCTTCCATACTTTGCTCATTTCCTTCTAGTTTCATGCATGATTCAAGTGCAAGTTCAAGGTAGAAACTCTAGTTAGGTTATCATTCATCAAACACTTCCATAACCTTATATACTTGGTGATTTCTCTTGAGTTTAAATCCACTCAAGTCACCTAAACCTTCATCATTCATCTTTCAAGAATACCAAGGGTAAAAAGATGCATGAAGTGAAAAAGGGTTGAAGCAAGTCTATCAAAGTCCTATCCTTACATGTTAACTTCCTTTCATCTTTGAAAGCCAAAAGTTGTGAGCCAAACCCTAACATGCTTCTTGTTAATTTATCATGTTCATATCATTTACATGTTATTCTTGCTATATTATGTCTTGTATTGATGTCCATGATGTATAAAAATGAGTAAAAGATGTTGTTATAATGGATTGTTGAAACAAGTTACTAAAACAAGCAAACTAATGAATTTCTTGGTAAGACCTGATCAAAATGGTAAAAATATGATATTTGATTATTACATATTGTGGTAGAGGACCTAAAAAGGAAACCATAGCAATTTGAACCACCCAAAACGAGTATACGAGTCAAAAGTTACGCCCATTTGAAGTTACCAAAGATTTCCGGCAAAACTGCCAAATACCATTCTGATCAAAATTGGGTTTTGAAAGTCCCACTTCTGGTCCGATTCATCAAAAAGTTAAAACACGAAAGTTGTCCGGAATGCCGTTTTCGTTCAGGAACAAAGAAGCTCGAGACCTAAAAATGCTTTCCGAGTGATAAAATTCTTCAAATTCTAAACAGCCCATTTTTAGGCGAAAGTCACTAGATTATGGTTATACTTTGAAAGGAACAAGAGGTCTTATGACCTATAATCAAGACCACAACCATGGCTAGAGCCAAGGTTGTGTCTCATGACCTTGGAACAAGGACCAAAGGTCATGGCTAGGCCATGACGAAATGACCATACCAACTTACATAGGCGTAAACATGAAACAATGAATTAGGCGATAACTTGAACAAGCAATTTGGATCTACTTCACTTAAAAGGGAACCATGAGATATTACAAGGAAAAATGGTCATACAAGACTTATGAAACATACCCTAATAACAATCTTCATGTACTAATAAACTTTCCTAAGTTTATTCAAATATCGGACATGTAACTTTTCGGATCAAAACTTATATCTATATATTTCATCAACTACTACAATAGTAGGGAGCCTCATGTGAGGAGTTCATTATGTAAGCCGTCGAGATGAGTTGTGGATTTACGAATTAAAGTGTCCTGGCTCCTCGAACGCTTACTAACATGACTTCTGAAATATGTCAGCCCGAACGGTAGTAAACGATATACAAAACATACATGTTCCTGAATCTTTTCTTTCAAGGACATACAATATACATCATACCACATCATGGACTAAATGCAAGATATATATATATAGGCACTACTTCATATTCTTTACTCCGATCCTAAGTCGCAACATTCGATTATAGGTTGCTCGTAGAAACCTTCACGATTCAACAGTTACATTCATTACTTGCTATCTTACTTAAGGTGAGTTCATAGCCCCATTTTCCATTACTTAATTGTTTTACAAACCCTTGGGGGAATACATGCTATTTTAACCGAACACGATGCTTTCTAATGTATGCTTCACGACGATGTTTTATTATCACTAAGTACCAACCTTGCTAAACCGAGATCCCTTATTATGAACCATTTAATCACTAGCAATAGTGAGCGCAAATATTGTGAATAGGCCTATTGGGATTGACGAATCCCATTTGTATTGACTAAGTTCAAACAAATGCATTAATATTTGAGATTTAGGTATGTTAGCAAAGTACCTACCGGGATAAATCTGCCGATCGATATTGGTACACGTTAACGTTATGGTGTCATAAGCTTAGTGTATAATACCTGTTCCGGGCGTATAATAACGTAGCCTACCTGTTTTGTTTTCCAAACATTGGTGTGAGCCTATAACTCACACTACCAACATATTGTGTTCAATCGATTTAACAAACTCTATGAATATCACTCAACCTTTGTGTTGACCTCTCAAGCATGTATTTCAGGTTCATGACGATCAAGGATGGCACGGAAGGGCACGGATGTTCAAGAGGGCTATAAATTTTATTATCATTCAAAAACACATTTATTATACATTGTAAACATGGAATCATTTGGGACCTCATTTTGTAAATCTCTGATATTTATACAATTTGAATGATAAATCTTTTAAAACGACTCAATTGGAGTTCGTTTTCTATTATTGTGACTATTGTGCCGTCAAGTAACACCCAGTTCGAATTCCGCTGCAACCATGAATTGGGGGTGTTACAGTTTCAGATAACACGACACATACATGGTCTACGCGAGGCATGAAACGGGTGCGCGTGGGACAAAAAGCAACACAAACCTTGCAGGACATGAGGTCTGGGCCACTGGCCACAACCATGGTGAAAGTTCATCTGACGCTTTGTGATATTCGGGTTCTGCCCTTGAAAAACATCTATAACATAAACAGAACATAAGCATGCCATTGGCGGCATGAAAAGCGGTATCATTATGATAAATGACTGAGACACAAAGGAAAAAAGTGAGCTAACCTCTGGCAGAACAATCGGCCACTGCACTCAAGGGCTGCAGCCCCTCAAGGCCAGGGGAACACAGAGGCCCCATCACACCACGCGTTTGACAGGCAGACGAGGCACGTATAACCGGAACATTTTGTTTGGGCAACTTTAGAGGTGAACAATCGTTTTTTTTTAGAAGAAAGTAGCCTCTTTTTTTTCATTGTTATAAACAACAGCTCAGAGACCGTGGACGAAAAAAAAAAGGCAATGAAAGCAGAACTACCAGCATTTTGTTAAAAAGTTATTATCGAGAAAGAAAAAGTGTCATCAAACGGTATTTTAGCAAAAGAGAATAGAGCAAATTAAACCAATGTAGACATCGGAAAAAGTCAGCAACATGAATGCAAAAAAAAAGGGCAGACCAAAAGTGCAGGAATTAAAAATAAGAAACAGGACTAAGAAGTACACCACCCTGGCCTAAGAAACTCATAAATCTAGACACACATGGAATTTAATGCAAGGAGCATTTAAGGAGATGAAACCCTAAGCAACTAACAACCTAACCAGCACTGGGTCATTTAATTAGAGCAGCATCTAACCCTACCCAAACTAAAAACCTAATGGAGCAGCTACATTAAATAAGGCAAGACCCATAACCACATTAAATAAGGCAAGACCCATACCAACAACAATGAAACACATCCTGGATCCTCATTCAACTCCACACCATTCTAAAGAAACCACAAATAAAACGAAAAACAAACAAAAAAAAAATAGCGAGACCTATTCTGAAATCTTTGGAAAGCTGCGCACACCAATGAAAGCTGGTAGAAAGGTTCTTTGATCACAAATAATTGAGTCAACGACTTTAAAATAACACCACACCTACCCAAAACACAACATGTGGCCAAGAATCAAGAAGACAAATAAAAAATGTAGGAAAATGTTGTTACTGTACATTTCCCTGTAGACTCCCTCACAGAATAACTGTAGCGATAATAATCCGTTTTAACCCGGATCGGGGAAAGCCCCAAACGGTGCCGGACCATTACGGAAAAAGACCCGGCTGGATCTCAAAGATAGAGGGTGTATGTGAGTGAGGGTGGAGAAGGGGACGGGTCGGGCAACCACGAAAAACGCCAACGGGCCTGACCCAGGTAAGTTTGCCAAAGTATTGGGCCTAAGAAAATCCTGATAAATGTAGTTTTTAAAAATATGTTTTGTCCAATTTGACCCTTCCCTCATTCAAACTTGGCGTCCAACACATGTCACATCATTTATCAAGTTGTAATATCTTCATTAATGAGATATACTAGTTTCAAATATTGTAGTCCTCATAGTTTATGGATAGCTATTATACGTCTTGCAAGACCAAGACTTTTGATAAAATAAATGTCTTGAAAAGTCAATGCATGGTGATCAATAGTCTTCCTATCGTTTTCATAGCTTCTAAATAAACATTTTCATTCAGTATGCATAATGTATGTAGGTTTAAGTATGTAAATAAGGTTCTCAAGGAATAAATAATGATGATGGATTATTCAAATACTCTTGATATCTAATTAATCTATAGAACTCGATCAACAGTCAACATATGCAGAAAGAAAACACTACGGTGATCCAACAGTTCAAGTAGATCCTTTTGAGACATAAGAGGTCGTGAATTAAGCTTAAATCTTTCTTTATTCGAGACTGAGTATGGCTGGTTCAACTATAAGCACTTTCATGTAGCCACATACGTAAAAAGTACATATCATCAAGATAGTGTATGCTCTGTAAATTCAAACTCATTATGAAACATACAGTAAAAAATAAGTGTGATATTCATACTACCTAATTTTATTCTCTTTACCATTTAAACACATTTCATATATGGAGATAACCCTTTGACCATGAGTATATTTTTAAGTGGTTCACACTTGATTAGAAAACACAAGTTGTTTGAAGCGGCATAACACTTGTTTCGAACCCCAATTGAAAACTATAGCAAAATCCACATCATTCTTTAGCTATAAAGTCAAGTGTTAGTTACTACAGTATTGTTGTCCGAGCGACTTTTAACAGTTATATAGTTGGCCGCAGAAAAATATAATTGTTAAAACTGCGCTGAACAAAGCCACTGTAGTGAACTCAGCATAATAAGAAAACAGGGATCATTTGCCTCTACTTTTTTTCTTTTTTCTTTTGAGACCTGATATGGATTGAGATATAATTCTGGTGAGCTTCATTAAGTCTTTCTTAAAACTGGTGGTGTGCTCATTATTTCATTAGAAACTTTGCTATGTAAACTTTGAATCTTTTTGCTATCATGTAGGTAACTAATGAATATTCCTGAATATATGTTATTTTATAACATCTCAGCTAGCTTTAATTAGTCACTTAAGCTATTCCGGGCAAATATATTTCATAAGGCACCTTCAAACCATCTAAATGGAACACCAAATTAAAATCTGGTGTATAAAATATAAATAATTGTTGAACATATATTTGTCCATTTTGACCCTTTGACGTTCAACTCCGACGTCTACACAAACTCACACCAATAGTCTTCCTATCATTTTAGTCCTCATAACCCACGGGACACGTTTCTGAGACCAATTCCCCACCAAGCAAAAATTCTACTTATATCCTACACATGTAACGCTTTCTCACGTAACACTAAACAAAGATCAACTGATTCATACACAAAACGATGATTGACATATTCCACCGCATTTCCACAACAAGGATAAAGAATCGAGATTGATACCTTTTCTACCAAGCTTCAAAAACAAACGGTAGCCTCCATTTCCACATGTCCTTAACAAAAACATTGACTTTTCTATAGACAATGATTTGTTAGTACCCGTAGAAACCATAATCCAATGTTTCTGAATCCATTTTGACAAGGCTTTAACTCCCTTCGAATGTATGCACAATTTCGATATGTCCTAGCCCGAGTAGGCCGAACAGAGTCCCACATTCCATTATCCCATCTATCAAATTCATTTGTATTAAAAAAATTATGGAATTGCTAGTAAATACTATCAATTGTAATACCACAAATAAGCCTTTAACATCAACGATAAAAAGTATATTTATAATAAGTGGAAGTTAAAATTAAAGGATTTTTAATAACTAGACATGGAAAATGATAGAAGAGTGATGATAGGTGGTAAAAAGATGACGGAAGTTATTACCAGTGAAAAAGTGGTGGTGGTCGGAGGAATATTCCGGTGGCCAGAAGTTGATGATGAATTAGAGCTGGTGGTCAGGTGAAAGGGGGGCGTATACATAAAATGCAAATAAATGCAATTCTCAGAAACTATGTTTTATCTGGACGAGTATAGTAAGGTAATCGCTATTGTGTCATAGGGAACAATCATTACAATCCAATAAACATGTTTGTACATTATGCCAACAGAAAAACAAGTATATTTGTCCATAAGCTTGGGTTCCAATCTAAACAATTTTCAAAAATTCATGGGTCATCTTGCTTCACCTTGTTCTTCACATTGACTTGGATTTTGACCCAAAATCATTTTGCACAAATTGAATTTCAGCTTTGATGATAATTCCCATGGACTGATTGCAATAGATGGGCATGCAAATAAAACTGAATTTATGCCAACGATTTGATGGAACAATTACAGTTTGGTATTTATACTATGATATACCATGATCTCCTTCCAGGAAAGTCATAATGCGAAAGTCAGAATGCACAATTATATCAGAGGAAAGTTAACCAAAAGAACAAAACTGCTCATGGAATGGAATGAAGAAAGTGTACCTCTTGGGCTGGTGAGGGCATGGGATTTTCCTCCGCCTTTTGTTGATGACTTGGGGCTTCTTCGAAGGGTCATGCTTTACTTCAACTTTTGGATAGTTATCAACAACATTAAGGTCTTTGCATACCTCGTTTGCCTCAGACATTTTGTGTATACAGTTCAACAAAGACCTGATGGTAACACAATAATTCAATATCGTGTAATATTATAACTTAAGACTAATGATGGTTTTCTTCACATAATTCGTAGCCTGTAAATAAGGGGGTATTTGGATACGCATTTTCATAATGACTAGCACATAGTTTTATAACCAGAATCAGATTGCCAAACGCAACAAACAAGTAATTTAGGCATAGTCAGACTTATCGATATCTAGCAAGAAATATTTGTTCTGTTGCAGCAACTTATCTTATAAAACCTTACAACTTCAATATCACACACAAATTTATGAATAAAACCAGTTCTGTGTTCAGACTTGAGAATCAAACACTAATCTCTGCTCAGAATGTGTTGTTATTTATTGCCAAAACTACATTTACTCGTGCCTAAGGTCTACAAACAAACAACTGATTAGTCACACATTTGATCGAACACTTGTGTTACACATATAATCCACAGCATTTTTACCAAAAAAAAAAAATACACAACTCAGTCGGACATTTCAACAAACAATTGGATTACACTCAAAACATACATAAAAAGAAACCCGGATTCATCCTCTTGTTCACGTGGTATGATTAATGAATCATATTTGTTGTAAACAGCATGGTAACTTTTTTATTTTTTATTTATTTATTTATTTATTATATATATATTTTTTTGCATCTTGTTATGGATCTGATTGGTTTGTTGTATGTACAAGAAAGTATTTTGTGTTGGTGCTTTGAACTTTAAAGTGAGCATAGAAGTGGGAGTATCATATTGCGCTTTTAGACCCGTATAGATCCAGTCTCTTTTTAATGCAAGACTCTTTGGGCACGTTTGATAGAGAGATTCATAAAAATGAAATGAACCAGAGAATTGAATTGAAATTAATATATAGATTATTAATTGATTCTACTGTTTGGTAACAACATATTTCAACCGAGAAATGAAAAAAATTTATAGGATTTTTTGAAGAAAAGAAAACAGAACCGATAATACTATCTATAACAAAGTAGTTACCTTACATGAAGACAGATAATTTACATATCAAAAGTTTCATGCACACCAACATATGACAATATGGAAAATATATAGTAGATATCTATATAACTAAAATAGTAATCAAGGATTTCCCAAATAGGAAACCAATTAAGTAATTGGCATAATCGGTCCTATTATTTGTGTCCCACGTTAGTCTCTTCCACTTAAAAAGAACTCACCTCGAGTTGTCCGGATACAATGGAACATCAGAAGCATGATAAAGCGACATGTATAGCATGTTGAAAGTACTAGAGATACTCATAGTCTTTTAGGCAAGTCAACCACATAGGCATTATCATGATCTAATACACAATCATGAATGGTCCATACTTCTTGGGCTGCAATTTGTTATATCGGACAATTGGGAATCGTTCACGATGAAGAAAAACCATCACCATATCTCTAACATCAAATACATTGACCTGTCTATGTTTGTCACTAGCCTTTTGTGGTTAGTTTCTTCCAACTTTTGTCGAACCTCAACTTGAACAGATTGTGAGTCATTCGCTAGCTTGGCTGCAACATGACTATAATTGGAAACATTAGTCAGTTTCAACAAGCATACAACATGATGTGGAGGCTTTTGATACACAACTGAGAATGGTGATCTCCCGATTGAACTATGGGTAGTGTTATTAAATGAAAATTCTGCTTGACGCAACGAATAGTCCCACAACTTTGGTCGATCACCACAGATGCAACTGATCAAATTTTCTAGTGTTCAATTAACAACCTCCATTTGTCCATCAGTTTGTGGATGAGGTGAACTACTATACTTCAATGACGTGTCAAACATATGTCAAAAAGTTATTAAAAAATGACTTATGAACCGCGTATCACGATCATAAACAATGGACTTTGGCACTCCATATAGACGAACCACTTCAAGAAAAAATAGACGAGCCACATGTGAAGCATCTGATATCATCTTACATGGGATAAAATGCACCATTTTGGAGAAGCTTCCGACAACAAAAAAAACAAAATCCACTTCAAGTTGAGTTCGATGTAAACCAAGAACAAATTCCATTAATAAATCTTCCGATATAGACTCAGGAACCGGTATTGGCATGTAGAGACTGGTATTTGTGATTGTCCCTTTGACGTTTCACATGTGTGGCACTGCTGTTCAAACTTACCCACATCTCGCTTTAGTTGGGGCCAATAATACCACTATTACAAGCTATCTATAGTATTTTCCCGACCAACACTTAATTCCCGTCCGTGTAGATCACGAATCAACTTTTCTCTTAGCGAGCTACGGGGATACACAAATGGTTACCCTTAAAATGATAACCATCATACATAAAAAAATCATCTTAGGGAAGTTTACTCCATGTTCTACCAAAATCTTAATCATTAGCATATAAGCCCCGCAACAAAACTTCAAATCCACTCACCTCATGGATCAAAGTCGCAAACTCACAAATAGTGTTGCACGTCTCCTCAAAGCACCACCTACTTGATTTTGATGTACTGCTTTATGCTACAACCTAAAAGGAAATTTTTGTATGTAAGAAACTCAAACAGCATGCATTCAACTTGCATCCATTTGGCTTTTGATATACTTCAATGCTTGATGGTCAGTGTAGAGAACAAATTGATCTTGAATAAGATAATGTTCCCAATGCTTTAAAGCCGTAAACACCACATAAAATCCTTGATCATAAATTGTCAATTTTGACGAGCATGACTTAACTTCCCGCTGAATAAGCAACGGGCCGTCTGTCCTGAAAGAATAGCTCCAATCCCTACCCCACAATGCATCACATTCGACCATAAATAATTTATCAAAACTGGGGAGCAAGTACCAGCGTGGTGAATAATTTTTCTTAAATTAGTGCAAAAGTCTTGTCTTTATCTAAACTGAACGTGAATTTTCGTTTCTATAAGCAATTCGTCAAAGGAGCCACAGTAGTGCTTGAATTACTGATGAATCTTCTATAAAAAGTAGCAAGTCCATGAAAGCTTCGTATCTCGGACACAGACTTTGGGATTGGCCATTCTTCAATTGCCTTTACTTTCTCCTCGTCAACACGAATACCATTTTTACTAATAACAAATCCAAGAAAGATCAAGCTTAATTGCATAAAGCGACACTTCTTGATATTTATATATAGTTTATTTTCCAGCAGAATGTTGATTGTCAAAAGTTTTTGACATTCATATTTAATGTGAAAATTAACAAGCCATATGAATGTATTTTGCAGAAGAGTACTTATTTGCAACACTTGAGTTGCTTCAAAAATACAAAATCACCAAATAATACAATAAATCAAATCATAATAAAACTAGGCAAAAGAATGAAAATGTGTTTTGGGCTTTTGGTTATTTTCTTCATATCTAATAAAAACTTTTCATTAAAGAATTGTCAAAACCTTATCTTCTTCACCTTCGACCAGGGGTTTGACCCGGTTAACAATTTGCAGAAATTGGAGCTCAATTTTCACAAAATCAACTTATGAAAATTAATTAATGCAAAGTGCAAACAGTATTATCAATAAATTACCCACTACAAAATCATTGCAAAAAATAATCTAAATAGGTCTAATCTCAATTCCTTGTACCATGAGCCCCTTAAGATCCTTTTTATGAGGATGCTCAAACTTAAGATGCATAGGAACTGATTCGGTGGTAGTTTTTGTTTTAAACTCCCATACTTTGACTTCCATCCAACCATCGGTCCTCTGTTGCGGAAGGGCAGTCCCTTTGTATCTATTCAGTGGGTTGTAGGTATTTTCTTCAAACTTTGGTCCGATAACTGGGGTGACCGGAGGACTTACTAAATAGATATACCTGTCTGGCTGTCTGGAAAAATAATATTTTTCCCACACACCTAAAGGAGCCTCAAATGTGGATTGGTCTTGTGGCAATTTGTAGACAAAGTAAGCTGCATAGTTTGTTTCAGGTGATAATACTTCTGATTTTGTTTCTCCTTTAATTTCGAATTTGTGACTAGCAGTTATTACAAGCACTTCTCCAAATCTGCAGCAACAAAAGTAAGTCAGCATATATGTAATAGATTTGGAAAGTGTTTCCAACTAATAGTAGCCTACTAATGTTTTAAACTATGACCCATTTATGGAATATAATGGATTCACACAATGAACTAAAAAGGCGGAGTGTTTGGGAAGTTAAACACGAGAAGTTAGACAGTTGGAGATGAAAGAACTTGTATGACACGAGAGATAAAGTGTTTGTCCATAAATTAGGAGTGGGGAATCCAATTCAGTGGCCATTGCAGTGGCATACAATATATCCTAAAGTTACAAGTAACACAGAGCCTGTAATCCTTTGTGAAAAGATGTAGTGGTATTGGAAAAATTCAAAAGGTAAAGAAGTCGTGTTTACTGATAAACATGTTTGGGAAGCTATTAGAAGTCAAACTCCAGAAGTGAAGTGGTTTTCCTTGGTATGGTACTCTCAGTGTAATCCTAGACATACAAATCTCCTATGGATGGCAATTCAAGAAAGGTTACAAACACACAATAAGTCACTAGATGGGATAAGTACAGTAATGGGTCAAGTTGCAGATATGATTGGTTTGAACGGATTGACTAATGGTTGGCAAGGTATTATTCAGGATTTTGCTCCTAGATCATAAAACAACATTTGGAGCATCCTTAGAACTTAGAAGACTCGTACTTGCTGCTGCTGTATACTTCATATGGCAGGAAAAAGATCACAGAATTTCAGAGATGAAAGTGAGTTGGGACATGCTGTATGCAAGGATTATTGAAACTATAAAGCTTAAGCTAATGAGTTTTAAAGTAAAGCCAAATAGAGCTGTGTTCTTTAAAGCCACTAAGATTTTTTATCATTACTTTGTAGTGATGGTTAAGACTTCAGATTGTGAAGAAAGTTGTGTAGAATGGATTGCTCATTGTATAGATTTCAATATTAATCTATCCAAATATGGATTGCCACTTAAGGTGGATAAGCACTAGTGAAGTAGATTCTAATATTTCTGCCAAAATTTATCATATCACAGTTGCGTGGAAGAGAGATTCATCAATAGATATTTTTTTTTCTTCATAAAGTATCTTTATTCCTATGCAGTTTCAAAGTGGTGCAAACATAAGCATAAGATATAAACTATTACTGAAAAACTGGCAAGAAATATAAAGGAAGAACCTTGATTCATTGGAAGACTCCCAGTTTGAGTTATTATCGTATATTACAGCTGCTCTTGCAGATAGCATTTGACATTTCTTCCCATTCTTATCAACACTAAACCACTATAAATCGATATAGATACGGTAAGTGCAGGAATAATACGTTTGAAATGGGTTTTGAAAATTGGAAGTAAACTAGTAAAGATATCATTCATATAAAATATACCTGTTGACCATTATCAAGCAGGAACCCTTTGCAAAGAATCGAGTATAGTTCCTTCTTTGTTTTCCACTCGAAACTATCTTTTGACAATTTGAGTGCTTCTTCATAATCATTTGGTATTTTTTGTTCCCAATACGTGTCTGAATCTGATATAGTTTCGATATGCTCCACCTTGTCATCCTCTAACAATTGATCTTCCACCTACATATAAAGTTTAGCTATAAACAATGAAATTGTACTTATTTTCTCTTAAGAACCTATTAATTCTATTGGGCTTCCACCTAACTTCTATAAATACCGTATCTCCATTGACAATTTATTTGTTTTAAGTTTCTAACTAAATTTTAAATTCTATTAGCAATTCATAATCCACCAGTCCCAACCCAACCTTCATTTGCCACCTGTATTTCAAAATATTCTGGTGGTTGACCTGTTTTGTAAGAATGTTTAAGGTACAGGATGCCTTCTACTCCTTGTATACTGATTCCAGGATTATAAATATTTTTTTTTGAAAAATGGCCCGTTTCAATCCCAACCATTTTGGATAGATTACCTGACCCAACCCAACATGACCTTATTGGCAATTGTAATTCAAGATATTCTGGCGGTTAACCTCATTTGTAAGAATCTTTTAGATTCTAAAACTATCATAGAAAAGGACAAAGATGAATAAACTTGAATATGTCAGCTTACTTTTCCCAGGGGCTGAAACAAGATGCCTTCTACTCCGTCTATATTGTTTCCAGAATTTTCAAATATAAATTCAAGATCAACAATAGTCCCATCGCTAATGAATTGATACAATTCAGCCATATGCAGATTATCATCTCTCTGATTTCCAAGGTACACAACAGAAGTTGTTGCCTCCCCTCTTAATCTGTACTTGAGGTCTATGTACACTTCTTTATAATATAAGGGACAGTTGTATACAAGGTTAACGGTATATGCGATTGATGGAGACAATAATTGGGTCTTCACGTGTGTTTTGAATCCCTTATTGTTTGTTTGATAAAAGCCTGCTGGAAATCTGCATGAAGAAGAAGAAGAAGCAAAGAATGATGCATCAATTTATATATACTTATGAAACAATACGGATAAGTCTGAGTATGACAAGTCACCTTGACTTATAATGAGACTTATATCGAGGAGTGGAATCTTCATTTGGAATCAAGCAATCTTCCATGGATATCATGTGACAGTGTTCTCCCTTCTCATTAAGTGAGAACCACTGTATAATTAGAAAGTTGGGAATTAGTTATGCTCAGATTATCTTTATAAATAGACATAGCGAATTGAATACCGTTTTGTATCCGTTAAGGTGAACTCCTTGGGAGAGAATCTGTTTTAGTTCCTCAAGGGATGTGTAGACAAGAGATTGTGAGGCAAGCTCGATTATGTGTTGGTACTCTTCAAACACTGGAAGTTGCACCTATATATATAACGACATATCCAAGCAAGTGACCCATACATGCGGGTTAATTAAGTGTCATTCATTTTTTATTTACATATTTTATAAATAAGATAAACATTGACAATAAACTGCTTACTTTTTCTTCAGATGGTTGGAACTCAAATCCTGCTATTCGTAATGTGGCCCGTCGGCCTTCAAACTCAAATTGAAGATCTGCAGTCGTGTGTTGGGTTGTAAAGTGATAGAATGGAGCAATGAACCATCTATCTTCTCTCATATATGATGGGTAAATTATGAAAACTTTTGCCTCTCCATCTATTTCGTATCTCAGGGGGCCATATGAATTGACATCTGATCCATTATAATATCGGAAGACAAGGTTGAGGGTGTATGAGATATGAGGTGTCAAGTATTCACCTCTCACACGTGCTTTGAAATCATATTCATTTTCGAAACATTTTCCCCTTGGAAATCTGCATAAAGAAGAATAAAGGCAGCAATTAATTAGAGAAAAAGGATGGATAAAGTTACTGAATACCGGCAAAAGGGATAAAATAATAGACCTTGAATTAACAACAAAATAAGACGGATCTATTAAACGGTGGGCTTGAATTTCACCGACACAGGCTTCAATGTAAATCCTTTCAATGTGTTCCCCTTCTCATTTATACACAGCCACTGCACATCCAATGAAAAATAAAGTTCACAATTAATTATTGTTAGGGTTTAGAAGATGAGAGAATCAGGGATCAGGCCTTTTAGATTTGGGTCAAGGGAATTGGGCCTCCTTTGATAACAATGTTTCATTTTTTGTTTTGTGCCAAGTTTCTAAGAGTACATGAAATTGGATTAAATTTGATGATTCAATTACGACACATTTGAGATGTCATTTTCAACAAATTGAGTCATATTGGCTTTATAGGTAAACATAAATATATAATTTGGGAAGGGCTTTTTTTTTTTTTTTTTTTTTTCACATTGATATAACAATTTACCATTTAGAAACTTTAATATAAAATCCTAATCAACCTCTAGCTAACAATGTATCATCCACAAGATTTACGCCCACCACCACATAGACTCAAATCGGGTAAAGCCCTCCAATTTTCAGAAAGATTGGCGTGACCACTTAGAGTTGTTGGCCATTACTGATAATTGAATTTGAGACCTCTCAATAGTTACTCAAGCTTTTTACCTCTATGCCACCCCAAAGTGGTTAATATGCTGCTAATTTTTACATAAAATATTTAGAGATTACAAACGTGCAGTCTTTTGATGAGAGGCTTCAATGGGATTCGAAATTGAGTAATAAGGTCACCTTTGGTGGCGAATCTTTGTGATTGATGAAACTTGTTTATGTTTGGTTTTGAAATACAAATATATAAGTTCTCAATGCAAGTTAATCACTGATTTTCTACTTTTAGAGTTTTAGTAACATATCTAACATTTCTACCTCAAACCTCAAACCAATCTTATCAAACCTAAGCTTTGACGAGATCTCCAGAGTCTTACTTTTAGTTATATATTCAATGGTTTACAATGATACGTTAAATTTTATTAAAGAAAAAAAAATTGAAACTGAAAATTTAGCTAGATGTGATGTGGGAGTGGTGTAAATGTAAACACTTTTTACACTTTACGAAGAGAAAAAATTACATTTTCGCACAACCCTTTTTTAATTTATTAGTAAAATCCATCTCTAAAAATCATTGCAGAAATATATAGTTTGTAATCTTTATTTGATATTGTTTTTATAAAATTCTAGAAATATGCTATAATATTTCTAAACTATTAAACTAAAGAAAAGTAGTTAATTACCGTTTTACCCCCGTTAAGGAGGACCCCTTTGGAGAGAAGCTTTTTGAATTCCTCCAAGGAGGATCTGCAAAGCAGAGGATCTACTGCAGCATTAGCTATCTCTATATACTCTTTGGGTAGCACCTGCATTTGAAGTGCGATCTCGAGTTTTTCCACTACAAGAGACATCGTTGGCCGTTCTTTACGTAATCTCTTCAAACATTGATATGCAATGCCTGAAAATGTTTCCAAAGAACCCTGGTTCATTTGTTGCTTGATATCTTCAAGGATAATCCGGTCTAATTTGTTCTCTTCGTAGCTTTGTTTCCACATAGGCACTAAAATATTTAACTGACCATTGCTAAATTCAAAGCAAAGTTTCCCGGACAGGACTTCGAATAAGACAACTCCAAAAGAGTACACGTCTGACTCTTTTGTGAGGGAGTATGTCTCCATAAACAGAGGATCACAGTATCCAAAGGTACCCAAAGCACCAGTGACAAGAATTGAATTCTGCTGGTTAGCGGGGCCTATTTTTGACAGCCCAAAGTCAGAAACTTTAGCATTGAAATTCTCATCGAGCAGAATGTTAGCGCTTTTAATATCACAATGAATAAGTCTTTGGTATGTCTCTCTCGGATCATGAAGGTAGCTTAGTCCCTTGGCAGCATCAAGGCATATCTTCAATCGTTGTGTCCATGTGAGACTGGCATCTTTTAAATAACCATCAAGACTTCCACGAGATGCATACTCATACACGAGTATCATCTCATCCCGTCCGCGGCTGAACCCCAGGAGGGAGATGATGTTTTCATGTCTGTAACATGAAAGCATTCTGACTTCTTTATAAAACTCCGCATCTCCTTGACCATGTCTACGATCGAGACGCTTTAAAGCAACCATGCTTTTCCCTTGAGAGTGAGACAATTCCCCCTTATAGACCTCACCAAAACCACCATGTCCAATAACATTTTCTTTATTAAAGTTATTAGTGGCTGATTTGATCTCTTCGAGTTGAATTACAAGATGTTCAAACTCATTCATTGTAAACGCCATTATTTGTTGTTGATCAAATAATACTGAGAAAAATTTAATTGTTGAAAAAGATGCACCGAAATCGGCTTTTGTAATATTTTAGTGAAAGAAACGTACCTCACACAACTCTCTAGTTATTGAAAGATACTTAGAAATGTAGAATAAGGAAACACTTGCAGAGAAATTTATTTGCTGTGATTAGTTCAATAAAAGGAATGACTTTATATAGGCTAACATGCACATTAAATTCCATGAGTTTAATGGCACCACTAACCTTAATTTATCACTTTTTTAGGAAATAAAAATATATGAAATATGATTAAACTAATTAGTTAACTTACTTCACTAACCCAAATGCATAGAAGGTGTTGTACATTTGAACATGTCTGCTAGTGGGAATGATTTGCCAAGTCAACCCTGTTTGTGTATGTCCCTTGATTTAAAAAAATTGGTCATTCCAGCTACTATTCGTCAATTCTGCTTTTACCATTATTCCAAGCAATTGAATGTGTTGAAGTCGAATAATATTCCCGAACTAATTATCTGTTACATAATGGCATGATGATTTAATTCAAGGTGATCCGTGAAATGATATCTAGTTGATTTGTTTCTTCTGGTTTGGGGTTTAACTACTGCTAACTAAATGTTAAGTGAGAAAGAAATGGGATCTCGGGTTACATAGTGTTTGTAATCAGATGTGGAAAAAAAAGTTCAAATAATCAGAGCCCGCTGCTTCATTTATGTTTGTTTTGCTACAATTTGTAATGTTCATGTCATCAGTAAAAGAACCTCTAGGGGCTAAACTCAGGGCTGGTTTAAATTAAATAATCAAATCTAGTAGTAAACTAATCTGGTGTTAGAATGATTGTGTGTGTGTGTGTGCCTGTCTGCCTATATATAAAGTCAACCATCGATGCATGTGTGCCAGCCTGTACTAGATACAATGATCACTAATTGCATAATAAAAATATTTAGTTGAAGCAGTTATCACGTCTCTTTAGTCCAATTTAGACATGTTCATTATTCCTTGTAATGGGGATATGTTATTGAAGTCAGCTCTTTGCATGTTAGGTGATATGTCCTGTTTATGTAATTACTTATAAATTATCTTTGGTGATGATAGAATAAAATATTTTGAACCCAGCTTTCACAACTAAACCTTGAGATATTAATTGTTGGCAGATAATGCAATCTTCATTTTTATTTTTTATGGCATCATTGATTGTAGCTTTTAGCATTAGCTTTTAACTTGAACCAGTAATTTTGAGAACCAGCGTAAATGAGAAACTGAGTAAGGATCGCCATTTTAACTGAAATCACAAGCAATCGCTTATTACGGAGGTACTAATTTTTCTAATGAAGCTGGGATCAGAATCCCAAAGTCAACCCACAGTGTGAACATGCGTGCCCCAGATTAGATGCCCCTTGATTAAACAATGTTTATGACCAACTCTTACATACTAAACAAATCATGATCCTTTGTTATCATGTCCCTTTCTTCAAATTTTGGGCATTAAACGGTGGCCAATAATGTAATTCATTATATGCATTATGGAAGTCAGTTGTTTGTTCGTGTGTATGAAAATACATAAAAGAGATATTATACCTGGTGGATAACACATTGAATAGCAGCGTTAACAGGATTTCAAGGAACCTAAAGCTAACCATATAGAGGAAACATACAAACTTCTTCTAATGGGTTAAATCAACCCATATACATTAGAAATTACCTATCAGTCATCTTTGACAAATATTATACAGTGGCTAAGAAACATCAGTTAATTTACGGTCTAAACATGCAAAAAACATATATTAAACACGCAACAACAAGAAACAGAGAGACGCAAGGGAAACACGTAAAATGGATCTGCTTTTCACTATCAATCCAATAAAGTAATATGAGCTAAAATCCAAGGAATTGAAGTTGGTAAAATGGGTGGGTTGGGTAACGGGTCAAACAGGTAATCTTCTGGTACGGATGTCTTATAGATAATTAGCAGGTTAAATATGTTTGTAAAAATAACTTATTACATAGATAGTCCATTTATTGAAAGAAAAAAGTTATTGGGAGGTAATATGCAGTAAACATAAGGTTTGGGCAGCTATCAACCCGTTAGACCTATCTGACCCGTTACCTTTTAGCAATATTTTTAATTTGAAAATTTAACGTGTCAGACTTGAAATGTAACTCAAATAAACTCACTCAAAGTAAACGAGAATCAATCCATTAGTTATCTTAAAAAGGAAATACTCCCTCCGTTCCATATTATAACTCCATTTCTTACTTTTTGGTGTCCCAAAATACTTGTCCATATTTTTTGTTTCAACCAATCACAACATACTTTAGTGGAGAGAGAAAAAATTTTATTGGTGAATAGATTAGTTAGTGGAAATTTATTAAACTTTGTACAAAATGAAAATGGATTTATAATTTGGGACGGATGGAGTACTATTATATCTAATGCTACAGCAATGTTTAATTTTATAAATTGGGTCATTCACATTACATCAACAGACCATACACATGGGTACACAATAAATTATTTCAGATCTAGATGCTTTGTTGCATTATATCATTAAACTAAGTATGGAAATTAAACAGGAAAGACACATAAAACAGATACTCTGGGACCCGCGTGTATGCTTAGTTGACTTTAGATGTTACTATGCTTGCTAATGATACAATTTCTTTCGTATCTAAGCCATTACGGAAGCAGCTTGTAGCATAGTCCTTAACTTGAACTAGTTGTTATGAGTTCAGTACTCGGTGTTAACTAGCAAGAATGAAACTTGGGACGTGATGCCCAAATTCAACACCCGATGTGTGTCTTACCTAGTTACATACTAGACGTGGTTATGAAGTCTTTGTAGTCACCTTAGGCTTTTATTTAATATAGGCACAATAACTAGTATTCGAAGCAACCTCAAGAGCAGAATATGCAAATACACGTTAGCTTACATGTGATACTAACCTCATAAATTAATAAAGTAACTTAGACAGTAAATGTAGACAAACCATATAAGCAATTCCTTCTGTTTCGCATAATCAGTTATGGCTTGCTACAATAGCTTTTTCTTGCTCTGTTTGGGACAGTTTACATATTTTGTGTCACCGTGTTTGTCCCTCTTCATGCCGGATCACTAAATAAATGATCGATCACATCTGTTGTACCATAAAAAATTAGTGAGTGGCGTAGTATATCAAGCAATCGCATGTGCAAAGCTGAAGCCAGATGCCAAAGTCAACCCTCGGCTGTGTCAACCTAGATGATGTGATCACATAATTGCATATAGATGTTTAATAGCAGGATGTAATAAATATTGAATCCATTTAGACATATATTTTATCCAAATTGATCCATTATTCAAAGTAAATCGGAATCTATCATATTTATTAACAATCTTCACATGGCAGACATTATTATCATACGCATCATTGAGCAATAATTTATGAAGTCTCTTGTCAGTAAATGATATTATATCCGATGAAGTTTGGACCCAATGCTCAAAGTCGACCCTTTGTGTGAGACAGCCTAGTTGCCTTCATAAAATAACTGTTTCAAATATGGTTAATGAGTGCAACGTATGTTTGGTGAAATGCCTCATTGAAAATTCAATCTTTGCTAATTGTGTTAGACTTTTTATGGAGTTGAATGGGTGTTTGCATTGGCAATATCGCGTGTGATCAATATGTCTGAAGCTATTTTTGGGGTCATATGTGACCTTTAACACGATAAAAATATAATGTCCTGATTGATAACACACATGGAAACGGGAAAGTATTAACTTGAACACGTATGATTACTTCGGGAACATTCTCATGGATTTCTTATGAAGGGTTTGGGGTTGAGCACTCTACACTCCACGAAAGCTCATTAGTTTGATGCTTGTTGTGTACGAGAAAGGTTGTCCACTTTGAAAGGACGGTACACTTCTAGCAATCTCATGTGCACAACTTCAAACGAGATCCTACCATATAGCAGTACAATAGAAAGCTGGGACCAGATGCCTATAGTCAACCCACAGTTTGTGTGTGTGTGTGTGTCGCTCATCACATGAATGCATAAAAAAAAGTTTTGTCCTGCTATCAAGGAGTAAACAAATAGTAATCAGCTTTTACCATTCAACCTTAATTAACCACTAATTGCTAGCCAATAATCGAATTCATTCGACTTTTTACGTGTTAGGTGAGGTGTTGAGATAACCTAAAGTTATAAAAAGACAATATTAAGTTACTTGTGGGGTGTGCTACTACTTGACATTAGAAATTTGTTAATGAAGCATTGGAGATCTGAAATCCTGGAAGAAGTTTGTATATGCTAGTATAGAGCGAGGAAATGTCATCTTTTAATTAATTAATGAATTATTGCATCAAAAGATAAAGCCTCACAAAGCTGTACACTACTTCCTAGTCACCCCATCAATAAATAGTAGTAACCAATAAAGTATTACCTAGGGGAATTATGTAATCCAACATGTTTTATGTGCTAGTCAACCATGATTACAGAATTTATTCCAAGTTTTATATTCCCTTTAACTAGTATTCCAAGCAATTGGTTGAGCAGAGTGTGCAGAACATGAATAATATCCCACAGTCAACCCTCTTACATTCACATTTCTATGTGTGCCAGCCTAAAAATGAATAATTGCATATAAAATATGTTTAGTTGCAGCAGTTAGCATGTCTCTTTAGTTCATTATAGAAATGTTATTCTTGTAATGGGCCATATATTTAGAAGTCAGCTCTGTGCCTCTTAGGTGATATGTCATGATTATGTAATTAAGTACTACGTATAAATTATTTTTGATTCCAGCTTTCATTGACTAAAACATTAGTTATTAAATGTTGGCTCTTGATGCATGCAAGGCTCTTGAAAAAATGTTCATAATGTATGGCATCATCAATCATAGCTTTTAACTTGAACCACCGTAAGTTTGAGAGTCATCGTAAATGCAGAACTTGAAAGGAGATCAAGCAATCATAAAAATAAAAAATAAAAAATAAAATAAAAAAAAATAAAAAAATAAAAAAAAAAAATTGCACGATCTTCCCTTGTTTCGGTTTCAGCTGAAATATTATTAGTTGTTCGATGATTCTATTTTATTTTTTTCTTTTTACCTTGGTTCCGACTTGACATTACGAACTGACTAATCCCAAGGCAACTATCCTTTTGGATTATTGGATAGCCCGGAGTCGGCGCAGGTGAACCTCGATGAATTTTCAGCAAGCAATATTTTATTAGCCGATGAAATTTTGTCAACAGTAGATTCTATTTCTTTTTCTTTTTTCCTTTTAGTTAACGGGAAGTTAGTTGGCTAATGAATGCAAGGTGTTTGCTTAGAAGTGAAGATTTTAGTTTGTTGTTGGAAATAGTAACTGTCGCATTAGGTATGTTTGGGATTTAGCTTTTAAAAGTGATCTTCCATGAGTGTTTGGGTGAAACTAAATTTTTAGGGCGTTTGTCATTGCTTAACCAATATTCGAACATATATGGTTTTGAAATGTCTGCCTTGGAGTTGGCTATCTAGAAGCTTGTTGGATTTCCCAAACACCCCCTTAGGGGCCAATTAATTAGCTGCATGGGATCAGATGCCTAAAGTCAGCCCACAGTTTGTGTGATGCCCCCATCACATAATTGCATAAAAAAATTGTTTGTGTTAGCTGTTATGAACTTAAAAAATACTCAAATTGTAGGCCAATAATCGAACTTAGGTCATTGCGTGTTATGTCAGATGTCCAGATAACATAATGTTATAAAAAGAAAATAATTATATTATAATTTCAATGTATATAGAGTAAACAAATTGTAGGGTGGTTAGGTTGCTCTTCTACTTGACATTAGAAATTTTTTTAGTTAACATGTTGAATTGGTAAACGTTAAGGTTGTAATCAATAACATGCAAAAGATAAAGCTTATTGTTCAAACAAACAACATTGCAGATAAGTAACATACAGTTCTAGACAGCAAGGAAAAAGTTTGATGAAATGCATGAATGAAAGTTTGAAATTAAACATGAAGACTTCGAAGATTAATAGACGTCTAGTAGTAACCGTCGAAATTCCCTACCTAGAACCAGGAACAAACATATGTATTAAGATACTTGGCTCAAGTATTATCTGTAATAGGTTAAACATATGAAGGCTATGTTTGGCAAAAGTAGCTGTGAGCAGTAGCATTGAGCAGGAGCAGTGAGCAGTAGCTGTGAGCTGTGGGCAGTAGCCAAAAAAGCTCACAGCTTCATAAAGAAGCATTGAGAAAATGAGCATTCCTAAAAAATAGGAAAGCCCACAGCTCTCATGCCAAACAAACATCAAAAATAAAAAAGCTCATTCTCACCGCTCATTAACCAAAAAAGCTCCAAAAAAGCTCCGCGCCAAACATAGCCGAAAACCACTAAAAGTTTATTCAAAAGCTTATAAGTTCCACTAGTCACTCAATTAGAAAAAATAAATTGAATGAAACCCCATATGGGTTAAAATTGAAGAAAACAGATGATATAACTAAAAATAGAGTTGAAACTTCTAAAAGTAATGTAATGCTTATTGTGTTAGCCATCCGTAATTTGTAAATGTTACAGTACAACTAGGTTCCATTTCTTACAATCTCTAAAAATCCATCGGTCATATATTTAACCTGGACCCTCACACCGACCCGGGATTTGACCCGGTTTCCACAGTTTGCACAAATTGTAGTATAGTTATTTCAACGAGGTTTCCCTAGATTATCAATGAATTTATTATCTCCTTGAATATACAAACTGATGAAACAACCATTATTATGCAATTAACTTTGTTAGCGCAGTTATGGACCCATAAGAAAGCTCAAAGACGTTGGGTTTTGAGTCTAAGCTATGTAAGTTTGTCATTATAGAACGATGTTTAAGACATTTTGGTCAACTATTAAACATGTACTTGAGCAATATTGCTCAGCCAGATCGATCAGGCTGCAGTAAGAGACAGAAAACTGAGGCCGTCGGTTGTTCGGGTCGGGTAATGGACAATTTTCTGTACAGCTTTTAAGGACTGAAATGGGTTGGCCCGGTTGGGTTGAACTGAATAATCATACAATTTCAGTAAGAATCTAATTTTTAAATTAAATGATTTACGAGGTTGTCCGAAGGTCTGATGAGAGACCCAGGTTTGAACCTCGCTCGGTAAACACTTGGGATGGCTAAGGAGGAGTCTGAAAACGGCCACGGGAAAAGCCAAATGCTCGACTTCACCCGTGTAGCATGAACAGGGATCCCACTCCGCTTACCTGTTTATCCTTTTAAAAACAAGTTGGGCTACTTTCAACCCATTTTCCTTTTAGCTATTTGTTTGTTTGACCCAATAGAAAGAAAGTTACATGTTAATGCCCAATAAGGAAGAAAAAAAAAGGGGCAATGAAAGTGGCTCTATATAGCTGCACTTCAATGGTAATTGGTTACATGTTTGTTTACCAATTACCATTACATCTAACTTAACAAAGTAAACATCCTAGCATACCATAACTATTTCGGTTAATCTGTGCACAACATAAACATACACAAAATGTGCACAAGATGATGTTTAATAGTACATAGAACTAAATTAAAGATCAGACAACTAGTCCAAGCCAGAAATGGCCGGACTTTGATGAACCAATACCAGAAATGGACTTTGCAAGTTTTTTCTTCAAAATTCCCTTTTTGTTCCAAAAACCATTTTCAAATTTTGGTTCTGTTCTAAGTCAGATCGATTTTTGAAACCGAATTGTGAACACCCTTACCTCTATATTACTCTATCGAAAACGGGTAAAAACATTTTACACGTAAAAACATAATCAAATCGATTATATAGTGCTAAAGGTCTTCGTCTATCAGTTGTAAAGTTTCCCAACAAAACATTTACATGGGTGAAAGAACAGAGTAGTTATATTTACTACACATATGTAAACAGACATGGACACATAGAAAACAAAACAGACAGCTTGAATTAATGTTTATATTTTGCTGTTGATACCTGGCCTTGATCTTCGTTTTCTTAAATCTTAATGTTAGTTAATGATATGATTGAATGAAAGTTTTAGTAGAACTAGTAACCGTCTATTTACGGGTGTTTGGGAATTGGTTTGAAACAAGCTATGCTATTTGAGCATCTCGTTTAGATCAACTAGGCTAGGAGTATCAACATGTTAAAGGTCTGTAACAGGGATTAATTCTTGTTCTGGCTCAAGTTTGAGATTATAAATTGTCAAACTGCTCATTAATTGCTCATCGTGTTACGATCCTAATTTCATTTTGAAACAGGTAATCTTATTATTGGGTTTTAAAAGTAGCAGAAAATCACTTTCTAATGTTTGGGTATACTGAAACTAGCTCTGATTGCGTGATTAGTTAAAGGTGCTGGAATTTCTTCAGTGTAAATGAGTGGTTTTGAACAATTAGGTTGGTCATTTCTTATTCAACACTACTCATCGTATTCAAACACCCCCATAGAGGGGCAATTAGTTATTTTGGACAATCCTAAACCTGTATATCTTTCATGTCTTGCAATATGCATCCTTCTACTCCCCCCCCCCCCCCCCCCCCCCCCCCCCCAAGATTAGTTAAAGACTATATCAGTACGCCCAATGAAAAGCAGTTGTGCTTCTGCCTTTGAAGCCATTGTGTTTCTTTAAAACTGCGATGTGTGTACTTTACACCTTTACGTTTTTGCTTGTTACAACATAATAATAGTAACAAATGAGTAAGACTTGATATGGGATAACACTTTTTGGTTTCTACACTCCATTTACTTTATTGAAATAGGGCAGGCAGCATTTTAACACAAAAAATGGTAACCTAAGTACCTAACTAAATAGTGTGAAAGGCTTCATTGATCAGGTGTGAAGCTTTCCAAGAAAACATTTATGCTGGTGACATAAAAATATGAAATAAAGGCTGAAAGAAGCTTGAGGGACCTTGTTAAATCTTTTTTCAGTGACTATTTTTGTCTTGTCTCTTATTTTGCTAGAATGCTAGGTCCATTTGCAGAGTTGACCAAAGTTGAAACAAACAACTAAAAACAGGGTAGACAGTTGTAAATATACAAAATCAGTTTGCTGTACGCCAAAACCCTAAGCAAATGCAATTGTCTGGCAACTTGACAGCATCACTTTATTTGAAATTGTCAAAGAAGTCATCTTCTTCACCCTGACCCGGGGATTTGACCCAGTTGCCATTCTCGATGCTCTAACTTAAGATGTGCATTGAAACTGTTTCAGGAGTCTCCCAGGTATCAAGCTGCCATACCTTTACTTCCATCCAACCATCACTCCTCTGTCTTCGAAGAGCACTTAGTTTGTGTCTGTTTAGTGGGTTGTATCAATTTTCATCTAACTTTTGTACGATAACTGGGGTGTTTGGAGGGCTTACTAAATAGCTGTATATATCCTTATAATTTGCTAGCTTCGAGAGGAAACTCAAATTTGGATTGGTCTGATTGTAATTTGTAGACAAAGTAACTTGTGTATGCTGTATCAGCTGATAGCAGTCATAGCACTTTAGGTTTATTTCATTCACAAGTTCAAATTTGTCGCCAGCAGTTATTACAAGGACTTCTCCAAATCTGCCAATGCAAGAAACTAATCTAATATGTAATTGATTCAGAAAGTTTTTAAGGCATCCAAGTAGTTGAAGCCAACTAACGTGTTAAGTTGTTTATTGTTTATAATAACGGGTGGACTTGCAAATATTGTCTATGAAATGAAAGACTCTTTAAGGGCTTTCT
This sequence comes from Artemisia argyi, assembly GCA_030686995.1. NCBI lineage: Eukaryota > Viridiplantae > Streptophyta > Magnoliopsida > Asterales > Asteraceae > Artemisia > Artemisia argyi. The sequence continues at coordinate 187,378,730 of CM060685.1, read as the reverse complement.
CATTCACTATGGGTAAACTGAACCACATGCCAGAATCAAACAGTGATAACATTTAAAGTGAGCGGAATTTCCATGCCATCCCACACCAAAGAAAAGTCAGGCAATGCTTTGGCATATCGTCGGGGTACAAAATCCAACGTTTAGGGCTCTCTTTTTCAAGGCTTTTCAGAATTGATTGCTTATGTATTCATGCTTCCTGAGATTTATATGGAATAAAGCTATAATAATCAAGCATTCATGGAATATTGCAGTGTAATAAATGTCTTTCTTAAGTATTTCCCATTTTGACCCATTTATGAAATATAATGGAGTTAAAGGCAGAAGTATTAAGATGTGTTCAGGTAATTATTACCTCCCACTTCCAGTTATCATGATAAAAGGTTCAGTTCACCACCAATATAGTATCACCCTGGATTTGTAAGACCAAATATCAACTTTTCAGTCCACATACATCCCAAAATGTTCCCTTTTCTATGCTTCAATTATATGTGTCACTTGTTAAAAAAAATTATGCATTAGTTTTATAATAACCATGTACCTGAGCAGAGGAATAAATCCTCCAAACATAGGAAGAATACAAACATATAAGAGATCCTCTTTACCGTTGAAGTTGGACGTCCGTCCTGCCAGTTTTCGCGCTCTTGGTTTCTTCTTTCTCTCATTTCTTGTTCATGTTTTAACTCCTCCATGAAATAGTCTATATTCCTCGCCTTCCCTTTGCTTTTCTCTTTTGGCCTCTCTTCGTCCTTCTGTCAGTAGTAAAAATCCGTTACAATCAGCTACTAAAAAAGTCAAACACACAATGCAACTATGCAAAAAGTCAACAAGGTAGTAGCATAGAAATGTTTTAGCAGTTCACTAACCTGTTTTTCATTTTCTTTACCCTTGGTTGCCATGGGAGGGGGTAAGAAAGAAGGAACATACCTGCAGGGAAAAAATATAACAACACATAATTTTCAACACTTAATTTGTGAGTACTAAATTCACATACATATGCCTATTTATTAAAGATTCATAAAAAATATCCCCTAATAGTCAACAAGTTTGAACTTCATTTAACTTACTCTGCAGCATCAAGAAGGACGTGTGTGTATTCAGATACACTAGCATCCTGCAAAGTGCAATAGAAGTATGGTATGCCCAACAAAATCCTCATCAAAAGCTTAAGGGTTATGTTTTCTTAATAAGATGATAACATCCGCCTAGAAATTCAATAACACAG